>CM076091.1:40100492-42500492 GCA_038088585.1 Chrysina gloriosa | reverse complement strand
AAATGGGGCTCAATGCATCATTAGTGAAAAATCTTCATATTATTCTTTCAAATTTGAATATTTACTCTCATTACCTTTTGATACTTCAACATACAAACAAACTTCATACAAATTTAATACAAAAATACAAACGCCTAGATGCTGCAATTTTTGTCAGGTAGTAGTATATTTATTTCATTTTCTTCTCAGTTTTAGATAAAGAAAGCACTTTTGTCGAGGTAATAAACTGATTTCGTTTTCAAAATAAAGAAGAGGTAGGAAACAAGAAACATTGTTAATCATTACATAATATCAGATAATTAGTAATCCTCGGTTCTGAAATAGAAAATTAACCCATTAACGCAAGAGACGTTGACTTTTTAACTTCTTTTCAACTTAGAAAAAACAAACATTTTTGAGTGTGGTCTGTCGGAATCCGGACTCAGAATTGAAATTTCTCGTAAAACTAAATATGGCAGATTTTAAATGAAAAAAGGATACATTGCTCAACTACCCGTGCACAAAATTTTTGAAGTTTATCAGGCAATTTTTTTTTCATATTCATATTAACGGCATTTCTATTCCAAAATGGTGGCCCAAACGTGGAGAAACCCAAAATATCAGCAGCTTTTCACTTGTCTAATGATTAGAGCTGCTAGAGTACTACAACTATCGGAAACGACGGTACTAGAATAAAATAACGTCGCGCTATACAAATACAGATAGAGTGGGATAGGTTCATACTATATATTGAAACTGAGAACGTGTATACCGATGTTATCTAATTCTAGTACAGCGATTCCGGATAGTTATAGTACCTACTGTTGGCGCAAACTGAGCAATAATGATTCACAGCTTTTTGCGAGTCTGAATGAAAATTATCAAGTTATTTTGAAAAACATTAACGAAATAGAAATGTCATTAACACGAATATAAAAATTAAAATTTTTTCATTCTGAGCCCGGATATGAAAAGAGCATACCCAAAAACACTCGGAAACATTATCTTTTTAATTTATTTCTGCAAAGAATTAACGAGCTTTGGCGTTAGCAGGTACAACAATACAAAGAATAGACGGTTATTTCATAGAAAAACTAATTCTTGTCTATACCTGCAGATTGATCAAATCGAATAAAAACTCGAAAACCTGTTAGATCGTAACGTCAAAAGCACAAATAGCGCATTGCGTCATTTCAAAATTTGCAGTGAAAATGAAAATTTCGTGGAAGTAATTATTGGCTCGGCTGGCGAATCTAATTAACGGAGCAAAAAACGTGAATAGAGTAGTTACAGTGTTATCGCAGACTTATAAATAAACTTTGCATAAGTTGACATACGAGAAGTACTCTCGAACTGTGTGTTATGTGTATACATTTGTAACTATTATCACTACACAGACATCCATGTAGAATAGTCTAATTTTAGATATCTTTATCAATGGATGATTCATCGACGTGTCTTTCTCGGTCTAGCTCGGCCTTTCTCCTTTTACAAGTTCCTGGGTGAATCATAATATGCTGAGAATTGCGGAACGAATTTGGTTTATTAGACACTTAAATAGTATATCTGTATAAAAATTGTGGAGTTACGACATGATAATGAATTTAATTATGTATTATATATTTGTGATACAATATAAATTGAATAATTGAGTTTATTGCTACTTAATATTTATAAGGAATATTTTGATTTATAAAAATGAATGAATCAGTAAAATAAATATAAAAATTATTCATCATAAACACACGTTTGTAAGTTTTGGGCAATGTTAGATAATTAAACTTAAATTATCGCTACCACTGTTATTAAACGATATGTTAGGAATATTATTAGATACTTGGAGATTTCAATTATTCTAATGAGGTTCTATGACGTGTGTTCCTAAAGTATTATAGATATACAAAGTACTACATACAATATCTCTCCGAATGCCTGTTTTTGCATTTGGAGGACTCATTTATTTATTCATATAGGAGAATGGTTCTAAATATTTTTAATCGGAAGAAAACTACGACATTCTCAAAAAAGGAACTTTCTTTACTGCTTTTCAAACTACAGTATAACTCGGTTATAACGTATCTAACGGGTCCGAAGGTTTAGGTACGTTGTATCAGAAGTACGTTATAAAAATAAAAGTGAACACTCAGGTGAAGTATGTATTTATATTCGTGTTTATAAACCAATACAAGGTCCTATAAGTAGACAATTTTATTATTCAATGAGAACTTATCATTGAATAATAACATTCGGAGGAGTGACAGTGATTTACACTACTTAATGATAACTAGAGTTTATTAAAAAGGTGGATGACGTGTTACAGGCAAATGAATGGGTGAAAAGTGTTTCATCCATTCATTTGCCTGTTGCAAATTCACGTCTACTGGTTCACTGTGAACTTTACTAGCATTAACCGTCCGGTCAGTAACCAGGTACCCGGGTATCCACTTCAGTTTCCAGGGTAGAATTTATTAACTTCCCCTTAAAAATTCTACGACCATCCGGATCCCCGAAGGTGAAGTAGTTTAACGCCAATTTTTCGTCAAAAATTTTTTCAATCCATCCATTCAATAAAAGTTATTCACTATCAAACTCGATACCTACTCTGTTCAATGACCGGGTACTCGGGCACTCACTAAGGTTATTATATATGAAAGCGCGGTTTATACACATGAAGGAGACCATTTACCATGGTGTTTATGTAACTTGACTTTTTAATAAATAATCAACAATATGGTTTGTGATTTCCTTCATTTAAACAATTTTTATTAAAAACAATAGTTAAGATAATAGGCACAAAAACATCATTCAGTTTTTATATTTTATTATTTTTTTCTTTTATTTACAATGACGCATAGCTATATCAAAGAACAACTAAATTAAATTATTTCGCACACAGCTCACATATCGTGGTTGAAATACAATGTTCATTACAAATAGGTAATTCACATACCGAACACGATTTGCGAGTTTTGCGACGTTTTTTGAATTTGCTCTGAAGGCAAGCATACACCGGTAATCTGTTTCCTGTCGGTTGAATCGAGGTGTGCCTGGCGTTTCGAAGATTCAGATGTTGTTGGCCGCACATATGGATTTATAGCTTTACCAAAAAAGCTTTCAATCGCCACTTTCGTTGTGAAATGCCTAATGATTTGTGCATCACTCTCTATGCAATGAGCACTAGTATTGGTATCATCAAATCGAATGAAACCAATGATGTTCCAGAAGCGGGAGATGCCCATTGCTGCACGATACAATAGATATAAGTTTGACTGCCACATATCATTTGTATTATCAGTATTCGAGTTGTTGGCACCAGAGGTTATCAAAATAGCCAGGAATGCATAAAATTCGTGAAGCTCAAGATTTTTCCACACTAGTTGTTTTTCCCCTGGATTTCTTTCATTAGATGCTGCAAAGTTGAGCTTGCTTTTTTGTTGGTATGACGTATGAGGATAGCCATTTCTGGCGTGAAAAACAATTTGAATGTGTCGAGATTTGACAGCATATTGGTGTTCTTATTAGGTCCACAATATGGTCTGGTCGCACAATATTGCGCCTTTCAACTTGATGTTCACTTGTTGGTGCCTCAGCGTAAGCTCTGAGTACGCACGAACGCGATCCGTCCTTGAAGGATTTTCGCGGTCAGTTTGAGCGCTTTTTTAAGACCGACAGTCGCGCGCGAAAAATTATGCTCTTTGGAGACGAAAGCTTAACGTACAGTTACAACGCACAAATAAATCGCTGTGCGTACCAACTAGAACAATATAAATTTGGAGGCACGGCAACTGAGGCAGTAGCTGGGTTGTTGAACGAATGGTAAATTCGTGGTTACTGGCCGGACGGTTAATATAGTTGTTTGAATCTGCTTAACCACCTCAAAGTGTATTTAAACTCATTATTAAATTACTTTGCCAGCTTTTCAGCTTTCGTTTGCAGAACTGAATTGCTAATCGAAACGTTATTAACAATTTGATGATGCTTAAACCACTCCACCAGTCCTGTCGAATGGCTTTGGTACGTTTCTTAGTACTACTTACGTTGCCGATGCTGGCGTAAGCTGCTAGCATTCTTCAAAACCGTAGAAACAGCTGTTTTTTCTTCAATGTTTTTTTGTTACAAATTGTTTGAACCACCTTTCACAGCTTTAATAATATCCACTTTTTCTTGAATACTTAACGCATTCCGGCGCAATTTATTATTATTTTCAACGTACATTTTATAAGAAAGAACGCGTGTAACTGTTTGTGAATAAATTCTAATACTGACATCATCGCAACTTAACGTTTCGGTTGTGAATTTACAAAACCCAAGGAATCCCGGTAGAATGTTTCATCATTCGGAGAAGTTAGTACGTTATAAACGAATTACGCGCGTGACTAGTGCCTGGATTATAAGTACTTTATATGAGAAGTACGTTATAAATGAGTACATTATGTAAGAACAATATTTTATTAAGCATAATGGAACCTAGTCGGGACCGTTGAATTAAGTACGCTATAACCAAAAGTATGCACGTTATAACCAAGTTATACTGTATTCTCGTTTGGGCTTAAGGGCTGAGTGGCTATCAGAAAGCTGCCATTAACCTTCCTATACTCACGTTAAAATGAAAGACGTATACTATACTATATAAGTCGGTCTTACAGACCGTATGCGTGAGTATAGAAAGGTTAAGTTCTTAATACTTATTAATTTTTAAAACCAAAACGCTGCGAAAACACTCTTTTCGGGGAAAGAAATAAACAAAAATCATTTGGTGTAAGATGTGGACCATATAGAGCAGCAATTCTCAACCTGGGAGTCGCGACCGGTCGTGGTGATATGAAAGGCGGCCGCAAAATTAGCGTAAACAATAATGAAATCATTTTGTGAGAAAGAATCATTTATTATAAACATATGAAAAGAGAATCGCTGGTATAGAGGATGGGTTACCAGATGGATCCTAGATTCGTATATGAAATTAAAGATTTCTGCAACAGTATGCGGTCTTGCATTATCGCAATTCAAGAAAATGCCACTCAAAACAGATCTTTCGGGATCTAGACCAAATTTTCAGATATTTTGGGAAGACAAACGTTTCCGTGTATCAGTCTGCAGTAACAGTTTCTAGATCTTCAAGACGAATTACAGCTATGGTACCAGTCTTTCCAAAGAAATAAACAATCATTGTTTGTTTGCACTGCTTCCTCGCAAATCTTTTGTTGACTTAGCTTCATTTTTAAACACCTACACTGTTGACTCCTGTATCAAGATCGTAATTACAAATTCAAGATTAATGTCCAATAACAATGCTAAATACATGTTTTGAAGATGCTTCATCGGAATTTATCAAAACCAGTAGTAGTCTATATGCGTGTGTTTTTGTTCTTCCGTCGGCTAATCCAATGACGAATTTATGGTGTATCTCCGTGTGTTACACCCGATTGCTTTGAGTAAGGTCTTGAAGAGCAGTAACATTTTCAGAAGGGAGCTACTGCACGATGTAAAGGCCTCTGATCGTTTTCTAACCTACATCGTTACTACGAAATTAACGTAACCAGTGGCTACCTGTGCATAACGAAGAGCTATTATCACCAAAAACACCCACTAACCTTTTAAGACACTAGTTGTAAGTAAGATCCTTTATAATCATAGAGTCATTGTTCGAAAAGTACTTCACGTTAATTGCAGCACCTCTATCACTTAATACCGAACTCATAAAAAGTTAAGATTTCTATCTGCACAAGTCATTGTGAAAACTGTCTGAAAGTGCTCCCACGAACTGTCAACAGGCTGAAACTTCATAAAATGCAATTCTTTTTGTTTTCAATAAGAAGCTTATCCTACTAATATAAATATTCGGAACAATGCTCGTACTCGTATAATGTGATTCCGCTTGCTACGCGTACATTGATTATATTGTGTTGATTTATTGTTTTTTACCCTCTAATCTTCAAGTCTATCCCATTTCTATACAAACTACATATGTATAAAGTATATTATATTTGTCTATATTTTACAAGTTAATTTGCATTAGAAACCCGTTTATTTAGAAGAATGAATTTATATTTCATTTTATTATTCCGTATCCTTGTTTTCCTATTTTCGTCGTATTTTTAATTTGACTTAATTAAGTTGCCACTACCCCAGCAATGGTCGTGAAGAGTGTCCTTATACTTTTCCACTTCGAACTGCTAACCTGTCATGTTTCTATGTAATAGATATCCACAATAACCTTTTGTTTATCGCAAGTAAATTACACTCAAATGAATTCTGATAAAGTCAGGTTATTGCTCGCCAGCCAGCTAGGGGCACTAAATTGTTTTGCAGCGCTTGTAACAAGGTTATTGACCAGTTTGTTCATTTGAAAGTCATGTTATTCGTCATTGTTAGACTGGAGAAGTCGGAGTCAGGTGATTTCGCACGATTTGCGGCATGAATTGAAAGCCTTGTTTGCCAATTTGACAAGCGTATTCAACCCACGACATTGGACACGAGTGGATCAACTAACTAGGAAGAGGATGTTGATGTTATTCCCGATGCTGTATATGAAAAACATACACAATTCACGATACGTGTATGGTCAAAATACTGACGAGGAATTTTGACGTCTGTGAGTAGTTTTAAGCAGTGTGCGGATACTAGTTTCTTGCGTGTTTCTCTCCAAAAGAATGAGTGAAGGTACTCAAGAAAGAAACTTATATAAATCTTGAATGAAAGGAAAACTGATGGTGGGCAGAACTTAGAAACCAAATACCATAGAAAAAATCCAGAAAACCGCAATAAGTAAGTACTCGGCTTCCCTTCTAGTCCCAAAATTTTCGTATTATTCGTGGTGAATTGCATGATTCTGTTTGTAGTTAGGGAAGAAGAAGCTAAATGTGCAGATATTTTTGGAGACTACAGAATCACTTATTTTATGGAAAGAAGACACAAAATGTAAACTATAACCAACAAAACCATGCAGCTGTGAGTGCCAGCGGCTGGTGTTGTATGTTGCTACAAGGATAACATGCTCGCATATTTGCCATCGATATAAAGGCATATATACTTTGTCTATTTTAAGTTTTTACCTAAATCATTGTTTTGTCGTAGGAGTAAAAACAATCTATTCGTTCGACTATCTTTCTCAAGTGCTGCCAGTGGAAAAAGAAGCACGATTGGCGTTTGTTTCACAGGCAAAGATCTATTGGCAAAAACTGATGATGTAAGTAAAACCTCTAAATAGACAAAGAGTGCCAACTAATACTATATTTGAAGCAACACCTAGCAAACGTTATTAGCAGTTGCCATTGGCTAATATAGTGTGTGTACTTACCTAGAACGTCAAATAACGTACTGCAAGAAGCCTGAACTTGAAGGTCTATATACAAGTCCAAAAGCAATAGGATTAGAGAAGCCAAGATACAAAATATAGTACCTATGGTTTACAAGATGGGGAAAACTGCATTGGAAGAGCCAGATCAATGGCGTTACGAATAGTCGATGGAAAAACAAGAAAGATCTAACTCAAAAAACTACGCCCCAAGAGGCCAAACAAGACTAACCATAAGTCTTGTTAAAAGGGGAAGGAGAAGGTAGGGATTACTGCACCCCGAAAAATGCGATTACGAATATGATTCCTCCATCATGGATGACAACTTATTTGTCTGAATACTTGCCTATATAAAGATCTATCAAATAGCTATCGTTCTCTATCAAATATTTGAGTTTGAGTTGCAATATGAGCCCTAGTATTAATGTATGTCCTCATTGAACAATATTCCTCGTTTAATACCTCGGATAGCATCTCTTACATCTTTTTATTACGTGTGGGCATTAAGAGTCTTCCTTCGATCAAGAATATCAATAAGAAACACCACTTTCCATCCAAACAACTGATTATAATTTTTCTGTTTATATATTCTTGCTCAAATTTCCTTTCCTTTTTGAAGATAGTTGCTCATTTCATCAGTTGCGATTTTATTTCAACGCGAACGTATATGTTTGATGCTTACAAAGTGACAATACAGATAGCTATCATAATCGCAAGAACATGTGTCCGTTGGTTAATAGCTTCATTACCTACGTGACCCATACAAAACTTTAATTTTATCTTTCGCTATATTTACATATATGTTCTGAAATGGAATGCTTCCTAGCCTTACACACCAGTTTAGATGACCCCAAATATCTTCCTTTCATAGCAATAAAATGGTTACCTTCCGTGTGCAAATGAAGAAAAAGTGGGGGTCTTATATAGATCGCTCTTCACTATTTATTGAGTCAACTGCGGCATGGAGTATTATGAAACACAGAATGACAGATTAATTGTCGAAATACTTGTTTTGAGATATCAAAATTGGTGTTGCAAGGATAAAAGATACTTCATGTTGGTTTATTTATTATATTAAAAAATGCCAATATGATGTTCACAACTATGCAAACATATTGATTATAGCAGTTAGTTTCCTCGTTTCCAAGGATAAAAAGAAGCGGCTTCTTTGTTAGTAAATACTATCAGCGATTCAATATACGCCAATTAGCGTAGTTATCTAGCCAGGAGCCAGTCATTAATATTTATTGCACATTAAAGCCGTTTTCAGACGAACGAGTGCTTTTTTATATTTGCATAACCATTTAGGTAGATAGTGTCGGATATAATGTTGAGAAACAACACAGTAGACCTTCAGCTACTGAAGATTATACAGACAACGAACCTACAGTCGCTAGCCATTAAATAGGTAAAATTCTGTTATATTGCAAGAAACGAAGCTATTATATTAGTTTAAAAACGTTGTTATATCGTCAAGTTTCAGAGAGGTGCATAAAATTTAATGCACAACTATTAGAGCTAATGCTTTTGCTTATTACTATATTGTCTTAGAATTTTACTTAATGTTTGGGGAAACGTATTTTATAATTTTCGTGATTCTTAACCTTCCTATACTCACGTCAAAATGAAAGACGTATACTATACTATATAAGTCGGTCTCACAGACCGTATGCGTGAGTATAGGAAGGTTAATAATAAAAACTAGATCCCAACACAACCGAACAAGTGTCCCGCAATTTATTATTATGTCAAACTATTTCATAATATGTATTTAATTATATAAGTATTCGTTATTCAGTTTCAATATATAGTATGAAGCCATCTGTATACGTATAGCCCAATGTTACTATTCTAGTACAGTCGTTTCTGATAGTTGTAGTACTGTTTGCGCAAATTGGGAAACTCTATTCATATCAGTGAATCTTTGATTTTGCCTAGTTAGTTTTCGCGTACCATAACTTTAACCCCAAATGTTGATGGGCGAACATGCTTCCATACATGTTTTAGTTACAAAGTATTTGTTGCCTTACAAGTATGAACGGGTGGTACTGAAGCAAGTATTCTTGTCAGTGCTAGCACATCCCCCTGTAGACATCTATACAATCAGCCTATATTGTGCAATGCAGATATATAATCCTTTATAAACATTGTTTTTCAAAAGAATGAAATTATTTATTAGAAAATTAGGTGCACTGTCACGGGAAGTATGCATAATGCAGGCTCCACACTCACGCCACGAAGACAAGACATTCTAGCGTGGATTTTACGCTGCCCAAACGGCTTCAAAGATGGGTGCTATCTTTTAAGCACTTCGTTTACAAATAAACAAGTTATATACAACTGTCTAAAACACGGTTTAGAGCATTTTAAAGCACCTCAAATTTAGTATTTCGCGCTATCATCTGTAGAATTACTATTAAGTTCTTTAAAATATGAATTAAGTTACGTAACGAGAAAATCCGATCAATATTAGCAGATAACGTTACAGCTGTATGTATCTAGTTGTTAAATAAGTTTTATCGTAGCTGAATCAAAATTTTTATACACCTTCACCAAGCTAAATGTTGAATATTTCAACCAGTTGCTTAGAAAACGTATACGCTTTAAACAGCGAACAACATGTACAAGAATTCATGACAGTTGGGATTGCTTCTGTATAGTAGAGTTCCAACTATTCCATTGCACTATTTTCGGCGTAATCGATATTTTCTCGTTGGCGAAATAGTGAACTAAAAGTAGCGCTAAACGCGCTTTAACTTTCTGCATATCACTTTCATTAAATTCGCCTTTCATACTTTCTTCTAAATGTTTTCCATTGATCAATCCTAATCTCTGTAGCGCCTCCTATAGTACACGAGTTTCTTCGGATCTGATCAATGCTTACCGCTATATATATATTTTTTAAGGAATTCCTGAATATATTTCTGCCTTCTTAGGATTTTACATAAACATTGTTTATAACTTGTGTCTTAAACCCAGCTTTTTACTGTTTGAAACCGAAATTGAAATCATATTTTATACAATATCATCATAAAATAAAAGAACATCTTTCTTTGAACTAATGGATATAAATTGTTCGCCCGAAGTTCAAAGCGCGAATTCACAGATTCACATATCCAAAAAATAACGCGACTTATTAACTGATAACCCCTAGTGGCTGAGTGGTGAAAATTACGCGTCACAATGAGAAGGTCCGGCGTTCGAAACCCGGCCGCGGCGGAGCGTAGCAGTTTAAAATCCTAAAATGGATCTATTACTTTCAATATGCTGCGGAAAAGAATTGCCACTAGGCGGGCCAGGAGCGGTGCGGTATACGTATGTATACGGCTCGGTAGCTCCGAACAAGCCCTGGGCCTTTAAGGCCTGTAGTGCTGATATATATATATATATATATATATTAACTGATAATTTTGTATCATCATCATCAATTCATAACTAAATTTCTTCTGTTATTTCTTTTTCTTGTCACGTATAGATATAAAACGGTTAGCACACGATCCGTCGGAATATGTCTGCAATATAGAACATCTTTAATAGAATGATTAGACTGTTATATTTTATTATTGAAAATTTCATAATATGGTTCTACTTTAATAGTCAGAGTCAATAGACATGTACCACCAAATAATTAATGCTTTTGGCAGTTACTTTGTGATATTCCATGGTTCTTAAAATGCAAAATAAGAGTTATAAAACGAAAGATTGTGTACAATCAACGCCGAAAAGGTTTGTAATGTGTAAATCTATTCGAAGTAAAAGACATTACTACATCGGTAGATCTGCGAATGCGAAATAAAGTGTGAAATAACCTCGTAGGAAGATGTTTCTCATATTAACAGTCTTCTTAGAATGAATAAATTCATATATATTTCCTCGGAGATAAAGCACAAGGAAAGATTCTTCATGTTTCATGATTCGTTAACAACTTCGAATAGTTTATACTGTATAGAATGCAAGAAAGTAGTTATAGTTGCATATAACTGTTTTGTAATGGCAATTATTAAAAACCATATGCATATGTAGGTATTATCCTGTTAGGGACGGTTATGGAAAGACTCATATACAGGCTAAATATAAAGTACCAAAAGCGTTAATTATCTTCGTTAGATTTAAAGTCTTTTTTGTTAATTGTCATGTATTTATATGTATATAGACAATATTAAAAAAATGTATTTCTCAAATTTCTCTGCACGCGTTTTGCAGGAAATTAGCATCAGTTAACTCTTTCAAAACAGAACAACTGTATCTTTTTCATTTTCTGGTGCAGGATTGAATACTACGTTGAGACATATGAACCGAAACAGTTGCTTGAGTCAATTTTTTACCAACTTTCTACTGAAAGAAAATCTTTATGTTGATATGTCTCAAAGTAGTTTTCAATTCTGCATCAGAAAATGGAGAAATTTATACACTGTTCTATTTGAAAAAGGTAAGCTAATTTTTTCCAAACTGGAAGTACAAGAAACATCATTAACAAATTGCTTACTATGGACTGCATATGTACACCAATTTACAAAAGATTGGCTTTCCAACTAACGAAGGTAATTGATCATTTCTGGACTTTACATTTATCCTGTAGATTGCAAAGAGTTAAAATACTAAGTAATACAGGTAGATACTTATTTTATTTAGATAAAATTGTAAATGTACCTTTAAATTAAAACTATTGATAAATCCTGGCGATCTTGTAAAGCCAATATGTGTATATAATTTTCTTACGCTCACAATCTTAACTACAACAATGAATATAATACTGAGGGTAAATGAACGTTTGTACGACGTATTTGTCTGTCGAATTTGTCTATTGTACAATTATCCCCATATGTGCATCCATACAGTTGTATTTGTCTTGCTATCCGGTCGCGAAAGGCATTGGACAAGGACAGCGAGGAAGACAGATACGTACATTAGTGGCTGATATTCTGTTTTGTCTGCAAAAACACGTTTATTTGAAATAATTCCAGTGTAAATAATTTGCTCCAGAATTTACATTTACATTTACAGATTATTGTTTACTCCGGTGATAGTAAGTCGCTCTCTGGCATTTAGTGACCCTCTAACATAGATATTTTTCTTTCAGTTTGAGGCTCAATATACTCCAATAAGGTTTCAAATAAGTCACTAACCGTGCGTAAAGAATTATATAAGTCGTATGACTCCTTTATTTCAGGTTCCTTTTGCAACCTCATATGTATAAGAATATTTACTCCTTTAAAAATACCAATCCCCGATTATATTTTTTGTTTTTTATCGGCAAATGAAATCGTAAATCCCCCAATAACAACTGTTTTTTTATTCTCCATGGTGGCAAAAGCACCTCCTACTGATTCAAAACGACTGCAACCTTTGAAAAACTAATGTTCGCACGTGAGTGCCAATAACGCGTTTGTTTGCCGGACGGATCCGCCGTATCAACTTGCCTGTGAATATGCTCCTAAACTTTTGAGCTAAATTCACATATTTAGATGTTTCGCCGCAAAGACATTCTTACGCGAGTAGTTGTGGCAGTGGCCATACTATTTCTTTGTTCTCTCTAATTTGGCGATAGAAATAAAACATTTTGGAGGTCTTCGACTCTTCAGCTTTATTTCGTATGGGTGCGACTTGGCGTCCACTTGGATATTCGAACACCATTCACGTCCAGGATCCGCTTCAGTTCTTTAATTGTTTGCTGTCTATTTTATAATTCTCTCCGAACAATTAATCTGCTGCTCTACCGTTGAGTCGTTTTTCGAATACCACGACAACGAGCCGGAGTGCTCAACGTTGAGGGTAAGTTCTGTTTGACAGACTTGACTAATCGGTCATAGTTTGACGGGAAACCTGCTCTTTCTTCGCCATTCCTCAATGGGAATATAGTCCAGACTCTTCTAGGACTTTTCACTCGATATGCCGTTTTCTCCATTTTATGAAATTTAAAATTTTCATAAACATTTTTGTTTACAAACTTTTACAAAGAAATATATGAAACTGGAAAAAATGTACCGAATAGTTTCGAAAATAGGTAAAATACTGACCCTTAACAAATTCAACGGTTTACTAATAACTAGAGTTTATTAAAACTGTGGTACCGACAGTGGCGCAGAGCATAAAAGTTGGTACGTAATATACAATATTAGTGAAAAATAATATTGTTACCTTTTACTGTCATTATGATGTCCACTGTGCACTGTGCAATAGGCCCTGGTAACCTGCATAGAATTAGAAAATCAGCAACGCTTCCATTGTCGATTCATTCGGCCGTCGACGATGTTGTGAATATGTTATCGTATACATACTTCGAAAATGAGCGTTCGACATTCAGTGAAGTAAGATTTGCAAATGTCAAATATTCCTTTTTCTTATTTGCGGACTCTTGATTTTCAGTTACCTTTTGTAAATCGGGATTTTTCTTAAAAATTGCACAAAGTTTTTGAGCAAAATTGGCTCCTAGTGTAGTGTAAAGTGCAATTTAATGCATCTCGTGTAGATAAGTGACTGTTTGCTCAATAGCTTGTGCAACTTCAGAATAATTCATATATATTTTATCTATTTGCTGTTGAACGTCCGAATTGGAAAAAGTTGCTGCAGAACTGCTGCAGAATCATTTGAATCAATTTTCAAAATGACAGTTTTCACTTGTGAAAAATATTTCTGATAGTAAGATACTGTCTGGAGCCATGTTCCCCATCGCGTTATTACAGGCTGAGGTGGTGCTCTCAATTTTGGACGCAAGAGTTTGAGGAGATTTGATGAATACTTTTTTGGTAGATGCTATTAACTTATCCACCATTGGATACCTCTTTCGAATGGTCTCTAGTACGAGGTGCCATGCGTGTATGAGGCATGTTATGTGAAGAAGAGTCGGAAAGCAATTTTCAATATTCTAACGACTTTCAGCATTGTTGCGGAACGGTCAGTAACGAACATTGTGACTTGGGTTGCTGTGATAGAAAATTCTCTTAACGTATTTTTTATTATCTTGACAACGGTTTCTGCATGACCTTGAATACTTTCACTGGACAAGAACAATGAAGCTGGTGGACCAACACGTTTTAAAGGACATGCTACAACATGAATCACGCTGTGTGTCTAAACAGCTGTTTCATCCACACATAGGCCGTTTTTCTTATTCCTCCACTCGTCTTATACATTCCCTTTACTGTACTTTGAACACGTGGCAAATTGTATCGAAATTACATATCTTGGCAACTTCCATGAGGGAACGTACTTAGCCCAATATAGGCGAAAGTGTTCATTAGATACTAGATGTTTTGGAATGTTGCACGCACTTAACATAAACATAAAATCATATATAAATTGCCAGTATGGAATACTGTTACTTAAACTCCATACATGACGTTTACTTTTACAATGTTACCTACATTCAAGCCTATCGCGACTTAGCAATCCACTATTGCATATTGTGTAATAAATATATGGACTTCTATATTCTAATTGAGGGAAATGTCTGATATTTATTCACATTCAAAGGAAACGTTACACCCTTTAGGCGTCACATATCCGCAAACTTATTTACTCTGCAGCGTGCAACGTACTGTCGCTTTGAACTCTCTGGCGCTACTGCCGAGATCGACTACGGGTTGAAAATTACCCCTACCGCTATTGCCCTCCAGTATCACCTATTTAACAAACTCTATTAACAACTGACCCAACGCAGGCAAAGTACCGTCCAATATTTGTCTAAAATAGGGATATCTACTACAAAGAGACGTTTCCTGAATGGAGGGGAAGGGTATTGTACTTGCCGTAAAGAAATTGGCGAATAAACAATTAAAAGGATATTTAGACGGTAATATGTTCGGGAGTACGTACATATGTACGTGTTTAGCAGTACAAAAAATATATGGTAAGTATTTATAAAAATGCAAGTGGTCCTCATTCAATTGCACGGCACCATATAAGGAAGAAAAAGCGAAATCTCATTCCATTCAATGCAAATAGCACAGTTGACTCTATTCTTTGCATCTCCAAACATCCAATGTGATGCAATCGCAGCAAATCTAAACTTAGATTTGAGTTTTAAGAATACTATTTCTATTGTCCCCGATCTACCTTATATATTTTATTGAAGTGTGAACGAGAACGCTTTTGGAACGTTGTATACATACTACCCCATTTTTTCCCGGTTATTTAGTATAATAATTTAAAAATGGCGGTATAGTAGCACACTAAAGAAAAATAGAAAATGGCTGATGATCCACCTGGGCGCACTGCTGCAGGTCACAATTCTTAATCTGGGACAAAAAACGGAACGGTTTCTTAAAATATAGATGATAATAAAGTGAACATCGTAGGATCTTTTAATAAATGAATTTTAAAAGAAATGGCATCAATTTGAATCTCTTAAAAATTTTTTTTCGAAAAAATGGTCCGAAAATCGATTATAAAATCGGTAAAATTGAACGTATCAAAAATCCTACGATGTTCCCTAGAAAATTATATTTTTACGGTACAGTTAAAATTTTGAATCGATTAAAAATTGACAGCGCTACCGGTGCGCCCAGGTAAAAAACATGCTTTCGAGAAAAACGCGTTTAAAGTTTCAAGTAGTGCTATTTGAATGAAATGTTCGTTTCATCTCTAATTTGCGATGCCTGCTCCATACAATTGGTCGTCCATTTGAAGATTTTCCACCTCCTCACCCTTTCTTGACGTACATGCATCTCTGCGAGCTGTTTTAGCCTCTTTGGTGAGGGAACGTTCGGAAAGTAAGATGCGCGTCGCGTCGGCTTTTGCGCAAAAATTGTAGCAATTTTCTCCAATGGTGATGCCCAGTTGATCCATTACTCGCATAATTCCATTATATCCATCATTGAAATGAAGAACAGCTAAATATACAGCTACATCAAGGACCTTTTGCCACTGGAAATATTTTTAGGTGCCACGGACCATACTAGCGAACTTTCGTTAGAAGTCTGTGTAAATCCATCCAAACAACGAAAGAGAAGTTCTTCTCTGCTTAACTCTTCATATACTTGCTTTATAGCTTTAAATATCTCCGTTGGCACAGGAAGGTCGTGCTGAAAATCTTTCATATTTGTACATAACGATTTTGTACTTTTCTGGACGCAATACTTTTCCTCTTAGAAACTGATTGACCGTGCTTCCTTTTCGTGACTGATGTTCATTTGCATCCATGGTAAAATATAACAATTGAAACACAATCAAATGCACTAGAGTAACGATGAACACTTGAGGAAGCAGAACACAAACTGTTATGTATTCTAGCGGACTTTATACTAACAGCTGTTTTTCAGCATTGAAATTTTATCAGTGGAGACGTGTATTAGTCATATTTGAAGGCTCGAAGCTAAAATTTGTCGGTACATTTCACACAAATAAGAATCCCGAAACGCATACTTCTCTGCGCAATCGAAATACCGCTAATTTTGATCTACGACTATGCTCGGAAAATCGATTTTTCACACACAACACACAAAGTTTTTTCCCCTCATAATCAACTTTTTATATCATTCTTGGATAGTATAGGAAGTGTTTAAGCCAATAAAAAAAACAAAAGAAAAAATCATAAGGTGATATTACCCCTTAAGTAGGATTTACCTGCCTAGGAATTTCTTTCCTTTTTGTAGTCGTTGTAAGAATATCAACTAAAATACTGAACGTATTGCTGTTAGGAGGGCGAATTAAGTTTTGTCATATAAGCTCAGGAAATTTTATTTCTATAATTATATCAGAAGGAATCTTTCCATGTAGGTTTATGCTGTAAGTTAAAACGGAGTAATTACCTGACTTACTCATATTTTTTCACAATACTATAACGGATATAGTTGTCTTTTGATTATAAAATTATCGCATCGTTAGCGTATGTAGATTATTGAAGAAGTTATATGGTTTATACATTGTGTTCAATGTTTTATTAACAATTAGATTATACGTATATAGACTTTGGCGACTAACAATAAGTGTGTGTTTATTGCTCATTTGGGCCTTTGCTTTATCGTTTTATCAAATCGTGAGGCTACTTATATATTTCGTGACGATATACGAATAAGGTACATGATTGTGAGAATTAGCTGTGACAACAGACATTTGGTATTTTTTAGAATATAAACGTAAATAGTTTAATTACTGCACTGTATAATTAAGTAATTTATTACAATATCCATACAGCAATAATCACTGCATTAAGTATTTTAACCGGAACAGTAGTTCATTTTACAAACTTATGCACGAAGTAACCTTTCAATATTTGAAAGAGGGATGCAGATTAGTAACCGGAAGTTCAACAACGGTGATCTATGACATGCACATATATAATCGCTTTATATGGGAAACAAATTTCTATCAATATCGTTAGTGTATTTGCGTCACAAATTCACAGATTCTGACGTATAAATACTGATAAAATCATCTGCATGACTCTACTCTATAATCGTTGAACATACATACTTTAATATTGCTTCCTTCAACATTTACGCATACGAAAAGTGTAAACAAACTAACAAACTATTTACATTACGAGTAATTTTGATCCTTTTACGAATCCTGCGATATTTATGGGTTATTAATGTTATGTCGCGAGAAAATATTCTCAAAGAAAGAATTCAACTAATTAAAACTGGAAAGATAATTCGACATTATTTTGAACATATTTTGAAATGTTACACAATTTATTTTTGTTTCTATTATGGTATTGATGTACAGCACCCGGCAGATATAAGTTTCCACATGGGGTTATGCTATGATTAGAGAAGTTATGAACAATAGTGGCCAAAGGACTCAGTAGTAGTGTCATGTATGTGTTCGTTATGTATAAAGTATACTTTGTCTACGTTTGTTCCAAACACATCTCATTATATTTACTCCGCAAATTGTTTCAATCTACCGCTTTTCTTGTTATTAATAAATATATATGTTATTAAATTTACACTTAATATTGCGACTTATTCTTCACACCGTGGATTTGATATACGATGTTCCGTTGAACGCAATACCTCGTAGCGAAATAGTTTAAAAATGAAACCAGCATCATTTATTCTGAATTATATATATATATATATATATATATATATTTATTTATATGTATGTATATGTATATATTATTTATTTACTATTTACTATTAGGACACATAGGTAATCTCTTCACAACACTGAACCAAATATTTACTGCGTTTATATTGTTTCTCGCTTCTATGCTTAACTTGCTGCAGCGGTTCTACTACAGTGGAATAGTTAAATTCTAATAAGTTCTGAGTGTAGGTTGCAAACTGAGGTGTTTTGGTTGTTCTACATGTACTTACGACAGTTTCCATTCCTCACCCGTAATTAGATGAGAAATATCACTCTCCTTCATATTTCAAAAATAAACTGCGTGTTACTTATTCAAATTTGCTCAACGTTTTGCATCGTTATGTGTAAAATGTTTAACGAAGATGATAATTGTTGGATGAACTTGTAATTAATGACCATTTACTATTTCGCGTGGTTTAGTAGAGCGACTAAATCTGTGTTTTGACAGCCATTTTGCCGTTGAAATGTATATTGTGGAATACATGCATAATTGGTGTCATAGCTCTTTCTCGTTTTAGTAAGCCATTATAAGTTTATTACATTGACCTATTTCATTTTTAAACGAAGTGACCGAATCTTCCACAGAAATATGGAATCAGTCGAAATTTTAACACATTACATCAAATGGGGTGGATAAAATTTCGTTTCACCTTAAATTTACTGCAGCCCCAATGTATTAAAAGATAAAAATTAAATTTAGTAAATGTCTTTTATTAATGTAGAAAGTGGTGCAAGTAATCCGAAAGATAAGTAGGTACTTAAGGATTAATTACACATATATACAATGTATTGATTATTCAACGTAGCTACTTTCTAATTTAGATTTATTTACTAGTAAGTAACTGATTTCATAGTAACTATAATTTCTTCTTAAAAATTGAGTGGTCCAAACAGCGACCATAATATGAATCACAAGATGTGCTAAGTTATTCTGCATTTTTGCGGATTGTTGGCTAGTTACGTGACTATTGGTACATAATAATCATTATATGTTACACATGAATATGAGCAAATCAACTCGGAATTTTACCGATGATCACTACTGTAATTTTATGCGATAAACGACACATCCGCCTGAAATTTTCGTAACATCATTCTGGGATCCCTTTAACTTTGTTCATTCGGTTTAGAAACTCCAAATGTAGATTTCATTGTTCTCACAATTAAATGAATAAACGGATATCGCTGAGTCATATAAAAGTTATTGCAATTTCTAACGAAGATTACGGGAGTACTAGTTTTTACTTGAAATGTTGCTTTACGAAATCTGGAATTACGTATTGTTTTTGTCATTTGTAAGCCCTCTACATTCGGGGCTACTCAAGAGACATCCAATTGATTAGTGATTCAAATCGCTAATGAATAGGTGACTAATTAAAGACATGGCTGCAGCTACTCAAAAGTAATGGAAACTGCATTAGTTGGATATGTGCATAGAAAAAAGGGACATTCTTGAGGAGACATTTAATGAATTATAGTTACATATAACAAATTGTAGGTATATTGTAATTAGAATATTGTAATTCTAAAAGCTTGGCCCACTTCATATTACGCATTTACGTTGACTTCGTTTTTGTTTCCCACCTCCTGCCATTAATGTAATATTCACGTCTTGATTATTTATGATAAGACAAAAAATCACTAGACAAGCTTATTGATGGAGAGAACAACAAGATATTGAATGACCGAAGTAACTAGGTTGAGTCACTTGAGCCCAATTACCATCTAATTAGTAAAGCGTCACTAGCGTGGCTCATAAACTAAACTATGTAGTTAGTAATTTCAGCAACTAGAGTTCTTTTTGGTAGCTCCGTGATAGTTGGCCCATTCTCTTTTTCTGCAGTTCCGTTTTTGGTTATCTATCCGCATAAATAGTACTATATTGCGGTAAGTCCTATTATTAGAATTGATAATAATACCACAAAACGGAAAGAAAGATACGTGATGATAATCTTTGCTTAATATATTTCTATAGTATCATGTATCAGTTTTCAGGTGACGGTCAAACTATTTATAATTCATTTAAAACGTCGTGGAAGATTTTTTTCTTGCCTTTAATCCAAGAATTTAGTAAAATAAATACTGTTATTTTACTAATGCATAATCAACATGCACTTGTTAGTGGTTATTTGATTTCTTGTCCACAATTTTCTAATTTTAAAAAGGGGTAACGTATGAGATAGTACTTATAAAACATGAAGTATCTTCTACGTATAAATGTGAATTGATTTTAGTTATTGTTACAGAATTTGTAGTGAATGAATGAATATTTAGTTTACTGTTTATCTTAGAAAAAGTACAGAACAAGGATGAAATTTAGTAAGAAACGTGTTCTTCGTAGATTACAATCTTGTCTAAACTAATCATAAAACAGAAAAAGTAATGAGTTTAAAAAATAAAAATCGCTGGGAACTTGATTGCGATAAGAAGCACGAGATTCGAAAGAGTATTTCAAAATCAACGAATAAAAATGAAAAGATATTAGACAACGAAAATATCAAATTCTGCTTCAGATTGAAAAATGGCTATTACAAACAAGTAAAAGAAATGATAAGTGTCACCAGAGATGACTATAGAAAACAGGGTGGGAAATAACCTCGTTAGTGTACCAGGGCTGAAAAACGAGCGGAAGCAGTTGAAATACATTGACAAATTGCTGTGCAGGAGTCATTCTTATTTGGACAAAATACAATAAGATGCTTTAGTTGTACATAAAACAAAAACTTGATCCAGGAACTACGTATAGAAGAGGGGAGCTATGGATTTAAGATATATTATTATTATTATTATTATCCGTTATAGTTTTAGATCACCTTAGTAAGCCACCTAGGAAGTTTGGTAGAAATAAGAAAAACAGTAAATACTGAGTATTGCCTGGAGCCCACAATAATAGGCGAATTTTATTGAAATTATGGCATAATTATTTAAAACAATTGAAGAGGACGAAAGATATGGAATAGGAATAGAGGAATAGAATCCTAGATCACGGCTCAAATCTAGTTCAATTTTTATGTGAGGCCGTCAAGTTTGCTGTTACATCATTATAGTGTAACTTGTAATAAAAATGGTTTGAATTAAGTCGCTGAACTTAACCCTAGAGGTGCATCGTTGATTGATTCGACTAACAACAACAAGCACATAAAAATGGTAGAAAAAGCAATGCACTTCTAGGGTTTATAAAATCTGATAAGATTCAACATGTGTGTACTGTATGAACTCTGTTTGTGGGTGTGCCAAATAAAATATCATCCAATCAATTTTTCAAATTTTAAGTTATGAACGATAGTGTATATATCCACATTTACTTCAATTGCCATTCGATATCGGTTTGGCTTTCAATCTTATGACAGTTATGACTATATAACCGATTAGACGCACTAAAGTAAAACTACGTGCGAAATGGCAGCTAAATTTATTATTTCGCAATGCACTACCTATTCTGGATTCTAACACAATTGTTCGTGTAAAACAATCTTGACCTAGTCACTGAATTCTTATTGGATTTGAAATTTGTGTCAGTTCAACAAGAATAAGGTTACGTATTATACATATGTGGCTGTATTTGTTATCGCACCAGTATTATTATATACGTCTTCTTCAACTTTTTGGCTATGAAATAATAATATAACATGCACGTAAATAATAAAGTAGATACACAAAATTTTCCATTTTGTGAATCTCTTGTAATTAACATGATTAACTATTTTGAACACAGATACGATTTATAACTCTTCTAATAGAGAGAGAGAGAGAGAGAGAGAGAGAGAGAGAGAGAGAGAGAGAGAGAGAGAGAGAGAGGGAGGGAGAGATAATAATAATAATAATAATAATTACTAATATCTAATTACGGAAATCCATTTTGGTCCAGAAAGTACAAGTAGAATCCCAAATAATAATAATAATTAGATGTATTACATATTACCTTCGGAATATACAGTTTTGGACAAAAACAGGTGCGAATCAAATTATCTCTGAATTAATTCATAAAGTTATGATAATTAATATATTATTTTATATAAGTCTTATTTCAAATACCCTAACCATAACTTTAAGAAACGATTGCAATTTGCTATGTGATTAGTTCACAAAATAAAACTAGATAGGTTTGTATTCAGAATAAACGGATTTGATGTAGATTTTACAAAAGAATCGAAATAAAGACAACAATAGATTCGAGCAATGCCCATTTTATTTTACGAAACCATTAAAATCTATTGTTTCGAAATGCTTATGAATAGAATGCCAAAATTAATTGTATTAGATATCGGTAAGAACGTTTATTATAGAATTTATTATTATTAAATTAATTTTAAATCGTAATATATTAAAAATTTTATTTTAGCCATCATTAGAGTCCCAGAAGAGCCATTGGATCAAAGCATTCATAACAAAATAGAGACGAAAAAACTAATTCCTGACTATGGCAATAGTGACAATTAAATTATAATCTGCAGTCCAAAGACCACCAAGATAAAAAACATAATGCCCGAACATTTGGCAACCCTTACACTCTACTGCAAAGCATAAGTTAGCATTTCCCAGTTTGTACTCAATTTATAGGTATCTTTTTAGGTAATTTTAAGATATAGGTATATTTAAGATTGATGTGATAAGGGTTAGGATGCTTTTATTTAAAGACTAAGGATATCTTGCAGAGATAAATGACTAAAATCCCTATTACATTCTCCTTCCCATTTATTTAATTAAAGTGATCAACTCTACAATATTCGTGATACCAAAAAGTATATCTGACAAATTTAGTGTGGTATAGTGTATTATATTCTTATACTATTAAAAATATTAAAGGTAAATTGGATTTATAAACTATTTCTGTATTCTGTTTTCACCTTTGTTTCAAAACACATAATCAGCACATACCACGATTCATCTAATTCTTTTCCTTCGAAAGCACTGATGAAAATTTAGATATTTTTAAAGCTTCATTTAACGTTTAGAATTCTTTTGGCATACCTATTGTGTTAAAATTCTCTATATTATTACATTTTAGTGAAATGGAATTTATCTTTCTTTTGAAAATTATAATTATCACTATCTGCTTCCGAATAGATTGTGTTGTATATTTATAAAGAAAATCGAGAGCTGTTACTGAAATGGAACAGGTGCACGGAAATTCCCTGATTACACATTATCATTTCATGTCCCGATTAACTTTTAATTTGCTATGCAATAACGGAAGTTTACGCTATACGTTTGCGCTTAAATATAAAATATGGGGTCGTTTATTTGATTATCTAGCAGCTGTTGTTTATTCTGTTATAAAGTACGAAGAATAATATTCAATTACTTTTGCAAATGAAATTATTAATACAGCCTCCAATCAAATCTCACTTTTAGTGTTCGAAGGTTTCGGAAATTCAGGAATTTTTTCTCACTACAAAATGGATAAACAACGGGAAACAGAAACTAAGTGTCCAAACTGGAGGAAAAGAGTTATACGAATTTGAGGAAGTGGAAGAATATATGTACCTAGGAACTCTAATAGACAACAAATGCAAAGAGGAAACTGAAATAAACTTAAGGATAGCTAAGAGCAATAGGTGCGCGGGGGAACCTCAAACATATTAAAATCCAAGAATATATCAACGAAAACGAAATTACAACTGTATAAGACTGTCTTGAGACCGACACTGTGTATATGGCTCTGCAACATGGTCGTTGACAAAAAGCTCACAAATAAAGTTAGAGATATGGGAGAGAAAAATACTTCGAAGGATTTTCGGAGGGAAGAAGGTGGACGGCATGTGGGAGAGACGCACTAATGATGAGATCTATGCATTATACAACGAACCGTGTATAACACAAGTAACTAAAGCCCGGAGATTGCAGTGGGCGGGTCATATGGAAAGAATACAGGAGGAAAGCATAGTGAAACATATAGGATGGAGAGGCCCAGAAGAAAAGAGAAGGAGGGGAAGGCCGAGGAAAAAATGGAGAGAAGCAGTGAGTGAAGACTTGGCAGAGAAAGGATCCGCGGACTGGAGAATAATTGCAAGGTACAGGGAAAAATGGAAATATTTTACAAAGCAATGGGCCTAAAAGGCCTGTGAACGCTGCTATATATATATATATATATACAAAATGGATATCCGAATATGTATTATGCTAAATACAACAGGGAAGTGATGAATGCGAAAAAACTATTACCAAGTCTAAATTATGTATACCTGCCTACTACATATGTATGTAGTAGCAGTTGCATTCACTGTTAGTGGCCCTGATAATAAGAAAAAACGCCTATTCAATGCCAGCAGAAGCGTAACAGAAAAAAATTAATAAAAGGAATCAAAATGGATGCAATACAATAGGTCCTTCGACGGTTTAAAAATAAATTACGTTAGAAATTAAACAGCAAATAGGAATCTAAGAAGGCAACGAAAGATATTGAGAAAAGCAATTAGGGCGGTGATATACAACGAATGTAGAAAGCAAGATTGCTACAAGTTTATAATAGTAATTTACGACATTGTGTCTACTGCAGTAGTAGGAAGAATATTCTCTTTGTTCTATCAACCTCAAGTTTTACGATAAATATTCTTTGTTACTGATGCAAAACAATTTATATGCAACACTAACAAAGAACACAGACAGAACACTATTTGTATCAGTCACAACATATTCTTATTTCACAAGACCAACATCGACCGGACTGCTACTATGAATAGTTTGTTGATATTTTTCCACCCCCTCATCAGAATCACGATTTGTCAGCACGCAAGTATCCCACGCTACTTCATATAAGACCAAACATCTGCATGCCTAACTGCTCATTTTTTTACATTTACCAAACTTGAAATAAATTTTTTGTTTGCCATTTTAAAACCAGTTGTTTTAAATATATGGATGCATATGTGGGCGAAGTGGAATCAAAAACGTAAACTTATATATCATGTGTTTTTCTGTTTGGACTATCTATATATATTCGCATCTTTTTTGCAAACGACACAACGATATCAAAGTTAAGTAACAAGTACTTATACGTATAAACAAGAAAAATGGATAATAAATTGGGGTAAATCGTTGTAATATCCTAATTACATATAAAGCATAGATCAATTTGTGTCAATTAATTAGCGTTTACACTCGCTTTTAATTTTTCTATTTAGAATCATATTCTGAACTAATTCTTTCGTACTCATTTTCGATAATAAGTACAAAGACGTGATCCAAAATTGCCGAGTTTCCTACACGATTACTAATATTTAGTTTCCTATTGTTATATCTGTTCTGTACTTCTGCAAAAAAGAATGACAAAAAGCTGTTAGTGTTAGATGTGTATGTACAATCCTCATTTAAAGAAACATGAGAATTTGGAAAAGTCTGAAGACGACATGTATAACGTAATTGGGCATATGATTAGTATTTGAAGGCTAATGTAATTTTGCTTACATTGCGTCAAACTTCTTTCACGTACAATAATATTTTTGGTGTGTTTGCGATAATTTGTAAATCAACAAAAACGAAGTATAAATGAAATACGGACCTACGTCTCTGCATGAATTTATAAATATAATTGTATTTTGATATGTTCATATTCTTAATTCCACACACGATACTTTTATAAATATCCAAAAGGAAAAATATAGCTACTTAATATTATTGACTGCAAACACATTTGATCATCATTATTTATTAAAAACTATATCTATTAAAGAAACAACTAAATACATAACATATACTCACAAGTGTATGGCTTAAAGCTATTTTAATTCATACCAGTAAATAATTCGGGGAAATTAGAGTATCGAACTGCAACTATTTATTTTGTATTTCCCTTTTCTGTCAATAATAGAGAATTTAATTTCCAGTAACGTTGCAAACGGACTTTATAAAATATTGTGTCCGGTATTCCCTGGAAGCAGAATTATATCTATAGAGAATTCCACTAGGAGTTGCCCACACAATAGCGGAGTGAACTGATATACTTATATCGTATTTATCTCTGAGGAGAACATAACATTTAAATCGCCATAGACTTCATGCAGAAGCTTTAGCAATTTGACATATATAAAATACTAATATTACGTTACTGATATAGAATCGGAGAAAAGACAGCGATGAAATTTATAGCATATATGTATATATAAGAACGTTAAATGATAATTAACGCTGTCAGTTATTAAAAAAGAAACATGAATGTGTCAGCTGCAGTTCTAAAAAAAAATTCTAAAAACACTTATTTGCGGCCAAGTTATGGTACACAAAGTGCGAAGAAGAAAGCAACCTCTTAAAAGTCCACCTAAAAGGAAAGCAAACCCGAAGATTAACACAAATATCTGGAACAGTGCACAGCTTCTTGGTACAGAACTTGCCCCCTATATTAAATTCTTCAGTAATAGCAGCAATCGATAGCAATCCAAACATTCCCAGTTTTAGGGCAACGACTTTACCAGTTCTTATTAAATATTAGCTTTGTTTGTATTAAATGTATGAGATGATATTGTTAGTATTAAACATCGGCGTTAAAATATAGATACATAGTTATGAGTTTATTTTTATGTGTTTATAATTCTATAAATCAGAATACATACGTAAATTTAGTGCGTTTTCTACTTTCATATTTCAAAAACCCCTCAGTGGCTGAGTGGTAAAACTCGCGCTTCACAGTGCGAAGGGCCGGCGTTCGAGACCCGGTAGCGGCAGAGCGTAGCAGTTTAAAATCCTAAAAAGGGATCTGGACCTCTAATAAGCTGCGAAAATGAAGGAAATGCCACTGGGTGGGCCAGGAGCGGTACGGTATATGCGTGTACATATACGGCTCGGTGGCTCGAACCCCTACACCGAAAGGTAGAAAGGGTAAAAAGATTAAGAAGAAGATATTTCAAAAATTAGATGTCAACATAACTATCTCCGACAAATCAGAAAACAGAGCAGAAAGGAGAAACTTTGTTTACGCTGATGAATCAGGTGCATACAGGAGACTCTTTATAAATAAAGTGTAAGTAAACAGAGTGCTGTTCGTTCTAGCCAGCAATCTTTACTTGAAGGTCTATCAACATGTCTTACAGCTGCACCCGCTCATGGAGAACCATGCGCTATGGTAGGTACATGCTGGTAATAAGAATATTTTTGTGCTGGAGAAAAATTTACAGTTTTTTGTAACAAAAATATTGCTAATACACTTTATGAAATTTGTGCTGAATTGTACGAATACTGGTTTAATATAGTAATAGTTATCGATAATGCATCCTACAACAAAACATGTGAAAAAATACCAACAGATTGAAGAAAGGTCTACTTTTCTTCAATATCTATAATATAATAATATCTCAATATCGATATCTATCTATATCCATAAAATAACTAGACAAGTGATATCAAGAAAGGAAACATCTATTATAGACTACTTCTTGATACATAAGGAAATTTGGAGACATGTCAAGGATATTAAAGTAAAAAGAGGCCCGGAGATAGGTAGCGACCACTTCTTGTTACAGATGTTACTAAAATTTGGAAAAGAAAACGTCAAAGAAAATAAACACAAGATTGTAAACTCTAAAATAAAATGCTATAAACTAAGGCAGAAGGAAATAAGAGAGGAATATCAAAAGAAATGTGAGGAAAGACTGAATATCAATAACGAGGAATTAGGAATAGAAGAAAGCTGGAGAAGACTTAAAGATATCATTTTAACTGCGGCCGAGAGCACCTGCGGCGCATCAAGGATAGTAAATAGAAAAGTCAAAAAGACAAACTGGTGGACAGATAGAGTAAAAGCAGCGGTCAGTGATAAAAGAGAGAGTGGAGAAAATATTTGCAAACAAGGGATCAAACAGACTATGAGAAATATAAACAACGAAGGAAAGACGCCAAAAGAGTGATAGAGGAAGAAAGGAAAAGATCATGGCAACAATTTGGAGAACGAATAAAAACGCGTATAAAGAGAACCAGAAGCTTTTCTTCGGTGTAATTAGGAACATGAGACAGAAAAGAGCAGGAACAATATTAAATATAAAGGACAAAGAAGGAAATATCATAGAAGAAGAAGATAAAATTATGGGCAGATGGAGAGAATATTATAAAGATCTTTTAGAAGGAGAGGACATAATCGCCGAAACCCAACATCTGAGTGTAGGACTAGAGCACGGAATAGAAGTAACACAAACAGACGAGATAAGTATTAAGGAAGTAAGAGAAGCGATAGCAGAGTTAAAACTGGGAAATGTACCGGGACATGATGGAATTACAGCAGATATGATAAAAACACTACCGTAGGTAGCCATACAAGAACTTACGATGATGATGATGAACAGGACACTGTTAGGTAGTGCACCAAGGGACTGGACAGCAGGTATAATAACACCTATTTACAAAAGAGGTGACACAAAGGACTGTAGCAATTACAGAGGGATAACACTAACTAGCACGGTATCAAAGGTATATACTAGAATATTAGCAAAACCTATGAGAGATAAACTGGAATATACTTTGGAGGAAACACAGTTTGGATTTCGACCGGCTAGAGGGGTAAATGATGCAATATTTATAATGAGACAAATAGGAGAAAAGGCAATAAAAGAATACAAAGAGGCACATTTATGCTTTATAGACCTACAAAAAGCTTTTGATAAGGTTAATAGAGAGGACATATGGATGACACTAAGAAATAGGAAATTACCGGAATTAATAATAAGAGGAATACAAAGCTTATATGAAGAAACAACAAATTATGTAAGAACAATACAGGGGAAATCAGATGTGTTTGCAACAACTAGAGGTCTCAGGCAGGGATGCATTCTGAGCCCGATGCTCTTTACACTGGTGTTAGATGAGGCAATGAAGAGAGTAAAGATGAAAGGAATAAGAGCGTATGAAATAGGCTACTGGAAAATGAAAAATATAAAAATATCGGAGATATGCTATGCGGATGATATAGTTATAATTGCAAAGGACGAAGAAACACTTAATATGAATATACAGACTTACAAGGAAACATTGGAGGAAATAAACATGAATATCAATATAGAGAAGACTAAGACAATGATAGTGGGAAAGAATCCGCAAAAACACACAATAAAAGTAGGAGAAGAAATACTAGACCAAGTAAAGAAATTTAAATACCTAGGCTCAATATTATCAGGGGACGGAAAGATAGAGGACGAAATTAAAGAAAGAACAACAGCAGGAGGAAGACTGTTTAATTGTATAAAAAATACATTTCTGGGAAAAGAAGAGATACCGAAGGAGGTTAGAATACAAGTATTCAAATAATTGGCTATGCCAATACTTTTATACGGTGCGGAAACATGGACCATGACTGAGAAACAGAAAAGAAAGATAACAACTGCAGAAATGAGATTTGTGAGAAAAATAGTAAATAAAACAAGAAGAGACAGAATTAGAAACATAACACTCAGAGATAACCTGAAACTCAGACCAATGGAGGGGAATATTGAAAAAGCACAGCTGAGATGGTATGGACATGTGAGGAGGATGCCGGAACAGAGAGTGGTTAAGCAGGTATCTGAAGCCAGGGCGAGGAGGAAGAGATCGAGAGGAAGGCCCAGGCGGACGTGGATAGAGAACGTGATGGATGCACTGGACGGAAGGGCAGTATCGTGGGAAAAAGCTCAGCAAGCCGTAGCGGATAGGAAGCGATGGAGGGAAATATCCAACATTAATCCCGGCGGCTCAGCTTCACACACACCTTACACCCCAGGACAGGGGTAGAAAAGGCTTAAGGATTAAGTAAGTAAGTAAGTATAAATTTGAAGCAGGTTTTTAATCAATTATTTTACTAAACCATGGTTGTAAATTATCTCTTAATTACTATATTTAACATACTCTTAGGTTTATCACGATATTAGGTAATAGATTATAATTCTAATATGTCTACCATTTCTGCACAAACTTCATTTGCAGTATGTAAAATATCGATTTCTAGAAATCCCAACAACAATATGGCAATATAGTTCTGATTTCATTCTTCTTTCTCTATATGCAGGCATGCTTTTGGATTTGTATGGATGAATTCCGTGCAAACTTATGTAACGCAGCCTTAGGTACTTGCGTATGCAAAAACTATTGGGACAATATTTGTTTAATATTTCATCTCTACTTGAAAAGTTAGTGTCATCACTCAGTCGTTCTTTCACCTTTCTCGATCTAAAAATAATACGTTCGCATCTACATATAAAAGTATGCATTGCATCTGGTTCTGAGAAGTCACATCTGAAGCGGGTATCCAATTACAATTACGTATTTCTCGAATAATCACAGTCTCGGTTGACCAATGGTCAGCGGTTTTGATCAAGTCAGCAGTTCGTCGCGTTTAACTCTTTCTTATCGCACGTCTATCAGTGCAAGCACAAGCCACTAATCTTCGGCGCAAGCCACAACACAGGTGGCATATTAATTTACAGGAGTAAGTGCAAAGAACTGGCTTATGATGCTAATTTCAAGCAAATAATAGAAGTGTCATGCGCTACGCCTTCAAAATAGACAAATAGATATCTACGTTGAATGTATGTAATTTGTAGGTTGCTAGCTAAAGTTTGAGAATCTGATACTGCTAGTGTTGTTCGAGTATCGAAAATTTCACTTGACATTTTCTTAATAAAGTAACAAACAACTATTGAAAAAAAAGAACCATTTAATAACGTTTCTATACAAGAGCAATCAACAAGTTCCAGACGAAGTGAAACTTAATCACGTACATTTTCATGTACTACTCTCATTTTTGTATGACTCCAGAATTTGTTCAGCCCACTACATTCTGTGGGTTATTGATTTTAGATTCCGTCTAAAACCACGATTTATCGCTGGCTTTCAAAAATAATGCAATAGTCTACATGATGAATGTCGTGAAGGTCGTCCATGAGCCATTGTTGTTTCAAAGAAACAGATGAGCATAAGACGATTGAAATGGATTGGTATGTTACTTAGCCTGGAGGAGAGCCTATGCTTTCTCATGGAAATTTTCCCTTTTATTCCTAAAAAGGTTACCCTTTTTTCAATAAAGGTAAATCCAACGAGTAACGGGAATGACAATTATTACGTAATGTTCACACATCTTCATTTGCACTTACTACGGAGCAACTGTAATATTCACTTTTATTAACAAACTCCTCTTCGCAGTCACCATCTTCTTCATTCTCGATTTCTAGGACTGGCGATATTTCGTCGTCATCTATTTCTAAAAAGAAGGGCAAGCTCCTCATCGGTAATTTCCTTGGATTCTTTTGCAGATATCTTATCCCCAAAACACAATTATATTTTCATTTTACTTGGGAACATGTGAACACAGACGATTTGTGTTTACACATTCCCAAAAAGAGTTTGTAGTCATATCTTACAATAATTTAGTTCGTAAGGAACCGTCATTGTGTGAACCTGCAACGTATTCCCCTATTTAATAACCAAATTAGAACTGTATAAAGTATCTTTGTCAAAAATTTAAAATACAGCAGACGCTCGATAATGTAAATAGCCGATATTGGAAACAATGCCCTAATATGAACACAAAAATCGTAGTATAGGATTATGCGGAACGCTCGATAACGTAAAGTCATTGTAAGTTCGATAACTCGATAACGTAAACAGATCTACGAAGGCGATGTAACTTCGAGCGTTACAAGTTCCCTATGAAAAACCAAGTTTGATCAATCCCCGACTTCCCCCATTATGTAGGGGAGTCCCCGATTTATGTAGCATATATCCATATTTGACCTTAATTGTGTACATTCCCAGGGTCAACTCATTACTATAGCAAACACAGATGCTTAGTTGCGTATACAAGCGTTGCAAAAGTAGTCTTAATTTTTACTTTGTTGTCTGACTTTGGTTCTTTAATACACGATTATAAAACGCTATTTTGATTTATTCCTATCCTTAGTGTTTACAAAATGTTGTTCGAATATTCTTTGTATTTTTATTTTGGCGTATTAAAGGTTTCTTTTAATAATTTGCGTGTTAGTAATTACATTCGCTAATGTGAAACAGCCTTGGAAACAACCTTGGTCTGATTAGTTTACGTTATCTACATATTCACATATTTGAAATTCTTATTACATTTATAGTAACACTATGGGATGGAAAAAGACTTAAGCAACAAAGAAATTGTCCAGAAAAAAGTATTGAAAGGAAACAATGTTTCAATACGGGGTGTAGCAAAGCAAATTGAAGGATCACATCATATTGTTGCAAATTATTTAAAACTTGGCGAGGATTATAGGAAAAGAAACTTTGGTCAAAATTCGCGGTACCATTGCGAGTGACTGTAGGATATGTATAATAGATTCAGCAATTTGATGAGAATATAATTTACATGAAAACATTCAAGAAACCGCTATGACGTCAACATAAAGAAGTTGGTTTACGGTTTGTTCGGAAATGCACCAGTTGGAGCCTATAATAGACGAAACTAATATTTAGCGACGGTCTCAGTGGTTTCACTTTCTACTGGAAAGATCTTTGAAAGGCAAAAAATTTTAAGTAGGATCACAATTTTGGGGGTGGCAGTTGTATGATATGGGCAGCGTTTTTGTCCTACGGAAAGTCAAAAATTGTCTGGATAAACCATCGAATAAGTGCCGAAAGGTATATTGAAATTTTGGAGGGCAGTTTGGTACCCATGACTGAAGAGATTATGCCAGAAAATCACATTTACCAATAGGGTAAAGCGGCTATTCACATCGTACATCTAGGAATCGAGATATCGAGGATTACTTGTTTTTCAAGATGGCAGACGATGCACAAGGACATTTGCGCTGCAAATCTGGTTTTAGTCATTTTCTATGACCCTCTACTTGTCCTAAAAAATTTGGCCTTATAATCCGTGTTGCAAATCATTTTGTTCTATTTTCTTGGACTATATGGTAAGAACTTTGTTGAAAGTTTCCAAAGCTATTTAGAAAAATGTATACGTAGCACTGATAATTAACAAGTAAAACTTTCTTGCCTGATACTCATACATACATATATCCAATTATTACACGTGCAATTAATGTTTATGTTAATTCTTCTGAGAGGTCATTGTGAATCAATACACGTATTTTATTAACTCACGACTTATATTGTATGAATCATACAGTAACTGAATTGCCAAAGTTATTCCATTCACATGCTAATCTCTCAAATATTTTCCGCCTCTGCACGACCTCGATTTCGCCCGCTGTCTAGAGATTATTGTCTACATTTGTTAAGGCGCAGGTTACTATCGTTTCAAAACATTTAAAACATATTAGGTATCAAAATAATAATAAACCGTCGTTACTTCATATTTGTTTAAGTAAAAATGTGAATAAAAAACTCATTTTTGGCAAAATCATTTTCTGAATTTTCTTTAAGGTAAAATATGTGTACGACAGCAAAAAATGAAAGTCAAAGCGGAACAGTAATTCGATGTACAGAAATTTCTAAGTAAATATTAATTAAGCTTAGGACACAATTAGGTTAAAATATGACGTATAAAGACTGAAATAAAAGTATTCTAGCAAATAATTGTAGTGTAACTATCAATTTTAGCAATATCTATATTTTGACTTATAATTTTTATGCATAACAAATATTCTTGTATTTGACGATTTGAAGAGTCTCTCGTCACCATCTGTGTCAAAGAACTGCAAAAGACGTCCAGATTATCGACGAGACGGAGGTTGTAAAAGTTAAGTAGAAATATTGTACAATAATGGATATAAGAAATTTCATTCTATGCATAGAAAAAAATGTATTCTTTAATTTTTCCAATATCACTACAAGCTTTTGTACGACCACTCATCATTTTTTAACACCTCGCCAAGAACAGAAATTTTATACTTTCGTGTGCTTTAAATGGCATAATCTATACATCATAGATTATGCCATTTTACATTTCTTTTAAAATTTGAAGTAAGTAATCACCATCTTGGTATCAATACTAATACTCATTTCGTTACTTTTGATGGACCTCATATAGCCTGTTTCCTAATAAGCATTACCCATTTTATTAACAATATTTGTTAATATTCGCAAATAGCAAGCTGTCGCCGCAACATTTGTTTTGACGTTTTTGAATGAGAACAAAAAATATCAAAATGTTTATCGCACAAATTAACATAACGCAAAAATATAATTTAAACACGAATTAGAGTGAAGTTAATCATTCACTCTTCTATACTTCTCGCTATTAATTATCATTAAATATCTATATTTGTAAAAAGTTATTGCAACGTTTTTATAGGAGTGTCGGTGTAACAGTTTCTTCAGTATTATTAATTTGAAAATAAATGTATGCAATTTATAAAACTCATTCCTAACTAGATAAAATCATAGTTATTACGTAAATTAAAAAAATACCTAAACAGTCAGCATTAATTCCCTACGAATCATTAATTTTTCCGTTTTTGTAATAATGGTTGTGGGTTGTGAACCAAATTACACGATGATCATTATCATACTAAATTGTTATATAGTGTAATCTTTCTATAATTTTAGGAACGAAATATCTTAATGGGAGGGAGTAGGTTGACATTTTGAAATCCAATTCATGCCTCTTCATTATCTTGACATTAAGAAACGCATTATGTTATGATTGCCAGACCAGCCGAAATTCAATACTCTATGATTAGGCGGCCTACGAGATTACAGTAGCAACAGATCAAAATATACGTGTGCGTTTCCGACACTTTCTTATCATATGTTGGAGGAAGTTACATATAAACTTAATAGTTATCCTGCGTATTGGAATCATCCTACATTCATCTAAAGAATGCTTAATTAGTCTACAAGGTCGTACGAATTTTTCTTTTTTAGATTATAAACAATTTTATATTACTAGTTTATTTTAGCACTTTGTAATTATGTTAGTTTAGTAATTTTTTGTAATTGAATGTAATAACTACAAGAAGTCAATTCACCGTTGTTGTTACTATTACTATTATAATTTTAATAACAGAACTACTACAAAACATTTAAAATTTAAACTTAAAGGATAATGCAAATGATTAGGGTACAGATGTTTACAACTATGATCATACCCAAAATATAAGGTATATATACAGCGTTGGCCATATGTATTAGACACCTCTGTGAAAATGCCGTATTATGAATACATTTATATTTACAGATAGATAGTACTCGGAAATACTTTCGATAAAACTCCTTAATGTAATTTTAACGAGGGTCGTGTGTACTTAAGCAGGTAGTTTTGAAGTAAGGGGTCATTTTACAGTTTTGAGTATCACTTTATTTCCGACACGCTAACGAAAAGGAGTTTGTTGCGAAATTGTATTCATTCATTCAAGTGTGTATTTTTTATTATTAGTGTGTATACAGTAAAGTATAAAATAATGCCAAAAGTTCGTGAATTAACGGAAGTGCAGCGCGGCCAGATCCTTCTGCTCAGTTCGCAAGGGATGACACTGTCAGCGATCGCAAGACAAATGAAGTGTTCGCGATGTGCGGTTCGTACCACGCTAAAAAGGTACGAGGAGACAAGATCATTCACTAATCGGCCTAAAAGTGGAAGAAAACGCCTAACAACTGCAAGAGAAGATCGAATTTTAGAGAGAACAGCCATACGGAATCGGACAAAAATGTCGAAAGATCTCGCCAGCGAATTAGCCCTGCGTCATGGAATTGATATTTCTGCACGGACAGTTAGGAGAAGGCTTGTGGCAGTTGGTTTACGTGGATGTAGAGCTCGACGAAAACCATACTTAACTGCAGAACACAAGAAAAAGCGACTTCAGTGGGCTAGAAAATATAAAAATTGGTCCGTCGAAAACTGGGCCAAAGTATTATGGTCCGATGAATCTAATATAGAGGTATGTAAGAATAGATATTTATAATGTTAGTAAACGTAGATAAGTTAAATTACCGCTTAAAGTTTTTCAAAAAAGACAGCCAATTTAAAGTATATTTTATTACTTTATTTTCCAGCTTTTCGGCCAACCTGGGGCGCAGTACATTCGACGACGACGAGGAGAGGCATATCACCCGGATTGTATAGTACCTACAGTAAAACACGGTGGAGGCAGTATTATGATTTGGGGGTGCATGTCTGCATCCGGCGTCGGCGAACTCTTCTTGTGCAAAGGTCGTATGAACAGTGGTGCTTATATTGATATGCTGGGGAGGTATTGGAGCCGTCGGTATTAAAATTATTTGATACAGATGTACCTGAATATTATTTTCAACAGGACAATGCGCCTTGCCATAAATCACGGCAAACAATGGGGTGGTTCAACGAAAATAACGTAGAGATTCTAGACTGGCCAGCTCAGTCTCCGGACCTCTCCCCGATTGAACATTTATGGAATATTTTAAAAACTAAGGTGGTAAAACATAAATGCAACAATAAAAACATTCTTAAACAAAGAATAATCGAGGAATGGTCAAAAATATCCAGTGAAATGTGCCATAACCTGGTAGCAAGTATGCCGAGAAGAGTGCGTGCTGTTATAAAAACAGGTGGAGGTGCTACTAAATATTAAAATAAACTAACATTCTTTAATAAATTACTGACGAATACATTCCTGTTTGTGATTTTGATTTCATTTCTTGATTTTGTACTACGGGTAACAATAATTTAAAGTTTTTCGTACGTAGGACTAAGGTGTCTAATACATATGGCCAACGCTGTAAGTACACAACAAGATAACATCTACTAAACCAATGTTCAACTGCGAATTTCTGGGTAGACCTGAAAAATAAATAGTAGCTCTTTCAGAAACATTACAAAAAGTACAAAAAATAATGCAATTGTTGTTGCAAAAGTAAATAACTAATGGTAATCACAAAATAGTAGTACGTAGTATATGACTCTTGATCAACGATTCACTGTTTATAACTTTGTGTCACAATGGCACACGCAGCTTCCGTTGAAATGTTGGAAGTTCCGGTGTCATCGTTGAGTTTATAAATAATCCCGCCAGAACGGCACATGCACGCAATTAAACTTCCCAAAATAACTTCTCCTTGTTTATATCCACCAGCAATAACGTGAAGTCAAACCTATTCTTTACGAGATAAAAATACATGTAGGTTATCAACTTAAAAAATTTAGATAACATTTCTGTATCAAATGACAATTATAAAAATGTACTTTAAACACAGTAAATCTCTTTAACCCATTATTAGCACAATGTTCCATAAGTGGAGCATATTTTGTTTCGCTACCGTACCCTAAACCGACCGATAATGTTACTTCTACCACTTGTAACTTATTAGAAAAGTTTGTTAAAAAGGTGGACGACATGTTATTATTAAGTAGTACACTACTACTACTATTTACAAATCGGACTGACGCTGTTACTTCTCCGAATTTTATTATTCATTGATGAGTTGTCATTGCATAATAATTAGCGTCAGTCCGATTTACACTACTTAATGATAACACGTCATCCACCTTTCTTTTTAATAAACTCTACCTATTAGTATACAACGTATATTTGATCTGCGAAGTATAAGTTTTGTGCTCCGTGAGCTAGAACTTGTAAAAGTGGTAGTTTCAATTTGCAACTTTTTGTCAACAATGTCATCTAAAAAGTAACTAATTTTTACATTCCTCCGTTACATTTTTTGGTGAAATATTGTTTAATTATATTCACATATATATCATTTAACGCATGGTTATTATATTTCTTTTGACATTAGTATACTCAGTTTTTGCAACATATGTTACATGTTAAAAAAATTGGAACACTGGCCATACGAATATGTTCTAATCGAAATAAATATCTAGACCGTTAACAACTAAAGAACTACTTGCAATTGTGGAAGGAAAGGAATTTTGGTCTGCGATGTTTATATTACACCTGCCGATGATGGTATGGTCTCAGAAGAAGACAGTGGTGACGAAGAAGACAGGAACAGCAAATAGAATTGAAGAATATCCGCCAACAGCTGTTAACAGTATGGAAAATAGAGGACGAGGTAGTTACAATTATCAGTAAGCTTCGCAGTGTAATAGAGCAAGACCAGTAGACAAACGCAAGGTTGAATAAAAACTGAACAGAAAAAGGTACCGCTTCTGTAGCCCAACAGCCTTACAAACAAATGGGGGCGTCGTGATCGTATGGATGAGAACATATATCCGCTATAGGATTTCCATTTGATCTGAGAAGTAATGGTATGCCGCATTTACTTTTTGCAACCTTTTCGCAGAAAGAATAATGACCCCATCTCCCGAGCAGGAGAAAAATTGGCATACCCAGTTACATCGCGTTCAGCGCCGAAGGAAAATAGTAGAACTGTTTTCGAGAGCCAAAATTTTAATAAAATAAAACGTGGAGGACTCTCTATAAACGACCTAATAATAAAATTAGGTTCGTTAATGGGCAGTTAACACTAGTTACTATTTAAACTTGTGAATAAATATTGCCAAGTAATTTTTTTGCCTTTAACCAAAGTTAACTTTGACGGACAAAATCGAATTAAGTACATCAAATCGGCAATGTCGTTGTCTCAGTGGTCTGATGATTTCCGTAAGCTTTTCCAACTAATAGTGAAAGTGTTTCATTAAGAACTATAAACAATTACGAAACCAATTTTTCTCAATGCTATATACAAAAATTCTAATCTTACAAGGCGGACGTAATTTATAATGTTGACAGTAATGTAGTGTAGGATTTAAACCGTAAAAAATGTCGATTACCTTGCTTGGTTTAAGTTATATCTTCCTTTTACACGTTTATTGATATTTAAATCAGATTCAGATATGATGCAAATTAGTATAATTTAAGTTTGTGCCTACACACGTTGTCTCCTTGTTAGTAAAACGAATTTCATGTTATGGTTATTTGCCACATAATTTCATCTACTTACATATACATATCTAGTTTTTTAATTGTATATAGAGCAACGTTGTCATGAAACTCGTGAATTAAAAAAGTAAACTGAAGGTAATTTAAGTCATTTATGTTACGTTAATATTATAATACGTAAAAGAAGTGTTGTAATAGGACTTTCGAAATGAAAGATCCTGTTCTAATTACTAAACGCCGTAATAAATTGTAACCCACGCCGAGCTAGTAATGCATGTAGCTACGTTAATCTCTTAATATTGAGAAATATTGAAGGATTTTTGTTTTCACATTGAGGACCAATCAAATAGTTGAGAAACACAATTTTGGAAATAAAATAAATTATAATGCACATAATTTGTTTCCAAGGCGGATATCAATGAGAACTGAGTCGCTCGTACAGAAATGCTCAGAACAAATGAGACAACCGTTATGGCAATGGAATCTCTTGTGCAATATCCTTACATTTCTAGTACGTTCATTCCGCACCAATACCATCCGTTTAATGTATCAACATATGTATACAATTACATAAAAAAGTAAGGCTCACTTTTAACTAATTAAGAGTATGTTTTGACGATTATTGGTAGGTATAATAATGTGAACACAGAAAACTGTGGTTGTTCAGATTACCAGATATGTATGTATGTTCATACTAACCAAGTCTACTTTGATGAGTCTTTTAATAGGAATAGTATGTATAAAGCGAATGTGATTATAAATTTATACATGTTTAAAACGTATGGTAAATAAAATACAAAGAAGTGAACGTTTATTCCTTATAAGTCTATATTTGAACCATTCTTCACATCACTGGATACTGGATACTGGATACTGGATTTCAAATAGCACTTGGATAAATTCATCTACAATTACGTTTGATTTTTAAAGAACGAATGTAGTAACGTAATTGCATCAGTGCTTTTGTCTGTATATACAGTAACCGTCATATACATGCAAACGAAAGCTATAAGTATAAAAACGATTCATGTTTATCAGAAAGAATGTTATTAATATTTAGGGATGACTAATTATCACAAAATATTGGTATATTTAAAATATGTACGTGATTCCACCAATTTCCTTATTGTATTGGAATTAAAGTTCTATTGCCTATTACAAAGGGGTTGTTTATTGCAGCAAAATCAGGTAATAAAGGGGTTGTATCGCAATTTTTAAGCCGAAAGTATTATTTTTGAAAGATTTATTATGAGTTCTTGGAAATAGGCATGATACAAGTATTGGAAATGTATTATAAATGCCAGGTGAATTTGTTTCTCTTTTAAATTGTGAAGTAGTTGTTCGAATGCCAAAATTACGAAAAATACCAATAGAGAAACGTACTGCGATATGCACTTTACCCGAAGAAGGCTACTCCATTTGACAAATCTCGGCGTGGTTGGTATACAGTGAAATATCCCATACGCGGCATCTCCTATAAGCGGACAACTCTGTTAAGAGGACAATTTTAGTGGCACCGTTTTGCCCACATGTATTTTAAATCAGACACAACCTCTATTCACCGGACTTTCCCTTAACCTTCCTATACTCACGCATACGGTCTGTGAGACCGACTTATATAGTATAGTATACGTCTTTCATTTTGACGTGAGTATAGGAAGGTTAAACGGGCGCGGACAACATAAAATCTCAAAGTTAATTAAATTCCTCTCTTTTAAGCGGACAATATCGAAGACCGAATAGAGGAGTTAAAGGTTTAACCAAATCTATTAACCATTTAGACGCTATATATTTTGCGAAAACAGCTTGGGAACAAGTTCCCGACATAACTATTAGAAACTGTTTTCGAAAAGCTAAATCTTTGTATGGAGATCTTCCTCCTTCTCCGTACGACGATTTTGACGCAAATGATGAAATTCCTTGGTGGGTCTACGAACAAATCCAAAAATCATTTGTGGCGACGGACAATATTAACGTTGATCCTGCCGACTTCATTAATTTGGATAGTGAACTTGCAATCGAAGACGACGATCTCGATTCTGCCATAAAAGAACTATCTCAAACCCTGATGCAGAATTAAATGAAGATGATGATATTGTCGATGATGTATTTTTGAAACTCCAATAAAAAAATCATTCTGTTCCCATAACAGCAGCAATGAGTTTAAAATTGATTGCAAAGAATGAAGGCGACATAAAAGGCTTTGAATTTGCTGTAAACTTAGAAGCTTATTACGTTGACAAGTTATTTCAAAGCAAACAAAAAAAACAAACCACATTGTTTGACTTTTTTACGAAAAATGCTTAGGAGTTGTATATGTGTTGCATATGTAATATAAAATAATCTACTTACGAGACAACATATTATACAGATACATCTTATTCTACATGTATGTTAAATTTATTTAAAATGTGATGTTGCTTTAGAACTTACTGTTTGTTCTTATATTTTTAAATTTACTTAAAATGCCATGTTTACTTGAAAATTTATTATTTGTTTTTATATTTTTACAAGTTTAGTAAAATAAACAAATTAGTAAATATATTACAACTTTTTCTTCTCACATTCTATTAAAAGGACACTTCTGTTAAACGGACAAAAATTGTGGCACCGATGGTGTCCGCTTATGGGAGATTTCACTGTATTTTCAAATATGGAGCGTATAATATTCTTCAGAGTAAAGAAACTACCGGAAGATTAGGAAATTACAAACGTGGAGGACGAAAACAAATCACATCTAAGAGAGAAGATAAACACATTGTAGTTACCAGTAAAAGAAACTCTTGTTTAACAGCTCCTGAAATAACGCATACCGTAAATGCAGGTAGACAAAAGCCATTTTCGGTCACTATCGTTCGTCGTCCGCTAAAGTAAACAACCACGTTGGAGATTTACTCCAGATAGACGGGAAACTGATGAAATAGAAATATTTGGAAATATTGAGTAACAATACAGTCCATTTGGATTGCGCGTGGTGTCTGTGTGAAAGCCAACAAGAATAAAACATATTAATAAAAAGAATGATTTGTGCTTCGCAATCTTCGGATCTGTCCCCCGTACAGTTTATTTGGAACGAACTAGATCATAATACAAAATCTATGAATCCGGTGAATGTAAATGACTTGTGGGGAGGACTGTAAGAAGCTTGGCGAACAATACCTCCAGAATTACTAAACTCTTATATGGAGAAAACGCCAAAAGTGTGCGTTGGCTTTAGTCGGACAAAAGACGGGCATTTCGATGAAAAACTAGAAGATTTAAAAAATTGGTTTTAGTATAACAATTTTTTTTTGAATCTACTGTAAGCAATCATTCTTATGATCAATACATCATTAAATCATATATCTGGTGTTATTCTATCCCTGTGTTGATTTTCTCACATTTTCTTCTATCGTTCCCATATACATATGTAGATACAATCCTGTGCAAAATAATAGCTGTGCTCTCAGTAACAGTAAACAAGAAGGTATTGTTTCCAAACATAAGTTAAATACGAATACACACTTACTTGTACTTAAGCACAATAGATCAACGTGGTCGCAGTGCAAAGGGCCACTTTGGGCCAGACCCCACCTCATTACAAATACTTGTATAAAATGTATTACAATATTACAGTTAGATTTAACGCAGAAATAAATCAAAATTTAAAAAGAACTACATCATAAGTATGACATGCCGGCTAATTACAGTTGCACGAAAAAATAGCAGTGTTTAAAAAGCATATAACTCTCAAATATTTTAAATCAATACGTATTCGAGGTTCCATAGAATCAATTAAACGTTGACAAAATTCGAGTGGAATTGACGTGCATGTTCCCTGAAGTCTCCGATAATTATCTATTATTTTTTGGTTTGAGCTGCAGAAACGCCCTTCTTGATCTCAATCCAAAGATTTCCAGTTGGACTAAAGTCAGATGATTGAACCGGCTATATGTTCTGGAAATTTTCTTACCCTCTCCTTGCAATATGTTTGGGTGCAGTTCCGTGCTGATAGGTTCACAATATGTTTAAGTAAACCTTTTGGGTCATGATACCGTCAATCTTGAATATTAGACCAACTCTCCCCTCCTCCCCCAGTAAAACAACTCCAAAAGCATGAGAGTGAAATGCCCATCCTTCATCGTATTTTTTTGCATTTGGGTAGCAACGCGATACCTGGTAAAAATCAAACCCTCAAAAAATATTTCGATCTTTTACGTGTTTTACATGTCGATTTTGACAACTCTTCTACTAAACGTCGTTACACTAATGAACTGCTGATATAAAGTTACCGACGTGGCCTAACGGTTAAGGTGTTTGCAAGCCTTACTCCTTCATGGAGCGTTCGTGCGTTACTATTAATGTTAAGCTGCAAGTTAGCTACGATCTTGTTTGATGTCGAAAGGATTTTCTTGCATCAAGTCTTCAATCTCTGTTTGGTTTTCTAATCCCAATACTCATCATTTTCGCAGAACAACCTAAGATATTTTGGATAAATTTGTAAGTTTCACCTTCGTTTCGCAGTGTTAAAATAAAATTGGTCATAGACTTACGTTAGACACTCGTTAGACACACAAAAATTAACTACCAAATTACCAAAAATGATAAATAGTATTAAAATGTCTCAATAACTACAACAAAGATGTTGAAGCACTGCTATTTTATTGTGCAGGTAGTTTCACGTATATTCTAAACTTTTAGGTAGTTCCACTATTTACTGACCAATACATAGCAGTATTTAGAATGCTTGAATTAGAATTATGTTCGCAAAGTATTTGCAAAAACAATAAAGACCATTTGATTTGCAATTTTGCTACTTCAGGGAACACTGGTATTATTTTGAACAGGATTGTAAGATACCTATAGACATAATTAGAATACCACAGAAGTGAAAGAATCTGTCTGTCTAATATATGAAATTTAGAGATTAAAAAAATTGAATTCCATATAAATTATTGTGTACTTTAACAACACTCTTACGTGGTACAACCATGTAAACAAGATGCTACCCGAATTCTTAAAAAGAAGAATTTTTCTTTATTATTTTGGGGGTTTCCACGTAAAAATTAATTCTGTAACTGTTTTGTGGGACGGTTCACTACCAGTAGGGATTATATTTTAAATTTATTATGAGAAAATATGGAGCTATGATATGATATATATACATATATGGTATGATGAGGTATAATAGAAATAAACTAGAATTGGTGGTTAATAAAGCTTTGTTATCATTCTTTGGCACTCTATTAATACGACTGTGACTAACTGTATGGAATGGGCGACTTGGTATATTAAATAAATTGCGTTGAGCGATTTCTGAAGGTTATACAGCCCTTTTAAAAAAGATAGTTTTTTATGATCTAGTCACGTTTTTCATGATTGCAAAATCAGCGCTACGGAAATACGGCTATATCCGTCAAGTATACTAAACATGGCTGCGTAAACGTCTTAAGACATGTCTTTGATCAATAGGGTGACATCTAAGATTTACGCAATTGAACTAGGACTAAATGCTGAGAACATTCGAAACATCTCTCGTAAATAAGGACAAGGATTTAGACTTCCATGTTTTGTTTTCCTTCCTAACTTCTGAAATAATCACTCCCTTCCTACGCACTGACTTTGATTTATAAATAAAAACGCAACAGTTTGTAGAAATAACACTCTATTTCCATTTGAATATATACAGCGTTGGCCATATGTATTAGACACCTCTGTGAAAATGCCGTATTATGAATACATTTATATTTACAGATAGATAGTACTCGGAAATACTTTCGATAAAACTCCTTAATGTAATTTTAACGAGGGTCGTGTGTACTTAAGCAGGTAGTTTTGAAGTAAGGGGTCATTTTACAGTTTTGAGTATCACTTTATTTCCGACACGCTAACGAAAAGGAGTTTGTTGCGAAATTGTATTCATTCATTCAAGTGTGTATTTTTTATTATTAGTGTGTATACAGTAAAGTATAAAATAATGCCAAAAGTTCGTGAATTAACGGAAGTGCAGCGCGGCCAGATCCTTCTGCTCAGTTCGCAAGGGATGACACTGTCAGCGATCGCAAGACAAATGAAGTGTTCGCGATGTGCGGTTCGTACCACGCTAAAAGGTACGAGGAGACAAGATCATTCACTAATCGGCCTAAAAGTGGAAGAAAACGCCTAACAACTGCAAGAGAAGATCGAATTTTAGAGAGAACAGCCATACGGAATCGGACAAAAATGTCGAAAGATCTCGCCAGCGAATTAGCCCTGCGTCATGGAATTGATATTTCTGCACGGACAGTTAGGAGAAGGCTTGTGGCAGTTGGTTTACGTGGATGTAGAGCTCGACGAAAACCATACTTAACTGCAGAACACAAGAAAAAGCGACTTCAGTGGGCTAGAAAATATAAAAATTGGTCCGTCGAAAACTGGGCCAAAGTATTATGGTCCGATGAATCTAATATAGAGGTATGTAAGAATAGATATTTATAATGTTAGTAAACGAAGATAAGTTAAATTACCGCTTAAAGTTTTTCAAAAAGACAGCCAATTTAAAGTATATTTTATTACTTTATTTTCCAGCTTTTCGGCCAACCTGGGGCGCAGTACATTCGACGACGACGAGGAGAGGCATATCACCCGGATTGTATAGTACCTACAGTAAAACACGGTGGAGGCAGTATTATGATTTGGGGGTGCATGTCTGCATCCGGCGTCGGCGAACTCTTCTTGTGCAAAGGTCGTATGAACAGTGGTGCTTATATTGATATGCTGGGGGAGGTATTGGAGCCGTCGGTATTAAAATTGTTTGATACAGATGTACCTGAATATTATTTTCAACAGGACAATGCGCCTTGCCATAAATCACGGCAAACAATGGGGTGGTTCAACGAAAATAACGTAGAGATTCTAGACTGACCAGCTCAGTCTCCGGACCTCTCCCCGATTGAACATTTATGGAATATTTTAAAAACTAAGGTGGTAAAACATAAATGCAACAATAAAAACATTCTTAAACAAAGAATAATCGAGGAATGGTCAAAAATATCCAGTGAAATGTGCCATAACCTGGTAGCAAGTATGCCGAGAAGAGTGCGTGCTGTTATAAAAGCAGGTGGAGGTGCTACTAAATATTAAAATAAACTAACATTCTTTAATAAATTACTGACGAATACATTCCTGTTTGTGATTTTGATTTCATTTCTTGATTTTGTACTACGGGTAACAATAATTTAAAGTTTTTCGTACGTAGGACTAAGGTGTCTAATACATATGGCCAACGCTGTATATATATACAATGGTGTTGTGAAAGACCTAAAGAATATCATTAAATCGAACAAAATATGAACATTTCTACCTTAATCTACTTTTCAACATAATTTCCACCAATATTAAGGCACTGGTCATATCGTACAACCAGCTTCTAAATTCGATAATCTTCCGCCTGATTTGCCAACCACCGCCACCACGGTCCTTCTAATGTCATCGTCTTCACCGTGGTGCCGACCACCCAGATGGTTTTCAAGTGAAGGAACAAGTGGTCGTCACTGTGCGATGAAATCTTGGGTTCGACGAGCCACATGTGGACGGGCATTACCATGAAGCAAAACAATCCCTTTACGGAGCATGCTACGCCTTTTATTTTGGATTGCACGACGTAATTTATTTAATGTATCAGAACGTCAAAACGGCCGTGCTGCAATGGTTGGTAAATCAGGTGGCAGATTTCTATAAGGATGGAAGAAGCTGGTTTTACAATACAAGTACCTTAATGGCAATTATGTTAAAAAATAGATCAAAGCAGAAGGCTTTCTTATAAATAAAAAACTGTTGAAAAAATTGCACTTGTGTTTCAATAATCAAAACGGTACCTACTTACAAAACATGCCTCGTACATACATACATAGGTATATCTCAATATAGCTGACGCAGCAAACAAACATGCACGTGTGGACACTGCCACTGAAATTCTTAGATAGCACAAGCATACTTAGGGTACTTTGCATTTTATTATTTTGGCCGATATGAAATTTTGTAGACTAAACAGCGTGCTAACCAATAGAATGAGTATGTTAACGTTTATTCTGCATCGTTCTCATGTAATTTAATAGTCCAATGGTGTTTCGAAGAAAGCGTTTCTCATTAATAAACAACAGAAACAAATTCTGTACACGCCAGCGAACGAGCTCGTACGGAAAAAATAAATTAAAATGGAACAAGAGCTTCATATTTATTGACTTTTAAAAGTTAAAAGGGTACCGCAATCGCTTTAGGAACAAAGAAAATCGTGTGCCGCGTTTGTGTATGTGTGTGGCTTATAATCTCTAAAGAGGTCAAGATTTCTCGAATTCCTCAGCCATTACCAACGCTTCGTAGATTAAGAGAGACGAACCATACACATTTACTATTACATAAACATCGGCTAATAGAAGGCATATGTGAGAAGGATGCCGTAGTGGTAATACATACATATTCCGTGACATACTTTAAAATGATGTCTTATGTTTCGTTTAAATTAAGCGCAATTATAATTATTGAAAAATGTTCAATCAACTGAAAGTTGAAAAAGGATTGTACACTAAAACTAATCTTATATGATAGATCTCTACCACTAATAGGTCAATAAAACAAGGCTGGTTTGAACGATAGTTATATTTTCAGAACGTTTACAAACGTTTTCGGAATACCTTCTTCAGTGAAAATATAACTAGACCTATTAGTGGTAGAGATCTATCATATAAGATTAGTATAAAAAGGTCACGAAATATATATATATATATATATATATATATATATATACATTTAGTAAAACTAATGGCATAATAGTAAAACAGTTTTGGAATACGCACTATATTAAAGGAAGATGAAACATAATTCAAAATCTATATCATCTTTTTCATAGAATTGTACAATTGTGAAACCTGTAAAAAAATCAATCTTGCACCTTATTACTTTTACTGTATAGATATTAACCTTTCGATTTATTAAAATACACACCAGATTAGTTCTGTGAGTGTTACAAGCCGGCATAATTGTTGACTTGACAGAAGTAACGAGTACAACGTAATTACAAACTTCGGAAGTAACAACGTGTTAGACTAGCGGGGAGGTCAAGATGGGAAGACCTAAATTTTTGTTAATATTGGTTGTTGGTGCTACAGAATTTTCGCCCTCAGAGGAGCATCCTCAGTGTACTGAAGAGGAACAAAGAAAAAAAGTGTTCACGTTGTAAAACTATTTTTAGACATGTACAGAATTAAACTTACGGCAAATTGATATTATAATCCCACAAATTAATTGGAAAACCCATAGTAAAAATGAAATGAAAATTTACACTCTTTCTTGTGTAATAAAGGAAACTCTAACCCCAGTGCGGCTGATTGACTTCACAGTGATGTGATGTTCCTTTCCCCCGCATTCTAACATGCGAATACGTGCGATTTATAACTGTGAAGTTAATCAGCTGCCGGGAGTAGAGTTTGCACTTCACAACTTTAATTGTAAACGATGAGATGGAAAACCTGGTAAATCCAATGAATTCAAAAATTCTGTGGGATAATTAACAGTAACATCTTGATTTGTAACTGTGTCAACTGATTGATATGTCACAACCTCGCCAGGAACATGGGCTAAAATATCTGCATTCAATGCACCAACGTCCTTATTTTCCGCAGCCAGTATCGCTCTTTCAGCTTACCAATGTATAATTTGACGCAATGTTTGGAAAAATACTTGAGACCAATTCTTGTTTTGTTGGTGCGAAATTGCAAAAGTTATCGGGCAAAGTGATTAAGCCAGTAGCACGATCAATAGCAATTTGTCAATTTCCTCTCGCCAGTAGTTGCGTAGAAAATACATCGGCCGATGGATCATTTTGTATTTGAACTGGCACATTTGTAGTCAAAGTGAGTGTTTGTACGTGTCTCCACAAATGAGTTGATTTTAAATATGCCTTTATTTCATCTGCAGGTGTTGAACGAAGAATCACAGGCAATGTTTGACGGAAATCATCAGCCAATAATATCAAAGCGCCACCAAATATTGCTTGACTATTGCCTAAATCTTGCACAGTCCTGTCCAATATTTCTACTGATTTCTTATGTGCAATTGTACATTCATCCCAGACAATTAATTGGCATTGTTGTAAAACTTTTCCCATTCCAGAATTTTTGGAGATGTTACACGTGGGATTTTCATTGACATTCATATTGAGGGTAACTTCTGTGCAGAGTGAACTGTGCGACCATGATCTAATATAACGTGGCGGCTATTTATGGATCTTGAAATTTATTTATGGCACACATGCGATTTCTGATTTCAACCAAACTTAACATAAACCATATAGGTCCCACTAGCTACCTTGTGTATAAGTTTGGTTTAAATCGGTCGACGCGTTTGAGCGTGATGCGGCGACATACGTAAGCCCAAAATCGTCTCCTTTTATATATATATAGATAGATATGGTCCGGATGCGACATGAACAGCATCCTGATTGTTCTTAGGAATTATGCGTTACGCATGATAATAGCAGCATAGGTTTGCAGTAACTAAGAATTATTTACTTCTCTGGTTGTTATGTGTAGTGTGGTTACCCTGTTCATGAGTGAAAATGTTTTCGTTGATAACTAACTTCCCAAGAGAGTATTTTAAAGTGGGTAAAGTCAATTTACAGTTTAATTAAAAAACTATAACTAATAACCAGCTTCGTTAATATATAAATAGACGTATTTAAATAAATTTGAACTGGCAAAATGTTTAATAACTTCAATCAACATTGCTTGTTGCATGTTTTACATTTTAAATATAATTTAAAGAGCAGTGTATAGATCTATGCACATGTAGTCACATCTAGATGTGCATAGATTACTAAATTATAATACAGGAATGCATAAAAAGCCAAACAACCATTAAGGAAGATCCAAACTTTAAAACATCTTCAAGGAATGCAAGGAGGTACTGCTGTTTCTGCTGTACTGCAGGACAGAGAGTTAATCAATGATACGTGGCGGGATACATAAAAGGAAACAAAAAAGCGAACTTTATTGCATGGCAGTGGTCCAAGAAATTGTAGGACTGAAAACTATAGACGGAATTACTTATCATAAACAACTTGCTTAATGAATAGCATGTAAAACACTGGAGAATCGCATCAGGATTAACCCATTAACGCCCAAAGCATAAGTAGACAATAATTTAGTTTATATCAACAATATTTGCAAACAATATTATATTTTAACAAAACTGATGTGCAAATAAATTTAAAAGAAAGTCAGACTTCGGAAAAACACATATGTACTCATACGAGTACACTGGTCACTTATGAGTTCTTATGAAATTCTTCAAAACAGTTTCTTTCGAGGCAGAGAGTCACCCTACATTTCTTGCATTGCCATCTTATGCGAGAATGGCACACACAACATCTTAATTACTGACAGCTTGGTCATTAGAATCTATACCTCCCATTCCTTTATTGGATGTTCTGAATACGTTTGGCTACTTTATGTCGACCTTTGATTTATCTACCTTACTCCATCTTTTTACTTTTTGCATCGGCTCGACGGTATCGTAATTGGTTGCTATAGTATTCACTATTCATGTCAAACATGTGGTCATCGATTGCTCTCTCCTTTTTCTCCATTTCATTTATAGGTTGCAATGAATATCTTTCAGTTCGGTTTTGTTTCAAGGTGCCTGAAGCTCTGAAACCTGGTAGTCTCAGGCTCCTTAGTAATGATCAACTGGTAAAGTAATTATCGAAGAAGACAATATGGTATTGAGGTTCAGATACACATTTTAGTAAAGATAACACAACTGCAGTGCCAAGGTTTTGTTTGTTGTGCAGCAAAGTTTTCTCTTTTTAGCACCAAGCGTTTCGGTATCACCTTGTCCCATTCTAAATTGGATTCCTCTCCAGTGTTTACATCAGACGGAGATCCAAATACCTCAAATGAACAAGGTACATCATTGGGAATGTCCGGAATATCTAAGGCGTCTTCATCAATCTCTTCCTCGTCTGTCAATGGGTCGACAGAAGGGGTGTTATTACTATATTCCAACTGCTGCTATTAGTGCAGGACAGTAAAATCAATTGCTGCAGACAACTTATCAATTTCTTTTCTTACATAGAAGTTTCGCGCAGCGATCTCTACAAATTTGTAATGCATATTACCAAAAATACCTAAAATATAAGACATGTGTAAAGCAAATGGTAATGCCCAGTGTACTCACCTGAGTACACCAATGTTTATATCAAAATAACGCTTTATTGAAACAAATTTAAATGTAATAATTATAAACATATCTTGGCTTATTGTATTTTCAGTACAAATGCTACACACAATTTAGAAAATTTGAAATATTTGAAGCACAAACTTGAGAACACTTCCTTGTAGTCACTACATAGCAAAAATGGTTAAACGTCATTCTATGTAGACGTTCATTACTGTTCCATTTGTGCGGAACATGGAAACTTTTTGTTACAGACTTCTTTGTACATAGATAATAAAATTGTTCGGTGCATTTAATAATGTATCTACTCCAATATAGATGCATTTTACCCTTGTAATTATGCTGTACTCAATTGAGTACAGTGGACGTTAATGGGTTAAGATAATCCCGCTAATTCATTGCGGAAGCTTCAGATGCCAGAATAGAACAGCGCAAATAAGCAGGAAATAAATAGGAAAGGGAGGATACTTTCGTCATAACAAACATCTCCACACGATGGAGATAAAGTATGATCCAGTCTGCAGCATTTGTTGCTAGGAGGTGGAACACAGCATGTTCATTGTGAGTGCGGGGGGCGAAGCAGTTTTATACTTGACCACCTTCCACCCCGGTTCCTGCAGCCAGAGAAGATAAGGCAGCTTCCTATCAGCAAGGTAATCAGTTTCATGGAGGATACCAACCTGATGGAGCATACTTGTTATATGGCATACTCCTAAGAAACGAGATTTAGTTCAAAATAGATACACAAACCAACTCAAACAGAATACTTGAGTCGTTGAAGTTTACAAAATATAGTCCATACGTGTAATCGTTCATATACAAGGAGAAATAGATTAAGCTTAGAGTTCATTACCTAAATCAGGTATGGGCAACCTCCGCCCCGCGGGCCACATGCGGCCCTCGAGTAAGATTTGCCCGGCCCGCTACTGAATTCTTTCGTTGCATATTAGCACGGCCCGTCTAAACTTAATTCATAATGAATCATAAGGATACTACAAAAATGTATATTTTTCAAGATACTCGGAGCATAAAACTTCTCCAAAAAAGGTTGCCCATGCCTGACCTAAATGAATAATTGTTCTAGAATATGAGGTCGCGCATAATCATTTTGTAATTCAATTGAAAAAATAAAGATATAAATAAGAGGAAATAACATAGAACGTCAGTGTGTGCGTAACTGCTTAGATGTAAAATTTTAAGAACATTTTCATTGAGTATAATTAAAATTAATTTTTGTATACATACATGACACCCTGAACGATCCAACACTGTTTTGGCAGCAATATTTGGCACTGTACGTGGATAATGCAAATACACCCACATGTAATAGTGAGCATAAAATTTAACGAGGTTTCTGGCTATCATGGGAATATCTCCATGACCTCGTTTTTTATATCATCAATGCAAACATAGGCTGTTTTGTTCAATCATTTATGACTTTCAGCATGCTATAAAATTTTATTTAAGGTTTCAACTTTCTATGCATTAGTCAGAACCTGAAAGAGTAAATGCTGAAAATCAACAAGATACAGTTTGTTGTTTGTTTTTACTAGCAATAATAAAAATTAGTTGAATTGTGCAAATTACATCAAATCAACTTAACTTTTTATGTACGTAACAGGGTTTCTTAGTATGTTGTAATACCTTTTACTTATAATTAGAGTTTCTTATTGTAGGTATGCCCACTGCTATATACATGTCTATGACAAAGTCAAAATATAATTGAATGACTGATTGCATAAGTTTCCATCCAGCAACAACCTAGCGTAGCGTTTTATGTTTTAAGAGTGAAAATTTTCGTTATGTTCAAAGGTCATTCACATTCTGTGATTCAGCGATATGTACGATTCCCACTACTTGGTGCGATTAGTAAAAGCGTAAAAAAGTTCGAGGATCCGTATATAGATATTTAGATGTTAACTGTGTTAGTACTTTGTTTTAACTTCAGTTATTCATCAATTTGCAAGATTGACAGTAATACTAAACAAATATATTGAGTAGTAAAAAAGTATTACAAATAAGAATAAGGAGACTGTAGCTAAATAATATATAAAATAAATAAAATTGCCCTTTTGTAAGGATAATTTTATTTATTTTATATACTAAAAGTATTGTTTATATATTATCATCGGGAAATTATCGTTCAAATAGAAGACACTTTTAAAATGAAAATTTTTAATAATTCTCATTTCTTCACTAGCATTAATTTTTCTCTGATTATCTAAATTCTCTTTTGCTTCAATTTTGATGCTTCCTTGACAAACGTCGTTTTGAAGTTTCATCAAGATTACGAGATTTCAATAATCGCGATATCTTCCAGTGGTGTTTTACAAACCGGCACACAATATCTCTACTGAAAATGTCCATTTCGTGATCGCAATGAATATTTCAAGTTTCAAGAATCAAGCGTGCTAATTTATTGCAGTTATTAGTACACAATTAAAAAAATAACGTGACTCACAAAATGGAGTCAATAAACGAATTAATACACAATAGTTGTATTTCTATACATATTTTTGCAGATTGTACCTTATACAGTGCTGCATTAACAATGTTATGTTGTGTTTCCAAATTTAAAAAAAGTAAGTTGCGTAATATTGGCAAAATGACACCTCAAACTTTGGCAGAGAAATTTGGCTGGATACGTCTACAAATATAAAACGTATCTCGCCAAAATAGTAATTGGGACTTAAATATAGTCTGTTGATATTGTTTGTGAAACAAATACCTATTTAAACAAAATTTGTATTTTTGTAAAAATACTTGGAATAGTTTCTTTTTAACTACTCGACTATATTGTCTTCATTGCTAGATAATATCGAAGGCAAATGCAACAAACCTTTTGCAGATAAATTTAAAAAAGATATAAAACAACTATTTTCATAATATTTCAAGCATCCGACATTCTGAAAGTAATTTACAAATTCGAAACGTTGTTTTACGTTGTTTTTTAAAAGTAAGCCTAACATTCTAATTTGGCATTTTAAAGGCTTCGCTTAAACGTAAGAAATGCGGTGGTGTTAAATTACACTTGTTAAACTTACGAGCGAATATGAGTTATAAAATCATCTTATTGAAATCAAATATACCAAAACCCTATATCCATATTTATTATCACCAGGCTAATCTTTTGTAGTAGGTTTCAACAACTGCAAGGAGAACTGGCGTAACTGGCAGGTAATGTTTACTATTTTGAGTTTACGTACACCTATTCGCTTATATATATATATATATATATATATATATATATATATATATCGTCTTGGCCTTTCATCGACATAATTATTTCCACTACTTGTTGTATCAACTTGAATTGTCCTTCTTTCGGTTTCATTTCGTATTTAAACTTTCTCCGTTTTTCTCATTTTTACTTTGTAAAATTTTTTGGTTTCCTCTTGATCTCAGTACCTACTTTTATTCTTTTCTGGATCTGTGTTACCGTCATCACTTCTGATCAGAACATTAATACTGGTGTTGCTATTCACCTAAAAGTTTGCGTCGATAAACGAATCTTTAATTCTATTAAATTGTGTATCTGCTACCGCTTATATTTTACCATTTTCTTCCACATCACATCACAAGCAAGAAACTAACTGCTGGATTGCTTCCTACCGCATTTTCATTTTGGTCTCTTTAACATGGCACTATTTATAAATATGTACTTTTATTTACAGTATTACTGTATATTTGTTCTATTCTATTCTATTCATTCTGGTAAATTTAGAAAGGTGGCAATACGCTACTTAACTACATTGACATTGCACTATATAAAATCAAATAGCAGTTGTTCGGCACGTTATGTGAATGGGTGACAAGTATTGACTAACGTTCGGTGTGCTTATCCCCCGACACATAACGGTATTAAGTGAGTGAAAGGTAAAGAAGAAACATACTATATGTGCTTAAATGAAGATGTATGAGTTGATTCGTTATTCCTACGAAAACATTCCATTTATCGTTTCTAGATTTAAACACATCGTTTGAATTACTGTTTATAACTTATAACAAATGGACTGCTATTTAATTATTTACAATTTACACCGGGTTGCTTGCCTTTCAAGACATCCTTAAAATTGATATCAGCATAAGTTTCCACCACGAATCACTTTTTCACCCCTCATGTGTTGATATCCACTCTCATTAGTGTCAGCATTAATCCATTCTTGAATGTTTTCCTCGTCGATATTTTCAAATCTTCGTCTATGTCCAATCGTCATGAGAAGAATATTTTCATTTTCTTCGTCACCGATTTCATCAATTCTGGGAAATAATTTCTTCAAAGGTTATGTACTGCATCGATTATTCTTGAAAAGAATTATCAGGTTTCCTAGTTTTTTTACTTGTTTATACCTATGCATTAGTTTTCTTGTGGTAATTACCCTTCTGCCCATTGGTTGAATTAGAGCGGCGACGTTTGCTGGTAAATAGTTTACTATAATTAGACCTTTATCGCATGTTAATATTTCTGCATTCGGATATGATAGCGCATTGTAAATATTATAACAACTCTTGGTTGAAGACCTTTGTGGTTTAAGTAAATTCGGACTGTATACAGGATATAGTGATGCTGTCACTAAAGAATGGAGGAATGATAACTGAAGAGCTACAAGTAATATTAGGAAGACAAGTCGAAAAGTATCTCCGGGACTACTAAGAATTGGATGCATGTTTATATGAGCTCTTTTATTCAACATAGCCGTTAAACATTTTTTTAATTATAGGGTATTAAATTTCTTTTAGTTAATTACGTATTACTCCGTATAATCATAAAATCTGTGTTTGCGGTGATTTTAAAAACAATTTTATTAATTTATCAAAAGAACTTACAGAAGTCACTGACACTACTAAATTTTTATTGTTTAACCCTTTGCACTCCGATGTCCCCTCTCATGGGACATCGTAATTCTAGCATATCACTCGGGTGTCCGGGATGGGACATTAAAGTTTATGAGTGATTACGGGGAATTAATTTATTTCAGCGCAACTTTTTGAGATATGCATGTTTCCCTGAAGTCTTCTCTTGAAATGGCACAAGAAATCATATAATGTGTTCTAACAGGAAAACACCTGATGGCAAGCGTTAAACAACTTATTATTGTCAAACGTGCACAAATCAGCCTGCAATGCATATCGGGGAGTGCTTTATGGGTTCTCACACTGTACAAAATTATAAAAAATAAAATATTGATTTGTTTGCAAATATACATTTCTCGATGTCAACCAATTCATATAAGTCCGATATCATTATAATACGTTATTTGGTTTCAAAACTATACTAAATAATACGAGGTTCTGTAAATGCACGTCTCTACCACAAAGTAGCTCTGAGTAGCTGATAGCCAACGTCCAGAATTGTTCGGAGTGCAAAGGCTTAAAACCAACTATAACTGAATCTACCAGAGCACGTACACTCCCAGTCACGGTAGTTGGGACACCTCGTTAAATTTAGGATATTGTGCAATAAAAATTCAAAATCTTACACAATACTGAGGAATTCTACTGCGTAGTAATTATTACTGGTTAGTGGATCATACAGCATTATTAGGAATACTGCACTAATGGAATTTACAATAGAACTTAATCTTAATTACAATAATCCCTAATAATCGCAATATAATGATTTCATAGTATTACTGAAAGAAATATTCAAGTAGTATTACAATGCTTTATGTGTCATAAACATTTAGAAGGGTATTTCCAAGAACGATTTTATGGTCATCAAGATATTATCATATCCCTCTAGTACCTTGGGCCATTCAGTTTTACTTCTAGACGTCTCCGTGTACGCGCGAAGTGCAAGTGGGCGAATTTTGAAAGTATTAACAGTGAAAATGCCACGTGGAAAACCGATCAGTGTTGAAAAGAGATCGTCCGTGATCACACTCGATAAAGAAGGGTATTCTGTTCAACAAATTGGTGAAAAAGTGCATCTGGCAAAATCTAGTGTAGCCAATATTATAAAACTGTACCGTACAACGGAAAGTTTAAATGACCGTGATCGACCAGGTCCGTCTCGTATTTCGACTAACGTTGATGATCAGCGAATCGTTTTAATTAGTAAACGAAATAGAAGACTGACAGCACCACAAATAGCAGCAGAATTCAATCGCGATCGTCGAAACGCGGTGTGAGTGAGCGCTATTCAACGTCGCTTGCGAGAGGCAAACCTATTCGGACTAAATTGCTGTACGGAAACCGCTACTAAGGCGAACCAATCGTTGAAAACGATTGCAGTGGGCCCAACGACATCAAGATTCGACGGCGGAGGAATGGAAAAATGTGCTTTGGACCGAGGAATCCAAGTTTGAAGTGCTTGGACAAAATAGAAGAGTTTATGTTCGGAGATCAAAGACAGAAAAAATGCTTCGCGAATGTCTAGCACCCACTGTAAAACATGGTGGTGGCTCAGTTATGGTGTGGGGTTGTTTTTGGTACGCAGGAGTAGGAGATCTCGTTCGGATAGAAGGTATTATGAGAAAAGAACAGTACAGAAATATTCTAGAGCATAATGCTGTACCTTCTGGCCAGCGATTGATAGGGGAGAATTTCACCTTCATGCAAGATAATGATCCTAAACATACGGCGTTAGTATGTAGGGATTATTTGAATACACAACAAACACAAAATACCTTGCAAATAATGTCATGGCCTCCACAGAGTCCCGATCTTAACCCGATCGAACTCTTGTGGGATGAGCTGGATAGACAGGTACGAAAAGTGGCTCCAACTTCGAAACAACACCTTTGGGAAGTTTTACAAGAACAATGGAACAGTTTACCACCCAACACACTTACAAAACTTATCGAAAGAATGCCCAGAGTTGTTCGAGCCGTATTGAATGCAAAAGGAGGATTCTTCGACGAGAAGAAAGTTTAATGATTGTATTTGATAAATATTATTATTTGCTATCATTTTGTCATAATAAACCAATATTTTGTTATATATAACTGATTTTGTGTTTTATTTTTATTTTTGTGCAAGTTAAATACTTATATTGAAAAAATATTAACTGTCCCAACTTCCGTGACTGGGAGTGTAATTGTTTGGATAACATTTGTGTTAGTGACCTATTCTACATATTCAAAAGCTCTGTTGTGCATAATGCTCTTTCTGATCATACTTGATAGGAACTCCTTATATACTTTGAAAACGACCCAAACTCATGTGCTAGTGTAGTATACAGGAAACTTAATAAAAAAGGAAACATCTTATACATAGTGGGCGAGACGAATGTGGTGGTAGTTTTATTACTGATGTTGCCACCATTTTTAACTTAGCGGTTCCTATTAAACAGATAAGGTTTGCTTAATGCGAAAGAAACAAAAGTTCGGTATCAGAATATCGGCGCGGACGCTACAGATCTGTACCTTCTGTCTTTGGGCGATGATAGTGGTATATGGCAATGTTATAAAAAATATAAGAAAGCCTATAGAAGTGTTATTGCTAAGGCAAAAGAAATGTACAACAGCGAGAATATCTTAGTTTTGCAAAATAGAAACGAAACTTATTAAGGAAACACTTAAAAAGTAAGTGAAATAGAATTAGAAATAGATCATAAAATTGTAACTAGTCTTAACGTCCTTGCTGAATATTTTAATGAATATTTTTCGAATGTTGCCAATAATTTAATAAATAGCAACGATAATCAGAATGATTGTATAACTTAAAATTTTCCTGCTAGCAACTCAACGTTCTTCTCTACTCCAGTAACTGAGTTGGATATTAAAAATACAATAACCAGGCTAAAAACCAGTTCATCTACAAGATACGATTAGATTAGTTCCAGATTCATAAGGTGTTGCATAGACTTGTTTGCTTCTTTCCTTGTTTCAATTGTTAACAATTGACTTACAACAGGCATATTTCCATAGATAGAAATGTGCATAGAAAACGGAGACAAACATCTTATAAAAAACTACAGAGCCATCTCATTATTGAATACATTTTCTAAATTAATTGAAAAACTTGTAGCAGATAAGTTAATATCCTTTTTGACGAAAAGTAATATTCTGAGCGTAAACCAATATGGCTTTAGAAATATAAAATATATCACATTTGCAATTTTAGCGTTACTAACCAGATTATACAATAATATGGATGTCTGGCCATATTTCTGGACTTAAGTAAAGCATCTGGCCTGGGCGATCATAATATTTTGCGTAATGAACTGTATAAGGTATCCGGGAGTAGTCTTGTGTTGGTTTGAAAGTTATTTGAAGGACGGTAGACATTATGTACAGATCGCAACGGGTAAATCAAGTGAATTGATGCTGAAAAACGACGTTCCGCAAGGTTTTGTATTTGGTCCTCTGCTTTATGTTAATGATATAACATCAAAAAATGTGGTAATCTTTGCAGACGATATAACCATCTTTGTGTCCGCTGATAAAGCCGATAATTTTGAAACAGCAGCAAATAACGAATTACACGCCGTTGACACATATTTTGTCCGAAACAGATTAGCATAAAATAACGAGAAATCAGCCTGGATACATTTCAATACATCGCATATAGACAGGGACATTATGTATGTTTTAAAGACACGCAAAAGTAGTATCGTTCAAGTTAACCATACAAAATTTTTGGGCATTACTATTGAGGTTGGGGCCAGTGTGCTTTGGGATAAAGTTACTAAGTCAGGCAGAAGTAACGAGTACAACATAACTTGCAAACTTACGGGGAGGTCAAGGTAAAAAGACCTAAATTTTGCTAATATCGTTTATTCCTACTACAGAATTTTTGCCCTCAGATTAAAAGCATCCTCAGTGTTGCTTACGGTTGCCTACACAGAGGATGCCCTTAATCTGATGGCGAAAATTCCGTAGCAGCAATAAACGATATTAGCAAAATTTAGGTCTTTTCACCTTGACCTCTCCGAGAGTCTAATACGTTGTTACTCCTGAAGCTTGAAAATTACTAAGATGAGTTCAGATGTTTTAAAGACCTACTACTTTCCCATCTTCCATTCATTGCTATCATACACCATTGTAGTGTGGGGTTCCTCTCGCTATGTTGAAAGTGTGTTCAAGTTGCAAAAGCGAGCTCTTCTTAACATGGTGGATATGGGTAGTCGCGGTACACGCAAACCATATTTTGTGAAATTAAAGATTATGATTGTTCTTTCCATTTTCATTTTACAGACTTTCATGTATGCAAAACAAAATTACAGTCAATTTGCGAAATTAGGGGAACACCATAAGTATCCTAACGAGGAATGGTAACAGTTATGAGATACCGAAACACAGATTATTATTTTATAAAAATAGCCCACAATATTTGGCCACTATCGCATACAATAAGCTTCCATTTAACTTACGAAGTTTGTCACTACCACATTTTAAAACAAAACTAAGAAGTACGTTGATCGCTAAATGCTACTACTCTTTTAACAAGTTTGACAGTGACGTCGATTTCGCATGGGAACCTCCTCAATAGTCTTTTCTCTCTTTTGTTGACGTATATATACATCTACATACATATCAAATGCAAATTTTGACACCATACATGCATGTATAAAATTGTATTCTATTATTGTTTTTTGTTATTTTCATTATATAACATGTTCTACATCATTGTACCTAATCTCAAGAACAATAACAAAAAGTATTAAATATATTTCAGATCAGAACATTTTTAGAACAGCACCGCATAGTAATATATAAAAAATAAATAAAATTACCCATACCACACCTTTCGAAAATGAATCCAGATACGTATTTCGGAGAGTGACACAGTGTCAACAGTGCTTTGATGTGTATCGCGGAGGCGTTCAGTATGTGATGTTCATTGTGCAGGCTTTAGAGTTGTGCAGTGCTCGTTGTGTGGTGTTCGTCACAGCCTCCTTATTCTTATTTATGCATAGTAAGAAAACTAGAGACCTCCTCTTTTCATGCGAAGATAGCACTCATATGGAGCCAGTAAATTATCTACATTTATTTAATCGATTAAGAAAATACAAAATTATAGTTTTGATTTTATATTGCTTTCCCTTCAAATTTTCAAATTTACTTTGCGTTGTTTGGATTTAAATTTATTAAATTATAATTAGGTAGCGAACTCCCCTTTTATATATAGATAAGACAATCAAATTCTTCAACTACGCGAATCTTGAAAATGTGTAAATGTCGATAACTCATGCTGCTTTTGTGATTTGAATTGTAAAAGATCATTAATCATTTTAACTCAAAGATTAAATTACTTTCATAGTTAATATAAGTGTTAATTATTAAAACAAATACAATATCTGAAATTTCAGTGAATGCCAATATCACTACGTGGCTGTTTTGAGTACCAAACTCTTTAAGATAGCAGTAAGTTTTTTTTTTTTTGTAAAAACGAGCCTCGATTCTTACTATCCAAATGCAAATTCTGTAATTAATTTTCTATTGTTTTTTTCTTGAAATTTTGTTTTAATGCGGTTTTGAAACTAAATGAAAACTTCTTTCTTTTGCCTTCATTTTTATTTTTACTATTATTATTATATTGTATCAAGCATTCCAGAAATTGCAGACTTTTAAGAGTTGAGCTGTAGAAGTAAAAAACAATTGCTTAGGTTTTGCGACTCTTCAGCAGGGAATATCAAAATTTAATCGATGTTTTATCATAAAATTAATTTTGTTTTATGCATTGTAAATTATGTAGATTTTAGTACGTAAATTATCGTAACTTATTATTATTTTGGCTATGAAATGATATTTTCACATTAAACACAAATTTTAGAGTCTAGTAAAGTTTGTAAACAATTTATATTACCTTTCGGTTGAGAAACATGCGCCTAACACTGGGTTGCGCAGGCATCGTGATTTTGTTGACACCCATTTTCTTATAAAATTCAGCCGTTAAAGCGAATTCTTTTCCTTCTATTTTAGAATGTACGGGAATAAAATCACTTTCTTTCACAAATAACAAGAAATACAAAACACTTAATTATATCACATAACACTGGGTTCGAAAACGACGAAATAAAGAAAACAAGGTGAATGAATTTACAACAAATCACTGACTCACGGCGATATGGGCTTAAAATATTCGATTATTATTCTTTCTATTGACGCGAACGTCGAAACTAAATTCCACTATTCCAAGATAGCAAAAGTCACTGACTGGTAGGTTACAAGACGAGACGGTGTATTTTAGTAAAACATCCCCACTCCACTACAACTCACTGAACACCTCTGTCATGGTAGAAGACGTTCCTTTTAACACTCGACGGTGTCTCTGGCGCAAGGAACTTAAGATAGAACAGAAATGTTCGAAGGTATGACAAAGGCGTCAATGTAAGGAAAATGATTGCCATAAACGGTTGGATGATTTGAAAATTGTATGGTTCTCCGGCAGTATATTATTAATTTTGACGCATTCTGGAGTTTCAAAAAATGTTAGTTGTTTGCAGAGTTCATATTCAATAAAACTTTATGCTTCGATATTATAAATTATAATATAATAACTAAATAACTTTACATCAAATGACCTAACTCTTGGATTACGATTGTCATCGGATTACCGAGTTCTGTATTACTTCTTTTTCAATTGTTTTGTTTTGGATAACCAATAATTGGCCTAATTTATTTTTAAACGGTCTTTGTTATTCCTACTATGTTCCCAAAAAATCTTTTTGGCTAGGATTTCATTTTATAAATATTTCCAACATATCGTGAAACATTTTCACCAATCAAATACATATAATAATTTGCTACAAATAGAAAACGTTTGTAAATCTTTGCAAAATTTAATGCCACATGTTTGCTTTTTCTTATGTTCTAAGAAAAGAAAATGGGATTAAATAACCGACTAACCAGCTTTTCTTGCGCACAGCAGAAATATTGTTATCGAGAAAGGTTCCTTATTAACAAACTAACAAAGCGAATCAAAGCAAAATATGCTTTCCAGTAATTCTAGCGTACTTGACCGTGATTTCTGATAACAAAATTGATAGTGTTGGTTATTGCGTTTTCACTACAAATCAGCATCTTCTCGAGCGCAAAATGATTTCAATATTTATAATTCGTATTAGTCTTTCTTTTTCTCCTGTGTGTTTCAAAAGCGTTGAAATCTGTTTTAACCACTAACACATTTCTTCCATAATTTTTGGTAGCACGCCAAAAAGCTTCGTTTCGTTTAATGCTTTTCGTTTTTCATTTCCTATTTTCTATATTTGGTTGTCTTACCCTCTTTAGTAATCCTGTTGTTGGTCATCGTCGTAATGTGCATGAACCACTGTAATTCTAATTCTTATTGGTTAGCTGTCAGTATTCCAAAGGCTACTTCGAGATGAAATCTCATCATCAATCTATCGTGTTTCAACGTGACAACACGCATCTTTTGTTGCAGTCGCTAATTGGTCGAATTACAATACTGCTGCCCCATTCACCATATTCTTTAGATCTGGCTTCTAGAGATTCAGTTCAGTTCTCAAATTTGAAAAAGTGGTCGGCGGAATAGCATTCAAGGCGAATGAGGAAATTATAACTACTTCTTTGACGGTGTAAATAGTTGAAAAATCACTGAAAATTTAAATATTTTATTCTCCATTAAAGAATCACTCTCCCGTCAAACAGGCAATTAAGTTTATAAGGTTTTGCCTTATTTCAGATTTGTTGATTCACAATGCTATAGATATATAAATAATTTAAGTAGCTTTTGTTGTATATGTGATAGTGTGCTTCTCAGGAACGCAATGATTTTACATATATAAACAGTTTATTATCATTATTTTGGGTTTACTATAAAAGACCAGAATAGATCCTGGACATCAGAAATGTGTTACATTACGTGTGCACTGAGACGTACTTGGTTAATTACCACCACGTAAATAACTTATGTCTACAAGGTCTTTTCTTAAACATTGAAAATCGAGAGAGAAAATCTAGACCATTATCTACTCAAACATGGTGGTCCACACTGACGATCTGCGTGTTGCCAGAACATTACGTTACAGAACTCAAGACACCGAGAGTGACAATGTGTAAAATCTTGATTTCGCACCTCAATTTTATAGAAGCAACTGCATAACTTCACTCGTAATCTAATTCCGTGGGACCAGGTTCTAGCAGTAGAATCTCCTCCATCATAATCTTAAAATCTCTGCCCAATATAACGTAATCTAATGTATATCTACCATTGCAGATCTGTAGCGATTTAGATATTATTGCCGTACTATTGAGGATGCAATTACGTAAGTGTATCTAATGTAATAGGTCTTAATTCAATACATATTAGTATTAGTTCATTGTTTTCATTAAATTCTTTTTATTTGTAAACATAGTGTTTATGCCTGTTCACATGAACCTGCTTTGACCCCGTTTCAATGGTTGGACGAACCACCTCCACAGCATTTTCATAAAATTAGAGCATTTCTTTTTCGTAATAGGCCCACGGTTTCTTTAACTTCTTCGTATGAGCATAAAATACAGAGTCGTGCAAAAGCAATATCAAGAAATTCCTATTTAGATTGTAAATCAAAATGCCTGTATTGTATAAAAATTAAAATATATACAAATAATTTAGTCCTTGAGATACAATTACATTAACCCAACAGTTCAAAATTCTAAGACAACTATAAACATTACATAGAAGTGTATATACAAATATACGAAAGTGTGTCATTGTCTGGTGTATACTGAATAATAATCGTAATTTCAGGAAGATACATTTATCTTTCGAGGAATATCGAGACAATGATTCTACACTTTCCAAAAAAAAAAACACATGTGAAGTGGTAGCTTCTATTAATAACCGAATCCCCTTCCTCATGGACTATGAGAATCATAATTTCCACTGTTTTGTATTCTCACTTCGGAAACTAAACCCTTCCGTAGGCCAACGTCAGAATGTGAATTAATATAAATACTGTACTGGAATACTCTGGTTGTCATCCTCAACGACCAATGTAATATATACATACTTATTCATATTCAACTCTACCAATCATTAATTTTTGTGATGTATTTATTATTTTCATTAGCTTTATGTACCTAGCATTCTAACCTGATCAGCACTTTTTTTCTTGGAATTTAATTCATATTATTATTATACAATTATAACCTATAATTTCTGTCCCAATATTCGTCCTTTTCTCTAAACTTTATTTCCTAGTGTATGAATAACAAAAACTATTAGAAATGTTCATCATAGAAGGTATCCTAAAACTAAAGAATGAAAAATAGAATATACATTATTACTACTGTGCCCACAATTTGAAAATACATACGTGCGGAATAACAATTTTAATTCATCTCCTTTATATTGTTATATTGTTACCGTTCGATTATTCTGTGGAATTTGAAACATTTGAAACAGATTATGGCTTCGATTTGTCGGAAATTTGCGGAAAACTTAATATGCTCGAAAACAGTGTAATAATTTATTTTTAATGGATGTAGCCCACAAACTATGTCACGCATTTAAAGGTTAGAGTGTACTAAAATTGTGAATATTTATGTATGAAATACTGTGTTGGTTTAAAGTTAATTTAAAAAGTTAGCGCTATCCAAGGTTGATTAGGAAATCAACCGAAGTGCTTTGAATAAAATTTATTCCCCTTCGGAAGGTATGCTAAAATTCTAATCTTTACGCAACAGATTATTTCGAATGAAATATCCATTTCACGAATTAATCCAAGATTATGGAAATACCTCTTGGGAACATCTTCGCCCTTTAACTCCCTAACTCATTGTCAGTATGAGCAACAAAGAATTTTTCATAGATTTGAACTAAACAATTGCATACTGTTTTTAAGTTATATGATAGAGATCTACCACTAATAGGTCAATAAAATAAGGCTGGTTTGAACGATAGTTATATTTTCAGAACATTTACAGACGTTTTCGGAACACCTTCGTCAGTGAAAATATAACTAGATAAATATATAAACAAACTTTTGTTGTTTATTTGGGACTATCAACAAAATAACTAGTGATTAGGATTTCTTGATATAGAGGATGTGTAACCAACTTTTATATATATATAAATTATAAAAACTAAATTAATGTGTAAACATACATGCAAATTAAGTAAAACCTTATATCAAAAATTAATTAAATTTTGAATATCGGTCCTGAAATTAATAGTTTTAGTGTCTTTCTGTATATTTATCATTTCATATATTAGTCTTTTTATAATTATTCTTTGTTTTTAATATAATTGTGTTTTCAAAATCAAAGTAATGCCCAAGATCTTTGTAATGTTTTGTTACAGCGGTCATTGCACCAAAATCATTATTTAAAGAATACTTATGGCTATACAACCTTTTCTTTAAATATTGTTTCGTCTGACCGATGTAACAACCATCTGATCTTTACAGTTTATTTTATAAACTACATTACTCTGATTTTGTTTAATTATTTTTAGATTTAGTATTAGTAAAAAGAGATCTGTTACTATAATTTGGAATGAAAGTAATGTTTATGTTGTTTTTATTAAATTCTTTTTTATTTTTTTCGCTTAAACCTTTTTATAAGCGAAAAATAAAAAAAAAATAAAAAAATAAAAAAGAATTTAATAAAAACAACATAAACATTACTTTCATTCCAAATTATAGTAACAGATCTCTTTTTACTAATACTAAATCTAAAATAATTAAACAAAATCAGAGTAATGTAGTTTATAAAATAAACTGTAAAGACTGTGATGGTTGTTACATTGGTCAGACGAAACAATATTTAAAGAAAAGGTTGTATAGCCATAAGTATTCTTTAAATAATGATTTTGGTGCAATGACCGCTGTAACAAAACATTACAAAGATCTTGGGCATTACTTTGATTTTGAAAACACAATTATATTAAAAACAGAGAATAATTATAAAAAAAGACTAATATATGAAATGATAAATATACAGAAAGACACTAAAACTATTAATTTCAGGACCGATATTCAAAATTTAAGTAATGTATATAGCAATTTGTTAAAATGACATTTGCATTTCTTAAGAAGGAAACCTTTGGCTAGGTTTTTGAATTTGGTTTTCTCTAGTCCTTGAACAGAATTGTTAAGGTTTCAACAAAGATTTTTTGATATAAGGTTTTACTTAATTTGCATGTATGTTTACACATTAATTTAGTTTTTATAATTTATATATATATAAAAGTTGGTTACACATCCTCTATATCAAGAAATCCTAGTCACTAGTTATTTTGTTGATAGTCCCAAATAAAAAACAAAAGTTTGTTTATATATTTATCTAGTTATATTTTCACTGACGAAGGTGTTCCGAAAACGTTTGTAAACGTTCTGAAAATATAACTATCGTTCAAACCAGCCTTGTTTTATTGACCTATTAGTGGTAGATCTCTATCATATAAGATAAGTATAAAAAGGTCACGAAATATATATATATACATTTACTGTTTTTAAGCTACATACATAAAAACAAAATGTAAATTGATATATGAAGTAAATATATATCATATATATAATAATATATCAAGTAAGGATTATTTCATGGTATCAACAACATTCAATTAAATAATATAGTTATTATAGATAAAATTTTGTTGAAGGTTTTGCATTTACGGAATAGTAGGGAGAGTTCTAAGAAACTAAACAATTATTTTTATTTATTTGTGGTCAAATGGAAGAATAAACATCCCTTTACATCATACATAATCGATATATTTTTCATCATACTCGTCAATAATAGGTAATACAGATACTATTTACTCTAACAATTCGTTTGATCGAAGTAGCCAGTGGGGCTAGTTCGATCAATATACAAACAAAATTTGCAGTGCTTAGATTAGTTGAAAGTGTTACTTGTAGTATTGCTGTAATGAAATCTGTGGACGAGGATAAAGTATTTCAATCAGTTTTTATTTTATGATTGGACTAAATTACACATGTTTTTACAGTTAAATGAACATAGTTTATACAAATCGTTTCATTAAATTGTAATAAGATAAAATATCATGATGCCTACATTTCTCCCATTACTTTTTTTGATGTATTATGCTTTTTAGATACAGGCATGTTTTCGCCAGATCTCTTCTTCAAAATTTTCTCCTCCTGCATTTCTTCGATCAATTTCCTCACTGGACCATCTGTGGAAATGATGCTTTTACCGCGTTGTCTTATTTGCGTAGTTTTTCTTGGTTTCGCTTTTCGAAATCCCTGATTTCTACTGGAGATTTTCCATGTTTGCATGTGTGAAGTAAGGTCACTAGAGAAACTAAGTTTTGACGGCAATTTTATTTAAAAAATATACACGACATTTTAAGAAACCACTAGTGATCGGACTTGCCCCGTAATCAAACCTGCCCCACTCTCCCCAAAGTATTGCAATAATGATATGTATGGATTTCTATTAATAATTACTATTTATTTTGGATGTTCACATGTGGAAATGTTATTTCACTTGTAATTAATTTATCGCACGCAACAGCACCTGATTTAATTCCATATCGAAGAAATTTGAAAAAAGAGGATTTTGAAAAATTTTTCCACTCACTTTGTGAATGTATCATTATACATTTTATATTTTACATGGTATAAGTTGTATGTATTTTAAAAATATTCACATTCACTTTTGTATTTACGTATGTACTTTCTAATAAAGGATTTACCGTCTTTTAACACAGATATCATTTATCTGGAGTTAATTATTCAATTTTCTATAGGATAATAGTGAAATATTGCAAAAGTAATTAGAACAGTTCGGTAAAAAGAATATCTTTTGCTGACCACAGTATTTAATTACGTTGCAGAACAGTTAGTTCTAGATCATCAAAAAACTCGATGTAAGGTAGTTCTAGCTATTAACAGATTAAAGAAGATATTATCACCTGTAGTAAGTACTGCTCTACGAAATCATGGTCCTTTTTCATTATGTAATCATACCTTAAGGAAGCATCCCTTATTCTTTATTCTACATTGTCTGCAATAGAATTCAGTAAGAAATTACTTTAGCGAATATTCGGTATTTTTTTGTAGATAAGTCGTTTTATAGCGGAAGTACTCTTCATTTCATGTCAATATGAATGAGCTCTTCTATTTAAGTCGCTTTATTGTAATCATGCATTTTACAAGGGGAACGTCAAGGTTGTGAATAACGGATTTTGATGGGTCTCGAATATGTTATAGAGGGACCTCCTCCGAGTACCTTGCTGCCAGCTTTTGTAGCTATTCACCCTAGTTCTCGAGAAAATTGCAAAATTTTTCCTGACGTAGTTTGTATATCGTTATTGTTAGTAATTTACTAAAGAAGTGAGTATGGTGCGATGGGTAAGTTCTAGGTCTACTACGCTGGCAGTTCGTGTTCAAGTCCTGCTCTTGTAGTTTTCTTTTCTCAATCTTATTGCATATGATATTAACAAATATATTTAATTTCATGCAAAATTGTTCAGAAATATTTTTCGCCATCATCATCAAGCCTCTCGGCCCGTTGGGCTATGGCTAAAGTCTTATGACGTTTTGGAAGTTATATTTGATGAGGTGTACTACTCCTCTTGCTCCCTGTGTTTTAAAGCTTGCTATGAGTCCTGGCGGCCTGTATTATTCTCCTCCATTCTTTCCTGTGCCTTGCTTTTAATCGCCAATCGGTTATCTTCATCACGGCATCTCTCCATCTCTTCCTTGGTCGTCCCTTAACTCTGGGCCATATTGGAATCCACTGGGTTATCCTTCTTATTATATCCGTTGGTTTCTTTCTCATGATGTGGCCTGCCCATTGGAGCCGTTGAGCTTTATTGTATCTTATAATATTTTCTCCCCCAAGTTGATTCTCTATTTCTTTGTTAGTTTTCGGTCTTATTACTCCCTGTTCTGTGACGTGCGGCCCTAATATTGCTCTTAAAACTTTTCTTTCTGCTATCTTTAGGTCTTCTTGTTCTTTTTTGTGATTGCTCTAGTCTCCACTGCATACGTGACGACCGGCCTTATTAAAGTCTTGTAAATCTTGGATCTTGGTTTTCTTCGTTAGTGTTTTGTTTTTCAGTAGTGACCTATTTCGTCCAAACGCTTGTAGTCCTTTTAATATTCTTTGTCTCACCCTCTCTTTCCCATTCCTGTCCATTATTACACGTAAGTAGTTGAACGATGAAACTTCCTCAAATTTATGGTTCTGTGTTCTCAGGTAGCCTCGCGTATTGGTTTCAGTTCTCCCTATCTTCATATATTTTGTTCTAGCTTCATTGATTTCCATACCCAGTTTTCGTGCTTCCCTCGCCAGACGTTCCAGGGCTAGTGTCAATCCTGTTCTTGTGCTACCAATTATTGTGACATCGTCTGCATACGCTATTATTTGCAATCCATCAACCATTATATTCTTTTTGTCTATTTCGGCTTTTCTAATGCACTTTCTAAAACTACATTGAATATTGTTGGAGATAGCGGGTCTCCTTGTTTGACTCCTTTGTGTACTTCGAACGAGTCTGTCGTTGTTCGCATGTATCTCACTTTAGCTTTTGTATTTCTAAGACTCATTCTTACCAGCGCCCTCAATTTTTCTGATATTCCCATTGATTTCAATGCCTCTATCATTTCATTCCTGTTGACGGTGTCAAAGGCTCCCTTAAAATCAATAAAGACTAGATGTATTTCTCTGCCATGCTCCCATGTCTTCTGGATTATTTGCTGTACCGTGTGTATAGCATTTATGGTCGATCGATTGGGTCTGAACCCATTTTGATAATCATCAAAGATTTTCTCTGCCTGTTCTTTCAATCGTGTATTTACCAGATTGGCCAGTATTTTGTAAGTGGCGTTTAGCAACGTTATTGGTCTGTAGTTCCTGCAATTTTCTCTGTCTCCTTTTTTATAGATAGGCACCATTACTCCGGTGGACCATTATTCGGGCATGCTGTTTTGCTTCCAAATTTCCTTAATCAGATTGCTTATTTGTGTTTGTAGTTTATGTCCTCCGTACTTGATTAATTCCACTTCTATTTCATCTTCACATGGTGCTTTGTTGTTTCTTAGCCTGCTGATTTCCTGCAGTATCTCCTTCTCGTTAGGGGTTCTTCTTTCTCGTCTTGATTTTTAGTTATTTGTTCATCATCCTCTTGTGTACTTTCTTTTCCCTCCGTATACATGGCCTCTTTGTAGTATTCTCTCCATATGTTTCCTATTTTGTCTGGATCCTGTTCTGCTTTACCGTTTATATCTTTCACGCTTCTTGTTCTTACTGCTTTATTATTTAGTTGTTTCGCCATACTAACTTTATTAATAAAATTAATCGGAAGCAACTGTGCATCATGGTGTGTATTTTAAATTTCACAATCAAATCTTATAATTAAATCGTTTTATCACTAGTGATAGTAATTTAAAATGCGCACCATGATGCACATTTGCTTCCGATTAATTTTATTAATAAAATTACTATGGCGAAAAATATTATTTTTGAACAATTTTGCATGAAATTAAATACATTTGTTAATATCATATACAATGAGAAAAAAACTACAAAAGCAGGACTTGGACACGAACCGCCAGCGTGGTAGGCCTAGAACTTACCCACTGCACTATACTCACTTCTTTAGTAAATTACTAACATTAACGGTATACAAACTACGTCAGGAAAATTTTTGCAATTTTCTCGAGAACTAGGGCGAGTGGCTACAAAAGCTGATAGCAAGGTACTCGGGAGAGGTTCCTCAATGACATATTCGAGACCCATCAAAATCCGTTATTCACAACCTTGACGTTCCCCTTGTCAGTATTTCCATACTTTCTATTCCAAAGTTACGTTTAATTCATCAGATGGATTTGGTGGTTGTTCAGATCTGTGTTAACCGTTTGACCCTCAAGCTTGTCATCTGACCACTTACAAACTTCTTTGAAATATTTGATGGATTATTAAAATAATTTATCTTATTTATTTATTGCATAAAAAGTAATATGGTACACAAAATCATTTCTCCGTGTTTTTATAAACACACAGGCTTCTATGGTATATAGGCAAATCCTTCGATAGAGTGATGATGATAACCGCCAAAACAATCCGTGGCCAAATAAATATTTTTCAAATATATGTCCCTACGGCTAATAAAATTGAAAAAGCATTGAGACAATTTTACAGCGAAGTTCAGCAGGCTGTGTACATCCCAAGAAACAGCGACATTACAATTATAATTTTTACGCGAAACTGGGGAAAGGGAAAGTATAAGACGTTATTGGTGAATACGGATTAGGAAAAAGAAATGGAAGAGAGGACTCACTATTACAACTGTGTCAAGAACAATACATGGTGCTCGCAAACACCCTATTTAAACTACATGAAAGAAGCCTCTATACCCGGAAGTCACCCATAGATAAGAATTACAATGCCGTTAGAAACCAGATTCACTATGTGCTAATACATTAGCCAAGACATATCCTAGAGCAGATACTGTAACAGATTACAACCCAATAGTCTAGGTTTTGCAGTACGACTGAAGAAAAGGTAGTAGTGTGCATTTAAAGGACTCAGCAATGAGACAACAGTGCACACAAAAAAATAATGAAGAACTGATTAAAATAAGAGAAAACTTGCTGGATCATAACGTAAATCAAAGATAGGAAAGTTTCAAGGCTGCGTTAAAAAAACGAGTAAAGAGAGAGTAGAGAATATTAAAGTGACCACAGCATATAAACCATGGATAAGAGCAGAAACGCTACAACTGATGAAAAATAGAAGATCGTTCAAAAATAAAGATAAACATGCTTATCAATCTCTTCAAAAGGAAATAAGAAAGAAATGTAAATGGTGAAAACGGCACAAGTATAATGAAGGAAGAGATGATACATGCAGTCAAATTAGCAAAACTTAACAATCTTCCAGGTCCTGATGAAATCACAACAGGAGTACTTAAACTAACCCGACGAACAAATAGACCAGCTAGTAGACCTATACAATACAATTTATAACAGAGAAATCATTCCTAAAGAATGATTCAGATCAACATTTGTTACAATACCAAGAAAACAGGCGCAACAGAATGCAGTGAGCATAGAACAACAAGTTTAATGAGTTAAGCTTTCTGAAGATTATACAACAAAGAATTTTCCGAAATCTAGATCAAGATCAGCGAACCAGCTTCAGAAAAGCAATGGCAACATCAGAGGCTATATTTGGTTTTAATATATTAACTCAGAGATATATGGACAGCAATCAATCATTGTATGTTTGCTTTATCGATTACAACAAAACATTTGATAAAGTTCGTCATAACCATCTTATACGACTACTAAAAAGTGAAAATATAGATAGAAATAATAATAAAATCATAATTCACTTGTATTTAAGTCAAACAGCCAAAGTGAAGATATACAATGAATTATCCGACGAAATTCAGATTCAACGAAAGGTAAGACAGGGATGTCTGTTATCGGTGTTATCACCTATGCTGTTTAATCTTTACTCTAAAGAAATAATTCAGAAAGCGTTAGAAGACCTGATAATCGGGATAAAAGTTAACGGAACGCCTGTGTATAATATCAGATATGCAGATAATATGATATTAATAGCTGGAACAATAAAGAAATTAAATGTCGCACATGACACTAGCTAATTCCACGTTAGGGTTTAGCTAGTAGTACAACATACATACATAGATGTAAGCACAACCAGAACAGTGATAAAATTGAAGCTGAAAGGGGACATTATTGAACCAAATATTATTATTTCACAATATTTGATCAGAAAAGTTGCGGGATATGTATGTTATACATATGATACTCGTATGTTTAATATTTAAATAATGGTTTGTTTAAATTGCCTTCCTTGGAATATCCGTTGACGGTTTCTAAAACAAGGGGAATCCAGAGTTGCCAGCTAATTGGAAATCACTGGATTAGAGGCTTGAACATTATGCTATCCTAGTAGATTTTCTATTGAATTTTCAATGATGATTCACTGCTAGGTGGTTAACGTGTATGTATAACAATATTCACAATTATTTGAGCTTACCACCAAAAAGAAGTATAGAAATTAATTTGGTTACATTTCGTTTATACGCGTAACAAGCAGAATGTTTTACAGCCACAAATATTTTCGACTTAGCAGACGCTTTATTTTTCACCCGGGTCGATTCTCCTTTACCAACCAATTGGTGGTATTGTTAGTGAAGTTAAATTCTAATCATAATATTAGTTATTCAAGTATCTCGAGTGTGATTTCATAGTAGCATTAAGAGATGCCAAGATGTGCCGTATCCGATCAACGGTTGAGGAAAATCATAATGCAAAACTAAAACCAAATTTGTTTTGGTCATTACAAAGACCAGTACAATTAATGCTAGCATTATCTTGTTAAGATATCCAAATATTATGATTCATAACTTCGCTATAGATATTCATATTCAAAAATATTTGTTTTTAGTCATTGGGTTGCCATCATGGTGCAAATAACTATTTTTATTTAATAAGTAAACATGATGCAATTGCTAATATTTGCGCTGTTTTTGATTTCACAGGCAATTATCAATTTCTGAATATTATGTTCATACTGTTAACTTCATAAATCTCAATACTGCGGTGCACTATTATTTTATAACACAAAAAGTAGTGCAATAAAATGTTCATAGATAGAGGAAGAAACAATTATCTATTTGCAAGGTTATCCATAAAAATTACACAAACCTTTTAGGGAACCTTACTTTGAATGGTGGTGCTGATCACTTACCTGCAACAACAAAGACCGAATTAATATTAAAGCACATTTGGATGTAATGCATTGTAAGCACAAAGATGTACATATATTTATATAACTAAAATTTTCAGAGCAAATTATAGGCACATGCATATCTGTGTATATTACAATTTGTGCAAAACGAACAAACATTTTTTTAAGTATAAAATAATTTATCAATTTCTTACCGCTAAAATTGCCTATTTTTTAATTTAGAGGTAATACTTTCTAACGTCGAGAACGTACTTTGTGTTTGCAAATGTAATTTTCCTGGAGATATATGTAACACTAGCACTGGAAAAGAGTAACAAGGGAACACCTATAAGAATATTTGGAGAGGACGCTTCAGAAGGGCTGAAAAATAGTATACTGCGAAAGAGAGCAACAGGGATGACTATAGATAGAGCTTGGAATTAAAAATGCAAAAGCTGAACCCCAATTGTCATAATTTATAGAAATTAGGAAAAATGTGTTGTAAGATGTATGAATTACTACTGTACGTTTGCTCACAGGAGCACACGAGCATACAAAATCATAAGTAAAGGTTGATAAAAGAGTGGATGACGTGTTATCGCTAAGTAGTGTAAACGTGTCTTCATCTCCACTTACGTGCAAGGCGTGACAAAATTCGAAGAAGCAAGGGTGTGAGCCCAGTTTACACTACTTAATGATAATACGTCATCCATTCTTTTATGAAACCTTAGTCATAAGTAAAGGCCGGATAATATGGAGTTTGCATAAATTTGCATATTTGCATAATATATGCATTTTGTATATTATTTGCATATTTTGTAGTAATTCAGCATATCCGAGTTTTATTTATTTATTGGATGTAATTTATTATATAGGATAGGCATTACTAAAAATATGTCGTGGTTGTAACAAACAAAGAGTTAAACAGCCCTCTTTAAATTAAAAATAGCATTCTATGAGGCCTCTTCTCGATACTTTTCCGATAAGCGCTTCCAAAAATTTATTAATGCTGTTCCCATACATCTAGACCGGGACAGAATTCAAGGAAAAGCTAATTCCCTGAAACTTCTAAATAAACACAAAAATACATTTTACCAGAAAATTAGGAGAACAGGTGTTTCTTTGTTACTCGGAGAAATTTATTCCCATATTCGAAAGGAATCTTATTTATTTTAAACGTCATTTTACGTTGGCTGTCCGAAGTGTAAACTTGTGGGTTGTTAAATAGCAAAAATGCCGAAAATAACGACTATGCCGGGATGGATTGCACATTAGTCAGAATTGCGTATGGATGGAGAAAAAGTATTTTGCGTAGCATGCAGCAAGATTGTAGTTAAATTTAAGTTTATTTCCTCTTATTAATCTATAGTTTTTAAATGATGTTTAACAAAATCACCAATACAACGCTTCGACAAATAATTTTATTTTAAAATGAGTAAAATGAGATGTATATTTCATGCGTATTTTTCGCATATCATCAGCACAATATGGAATATCTCTTATTCCGTATTCTGCTGATGATTTTTAAATAAAAATCATTTTAAAATAAAATTATTTGTCGGAGCGTTGTGTTGGTTATTTTATTAAATGTCGTTTATTCCGATTGCTTCGCAAACCCTTTACACATTAGTTTTTTATTACTCCTTTATCTTTTACTAACACTTATTTTATAAGAAAACAACTGATGATGTGATATTTTTATGCAGGTTACAAGTGAGAGAAAGTTTCAAGTCGACCAGCATATTAAAACTCCATCTCATGCTGCAAAACTATTAAAGATGAAATTGGCGAAGAAGGGTCAGCAAACATTATCGCAATGTTTTTAACCCTGCTACTATGTTAGAAGAAAAATACACATGTTATGTTCGGGTCATATTTTGACCCCACTTTTTTTTATTGAGAAAATTCAAATTTGTACATTTCAAAAATATTTTTAAGGCTTGTGATCAATGCAATATGTCGTCGTTAGAGTGATTGTGTGTCGGTGTGACGGACAAACAGGTTTCTTGCAAGTTATGCACTCAGTGAAGGTCTTTTTTCCTTTTTCGACGGGCAAAATTTGCACCTTTTCCGTTCACTAGCGCGTTGTCGTTTTGGAGAAGGCGAATTCGTAGATGGTGATACACTGTCTTCTTCTCGAATTCTTCGTACCAATGATGCAGAGGCTTCTGCGCGAGGAAGCCGACTACGCCTCTTGATATGTTCTTGAGCTAAAACTTCACCGAGTTGCTCCAAAAATAGGCGCCTTTTGTGCAGTTTATTTTTTTGCCATTCAGGATATATTTCGGTCCATATTATAAAAGCGTTGAGAGCAGAAATATCTAATAAATTAGAGAACAGGGCAACTGGCCACCGATTGGTTTCTCTTTTGCACGAATATGTACGAACCATTTGGTCCAATGTGTCGACTCCGCCTTTTGTCGAGTTGTAGTATTCAATTATTTCCGGAATTTCTTTTGGATGATCTTCCAAAATGTTGCTGTTATGGTGTAGAGTGCTAAGCAAATAAACCATTCTGTATTTTTAGGCACATACAAAACTACAGTTTCTTTTTCATGAAAAAGAAATTTACTTGAGTGTATTGGAAGCTTACGCAATTCTTGTGTTGTTGCATGAACCGGCAAAAAACGTTTGTTTTTCCTCACTGTGCCAACAATAGTAATTTTTTGCTTTAGCAGTTCTAATGCAAGATTATGACTCGTAAGAAAATTATCGATAGTCACATTTCGTCCACGGTATGAGGACACTAAGTCTAGAACAACCCGTTCGCCTTGGTTCCTTTCAGCATTGTCTCCCACTTTGCCCAAGTATATTTGGAACTGTAAGCAAAACGCGGTGTCAGAATCCGCTGCTATCCACGCTTTCATGCCATATTTCCCAGGTTTACTTGGAATGTATACTTTGAAAGGACATCTACCTCGGAACGGAATAAGCTGCTGGTCAATCGTTATATTAGCACTTGGAACGTAAAGCAGTTGCAAGTTTTGAGTCCATTGCTCATAAAATGTGCGAATAGAAGCAAGTTTATCTCCTCTTTGTTCTGATCTTCTTCTTTTGCCTATCGTCAAATGCTAGTACACGAGAACTATTGCTAAATCGCTCCAAAGACATGATTGCTCCCAAAAAAGGACGTCCATGAAACTCGTCCCACAGGGAGTTAAGACTTTCACCGTATGACCGGTAGACTCCTAAAAGAATAATATGTCCGTTATACAATTATAATAGAAAAATATATTGTAAATAAATACCAATAAGTATAAGAAGTCCCAGGTAAGCATCGAACTCAATAGCATCTATAGCTTGAAAATTTTCGAAAACAGCACTTCCTTGCAAATTGCTGTAGTGAATTATATCCCTTTTCATAGCTTCTGTAAGGCATACATCAAAAGTATGACGAATTTTCGAAATACGATGTATAGCATAAGAAGTCACTCCAGGTTTTGCGTGAAGAATATTTTCACTTGCTGCACGACTTAGACATTGCAAAGAAGGTATTGTTGTCCACTTTATCTTCCGATCTTTATCAATAAATTCTGTGCCATTAGTTACGGTCAATGAACTGAAGGCTTCTGTGCCACTGGAAATGGATTGTTCTGAAGATAAACATTCGTCTTCCTCAAGTACAAAATTTGCATCACCATCATCACTTGCATCGTCTTCAAGGTCACTCAAGAATGCACCAATGTCATGCTCAGTCATTTGCCCTCGCTGACATTATGGCCAAGTAAATGCAAAGAAGAATTTTATCGTATAAATATTAGTATGAATTTAGAAAAGAATTAAGATTATATATACTTACAGTATGTCTAGATTCCATGTTTTATCAAAATCTATCGTCTATAAACTTAGATTTACAATAGCAACTGATCACTATGAAATTTAGCACAGAACTAGAAGTATTTGGCTTCGTTGTTATTGAATACAAAAATTGTAACTGTAAACGCATTCCAGTGCATTCGCAACAGAGAGGTGTTCCAGACGATGACTCTGCACTAAGGATTTTTGTTGACTTTCTTTATACAACCATGCGTTATTTTTTTGGGCGTTTTGTCGGTCATTCTTATTTTGTTTGATTTGTTGTCATGTAAAACACCAAAGAGGTGAAAGACAAATGCAAAAACATATAATATAGATATATTATATTATATATTTATTATTCGTTTTACAAATGATAGAGGGTCATAAAATGACCCGAACATGATATGTGTAAACACTTGCAATAAAAAATTGTCTAAGCCTAAAATGGTGATAAAACTAATTGAATTCAATATATTTCAACAATTGATGCACTGAGTAGTAAGAACTTTCAAATGTATTCCACCAGTTAGAAATACGATAATGTTAAATACGATTTGGGTCATCAAAAGACCCTAACGTAGTAGCAGGGTTAAAGGCTCCATTAAGAGTTCAATTTTACAAACCCGGTATTCCGCTTCCTTCTCAACCAGTAATCACACGATGGGGAACGTGGTTGGAAGCTGCTATTTTCATGCAAATCATTATGAAGAAATAAAGACAATTATTATGGATCTTGATAGCGATACACAATCTGTGCTAGACGCCCAAAAGGTGTATTCGAGTAAAGAAATACCTCAACAGTTGGCGGTTATTAAAGCCAACTACAGCTTTATTTCCACTTCTATATTGCAATTGGAAGAACAATTTATGTCGCTAATTGAGAGCGTTGAAATAATAAACAAATTTGAAAAGTTATGTTTTGATGTTAAAGCAAGGGTGGAAAAATCCGTGTATGAAAAATTTTTAAGTGTAATAGAAAAAAATGAGGGTTTTAAAAAGCTAAAGGATATTGGTAAAATCTTGTGTGGTGAGTCAGTAGAAAATATTGAGTTGACAATAGAGGATATTTCTAATTTGAAATATGCTCCTATAACAAGCGTGGACGTAGAGCGAACCTTTTCAATATATAAATACATGTTATCAGACAAGCGCCACAATTTTTCTATTGAAAACTTTGAGAAATATGTAATTGTAAATTGTTTTCATAGTTAATTATGTTATAAAATGTTATAAATAAACTTGTAGTAATAATAGAATATTTTTCTTCTATATTATTATATTTTATAGCATTACTCCTATTTTTTTATCTGCGTATTTTTCATAAGAAAGTGCATGTTTAGGCCAAAACATCTGCATATTTATGCGCATATTTCCACTTTTTCTTTTGCATATAATCTGGCCTCTAGTCATAAGTCATAAGGCTGATGATAATAAAACCACCAAATATGGCTAACTCGACAAATGACAGACGAAAATGGTCCGCGATACGAAATTATTAAGATACTTTATATAATAACCAAACTGTTTCCCTTTCTTCAGAACGTTAGGTGCAATAAACGTAATTACTCTACAAAATATTTTACTGCAAATTATCGCAAATCTTTGGTATAAGCAAATGCGCGGATGTATTCTTAACAATATACAAATTATCTGAAAAATGACAACTCGAAATGGAAAATTTTCGGATGACAGTTAGTTCCGTGTATCTTATGTATGACACAATAATAGCTATAACAGGAAGAATAATCAGCGAACGCACATGTTTATATGTTTATTTTATTACTAGACATGATTAGCGTATGCGTAGTTTACGTACGTCCCTTTCCATGCGGTTGCTTTATGAATGAAATTATCTAGTAAAAAATAGAATGAATCATTTCGTAAACCGCTGAACGTACTATACGTATTATGCAAGTCGTATAGTTCAATAGGAACAAGTCATTCCGTCAAAACTATTCAGTAAACGATCTTCTGGGAAAAGCAAGCCAGACAGTAAACTAAAATTCGTCCGGATGAATCACGGCAAAGGCAGTGCGAAAAATTGAATTTACGAGTGCATGACACAAACCTGACCGTAAGTTAAACTGTAGGTCATGTCAATCAGTTTAGTTGGGCGGTTTTACCAAAGTCGTCATGGAGGATGTATACACACAAGTCTCATGTAAAACATTGCTGTCGCAAATTTCTAAAGAAAATAACCTGAAGAATGCAGGATATTACAGAGTGTAATCAGAAAACAATTTCTATGGTATGCGTATAAACCGAACAAAGATTGTTAATATACCTAAGAAACTTAAAGCTTTTTACATAGCGACGAAGACGAATAAAGAGATGGTTTCTCTTTTCGGTTGTGGATTATATATTGGTTGTTGAAATACGTATTTGAGTGTTTCACAATAGATTTATTCAAATCTAGATGGCTAATTAGAATCATTAGTTAAAGTTATAATATATAATTATTTTTCTTTTATGTAAATATGACGGTAATGTATATTACTACTCATGTGATAATACCACCGATCATTAAATCGGTAGAAGTAAAACAAAACTATACAAACAAGTAATATAAAATAAGATAAATCTATCTTAGTTAGCACACGCAAACATTGCTTATCTAGTAATTATCTTTGTTTTATTCTTAAATTAATAACCGCCCTCACTTTAAATATCAATATGTATTATATCCCTTCTGTTGTCTCAGGATTGGTGCAAGCTACAGCAACTCTTCAAACCTACATGCTCGTAAAAATCTTGAGGAGTTCCAGTTTGAAATGTCCCAAGATTTTTGCTAAGGCCAACACAGGCTTTCGATCTTTCAAGATTTGTAATTTCCGTGGAAGCTTGCATTTACCGGGGATGTTTGTCCAGTAGTTTTTGCCTATGTTGTCTCTTATCTATTTCTTAGAATCTTCACAAAATAAATTCTTGTATAATGGATCGAGTGCGATAAAGGGTTTAATATTGGCACATTATTAGATCTTCAGCTGTTCCGTTCCTTTCAACTCTGATACTCAAAATGAGACACTTGTTCTCACCTAGAATGTCAAAACAGCTTTTCTAATTCATGCATACATTGGTTATATTAAACGTCTCTTGCCTGTAAGTGAAAAACTACAAACGATTGAAGTAACTTAGCAGAATATAATTTCTTTCAACATCTGGTCTATAAGTACTATGTAATTCAGTAAAATTAGAAACACTTCACTAATTATTTCACTTGTTTTCATATTTCATAAAGCTACAATAATTATTACTACCGTCAACGATATTAATCAAATAATACAAGTCCCACCGAATCAACAGTTGTGTGATTTCAACGGCCATACTGCCAAGATAAATGGGTATATCCTTTGCATTTAAAAATATACTACAGTTCGCTCTGGTAATAGGGCCGGCTATGGGCGATGAGGTGAGTATTTTTCCTGGAACTCGGGTACCCCCACTATTGACGCGCGCTCACCGTCGAAATTCGCTTCGCGCTAAATTGAATTTGAAGCAGCGAAATTATACGCTATTTCATTGAGCTAGCATGTGCCCCTATTGACAGAGATGAATATGAAACCTGAGGTGAGCTAGTAATGGAGGTAGCACTTGAGCAAGAACGAGGGGAAACGGTCCTATTGATAGAGGCCCTATTACCAAAGCGGACTGTATATGTTTATGTCATAAAAGCAGTATTAACATGCATGCGCATTGCTTTATTGTGTGAAATTAATGGTATAATTATTATTATCGACTTACCTTTATATACCTTTTTATACTCATTTATATTGTAACACAACAGTAACATTTCTATTAATATAAATCTTCCCTTTCTAGTGCGCATCAAAATCTGTAAATAACACTAATCGAGAATAAGAATACATATGGTTTATTCCACTTTTTACTTTTGTTCAATGAAAAAATATATGGCCTCATTTGACTACATCAGCTATTGCCTTCACAAGAGCTTCATTGAACTTAGATAATTTGAGATTTTTCGTCTAATCGTTGAAATCAACATCTTTTGTTTGATAAATTGGATTTCTGTTCATTCAACTAGTAGAGAAATAACATTCATTGGTTTGTGGATTAATTTATTTTCTCCGTCTACATGTTGTAATAATTGAGAAGAATCCGAAGAAGAAATTATACATATGAGTGTCAATACACCAATTCGGAAAAAGATATAAGTGAAGAAGAAAATCTGAAGCTGGCTTACGAATAAGACCTTGGTAACCATGACGGGTCATTCCTTAATAATCATACAAATGTTGATCAAACAGTTAATGATTTCTACGCAATCAGTACCTCGTTACATTACAAATAACTCGTCATTTCCACCCTGGTTTACTGTTCAAATTAAACGAAACCTTAAAACAAAAGACTATTACTACAAAAAATGGAAATCAACAAGTAATCCTGTTTACCATATTAGATTTAAGGAATTACGAAGATTAGTCAAAGTCAAGATTCAGGAGGCATATACATTCTACATAAGTGAGATAGAACGTGCAGTTAAAGCAAATCCAAAAGACTTGTTCAGATACATAAACCGTGTAAAAGGTGTATCACGAATTCCCGATAAAATGTCTGATGATGGCACGGATTATGACGACCCTCAGGAAATAATAGATGCATTTGCTAGAACTTTCTCCAGTGTTTATCTAACACCATCAGATATGACCACAGGCGATATTCTATGTAATATACCGTCACTTGAAATCAGATCTATAAGTGAAAATGAATTGTTAGAGGCAATCAACCGTCTACCTAATAGTGATACGGCAGGTGACGACCTTATTCCCTGCTTTTTAATTAAAGACGCTCGTCTTACACTTGTTAAACCACTCCAAATAATTACCAATCTTTCCTTGAAAACTTCCATATTTCCTCTGCGATGGAAGAGAGCAAGAATTACTCCGGTTTTTAAGAAAGGCGATAAATCTGACATAGCTAACTATCGGCCCATCTCGATCTTGCCAAACTGTGCGAAGGTATATGAACAGTTATTGTACACCCACATCAGTTACTATACTAGATCTCACATCTCCATGAAACAACATGGGTTCATCGCTGGACGATCTACGATTACCAACCTAGGAATAATTACACAGTTTATTAGTGAGGCTCTGGATGATGGCGGTCAGGTGGACGTAGTGTACACGGATTTCTCACGCGCTTTCGACAAGATTGATCATTGCAGGCTCCTATATAAATTGAACGCTTTTGGTTTCTCTCCAAAATTACAGCACTCATATTTGCAGAACAGAACAGGCTACGTATATTACAATGGCTATAGCTCATGTGAATTCAGGGTTACATCAGGTGTGCTGCAGGGCTCGAACCTTGGTCCACTGTTGTTTATTCTCTTTCTAAATGACTTACTAATGTCAATGACCACTAATGTTTTAGCCTATGCCGATGCCGACTTGAAGCTTTACTCCAGAATTGGCTCTTATGATGATATGAAGAATCTACAAGAGGATATCGATCGCATATTCAACTGGTGTCAGGAAAATTATCTTGCCCTCAATATCGCAAAATGTACGTATGTTACGTACACACGAAAAATTAATAGTTTGCCTACATCTTACAGAATAAATAATTCTCCTCTTAGTAGTAGTGATTCAGTGAGAGATTTGGGCGTGCTGTACGATTGCGAGCTATCTTTTATCAGCATATCAATCAAATGTGCTCTTCGGCTGCAGCGATGTTGGGTTTTGTGATAAGATCGTCAATGTATTTTAAAGATCCGTGTTTACTGAAGACATTGTACTTTACGTTTATTGTTAGCAAACTTGAATACGATTCAATTGTGTGGTATCTCTATTATCATGGTCATCAAAACTCTATTGAGAGAATACAGCGTAGATTTTTAAAATTTCTGTCATTCAAGATCGATAATGTGTATTCAGTAAGGAACATTGAATATGAATTGCTATTGGAACGCCATAATATTCAATTGTTATGTGAGAGAAAACAGGTGCACAGTGCGCGGTTCTTATTCAAGCTTTTAAACAATCTAAATGACTGTGCTGAAGTGCTTTCGCGGATTAGTCACTTTGTTCCTCGCGCTTCAGCTAGAGATGTTCCAGCATTTCGTGTGGTTCCTGCAAAGACTAATTTATTGTTAAAGTCTCTAGTGCAGCATATGTGCCAAAATGCGACTTTAATTTATCAAGACATCTTTGTTGGTGAAACTGTTGACCACTAGAATGTTTATATATTATATAATATAATGTAAATTCAATCGCTATGTGAGAGAAGACAGGTGCACAGTGCGCGGTTCTTATTCAAGCTTTTAAACAATCTAAATGACTGTGCTGAAGTGCTTTGGCGGATTAGTCTTTTTGTTCCTCGCGCTTCAGCAAGAAATATTCCAGCATTTCGTGTGGTTCCTGCAAGGATTAATTTATTGTTAAAGTCTCCAGTGCAGCATATGTGCCAAAATGCGACTTTAATTTATCAAGACATCCTTTGTTGGTGAAGCTGTTGACCACCAAAATGTTTAAAATGTTTAATTTTTTATGCTTTTTTTGTTACGGTATTGCTTTACATCCTATATTTAGTTTTCTTTTCTTAGATAGCGTGTATAAATATAAATTTATTTCACCTTTGTATCATCCTGTTAATGGGATATCCTGTTGGTTGAATAAAGTCTATTATTATTATTATTATTATTATTATTATTATTATTATTATTATTATTATTATTATTATTAAGACACTGGTGTGCCAACAAATTATTTTACGACCAAAAAGGTGACAAAATGGAAGAACAATACGATATTATACAAAGGAGGAAACTCTGATGAGAGCATATTAGAATTGTTCAGCCAACATATTTTCTCTTTAGAATTATTATTATTTTTTAGATGAATTCGTTATTGTAATAATGCAAACGAAACAATGTGCATATGTAAATTCATTTGTCTGTCTTCAAATTTATTACGAAGTAAATATTCAACATTATACAAATACATTTTAAACGGGGTGTCAAAATGCTCTGTGCTCCCAGTTATGTTGCAAAAGAACCAGTTAAGGGTTAATAAGTGAACAAATAAACTATGTATGTGACTAAATAACATTGCATTGCCGTTGTACCAACTTAAGATAAGAAACGCAGATGTTAATCTGAACAGATGTATTTATATCTATGCTCGTCCAGTGTCAGACACGCTTATTTTTAATCTTCTCAGAAGCATACGATTCGCAGATTTCAAAACACCTGTGCACTAGTTACCGATTATATTTTGAATCCTATTATATCATCACGGTTTAGCTTTAAAATGTTTGTATTTTACTTGTAAAAGAAAGTATATCATCGGCTAGTCTTGCATTCGTGGAATACATCAGATGACAGACGACACCCGTCTATAAACATGAAGCAATTTTCGTTGAAGGAGACATTGAACCTCCGCCAAATCGTGACACAATTTCGTTACCATTGTCTTCAGAGAAATTAATTTATTTACAATAGACACAACTGTGTTCTGATTAATACTTATATAGCATGTGAGTAAGTAAAGACAATCTATTTTTTTTATTTTCTATACAATTATAATTTTATATGGTACATTGTTCTGTAGTATATTTAGAGATAAGTGAAGAAAATGAAGTTTCTACAAAAATATTTAAACTAAGCATACTCCAATGTTCTATGAGGCATAAAGAGGATCGAACAGACGAAAAAAGAAAAGGAAAAAGAGGAAGCTTGAAATGACAATTGAAAAACTAAACTTTGTCAATGTCGAATATGTAGAAATGGAAACAAAAGTTTGAATAATAAATATGAGGGTGTAACTTATTTTTTAAATGGCTATATTTTGCCTTTCTTAGTAGGTTTTCTGAGCGCTTTAAAATTTACTTCAAATTTCCAACGAAAATCTTATGCCTCCCTTAAAATTATATGTACAATTGTGCCTGGAAAATATTAAGTAATGTAAAAATAACGCGCCAATTTCTGGTTTGAAATTTACATAAATAGTTTTTTTATAGGATATACATTTATGAAGACGCAATAAGTAAATAACAAATGATTGGCAGTAAGAAACAATAAACAATTTTGGCCAATCCGATAAGTTCTATTGTCCAAAACTATAAATGTCTCATGATCTCATGATGGTAGAAAAATGTACACAGTCATCCGACATTTTTACAATCATTTTTAGTACGACATGAGTAAGTCACTCTAGGAAAGGATGTTCATAAAATTTTATGAATTTTAGAGTAGTTTTTACTCTGATTCTTTGACCATTACGCCCAATCAAATGATATTATTACAGGAAATATGACTTAAGCGACCAATTATGCTTTATCCAAGAAGATCTCGGAAAAGAATATGCTTAACTTCTTTGCATGTATAAGTATGAAACTATTTCCATCTTAAAGCTGTTTCGCCATTAATGTGCAGTTGTATCTACTGTGCAACGAGACATAATCCTACGCATTTCTACATTAACGCGATGTATGCAACACACTCACCCACACAAATTTAAACCGTATTTGAATAAAGCAACCTTAAAACGAAAATTAATTATATGTATTTATCAGTCACAAAGTAACGCAACTTAACCATTCTGCAATCATAAAAATGTCAGCATGTCCTTACACAATCCTTTTCTTCGTTCACTACAAAATTGAGGAATATTATTACTAACCGGTTGCAATAAATATAATTTCTTTATCATAGAAAACATATTTAGTATACATACTTTGTTTACAAAATTAGTTCGATATAACTAATTTCCTCTAAAAGTACATGTCGCTTTCAAATTTACCATAGAGATAGCGCACTCAATAACGAATTAGCTCAATAACCTTTTCAATATTAGGTTCATGATTAGTGTGTTGAATTTCGACTTTCAAAGAGAGCGGACGCAACGTGCAGACAACTCGTTTACAGAGAAAAATTACGTACTGCACGGGTGAATATTAAGAATACTGCAAACGTTCTTTAGTTTAGACATATTTGGTGCCATGCACGGTAAAACAAAAGCTTTGTTTACAACTTGCTTTTGAAATACCAGTAAGCAGAAACTATGGAGTTGAAATAAATGTCGGTATACGGTTTAAAAAGTGCATACCACGGTTTAAAAAATGCGAAGGATGTTTTAGTTTGAGTTCTACGAATTTGGCTATAATTCTTTTATTTCCTCAATTTTCTTCAAAATTACAATCTAGTTTTTCAATATAACCTCAATTTAATTGAACACACTTACTCCAACGTGAAACTATTTTTTTAAATCGTCATCAAAGAACGTCTTTGGAGTCTCTGCAAACCACCCATTTATAGCAAGAATTACTTCACTTAACCCTTAACTACATTCGTGAGATAATTTTTCACCCCACATTTTCGTCGATAACTTTATAACTGTTTCACCGTTCTTGTTCTGGGTCTGCTTTGAATATATTCCATTGTTGTTAGAAAAAAATATTGAATGAAGCATATTCTGGGGAGAGATTTTTCTTTTGTTTCATTAAGAAAGAAATCACTGTTTTAACTATTGTGTTATTTCTCAAAATATAAACAATTGTAATGGGGTAAAAATTTACCCTACGAAAGCACTAACGTTGCCCAAAAGCAGCAAAAGTAGTTAAGGGTTAAGGTCTCAAATCGAACATCCTGTAGTGATTCTTTCAAATTTGGGAACAGATGAAAATTATTAGCATCGAGATGTGGTGAATATGATGGACGAGAAAGAAAACTTACAGTTTGATACAGTTCCCAATATTGATCAAATGTCAATTCAAGAAATATGTTGGAAATGCTGAAAATTTTCGACATAGGTATTAAAAGGCTATCCAAAAACCGATACATTAATTAACAGTAAACCTAGGTGCACTACCAGTACCCTGGGTACCTTTTAAAACCATTGAAATTTACTGCATAAAAGACTTTCCAAATACATAGATGGAATATATCTAAAAACCCTTCAATACCATAACTCCTGTGTCAAAATTAGATTTAAACCAAATTATCTATATAAGCGCTGAAAAGGAAAAATCACATGAACAGGAGCTTCATATCCCGGGATTTATTACGAGGACATTTGAAAGTAACAGTCAGGTGTATATAGGAAATATTGCATTGTCGTTAATAATCTGCTAAAAACGGATATTTAAATCCGGAATTGATGTTCTATATAATAAGACCGTAATTCTTGAAAAGTTTTTGAAACAATTATAAATACTAGCTTGTATAAATATGTACTTATGTAAGTTACACTATCCACATCAATCAAGTGTTGTGTTTGTATTAACTTCACACTACATGGATTTTGCAGTTTTCAAACAATTACCTAATTTTATAATTAGGTAATGAGCAGAGACCGGATTATATGACTTTGCATATCGATAACTATCAACGGTACAATTGAGCGCTTTAAGATCCACACGAATTAGGGTAAATAAAAGATTTTAGCTCTACTTTAATTTTACATATTAAGAATATTTAAAATTATTCGACATATTTTTCCGTTTGAAAATCGCGTTATTTTTATAAAAATATGGTACACCATTTTCTAGGAAATTTAAATTGTAAGATTACCACTGTTTCGTTAAATATAATAAAATAAATATTAACTAAATAGGGATTAATGCTTCAAAGAAATTTATGTTTCTACATTGTTCTAAGAAATTGTTAATTGTTTTAAAACTTCCAAACGAAATATCATGTTCAATACCGAAAAGCAAAGATTATTTTGTTACGGTTTCTAAGAATAAAATCGAAAATTAAACGAATAAAGGTGAGTTCTGATTGGTTAAAAATAATTAGGTAGGGAGTGTATACGTTCTAACATTAATCATTTACAACCACCGAATAAAGTGAACTGTTACCGAGAGTTATCCAAAAATTCCAGAATTCCAGAATTACTTTACAAAACAATTTTATTTGATTTATTTCCTTCAAATTACATGTCTATTTTGCAAACCTACATTTTCAAAATACAAATTGGTTCAAAAACTTGCTTTGGATTGCTGAATAAAATTATTTTCATTTTACTGTTTTTAATATTTTCATCACTTTCTTATCTTATATATACATTTTCTACTATAATTTTAAAAAATGCCAAATGTCAAAGCTGGTCGATAACTTAGAGTTTTGTATGTTTAAATTTCCTAATACTCCTTTGCCACCGGAATCAATAATTACAAGATGGGGAACATGGTTGAAAGCTGCCAGTTTTTATGCATAAACTGTTGTCCCTATTAAAGAACTTAATTTAGGTTTTGAAGAGGAAAATATTGGTGCAATTTCAGAGTGCAAATCAATTTTAGAAAATAATTCACTGCACCATTCACTGCTTCATTAAATCAAATTATGATTTTGTTCATAAAACTATTGTTATTCTTGAAACTGAATCACTTCCGCTACAAGAATCTCTTCATTTGATTGATGAATTTAAGGAAAGACTTCAGAAAGTACCTGCCAAAATAGGACAATTAATAAATAAAAATTTCATGGTATTTTAAAAAGAAACAGTGATTTAAATTTGTTGTACAAGCAAATCAAATTCTCCGTGACGATTTTGGTGTTGAAACTGATTTAAATCCGGAAGTTGTTAATGTTTTAAAATATGCACCAATCACATCAGTTGACGTCGAACGAAGTTTTTCAACGTACAAATCGCTACTAATGGGTGGGAGGCAAAATTTAACTGTTAAAAATATTGAAAAACATTTAATTGTGAATTCCTTCCACAGTAAGGAATGTAATGTTTAATGTAGAAATGTAAGTGATAAGTATCTGTTTAATAAAATCTATTTTAATTTTCTTAGAGTTTATTTCCTTGCTTTCTTACTTCAAAAAATATTTGACATTCTGAAAATATTCTTGAAATATATTTTACATATTCTAGACATTTTAGGATTATTTTCAACATATTTTGCTCATATTTAAAACATGTATATATACATATTTTAGTCAAATCTTTAACATATAATCCGGTCTTTAGTAATAACAAAGGTTTTAAACTATATTTTGATGAGTCTATGAATAAGCGGCACTCATAAGGAGAATGCTTCATATTGGGAGACTGTAGATAACGATCGCCAATATGGAAAAATGTTTGATAGTTTGACCACGCAAAACCTCCGTCCACTCATGGAGTTTCTCTATCATTTGCGTACAGATTTCCCCAGGTGGGGGTCTATTTAGTTTTCATTTACACAAAAGGTGGCCTTATCAGTGGATTTGTAAGGATGCTATTTTTCGTTTTTCAGAGTGTTGTGAATAGAGCCTTTACTAACATCGCAATTTAAAGCTAGCTGGTGAGTTAGCGAATGGGGATATGCAGCTACCTTAGCGACCGCCTAGTCTCATACTTTCATTTATTGCGACATAAGCTCGGCCGCACCTCGGAACATCCCTAATATGACTCGTTTCTCTAAAACGCTGTAAGGTTTCACTTGCTACTATAAAATGGTTTACTTATCAGGTAAGGAACGAATTATCCTTTTAATTATGGTTGGTTATTGAGATAGTACATGAACTCAACGTGACTTGTGTGGTCTATTAAATGATGTCTGTCCAAATCGACAACTGATTACTCAGTCAGTTGTAGATTTGGATAGACTTCATTAAATAGGGCACACAGTGGGTTCTTGTATGATCTCCATAACCAACCATCATTAAAAGGATAATTCGTACCTTTCCTGGTAAATAAACCTTTTTTATAGTAAGAATTACTTCTACAACTTTTTCAGTTACACGTTGCGGTTGCACACTAACGGACAAACTAGGTAGCTTCTAATTTGGTTAGGTACTTGATAGAATTCTATTTATACTAGCCCACTTTCATTAGAGAAAATCAGTATATTTGTGTTTAAAATTAATAGTTACTTAATGTATACGGTATTCCTAGTCTTTTCAGGGCACATGTTTCGCAAACTCCCAATTTGGGATAAACGAATTCTGTCGAATAAAAGGCCTTGCAAGCTTGTACTTACAAATCTCTACATTTTATGGCTGTAAAACTGTAATGTCAGTGGATATTTTCTAATAAATAAAACACACTTTTTACTTTGTAACAATATCACTATATTTCACTGTGACTATTTGTGACTGCAGTTTCGACATACCATCTCATTATCAAACTGTCATGGTATGTCGAAACTGCAGTTACAAATATGTGAAATATAGTGATATTGTTACAAAGTAAAAAGTGTGTTTTATTTATTTGAACCATGGAATATCACAAAGTAACGGCTAAAAGCGTTAGTTATTTGGATATTTTCTTATTAACTTGTGACATTCATCATCAAAGGTTGCACCTATTACCAATTTCGTTTGCTAGAACTTCCTGAAAGTATCTGGTAAATTAATGTTTACTCTTTAAAAGTTTTAAACGGTAGTTTATTTATAAATTTGAAACGCGTTGGAAGTATCTAGAGGGCTAACTCAGTTTGGGTGAGTTGCTCGATTGATTACTTATTCTTCGCTAAAGTACTGCACTTGACGAACATCCTTCAGATGAAAAGGAACGTTTGAAGATGTTGGAATGGCATCTATTTCTAAACCCTTATTTCCTAAATACAATTAGAAAATTATTTATTTGTTGCATAAAAATAAATACAATAGTACATATTTCTTAATTTTACTTCTACGAGTGTTACCAGATTAATACGAATTACAGCTAAGGACTTCCATTTACATGCGTTGGACAAATAAAGAAAGAAGTAGCTCAAAACGCTGTTTACCCGAACGTATCTTATTGTATATGATTTAATAACTCAATATCTTTGCTAATAAATTATACAACATATGACCATTGCAAGGTGAAAAAATCAGAATTTCTTGATATTTCAATTATTCAGGTGTTTGTGTAGAAGTAAATGTGTCAAGGAAACAACAGCATCGGCTAGAATAACAGCGGGCATTGTCCATAGAAATTGCCTTTATTGTTAATAATGATAAGTTAGTCATAATTATTAAATGTTAAAAATTTGATTTAAGATATAACGTGCTCATTTAACGCCTAGGAATTTCGACGTAATTGGTAATTTTTTATTAATTTATATAAATTTATTTATTAAACGCAAGTTTTACGATTGGCAGTCATTGTCGTTTGTAGTAAACGATTACGAATTACAGTACCGCTCATTAAATTTAATAAATGATAACTAGCTTAATTTAGGTTATGTACTTATAATAATAAACTTATTTACGTATTCAGATGAGATACAGGACATAAACAACAGAAATCTAAAACTATACCATAATGAAAGTTACGAGGGCAGTTCGTAAAGTAAGTTCCCTTTCCGCCTAATTAGCAGAGGAGTGGGAATATCAACCCGATCGTAGCGTAGTCTAGTTGAATGTGAGTCTGGCAGTGCTAGTGAGAGAATCGTTGGGATAAGTGACAGTGTAGTTAGAAGATGGTGATGTATGTTTCGAGAAGGACGAACTAATGTCGACGATTAAGAACGGAGTGGAAGACCAACTGTTGTAACGGACAAATTTGTGAGCAATGTAGAAATGAAAATTCGTGAAAATCGGCGATTCACAATTTCATATACAGTTTTGTACGAGGTTGTTACTGAACATTTAGGTTATCACAATTTTTGTGCACGGTAGGTGCCAAAACTTATTACTCAACACCATAAAGCAAAGAGAATGGGATGGGCACTATCTTTTCTGACACGCTACAATGTTGAAGGCGGAGATTTCCTGACGCGTATTGAAAGATACCATAAGACTTGGGTCGCCTATGTCAACCTTGAGACGAAAAGACAGTCAATGCAGTGGGGTCACTTTGACTCGTCTATGAGATAATCTTTAAACCGTTGTCAAGAAAAGTCATGGTGTTATGAAACGAGGGACTACAATACACAATATATGTCCACTATTACCGCAACTACCAACTTAAGCTGTCTGCGAAATTTGAAAAATGTTTACGGGGAAAACGCTGAAGTCTACCGTGAAACTTTGAACAAGATCACAAGAGCTATTCAGAACAAGCGACGTGAATTATTGAGTTCGGGCATCGTTTTCCTTTTGTAGTGAACAGTTTTAAGTGGAAAGTGTATGCGCCTCTATCCTATAGCCCTAATTTGACTCATAGCGACTACCATCTCTCCCTAACATGAAGAAATGGGCTTGGATCACAACGGTTTGAGAGCGATAGAAAGCTGCAAAACAGTGTTACAGCATGACTTAATTCACAGGCGCTAGAGTTCTATGAAGAGGGCATTAAAAAACTGGTTCATCGCTATGACAAATGTCTCAGTCTTAATGACAAGTATGTAGAAAAGTAGCTGAAAGTAGCAGCTTTAAGTTGTATATAACAAAAGATCATGTACTGGTGTTTCTTAATAACTAAAACAGAACTTACTTTACGAATCACCCTCATATAATGTTTCAAATATTTAATCCTACCACTTTTGGGATTTATTAAGGAATAACTTCGTAGTTCTTTATTTCGCAGTTTTTTACATGTTAGAGATTCAAGGGTAGCAATTTCTTCCTGAAAATGCAGTTTAAGAGATGGTAATATTACAGTGCAGGAAAGTTCGAATAGGGGCGTAAATATGTGCAATCGAGATTAGTTCTCGCCCTTTTTTACCTACTGTAAACATGCTTCCTTTTAGTGCTTATATCATGAGAAGTTGGAGATTCTCCGTAAATCGAACACGAAAAGTTTTCTAAATTTCCAATTTACATCTGTTTCATAATTATCTCATAGCGGAAAGTATTACTGATCTATATTGTTAAATCGGACGTTACAATTCCATATGAGCACAAATAATAGAAACTAATATTCAACCAGCAACATACACGTATACATTTTTTTGAAACAATTGTAAAAAAACGTGGATTTCATGATTTGAAAATTCCAAAGTTCGCCTTTAAGACAATTTTGACATGAATAATTATTATTTTTTTATAATAATAAATGAAAGCAAGGTTTCATATCAATTATTGATAATGCATTCTTCTAATAAGCCCAATACATTACACAAAATTTTATTTTATGCGAGCAAGAAATCTTTTTTAGATTTTGTACATCTTCTTTTCGTATCCCTATGAATGAATGCTCTATGTGTTCATAGTAATTAGCTGAAACAATGTATTCAAAACATATTTAGAAGAATCGAAAAAATCAAACAATTTAATTGTGATTTCTTAGATGTGGTTGTCATTGCAGATGAAGAAAGTTTTATTCATTAGCACGACTGAAAAAAGCAATTGTTGAATGCTTGAGTGTTGCAAGATGAATCAAATCTGACAAAAGTGGAGGTTGACGGGTCATTCTTCATCACGACAATTCATCATTCCACACAGGATAGCAAACTATCAATTATTGCAAGCTATAGAACGTCAAATTAAGATATACGTAGTCTAAATTTAAATTTAAATAAGCCTGTAGAGGCTATGGGGGCGTTAAAAATTGTACCATCTTCTGAGAGGGAAAACGTATGCAAAAGTCTATTGATTGTAGGGAACAACACTATAAAACAGTAAACGTGTTTTTACTATATTTTGATTTCCTCTTACATTTTCCACTGAAATTTTGTCAGTAAACTTCTTGTAAGAACAGTTGTGATTGTTAATTATTAGCGTGACCGATACATAGTTGTAGCCACTAATTAGAACATAATGCTTTATAGTCTGCTGTGACATTTATGTTACAAACCCCAAAAAATGCTGCCAAAATACGTATTGAAAATATTTAGTTTTTTATCTTTTTGCAAGAGAAAAGTTAATTTTTATGTTTGTAACAATCTTGTTACATTGAGTAACGATGGTAATATGTCAAATGGTCTTATTTTATTCGAGAATGGCAACTCGATCGCTACGGGAAGACGAGATATGTGACATAATTTATCAATATATTAGTGAAGATACATTAGATGATTATCAACCATTGTTGGAAGACAATAAGTCCTTTCCAGACTGTGAAGGTGTTGCAAATGTCGAGCTAACTCAATAGTTAAGGACATTGAACGTAGTAAACCTAATTCTGACACCTCAATTCAAGGTGCGGCCAGCAAGCTAGGAAATTAGTTTTAACCATGCAAAAACAAAAAAAGCGGCAGTTGAAATGGAAAAAGAAAGAATATTGCTCTAAACAACTAACAAAAACTATTTTTGGGAAATACTTCTTTACCGTCAAGTTTAGTAGAGCTGGATACACCTATTCAATTTTTTTTTAAATTTATTTCCGAGAGAACTTATAAGTTTTCTTGCTGAACAAACAGATCTTTATATTATTCAAAAATATCCTAACCAATCTTTTCAAGTAACTGAGGCTGATATTCAGCAGTTTATTGGAGCAATTTACAAGATGTCATTGATATAACTACCGAGAGTAACAAGCCACTGGAATTCATCTATTGGTACACCTACGATCCAGGACACAATGTCGAAACAAAAATTTGAAAGAATTAGGCAATATACATATATAGATATCAATAATAATTTAAATTTACCACCAGGTAATGCACCGAATTATGATAGACTTTCCAAAATTAGACCTGTAATAGAAAGTTGAAGACGACTTTTAGTAAAGTTCCTACGGAAGAAAATCTTTGTGTGGACGAATAGATTTGTTTCACAAAAGCAAGAAACAATTTAAAAGACATAACCCAAAAAAAACCACACAAATGGGATCATAAGATATTTGTTCTTATGGGGTTTCAGTGTTTGCATAAAAAATCGAACCTGAAACCGGAACTGAAAACATTGTTCTTCCCGAAGAACCAGGCCTAGGGGCATCATCAAACGTTGTAGTGAGAATGTCGCGGGGCATACCAAAACATCAGAGTTATCAAATTTATTTTGATAATTACCTTACTTCTCTGCAATTACTGGAATACTTAATTAAAGAGGGTATACTGAGTCTTGGAACAGTACGACGCAATCGTATTCCAGATTCCAAATTGCCTACTGACAAGAAAGTTATGAAAAAAGAACTCGGATTTTTACTTGAATATGTCGCAGATATGGATGGTATTGATGTATCAAATGTCATATGGAAGGACAATAAAGTTGTAACGCTCGTATCATCCTTTGCTGGTGAATTGCCTAAGGACCAATTCAGACATTACGATAAAGCAAAGAAAAATATATCAATATTGATCGCCCTTACATTGTCAGAGTGCAATAGGTATATGGGAGGTGTATATTTAATAGATAGCCTTATGGAAAAGTACAAAATAATGATAGGAAGCAAAAAATGGCAAGTAAGAATGTTTTATCATTTATTAGATTTAACTATGGTGAATTCTTGGCTGCTATACCGAAGAGGTAGCGACGATAAGCAAATGTTTTCAGTAGATTTTAGACTTGAGGTACGTGAGACCTTGTGTAAGTTTGGCCTGAAACCTAATATTGGTAGGTATTGATAGGTTGAAGATCAATTGAAAACGAGATTCAAGCCACATTCAAAAAACATAAGGGGCCTCCACAACATGTTCCTCCAATGGTAGTACGGCAGAATCAAGTTAGCCACTGGGCGATTTGGAAAAGCGAATACGTTGCAAGTTTCCTAGATGAACTGGCGTATCACAAACAATTTGCGAAAAATGCAGTGTAGCATTATGCTATAATAAACGAAATAATTGTTTTAAGTCTTTCTACACCACCTAAGCTTTTTTGACGTTTGATCCAATGTTACAGAAATGCCACAATTCTTCAATAGTCAAATAAATAATAAAGATGATTTTTTAATCTGGGTTAAAATGTGTTTTTTATTTGCTTTAACTAATTCAATTTTAAAATTATTACAAATTTTCAAGATATTGGGTTACAAAGGGATAATTTTTAATAAGGCCAGTCGAATATCTGTGAAAACAAAATATCGGAAGTGAACATTCTAGATGTTGCTGGTGAATCCTGTATGTTTATGATTGCATAATTTTAGGTGACTATTTTTCTTGTTTTCATAGAGTTATCAACGTATTAATAGGATATTAATTCTTAACGTGCTAATAAGTAAAATTAACTGTTGCATAATTTAACTGGAATTCATTATATTATATTATTATTGTATGAAAATTATTTTAAAAAGGTTAATCGGAATGAAATCGAAATTCAACTACTTCCATACATACACTATTTATACATTATACACATTCGCAACATAGATACAACCTACACCGTGTACGCGATGGTATACAGACGTTGTAAATGTGTGTCAGAATAAGTATAATAAAAATATTATTACATGAAATTAGGTCTCTGTTGAGCAAATGTTAACTTCAGCACATTCTGTGTTGCACAAAAGCGAATACGAACAGCAGATTTTATGAATGAATTTTGCAATCGTTATCCACATATATCTCTAATACGAACATCGGCAAGCGACAAGGGAAAAGACAACTACAGCGCATATATGTATGTATGTTTATAATCTTTATATCACATGCTTCCAAGTTGTATAGTCAATTTTTAATTGTTAAATTGCGGTCAACTAGATGCAGCATAACAATTATGTATTAACGTTACATATACACAACATACATATGTATGCACATATGTTGTACATACATAATATGGAACCACAGCTTGTACTGTTTTTTCATATGCTTGCTGTTGTAACCTTCATCTTATTACCTATTAATTACATATTATTGTGCAACATTAAATTATTAACTAACAAAACAGTTGTCACATGTTTAAAAGACAAAGTATACCATATTATATGAACTTATTTAAAATCATTTTTAACATGCTACTTTGTATTCGAAGACTTCCACGACCAAAGTCATTAGCAAAATGGCTTCCGGGTTCAGGCTGTCATTGACATATTAATGACAGCCTAAACCCGGACTAGCTACTTTCAGGAATGTAGATCTGACGAGGGAGGACAGGAAGGGTGCTAAATATGTATTATAGTAATTAGCAGGTATTCACACGGACCTAACCATGTTGCAACACGTTAACTATGATACATCCGGAAGTCTTCTGTCAGCCAGTGTCCGACAAGATTAATACGTTTCAACTCCATGATTACATCTTGCAGTGTGTGGTGGGGGAGATATGGTACTGCACTATTAGTATTGATATATGGTACCTTTATAATCATTAGTTTCAAACATTTATTTGGACTCAGTATACTCGTTCTGCAAAAGTAAGCGACTATTTTCAATTTTACAACTGAAATGTAATAGTTAGACTACGACTAGTTTAAGAAGGTTAACCTCTATTAATTACGTCGCATCATATTTTGTAAGCGCATAGGTTTGGAGTCGGTTTATTAGTGGTACAGATGATTTTCTTATCAACCTCCCTGAACTTTAAGGAGTCTAGTAAGTATATATACCATTAACACTTCACAACGTTGTGCAGCATCCTCATATCAAATTTTAAAAACCACACCTACCTACCTCACTAAACATAAATATTGGGAATTTACGATTAACAGACTATGAAATTAAATGATTGTTGCCCTGGTCGTACAACCCAGAATAAGTCCAAATGCGTATTTCTATAATTACGTCGCGGGACATACCCACCCAGAGGGATCCTAATGGCAAAATCAGCAGGAAAACTATGCAGAAGTCGACCAAGACTAAGATGGAGATTTTGGGTAAATGACAACGCTAGAGCAATCGGCGCTGCAATTGACAACAACTGGCATTGGACAGAGTTCGATGGCGGAAAAAACTGATGACAGCCCAAAATCCACACGTGACTGTAGAGCTATTGCTGATAATGATGACGGAATGACAATATTCACCAATGCAGGAGGAGAAGGCAAAAGGCAAAAGAACATGATAAACTATGCTTGAATATGATATTTACCTAGATGCTGTGAAATAATTGGTAGTTACTCTTTTGATAAATCTAATAATATCGTGATTCACATTAACCAGGAAAACGTGTAAACTACAAGCAATATTGCACGAAAACGGAAACAACTAACTGTAAGTCATCTAAAGGAAAATTTCCCAAAATGGAATTGCAATCGTCAATGCGAATCATGCTATCAACAATGCTAGTTTTAAAAACCCGGCAATTACAAAACCCGAATTAGCTGTAAAATTTTTGCGGTAAATCATTGGTCGCATAATAATAAAATCACCCACAGAAAAATCTAGGCTATCTACCGTGTATGACAAATTATGCTTTGCGAAACGATAAGGAGAATGCGCATAAAGTTGAATGGAACAATACTTGCGATTATCAAGCACTTAATGTAGGCAAAATTATGAAATCTGAATTCATGTCTGTCACTTCGTCTTAAGAGTTTTGGAACCGTTATTTCTCAATAAGATACGGAAATCTGTGACTTATTAGATTCCAACTACTGAATATATTTGTAAATTTATTAGTTTGTTCAAATTTATTATGATAGATGTCATTTTAGGATTGCGAATGCATTCACACATACATAGGAAATCAAGTCGAATATATTGTGTGTCCCAATTTTGATGGTATCTTCGTTATTATTGAAGATACAAGGAAGCATAAACTAGATAAGCTTTGCATAATATTGTGTTAATTACAGGGACATCTTGCATTTTACGTGTCTTGTTTAGTTTTTCAGTCGTTTTAAAAAGAAAAAAAGAGAATTTGTCGATTTTATTTTTAGCCAACAGCATGCTAGTTTACACTTGTACATTACTAGAACACTTTTTAAATACGATGCCAAAAGCAACTCAATTTTCAATTTTTAAGAAGCTTTAGTAAAACTATTTTAGTTTTGTTACAGACAAAAAGTGTCAGGTAGTATTGTCGTCAATTTGATACATAAATTTATTTGCAAACCATCTATTGGTAAGGGGTTACTAGGTAATAAATTAAACCTCCGACCTAACATTAAATAATTTTAATAGCAACAATAAAATGGCACATAAATTTTCTAACGAAAGGAAGAATTTGCTGGAATATTACTACTTAAACAAATAGAAATTCTCAAGTTGCTTTTAACAGAATGCAAATAAATGGAACAATTTTTGAAAGAATTATACACGATTTATTAACTTCTTAGAGTTTCGAAGATAAATGAACAAAAAATTAAAATGATGATCAAGAACGCAAGAATCTTTTATTAATTAATTTAATTAATACGACGAATTTTCTATGAAACCGGGAAGACAAAATCAGCGATCCCAAACTGTAACGAACACTACAAATAAAATTGACATTGTTCAACGATTACCTAAGAAGATTAAAGATAATTTGAACAGACGGATCTCGATTCACAAATGGTGGAGTTTTCAATAAACTCAACTACCACAATTGGTTAGCAGAAAATTCATAATTACGTAATTAAGTCATTTTCTTGGCTCAATTATTTTTGACTACATCGCTAAAGCTAGTTATTTAGATTCAAACCTGGATACGTAATCAACCGTCAACCGGTGGGAAAAAAAAACAATCAATGGCTTCAAAATAACACTTTCTAAATGTCTGAAATAAAGAATGGGAATAACTGCCGTTATAGTTGGTTTGAATGAATGCACAAGTGTATCAATCATTGTATAGGATACTCTAAGATACAATAAAGCACTTTCAATCGATCTACTGTTTGCTTTTTGCAGCTACATTTATGTATACAGCATTAAAAGATAATCCTCGTAAAAGCTGATTATAGCATCAGGAAATCACTCCTTATATTTATTTCCTATTCATTTTAAAAAGTGGCTGTTTATTATTAATTCCTTCAAGGTTATTTGATGTGGATAACATTCCAATTGCTCAGCTAAATAATAGTTTCCTTGAGTTTCACTCTACACAGAAGTGTTTAAGCAGCTTAAACCTGTCCTACTCTACAACAAAAGTGACTACAACAAGATCAATAACAGTAGGCCAATAGTTTCTTGAGTAGCCTTTTCCAAGTTGTTTTAAGGAGGTTGCTTACAATAATAATAACTTATAAAAATCAAAAAAGAGACTTTATGAGTTTCAAAAATTTTTAATAAAAGTGTCACTACAAATTTGTTTCGCCACACAGTGGCTTCATCAGGTGGATGAAAACTAAAGATAAACGAACCATTACTATCTACTTATATACAAAAGAATAAAAGGTAGTTATAAAATTAGAAATTTAGTGCTAGGAGGGGAAATGATAAACATCTGTTTGGTCGTTTAAAACTAAGCCTAATCTCTTATATGTATTATATATGTATATTAGTTTTAAACGACCAAACAGATGTTTATCATTTCCCCCTCCTAGCACTAAATTTCTAATTTTATAATTACCTTTTATTCTTTTGTATATAAGTAGATACTAATCGTTCGTTTATCTTTAGTTTTCATCCACCTGATGAAGCCACTTTGTGGCGAAACAAATTTGTAGTGACACTTTTATTAAAAAAATTTTGAAACTCACAAAGTCTCTTTTTTGATTTTTACAAGTTATGATTATGGAGTTTCAACAAGTTATTCCCGCTTCGATTAATTATTACGTTGCTTACAACTTTTTAAAGATCGGGTATCCAAACGGTTTTGGGTGTTTTGGAGGACAAACTGGTCTCATAATTTTTCTTTTTTGTGTTTGTGTCAGTGTACATTATTAGATAATTATTGAAAAGTTAAAATTGTGAAACTGCACTTTCGTGGTTCACTTCACATTTATTAATTAGTATACAACAGGACTTCCCCAATTCGAATCTCGAAGGGACAGAACATGGCACAATACAAGAGTTAGAGAAATTTCAAGTTATAGGAAATTTCAAACGAAAATGTAGAAATAGCGAATAGATATTTATTTTGATAAGTTTACCGATGTACGTATGTCGCACTATCATATAACACGAAAAGTACCTAATTCTTTAAAAAATGATTGTTCTCTTTGTATCACACCAATTGGGATATTTTCAAGCAATATCTTCTTCTTAATCTTTTTACCCTTTCTACCTTTCGGTGTAGGTGTTCGGAGCCACCGAGCCGTATATGTAGACGCATATACCGTACCGCTCCTGGCCCACCCAGTGGCATTTCCTTCATTTTCGCAGCTTATTAGAGGTCCAGATCCATTTTTCAGGATTTTAAACTGCTACGCTCTGCCGCTACCGGGTCTCGAACGCCGGCCCTTCGCACTGTGAAGCGCGAGTTTTACCACTCAGCAATATATTTCAAATAATTGTAAGTTCTCTTCTGCTATCACTGCTTAGTGTGAAATGGTGAAGTGAAATCAAGGGTTGTGTGCGAGGTTCTTCTATTCACAAGATTTCTCCATCAAGGACGAGAGGATGACAACTCACAATCAGTGTAGCGATGGTAAAAGTCCATTAATTTTTTCTTATCTTAACTTCATCCTTAAACACAATTTGTACTACTATTCAAAATAAAATTATACTAAGTTTTCTATCTATTCACCTTACTACCGAGACATTTTCCCAAACGCTTGAAGATTCATACAGCATTCCGTATTGAAAATTATATTAAGGAAATAAATATACCGGCCCTCTATTTCAAAACTTTCACACTTTTTTAAAAGTAAGTACCGTAAAATGCTTAAAACTGTTTCAATAACTTAGATGGAAAAGTAAACTTACGTAACCGATAAGGCACCACACCCAAGCCCCCGTCCTTCAAGCACCCTCACATCAAGACATTCCGCATGTGATACATCGTAAGTTCTTGAAATATGCTTTCCGTTGATACCATAAAGAAGTAATTTTGGGTAAGTGATTATTAAATGGCTCGGTAATAAGGTCTAGGGATCATTGTGGACTACTCAATTTACATCAGAATTTACTTACGTTTACTGCAGGCAATGGTGTAATATGGTATTTCAGAAAACAAAACAATATATTCAGTAAATATCTTTATTTGAAGTTTTTAGGTAAACTATTACTGCAAAGAAATTTAACTTTAGTCCGACAATTATAACCATAAACTGCAAATTTAGGTTAAATGTCATACTTTTGAAATCACCCGATAAATAGTTTCCAAATCCAAATATTTACCAAGAAACGGTGTATGGCTGAAGTTATTATATTACTTTAGTATTACAACTGATGACCCTTAGGGCTAGATCTAAAGCCCCTAAAATGACGCAAAGGGGCTCCAGGTGTTTCTACTAGTCTCAGGACACGATTGACGCTTGAAATCCAAATTAATTGCACTTGGTGGTGTGATCATGCTTCATTGTCTAATATTTTTCTGTAGTTATCATATAGAGTCTATCAAGTCAAGTGATATAATGGTGTACATGATGATAATTTGTTTATGTGGCTGAGAACCAACATCTAAAAAAACGGCATCGGTAGCAAATAAAATATATGGGGGATCAGAAATGTTTGATAAGGGCTAGCAGATAAAAGTTTTGGGGCAGTTTGTCACCACTCTAACATTATTTGTTCGCAAAGCATCTGCTGTTACGGGGGTTTATCCAGAATCACTACGGAAAGTTTTTAAACTTTATACATTTTTCCTGTGGAAGATGCAAATTGTTCTGCAGATATATAACTTTATAAAGAGATGACCGAGGAAATTCGGATTATCGTGGAGTTGCTGAAAAATATTTGTTCTAATGTCGAATGCACTTTTTTCGTAAATATAATGGTCAATAAACATAATTGGCACTATTGGTCAGATGAAAATCTACATATTTTACAGGAAGAACATAAACAACAACTAGTGCTGTTATCGGTCTTTTCCTTATTCAACAAAATTTAAATGAAGAAGTCTATTTAGAGTTATTGAACACCACTGAACCTTATCGTACTGGAGGTGGAGAAGTACTAAAATGTGGATGGAATAAATTGATGAATCCATGTGACTTGGTTCATTTCCAACCTCACTATGTTGTGTCCGTTCGACAGTTGCTATAGGACAGATTTCCTCACCAATGGATTGGCAGAAGAAGTTCCATAGAATGGCCAGCAAAATCGCCAGCTTTAACGTCTTTTCTCCGTGACGGTTTATCAAACCTCGGCGACAATTTTCAATCTAACAAATGATAAAACTCGTGTTAGTGTGATAATTTAATATCCTTTGTAAACCGATTATGTTAGGTAGTACTCCCATGAATTACAAATTTATTGTATTATTTGAAATTTGTATGTTGTGCAATGAACACTCACCCGGTTTTGTTTTGGAACCTTTCGAAAAGTTTTCCCCACAACTTCTGAGTGATAAGAAGTAAATTAACAGCTACACAACTACCTTCTCGTAATTTTCCTCCCTTTCGTTCCGAAAGCATCAAGCTAGGCTTCCGTCTTTGCAATCTTCAGCAATTTGTTCCTAATTTACGAGGAAAGAACACGCAAGAGTTTTCTGAACTTTAAATATTATTGTTTCTTTAATATAAAATGTATGAAAGAAAATCATTAGAGCAACCTAGATTTAACCTTTGTTCTTGAGGTACACAATTTCATTTCTTACAATTTGTGAAGAAAATTGCCATTTTATGGGAAAAGCGATTGCGTGTTTTCGTGTATTTCAAACTCAGGGAAGGATTTATAGGAGGGGCATAGATAAATGACAGGCTAAGTTATTCTTCTAATATGTTTGTGAAAATGATTGTTATGGAATGAGAAGTAAACTGTAGACCAAATCGCAGATCGCCAGCCCTCTTCACTTGGTGCTTTGTGCATCGAGAAATCAATTTAGAGAATTCTACAGGTATCAATGTACAGCATCGTTTTCCGCGTTCACCACAGATGATAGATGAGCTAGGTCGGATTACAGCTTGTAATAAGCGTATTTGTTAAATCTCGAATAGATTTCTTTTAACTTGTATCATATTTACATCGGCCATGTAAATGTTGGTCTAGAGTTTACTCATACCGGATAAGAGATTGTTAGAGTCTTGTTTCCGAAATGTATGGACATAGTTACGGACAGCCCACATACAGTTTTCCTTCTTTTGTACGAGAGCGTATCTGCAGCAATTTATTGAAAGAAAGGTGCAACGTTTCCGCTGCCTACGACAAGCAGTCTTCTTTTTCTCTATTCAATAGTCGCTTAATAGACGCTCGGGATCATGGCATAAAATATATGTGTATGTATTAATATATTTTTTTCATTGTTTTGGAAAAAAATAATAATATGAAAGCTATAGTTCTTGAAATATAGAATATGTACATACATTATGTAGTATTTATCATCAAATATATACACGACCATTCAAAAGTGAACTCGGAAGGTATGAGATTTGACTAAATCTTAATAAATATACAATAAAACAAAATAAATCATTGGATCATCACAGATTATTTACCCTGTTGTAACATCTTTGTAGAACAATCACGGTTCTATTGACTTTATTAAAAACGACAATTTTAAAAAGTTTTAGTAAATAAGAGGTGTATTGCATTTCTTTATAGCAAGTAGTGCAAAGTTAGTATAGGACCTTTCATGAATTTACCAACACGCGGTTCTTGCTTTCATAAGCTACATTGTGGTTTTTGTAAGTACAGTCTCTTATTAGTTTCATTAATCGATACCCGAAAGTTTAATGAAGCCATTATTAATTGCATTTCAATACCGAATGGGAACTAGTGTAAATACCAATTTGAGAGAACATCCAAGTGCCTTGACGGAGACTTGTGAAGCAGACCAACTAGTTGTTATGTTACAGAAAGATAAATATATATACCGGGTGTTTCGGAAGTGCACTATTCTAGGGATGTGTTCCCCAGCACGAAATAAACAAAAAAGTTCATACAAACATATGGCTCAAAATAATTTATTACTGAGATATTGAAAGCTAAAAATAAAGTCCGCAGTTAATCAGTGATAATCGTCAATTGCATATCGTTTATTTTTAAAATAATTGATTAAACATTCGTCATTAAATATGTCGATTAGTAGTATTAAATAACCTGTCTTACTAGTTCATGCTCGTGTGAGTTAATGGCACTGTGAAGTCTCTTCAATTTGTTATTTTCATGGTGGATGTTGGGAAATAGGATGCCAACGAAGGTATCTCTATCCAAAACAAAGGTTTATTTAAAACTGATTAACATAACGGAACACAATATGAAGAACTGCTACATCTGCATCAACCTTCTATTAAAACTAAAGTCAAGTGCCTATTTATAAATATGAATTTACACTATAATAATATTAATGTCAATCCTCAACAGGAGACGCCTCAAATTTTAATTTAAGGTATCATGAAACATTTCCCACTAGCAGGATACCAAATCGTAAAACGTTTGAAGCCATTGAAAGACGTCTTAAGGAAACTGGCACGCTAGACCCTAAACGGATAAACGCTAGTCGGCAAAAATTTCGACAAACTGCAAATATTGAAGAAGGAATACTCAATGCTGTTCAGTTATCTCTTAGTACCCAATTTTTGGTGTAATTGAGTCACTTTGCTTCAATTTATCATGTACAAGCGTATAGACATTTCTCGAAAAACAGTTGTATCCATTTCACGTTACGTCTGTGCAAGATCTGTTACCACAAGATTATAACAAGCGCAGAAATATCCGCCAATCTGGTAATCTGCTATCTATTAATTCGACAATGCACACGAGATCCTAACTTGCTGAGCTGCCTGTTGGTTACCAATGCAAGAAATGGTACTAATTTGCGAAACACCCATACTTGGAACGAAGAAAACCCTTATACGACTGCTAGTATGCATTACCAATATACCTTCTCATTAAATGTCTGGTGTGCTCTTCTTGGAGTAAATCTCATCGGCTTCTTCTTCTTACCAATAAGGCTCTCAGGAATGTCTTACTTGCATTTTCTGCAAAATAATCTGTATGACCTTCTAGAAGACATACCGATAGCCAATAGACAGGGAATGTGGTTTATGCACGGCGGTGCCTCTGCTCATTTCCCTCATATTCTTATGCATTATTTACACATAACATATGGTAATCGATGGGTGAGTGGAAACGGCCCTGTTAAATGACCACCACGATTTCCTGATCTAACGCCGTCAAATTACTTTGTCTAGGGCTGGATGAAGTCTATGGTTTATTCTAGGCCTGTTGGCACACAAGAACAACTAAGGAATCACGTTGTGGAAGCAGGAGCAACTGTCAAGGGTTGTCCTGATGTTATAAGGCGTGCCGAAGACCAGTTTAAGCAATTACTCTAAATGTCATATGTTGGGGCGCAATTGGATTTACTGATTGTAGCTTCTTTTCTAACTGTATGTACAGGAGTGTGTGTGTAGGCTTTTGTTAGTTTTCTAAAGAGAAACCCAAAAGAATTAATGAAAGCGTTATTAATTGTATCCCAATAGCAAACGGTCCGATCCCTAGTGCGAGTACCGACCTTACCGAGATTCAAACCCGGGCCTTTGCAAGTATGACATCGCTGTCAGGGGCTCTAATCACTGCGACAACTAGGAGTTCTGTTACAGAAAGATAATAAATAAAAAATCGACACCCAATCCAGTTGGAATTTTGATACGTACCTTCATATAAATGACTGTTAAGCTGCAAATAAGCCTACCAACAATACAACTCCTCTACCCGATGATTCTCGACATATTCTTGTAACTGGTAGTTTCCTTGTTTCCAAACAAATGGGCTAAGTGCAGATAATATTTACTTTTCAATTTTGCTCTACCACATTAAAGATAATGAAAACTTGTAAGCAAAGCAATATGCGACACTAGTTAAAAAACTAAAACACTTTCCGGTCTATGATAATGTATATTTCCTCGTAGACATACAGCTACAGCATACAAAATCTTTATTCAACTTCAGTTATCACTAGTTGTCGTAACTGTATCTTCTCCATCACTATTTATGTCAATTAAAATTGGTCTTTGATTGATCGGGAAAATGAAGGAGGTAACCCAAAAGATAAGTATTTCAATAAATCACGATTTACATATAATTACAGGTAATGTCGTCAAAGGTAGAGGCACTTCAAAAATTTGATGGTTGGGAATTATCAAAACTAGATAGGATCATGAAATTTTCATTCTTAGAAATGACTACAATTTCGAGGTAACAAGAAACAAGTATTTAAACACATCGCACCCCATTGATAGTGGTAGTTCTGAGAATTCTACGTCATCAAATTTTTAATTGTCTGTAACCTGGTACTACCAATATCATTATTGCTCGTTAGCACCACCGTCGGTTAACTTTTTGGTTAAGGAATTTAATCCTTTCAGTTTTAAACCCGACTAATTTCTTGCATCAACCCTATCGTTAGTTACAGATAGTAAAGCAAATATAAGTAAGGAATAATTTTTTGTAACACTAATATTTCCTGTTAGCAGTTATTTTTATGTCTAATGTTGCATAATCATAGCATAAACCCTGGAACGTTTACGTTACCATTATTCATGGTAAAAATAATATAAGAATTAATATATATATTTATATATATATATATATAATCCTCCTTTACCTTTCGGTATAGGGTTATAATAATTAATATAACTATTTACAAATAATAAAACGTTCGAAATCTTTGCTACTGCCTGTGTAAAACAGCCACTGCAACAATGCACGTTTTCCAGCCAAATTAACGTAATCAGTAAAGGCCGGATAATATGCAGTTTGCATAAATTTGCATATTTGCATAATATATGCATTTTGTATATTATTTGCATATTTTGTAGTAATTCAGCATATTTGAAGTATCCGAGTTTTATTTATTATAGAATAGGTATTACTAAAAATATGTCGCGGTTGTAACAAATAAAGAGCCCTCTTTAAATTAAAAATAGCATTCTATGAAGCCTCTTCTCGATACTTTTCCGATAAGCGCTTCCAAAAATTTATTAATGCTGTTCCCATACATCTAGACCGGGACAGAATTCAAGGAAAAGCTAATTCCCTGAAACTTCTAAATAAATACAAAAATATATTTTACCAGAAAATTAGAAGCACATGTGTTTCTTTGTTATTGGGACAAATTTATTCCCATATTCGAAAGCAATCTTATTTATTTTAAACGTCATTTTACGTTGGTTTTTGGAAGTGTAAACTTGTGGGTTGTTATTAATTATACTAGCAAAAATGCCGAAAATAGCGACTGTGCCTGGATGGATTGCACCTTATTCAGAATTGCGTATGGATGGAGAAAAAGTATTTCGCGTAGCATGCAGCAAGATTGTAAGTAAAATTCAAGTTTATTCCCTCTTATTAATCTATAGTTTTTAAACGATGTTTAACAAAATCACCAATACAACGCTTCGACAAATAATTTTATTTTAAAATTTTATTTTAAAATGAGTGAAATGAGATGTATATTTCATGCGTATTTTTCGCATATCATCAGCACAATACGGAATATCTGATATTCCGTATTCTGCTGATGATTTTTAAATAAAAATCATTTTAAAATAAAATTATTTGTCGAAGCGTTGTGTTGGTTATTTTATTAAATATCGTTTATTCCCATTGCTTCGCAAACTCTTTACACATTAGTTTTTTATTACTCCTTTATCTTTTACTAACACTTATTTTATAAGAAAACAACTGATGATGTGATATTTTTTATGCAGGTTACAAGTGAGAGAAAGTTTCAAGTCGACCAACATATTAAAACTCATCTCATGCTGCAAAACTATCAAAGATGAAATTGGCGAAGAAGGGTCAGCCAACATTACCGCAATGTTTGCCATCAACCTCCAAAAAATCAGAACAAGAACAATTTAATGAAGATTTGTGCCTAATGTTTGTGTCGGCAGATATTCCACTACATAAAATAAACAATTTAAATGTCAAGTTATTTTTGCAAAAGTACACCAGCAAATATAATATTCCCGACGAGAGCACCTTAAGAAAAATTATATTCACCGTATCTATGCAGAAACATTGAGTAGCATTAAGAAGGCTGTGTCAAACATTTACCTTTACATATGCGCAGATGAAACTACTGATAGTGTGGGCCTATACATAGTTCATTTAATGATGGGTATCCCTAACGTATCGGTTCCAGCAAAATCTTATTTAATTTCATCCAAACAGTTGGAAAAGGCAAATAATTTGACAATAACAAGGTTTATACAGAAAGAACTGGCAACCCTTTTCTTACCGGAATCGATTCCAACAGAAAATACTCTACTGTTTTTAACGGACGCCGCACCATACATGGTGAAGGCAGTTTGCAACTTGAAAATCTTTTACCCAAAGTTACTTCACATGGCGCACGGACTAAATCGTGTTGCAAAAGAAGTAAGAAACCATTTTCCCTTGGTAAATACTTTAATTAGTAGTGTTAAGAAAGTGTTTTTAAAGGCTCCATTAAGAGTTCAGTTTTACGAACAACATCTACCCTGTATTCCGCTTCCTCCTCAACCAGTAATCACACGATGGGGAACGTGGTTGGAAGTTGCTATTTTTCATGCAAATCATTATGAAGAAATAAAGACAATTATTATGGATCTTGATAGCGATACACAATTTGTGCTAGACGCCCAAAGGTGTATTCGAGTAAAGAAATACCTCAACAGTTGGCGTTTATTAAAGCCAACTACAGTTTTATTTTTACTTCTATATTGCAACTGGAAAAACAATTTATGTCGCTAATTGAGAGCGTTGAAATAAGCAAATTTGGAAAGTTATGTTTTGATGTTAAAGGAAGGGTGGGAACAACTGTGTATGAAAAACTTTTAAGTGTAATAGAAGAAAATGAGGGTTTTAAAAAGCTAAAGGATATTGCTAAAATCTTGTGTGGTAAGTCAGTAGAAAATATTGAGTTAACAATAGAGGATATTTCTAATTTGTAATATGCTCCTATAACAAGCGTGGACGTAGAGCGAACCTTTTCAATATATAAATACATGTTATCAGACAAGCGCCACAATTTTTCTATTGAAAACTTTGAGAAATATGTAATTGTAAATTATTTTCATAGTTAATTATGTTGTAAAATGTTATAAATAAACTTGTAGTAAACATAATAGAATATTTTTTTCTATAGTATTATATTTTCAAGCATTACTCCAATTTTTCATCTGCATATTTTTCATAAGAAAGTGCATATTTAGGCCAAAACATCTGCATATTTAGGCGCATATTTCCACTTTTCTTTTGCATATAATTCGGCCTCTAGTAATCAGTATATGATTAGAACCACATCAGTACATTACATACAAAACTAAATTAAATATATACAACGAAATATTTGGGAAGCTTGCCAGAGTTGATATTTACTTGGTTAAAGTACCTTCACCGTACTTCAAGTGGCGTTTCTAACTGCTTTTAATTAATTAATTAAACACGGTGTGTAATGACAATTTTAACTATAACAGGTGCAAACGGGTACAGAAGACCTACAATTCTAAATGGTTTTCTCCATATTGAAAAAGTGACAGAAATTAACTTAAAAATAGTTTAAAGGTCACACTTGTAATTTACAGCGTAATGAAAGCAGGAATCTATACGCTTTTACTAAGAAAGAAACTATTCGAATACGAAAAGCGACTGGGTGTGCAGTTACATGAAGATTAAAAGTCTTATAATAATAATACGAGGAATAATCATTAATAATAATGGGTCATAAATTCATTTTTCTATTTTGTATTTACAATGGAGTCACTATGCCACTCAATTGGGTTTCATAATGTATTTCGATTTGATAGGTTGGTAATTGTTGTTGATGATATTCAAATTCTTAAACTTCCAAGAAATATAACAGTAGGTATATAATTTAAAAATTTTGAATTCAAATGTCGATGCTAATATCAACCATCCCAATACACACGCAAAATTTCCTAAATCGGCTACATGTTGACGAATTTTAATTTAAGTTATTAACCTTCCTACACCTATACTCACGTCAAAATGAAAGACGTATACTATACTATATAAGTCGGTCTCACAGACCGTATGCGTGAGTATAGGAAGGTTAAATAGGCAATATAGAAAATAGAGTTTAAACAACTTGTTTCATAAGCCGTTTTTATCGTATTGTCCATTTAGAACTAATTAACTAAACGTAGGCGCATGCGATAGAAATGCGTCTTATGAAACCCGTTGTTTAATATACTATTGGAGAAACTAATAGTTTGATTCAAGTGAAGTATACCCCAATCTTCTAAATGATTTTATCACTTGAGTACAAAACGTATTCAACCATTAAAATTATATCAATATTGTAATGTAAAGCTAAACATACGTGTGGTATGGGTTAAATTGTGGGCATCATACGAGGATGGGTCAATAAGTCGGTGACTTTTTGAATTTCTCGCCTCTTAACTGAAAGGGCAACACTGCTCCTGTCAACAGGCAACTGTTAGTTGACTCCTGTCAAAATTTGAATAAGCTGCGTCATTTAGTTTGTGTTCGACAACCATTGATAGCAGACTACCGCGTGAAATAGAAAAAAGTGAATTTGTGTGAAAAAGTGTGCTCATTAAACATTATTTCTTGCGGAAAAAACATCGCTCAAACTAAGGCTAAGTTTGATAAATGCTATGGGGAACTCTGCATCATCAATTTCAATGGTAAGAAAGTGGTTTACTGAATTTAGTTGTGGCCGTACAAGCACGGAAGATGCCGAACATTCTGGATGCCCAGTTGAGGCCTCTACACCCGAAACAATTGAGAAAATTCACGATATGGTGTTGGCTGATCGGAGATTGAAAGTGAGAGAGATTGTGGAAGTCATAGCCATCTCATATGGCTCAGTGGTTTCAATTTTGACTGATCACTTTGGGTATGAGAAAGCTTTCCGCAAGATAGGTGCCGCGTTTACTCACAATCGACCACAACTCAATCGTGCGACAACTTCGCAGGAGTGTTTGGCGTTCTTCAACCGTAATATGGACGAGCTTTTGTGCCGTTTCGTAACCGTGGATCCACCACAGCACACCAGATACCAAACAGCAGAGTGGGTTTCTCGGGGTGAATCGGCGCCAAAGAAGGCCAAGGTGGGTTTGTCAGCCAATAAAGTCATGGCGACCGTTTTTTTGGGATACACGCGGTGTATTCCACATTGACTACCTTCAAAAGGGTACAACAATCAAGGGAGAATATTATGCCAACTTATTGGGTCAATTTAATGAGGATTTGAAAAGAAAACGACCGCATTTGGTTAAAAAGTTCTTTTCCACCAGGACAATACAAGGGTGCACACATGTACAGTTTCCATGTCAAAAATCAATGAATTGAGCTACGAATTGCTCCCTCATTCGCTCTATTCTCCGGATTTAGCCCCGAGTGACTATTTCTTGTTCCCAAACCTGAAGAAATGGCTCGGCGGAAAGAGATTTGACTCCAACGATGAAATCATCTCACAAACAAATACCTATTTTGATCACCTCGATAGATTTTATTTGTTGGAAGGGATAACAAAATTGGAGAAACGTTGGACAAAGTGTGCAGAGCTCAAATGAGATTACGTTGAAAAATAAAATGATTTTTTATCTAAAAACCTGTGTTTCATTCAAAAAGTCACTGACTTATTGACCCGCCCTCGTATGTATGTACATTAGCAAAGGAAATAGAACCAAAGCAAATTATCTAAGAAGTGGTTGCTGTTTTAGTAAATTGAATCCATAATGAAGAGCAAACGAAAGTCAATAAACTATACATAAACGGATACATCCATGATTTAACTCTCTTAAGTTATAATACAACAATTGACTTTAAACTAAAATTATACACAGATAATAGGCCATTCCATTTCTTAATTAATTGATACGTCAACATTATAATTACGTACGTACACAGGAAATAAGTTATTAAATCGCTTCGTAAGAAGTAGCTGACCGCATACCGCTCGGCGTCTGAAGGAAGTGGTATTCATATTGGTTCACTTTCTTGCTTTATCTTCTGAACAAGTAATTAACAAATTGTAAATGAAAAGTAATTTCTAGCGACGACGTGAATCTGAACACAAGGATACGCAAAAAGCGAGCATTCGCTTCTTTTTATTAGGAACTCTTCTGACTTTAGTTTATATTTCTTTTATTAATTTACCGCAAGCATTAGATATCGTACCCCAATGTTGAATTTGTTAGATATTTACAACTACCTTTGCTATGAAATTTCACATTATCCCCTTATTTGCGTAAAGTATGATTCAGTTATAAAATATATGTGTTCAGTTCCTATTATCTAAGTGATATATTGAATTGTTATGGAACAAGGATAAAATTATAAGACAGATGGCTTACAATATAATGCAAAAATGATTGTTAACATACTAAGCTTGTCGATGGGATCAATGTCTAAGTTTCTACTATATTTATTGAAATATGTTGTGCTATACCTTATTAATTATTATATACCTATTACCATTGGCTCTGGATAAAGCTGAATAGTTTCAAACTACCATTGGCGTAACAGTTAATATTAACTAAGGCAACGTTAATATTTAATAAAATAAATCTATTGGAATGGGAAATATTCAAAAAATATTTTTATTATAGTATACATTTATTAGGGGAACAATATTACTCGAACAAATACATAATCCTTATAAGATTTCAATGATCTAATAAGTAGAGTTGCTCAATTTGCATCAACAGTACTACAACTATACACATTGAAACTATTATATATTATATATTCGCATAGCGCAATGTTGCTAGAACAGGGTATTAGATAGTTGCAGTACTGTCGGTGCAAATTAAGCAACTCTACTAAGGAGTACTTTAGAAATCCTAACCACAATCCCGGCACATAAAATCCACGGTATTTCATTCCTTTACTCCACGAAGGAAAAATTGGATTGGAAGCTCATAAAAGAGTTTTGTGCTCGTACAAGCAACGATAAACTTGGTCCTGCGGATATTCAGTCAAAGAAGTACAACATTTACGTCGGCCAGTTGAAGTTGACATATAAATCAAAGCTATAATCGACTTGGGCAGTGGTCTCCAAACTTTTCAGCCTTGGGGCCATACTGATTACTTTACTGAGTTTTCTGCGTATTATACTTGTCATTAAGCTTTACCTAGCAAGTAAATAAATCCGAGTTAATATCATTCTGTGTTTTTTTATCCAACTTATCACAACAACGCCGGATTTGGACCGCGGGCCGTAGTTTGGAGACCCCTGGACTTGGGCAACATGTGAGAGTGCAGAAGATATACATGTATCAAAACGCATTTAAAATATGTAATCTGCTTATGGAACGTAATGAAAAAGATCCAAATGATCCAAAAAACGATGACGAGTGCGATGGAAAATTGGATGTGTACAACAATATGAAAGATCGTGCAGTAAATAAGGTCACCGAGGTCTAATAACATTTAAAGTTAACTTACACGCTAAGAAAGCTATGTGGGTTTAGACAGAAATTGTCTACTTTGAGATTTTAACACACAACCAAACGATCGATTCAGTTTCTTATATTTAATAACTGATTAAATTGAATAATTTAATTCAAGAAACGCGATCAGAATTGGTTAATTATAATGGCATCGTGTTCCAACGCGACGACACAAGGGCACACACACCTTTGATTATTCGCAAAGACTCATTGAAAGTTGATTCTTTAGTATCCATATAGTTTCGACCTTGAATCATGTGGTTATCATTTAAAATATTGTTTACAAAACTTCTTGAATGGTAGATATAATGGTTATCAGGTATACTGTAATATGAAGTAGAACCATATCGTCTTTAGTGATGAATTAACATTCTGTTTGGTAAGACACCACGACCGTACGAGATTAGACGATGATATAAAGAAACGTCCATAATTTATCTTCACCCGAAAGATATGTGAATCGCACTGTGGGGGTTATTGCCTTTAATTTTCATTCGAGGCAGTATAACTGCGCAGCGATACATTCATGAAGTAGTGCAGCCTCATATTCTTTTATTTCTTATAACGCCGGAACACCATCTTTTTCAACAAGGAACTTGCCACCCTCACATTGCAAGGACTACGTTGAACTGTTTTGAAGAAAACTACGTCAACTATTTGCCTTGGTCATCGAGATCTGTGGATCTCGCCCCCATAGAACATATGTGGGGCTTTACAGGCAGGGGAATAGGAAATATACTTAAGCCACCTTTGACTGTGGAAGTTCTTATAATGCAATAGACCAAGTTGACACCGATAAACTCTTACATTCAATGCCACGACGTATTACTGAATATGTAAATAACTGAAGACTACTTCATATTATTCTTTTCTACCTTAGTTATTCTAGTTATCCCCTTTCAATAGTTAAAGGTTTCTGTCAAGTTTAATCGAAAAGTTCCAACGGGTTTCAGATGTTGTAAATTGCTGTCAGGTAGGATTATACAGTGAAATTACCATAAACAGACAACTCCCTTGAGCGGATGTGTTTATTTAGCTGGTTCCGAATTTGTCTTACGGAAACTGCATATAACACTTCACTAAACGGACACTCTCTAGAGAAGCGCAACTATGCCAGAAGGTCGCAAGTCACATATTATTATGATAAACAATAAAACATTATACATATGTTGTACCATAACGAGAAATTGCCTTTTTTGTATGACAGCGGATAATACGCTCAACTATGTACAATGAAAATTTTTTTGTATTTTTTGAACTGGCATCTAGGCCATTAGCCACGTCAGTATAAATAACTACTCATGACAAACGAATGGGATAAACAGGGACACATGCTTCACGTCAAGGGGTCCATCGTGACGACTTGGCTGACACACAATACGAGACCACGGATAGAAGGAAAACATATACCAGGAAAAGAATAACAAAGGATTAACAGCTACTACAACTTAAGACCTATTACTTTTAAAAATTCTATAATATATCCAAAGACAATACATTGAAATTTATCAAGCTACTTTTATACTGCTTTGGATCTATTGCTCATAATCGGCGGCAACTTATCTAATGGTTAAATAGGAAACATTGTACTGTATTTACACAAACAAGTAAAGATCGCAGGTGTTGTTTTTGTTCGTTTGAGGTTATTCATTTTACCACTTCTCGAATGCGTCACGCGCGGGTGCTGGAATTGCAGGTCGGCGATCCCGTAAGGTGTGCCCAGCATGCCAGTAGACAGAAAGACGGTGTATGTATGTATACTGAAGGATTAAGTATCATGTATGTAAGTATTACTAATAAACATTAATTTATGTCTGTGCGTTTTTTGCTTATTCTCACCGCAAAAGCATCCGCTTGCATTAGAAAGCTAAGGCACGCAAGTATAGCTTTATTGCTTGTGACGGAATCTATCGAATTAAAATCCGTATGTACCATACTTGGCAGTCCCCTTGTTAGATTGGTAGATTAGCTACACTGTATGACCTTGGCGCGTCCATCTAGGGTTCCCCGATCGATTTAAAATTTGACAGAATTGGTGAGCCGAAATATATTTAAAAGTTGAAACAGGTGGACCATCATTGTTTACTGGCTTCAAAACTCTTGGTACTGGATTGTGGCAAAAGAGAAAAGAAAATGATAATAATAAAAAAGTCGGAAACTTGACCGATACGGAAATTAGTCGTTGCAATTCGAATAATCCACTTAGTTGGTTATAAAGATGGAGATCTAGCTCAATAGAAACGGCGTCGGTTCAAGTTCGAGAATTTATTCGTAAAAAGGCGCCACCCTCCAATTATAAAACTGGATCGCATCTAAGTGTCTGGAGTCAGAGTGACCCTCCAGCTTCGTTGGTTAGTGAAACAAGGTTATTCGAACCGTCTACGTTGCTGATTCTTTTGTTCAGTTGTGAAGCCACCAACAAAGTTACTCGAAAACTCCATTTAAAAAACATAAAACAAATAAAAATAAACTGAGGCGAGAGAATGACGTTTAACAGCAACAGCAAGGCGACAAACAAGCCTTGGGGTATATAGGGTCTCAATAAAATTCAAATAAGCTAGCTTCGTATCGTATTTAAATAATGTTTACAAAACTCTCGGTACCCGTTGGAATTCCAAAGGCTTCACAGACACATTATAGCTTTAGCAGAACGTAATTACAAAAATATGTGCAAGTGACAGTTAAACGTGATTTTCCTTAAAATACTAAAAAGAATTGAATGTTTCGCTCACAAATATCTAACTAAATTCTTAACGGTAAGATAGCAAAAGTAAGAAAACCCTTTTTCATTGAAAACAAATCCAAAAACTTAGTAAATCTAAATTAATTAAGTAATTATAGGGAATTTTTCCCAAAAGCTCAACAAGACAAAAATAGAATAAAGACAAGACTATTCGAAACGTGGTTCCGGTTGTCAACATTCGTACGGCGTTGTAGTCGCTGTGGAGACGGAAGCTGTCAAAGATGGCGGGTTCCTCGCATTCAGTGTTGAAATGTCGGGAATCCAGCCTCCAATACAGGGAAAATCAAACGCACAACGTGGTCAATAGTTGGAACAGTAAAATTGGGGAAGCGTAACTCCCATATGCACACAACGATAGTATTAAACTTCCCAGGGTCGAATTCGCGTGTAGATCCTTGACAAGCGGGATTTTAAAGCGAGAACGGAATAACCTATTCGCGGGAAACGACCTGTTCAACCGACGCCACAAGCCGAAATCCCCAACATGTGCATCCAAAAGGCGTGAGTGATATCAAAAGTACGGAAGCGGTGCGCCATCTACACGTCAAAAGTTGAAGCGGGAGGCAAAAAGTAACAAACTGGAACGCTGTGACAAATTGGCCGTAACAATATTACCAGAACTATCCACATGTCTTGTGTTTTCAGTTTAATATCATTTAAAAGTATTAACTTGACAAATTATTAGCCTCAACTTCGCGTAATGCAATCTACTGACGTCTTCTAAGCGAAAATCCATGGAACAAATATCTGTAGCCAGAAATGTATCCAAAAAAGGTGAACATATATTCAGACACTCCAGCGCTGAAAACTCTCAAATTAGTTATATACGTATGGGTTGAAATCTGTCAGTAACTGTAACAAGGTATCGTTCATGTGGATATGAGGATGTGATGGGATCAAAGGCAACAATTTTGGTAACAGCCTTGCAAAATAATGATCTGCAGTCTTGTTTTTCGGACCAGAACCGTTTACTGTAATCAAAATAGATCATGTTATAGGGAAAATATTGGAATAAAATGAGAAAAAGAGCAAAGGTCTTCTACTGGAGAAATATTCCGGGACCATAGGGTTACAGCACTGCAACGTAAACTTGGGAGTAGATACTAGGCTGAGCTGTTAGTAAGCTCACCAGGATGAAATATCTTCGAAAGGCTATCGTTGAACCTACCGAAGTGGGCAGCACCTTCTTACAACACTACCTAAATATCCTAACTGGAGTTGAGAAATTACATTTTATTGAGGCAGCGGAAGAATAAGCTCATAGCAACATATTTATGTAGGTACTTTCGGATATACGAAGAAATTATATTCATTTTTCTAACCCCGAGAACAAAACGCTATTGAGCGTCAAAAATTAATACCAGGAGTACAGAAACGGGAAATTTGTTATAAGAATATCTGAAAAAAATATTGAAGATACTTTAGAAGCTGTAATGGAAAAACGGGTGCCAAATAGCTTAGCGGCTGCGGAAGAAATTATAATTTTTGATTCTGTTTACTTCTTTGGTAAATAATACAAAATTAGTTTAATAGTCCAATAATTAGAAAGAATAGTGCACAATGGCCTTAATAAAGATTGATACTGCAAGAAGATAGTCATTAAATTAGAGAAATTAATACATATTAATAATATACTAATTATTATTATTAAACAGAAACGTACCTTTCGTAGTACTAATTAATGCATCTACATACATTCAAATATGTAACTACAGTAGAAGCCGCTTATTGTGATCAATTTGGAACAAACCCTTTTTGATAACATTAACCTTCCTATACTCACGTCAAAATGAAAGCGTATACTATACTATATAAATCGGTCTCACAGACCGTATGCGTGAGTATAGGAAGGTTAACCGAATGATAACAGTAAGCGGAAGGTAAATATAAATGTATTTTTCTATGCTGATGTAGTCAATAATAAATATGTATGAATGTAATCAAATTATTTAACGACTTACAAATAAAATTCAAGGGAAAAATTAACGATTAATCAACAATTTTTAATATTTTACCAAATTTGTTTATTTTTTATCATCGATACAATACGTAGGTACATTTATTTACACTTTACGATTTCATTCGAAAAACTGGTCGATCGTCGTTTGACGTTTATTTTTATTAATAAGATTTTGTATGTATATTTCAAAATCATAATATCTATCAAAATTACTTTCTCGGAATTGTACACCACGTCGGAGAATATCTAACGCTTCTTGCATCTGGCCATTAGTTGGCGGCTCTTCAGACATTTCCTCTTCTTCTTCTTCTCCTACTTCGGGTAATTCAGGATTACTTCCTTCGGACGATTGATCCACAACTTCCCGACAAATGTCTGATATAGTCATTGTGGCCGCTGTTTGAACATCATTGTCGATATCCACCCAATCGGAAAATTCGCTTTTGGACAGACCTTGAACTACAAAAAAATTAAAAAATATTAGTTAGATGTACAAAACAAGTTCTTTTTCATACCTTCTAAAATGTCAGCGCACGTTTCATGGAGATCAGGTTCTTCATCACCAGTTTTGGAAAAACCTCCTTTTCGAAAACAGTTTCGGATCGTTTCTGGTTGAACTTGCCTCCATGACTTCACCAGCAAATGCAGCGCATCTAGAAGACTGATTTTTTGCTATCGCATCTGCAGTAGGTGCATCTCGATTCTCATCAAGTTCTTGTATAATTTGGACTCGAATTTGCCCTCGATAGTATTCTTTGAATGTTCGAATGATTCCTTGATCACATTGTTGTATCAATGCCGTAGTGTTCGCAGGTAAGAAAATAAGTTGGATGTTCGTCAAAACTGCATTCACTTTGTGCGCAGTACAATTGTCTACTAATAAGACGATTTGGCGTTTCAATTTTTTGTCCCACCTGAGTAACCACTCGCTGAACAAGACACTTGTCATCCAAGCATTCGCATTAGCAAAATGCTCCACGGGCAAAGTTTTAACACCTTTAAAACACCGAGGATTCTTACTTTTTCCTATCACTAGAAGTTCTTCCTTTTCACCTTCCATATTAACAGAACATAACACTGTTACTCGTTCTTTCGAAGATAAGCAACCTCTTACTTTATCGTTTTTGAACAAATAAGTATGATTAGGCATCGCGCGAAAGTAGAGTCCTGTTTCATCTGCATTGTAGATGTCCCGAGGCGGATATTTTGCAATAATTTCTGGCCATTCCGAACGCATCCAGTCAGCGGCTGCTAACGAATCAGCACTTTTTCTTCACCGTGCAGAGGTCTATAAACGATGTTTTCTCGCTTTTTCCACCGATTGAACCATCCGTCTGTTGCAATGAAATTTTCTTTCCCCATAGTTTTGGCTATATCTTCTGCTTTTTGACGCATGATAGGACCATTCACAGAGGCATTTTTTCGCGAACATTTGTAAACCAAATTTTTAAAGCTGATTCAACTTGATTATCCTTTCCAGATCTTTCCCTTTTTCGTTTTATGTTTTCATTCGAACGCGCACACGTTTCTATTTCTGTACGATTTTTTAAAATTTTACACAACAGCGGTTGCGAAATTTTTAATTGTACCGCAGCATTCCTTTGACTCATTTTCGGAAGTTTATCGAAGTTATCGAGAATTTGTCGTTTTTCTTCGTTCGATAGATCGCGACGTTTTTTATTCACTTCTGCCATGACCACGGTGGTTTATGCGAAATTTCAATAATTTACCCGTACACAAGACTGTAGAACGTGAGATTCGTAGAAGAGTATAGGAGAAACTGAATATCATTTAAACGAACGGACCTTTTATACATAAAGTACATCAAAAAAAAAAGATGACCTCTTCATAATATAGAAATAACAATTCGTTAGATTGTAATATGCGATATGAGAGTTTTAATTGAAATCGGCGAGAAAAAGCGGCTCGTTCAAAGGAGTTGCGCTGCAGACACCGTCGCCTGAAGAAACTTTCCGACAAAGGATACTATTCATAACTAATAACATTAAGCGGCTTTTGATTACAATATGCGGCTTTCTTTCAATGAGTTTTAAATAGAGTGATTTGGGACCAACGGTTTTCGATAACAATAACCGTTTGATAACATTAACCGTGATTATAATAAGCGGCTTCTACTGTATATTGCACTAAGACTCTGTACATTGAATACATCCAGAATTTGGAGCTATGAGTCACGATATCTTATGTGTAAGTTATCGAATAATTTATACACACATAAGAAAATTTGCTCTGTTTCTTAGTTAGTGATTAATGTCAGTTAAAGCTTGATTCATGATAATCTAGCGTGACCAGGCCGTAATGAAATTCTACAAGTACAAGCCATTCAAAACGAACAATATATGACAGTTACTCGTAAAATTGACCAATCCTGGTATTAATTGCGGACTTAAATAATATTACTGTTTTAGTCATGTACCTACGAGTATATGTGGAGAATACAAATCAAATGTGGTTTGATGACAATTCAACGAAAAACGTGTAACAGTTCACACGTGAGTCACGATACAACACTTCGAACCTACAATTAAGGAACATTTCTATCTGTTCCTATTTATTTGTTCCTTTACAATGCTTTCTTGGTTCTACATCGTTCTTTTATTTATTTAATTATTTGTTTATTTTTTATACCTGTTATTTATTATTAGTCCAAAAAAATATTCTGGTGTGTTCTAGTGTTATGATGATTAACTCTTACTTTAAACTTTTCCTTATCCATATATTTCTTATTATAATCTATAATTCAAATCGTCATCTTCCTTCACGCCGTATTAAACTCGAATCGTAAAACTTTCTACAACTTGCACCATTGCTATACTTTGGATTACTTCTATTATCTTATCATTACTTCAATAGTGTTCAGGCATTTCCACACTACACAAAAGCGGCCTTTACATCAGTAAGTATGAAATAAAGAATTTTGTGTGTTGGTCATTGAAGCTAAGAATCGATAAATAAGATCAAAATTAGCTGTAAACTCAAACGAGCCAGAAGTAATAAACCAAGAAGAAAATACAGATAATGAAATATGCATGTATATATATATATATATATATATACAGCGTGTCCCAGAATTACTGGGATATAGAGCTACCACGTATTGTATGTCAAAATAAGTCGAATGGACGCAATTTATATATATGTATACCAAAATGCATCGTTTGTCCGTGAGAAAAGTTCAGTGTTTAATTAAAAGATCACGTTTTTGTACGCTGTTCAGAAATGCGCGAAACAAATTTAATGAAATTTTGGAAAAGTACATTCTAGAGGATTACCCTACTTTCAGTAATCAAAGAAACCGAAAAGAAATTGTAGAAGGGTTAAAACCCCCTCGCTCCCTGATATATTTTTTAAATTCTTTCTTAGGGGTGGTAATACGGTTCTAAGCGTTATTTTAACGGGAGGGCTTATTTATCATCTTCATTTTTTGACTCTTATAAAAACTCCGTATTTCGCATAATTTCGAAGGAAAAATGTTTTCTCAAATACTGATCACCTACATTCTTAGCACAAGTTTAATAAAATTATAATACAAAATTTACTTGGCGGTGGACACAAAGACAAAACTTTTGTTACAACAGGAGTTCAATGTGACCTCCATCTTCATTAACGCAGAGGTCAATTCGGCGTAAAAAATTGAAATGCACCCTTCTTAAAACCGTCGTTATCTCGTAGTACGTTTACAGCATTTTGAATTCTGTCCGACAGTTGTTCGGAATTATTAATTTGAACCTGGTACACTTGTGTTTTTAACGCTCCCCAGATGAAGAAGTCGCAAGGATTTAAATCTGGAGACCGCGGAGGCCAAGGAATGGGTGGTTCTTGTCCCCTACCAATCCATCTACCAGCAAATTGTTCATTAAGATATTCTCTTACGGCACGTGCAAAATGAGGTGGTGCACCGTCGTGCATAAAGAACATGTTTCGACGCAAATTAAAGGGCAAGTCTTTCATTAATTCTGGCAAAATTTCTTAAAGGAAACGAAGGTAATAAGCGGCATTTAAACGATCAGGTAATCGGAACGGCCCAACCAAAAAATTGCCAATAATTCCGCCCCAGACATTAATTTTAAATTCTCGTTGATAATATCTACCTTTAATAGCATGCGGATTTTCATCTGCATAAATATGCTCATTGTGTAGGTTCGTCATGCCACGACATGTAAAACAAGCCTCATCAGTAAACAAGATATTAGTGTGGAATCCGTTGTCGACTATTCTGCGCTCCCGAACTATTTGTGAAAAATTTAAACGTGATCCCTGATCAAGTGGTAATAATTCTTGCACTAGTTGGATGTGGAATGGACAAATTAATTGATCGCTAAGGATCCGTCTTATAGTGCTTTTTGAAATCCCAGTCTCTCGTTGCAATGTTCTGGTACTGGTCTCAGGATTGTTATCAATCATTTGAAGAACAGTTTCTTCCGCAATGGGTGTTGGGACTTGTCGAGATCTGCCAGCGTTAATTCTGACTGGCTTCGACTTTCCTGTTTCTCGAAGACGTCTTTCGATTCGGGCAAAAGTTTTGCGCTTTGGAATTCTTCGGTTTGGATACCTCTCTCGATACACGCGGACACTTTCGCGGCAGTTACCTTGACAGTATCCAAGAACTAATGGCATGTCTGTCTGCTCTTTAAAAGGGAAATCCATATTTGATAACTGCCAAAATAATTGCAACAACAACAGAAAGAGGAATTAAAGCAATAACCGTTATCGCGATAAAAAACAAAACAAAAGCAACTAAAAGTGAACAAATTATTGAAATTATTTACTGTCAACAATAAACTGGGACGATTGGGAATTTGTTTCCTCTCAAAATCGTGACTTATGTCTTTGTGTGCACCGCCAACTAAATTTTGTATTACAATTTTATTAAACTTGTACTAAGAATGTAGGTGATCAGTATTTGAGAAAACATTTTTTCCTTCGAAACTATGCGAGGAACGGAATTTTTATAAGAGTCGAAAAAGATCATGAATAAGGCTTCCCGTTAAAAGAAGGTTTAGAACCGTATTACCACTCCTAAGAAAGAATTTTAAAAAATTATTAGGGGGTGAGGATGGTTTTAACCCTTCTACAATTTCCTTTCGGTTTCTTTGATTACTGAAAGTAGGGTAATCATCTAAAATGTACTTTTCCCAAATTTCATTAAATTTGTTTCACGCATTTCTGAACAGCGTACAAAAACGTGATTTCTTAAGTAAACTTTGAACTCAAAACTAAACAGCTAATATGTCGAATATGAAGCTATAAGTAATAATTAAAAAGGAACAAATTGGTGGTAGCGACAATAATTTTATAAGAAAAAAATAGTATGGTAAAAATTTAGAGACGAAGAACAACAAAGAAATAATTTAAGAGCGAGAAACAAGCTAAAAATAGACAAGGAAATCAAATAGTAAAATACCCTCAGCCATAAGAAATTTTTTTAGAACAGGGTCAGAAACATGAGCGGAAGTAGTCGGGTCTTACAAAATAAGGAAAGTGAGATTATAATCAACAGAAATATTAGAAATATGCAAAATACTAACATAAGTTCCGGAATGGGAAATAATCAAAGTAAAAAGAAAGACGAATAAGGCAAGCAAAGAAGGCAAAATCGGAATCGGAGAGACTAAAACGTTTGGACGAAATCGAAGCTTCACAAAATCTGCTAACGACCAGATTACGTTAGAAAACTGGCAAATCGAAAGAAAAGCTAGAACCGGAAGCCTATTCTCATCTTTGAATCATAATGTACCACAATCTCCCGGTGATCGAATCTATGAAAATTAATCAAACTAGGATCGCTCGATGGTCGAAATTCGACCACAACATCTATATATTAATACGCAGTCAAATACAAACAATCACACCTGATTTACATTGAATCTTTATTGTATTTTCGAGTAAAATAAAATAAAGATGGTGCTCTACTTTTGAGAAAATCGTTGAAAAAGAAATTGAAGTTCCCTATTTTGTCTCTTATATCGTTAATTTTAAGTGCTGTTCAACGAAGAGATCATAGCGCGGTGGATAGGATCTACGTTTTACACCCCTGGGAATGTGTGTTCAAGTCCTGCTCACGTGCTTTTTTTTTCAATCTCTTCGTGCACAATATCAACAAATATATTTCATTTTATGCAAAATAATTCAAAAATAATATTTTTGGCCATGGTAATTTTCCGAATAAATTACCACACGAAATATATTATTTTTGAATAATTTTCCATGAAATAAAATATATTTGTTAATATATTTCAACACTTTTTGTCCATTTCTCGATCGTATTTACTATAATAATATGTCATTACTTGACGTGGTTGACGTATATCACGTTGCGTGTGTCATTGTAATTACAGATGGCTTGATACCTATCACTTAAGGTCATTTCAATAGGTAATATATGCAATATGTTACAGACTCTCACCTGCGTTCCACTGCACGTATCGCGATGAAACATACATTCGACAAATCTGCGTTGTAATACGAAAACAACGATATATGTACCATCGTAATACATGGAAGAAACACTCTAAAATATGTACGAGAAGACGATCCACTATGTATTAATATATAGATGTAGTAAGACATCAGATCTTGCTTCTTTCTCATCTTCTCTCTTTCTTTGCCTGTCCTGGGATTTAATTGATTTTAAATATAAAATGGTGCCACGCTGCTGATATTTCTGAAGAACTGTTGAGTTTAGTTAGAAATGATCTGTTTATTCTGCCAAGTCTAGTTACGAACTTTTGTGTATTAGCGGGATGGTGACAGGATCACACTGTGTACTGTTGTGTACCGACCATATGCGTGCGGGCTCATACTCGAACAAACTCTTTCTTATTTAGGCAAGTGATAAATAATTAGTGCCTTTGTAACTTTTAGTTACCTTTTTGTTTTCTTGAATACCCTTTATTCTTCATAAGTTTGTTTCCTGTATTTGTTGTAAGAATATCACTTATGTGCGTTATATTTTACACCCCAATTGTCATTTCCCTAAAGACTTTACAAGCGAAGAGTTATGTTGTGAATGGACGTTACTAATATAGAAAAGGTCGCTTCGTAGACTAAACACTTAATAACTTCCATCTAAATAAAACAAACCGACGTTATATATATATACTTACTTTTCAGTCTACAGGGCAGACTCAACTAGTTCATGCCACAGACATTTACATGTTCTCTTTTATTAAAATAAAACAGATAGAAAATAAGTTACGTGATTATCGGTAGTAATCGAACCTCGTCGTTCCGGTAACATCACGATATTAAAAATCCTTGCTTAGATTTAATTAGCAATTCAATTGTATTGGGACTGGTATCATAGTGTGTAAGAAAAGAAAGTGTTTTAAAAGAAAATGCTCGAACTTTTGTTGTGTAGTTAAAGTAAGTAACAGTGCTGCTAGAACAAGTATAATTTGAGCACTACAACTTCGAGATAATCTTGTTTGAATCGATCATTGATTACTGTATTAAGCTGAAAAATAATTCGAGGTCAGAAGAATCAAACTGAAGTAACTTATCACCACAAACTGTATCTGAAAAAAAGTTTTAAAATAAACTGATATTGGTATTTCTGGAATGGATATACGAGGGATTATATCTAATCTCGTACGTTAATAAATAAAAACTAAAGAAGATGTAGGAATTATAGACGTACCTAAAATCGAAAAAAATTTGAGTGCGTTCAAGCTTCTGAGTGGTAGTGTAAACACATGTAAAAGTAACAAAAATGGAGTTACGCAAAATTTCGAATAAAAATGTGCATTTGATAACAATAAAATTAATTGGAGCGGTTAATACTTTTTAATCACAAATCGACTCATTCCTAACGCAATGCGGAACAAAAACAGAATAATCTAAATATTATTGTAATGGTGTCTATTCCCGTCCATTGCATTTGTTTTTACAATCGCTCAGCATTAGTTTGTATGTGCCTGGAGTCACGTTTCATATTATCTTTTTAATGGACATAGAGCGCCTGGACTTCGAAAAATATTCGACCTTGTGTCGTTTTGACTACTGAACGAGAAAGCAGAATGCTATTAAGGTGTCCCATTTTAGTAGTAAGACCAAAAGCAAATCTGTCACACATTAGTTACAGAGAAATTGTTGATAAATGTGTTTTCGCGTATTCGATATTTATTCAACTTTCAAGCACAGTGTAAAGTACTATGACAATGAAGTGCTTGAGATAGCTCCAAATTCTAACTAAAAAGGGGCATCATTTATTTATAACTAATTCGATTTACAATTAGTAAATTGGTAAATTATTATTCTCATCAGTTTTCTGCATATGGATTCTAGAGTTTGATGCAAGTATTTTTATTTTAAAATACATATGTATAATAAAGTCCGACGGGACATAAATATATGCACATATATATGTACATTTTTATATATTATATCATATATTTACAAAAAAAAACGAAGAATACCTAAAGATTATTGATGCACCAGTTGCAAAGTTCTATTGCTCTTATATTATCACACCAACAATACTAAGTCTTCACTATTTTTGAAAATATATTATTTATTTTAGAACAAGGAAATATTATAACACAGGAAGTATTAGTCCTTAACCCTTAACTGCTTTCGCTATTTTAGTGTTTTCGTGGGGTAAATTTTTACCCCATTACAGTTGTTTATATTTTGAAAAATAACACATAGCTAAAACAGTGATTTCTTTCTTAATGAAACAAAAACATATCTCTCCCCAGAATATGTTTTGTTCAATATTCTTTTAACAAGGAATATATTGAAAGCAAACCCAGAACAAGAACGCTGGGACATAATTTTTACGTGCACATGCATTCATATGGATAAAGGGCGAAATCGCAGAATCGAAAATAGAAAACTAGCTGATACTCTGAGTTTACAACAGGTCCGAAGATTGCCTGTCCACCGTACTCCCATAACAGGAAATGACTTTTCACTTCATATTAATTACTAGTAGGCAATAGGTGTCGCTTTTTGTAATTCCATTAAATTTCCGGTGAAAGTAAATAAGATACATATTTATGCGATCCACAGTTGCTCCCTTTGCCACGCTCATGTATTCGTCCCGTGTTAACCAACCTTACTAATAATTGGTCAAATTTAATAGGTCATTAGAGTCATCTTTATACATTTTTTGAATTATGTTGACTCTGGTATTAGAAAATTGTTCAAATTTCATTAGTTACATACGTACTTTTAATATCATGAAAATAGGCAACCAAGATCTCCTGGTTTGAAGAAAACACCAAATGGTCGCCCCTTTGCGCGAGGAAAAAAAAAAATAATACAGGCCATTTTGTTTTAATGCATTCACAATATAATATATAAAAATAAAAATGTATACCAACGTAATAAATATAAATAAACGAATGTATTCTTAAGTACAATTTTCTTCACACAAAATCTCTCCGTCACGATCATATAAAATAAAAATAAATTGCGTTTTGCTAACGACAATTATACTTGCCTTATATTTTGTTTTATACACTTAGCGTGTGTTGTGTTTCATAATTGTGTTTGCTCATATATTGTGGTTTTGCTCTGGGGGCGAACGCCGGTCTATCGTTGCTGCGACTTGTGGCTAATAAAATATGGTAACATACATAACTTACGCAGCGTGTGCCCTCGAACAGAATTTCTCTGAACACCAGTATGAGGGGTATTTCAGTTCAATTGGCATCGGAATAATACGATCCTAGCTCTCTTTACAAACTCTCTTCAATGCTGTCTTGCCTCATTTAATAGTGCGCGGGAGCCGGAGTATTCCTTAGTGCTGGGGTCTCCAAACTACGGCCCGCGGACCAAATCCGGCCCGCCAGTGTCATCAATCCGGCCCGCGACAGCTGATAGCTTATTGTTGTTGTGATAAGTTGGATAAAAAAACACAGAATGATAATAACTCTGATTTATTTACTTGCTAGGTAAACCTTAATGGCAAATATAATACGCAGAAACCTCACTCACACAACAACATTTCCACGTACAAAAATTTACACATTATAATATATATTTATAATCATGTATATATCTGCACTTTACAATACCTTTATACGTATACGTACGTATATATCTATATATATATATATATATAGTAAAATATATAGTATATATATATGTATATATAAAAGGAGGCGATTTTGGGCTTACGTATGTCGCCGCATCACGCCCAAACGCGTCGACCGATTTAAACCAAACTTATACACAAGGTAGCTATTGGGACCTATATGGTTTATGTTTAGTTTGGTTGAAATCAGAAATCGCATATACCCGATAAATAAATTTCAAGATACCATAAATAGCCGCCACGTTATTAGATGATGGTCGCACAGTTCACTCTGCACTGAAGTTACCCCTCAATATGAATGTCAATGAAAATCCCACGTGTGATATTTCTAAAAATTCTGGAATGGGAAAAGTTTTACAACAATGCCAATTAATTGTCTGGAATGAATGTACAATTGCACATAAGAAATCAGTAGAAACATTGGACAGGACTGCGCAAGATTTACGCAATAGTCAAGCAATATTTGGTGGCGCTTTGATATTATTGGCTGGTGATTTCCGTCAAACATTGCCTGTGATTCTTCGTTCAACACCAGCAGATGAAATAAAGGCATGTTTAAAATCAACTCATTTGTGGAGACACGTACAAACACTCACTTTGACTACAAATGTGCGAGTTCAAATACAAAATGATCCATCGGCCGATGCATTTTCTACGCAACTACTGGCGATAGGAAATGGACAAATTGCTATTGATCGTGCTACTGGCTTAATCACTTTGCCCGATAACTTTTGCAATTCCGCACCAACAAAACAAGAATTGGTCTCAAGTATTTTTCCAAACATTGCGCAAAATTATACATTGGTAAGCTGAAAGAGTGATAGTGGCTACGAAAAGTAAGGACGTTGGTGCATTGAATGCAGATATTTTAGCCTATGTTCCTGGTGAGGTTGTAACATATCAATCAGTTGACACGGTTACACACAGAATTTTTGAATTCATTAGATTTACCAGGTTTTCGATGTCATCGTTTACAATTAAAAGTTGGTGCTCCCATTATTATGCTCCGAAATTAAAATCAGCTTCGGGTGTGTAATGGGACCACATTAGCAGTCAAAAGAATTATGCATAATCTCATTGTAGTAACCATTTTAAAAGGGAAATTCAAAAGGGAAGATTTATTCATTCCGCGTATTCCAATGATTTCACAAGATCTACCATTTGAATTCAAAAGACACCAATTTCCGATACGTCTTGCGTTTGCTATGACAATAAATAAAGCCCAAGGGCATCATTGGCATTGTGTGGAATTAATTATATGTAATGTGTTCACGTATAGGCAAGCCATCAGTTCTCTTTATTTACACTACAACTCAGGGCAAAACAAGAAATTTTGTTTAGGAAAGAGCTCCGCCATAGTTTAGTTTAGTTAAAACATAGGATTTATATTGTAAACAAATAGAAATAAAAGTAGATGAATATAAGCCAAAAAATCAACTTTGTTAAAAACCAGTGTGTTTCATTTCTTATTTTGAAATTTTCTTATTTTGTTTTGCCTGGCAAAGCAGGCCCAGGGTCCGCTAGTACTATATATATATATATATATATATATATATATATTTATCTAGTTATATTTTCACTGAAGAAGGTGTTCCGAAAACGTTTGTAAACGTTCTTGAAATATAACTATCGTTCAAACCAGTCTTATTTCATTGACCTAATTAGTGGTAGAAAACTATCATATAAGATAAGTATAAAAAGGGTCACGATATATATATATATATACATTTAAAAAATAAGGTAAGAAACATAGTAGTATTAAAATATTAAAATAAGTAAACAAATATTGGTTACGATTCAAATGGAAATGAAGAAAGTTACATGTAATAGGGTACCTTATTGAAACATGGATAATAGACGTTCACCTAATAAATTACCTATTTCACATGTTGTGTTTACACAACTTATGCATTAAATTAAAATAAAATTTGTAAGAGAAAATACTACAGGAATGCCGATATTACTTTTTTAAGTTTCGTAAGGAACATATCGATTACCGTTGAGAATAAGCAGTCAACGCTAATCTAATGTAACATATACTATTTAAACGAAGAAATGTAAGTACTAGTAAAATTCGGCCCATACTTTTAGCAAAGTCAAGTGAATACTAGTATAGGACGTGTATGTTTAATTTCATGGTCATCGCTTTAGCGTGTATCTAGCGTCCTGTTTTACAAGTGTGTATCGAGACATTGGTCGGTGCATCCAAATAAAACTTTTATTTGCCTATTTTTTTCTTTTTCACTTTTATCTCATATAATTTCATAAATAAATTTCACCCATAAATAGTAAAAATCCTGTATATGCATATGTAGAAGAGTTCCAAATGAACAGTCCTAAACTTAGACGGTGAAAGCGGTGTCAATACACTTGCTTCAAGAAAAGCGCCCTTCACAGATCATACTTTGTAGATAAATATATATTGAAAATCAGTATCCATCATATCATACAGTCAAAAACAAGTGAAAAAAGCCGAAAGTTCTAATAATTTAAATGTAGTATATTACATTATTTTACTCATTTTTTACAATAATAAATATAACATCGCGTTACAGCTTGGCTTAGCATAGATTACCGTTTTATCAGAGTAGGGAATGGAAGACAGTGGCCAACAATTACGCTTAAGCCCTGCCAATGATTTCCAGGTGCTCATGTTTGCATCTGCTCTGAGCGCATCTGGAATCCGTAGGAACGCCTCGATATTATGAAAAAAGGATGAAGGCAATTGAACCTAGAACCTCCAATTTTACAGGTCAGTGCTGCACCAACTGAGCAGCTACGGATTTTTATGTCAAATAATACTCTACTTCATAACTACGTAAAAGTTCTAAATAACGTACATACATATGTATACAGGGTTAGTTGTGGTAAAAGTATAGAGACGGCGATTTATTGGCGTTAATATTCATTTTAGGAAATTTTATTCAATACAAAAAGTTTTTTATGAAATTTATGTCTACATTTTAAAATACTTCAATTTTTTTTTCAATTATTTTTGAGTTACGCCTGTCCGCGTAATTTTTTAAAATTTTTACTCTACCATTCGATAGAGAATTTTTTTCTCTTTACAATAGTATTTTTGCTCTTTTTAATTTATTTAATAACATTTTTACAAAAAACATTGGTTAACCCTTTATATATATATATATATATATGGTTGATAAATTATCAATGGTAATACACTATTACTCAATCATTCATATATATTTTGTTATTTTAGAAAAATTAAATAATATGCCACTTATACGAGTGAACCGACAATAAAATTCAGATATAGTTTTCCTACCATTAACAAAGTAAACGCTTCAAAGAACTGAAAACATCCTTTTTCATAACACTATTTATAGAACATACTCGTATTTTTTATTTACCCATATTAGTTTTTTATTTATTCTTTTCTTATTATAAAATTCTGACGCAATACTGCCTGTTCTAAAATCAGAAAATACCAGTAGATACTGAACTATGGAGCATGTCAGAGTAACATTTCCATTCATTAACGTGTCATATACAAGTATTGACATCAAGTGTTGACCGCATCATGATCGGCGCGAACATAAGAGAATGAAATCCAAAGAATCTTTGAGGAAAAAGCAATACTTACAGTCCTTTCATTCTGCTTTTGTATTAACATTTGAAGCTGTAGACGAAGTGGGGTATTGAGGCACGTAAGTCCTATAAGTATGGTACATACATATATGATTTATTTATTGCTTTAATTGGGTCAATATTGACAGAGTAGTTGAAACATACGTATGTATTTAAATAATGGTGGCAGAGAACAATTGATATTTAAATAAATGATACAGTTGTTATATCCCAAATTGGGACCATCTCTGTGTTAAAAAGGTCTTAATTTTGTATGAAGAGTTTTTACTTTAATTGTTTTACTAACTTTCTTTTGGAATGGAATATCAGAAAAATAACAAATAGAACGCATATAAATAAGTTATAAAAAATGGTAATTCCTGATCGATAATACAAGTTCAAAGGAATGCATTTGTACACTTTACTGTTTGATAAGTTGCCCAACTTGCGCTTTCCCTCTCTATTTTAATTATCTTGACTCACCAAAAATAGATTTTGAATCCCACCAAACCTGCAATACAGCGGCATCTATTAAATTCCATAAAATATACTAGGTATGTATGATACAATGCATACCCAAGTTTCCATTAGCTACACTACCGTCCAAAAGTTTGGAAGCAGCGACGGATTTTACAAAAAGTTACAGATACTGTAAAATTTTAGTGTTAATATTAATGAATTTATACAACATAAGTGACTATCGGCACATAAAACTAAATTTATTCAAACATAATAATATTTGTGCATTATTTAGCTCGTAACCTTATTTTCGTCTATATGACCTCCTTTAGCTTTGATAACCGCTGCACAAAGGTAAGGCATTCTTCGAAGCAATTTTTCAAGACAGTCCACGTCAATTTGTTGCCATGCATTCTGTAAATATTCCCACAGCTGGTGGGTGTTCTGAGGTTGTCGCTGTCTAGCCCTTCGATCAAGCTCATCCCATAACAGCTCAATGGGAGGTAAATCCGAACTTTGAGGAGGCCAAACCATTAATTTTAATTCATTTCTTGCTGCTTTCTTCTCTACAAAGTTTTTATAGATTCGAGCCGAATGTTTGGGATCATTTTCTTGCTGGAACACAAACGACTCACCAACAAGATGGCTTCCACACGGAATTTTAAAAATATCAAAATACTCTTCTTTCCGCATTGTAGCATTAATTTTCACTAAATCGCCCGTAGTTGTTCCATCAAAACAACCCCTAACCATAACACTACCATCTCCGTATTTGACGGACGGCCCTAAGCAGGCCTCACTGGCTCTTTTCCCTGGTCGTCGACGAACAAAAACTCTGCGTTTCGTAAGTAACTCAAATTTGGATTCGTCGGTCCATAAGACTGCATTCCATTCATCCCGTGACCAGTTTGCATGCTCGCCATGACCAAGTTAATCGTTTCTGTTTATGCACACGTTTTAACAACGACTTCTTTTGCGGCGGATGCATCCTCTTAAGCCTGCTGCCAATAATCGCCTCTTGGCGGTGGTACCAGAAACATTTGTGTATTAACGCGCGATGCGATATCCGGTGCCGTTAGGCGTCGATCTCGTTTCGATGTCGTTACTATAAATCTATCTTCACCTCCAGAAGTCACCCGTCGCCAGCCACTTCGTCTTCTATCAAAATTTTGCCCTGTCTCTCTTCTCCGGGCCAATGTGTAATGCACACCTTTCGATGAAATCCCTAACCGTAGAGAAATTTTTCTCTCCGTATGTCCTTCGTCGCGAAGAGTACAAATAGTACAACGTTCGTTTACAGTCAACTGTCTGCGTTTTAGCATTTTTACGCTCAGTATTTTACCAAATTGTTATAATTGCGCACTAAATTCAAAAAACTTATTCCGCACAGGAAAGCGAACAGACACTAAGGATGAATATCTTGACCACATGCACTAAACGATTACCGAAGTAGTACTAAACAGATTGACCGAAAGTAATTACTGCAGGTGTCCTACCCCCGTCAAACAATAGTGGTATTCTTGGAAAAGGGGAGTAAAATGTATTCGGGTGAAATTTGTACCTAAATGTTTGGAATTTACGGATTACGTGTAACAATTTTATATTTGTATAGAATAATTTATAATAGGGATTAACGATTTCACGATATGCCTAACAGATGTATTATTTTAAGTAAGTTTCACCTTGCTTCCAAACTTATGGACGGTAGCGTATGTATGCATATTATGAATTAGTGCTCTCCTCTCTACATTTAGGTGTAAAGCTGATACGAGTCCAGAATTGACTTATCTATACGCAGTTTTTGCCTCCATTCTATTACATATACAAAACGATAATATGTTTGCGGTTTAATCTAATTGTTATTCGATACCTTCCAATGCTTGTCTATATTTGCTATGTAACCGCAAGAAAAAAATGCCCACGATTTTCTAGGATTTTCAGCGTAATGTATGGATGTGGCTCATATGCCAACAACATACGACTTCGAAATCGTACGTCCGATTGAAATTCCAACGGTTCACTTTAAATCGAAAGCAAGATATGGAGGAAGGATAACTGGATACAGGTTCAGTTTATCTAAACCTATCTGTACTTTGAGTCGGAGAATGTATCTGCAGGGAGTTGTTAAGTGCTTCGACAGTTAGACCTTTAACCCTCTGTTCCACGGCTAGACTGGAAGTTACACAGTTCTACGACTTCAGCCTGACGTCCAGAAGCAACTTATTTTTCACACCTCCGTGTATAAAACCACAGCATTGAATATACACACAGATTACAGGTAACATACATATTGAAAAGGTGTTAATGGTTTGCTGTATACTCGGTTTCAAAACTTATGGTACTTGGGATGCGCGAGGTGTGGCTTAAATGTACTGTCTACTAATCGCACTAAAAGTATCGACATCGAAATCACTATGCCAACGACTGGTAAACATTGGTGTTTGAAGTGCAAAGAAACATACACAAAAGCGTTTTAACCTTTAATACGTAATGCTGTAAAACATACTGTAATTAAAATCATATATTTGTAGATTAATAATGTATATATTAATTAATAATAAGAATGTGTATTTATCTCCTTTCTCCTGATTCATTTTTCTGAAATAAAATATCCTTAGATATTGAAATCTTTAATGAGTAAATGCAATATAATGACACAAATAACGAAATAAAATGCAAAGAATCTAAAAATATGTATATTCACTTTTATTAAATATTCTCATCTGAGGAATAATGCAAAAGAGAGACACTATCACTATCTGTCTGCCTTGGAGGCTTTCGTCGAGGTTCGACATTAAATAAAGAACACTATCTATATATTTTTTTAAGTTAATTTTGTAACAACTTACGTAATAATGCGTTGAGTAAAAATTCAAAGAGCTTTGAAAAAGCTGATTGTATTAACTGTGGCGAAAGGAAGACATATACCTAATATCGGAACACCAAACACAACGAAAGCAGAACAGTAACTGAAAACCAGCACTGACTGATATTTTCAGGCGTTACTGTACACCGTCCAAACTATTACCCTCTCTCCTGTTTCATATATACTACTCTTTCTAATTCTGAAATTCATCATCTGAACAAGTGCCATCAGTTCTGAAACCGACTGTACATACTTATGCTTTGGAATTACTTTTTGTAACCAAAATATTATTATTGTATGATAAGAGAACAAAATGTTTGGGAAAACTGAATAACTAGTCAACGATGTACAATTAATTGCAATTATATTATTTATTACAGAAATCTACAGGGTCTGAAAGGCCGAAACTCTTCACTATATCTAATGGTTTGGTCAAACAGCGGACGGGGCGGGACGGCGACGCGACGCTGACGAGACGGCGACGCGGGGTGGATGCCACACTGCGGGCGTGATGATCCCGCTAGCGTCGCGCCGATCGACCCGCTGTAGTCGGCGCGATTTCTCGAGCATTTTGAAACAAAATGTCGGATGATTCAGACGTGGAAGCTGTGGTGCTTTTGTTAGCGTTAGCTAAGAATGGCGTAAACGGATATGGGTGCATGAAGTAAATCAAAAGCGTCACGAATATGGAGAATATCATAGACTCTGCCGCGAACTTGAATCCGATGAAGGAGGACACGAACTGGAGGAGGGCCATTAGTTCAAGAGAAAGACTGGCAATTTGTATGAGGTAGGCTAATTTATTATCTTATTTTTATATTTATCTATAAACTTTAATACTGAACATTAACAGTGTAATCAAACGACTTTTAAATCGAAATCAGTCGGATGATTTTAAGTAATTCGTTTCTTAAATCTTAATCTTAAGTTAATCAACATATCATAATAGGATTGATAAGACGACATATTTTGCGCAAGAGAAATACATAAAAAGCTCTTAAATTCTTCTTGACATAATTAACAAATTGAATCATAACTGAAGGACATCGTAGTCATCGAGTTGCGATAAATTTTCCTGTATTGAATTGCATTGCTCTTCAAATGATTGTCCAGAATTGTCTACTGCCACATTGTTATTGTTGTCACCGGAGAGATTTATTAGTTGAGGTTTTGGTGAATGAAATGCACGATTTTCAACAGGACTCATAGTTAAGTATGCATGTGACATGTTCGAAGTATACTGAATATCGTCGAGCAATTGTAATTCGATATTGGAAAAAAATTTGGCTAATTCCAACTTGACGATGGCTTGTTCTCGCGGAGGAAATTTTTTAAAAGCGTAACTGAGAAACAAATTGTCGATGACATCATATTCTCTTCTGTTTTTTGCATTTAGAAATTGTAATACTCTCCCAACATCATCGTCATCTCTTCTATTATCGGATGATCGTTTCTTGTTGCGATATAAAACTCTTGGTGTTGGTGCCGTTGATGTATTAGTTGCCAATTCTGGAGGCAGGACCTGAGATGATGGTGGATCCTGTGATGATGACAATGTTGATGGTAGTGGTAATGAATTAGATTTTGATGTCATATCTTGTGTATGTAGTTCTAGTGCAGGTGTTTCAGTACGTGACACGTTCGAAGAAGACGCTCGTGGCACATTACAGTTGTCTAAAAATGCAAGTTGTGACGCCCATGTGTAACTAACATTTTTCCTGCCAGAACCTGTTGAACTTTTCAATTGTTTTTCATATTTCATGTAGTTATCTCTCACTGTCTTCCATTTATTCCTCGCGGCTTCACCTGTGCAAAAAGTTTATTATATTGAACAATTTCTCGCTGATAAATTTGTTTATCCCGCTATATAAATCTTATTTTGAAATTAAAATTTTATTTTTTTCTTTCAGGTATGTAACCACCGGCGACTCTTATCAAACCATTGCTTTTTCTTTTCGTGTTGGACGCAGTACGGTGGATGACATTGTGAAGAATGTTTGCACAGAAATATGGAGTTTATTACAACCGGCGTATGTATATGCCCACACCAACAGAGGAAGTTCCCCAACTGTGTGGGAAGAATCGACGGAAAACACATCGCTATTAAATGTCCTCCTAACAGTGGATCGAATTATTTTTGCTACAAACATTTTTTTTCTACCGTTCTACACGCGATTGTAGATCCATTTTATAAATTCATTACTGTCGATATTGGAAGTTATGGACAATTGAGCGATAGCGGAATCTTCGAAAATTCTAGCTTTTCATCAAGTCTATTTAAACGGCAAATCACTGCTACTCCCAAAACCTCTTCCGAGAAATGAGGATAATATACTGCACGTTTTAATTGGAGATGAAGGTTTTGCTTTGAAAGAATATCTAACGCGGCCTTGTCTTAAAGCAGTAGTTATACGCGACAATAGAAAGAAAACTTTCAACTATCGACTTTGTCGAGCCAGGCGAGTTGTTGAAAACAGTTTTGGTATTTTGGCACAAAAATGCCGGATCTTTCACACACCTACAGAAAGTGACGTTAATAGTGCTATAGATACATATATATATATAGTCTACATAATTATATAATAATGAAGGGAGAGTCTTTTTCTGCCGAGGCTAATGAAATACCAAATATATCAAGAGCGTTCACTTCAATAAGATCAACAGATCATCGATCTTCAAACGACGCATTTGAAGTGCGAGAAATGTTTGTTACTTATTTTAACCTTCCTATACTCACGCATACGGTCTGTGACACCGACTTATATAGTATAGTATACGTCTTTCATTTTGACGTGAGTATATGAAGGTTAATAACAATGGAATAAATTATTTATAAAAAATAAAAACTTGATATAATCATTTATTCACTTAACTTTATTATAATAAATACTTACCACTTTCATTCAGGTCCCTTCCTATAGATTCCCAAATTGCAGATTTTAGGCTCGCATTTTTGTATTGTTGATGGCCCAAGTCATACAAAAAATGTGGCCTCGAACAATTTCAATCAGTTTTTCAATTTTCTCCATATCAATTTTTGTAATCAAGCACAAAGCTGGCGTCGCGTCGAGCGTGACGTGCTCCCGCCCCATTGCCTGTTTGACTAGTAAAATGAATATGCTCAAAACACAACGTGTAGCTAAACGTCCGCGCCCCATCCCGTCCCGCTGAGCTGTTGTATTCCCGCCGGGTTTGGTGGCGACGCGACCGCTAGTGGTGCGCCGAGCGCGACGGCTCTGTATGACGTTTTCTATATTAACTAATACATTACAACTGTTTACGTCCCGTCCCGTCAGCGTCGCGTCGCGGTCCCACCCCGTCCGCTGTTTGATCAAACCTTAAAGCAGGTAAAGTAAATCTTTATTGTAATTATACAAACAAATAAAGAGATGCAATCTAATTGCGCAGGGTAAAATTAGTTTGTACAGATATTTCATTTAATTAGTGAAAGGAATACAAAAGTTCAAATATTTTGTTTGTTTCTTTCAAGTTATAAAAAATTGGCCTAGTGTCATAGATGCAACGTGTGGAACGGAGGATCAAATCACCATCACATACCCATAGGTTAAAAACTGACCCAATAGTCTTTATTTTTGTATTAGAAACGTTTACACTAAATAATCTCAGCAAATATTGTAATCGTCGTTGTTTATTTGGTTCACTATATTGTTTAGCTCTAAATGTCGTTTCAAAACGTGTGTGAGTATCTGGTCACTTTTCAGTCTTGCCAATACAAACTTGTTAATAACAGCATGAGTTGGTTTCATACAACCTATTGCCAACAGTAAATATCATAAATCTCAACAGTCATCTTATATATGTATATACAATTGTCTCCGGGTGGAAGCGTGAATAGGTTAAAAATTCCTTGAAGTTTGAGTTAAAATATCATTTTGTGAGGTTGAACCCTGCCTGGATAGATACCAATTTTATACGTATTACTTGCAACAAGAGTACACGGTCGCCGAACACCGTTAGCAAAGAGGAGATCGCGATCGACTACGACAACATTAAAATATTTAGAGTCACTGGTAATAATTAAGACTACCAACAACTTAAATAGAAAAGATGGCTACAGGTTGAGTAAAATATGGAAGCTGGTAGTGTGTAATATACACAAAAAAATTAGCCAGCAACACACACCACTGCAGTAGTGGGCGATACGGTCTATCAAACCGGAACGGACACGATCGTGTAGAACGAGGTAACGCCGAAGTAACCGCAAAAACAGGAACGACTTCTACTTCATTTAGATGCCTCTTTTAATGTAGCTGGTGTGAAAATTAACAATCTATAGTCAACTGTCACTATTATAGGAGGGCGGTTTGATGAAGGATGGCTTTTCAATAAGAAAAGCCATTTTACTAAAAATATTTTATTTTTCAACATTATTTCATTTTAACTCTACCCGCTTGGCCCAGCTAGTTTCCAATTTTTTCAAACCATCCGAAAAGTAATCTTTCGGAAATTCTTCAAAAGATGCATTTGTCTCGGATTTCACCTCTTCATTTGTTTTTTTTGAATTTGAAAACAAGAAGAAATCACTGTGTGCCAGATCTGGTGAATATGGCGGATGAAGCAGCAAATCGCAACGCAATTTGACTAATTTTCTTGTAGCAACTGTGGATGAATGAAACGGCGCATGACCGTGATGGAACAACACTTTCTTCTTCGACAAATGTTTTTGTTAAGTTCGGCATCAAAGCATGTCTGCAAATCAGCAAAATATTTACCAGTTATCTTTTTTCCTTTTTGTAAATAATCAGTAAAGATAACACCTTTGGAATTCCAAAAAATGTGGCCATGACCTTATTGGCCGAAAAAGCGGCGTTTGCTCACGTTCCTCGAAGGAAGCCCATTATTTTGACTGTATTTTTGTTTCTGGAGTATAATGGTGTATCCGAGTTTCATTTTCTATGACATATTGACGAAAAAATGCCTTTGGATTGCGTTTAAACATAGCCAAACATTCTTGTAATTTTTTACTACAAGCACTCATTTTATAAGCATTAAGTACACGCGGTACCGATCTCGCGGATAGCTTTTTCATATTTAAACTTTAATGCAAAATATTGCATAGCCGTTCGGTTGAAATATTTACTTTATTAGGTATCTCACGCACTTTCAATTGATGATTGCTAATTACAAGGGCATAAATGTTATTAACCATTTCTGAGTAGTTACAGTAAATGGTCGTCCTTTGACGTTCTGCATCATTCGTGCTGATATCATTCCACGGGTCGTAAAAAAATTGTTTAATTAACGTTCGTTTTTCTATATTTACATAAGAGTTTCCTTTAAATATATATAAAACATAACCAATCTATCAGATTTGTGTAAAATTTTGGCTGTCAACATCAGAAAAATGGCCGAAGCCAATAACATAATCACGGTAACGAAAGTGTTGCCAACCTTTGAAAAGTAACTCTTCCATAAAACTGCCCTCGTATAGTGGCAGATAACGACCGAGTAGAAGACGATTGTACCAGTCTTTCGAAAACTTTTGAGGAAACTGTCATATTGACTAGATTATGAGGTAAGATGGATCAATTTGGTGCTATTTAAAGGTAGCAAAAAGTCATTGATAAAGATTGACAATGTGTATGTATAAAATTATTTCGTTCGATGAACCTATGATCTTTTATTGTTAAAAAAAAACAACTACTTACATACATACATATGTACAAGTATCCAATGCTCCAGCAAAGGAATAAGATTGATTAAAATCATATGGTCGATATCTGCAAAAAACTCGGAGAATTGATTTTCATTTTAAAACGCGTTTCTGCGCTTCTTTAATTGTACTTAATAAATTGTTTATTTGCATTATAATGTTGAAGTTCTTTTTATTAACAGATGTTGGAATAAGCTCTCGCATGTGTTCCTTGCAGTAAAGCGAAAGACCTTTCAAAGTATAAATCACTCGAAGGATTGCGGTGTAATTTACTGACACTATATAACATCGGTAAACTCATCACCACACAATTGTTTCATAATAAATTCAGTGACACGTTTTGTTAGCTGGAGCCAAGCATGTAATCGTGTGTGGCGTAAACAAATATTTTCCCGCTCGAAAACTCCTAGAACGCCTGTCACCCCCGTAAATGCCCTTTTCTTACATACCATGTCAAGTGGACGGTCAATCGAAAGTACCTGCTAACTCGAATAAGTTTGAACGTTAAAAAAATCACAAGTATACTTATAATGGAATAAGTTTGAATGTTAAAAAAATTACTTATTTAAGTTAGCAGGTACTTTCACTTGATCGTTAACTTTATGTGGTATGTAAGAAAAAGACATTTGTGGGGGTGACAGGCGTTCTAGTCGTTCTCCAGCGGGAAAATATTTGTTTACGCCACACATACGGTTACAGTAAAAAAGTAGGGTAAAAGTGCATGCTTAGAACTTGAGGGAAAGAAATTTTCTCGCTTACTTCGGTTGATACAGTTGTGACAATGCCTCGAGCAAGCGAAGCACGTGTCACCAAATTTATTATGAAACAATTGTGTGCTGATGCGTTTACCGATGTGATATAGTGTCCATAAATCGCATGACTGTCCCTACCAATTTAAATGTCTTGGCTCTCCCCATTTGCGCCGCCCTTGTATTCGATACAAAGTTGTACCAAGAAAGCGCAATTTAAATTCAAAATCGACGTATCGAGTATTTTTTACAGAAGTTGACCGTATAAATGGATATAACTGTATATTAGTTCATATATGTTTTTGAATACAACAGATATATGATTCAATGTTTGTTAATATCACTGTATATGTAAAAACAAATGCCCCAGGTGAGGATCGAACTCACGACCTTAAGATTATGAGACTTACGCGCTGCCTACTGCGCTACTGAGGCCACGTTTATTATTCCGTATAGGTGATGTTATATATGTACCCAAAGTTATAACTTTGTTTAGCTTTAAATTATATAATATGCAAATATATAAAACCTTATCAATCTCACATTCTATATTATGTTTAATCCTACCTTTAGCCTAGCAACACCGACTGGCAGCTGCTTTTGTTTTGATCTTTGCGGCACTTTCTGCATTGTTCTGTGATTCAAATAGTAAACATTAAAAATGCGGTAATACTGTGGCACTTTTTGATACTGCTGGGAAATTAATAATTTAAATTATCGCTCGACATTTTCGAATAGTAGTAGTTTGTGTTTTTTTGAGTTTTTAAGTCATTTAAATGATTCGCCGGAACGGAGCGCTTGTTTTCAGTAAAACATAAAAATAACTCAAGGAGAAGTCGGTTTTACACGTAAATTAGCACTGTATGTTGACTTTAGCTGGAATGTCTTATAGAGAAACAAAAAAAGTTGTTTAAATATCTGAACCAAAGAAAGTATGTTACGAAAAATTGCCATTAGGCAGCCGAGATGTTTTTTAGATTATTCGACGATTTGCACATGTTATTTAAGGTCATTTGCGTGTTTACAACGCGACCACGATTGCAGCTCACAGTACACTCTTGCATGGATTAATACACATGCGCAACGAAGACCAATCGCCGCGAATACGTATAATTTTAACAATTTCGGTAGGGCCTTTGTGTGAAACCTCTGTGACGTATATGTATATAAACATAAATTTAAGATTTCTGTAACAAAAGGAAATAGAATTAATGGTTCGTACACAACACACCGTTTCTATAAATTCCATAATTCATGTAACCACTAGGCTGGTTACTTAGCGTCTTTTACGATTTTACACAAACGCATTCATGATTAAATATTTGAAAAAGATTTTTCAACGTCTGTGATTTGAAAATGTTATTCCAAAGATATCTTAATAAAATCAATAAAACTTGCAAGATTAACAATTAGAGACCGGATTATATGTTCGAGATCTGACTAAAATATGTACATATATATGTCTTAAATATGAGCAAAATATGTTGAAAATATTCCTAAAATCTCAGGAATATGTAAAATATGTTTCAAAAATATTTTCAGAATATCGAATATATTTTGAAGTAACAAAAAAAAGAAACAAACACTAAGAAAATTTAAACAGGTTTTATTAAACAGATACCTATCACTTGCATTTCTACATTCTACTACTGACGTAATGACCTCATGACACCATATGAAATTAAGTTTGGCGCCATTTTATTATTTTTAATTTTACGCGATTGTGGTTCCATCTACCTTTAAGTTAGAATGTACCTTAGCATTCCACGTGTTTGTAGCGTGATTGAGTCATTTGTACAAAGTATATAATATTTTCAAATAGTTTTGGGGTCACTTAGGCACCACGTCAGTGTGCACGTAACTATTAGAAAAATGGCAACCACGTCTAAGGGTGTGAAATATGGTGATCCTGACTTTGAAAACACTTTGTTGAAATGGTACGAGGACGCAGAAAGTGAGGTTAGGGACATTGAGTAACCGAAGGAGACTGGAAATACGGTAAATGACATTGAAAGTGAGCATAATACAGATTCAGTACTAGGTGATAGTGAAGAAAACGATGATGAACAGTTAGACGAAATTTTTTATGAAAGCGAGAATGAAATTCCAAGTGTAAGACATTTTTATGGTAAAAACCGATTTAAGTGGTCGTCAGAACCTTTTGTACATAGGTCTTGAACTCCGAAACATAATATAATTTCGCATATACCTGGACTTCTAGGTGACGTGGAAAACATTGGGAGAAGTGCATCGCCTATTCAAATATGGAGATGTCTAATCTCTAACGATATGCTAATTGCTATTCTTACCCAAACAAATTAGAAAATATCTGAAATGAGAGGACGCTTTAAGCGCTGTGATAAACCTGAATTGAAAGATCTAGACATCATAGAACTAGAAGCGTTGTTAGGAATACTATACTACAGCTCAGTTTTCAAATCTAACGGCGAGGATCTTAAATTATTGTGCGCAACAGACGGTACAGGATGCGCCATTTTCCGCTGTGTAATGTCTCGAGAGAGAGAGTACTAATAATTTTAGCTTGTCTGCGTTTTGATAACCGCGAACATCGACCACAAAGAAAAGAAAATGATCCAACTGCAGTAATATCTTGGCTCTTCAATAAATTTGTAAGCAATTGTCAGAAGTAGTATTCTCTTGGAGAGTTAACCTGCATTGACAATATGCTCATAGGTTTCAGAGGTCGCGTGAAATTTCGTATGTACATGCCCAATAAACCAAATAATTATGACCTAAAAGTATTCATTCTTACTGACGCTCGCACCAATTATTTTTTCAATGGTTATATTTATACCAGCAAAGGTAGTGATGGACAGTTATTGACTAACCGAGAAAGACATTTTGCAATTCCTACACAATCAGCATTGCAACTTACTCAACCCATCATTAATTCAAATAGAAACGTTACTGCAGACAATTGGTTCTCATCTATATAACTTTCGAACGCATTGCATGAAAGAGAACTAACTTACGTAGGTACACTAAAGAAAAATAAAAAATTCATTTTTACCTGATAGGAAGAGAGAAATAGACAGTTGTATGTATGGTTTCACTAAAGATAATACAATTATTTCTTATGTACCAAAGAAAGGCAAAGCTGTTCTTCTGATTTCATCAATGCACCATCAGAAGGCTGTTGATATCGAAACGGGCAAACCTGAAGTGATAGCCTTCTACAACAACACCAAGAGAGGGGTGGATACCCTCGATAAGAAATGTGCAACGTATAATACTAGTAGACGTACTAGCCGTTGGCCAATGGCTGTATTTTATGCCATATTGGATATTGCTGGTGTTAATTCTTATATATCACATGAAAGCTATCCAGAAGAAAATAAAATTAACAGGGCCGATTTTTCAAAGTTACTTGCTAAAGAACTTGTAGCAAATCAGTTAAATAGAAGACTCGAAAATCCTAGAGTTCCACGAGAACTGCGACTCAACATAAGCAGAATATTGCAGAAGCCTCTGCCTACGACCGATGACATCGTTGAGCAAAATGTGCTCAACAAAAGGAAAAGATGTGGACTTTGCCCACGAAAAAATGATAAGAAAACAAAAAACGTGTGTAGTTCTTGTAATATACCAATGTGTGACAATTGCAGGGCAAACATTTGTAATGAATGTGCTAAATAAATAAACATGTCATTTCCAAATTTATTAAAGTTGAGGCATTGTGATTTTTTACTTAGAGTACAAATTTTTTGTAAACATTCTTTTTAGTTACTAGGCTGCTTAGCTTTTATTGTTCTACACGTATTTTTGTTTCAAATCAACAAATTAAAAAAGTACGACGTATTTCATTACACCATTTCATTTATGCAGTTATTTTGATATGATAATTTGTAGCATCTGTAATAAACTTGTGTTTATTCAAATGCTTAAAACTAGAGTTTCTTTATTTTCAATATCCTCTAATAAAATTAATATAATAACAACTTGTAATTCATTTTCACTTTCTGGCCTTTCCTGTTAATATTTTTGTTTGGGGTGTAGGTAACCCCACGTCAGTAGCTATGTTCCAGAATACGCACGTCAGTAGTAGAATGTTAAATTAAGAGAGGAGTGGACACACGCGACCGCTTAAGGGTTTTTTATTATATTTTCTAAAACAAATAATTAAGAAAGAGTAAAGCTAACTATTTCTAGTACACATAGATTACTTTAAGGATTCCCAACTAAAATGTTATTTAAAGAGTAATATACACAAATTATAACCGTTTTTAACTCTGCACTGGTTCTATATGCCCCTTAGTACTGGAGCACAGAGGACCATATAGAGGAGCGCAGAGGACTATGTGTTGAATAGTTATTTTTATATTGGCTTTTGATGAAAAGACGTATTACATTGTTTGCAAAAATGTATTTTCAGATGCCTATAGGTTACAAAACAGAAAAATATTTCCAATACCTTATTTTTGTAACATATCTTAAGAACACATTAAACAATTAAATTCTTCATCCTTCTCCGACACTCCTGCGCAAGCATCATGTGCCCGTCCTTTGCAGTTCTGACATTGAATCCATCCCTCCCCTCTTCTTGACTCACCATACCTGCTTGGACAATACATGCATATGGTGTTACTGTCTTTACTATCACTACTTAAAATTTCCACGACTTTCTTTTTCTTTTTCTTATAACGAGCTTTTCTTGGGCAGTTTCAGTAAGTTTTCTTTTCGCACTTTTAGTGTTTTGTTTCTTGTCCTTTTCATTTCCAATAAGCTGGTTCTTAAATGGGGAACGTGTCAGTTCTTCAGAATGTTGAGCTCTACTAACTCATTTCTTTGAACTGCGGTCTTTATTTTTACAGGCATCTGACCTTGGTTTTTGGAGAAACGTTCAAGATAACTTCCATAAACGAAGTGTTACTACAGCTAGGCTGTGCCTCTTGAAATACCTGTTCAGTTTCTTCTTCCACCGAGACCGAGAAAAGTCTTCGTTCGAAAATATTTCGTCATTGAATGAATAAATACCACTGGATATGTTTGGAAACCTTTTACGGCTTTCTCCATAGTGGCAATGTGAAGAAACGCTTTTGAAAAAACTTCTACTACATCATGACAAACGAGAGCTAGAGTTATTAGTGTGCCATAGATCACACTCTTTTGCATATTGCTGTTTCAAACACCCAAGCCAATACAATCAAGTGGCTGTAGGCGATGACTGCTATGGAGTGCAAGAGACACTATTATAATATTGTTTTTCCTTGCTTTATTTATTGTTGCTAGCTTCCTGTGACTATTGTGGTTATCAAGAGCTATTAATATTTTATTGGTCGGCTCACATGGTTAATAACGTGATCTAAACTCTCTTGTTGTTTGGTAAAAATTTATTTAGGTATTCCAAAGCGTTTAGATGCATCTCGAACCAAAATTTCGTTTCTCTTTACCATTTCCTCTTGTCCTCTTCTGCACTGTTCATGAATTTTCAGGTCTTTTCAGAGGACCGCTGTGCCCCAGCGCCGTAATTAATTTTTAAATGGCCGCTGCTCGAATCCATGTTTATTTACACTTGGGATAACAAGCTTATTGTATAGCGAAATATTCGTGCTTTTATTGTTCATGTTGAAAGATAAAACTACACAAACAATTAAGCAACAATCACAATTGTTTTAGGTATAAAATTTAATATTACCCACCTTAAAAATAACTTTTTGTCCACAGTGATCTTCACACTACACCTACGTTGCTGTAACTGAAGCATAATATGAAGTGCACGCCTAGTTACCTTTGACATAAACCAAAAGATTAGGCTACTTTTAAGAAAATGATTTGAATGAAACTATGTACCTCGTCGGTCCCCTGTGTTCCCTCCACCCCTACATTCATTACTATAAAAACAATTCATTCAATATTTTCAATAGTTAAATTATGTTTCCTATCCGTTCGTAGGGATTTGTACGTTGAAGAACTTCATTCGACGTCAACTGATGTGATTGGTGCATATTTTAAAACATTAACAACTTCCGGATTTAAATCGGGTTTTAACATCAAAATCGCCAAGGAGAATTTGGTTTGCTTGTTGCAACAAATTTAACTCGCTATTTCTTTTTAAAATATAATTAAACTTTTTATTTATTAATTGTCCTATTTTACAGGAACTTTCTGAAGTTTTCACGCCCTGTAACACTTCACTTTATTCGGTGTTTGTAAATGATGAGAATTTTTAAATGATAAATACTGAAACGTATACACCCCCTATTTAAATCTTTTTAACCAATCACAACTCACCTTTATTCGTCTAATTTCCGATTTTTATTCTTAGGAACCTTAACAAAATCATCTTTGCTCTTCGGTACTGAACATGATATTTCGTTTGGAATTTTAAAAGCTATTAACAATTTCTAAGAAAAATGTGCAAACATAAGTTTTTGGAAACAGCATTAATCCCTATTTAAGTAATATTCATTTTATTATATTTAGCGAAACATTTTTTATAAAATAACGCAGTTTTCAAACGGAAGAATATGTCGAATAATTTCAAATATGTTAAAATATTCGAAATATGTGGAAAGACGCCGAAATATTCTAAATATGTAAAATTAAATTAGTGCTAAACGCTTTTATTTACCACAATTCGTGTAGATCTTAAAGCGTTCAATTGCACCGTTGATAGTTATCGACAGAGAAAACATATAATCCGGTCTGTTAATACTTATTAGCACATTGAATTCCATGTATACTCATTTCCTAGCCGAATTATATTTGTGTCTTTAAAGTAGGGGTTTTAGAAAGCAAGTGTTGCTATCAGTTTTGCGTATTGGAAAGAGACGTTTTCAGTAGTTAAACCGTGTACAGCAAACAGCCAGGCAGGGCCGGAGCCACCGCATGCGGGTGTACAAGTTGTGCCCCGCACAATGGTACCTCATCCAGGGGCCAATGTCGTCACGATAATTAATAATTTCTATAATTTTTATACGTTAAAGCTAAGGTACACAGTTTCACCCATCATTTTTCACAATGCTAATATCTTTCTAAATAGAAAAATATTCATAAAGCGCTAATACGCCCAGTTTTCAATGGACTGATTAGACCCTTTTATATTGGCAGGTAGTAAGTTTTATGAGAGGTCATTTAAAAGCGGTGCATTTTAAAACAGAAAGATAACCTAAAATCGAGTGTATATAAAATTAAACTTATTCTCTTATTTAGTCTCCGTTTCATTGTCAAAGTAAGTGGTTGTGTGTAGTTAAGAAAGTTTTTTTAAAGAATGAAACGCGTTGCGGTTGCAAAATTTCTCCTCACAAGTTTTGTTGTATTTGTAGAGAATTTCTGGTGAAATCACGAACCAGACCTTTTCTCAAAAAACTCGTGAAAAAAACCTATTTCATGTATTTCGGCGTTTCATTTGGAGATCAAACTATGCGTTCCCCATGTGTGATGTATCAGCTAGAGCGTGTCACTGGGGTAGTGGGTGAAAGAGAAGGGAAAAGGTATGCCTTTTGCAGTTCCAATGGTATGGCGAGAACCGACCGATCATTTTGATGATTGCTATTTTTGATTGGAACTCATTTGTAAGTGTAGTGAGGGAACTTTTTCGCTTGGTTGCCGAATGTCATTAAAAATTCACTTTCTCCACTCCCATTTATCTTTTTCTTTTAAGAAATTGGACGCTGTCAGCGTCGAACAGGGCAATAGATCTCATTAAGATATAAGGACGATGGAAATTCGGTACCAAGAACTATGAGATTCAGTCATAATGACTACTGTTGGTTTTTGAAAGAAAAGAAGTGACCCCATCTAAAAAGAAAAATATGGTAAACTGAAAATGTCGTTAAATAAAAATGAATATTTGCGTCGCATGCAAACGTCAAGGAAAAAATGTTATAAAACAAAAAAATTTGGAAGTGGTCAAACAATGAAAATATTATTAATTTCAAGTCGAAAAGAATTTTTGAAGTTTTCGAAAGAAATTGTTTTCACATGCACATAGAGTGAAATATAAGCGTATATTTACTGTTTTGTTAAAGAAATGTAAACGCGAGTTAAATCCGGACCATATGTTAAGTAAGGTCGAATGGTTATTTGGATAGGACGTGTATGTTTAGTTCTATAGACAACGCGTCTAACATCGAGTGCGTATCAGGATACATCAAGCGAAATATAAGTCGGGGGTCCCAAAGCTAAACTTATTCGTCCATATTATTTCTGTTTGAATTTTCTTTTCTTTTACACTTATAAACTTACTTTTGCCTCATATAATCTTATAAATAAATTTGACGCATTAGTTGTGAAAAACTCTATACGTACAAAGTTGGTTACAAGCAACCCCTACACCGGGAGGAGGTTGTCTAGACAATATAATAATCAATAACACTACGTAATCTTCACTGTAAATCATAAGTTATGATCTCTGGTATATCTAACCACACAGCCCAGGTATTTGAACTAGATATACCTGTAAACCAGGTATGGGCAACTTCCGGCCCGCGGGCCACATGCGGCCCTCGAGTAAGATTTGTCCGGCCCGCTACTGAATTCTTTCGTTGTATATTAGCACGGTCCGTCTAAACTTAATTCATAATGAATCATAAGGATACCACAAAAATGTATATTTTTCAAGATTACTCGCAGCATAAAACTTCTACAAAAAAGGTTGCCCGTGCCTGCTGTAAACCATATTAACCAAAAAATCTTTGTAGGAATTTCTCTAGTAATACTTTGGAGGCATTCTGCCTGGAGCTTTCTAGCGAGCATTTTCATTCCGCATTTTATAATATGTATTAATATACGTGGATGAAAAATTTAATAATTTTCTGTGCATATTCAAACGATACCTTGAGGCACATTTTCCTCTAAAGCAATTACATAAAAGAACTAAAAGGTCATATACTAGTTGCCTAGCTATATTACCATACAAAAATGAAATCGCCATATACGAAACAATATGTGTCTATTTATATGATGAATATAAACCCCACTTAAAACTGCTAAAAGTGGAGTATAACCAATTATTCGATAATAAGATAAAGAAAATGAATGGTCGCAGAATAATTAACCCAACCAACAAAACTAAAGTAGTCCGGCAAATTACTCGTGACGAATTAGGGGAATTTATTTATATATTTATTTGTCATAAAGTTTCATAGGAAACAAGGACATTGTCAGATACATAACACATAAAAATATATATACAAAAGCTACACACAATGTATCAATGTAATGGAGAGATGAGATCAGTACCCATGACCGCCCATCAGCGTACTCCCGAAACGAATAGAAGACGTTTTCCCCAAGAAATGTATGAAGTGCTTGACCAAGCTTTCTTCCACTTTCAATCTTTTGTAACTCATCAGCGAGGGTGTTATAAGCTAAAATCGATCTACAAAACGCGCTCCCCTCATACATGACGAGATTGTGGTAGATAGATTGCTAGAATATCTCGTAGTCATACTTTTAGAAATGTCGATATTTCTACCAAATAAATGCTGATTTTCTTTATAAAATAGTTTTCAAAAATCAATGCACCCCTTTTATGCAATTCAATATAAAACTGAAGTTGGATCATAAAGTTCATAAAGTTGGCCGGTAAAAATGTAAGTGCTCTCGAAAAAACGTAATACTTCAATTTAATGAGGTCAAAATAAAAGTAATTGATCCAAATAATCAAATGTAAATGGAAGCAGCCTGTGTATATTGCATTTGACCACGAAATGGCAAAAGATATTTTGTTAAATATGTATAATAGTAGAACTCCATCAAATTAAATACAACGTTGTTGCGTGTTTAGTGATTGTGGAAGAGGTTCGTCAAAAGTAGTTTTGACTTATTTCACAAAATGAATTCCATACAACGCATTACTTCCAAATAAACACCAGGATTAAATTATTTTCGAAATCATTATGGAACTTCAATAAATGATAACGATCCATAGGTTATGACCGAACTTCGTTCTGCCTTTGGCTGTACCTACATTAATAAATACAAGGTGATATTATTTAACGTCAAACTGATTTATAGAAACGTGATGATAAACAAATCCTTGACACGTATAAGTTTTAAAGAATATAGAAACAAGAGTTACGTTAAATGTAAGTATCCGTTTACAACGCCATTGACATTTCTAAGCTTCTAACCTTACAATATAATGTACTATTTATGCTATTAATAGAGAATATGATATGTAAATACATGTATAATCCCCACATTAGTCAAGTAACTACAATGTAAAAATTATTATACTTCAATTGTACACTGATTCTTAATATCATTTGTAGTGCGACAATTCTTTCAAAATTCTAACCAGAACCACATTCTTATAATTTTATGATTAGGTTTTATATATCAGTCCTTAAAGTACCTACTACATACATTAACTGCCAATACCCTGGTAAGTATAGATTTCCGGACCTAAATTGATTGCAATGGCATGGATACTGTTTATGAACTTACATTATTCTAAAAGCTGCATCCATCAAACATAAAGCCTGTTGCCATTCTTAGGGATGAGGAACTATGTCAAATTAATAATTGAATGGATGGGAAAATTTATACAGTTCCTGTAATAGCAGTATATGCTCCTATCGATCATACTGTAGCTGCCAAAGAGGGCGCATTTCATACAAAGTTGACAAGGGTGCTGGAACAAATTAGTAACCACAAACAGATAATACTAACGGGTGATTTAAATGAGTTCGATGGAAAGTTAAGGATCCAGAGTACGGAGAGAGCATGATTAACGATAGCGACGAAAGATTGATACAATTATACTCACAAAATGACATCAAAATAACTAATAGCTGATATAAGAGCTGGTATACGAAGACATACACATTTAAGAGGATACAATACACACGTAGCATACGTTACGATCAATTATATTACTATGAGAAAAGGTAAATTAATATTAACGCATGTAAGGGTAATGAGAATCCCAGAGTGTAGATCAGATTCTCTCGAACTGTGATCAAAACCACAAAACTTACAAAAATCTGAATCAGAATAATCAGTGAATTACCACCTCAAGGGCGATTACATAACCAAACGGTCAAATTCCTATTACAAGTGAGACTCTCTGATAAAGTTACCACATTAAGACAGACCTCTACAAATGAATTATACCTGGACATTAAACGATGCATACATGAGGCAGTATAGGCAGCTCTTGCGCCAAGACCCGCTTTAATGCCACATAAAAAATAGGTCGCTAGGGAAATAGCCATGTGTACAAGATAGCAAAATGCCTGTGGAGAGTGGATGCCAACAAAACGAAAACAAATGTATAAAGGAAAAAGAAATGCAACTCAGCAGGCAATTAATACGGCACAAAATATAAGTCTTGCAAAAAGCATGTAAAGAAGTAAATCAGTGTACAAGTAATTCCAGAGCAATTAATTGTTGGAAAATTCTTAAAAGAATGCGAATAAATAACAAAGATAGTACGGGGGTGAGTCTTATTGGAATGGAAAATTGGAAGAATTATTATGCGGTAGACAGAAGATAGATCTGAGTTTCTATAAATTATTTTCGCGCAAAATATGGAAGAAGGAAAACATTGAAAGCATCTGCTCCTACACATTCAGGATTTGGAAGACCAGAATGGCTTTAGACCGGTTACTCATGTACCAATAGGATGTTCACGTTAAAGGATACTAAAGCTTTTGTAGATCTACCGGAAGCGTACAACACGATGCTATTTAATAAGTTGTGACCGGTCATGCGTAAAAATGCTGTCAGTAAGATTTACGTAACTATAGTCAAATGGCTGTGTGTGACGGTAAAGGTTGACAAACAAACTTCCGACCAGCAAAGGGTTACGCTGGCCTCACTTTATTTTAAATATATATCTAGAAGAAGTTCTGACAGGATAAAAACAAAACTGCATAAATGATTCCTATGGCATTCTTATGAAAAATGGAACACTTTACATTTTATTGTTTACTGATCACCAGGTATCGATAGCACAAGGCGGAAAAGACTCTAGATACATGTTGCGGCAACCTATGAAAGAGTATAAGAAATGGGGTTTGATCTAAGATCGCATATTTAGTAGTAGAAGAGACAAATAACCAAACGCTTTAATATATTATAGTGTTAAAAATAAGGTAATAAAATGGTGTAGAACTACACCAGTACAACTATCTATTTATTTCGATACAGTATTTTAATTAATAGGAATATAAAATGAGGCTGGTTGTCTTCGGAAGCGATAGCGGCTGTGTCACCCCGGCCGACGGTCCTCCGTAGAGTGCATAGAAAACCCAACAAGAGGTAGAGACTCTACCGTAGAGTGCCTTCGCTTGCGTCCTCCGACCGGGTTCAGACGCGGATCCATAGACTAAACAAATTTCTAACAATAGATACCTGTCCGAATGGGAGATTATCGATGGTCAACAAAAGGCAATTGATTTCCCTAGGCTGATAAGGGGGAAGGTCATCTAGACAATAACAGCAGGAAGTGGGCGAGGCAATGACTGCAAGGCACTTTCAAGAAGGAAATTAGCCCGATAGTAGATTTTGGAAGCTAAGAATCGGGAAGTGGCCAGCCTTAAACTCCCATTATATATATTTATTGTACATATGTAAAATGTTCATTGATTATTGGGTATTCTCAAAAGGTTAATTCTTGGATATTTTTGAATGCTTTCTAGTATTGCAAAGATCACAATTGTAACTATTGTCTTAACAAAATAATTGAATCCATTTGCTATTTGTGAAATATGACGCCTACTCTTGTTGTTTCAAAGCGAGTTAAATACATGATAACAAATAAACAAGTAAGTTTGGATTAACAACTTTGCTTTACATGCCTTATAGGTTTAAATTTATTTAAATCTCTTACACATTAAGCGAATATTTAAATGCCATGGTTAAGGGTATTACTTTTATTTTTACCAAATTTAGGTTAAAGGTTGAAGGGACGCTAAGTTTTAAACCATGGAAAAAGTTGCACATGAATTTTTCTAGCTCCTGTAATTTTGAAATTTAAAACTAAAGTAAGAAAGCTACTTGAGCGTACGAATACCATTGCATATCTTTAAATGTATATATATATATATATTTCGTGACCTTTTATACTTATCTTTTTACTTATCTTTTCGGAACACCTTCGTCAGTGAAAAATTTTTTCACTGACGAAGGTGTTCCGAAAACGTTTGTAAACGTTCTGAAAATATAACTATCGTTCAAACCAGCCTTGTTTTATTGACCTATTAGTGGTAGATCTCTATCATATAAGATTGTATATCTTTGGAAACTAAATTTGCAAAGAAATTCTTTTAATTTCGTCAAAAAAGGTAGTACCGATTACCCATAATACGGGAAACAGAGTTCTTTTACAATGTTAAGAGCTTCTACAGTTTTAATTTTTCTGCAATCACAACTGAAGAACCAGTAAGCTTAAGGGCTCCAAATTTTGCATACCGTGTATTCGTTACAATAGCTACGACTTCTCATCGAGCTTATTTATAAATTTCTTGTTTGTTGTTGAATTTAACCTCAGTTAAGGAATAGAAAATGACCACGGGCTTACCATCATTTTCGGACTTAAAGAAAGTAACGATAATAAAGGAATTTACAAAAAGCTCGATGACAAGTCGCAGATATCGTAACGAATACGGTATTCAAAATTTCGAGCCAATAAACATACTGGTTCTTCACTTGTGATCGCAGAAAAATTAAAGCTGTAGAAGCTCTTAACGTTCTAAAAAACTAGTATTTTATTGTTACACACACTACTTTTAAAGGTCAAATATACAATTTTCAAGATAGTTTTGGAACTAATAAAAAAATTAAGTTTAACCGATCTTGAAAAAAGTACCAAACACCCTTAAACTGTATATCAATAGAGTAACCCTGAGATCAGATTTTATTGTATAATCAGATTATATTGTAAAGAAAATATATAAGAAAGTTAGAGTTGTTAAATAGCCAGAACAAATAATATATGTATAAGTAATAAAAGGGCAAGTGATACAGATGATTTTTCAGTAAGAATGATAGAACTGAATGTAAATGGAACCACTAATATGGTACCACTATATGGAAATAACAATAAAATTTTGAGTGATGTTTTTAAACTAGTTACTTGTTGCTGGTTAGGTTGTGTGGACCTGTGACTTCAAGTAACTCCACAGGAAGTCATCGAACGGTGTTGTATTGCTTGAACGTGACGGCGAATTGATTTGGATATTTCGGGAAATTAATTAATCGTGGAATTTCTGTTTCAATAAATAGATGGTTTCGATGGATGTAACACGCAGCACCATCCTATTGAAACCATACCTCTTCCAGATCATTATTATTATTATTATTATTAATATTAATAATATCTTTGATGTCAAACAGTTTCCTAGTTACAGGATATAATAAATGCATTATATGCATGTAACAAAAATTAAATATTATATAACAAGTTAATGTAAAAAAAAGCTAAACAAAATTATTGATATTATAAAAATATATATATCATTATAAAATGAATTAGCATTTCTGCACATAGTCGGTATTCCCTTGAGAAATCTCATCGCCATCTATTTTGAACGATAAAAATTTTAGTGGTTACAATTTCTCAAGGGAAAGTTGCAAATATAAATAATGAGGAGACCATGCTGATGAAGCATATTCATGCTTGCTGGCTACGAAGGCAAAATATAGTTTCTTTAACAATTGTATATTATTAAAGAAGTGTGAACAACTAAATATGAATGAGTTTATATAATTTACTTTTCTTGTATAAATATTATAATTGCACTTAGTGACATTTAAATATAATGTAAAATTATGACACCAATTGGCAAGGATATATAAGTTGTGTTGTAGGTGTAAAATATCATCCAGGCCCTCAACAGGTCCATAAATTTTATGCAAATTTGTAAACAAAACGTCGTTTGTCTTTGATCTCTAACGAATACTATTTACCGTAACATGCTTTCGACCTCGTTTTGAAAGAAATAAGGACCAATGATGTCTCCAGGATGCAATCAGATCTGATAAATTACCACCCCATATACGGCAATTATGTTTATTCACATAGCTATTGAGCCGGAAATGAGCTTAATCGCACAACAGAATTTTGCGATAAAAATGATAAGGTGTTAATGAGCAAAATCACCGAACTTATTTCGCGATAAATGGCTTCTCCTTTTGCACCAACTGGCTCTTTTAAGGATCTAAACCAAGTATACCGTAGAGCAACAGGTCAATTCCACGTCGTTCTCAGTAATTGAGAACGGCGTGAAACTGACAAATTTGGACACTCGCCTCAACAGTGGAAATTGATCACTACATGCTGTTTCTTATTTCAAACTTTGATCTCAAACGACGATTATGTCGACCATAAAAAGGCCAAAGCCCTTATAAATTTGACTCACAGACTCATTACTTTTTATAATAAAGTTTATTATTCCACGCCGAAAATGCATTCGTTCTACAGCCATAGTTTTTGTTTTCTACAATGTATTTCGTATCAGAACGGATACTTTGAAAGAAAAATATCGTATTTTTCGTTGCTCAAAGAGAATTTTCTTCCGGATAATTTTCAGTCCATTGGGCAGGTTTTTGGATCAGTAGTATAATCGTAATACATGCACACATAGCAAACTCAAACGCGTGGATTTTATCACAATGTATATAGGTATGTATGTATGTTTTTCGTCATTCATTTATAACTTATAGGAACATAAACTTCCATTTCTATTATAATTTATATTTCAACAATTAGACTCTTCAAGGGAATACCTGTGTACCTTCGATATATATTTCTTTGCATATGTACTACATACATAGTATGCATTTTTATCGGGATTAATGTGTTTTCTTGAAACATCCAGTACAAATTTAGTGTAGCAGTCAAATATTTGTTATTCCTTCCTACATACATTTTCTAACATAAAATATATCCAATTTTTTTGAAAAGGTTCTTTTCGTAAAGAATAGTGTTCAAATTTATCAAAATGTTTTTATACTTATATTTCTCCAATAAGAATTAATGCTAGTATAAGAACAAAAAGTATAAAGAATACGATTAGTCACATATGTAGATATTGAACTATTAACATACAAAACCCAAGGATATCAGAAAGACCTTGGGAATGGACTCTAGCAAGACGACTGGAGTCAAGAAATTGAAATGAACAAACCAAATACTAACAACTTCTAACGCCGACATAATATTACAAAATCCACAATAAATGTAGAAAGACAAATTATATTATTATAATGATTATTATTATTATATAGGGATGATGAAATATTGCAGTATGTATTACTAAAATAAGTTAGTTCTTCGGAAATCTTGTAAGTGCAGTTAGGTTAGGTAGAAGTGAAAACCAGTTATCTTGTATTCTGGATACAAGTTCAACTTAAAAACAAAAACTGAACTATTCGATGGATTTGCACAAACAGGAACGGCCCAGAAGCGATTGTTACTGATGAAATAAAATTAAAAGTTATATGTGAAAAAACCCATAACTGTGTTCCAGATATTGCGAACAATGAAGTCGATAAGTGTTTACATAAAGCCAAAAAGAGAGCAAGATAAGAAGTGAGACTAGTATCGCCGATATATCGGCAAGAGATGGTTGCTAAGGACAGAGGTTTGGATTTCGTTACAAATATTCCACACTTTACATCAGTGAAACATGCATTGTATAATGAGCGACACAAATCGCTAGGCATTAGCTTACTTCCGAAAAAACGAGAACATATAGAGGTCCCTAAATTTATGAAAGAGTATGTCATCATTGACGATAGGATGGAAGAGAGGATTCTTGTATTTGCAATGGACGGATGTAATTTATTAGCTGTGGGTTCTTGCTTCCTATTCGATGCGACTTTTAAAAGCAATAGTTCACTGCACACCATTCATGTGGATAATAGTGGTAGTACAGAAGGAAGAACAAATATCCTGTCGTATATGCCTTGATACCCAAAAAGAGGCGACGTGTAAACGATTTTTCTTCTTATTAAAAAATAAAATCAAGAATTTTTTACCAAAAAAATGTATTTTTGATTTTGAAGTGGCCGGAATTAATGCTTTAGAAGAAGTTTTCCGGCTACAGTTATCAAAGAATCTAACTTTAAGATATTTTATAAGATTGAGGTCTGACAAACTTGTATAGGCCAAAACTAGGAAGTAAGAAACCACATAAGAAAGTGTGCTGCATTAGCTCATTTGCTAGAAGATAAAGTTACAAATGGTTCTGTATAATGGAAAATGCTTCTATCGATGAAGCCATTGTGAAACTTAACGATTATTGTGTTGATCAATGGATTGATAATAATAACGTCATCGGACGACATATTCTGTAGAAGGATGGCATAACAGACTGAACAGGCGGATCGGAAAAGCACATCCTAATATATTTGAATTAATGAGAGTTCTAAAGGAAGAAATGCACTATTATAATTGTGTCTCCTGCAAAATTGTGTGTCCATAAGTACCCCAAAAGAGCAAAGAAATACAGTGAATCAGATAGGCGGTTAAAAATAGGTAAAAATAAGTGACCTAATTCAAAATAGACAAAATATTAGTCACACATGGGTTCAGCTGAAATATATTGGAAAATTATGGATAGATTTATTTTAAATTTAATTAAGTATTGTATATAGAAATTACTACACCCGAAACGGTCACAAATCACGTATAGTTAAAGGTACTTTTATTTTATATTTTTTAATACATGTAATAATTTCTGATAATATATATAAATATTGTGCACGTGTCTTCAAGGATTATCGTACATTTCTTTTAAGTTGAAATTAAACTGCTGAATCAGCAAAACTCGTTAATCTTGTTTTTATTTTTCCCTATTTTTCGTGAAACGCACGAAAAAGGAACGCCCGAAACGGTCACGAATCTTTTTGACTAGTGTCTCCTACTCGTATTAACTAACGGGATGACCACATGGACCGTAACCAAAATGCTCAAGGAATTAACGATACATGAAACAAATGGATCGACAGATACTGAGAATATCTCTAATATCACTTAACGATAGCAAGAGAAGTATCTGGATTAGATCTCTAACAAAACTCACAAATGTTGCAGCAACTATCTGAGAGTTAAAATGAAGTTATCAGGATGAGAAATGGTTTCAGAGGATGTTAAAAGGGCGGTTTTACCTCGAGGAAGAACAACTCGATTAATGTGGGTAGGGAACCATGGAGAAACATGTAGACTGCATGTATAGATTGAAGGTGCTCCTTGAGACGAGAAAAATAAGTTTGTCTAAAATGATTTTTCAATTCTTTTAATTATGAAATAAAACAACGATTTTAATATAATTTCGTTAAAGCTCTTATCCAATTTTCCAAATAAGATGCAAGAAAGATAACATTGTTTGTTGGTGTGGTTGAGTGGTTAGAGGGCTCGACAGCGTAGCAGGCGGCTCAGGCTTCCAATCTAAATATTCCAGCCCTGAGAACTCGAGCACTGTATGGTTTATAACCTTGGTAGTGTCTTGGTTAGTGAGGAAACTCATTGATCTCAATTGATAGTGTTTCGCTATTTCCTTTAAGGATGAAAGGAACAGTTGAAATTGCGTAATCCATCGTTGACCGAAAGGGAAGTACAGTAGAATTATTTCTATCCGTCTCAAATATACATATAAACATGTATAAACGTAAAATGAGTTATTAAAATTATTAATTTGAACATGAAACAGGAATTCTTATTTAATTTTTAAGGGAACCGGCTAGGTTTCTAGATTAAATTCCTATTGATCCTCTCTTTTACATAATTACCCTACCTACATATGTACGTAAGGATTATTGTGCACTTGTCTTCTAATAAACATTTGTTAACTGTTAAGGTACATTTGGGGAGATCAAGGTCCTGTTTTAATTAAGTAGATGGCATAAACGAGTTTTTAAAAATATACCTACTTGATAATTTCTCTAATCTTCTAAACCTATAGTTTTCCTCTCGCCATCTCAATTTGGTTTGAATACTTTCAATTTTTGCGGCATTTGATATCGTGTTAGCTAAACATATAAATATTTTCCCTATATTAAGAAAAGTAACAATGTTGCTCGTTCTTCCTGCGTACACTGGTTAATTCGCCCCGTCTGTACTACTTGTAGTAAAGTTAATTTATCTTTCGAGTTTAATATAGTTAATTTAACTTTGACTGATATACTAATGTAAGATAAATGCTGTTTACTTATAGTCTATAGTATATCTTAGCGAATAACATAAGTTGCTGTAAACTTCTGGAATACGTTATTGGTTTATTTTATATTAATAATGATACGTAAGGTCACAGAATAGACAGAAGCGACAAGAAGTGTCGGCAGCTTTGATGTTCATGTGGTCGATTTGAATGTCCTCGAAATAGCTCAGAAGTTAGCTAGCGCCAATTTGAAAATACGAAAGGTGCACATTTGTTCGTATTAATTAAAAAATATTAGAGTTTTGGATATGTTAAAAGAATAGTATTTGCTAAAAAGTTAAATCAGTGATACACAACAATAATCGTATATTTTAATTTTAATATGCACACACCATCCCAGAATAATAACATTAATGAAGCTAGCCAAATATACCACTATCCTCGTATTTAAAACATGGTTCCCAGCCATGCGCATACAGAATTTACCACAAGATTTTCTGACTTTGTCGCTTCTGTCTATTCTGTGGTAAGGTTTACTTAACAGCGTATAAATAGGTAGAGAATATATGCTATACAATAGCTACGATGGTTTTATTCTTACGCTTGCATTTTTAAGCCACTGCTATTGTCATAAACCTGACTGTACATCATTTTGGTACACTATTGAAATTTTTAGCAGCCTAAGTTGGATCGGGATTCGGGTTCAGTTTATAAGACGATTATTACTACAATTTATTCACAAAGTATTAAACATCTACCTATACAAAATTTGTAGTTTATATAAGCAAATGACGTAGCCAACATACAATTCTAGCACTGGACTTGCACTTGTACTTTGAACTTCCAATGTACATGGACATATCTCATACATACAAGGGCAGTTTGATAATTTTTTAATAAAAAACTAATTTTTATTATATACAAGTTACTACTTGCACTTATTTTTCTACATAGTTGCCATTAAGATTCAAACATTTGTCATAACGATGAACCAGTTTGTTTATATTATTCTTGACTTTTGTCTAGTGTGTATTGAATAATGACAGATTTTTCTGTTACTACGTGTCCTGGCACCACCACACTTGATTCTATTATTTTTAACTATCTTGAATTTTATTATAGATTAAAATATACATGATCGATATACATAACAATTTCTTTTACAATGGATTCTAAACACAGTTTTTTAATGCCTTCTTCATAGAACTTCGCTGCCTGTGAATTCAGCAATGCTGTAGCACTATCCTGCAGGTCTTCGTCACTCTCAAATCGTTGTGATTGTGAATCGCCGATTTTCACAAATTTTCTCCTTGACATTACTTAAAAGTTCGTCCGTCACAACAGTTGATCTTTCACTCCGTTCTCCATCATGGACATTAGTTGGCTCTTCTCAAAACATACGGGACCATCTTCTAACCACAGTGTCACTCATGACATTTTCACCATAAACAGAACAAAGTTCACAATGAATCCCAGCATGTTGTTTGCACACAGAGAACGGAATTTTCAATTGGAGCAACCATATTAAATGACCGAAATAGCATGAAAAATGTCCGATTCTCTCTCTAGTACGGCCAGATTCACGCTGGACCAGGCTACGCCGCAGAACATCCCTCCGATATTCGCACTCCTCTGCTCACTAAGCGAAGACGGAATTTTACGAACACCCCGTAGTATAATTTCTTTAAATGAACATAAAACATAACCTATCTGTCAGAGTTGTGTGAAATTTGGACAGTGTTTAGAGAAGGGAGAAGGAATACCAAGCAGAACAAAAGAATATGTGAAAACTCGCTACAGGGGTCACCTTTTCCACGACAGAGCACCTGTCTTATAGTCTCTAACGACTACGTATTATCTTTTCTCCCAATTAAAGAGGTAATTAATGATCTGAAAACGACTGTAACGAAGCATTTTGATTCTAAAAACTATACATAATTACTATTACAAAGGTACAAAGTTACTTGTTAAATGTTGTAACAAGTGTGTTAAAATATATAAAAAAATAAAATGTCTACCTCGTCTCTACGTTACTGTTAGTTAGATTGGACATACACGATACTATCCTCGTAATGGGAATAAAATGATATCATTTTCATAATCATTTTTTATTAATTTATGTGCAAACAAAATATGTGATTGTTAAACTACGGTCCAGACTATGAGATTTCCAATTAGTACAGAACAGCCAAATATAATCTCTGTACCAATAGATGTAAACATGTAGAAACTAAAAACAAACTACCTATCTTCGTGAGTCTATATCTTATTTTATACTATTGTTTTGTTGAAGCTTCAAAGGCAACTTGTCTAAGATGACATAAAGTAATGTAGCTGAAGCATGGATCACAGATTCTGATGATGTAATACAAATTATGTGTACATGTATATTATGTGTATGGATTTGATTTACAACTAACAGATTCAATTATTGTCAACTACTAGACACGTGTGTACGTGAATATATGTATGTCTATACTTGACAAGAAAACAAGTCTATGTGCAAATTCTGGTTTGCGCACTTGTAATGTTTATGATCTACAAATTATCGCTAATTAAATAAGTACACACTAAAATGTTGAAGTAATATGCATACATATGTGTATATACGAGCAATGCACACATTAAACCTTTATATGTATATGTACTTGTATATTTTAAGTATCTGTCGTATTCTTTCTAATACTGTTTGAATGTAATAATTTGAATGATGTCATCAGTTAAATTTACAATGGAAAGGCAATAACTATACTTGAAAACAATTTTCAAACTAATTTTAAAATGCTTTAAACACAAACATCGAATGTTTGTACGTGTGAGTTTAAACTAATAGAACTGTGTGCTAGATGTATACGAATATGAGAAAATCACCAAAAATAAACGTATATACGCAAAGAGCATAGGTTATTCAGAATATTTTCGAAAGGAATATTAATAGATGTTAATACGATGAAAACGGACAGCTCGCACTCTTGTCAACGCGTGAATACGGAATTAATGGAATGGAGCTTAATGTTTTTGGAAAATTCAGTGACTTACCACGGCTGCTTTTTTTAATTTCGGCGTCGAGAAACACTGTTGAACATTTCCCATAACTGTAACTACTATGAACATTTATGCAGCAACATAGTAAATCACAAGCTATTTCACTTCAGTTATTAATTCGTCTTACAATGCGTAAAGGCACACACGCAAAATTATCTTGCCACATTCGTACGATATTTAGTTATTAGTAATTATTGTATTGTTAACTTGTGACGCGTCTTTTATTTCGTTATTGTATCCTGTATATTTGTATTTACAATTACAATTACTATCATTGCTATTGTTGTTATTTGAAAATGCTAATGAATGAAACCGACTTTTCTATGAATCGTTCGAATATTGTCATGTGGCGCGTGTATATTTTTTGCGATGATTATTTCGTGCTGCGCCAAGCGTTTGCGCGTCTGACTTGCAAAGATCGACTGCTTAAAGCCCTAATATTTGCAGTGAATTAGCTGTATACGTTTTATGACGACGAAGATCGATGGCATTAATCTTAAGTTACGTTGAACAATAAATTTCCTATCTACATAAGCGATCACTTTTGCTTTTCAATAATTAAAATTTGCATAACATATTTGTCTACATACTAAATAGAAACATAGTGCGTCTATATATATATATATATATATGTATATATATCAAAACCATTATATATCGATCGCAATCAAGTGGTTTGATCTTCTCTCCTATAACAACTTGAAGATCCCAATTAGAAATCTTCAACCGTAGTGCTAGTTCTTTAAAATACAATCTGAACATAATAATATTAATGAGTTTTAAAATTTTGCAATAAGATCTATTATTGTTACTAGCTTCAAAACTCTTGGTAAGAATGATAATAATGATAGAAAGAGTAGGATACGTGACCGATACGGAAATTAGTCGTTACAATTCGAATAACTCACTTAGTTGGTTAAAAACATGGAGATCCAGACCGTACTAGTTCAATGGAAACGGCGTAGATGCAAGTCTGAGAATTTATTAGTACCAAGGCGCCACTCTCCTAGTATAAAACTGAATCCCATTTAAGTTCCCGGAGTCAGAGAGACTCGAAAGCTCTATTTAAAAATAAAAGAAAAGAAATAAAGATAAATTGAGTCGAGAGAATGACGTTTAACTACACTTTATTCGTCACTGACTCACAGCACCCTTGGGTTGTGTAGGGTCTCGGTAAAATCCAAATAAGCTATCGTTCTTAAATAATTCCAGAGGTAGCGAATTTTTCCCAAAACTCAACGAGACAAAAAGACGGAACTTAGCGTGATGTGTTTCCGGTTGTCAACCTTCGTACGGCGTGGTATCGGTATCGGGACGGAAGCTATCAAAGATGGCGGATTTCCTCGCACTCGGTGTAAAAATGTCGGAAAACCAGCCGAACACGGGAAACTGAAATCCTTCCAACTTTTACGATAATTCTTAGGTGTTTTTCAAATTCTCCGATGTTCTCAAATAATCTCTAGTCCCCTACTAGTTTATACTAATTCCTCTACTAGTTTCGTCCAATTGAGGGAAAGACAAACGTGGCCGAACAGTAAAATTGGGGAAGCGTAACTCCCAAATTCACACACTAATAATATTAAACTTCCCAGAGTCGAATTTGCGTGCAGACCCTCGACAATGAGATTTTGAAGCGAAAAAGAATAACCTATTCCCGGAAAACGACCTGTTCAACCGAACGCTACAAGCAGAAATGAATAATACGTGCATCCACAGCGCGAATTATATCAAAAACCTACCAAAGCGGGGCGCCATCCACACGTCAGAAGTGGAGCGAGAGGCCAGAAGTAACAATACCGGAAAACTGTGACAAACATAATAATAATAATAATAATAATAAAGTGTCTTTATTGTGCAACCCATGTCTACAAATGTAGTTACAATAAAATTAAAATACAACAGCAATAACAATTATATAGTTTGCACAATCTCAGGGCGTGGCTCAGTTAATAATCTGCTCTTGCCCAACCCTGTTACATCAAAAGAAGTAGAAAATACAAATAAAATGCCTATATTCTAGCCTAAGCCTATGTTCTGCACGAACTCGTGAAAAAGAAAAAGAGTTTACATTTTCATAAGAATGACACATCAATCATAACAATGCCAGCACCCCGGAGTTGCAACAACAGATCTCGCAACCACAACGAACATACATCAATCCCATCGACCCTACCATCATCTCTGAGTCAACAGCAGATTTCGTAGTTTAGCTCTGAAACACTGAACTGAAGACGATTTTAGAAATGTTGGTAAGTTATTGTATTTCCTATATATATTGAAAGTGAAAGAACTCTCGAATAACGCTGTTTTGTGTGGAGGAGGCGATATAAGACCACGAAACCGAGTCGAAATATTATGCACGTCAGTCCGTAATCTGATTTTGTTATAAAGGTATGGTGGACATTTATAAATAAGCAGTTTATGGTAAAAAGTTACAAACTGCAGTTCCCTCCTATTCCCCATATTTAACCAGCCTGCATCGATTAATTTATGAGAGATGTGCTCGTATTTTCTCACTCCGTAGATACATCTCAAACATGCATTCTGAAGCTTCTGGATACGATTAGTTGTAATATAATCCAAACATGAGTGGTAAACTTCAGAGCAATATGTGAGACGTGAGAGAACAAACGACTCGCACAGTTGTATCTTAATATTACATTACATACATTATAGTACATTTTCTTCAGGGCCAAATAAGAAGACCGCAAGCACCCTGACATGCGCTCTCGATAACGAAACGTATTATCCAACCTTAGCCCCAAATTTTTAGCACTTAGCGCCACAGGAATGTCTGTTCCATCAATTTTAATGTGAATTAGATTATGTAGGGCATGGCAAACTTCTGTATTTCCAAAAATCAGAGCCTGAGACTTAGTCGGATTAATATGGAGAGAAAGTGTAGAGGAGACAGAACAAATATTGGCGAGATCATTACTAATTTTAGCCATAGCGTCCATCCATTCAGGTGCTTTAAAGGAGTAATAAATTTGACAGTCATCTGCGTAGAAGTGGGCGCTAGAGTGCTGCAGCTGCTGAGCGAGAGGCGACGTATAGAGAGAAAACAGAGTTGGACTTAAAATGAACCCCTGGCGAACTCCCCGCAGCACTCGCCGCGGTCGGGATATGGTATTATTGAGCTTCACAGCTTGCGATCTATTGACAAGGTAACTATGCAACAGCTCCAGTGACTCACCACCAAATTCCCTAGCGTGTAAAATATTCAAAAGGGTCATGTGAGCGACGGTGTCGAATGCTTTCGAAAAATCGAGAAGCACAAGAATCGTCATTAATCCCTGATCTGACGCATGGAAGATATCATCAGTAACACACAGAAATGCAGATGCACACCCATAACCAGCCGGAAAGCCCGACTGAAGGTCAGGAAGCAAGCCTCTGTTCGATACAAATTTTCGAATTTGGCGTTCTAAAACGCGTTCAAAGATTTTTGATAGGGTAGGTAAGATGCTGATAGGTCTCAAATCTTTAAGTTCATGTACATCAGCTTCCTTAGGAATTGGCGTAACAAGAGCTAACTTCCAGCATTCGGGAAAAGTATTAGTATAGAATACACGTGTTAAAAATATGTGTTATATAGGGGATGATAATTGGACAGCAGAGCCCGATCATGCGAATATTGATACCATCAGAGCCCGTGGCAGTGGATTTGACGGCATCAATAATGCTGTTAATTGCATTGTTATCAGTCAAGGAGAAAGGAAAAGAATTAGAGTTTGTGGACGTCTGAGTCTGCCAGGTAATGCTAGTAACTGCACCACCGGGTATGCTGTTAATAAAATAATCGTTTATCCTTTCAGCATCCGCTAGAGTGTAGGGAATATTAATTTTGTTTGTTTAAACCAAGCAAATTTATATGATTCCATAGAGTTTTATTATCACGAGAACGCGATATGTAGTCAAAAAAGCCCTTTTTCAAGCGTTTGTCAGGTCTCTTAAGCTTTTGTAGTAGTTCCAGTGATTCGTGTTGTCTGTTCTTTTGAATTTAGTCCTCGCGTCATCTCGAAGTCTCATTAACAGTTTTAAATTGTCCGTCATCCAGGGAACGTATTTTTCGTAAATTTACGAGTTATAATGGGGGCATGCTTATTGAAAAGTTTTATAATAGTGAAATTTTCTAGGTTTTCTAAATGCAGCATATAGTTGAAATCAATATGCTGCAAAACACAGAGAAAACTAGGGAAGTGAATATTATTGTAATTGCGATATGTGCGAATGACCGGATCATTTATAGGTTTAGTAATATTAATGGAACAGTACACAATATCATGATCTGATAAATCATTGTTTAAAACACCGCAGTCAAGGCAGTTTGTCTCATCCGTGGTTAATATAAAATCTATCAAGGATGTAGGTTCGGTTATAATTTGTACGGTGCTCGTAGTAGCTAAGAAGTTGTTAAAATACTTTATCGACGGCTGATTCTCCTTTAAAAGGTTAATATTAAAATCACCGCAACATAATACACTGTCTACGCTAAAAGTGCAACTAATCAGAGAATCTTCTAAGTTGTCCAGAAATTGTATGTAATTCGCTTCTGCCGGATTATACACCGCACCAATACCTATCTTTTTACAGCCCACAACAACTGAGACCCAAATTTGCTCAATATTGGGTGGCGTATCAATTAGTGAAGTATTCAATATTTCCCGTACGTAGATACCAACGCCACCTCCACGATTATTTTCCCGGTCACAACGAAATAACCTATAGTTATTAATTTTAATGCTATCGTTTGTTACAGAATCATCAAGCCAGGTTTCAGAGACTGTCAGAATATCTATATTGTAATCATAGTCTACTGATCTTAACCTTCTAATTTCGGTATTAGGGATTGAACGTTGATGTGCGCTATCTTAATATTATTTGAATACATATGTAATATATAAAAGCAAGATATTAAATATTAATAATAGCAAAATAATTGAATGAAATCATATCATATCATTAATCATTACGGCAAATACGCCGTTAAACAAAATAGAGCCTTATCAGTCGTTTCAAGATTTTCAATTCATATGATATAATTCACTTTTTCATGCAATATACATACATAATTTCTGTCAAACTTGGTACCTTTGGAGATAGTGCTCTTAGAGATTATGTTCACCGAAAACAAAAATATATATATTTTCGTTGAGCATGAGAATGACATACATATGTTATTCTGTTTAATAAAAATTGCAGCCGTTCCAAACTCAAATTGTTGCAAAACCATTAGTCAGTGATAGACCAAAGCAAGACCCAAGCGGTACAATGTAAAATCTAAAACTTAAATGTCCATTAACGAATGCATAACGCATGAAATATTGAAGCAATTCACACAAAAGGACTGTACACGCTATCGTACATGTGCTATGACTAGAATATAAAGAATTTTGCGATATTTTTTTGTCGGCATGTGGTTTTCGCAAATCCTTTATTTGTATGTGTATTTATCAGTAGCGTTACTGTATAGCCTGTATATGTAGTAAGCACTGCGACGTGCGCTTATGAATTGCCAGCATTTGCTTGTTTTCCGAGGTCTTTTCAGTAACATATATTTTTTACAGTCACTCTTAGTTACGCCCTCGAGATAGAATTTATGTTTCTCTTCTTTTCACAAAGAATATAATGTAAATAACGGTGAAATATAAACATAGTACATAGAAACAAGTACTTTGTGTTGAGATCAGCTACTAGAGCTATCTAAGAAATATATGTATATAATCGAAATAACAAAAGGAAGGCTTCCCTAATTCTGTGATTAAGTTCCACATCACAGAAGAGAACAGTAAAACGTTCTCTTCTGTGAATACTAAACCTCCCAAAATTTGGAGCAAAATTGATTATACGACAAATTTCTTTTAATATTTAACAAGTTATGGCAAGCGATTTCGCCACAATTAATTTTAAAAAGTGATCAAGTCGCCCTAAATAAGGGAATTGAGAAATGTGTCACCCAATAAATTATTAAACCGTTTGAAGAAGATTATCTTCACGACATTGTCTCGAGTCGGTTTCTGATCTTAATGACGGAGTACCATATCAATCGACAATTTCCTGTTGGTACTGCGCATTTAAACCTGGACAGACAGCGACGATCCTAGGACAGATCACTCAGAAAAACATAAAAGCTATAAGGCAGTTGATGAAGCTGGAGAGAAGTGACATGTCGCGAGAATGAGGCATCCCTAGGCTTTTCAAAAACCAAATCCAAGGGATCTTAGAACGCTGTGTCTTTTAACTGAAAGCCAACTGTAGTTAATTGTTGCCAAAATACTTTGAGCCGGTTCAACATCAGAAGTTAAAAAATTTACACCAACATCATCATCGTCAAGCCTTTCAGCCCTTTGGGCTATGGCTAACGTCTTATAACATTTTTGAAGTTCTATTTGATGAGGTAAACTAATCCTCTTATTCCCTGTGTTTTAGAGTTTGCTATGAGTCCTGGCGGCCTGTGTTATTTTCCTCCATTCTTTCCTGTCCCTTGCTTTTAATTTCCAATCGGTTATCCTCATCACTTTTACGTCTTCCTCCACGGCATCTCTCCATCTCTTCCTTGGTCGTCCTCTGCCTCTGGGCCATATCGGAATCCACTGGGTTATCCTTCTTATCATTTCCGTTGGTTTCCTCCTCATGATGTGGCCTGCCCACTGGAGCCGTTGAGCTTTAATATGTCTTATAATATTTTCTCCGTCAAGTTGATCCTCTATGCGTGCGGCTGTTAAAATTTGTCTTTCTGCTATCTTTAGGTCTTCTTGTTCTTTTGTTACTGATTGCTGTGGTCTCCATTGCATACGTGATGATCGGCCTTATTAAAGTCTTGAACCAACATAAGTTCCGACAAATCATGAATTTATTTTTAAGAGTCCTAAAATAAATGGCTTCCCGCTGTTTGGGTGTTTCAAGATGAGGATTTAACAAAAGCCATTCGTTGCCAATATGTATCAAGAGAAAGAGAGTATTTTGGTGGCGTATAAGACTGAAGAACGATCGAGGTCGCTTGTTTTCTAGAAGCAATTGCCCTGTTCCAATAAGGTATGTCAGAATGTCAAATCATCCTCCACCGCGACAATGCAAATTTACATATAACTCAACATATAATTGAGCTTTGGACTAGCAAAACATCAAGTCACTAGATCATTTTCCATACAGCTCCAACCTAGGTTCTAGCGGGCTACGTTTCCACGGATAAAGAATGGACCGCATGGCCTAGCCATCCAACCGTAGAGAGTCCTCTTTTTTTTCTTGTCCCAGGATACAAACCCATTACTCTGAAAAAAGAATAATATACTGATGGCTGTTGAATGTAAAAAGCATGTATAGTGTATTTAATAAGTTGTGGTTTCAAAGTACCCCGAAAGCCTGTGGATGACCAAGTGTAGAGAATTACGCGCTGGAGTTTGACACTTCTGCTAAATCGCGGGTTGTAAGGCCGCGAGAGTAATGGTGAATAAAAGATGCGAACGTGGGGTTTCAAACTATTTACTAAACTAAACTGTTTTACAACTAACTGTACATAATTGCAAGGGGTAGAATATTGAGAATAATATTCTCGCCGAACTTGTAACAGAAACTCCGAACAGAAACTTGAAACTGAATTTAATTATCATAGACTGGGCTTTATATACTTGCAAGAAGGGGTAATCAGGAGACAATTAATAATACATTATGAAATGACGTGACGTGAAGTTATTACAAATTTTAAGGGCCTTGACTCATTACATAGAAAACAGACACTCAGACTTATGACGATGACATTAATGTCGGATTAGCAATAGAAAATTTCTTGAAAGACTAGAAAGTAATTGCGTACCAGACTAATGGGGCGCCAGTTGCAAATTAGTTACAGTATTACGGAGCAGTATTATTTCTATGGAAAACTTTCCCGAACATCAAGCACTATAAGAAAATGTAGAAACGACGACGAAGATAATTATCGAAGTTTCCTTTAAGTAACAATATAACATAAGATAAGATAACATAATCAGTAATCGTCAGTTATCAGAAGGTTTCGCGGTCCTGTATCTAGTTCTTCTCTGAAAATTAGCGCTACTCTCTTCGGTCCATAGCCGGCTCCTTTGTGTCACCAACTCTTCCCTCCGTTCCTCAATATTTCGCTTATACTGCTATTCCACGTCTTTCTCAGTCTTCCCCTTTTATTGTTTCCCATCGCCCTTACTTTCCATGCTGCTTCAACGTGTCTGTCATCTCTCGTTCTTAGTAAGTGACCCATCCATTTTAACTTCCTTTCTTCTATCTTTTTTCAATGATTTGACTTGCGACCCTTGTCTGATTCATTCAGTCATTTCTTCCTTTCTCGCTTCTTGTCACTCCCATTACCTTCCTTAAATACTTCATCCCCGCAGCCTGTATATGTTCTTCCAGTTTCTCACTTAAAACACAATTCTCGGCTCCATACGTTATAACTGGAGCATAAATAGTTCTAGACATTATGATAAATGATACAACATTGTTGCCGATTTTATTCTACTTCCAATTTCATCGTTTTGAGTACCCAAGCCGTTTATCATTATCCCCAAGTACTTATATGAATCTACCTGTTCGATTCCTTGTCCTTCATTAGCTACCACCATCACCTTCTCTAGTTCTTCTATTAAAATTTTCATATTAAATTCCAAGAGTTTACCAGTGGTTGCTACAAGTACTATATCGTTTGCAAGAGTATATGCTCCCACTTTTATTCTTCGCAAATTTCTGTACACTGTGTATAACATATTTTCGTGTCTTGTAACCATTTATTTTTATTATCTTATCTATAATGTAGATATTAATAGTGGACTCAGCACCCCTCCTTGTCTTATCCCATCAGTATTAGTGAATATCTTTAATATTCGGGTACATATTCTTACTTAGTTGTGTGTGTTGTCGTACAAGCTTTGTAGTATGTTTATAAAATCTCATGTACTTTTTTATTTCTCAAGCTCTTCTATATTCTATCTCTACTAACCATATTAAAAGCCTTCTTCATGTTCAAAAACCTTAAGAATACTTTCTCATCCTTCGCTAGGACTTCCACAATCTGATAAGTGAAAATATCATCCTGGGTTAGTACCTACATAGGTGCACTTGTCTGAAACCACTCTGTATATCTGGTTAGCGTTGGTGACACTATCTGCTTCAATCGGTGTTCTATTAGAGATTCATATACATTTAGAGCTGCATACAAGAGTAAAATACTTTTATAGTTTTCAGATGAGCTTGCATCACCTTTTTTATAGAATGCAAGAATTATAGCTATACTTCAATCTCTAGGGATATAAAATATTCTCTTCATCGTTCTATGATTTGATCTTCCGTTATAATATTTCCCTTTCGATGCTTCACTTGTTTAAGTCTGACATTTGTTTTATGTTTAATGTTTCTTATTACTTTGTTTACTTCCATTGACCGTCCAAATTTCTCCCATGAAACCTGTTGAGCTTCCTTAATCATTGTTTGTACCTTATTTCTCTGTTCCTATATATATTTCTCATATCTTAGGTGAGTTCTATGATGTATAACTGAGGGGAACAATTGGCTAGAGTGCACAAGACGACAAGAACAAAACAAGAAGCGGTACATACGGTTGTCGCATCAGGCTAGCCAATGCCGTGCTCAGCTCAGTGGGAGGTCGTGTCGGTTCTTTTTCAAGTGCTAAATAACGGTCGTTGAATACAACAGATCTTGTCAGGGAAAAAGATAGTATTCATGGTTGGCGCCCCAACCATGAAATTTGGGTCAAAAGTCATAAGAACTTACCAGATATATTTTCATGGTCAAATAATCGATACCTTTATATCGATCGAAGAACTGTCTGACGTCAGGAGCGACCAAGATAAGCTGGAAAATGCACGATGATTCTATCTGCTTAGATTCTGTTACGAAAACAATAAAATTCTACTTGAAAAACTACACCCGGTTATTCAAGAACTTGTGTATTTAGCCTTTAGTTAGACTTCATTAAAAATATTGAAAAACTACATAAAATTTGAGATAAAATTAGCTAAATAATGCGAACAGTGCGGTAACCGTAAGTCAACATAAAACGTTTTATCTAAACTTTCACAATATAAACTACAAAATGCGTGATGTTAATTGTTACTGCGAGTTATGCAAAATACGATACAGGTCTAGTAGGAATTTCGATATATATATATATATATATATAGATGAATATCAATGAATTTAATAAGAAAATACGGCCATCTAGATAATAATGATCTTACAAACTAGTGAATATTAACGTTGAATTTAGTTGATATTATTGATACGATATACGAAATATTTGAAACAAAGAGAAAAGGTTTAAGACATATAGAATGAATGCTTAGCTGTCATGGCTTCCGGGTGATGTCATCGCGTAAGGTTCTATCCTTTGTCTGCCTCGGATGTTGGAAATAGTCTTTCGGATTTGTCTGACGGATTAGACGATCGGTTTTCCTTCGTTTAATACCTTGATGGGGAGGTATAAAGACAATGATGTTCTATTAGGCACAACGAGGTGTAGGAGGGTTCGATCTCGGGTTTCTTTTCCTCCGCGAACGGGAGATGTACTTGAACAATACACTAGAGGATTTGCTGGCGAATTCCCCATTACAGAGTAAATACTTTCTTGATGATAATTCGATAAACGATACACACTTAAATTTTCTCAGCCATAACCTCTTCCGATCTCGTCACCGGTCTTTTACCACTCGCTACCTAATGCCTAATTCCCTCTTTTTTACTACGCCGAAGCTAAGATTCGCTTCGCGTTCTCGTGATTGGACGAATTCGAAAAACTCAAGGGCAACTAACACGCTGCGATATGATGGGTTCAACGGGAATATCGTTAAGCGATATTAGGAAATAACTATTGCCCGAAACGAGTAAAATTTGAGCCTATATTTCTAACAAGTTAAATGAAATACGGAACTGAACTAAGTGAAATTTGTGCACATAACAATCTCTTCTTTTCCTTCACTTCCCTCCTAATTGTTGCAAAGTGAGGAGTAGAAGCTTACATTTTTAGGTATTTTGCACACACTGACACTGATAATAAAGTCAGATCTTTCTAGTACTTCACTCAAATGTATAATAAATATCGCTTTCTAGAAGCACTACTAAAATATTATAAATTCAATATGGTGCGTAACTGCCACTCGCTATATACCTACTTGTATCTATCTACTAGTACCAACTATAAACTAAATAATTTTATTGTTGGTTACATATCAACCCTAATATTTTCATTCCCTCAGTTTGCTTTCTTTGGCTCTCATTTTTTGTATACCCACAGATTCTTCCTGCAATATTCAGTATTATTTCTTTGAATGATTTCCATTTTTCTTCTATATTGTCTTCTTGTTTAATTATATTGACTTCGCTACTAAATATTTTCTCTGTTTCATCTGTATACTTTGTATTCTTTTCGACGGATCTCTTGATTTAAAGCTTCGTACAAGCTGTCGCAATATAAATTGTTTATATTTTTAAACATAAATTTAATTAGGAACTTTCAGATACCCCACTGATACGGAAACGTTGTACTTCAGGACGAATTATCGCAATCTACCCCACCTCTATCTGCGCGAATTTACTCCCACCGTTCGCCAAGATATATTTCGGGTACTGTACTTTTCTTCTCCAGCATATATGTTTACAACTATTCCCATTCTTTACAATTTTTAATTTTGTGCTCCTACATCCTTGCTTCTACTAGGTAATGATCAATTCGTATCTCAAAACTTCTTTTAACCCTAACGTCCTTACTTGCCTCATGTAACTTCTGATTTTTGATCACATTGTGATATTTATTTCGTTATTTTGTATATTTTCTTGTGCTCGAACAACGTATTGGTTATAACTAGAATTTGTTAAAAAGGTGGTACCGGGCAAGGGCGTATGGTCCATAAATGCAGCGTCTAGCGCCAATTTGTTAACCGACATAGCCGCCCTCCTACCTATTCTCCAATCAACTGACTCCACTACACTGCGTTCACCGACATGCGCCCTTGCCCAGTACCACCTTTTTAACAAACTCTAGTTATCACCAAATCATTGTCTATCCAAAATTCTAGTAGCCCTTTCCTATTTCTGTTTATTGTTTCCTCTCCATGTTTTCCTATTACAACCTGCCATTTCCGACTCTTGCATTGAAGTCTCCTAGAATTATTAGTATGTCGTCACAATCTTCTATGGTTTGTTGTAACTGGCCCCAAAATTGCTCTTTCTGCTTCAGTTTTCTCAGTCAGCATAAACTATAACTATACAATACAAGAATAAATATAATAAAAATGCTTTTGTCTAATCTTCCGAACTCACTTAACGTTCACTGCAAAGCAACATAAGCACACAGAAAAAATTAATCTAGCTGTCGACGATGTTGACCATTCCATTTCTGTCACTAAAATGTCTGCCTTTCCACTAAATACATTTTTGCATCCATAAAAATCAATGTCAATGCGTTTGATTGGATTATTAACGGAGCGAATTGTGCCATGGTTCCTGAAATCTGTAATAGTTTCCGGTTTGTTTGATTTTGTATTATGACGGCATTTCTATGTTGCTAATTTCTATAATTTTTTATGCGCTCAAAACTTGGATACTTTTCATTTGATACACGCATCATACATGTCTACTAATATAAGTTAAATATAATATTGTTTCCGAAAGGGACAAATATTCTTTTAGTAATACGAAAGGGAATAATCATCATTTTATATATTCGTGTGTTCAATACGTGCAGAAAAATTGCAGAACATCTATATATTATTTCGGGAGATATAAAAAGTCAAAATGCAGTAAAAAGGTATTTACTATTTTTTAAAGTATTCCCCCATGCAATAACCGAAATTCGTGGCATGTGCATGATCTATTTTGCTAGTGCCAGTTTTTTTGGGAGATGTGGTGTTTTTATTGCATATTATTAAGGTTTGATGACGTGTCATCATTAAGTAGTGTAAACCGGTCTTTGTCTCCACTTACGTGCAAGGCGCGACATTGAAATTTGGAGAAGTAAGGGCGTCAGTCCGGTTTACACTACTTAATGATAATACGCCCTTCACTCTTTTATCAGACCTTACATATTACACATCATTGTATTGTATTACTTTTTCTCTTTTTGACGATATAAAAATGATCAAGCTTGTGCTTAGTAATACTAATTTTGTCGATAAGTTATCGTCTTCCTGATAAATCCACCTGTTACTGGTTTTCCCGATGGTTTCACTCTTCACAGTTTTGTTACTGTACATATATTTTTCCTATTATTCAAAAGCTTATTTTTTCCTCTATTGCTCGTTTGTGTTCCTTTCATTGCTCTCTTTCCTTGTTTGTCTAATTTAAGATGCCGCGTGAAGCGTGTACTTATCTTTGCTATATTTATAATTGAATGCTTTACTGTACACGTTTCAGTGATTCTGAGGAACTTCATGAAACTTGTAATTGCTGTATTTGTGAACCTCTTAACACTAAGTGTGCTGATGATGCACTAAAAGGTGGGTATAATATTGTTGTGTAAGCGTTGTTCATAGGTAGGCAATAACTTGAATGGACTTAACCCTATCATCGTTAATCCATAACACTACGGCAGTACTCATCTGCAGATTTACAGAACTGCAAAATCTGAATTGGAAGTATGCTAGTGTAGTATAACAAATGTTACCAGAGTTAAATATTTTATAAAAGCATGATTTAATGTATAAAAAGAATTCTGTTAGCATTTTTTACACATTTCGACAACAAATATACATTACAAGAATTCACATAAATTTACTGGAAATAATCAAGGATACATCGACGTACAGTACAGGTTCCTATAACAGCAATATATTTGGATGAACTGAAGTCAAGGTGAATTAAAGTTTCGTCCAGGGGACAACGGAGAAAGACAGGAGTGTCGTCCTGGTTTCGAGAAGAAATGAAGTTTGTTTATGAACGACGGGTTGGGATGGTCCACGAAAAAAGTCAGATAAAAAGTTATATAAAATACCAGGGTTGAAAAGTAGCAGACCACATCAAAAAAGAAGTTGTTATTTACAAACGACGAACAGACCAAAGAAAAAGAAGTACAATAAAAGGAAAAGATCAAAGAAAAGAAGTGAAGAAAGAATTCAAGAGAGAGAGAAGTTAAGGATTAGAAAACAAATTACACTTATACACACACTAGGTAATATATTTTGATTATATTGTTCATTATTTTGTTAATACAATACTAAAATTTTATAAATATGTATTATTTGTAAAAAATTTTGCTTTCTATATAATTAACTAAAATTCTCACTACAATTTTTGGCGCACAAAACGTGGGACGAACCTAAATTTATTCATTTCATTTGCGAACCTAAAGTTAATTTTTAAATTGATTTAATTTCATTTCATTGTATCATACACAAATTTAGAATTTAAAAATGTAAACAAACGTCAAGATGACACAGAGTACGGTGAAACAGAAAGGGCGTTAGAAAAACTAATGTCTTCGTTAATTAAATTATCATGTGCTATTAATGGCCAGGAGCACAGTCTGGAGAAACAAATAGAGAGTACAAATTTTGAGGCTTGTTTATCTGAAAATAGGGCATTAAAGGAAGAGAATTCGTTGCAATTAACACATTTGAAAGGTGTCAATGAATCGAACTTTAAGTTATGTAACAATTTAAATGAATCTACGAATTTAAATATAGCTTTGTTTGAACAAGTTAATCAACGTAATGACAGATTATTGCAAAAAGACGCGTACCAGAAGGAAAGGGAACTTGAAACCGAATCAACAATTCAACAGCAAACTAAATTAATTGATTTCCTTCAAATAAAACTCCAAATGGAAGAAGAGAATAAAAAAACTATAACAGATAAAATATTTGGGAATTCGGAAAAGGAGAATCACTCACCCTTGTCTGTTGTGCTTAACTATAAAGATTTAGAGTACGAATTGAATAAAGAAAGAGAACTTACAACAAGTTTAAGACAAGAGATAGTAAATTTGAAATCGCAATTCTGTTCAGATCATTTGGAAAGAACTAATACCACAGGAAATATCAAGGATCATATGAGGATGTTAGAACAGATCACAGAATCTCCTGAGAAGAACGATTTATTTCGGCAGAGTTTCATTCAAAGAATACATTACAATATTCCGCACACATTCGATCCCGGGATATGTACCAAACCATTAATGTATGCTAATTGCAATGATCAACTTCCGCTAGGCCCATAGCCAGTATCTGCAACGAATGCCAAATTGTTGTGTATCCTCAATGTACATCAAATTTACCAAGAACTGATATCGTGAAAGGCATTTACAATGTAGAGAATATTTATCCATATAAAGTTAATCAAATATATTTTTTATTGAAAGCAATTGAAAATTAAATATATTAGTTAAATAAAACAATAAATAAATAGAATAGTACATTTTAGAGATTGAAGTCGTGTTAAGTAATTACCTTTCTTGTTTGTTTCAAGATTGTTCTCTTCTTCAGTACCATTTTATACTTACCAATTGTTAATCTACAATAAGACACTAATTTCTTTTAGTGATTGTCTTCTAGTTTCATTTACATAAATAAAACCTGGATTTCTTAAATGATAGTTAAAATTTTCTGTTACAAGTAACAAAAAATGTTTAAGGGGGCGGTAGTATAATTGTAGTATAACAAATGTTACCAGAGTTAAATATTTTATAAAAGCATGATTTAATGTATAGAAAAAATTTTGTTAGCATTTTTTACACATTTCGACAACAAATATACATTACAAGAATTCACATAAATTTACTGGAAATAATAGCAATATATTTGGATGAACTGAAGTCAAGGTGAATTAAAGTTTCGTTTAGGGGACAACGGAGAAAGACAGGGGTGTCGTCCTGGTTTCGAGAAGAAATGAAGTTTGTTGGTGAACGACGAATAAATTGACAATTTCGAAAAGTCAATAAAGAAGTCTAAAATATATTTCCAAAAGAAAAGGTTTTAAGTAGAAGTATTAGTAAGAAAAGGAAGTATTACCATACAAAAGAAGAAAGAATTGATAAAAGGGGGAGTCCATAAGCTGCGTCGAGAAAAGAAGTGAAGAAAGGAAATTCAGGAAGAACCGTCAACGGAAAATTCACACACATACATTCACACACTAAAATAGGTAATTTTTTTTTGATTTTATGTTCAATATTTCTAAAAAGTTATAAATATAAATTGTTATACTTTATGCTTTTATATTTTATCTACGAGCTAGACCGGTGCAATTTACTTTAAAAAACAAATTAACTAAATTCTCAGTACACTAGGTATGTAAGTCTACAAACTAATCTCAGACTAAAATATAGAAATGGAATACCGGAATAATCTCGTAGGAAAATTATGTCCAATAGCTCTCCTTTTTATTGTTCTGCAATTACTGTTGTTCAAATTATTATCCGAATATTCGTGGGTTGAATTCTAAAACTCACTCATTTTACATATTGGTATTGAAATAGTCCTTTGAGATAAAGACTATCGTCAACAGTTGAGTAAATGGTTCACTTAATAGTACCAACATTTTCCTCCATTGTTATGAATTCGTTAGACGGGACAGACTTTATCTCTATATGAAAATTAAAAGGTGGGGTGTACTTACCACTCTCAAGCATAATATAAGATGTACGTTACTGCAACTGATACTGTAATATATAATGTAAGGTAGGAATTACCAGTGTTGTTCTTGAGATATATTTCCTCCAAATATTGCATTTAACAATTTCGAGATGTTGAGTTCTTGAATCTTAATTTATTGATACATCTATTATTTAAATTGGGCACTTTAACCTGCCAGATCCGACTGTTTCATAATTTTTGTAGTTCACTGAACTTGAATTCTAATAATACTAGAAGTTATTATTATTTTGAAAGATTTTGAAATTTCCGTTAAAGATGAATTACTACCCCTTGCCCTAACCGGTTATCATCACTCCACTTTATCCATTTCTTTATAAATTTGTTTTGACAATTTGTCGTGATATTTCATACTTTACTCGAGTAAATTAGAGAACCATATTGTTTAAACAAGTGGACTTCATTCGTCTGACGAAATGGGGTTTATAGCTTAACACATTAAATATCAAATTTTTTCCCTATTTACCCCAGTACTAGCGTATTTATTTGTTTGTAAATGTTTACAATTTTATAGTAATATTTGGGACTTGTTCCAGCAAACTTAATACTTCTGTCAATTTTCATAACTAATTTTCTTTTAATCTTCGTGTCAATAAATCTAACTGCAGTATAATCGAGTTGGAATTGCTTTTGACAGATTTCTGATCGTACACACTTTTCCTCGGATCATTTCGACAGCTTTACTGTAAGGGTTTACTTTTATATTGTTTAGATACATATATTCGATAATTTGAAAAATTTCGTTAGCATTTCCGTTAGGATTCCGGCTAAATATGAAGACGAGACACATTCGATTTTCGCAAAAAAATTATAGCACCGTAAAGGTAACCTAAAGGGTGATAAATTATCTAAATAAAAGTTTTGTGAGAGACGCTTCCCAGAGTCACAATTTAAGAAAAACGGTCTTACCTTGAAGTGTTTACGTTACATTCAGATGAAGTTTTATTATGTATTTCATCACATAAATATAATTTGTAATACATTTATAATAACTTTCATCCTTTTTCTACAAATATACCTTCAAATATTAATATAATTTTCAGTAATTTACCAATATTTTCACTTTTTCTGAGAGGTTAAACTGTCTGACTTTCTAAATAACATTTGACTAGTAGCAACCAGTACCAACTTAAATGGATGTACATTTATATAATTCTTCTTATTCTTCTTCGAAACGGTCTATTATTGAAGTTAAACGTTGGTTAAACGAAAAATTGCTATACGGAAAAATTGATTGATGCACGAACTTGCGTATTTTTACGATCTTCTTTCTTTGTATTTGCTAGTCGTTGCAATGAAATTGCTAACGTGGCGGTCGTGGAAGTTCTGAAAGCAGCTGAAGCAGAAATAGAAGACCGTGAAATTGTTAGATGTCGTCGATGATATATGTATTTATTTGTACATTGATCTATTAATTTTTGGACAAATTTTAAAGTAAAATCGTTTGAAAATTTTTTACAAAAATACTTTTATTTTCTATTGTAAAAATTCATCAAACTACACTTTTAATCGTAAGATATTTCCAGAGCGTATTTTTGTATTCATTTCAAATTTTAATTATATTTAATAATTCAAAGAAACACAGCAATTAGTAAGCAAGCAACTAAACGAAACAAGAATATATGTAATGCAATGAATATATGGGTGTGAATCAGTGAAATACCAAATAAATGAATGCAAATTACACATTGAAGTTTTCTTGTAGCAACGACTACAAAAAAAAAATATCGTAAGAATACGTGTATCAATCAATTTTTCCGTATATGGCAATTATTCCTTTAACCAACGTTTAACTTGAATAATAGACCGCTACGAAGAAGAAGAATATAAATATACATATATTTAAGTTGGTACTGGTGGCTACCAGTCCAATGTCATTTAGAAAGTCATACATTTTAACATCCCAGAAAAAGTGAAAATGTTGGTAAATTACTGAAAATTATATTAATATTTGAACGTATATTTGTAGAAAAAGGATGAAAGTTATTATAAATGTATTACAAATTGTATTTATGTGATTAAATACATAATAAAACTCCATCTGAATGTAACGTAAACACTTCAAGGTAAGACCGTTTTCCTTAAATTGTGACTCTGGGAAGCATCTCTCACAAAGCTTTTATTTAGATAATATATCACCCTTTAGGTCACCTTTACGGTGCTATAATTTTTTTTGCGAAAATCGAATGTGTCTTGTCCTCATATTATTCCCAAACGTAATAGTAACACTATATCATGTCAGCAAAATTCCTCACCACATAATTCTTTTTAAATCCGATGACACCTGCTTCGCAAGTGATCAAACTAGTATTCGATAAGGTACTATTTGAAGATGCTAGCCTTATTATTAGCGAAACACGTGTCACCGATTTAAGAAATAATTCGATTCCTGTATTTCTTTGCTCCATGTAGTTTGTTGCATTCATGATCCTTTTAAATTGTAGATAAAAATCACACGATAAGTACAAAACAACTTGAAACATGAGGTTTAAGTGTAACTTTATTTTTTCATATCAGAGTATACTTACTAAGTTGACAATTTAAACACAGACTGACCATTTGAAAAGAAATACTTGAAACTATATACATGCAATGTGGGCTGAGATCTCTGGAAAATGGAATTACAATTACACGTTATGTCTAAAATACAATCAGTGAAATCAAACATCTTTATCTACAATGAGCAGATTCCATAAGATATTAAATTAAGAAATTCGACGACGAATTAGTCATGCGATCTCCTGGCACATCTAATCGAACAAGAAATACGTTGCAGAATCTGCTAAGCTTTTACCAGTCGTTGCGAAAATTAAAAATACCAGGATACATTAAACTATAAAAAACTATTTTAGAAATATACAGTATACCACGCAATGAAAATTGTATTTTGTATTTATATAAAAAAATGTATATAAATATGGCGTATTAAAAAATATCTACCTAATACAAAAAATGCAATTGCAGTATTACCTATACTTTTCTTTTGGCACCAGTAGGGCAAGATGCCAAAAAAGTCGAAATTAGATAGAAAATGCCACAAATTCATAATTACAAAATATTATTTACAACGACGTCATTTACAGCATTGGTTTACATTAAAACATAAATGTGCTAAAACATTGAAGTTGCATTTCAAAAAGTTTGTATGTAGATTCTGCATTGATCATAAACAATGTACATTGTACAATGATAAGAGAAACGTAATGTTTAAGAAATGCACCTTCTGTATTGAAAGAATACTACACAAAAAGTCTAAAATAAAACAAACTATCTAATTTTACTAGAATTCTCGTAGTCTCTTTTAATTATTTACATTATCCAAGTAGTATGTTATTATACCATAGATTAATTATTATGAAGGTAGATCTTTTCCACATATACAGGATGCTAGTATACAAAAATATAAATGTGTTTTTGTAATAAGTATTACAAAATGTCAGTGTATCACAGTAATATAAATTTTTATATAAAAAGAAATATATGGTTATTAAAAATCACAATATTGTACCTAGAAATTACTTGCACGGTACGTAAACATACGTATGCCAAGTAGGATATTAAATTGTTTATTTCATACATCCTGTATATATTTGCAATAGTCAGTTCCAAACCTAAATATGATAACTTGAACTAAGTCACTAGGTACAGATTCAATTAGAATATTCTTAATCGATGATACAATAATACTTTAAATATCTTTAGGATTAATAATATGAAAGAGTTTAATTTTGCGTTTGTTTAATATACTCAAATATAAATTTACTTGCACAGTACAGAGCAGTCTCTTTGCCTCATTGCACAATTATTTTTCACACAGATTGGATAGAATATACTACTTGTCGGATTACTACTTTAATATTTATATGTATATATATACAGTTGGTACTGACACACATTATAACACCTACCGTCATTTCTGTTTTCACGTTACTTTTTTTGTTTATTTTCAATTTTTACTATTATTCACAGTCTTCATGTGTATTAGTCTTTATCATGTATTTTGTTTTCTTTTTTGTTAATATTTAATCTATAAAGGATTACAAACTTTTGTTGTAACTTCAAAGCATTTATTGTTTGCTATCAAAATCGATACTGTTTCAGATGCTGTTGAATTTGTAATACCTTAGAAAGATTTTCATATTTCATATCAATGTAAAGTTTTATTTCAAATTAAATATTCTACTAAATGCAATGAAACTGTATTAACTTAAATACAATAAAATTATTGAAAATGAAACCCCAAATTACAGTAAACTACTAATCAATTAGCAAAAACAAATTCGTTTTTAATTTGGTATACCATAAATTACTATTTTAATGAAGCTATTGACGCGGAGCTATCAAAACTAGATGAATGTGGTCCCTCTTGTAATATGTATCTAAAAATTTACACAATCGTTTGCCGTGCAATTTTTCGATTAAGTATTCAAAGATACAAACAAAATGCTTTGTCGTTCAACAATAAATGTATCTTTTGTTTACAGTCTCATGATAACCTAAAATACATATAATACTAACTAATGAAAAGGCAGTGATTATAACTGTACACTGAAAGAGTTGGCAGATCTACATGGTAAAACGATTGTTGTTCATACATTTATATTTAGTTTTGTTGTGTTCGTTTGTTACTCAAACGATTTTAGTCTTTTATAAATCACATTTTTACACAGAAAACACTCACAAAGACAGGCGTTGTGGTTGAAAATTGTTTTTTGCCTCGCATTAATGCGCTTGTTCTTCGTATAAAGCCAGCTCATTTTGCTTGCATTGCATAGGATCCCTGAATCATAAGTTTTGGTGTATTGTTACATCTACATCTACATACATATCTACTATGTATAGTATGGAAACTGTTCGTTTTTTTTTCATATACATTCCGATACCTTCGCTAACAGATATCAAATAGAGAGATAATTATAAATTTCCCCTGCGTTCCTTTTATATGTTGTTACCTACGCATGCTCCAAGGTCACTTCCATTGATGTGGAGACGGAGGAAGTTCTGATGGATGAGCTACAGTCGAACTGAAACAGAAACTTGAATATAATATTCGTTATTTATAAGAATACATATTGAAGATTTTACTGTTTCTCGATGCGTGTTATTATTGCAGTCATAAAAAAGGGGTAACATAAAGTAATATAATAAATCTTATTTATTTCACAATTTAAGCGAAAAGGTTAATTCTTTGTATATTTTCATAGGTTATAATATTACAAAGTTGATTAAAATTTGGCATTCAGATTTAAATTACTTTGCAGAAAATTCATTGTAGTATTGCTGCAGTATTTTTTTCGTTTTGGCATTTGCTAATAAGTATACCAATCGTAGGTGAACTGCTTTCATAAACTTTACCTCTTAATATTTCAAATATAGTTTTTCAAATTTTCAATTGCTTGTGATAACCAACAAATACTGAAAATCTTGTAACTATTAGAGAGCTAGTAAATGAAAACCTGTAGACAATAAAACCTCGTTTATCATAAGTCCTTTGAAACGTAAACATCTCATCAGTGGCGAAGCGTAGTGGGGGTGGCAAAATTTCACAATAAATAATAATATATAGATGGCTTTTTTATTTGTAACCTGTACAATACACAACGCAGTTTCAATGCCCACCCTTGTTCCCCGCTAGCTACGCCCATGTAAATAGCGTGCAGAAATGATGGAAAACCATACTGACGGCAACGATGATGGAGACCTATCTGAAATCGAAGCTTCTATGGGAGAACAAGATGAGTCTACAACACAGAAAAAGAATGATAAAAAAAAAGTCAAGTCTGGAAGAATTGTATGAGGGCTTCAAAAAGTTCAAGTTTTGGTACGAACAGCGAGCATCTAACTTAAATCTCATGCAATCAGTAGTAGAAAGATCATTGGTTACTCAAATTCTCAAGGAAAATCAGATTTTTGACCAGGTAACTAGTGGTGTGTTTTTTTTTGATTAAAAAGTGAACGAAAACAATGTTCGATATAAAATTAATGTTTTGTAAAGCTTTTGAAATATCATGATCTGTCTACAAATTATAATTTTTTGATATTCTTATTTTTTCATTTAATGTAAGTATTCAATCAAATTATCTCATTAACACCTAATAAATTGAATGAGAAATACAACAAACATTATTTGCGTCGGTTTTAAAATCTTCATAAGAGCCTTTTAGAAATGATCCCCGCCCACTCCTAGTCCAGATCTGGCACCGCCGAACTTCTTTCTCTTTCCTCGGCTCAAGCGGGACCTCAAGGAAATTCGATACAGCTCCGTAGAAGACCATGACGGCAGCTCTGAAGGGGATCCTGAAAAGTGAGTTCCAGAAGGCGTACGCGCAGTGGGAATGCTAAAGATTTGTACCCATTGGTTCAATCAAAAAATTTAAATTAATTCAGTCCTACTACTTTTTGATCCTACCATGTCTCTGATAACATTTTGTCTCAATATACAATTTTTCCCGAATATTAATTATACTTCATCTTACATTTAAAGTGAATTATGTTCAAGGTTGATTTCAAATCTTTGCTCTTCGTGCGGTGTCCTGGCTTTGGCTCGGCTGAACGCATGATTACACGAAGTCGAGGTTGCAGCAGGAGCCGGAGCCTAAATTCCCCGGCCCTAATTCAATTGCGAATATTTATCCTCTAGGTTACGCTATTGGTCAGTAACAAGTCCTGCCATGTTTACGCAACCATCCCGTGCAATATTGTTTAGCATATTTCAGCTACTTGATTGATTCAGACGTATTTCCCTGCTGCTGATTTTGCAATCATGGAAGACGACTAAATCACAAAGAGCTATTACTTTCTTTCTATTTAAAGAGGGTGTGAAATCTTCGTAAATCGTTCAACGTCTGGAAAGTGTATTTGGAGAGTCTGCAGCATCTAAAAGTACAGTCTATGGATGATCAACTGTTTTAAAGCTGGCAGAACGTTACTAGAACATAAATAAACGAACATTGCTGCATTGAAGGACCCGCTGAAGTATAATACGCGAATAAGTATTCGTGAAATTAGTGCTGATGTAAGGTTAGATACACGACAGGTTGAACAGGGTTTCAGCCATCTGGGTACCAAGGAACTGGAATAGAAACTTAACAGGTCCGACACGTGCTGCCAACTTTAAAAGCTTTCAGCACGTTACGGCGACCAATTCTGGCAAGAGATAATAATTAGGTACTCATGAAATATGAACACCGTACTTTCAAAATCTTGAGCCCCAAAATTAATCGAAAGAGTGGCGCAAATCAGAAGAAGGGCCCCCGCCTAAAGCAAGTGTAGTTCCGTCGGTTGGAAAACTGATGCATGCTGTATTCTGCGAGTGCGAGGAGATTACTTTTATGGGTTATCTACAGAAATGTACAATTAACCCAGAATATTATCCTAATCCTAATGACAGCATGGGCCGTTGCATAAGCGCCTGTCATTGCAATAGGAAAATTCAAGGCCCCATATTGCGCGAAGAACAAAGGGTGTTTTAAACGAATGCGCTGGAAATTGCTTCTACATCCATCCTACATTTGCCAGATCTAGTTCCTAGCTTCATCTGTTTCCAGATTTGAATACCACTACGGAGTGTTCGATTTGAGACACTGATTGAGGTAAAATTTGCTATAAATAGGTGGATTGCAGAGTCCAAAAAAATTTTTGAGGACAGTTTGAAACAATTAGTTTTACTTTGGGATAAGTATATTCAATTAAATGGAGATTGACAGTGATTGCAAGGACTACAATGTATTTACTAACACTATATCACATCGGTAAACGCCCCACCATACAATTTTTAAATAATAATTTCGGTGACACGTGTTTCGCTTGCACGAGACAAGCTTTATCAAAACCGTAAAACCGATCTGTGCAAATAATTTTGTTAAAGTTCCAAACATCTATATTCACCCCACCTTTACTATAATCATGTGTGGGGCGAAAAAAGTATTTTTCGGAGACGGCCTGCAACGATGCCCGTCCGTTGTAAAAATAAGATGTCAAGTGGTCAGCGTGTCTAATTTAGACGTTATTTCTACAAACATGCGAAAGAACCTATGCCTGTTAAGGGTTGCATTCTGGTTTGAATAAGTTTTAGATGTTAAAAATTTTACATGTATCATTATGTGACACTTATAGAGACTGATATTACTTAATCATTTAATTATAATAGACCGAATAAGGCGGAGTATTGAATTGGGAAGCTATCACGATTTAGAAGATTTGTATTTCTACGTACTACTAACTTATTATTTCGATGCCATCCTCAGTAGAAAAGTGAGGAATTCAGTTTTTTTTTACCGTAAACTTAATTGTGTTGAATTTTGAAGTTAATTGTCCTAATAAATTTTTGGTCGAGCATTTCTTGGTGTCGAATACGGCAAAAATATCGTCTCCGTATCTAGCCCACATTCTCGAAAAATATGCACTATCCCTCTACATCGCCATTTATTTACTCATAAATAAGTTGGTGATGAACGGAGACAAGGGATTTCCTATTGCTGTGCCTTCCTGTTGTATACACATTTTGCCATTAATTTGAAAATAATTATGTTTCATGCATTGGGAAGTTAACCTCATACTTTCGGCTATTTGTTCGTCGTCGATATTATCAATTTTAAGAAATTACACTAAATAATCTAAATTATCATTAATCGGTACGCTGGGGAAGAGTGAACAAACGTCGAACTAAATTAGAACTTCGCCTTCTTTCAATTGCATTCCTTTAATTTTATTCACAAATTCTACTGCATTTTCCATCTTTAAGCTATTCTGTACCTATCTCTTAGGCAAAGTTTTATACTCGTTTATTAGCCACTTTGGCAATTTATAAGGAAGACACAACACTTAACACTAAGGAAGGCACAACACTTTTGGCCTCATTGTTTTCCCCGGTTTGTGTATTTTGGGCAAACAGTACATATTCGATATGATCGGGTTTGAAACAGCCAGTTGAAATTTTAAATCATTTTTAATGAACTTCGGACATCCCTTAACTGTGTCCTTCGTATGTTTAATCATTGATGGTAACGGATTTTATTAACTGCTTGATAAGGTCCGACCGAAAGCCATACCATTTACCCTTTCAAAACAAACCAATTTTTCCTTGGTTACTATTTTATATCCTTTATCCGCTTTCAGGTGAAAAAGCATTCATTTATTTTCGTTTCCGTTCGTTTCAAAATTTTTCTAAATTCTTATTTTACATGAGTGTCTAACGTATTCTTTCGTATTTGAATGTAAATATTTTATATCATTGTCTATATTCGCGATCGATTCTTCTATTGGTGTCTTTCGCCCATTTACGCAGTTTTAGCCTTTATTTCAAGAGGATAACTTCGGCATTATTAAAGATCTTGGACGATGGGTTACATAGTAGTGTATTTTCAAAATCTTTGATGTACTATCGTTGCAGGCCGTTCCCGAAAAATATTTCTTTCTGTCCCACACACGATTAGAGTAAGAGTGAAGTTTGCTTAGATCGATTTTGGTTTACGGTTTTGATAATGTTTGTCTCGTGCTAGCGAAACAAGTGTCACTGAATTTACTATTGAACAATTGTGTGGTGAGGAGTTTACCGATGTGGCATAGTAGTAGTAAATAAAGGTTATATTAAATAAAAACAAGTTAAAATTTTGATAAAAATTGAGGAAAGAGAAGAATTATAGCCAAATTACGAGAACTTTGGAAACACCCTGGTATATGTATATTATATTTCGCATATTATATGCATATGTATACTTGGAATCAGGAAAGTTTAGTGCAATGTCACAAGTTACTGCCCTTAGTTTAACCCAAGCACGAACCAGTAGTTTTATCTAATTGAACGGATAGGAAAAGTCTTTCTGGCTGAGAGCACTTATTTGTAACAACGCGCTAAATTCTCCTGATTGCAATCAGGTACGAAGCAGCACTTATGAACTTTAAGGTTTAACTTTAGTAAATTGTAGGTAGTTATAATAATAAGAGAGAATAAGAATAAAAACAAAAAGCACTAACCTAAATTTAAGCGCAGTCACGCAGCACAGAGAAAGATGACGGGTGATAATAGAATTTCTAAGGTCTTCTTGAAAGGAGCGCAAACTTTTTCTTTCCTGTACAACACAGCCATCATCTTACTTAGGCTCGCCAATGTTACTTTAATTCTTGATTTATTTCAATATATATAGCTTTGTTCGCGGAAACGGTTCAGAACTGATTAGGTTTTGGTATTGTTGTAATGCGCGTGTACTGTTAGTAATTAGTTATGAATTTCGGCGTCTACAAACATGGCCTAACTGCTGTCTAAAAGTTCTTCAGTTCTTATTTTTCTTCAGACGTAGATTAGATGATAGTTTGCAGTGACAAATTATTGATTATCACTATATATTTATGATTTTATACAGATAACTTTTACTGTAGTTCAATCTGTCAGCCACGTCTATGTACGAAATTGTCTCATTGCCAGCAAATCAGAGAAAACAGAAAACATTTTGAAGGAAATTTTTGAAGGAAACCTCCTCTTTGTGGGTAAAAATACCGCCAAGGTGCTACATTTGGTGCCAACTTGTCAGTCAGTTTTTGATTTACTCATAAATGTTCAAAATAGTGTCTATCATTAAATATTGGAACTTCACAGTCGCTTATACTTTTGAGGACTTCTCTTGTACCAAGCAGTTCTTCTAAGTCTTCCTCGCTTGAACTAAAGCGGTCTAATATTTGAGTTACGGATTATTTTCTTTCCCTAAATCTCCCGTGAAGACATCCTGCGTAAGCCTAAGCTCGGAAGGCACCCTCCTCCCCTATCTCCTATAGTAAAACGAAATATATCTATTTTCGCTATACTATTTATTAATTGTTGTAAATCTTTATTAATTGCAGGACTTTCTTTTTGCTTTTATACGAAACTGTGAAATAACAAATACGCAGGTCCACAACCATAAATATTCGAATCCTAGTGGCGATTGAATTAGTTTAAAAATGATACTGATTTACTAATCACCTCCGCGAACAACTAACCTGAACTGAAACTTGCGAATGGTTAGATGGCTTTGGTGCCCGAGCTAGTTCGGAAATTGTTTCCGCGAACAAAGCTAATAATTGATCTAGAAAAACACTATATATGCGGATTTATACGTGCTTACAAATGTATAGGCTTGATTTCCAAGCGATAGGAATACATTCTTGATTTTAATAAAATATCTAATCCAAATTGTTTCAAGTTTCATATTCTCATATCAGGTTAGATTTAGGTTCAATTTTTACTACATTTTGTGTATTGAATAGTATAACTCGTATCGTCTCTACGTAGACTAGTCCAAAAGTTGTAAGTATGGACACGATTCCTAATATTTGCGCATCTCTTCGTGAAGTTTTATTGCATTACTAAAGTTCGTTGAATTTTAGTATAAACAGTAACTTTTAGGCCAACATCATTAATCGATGTGCAGCTTGTAGTAATTACAATACGATTTTGTTATCCTTCTCTATGGAAGTACAAAAAACACATATCAGTGAGAAATATTAGAAATTGTGGAGCATTTTTGGCCTGACATTTGGCATGAGTAGAAACTGCTCTTTAGAAGGACAACACAAAATCTGATTTTTCATGTCTGCTCCAGCGGATATTCAGCTTTATTTCTTCCAATACATTTTATTGATTCTTTCTTTACGAGTCGGAAAGAGGATTTTTTACTTGTTACAAATATGTGTGCAACTATTTATTATTGTGAGATTAAAAAGAAAAAATATTATTTCTATATTGTATGCATATACATATACAGTCTGTCCCAGGATTGACGTTACAAGAGGTGTGATGGGCTGAAAATTTTTGAATTTTATTTTAAGATTGTAGAATTAAGCCCTGCTTGGCGCGAATAGAATTTTAAGAATATTTTCAGTTTTTGAAAAACAAGTTGGCCTTGGCGGTGAAGCGAAAACTATTTTCTTTTCAGGTAACCTACCCTTTTTGTTCATGATACGCCAAAATGTTACTAAAAAAGTTGTTCAGAATGAAAAATTATGGCTCTATGCAAAATTTCAGAAATATTCTTAAAATTCTATTCACGCCAAGCAGGGCTTAATTCTATAATCTTCAAATAAGATTCAAAAATTTTCAGTCCATCACACCTCTTGTAACGTCAATCCTGGGACATACTGTATATATACACGTATATATACATATAACTATAATATAATCAAATTTATAACATCAGAAACAATGAAATATTGTTGTTTGCTAGAATATGCAGAAATCATTTCCAGCTCTCGGCATCTCAGACCATTTGTAAATCCAACAAAAATTTGGCCGAATTAAGGAGAATTCTACGCCTAGTGGAGATTTTTAACGTGTCAAACATGATATTGACACGGGGTCTGTGTGAAATTTTTATCTAAAATTAAAAATGATCTCCCTCGGTTAAGTTTGAACCCGCGACCTTCGGGTCGATCAGTCTGTTCGAAAAACTAAAACTGATTTCCGCTTAGGTTAGACAAGTCTTGCATAGCTTTCAGAAACAATTTCTACCCTATGTTAGTTGCCATTAGCCAATGAAATATTTCATCCGGCAAATAAGACAAGTAAATTCAGTAATGTAACTGTAATTGTTGTAATTAACAACTAATATACGGCCCATATCAACTCTAGCTCTGTATAAAAAAATATCCCCAAAATGCGCAAATACGGTAATAATAGCAATTGTTCTTTGGCAATACATTTTCTCATAAAACGATTTCGTTATAAGTGAAGGTGGTACATCTTCAAAGTTATGAAAACATTTTTTGACGGCTTCTTTCACAGAATGTGTAAAAATGTGAGAGCAATACTTCCAAAATGCTTAGAATTTCTAAACACCGCGATAACAACCTAAAGCTAGTCAGTATGTTTAAATTGCTTCGGCAATATGGATGCTATGCTGCTATGGAAGATGTTATAAAATCTCCAAGATTAATTATTTTCTTTTGGTAAAAATGCGGGCGTTCAATGTTTATCAGAGACTGCAAATCATTTAAATTCAGTAAAACGGGTTTATAAAATGGCCAGGCTACGAACGATCAAATACTGCGATAAATGACAAAAAACTGTTATAGAAAGACTGTTCATCGACGACAAACGAGTTACTATTTTGTGAGATTAGTGCAAGTGTAGGGATTATTACAAGATAGACAATACACGGGATGAGAAAGGTTTCAGCCTGTTGCGTACCTCGACTATTCCTTCCCGAACCAAAGCTAAACCGGATGAAAACTTCTCGTTATCATCACGATCTTTTGCAACTAGGTCCCTGCATTTTATTCTATTTCAACAAAAATTCAGTATGAGCAACGAGGCCCTCCTTTAAAAGCAAGTGCTGCCTCATTTGTTTTTTTTTTCTGAATTGTGATGGTATCTTAGTGGATTATTTACCAAAGGGACGCACTTTCTCTGGGCTAGTGCGACAACCACTTGTCAAAAATTATCTAAAATGTTGCATGCAAGAGTTTTACTGAAACAAGGTAATGCAAAACCCCATATAGTTGGTAAAAAATGTTTTAAGTGCGTTACGCTAATACAATTACGGCCCAATATTATAGGCACCTCTAACAAACACGAATATAAAACACATAATAGTTCTTAAAAAGGGTACTGGTAAGTTTTACCTTATCTGTTGATAAGCGAATTTAAAGTGGCATTTTCAAGAAAATGAAAGTAGGTACATAAATAACCTCCAATCTAATATTTTTGGTGCCAAGTGTAATGATTGTCAAGTACAATTTCTTTGTGTAAGTTATGTGTTATTAGCTCGTTAAAGAATGCTAAAAATTATTGGACTCCATGAGTAAGGAGTATCGGAAGTGTATATGGCAAAAAAACATGTTTCCAATGTGCGGTCTAAAATACTATTAACAGGTATCAGACCACTGGATGATATTCAAATCTTCCTAAAAGAAGAAAACCAAAAGTAACAACTTGGGAAGACTGTTTTATTAAACGAATTGCGTAGCGCGATGGACGTGAAGAACTTACTCTGACTTTAGCATATAGTTGCAACTGCATGTAATATTCTCATATCTTTTCTATATGGACAAGACACTCCAAGAAGTTTCTTTGAAGAGTGTATTAAGAAACTAGTTTCGTGCTGAGACAGGTACACACAATTGTCATATGGATGAAAACTAGTGCATAAAGAAAAGTAAAATCTAGAAGTTTAAAAAACAATTCCGACGCTCTAACAGGCTACCAGGAGACATTGCGAAAAAAAATCTCCTATATTTCATACACACGCACAATGTGTGGATGATTTAAATAGTATTTTTCACAAAGGCTTCTTTCTACTTTACCCGAGTGTAAGTATAATCGAAGTAATTGTTAGTATGATCCCTTTATAAAAATATTATAAAACCTACAATTCACATCGGTACTCTCTAGTATTAGCTTCTTTGATATTTTTGCATAATGCCCATGTAGCATGGGACAAAACTCGATGAGAACAACATCGGATATATATAAAATGGCGGAAAAGCTACACGTGACTTAACCCCTTATGAAATTCTGAATCGAAAGTCTCAACATCATTAATGTTTCACAGGTGCTCACCAGGTTATAGAAGTTCGGACAAATAACCGTTATTATTCGATACCTGTCGATAGAGAAAGCTGCAATTTAGAGTGAAGATGAACTTTTGATACTATTTGGTATCGTTTTCTTTTCGACTTCCAATTATGTTTTTAATATTTCCCCATTAACATACTTTCACAAAAGATACATCTTGCAATGTTGTAGAACAATAAGACTGTATTCGAATGTGATTTCTATCAAAATATTACTATCAAATTTTGACATTTATGTATTTAATTCGACTCTCGTGTTATAATTTTATATGACCTCCGCTTTTCTCGTGATTATTTGAAGAATCTTTATTAGTGCTTGTGTTTCCGTTTTCTTTTTCGTTCTTGTGTTATTATTTCATTCACTCATAATGGATTTTACATCCTAGAAATGTGCCGATTGTTCGGTTTCTGTAATATATTAGAAATTCATAGATTGCAACTATGCATAGAAACAGATGGATTTCAATTCGAACAATTACGTAGGTAATACTGTTAATGATTTAATATCAAATAAATATCCAAGAATGAATTAATCCTATTATAAAATGTAATTTTATATTTTTCAATATGTATTATTTTGACAACAAATAATTTCAAGAGCAAATCATATCTCGCGCAATGTGTCAAATTTAAAATGTAAAATTAATCCATCTGATGCTACTGACGAGAGTAGAATATTTTAAGGAAGATTGAATGGCAGAAAATATTGCAATGCCTGCTATTACAGTAGTATGCGAGTGTAGTGGTGCCAAATGTATGTTTCTTTTAAGTGCTTCCTAAAAACATCGAAATAAAGAATGTCGTTGCGTGTAGCTCTTTCGCCAATTTATACACATCCTGTATAATCTATATATACATATACGACCCTTAATACTTCGTAGTTATTTCTATCTATTTTATACCGTCAACGATTGTTACCCCTTTTATAATTATCTTTGAAATATCCTTCCTACCACTTTGAGGTCAATCAAACAATAAATCGGAAATTAATAGCTTTATTTTCATAACGTTAAAACAACGTTTTCAGATAACCTTCATCAGTGAAAATATAACTACATCTATAATATTTTAACCTTCTGAAAATATAGCTAATAACTCCCGATGTATTGTTTGACCTGAAAGCGGTAGAGAGGATATTTAAAACTTGAGACATAATAGGTAATGATAGTGAATGGAAAAATATGTTTTCACGGAATCCTTTGTTGTATTATGAAAATGTGGTCCAGTGATTCTCCGTGTATGTATGGGTTGTTATGTATGAAAAGCAGAGGTCGCTACCTCTGCGTCAATATAGAGGACGCGGGAGAGGTTGTGTCGAGCACGTGGGTGTAACGGGTTACACAGGAAAGAAAAGAATAAAGTAACAATCCTAAGTAAAGTATTTTGTAAGAAATAAAGAAGTCCCTCAAAACCTGAAAAGTTCAACAGACAATGGCGTCATATGGATGTTAAAAAGACACGAGAAGTGAAGCGGGCTGGGATGTTTTGCTAGCAACGGTTGGGTACACGGACGAAGAGGAGTATTCCTTCATTGGAGAGGCGGGTAGCGCCGATATGGGCACTGCGAGGGAGTTATCTACCCCTAGGCTATCCGGCGGCGAACCGATCGTAGCAAATCGGCAGCGGCGAAACGTCATATACCCGAAATGAAGGTTTATACGGGATGCAAATTTAGCAAGTTCGAAGAATAAGGTGTTGATTTTCTTTGTATAGTCCAAAAGCACCACTAAGAAGTTTACATGTACAAGTTAAGGAAGGGAATGGCAATTCCGAGATGAATGACAAGTGCGATTTCGTGTCGTCCTACTTAGGCTTCGACAGCACGATTTCATTGTTCGTGAAAGGTTTAGTTTTTGTTTCTCATCTTTGTCTAGGTGTCTCACAGATAGTAGTACAAAAAATACTCCAAATCAGGAAAGATGAGCCCTGCGTCATTGATGTGCAAACGTAGTAAAGACAAACGGTTGGAAAATTATTATATATATTATTATATATTTATCCCTGTAAAAACAAAGATAGGTATATAAACGTTTGTCAATCTACGCAACATAGTATAATAGACGTACTGTCGAGTTTTCCATAGAGGGAACTACATGCAAGGCAATGATAACAATAGTACAACTCTCGCAATATAAGTTGGCGAAGGGTGGGAGTGAGTTGGCGCAGAGAGAGGAGGAATAGATTGCCTATCATTCGTCCTTTCCCTACGGAACTCATATTGATACGACAATGGTAATTCCTATGCACCATCTGAATCAGACAGGTGGGAGGTACGTGTCCTAAATACGTTTACGGCGCATCCCCACCGCTCGTCAACTTATATTGCGAGAGCTGTACAAACATCGGTATTCATACATCATACTTTGAGACACTGAAATACTTGTTTTGACTAATTTAGTACATCCGGTTGTCTTTTGTGTTTCGACGTTTTCATTAACTTTTAGTACCTCAGAAACAACTGCTGTAAATACAATGTCTCTACACGGAAAAACTTTGCGGTCCCAAACACAACAGTTTGTTTAGTGATAGAAATTGAAATTAATAACATAACCTAAAACAATGGAATTCGATAGTAAACATTTCTCGTTTGTGATTTTCAAGCGCATGCGCATTTTGTTTTGACTATGTATGTCTCTGATATGACCCAGAAGTACTGATTTAATTCAGATGATGGTTTATTGATGACGCAGGTCTTATTTTTTATGATTTCGAGCCGTCTGGTACATACACTTTTTTTTTCTTTTTTGACCTTGGCATCTAGGCCATTAGCCACGTCAGTATAAATAACTACTCATAATATAGGAATGGGATAAACAGGGACACATGCTTCACGTCAAGTACATACAGTTTGCGCAATTTTTTAAAATTTAGTGTTAACAATAAAATTTACATTCAAGTGTCATTTACTCGAAGAATTTCTTATGTAAGATGGCAATATTTTTATATTGTCAGTTTGGCAATGAAGAGATCTTTCAAAATCAAGAACAAAAAATTGAAGGTGGCTACTAAATATATGTGTATTTTTATCCGATAGAATCGACCTGTTCAATGATTTCTTCCAACAAAATTGTATTGCGCTTTTCCCGAATTTATTCTATACTTTAGACGCAACTGTATACATCAGACAGAACATACATCAAGTTATACATATTTGAAGTACGTAAGTACAACTATGTAGTATTGACACTTATTCACACTAACCCTACCACATTAAACCTATTATTTGTACCATCATCTTTGGGACACCTAAACAAAGATGATAAACAAAAACTATACGTTTAATAAAAGAGGCTGTTTTTTGACGACGTACAATTATCCTATACAACAGCTCAACCCCACACATCGCTGAAATGAGCCAGAAGTTATTCGCATACGAAATTTTTCTCCACATTTCGCCGATAGCTTATACTTGGTTAGCAGTTTCGAGCAGATTATAGGTAATACCTATACAACTTTTGTAGCTTTCAGAGGCCGGACCTTTTCTGAAAAAATATGATATTAAAATCGCGTTGGCAAAAGGTACAATCAGCTGGTGTCTATTTTAATGAATAAAATAATTCTAAAATCGGTCAAAAATACTAATAGGTGAAAATGAAGTATGAGTCATCAAAATCAGTGATTACGATTACCTTTGGAGATAGATTGGAGATTATTGATTGGCTGAAAGTAAATGATCAATTGTTGTGCGAACGGTATCTTGCTGCAGTAGATCATTTGCCATTGTCTTATCATTAAGGTTTGATGAAAGAGTGGATGGCGTGTTATCATTAAGTCGTTTAAACCGGTCTTCGTCTCCACTTACGTGCAAGTCGCGACATTAAAATTTGGAGAAGGGCGTCAGTCCGGTGTACACTACTTAATGATAACACGTCATCCACTCTTCTATTAAACCTTACTTATCATCCATAGACCTTTTTTCAGCCGTCAAGTATCGTAGTCAAAAACTGCAGAGAACTGTAAAGAACGCCAAAAATATGGGATAGTGTGGGTTAATATTAGGACGACCGGAAAATTTATTCATACATTTCCGTATAAAGAGGAGGCTGGAAACAAATTAATAAAAATAGGTCGCCAAATTAGGCATAAAGAAGTGAGTAAGTCCTCTGTTTTAATAATTTTCATGGAGGCGATCATTAAAGAATCTAAAAAGACAAAATGATTATTTATTGGATACAGAAACCTATACAAAGTAGTAATATCAACATGTGCATTTGCAGATGACGGTGTAACTACAATGACCTGAATTAAGATTTACAAGAGAGTATAGCATTATATATTGGAACGAATAGGAATGAACACCAATGTTACTAAGACGAATTACCGATTTTTCAGACAATTGGTTATAGAATTAAGGTAGTTTGGCCAGCCAATACACTTCAGTCACCTATTATTATCGCAAGAAATTAATCCTCATACTCATTTTTCAAGGCTAAATACACCTGGAGTCCGAAAGAAACCGCCTAGATATTATGACACGTGTGGCGATAGTACCAACACCGTCCAAATTTATAATCCAATGTCGTACCAATTGAGCTACTACGGACTTGAAGTACTATCAAGACAAAAATGGTAATATAGGCAGAATGAAAGAAAATATATGTTACATACACAAATTTATAAGTAGTAAATAAATACTGAAACAAATCAAAATTAATGTATATAAAAGCATATTTGGATATGAATCATCGAGTTCATTATTAAAAGCGAAAAGCGATACAAACCGGCGAAATGAAGTAGTGTGGGGTCTAGGGAAATAGGAGGAAAAGACAGGGTAAGGAACGAACAAATTACAAATGGCTTAAAGTAGAGAATACAAATTGAAATACATCCATCAGAAGCAGTTGGCTGGAACATTTGTATTGAAACGGAAACAAAACCAGAAATTGGAAGAAAATTGAGGTACAACGGTGGAATAAAGAATTAGAAGAAAAGAAATTGTTTAGTAAAAACGTTGGCAGCTGGCAATTAAAAAGAAAGCGAACATGTAAAAGAAATATGTACTCTATACCTGATGTATCATTTATGTTGACCAATTCAGTCACGAAACCTGTAGAACTGCTGATCTGTAACAGGTGCTAGTAGATTTATACAGGTTGGATCGGTGACGAATAACCATTTAAGAAATATGGGACGGCTCAGAACAGATAGAATTGTGCATTGCCCTTGTAACACCCCAATAGTTGCTTATCGATGTTGCACCAGTCCGTCATTGATGAATTTCCATTTCGGATCTTATATACTGGGAATTTCCAACGGAGGAGCGCGACATATTATATACAGCCTGTACTCGGAGGACACTTACGCAGAGTTAAATATTTTGGTAATTAAACATCCTATAATTTTTTAAATATGGGTATGGTGAAGGAGCGCATGTACAGGAGCATTTGTGACGTCAATAACTTCCAGGACAGCATACGTACTGTAGTGTTATCTCTTATACTCATTTTCAAAAATGTGTGTCTAGGTCTTGAGTGCGTCAGTTAAACACTCTTTGTTGTAAGTCACTATGGTGAAGAGAGAGGGAGACTGTTGAAAGACAAAGCAGTGACTGTCTGTAAGATTAAATGTAACAATTGTCACACGGTATCCAGTATGAGCAAAGTTGCATCCATTGAGAAGGCCAGAATCAAACCACAACGGGGCCAACTTCAAGACTTTCCAATTTTATAGCTACCAAGTTAGACGAAGTTGATGACAACTTGGATGATTTGCTTTACCTGATTTTAATAGAGAGTTAGTCTAAGTAATGAAGTCAAGAAGAAGCCCCGCACCTTTTAAAAATTTGCGCGTTTTATACATAATGAAATACCTGTACTTGTATACACAGCGATTTTTCATGGTAAATTCTACTAGTGAAGAATTCTAATAAGGTAAGTTTAACTTGTGATCACAGATAAGGAATACAGATAGCCCTTCCAAAACATGGTCTAAGACAGGAATCGTAACCAAATCCTTTACATTTGAAGCCGATTACCGTTGTCAATTCGGTCATAAGGACACATCTGTTTGACTTATCTGTAGACTGGGCAAATATGCGGTATGATGAGTCATATGTCATTTTCACAATATAATATATATGATAGAGGACAAAGGCCAGATGACTCATCCTGCCGCATATTTACCCAGTTTACTTATCTGGTAGTGTTGAAGCAATTCGGATTTAAATATGTAGTAGATAATTAAATGTGCTGTTTTTTGTTACCAAGCAAGGAACGGTGATAGTTGCAAGAATTGTTAATTGCAATCAACACGTCTGTTTAAGTACATACGCAGAAGCGAAGGTGATGAACATTTTAAGTTTGATGAAATAAGATTTGGTAGCACCATTTCCAATGAACTTATGTTAAATGAACGATGTTATACCTACACACTATGAAATTAATTTTGTAAGCTAGGTTTCGTTATAAGTATATATTATTGCAAATATTTAATACTGTAAGAAACAGGATGCAATTTTGGAAACAAAAACGGTTTCAATGTTTCCTTTGCTTTCAATTTTTTTATATTAAAATTGAAAATGTATTCCTCACGTTAGGAGATATCCGCATCGCAAGATGCTAAACGTGCTAGCAAGGAAATCTATCAGCTTGAGAATGAAAGCACGACACCACAAAATACTACTTTCTAAAAATTACTATAATAAAACACGCTTGCGCCAGCATGGAATTCAATTAAGTTAATTAATGATATTCTGATATTAGTAACATTGAGAAAGTAGAGAAAGAACATTGAGCCATTTGGTGTACGTCATTTTTATTTTGGTTTATTGGATTCCTTTTCTTTTCGGAATTAGTAGAGTTTTAGTATGCTTCTGTAAAATTGTATTACACTGCAATTTTTAATAGTTAAGCAAGCAATCTAGTAGTAAGATAAAAAGAAAAACCAACCACCCAATGAAAACAGAACGTGATAAACTGGAATATATAATTTAAGATAAATAAAGAATCGCAGAGACATATTTTGTTTAGATCCAATATACGAAAGCATAAACCTAGAAATAAAATTCATCTCTAAAAGATTTCAATTAGTTGGATACCTTTATCGATAATGCTAAGCCGATATTACGTATGCAGCATTCGGCCCATAGCGAGGGGTTTTGCTTTACCGCATTAGACGTTTTCCGAAATCATTATTCGTCATTAGCGAATTCAGTATATATATTAAGATATTTTGCAAAAAAGGTATGTTTACAAAAATTTCACGCATTAGTGATATCTATTTTTTGAGCCATACTTATTATAGCTTGGAAAAGGTCATCGATTTGATTGGGTCTTTTACTCGCTAAGGAATTAATGAATTCTTAAAAACCAATTTCTGCACCATAAAAGAGTTGCAGTTTGAATACAGGATACGATGGGGCAAGTGCGACTTTAAAATGGATATTTCAAGTTTGATCCGATGTAAAGAATTTTAACCATAAGACAGCTTAACGCATAATGACGTGAACGTTTAACAAAGTTGCGTAGTTTTGTGTGACTGATACATATTTGTTCTCAATCGACTGTAGCACGCACTTGCTCCGTCAATATGGAGCAAATGCAAACACAGAGAGTGATTCGCATTAAATAACATATATGTTCGGTACCAGTGATCAGCAATGAGTAGTGAAAAAGTGAGTAGAGTTGAATCATGACTTATAATTTCTTGTACTTATACGCACTCATACTTATTGCAATATTGTCCAACTTCATATCTACTCGAAAGTTTGAAGTACTCATCGAACTCATACTTAACAACATTTATGACGTTGTTGATTTCGACTCTCCTTAACTCAAAGTGTATAGACGATGCAAAATAAGTATGGTTCGCATACGAACATTAATATACTCATCATGAGGTTGTGTGTTTGCTCTGTTGCCTTTTTACTGTTGTTTTTCACTAAAGTTAAACAAAGAAATATGTGTAGATTTGTGTTGCTTATTTCATATTATATTGCGCTTTTACCCTTACGTTTTTGCACTAATTGAAAAACTCCGCTATTTATTTTTTCCTCAATCTCACTATTGCTATCCATTTTTCACTACTGCTCATAAAAATGATAAATAATAAAAAAAAAAAAATTTCCGGAAATGTTTCTATATAAACTTACAATTTTATGCTTTTGTATATTTTTATACACTTTATACTGGTTGCAAACTGTTTAATGACTAAACTTTGAAATATACATGGATGAGTTGAGTGAGCTGAATCAATGTAAGTAGTGTAAGTATTTTCCTGACATTAGAAATCAAACTGAGGTGATTTATGAGTGTGAGTATAGTATGTGTATGATGTCGCCGTCGCATTCATATTTATTGCAACCTGTACTTATGAATCAACGTTATCGGGAGTATGAGTAAATCAGAGTAGTTGACTTTAAATGATACTTACTTACTTATATTTAAAATTTCATGAGTCAGTATGAATAGCGAAAAAGCGATGCATTGCCGATCACTGTTCGGTACCAGTGTGCAGCACTTTGTTGAATGTATATTCCACTTTTTCTTATATACTTACTGTATTTGCATCAATAAAAAATATGAACATTAATTCATGTTTTAAGCATGAATAAATTATTTCGTGAAATCAAGTACGTGTAATATCGCACAGACTCTAAAACTGCACTTGCCCCACCTTACCTTATTTTAATTAGATATCTGAAGGAGTAAGGAGACCGCCTATGTAGCATGTGTGTGCTGTGCATTGCTTTAATTCAAAAATAACTACTTACGACAAAATTCTTACTTCCTAAATTAGTTTCTTCTAGCTATATAGATAATTCAAAGTTAATTATTTGCGAAAAGAAAGAACACAATTGATTGAAACGAATAACTTCTGTATAATACTTACTACATACTTACTATAGTACTTAATACTGCATATTTTGAAGAATTATTTTATTGAATTGGACTCGTCGACTTATATGTAGGTCAAAATCAAAATGTATTACAACAGAATATATTTGAATCCGTTATAAAAATAATCTTTTCTAATCTTCTTCCTTTGCATATACCTATTTTATCGGCGAAATTCGTTGCTATTAATCAAAAACAGTTGTTCGTTATGGTGGCTAATCCCATAATAAACAACAAGATGCTACATTTGTTACCTATATATTGTATACCTATATGATATGCATATATGTACGCACCAGTACAAGTACACATACACTTTAGGTACTATTGTGTGTATAAATGTGTATCTCTATATCAAATATTTCATTGTCATTTCAAAAAACCTAATCTAGAGTATCTTCTTATAAAATGTATATGTCATATTAAATTGCTGTACAGTATGACCAGCGCAGATCTTGGGACTAGTTATACTATTCTTCGAGCGAGAAAACCAGGAAGTTAACTTTGAGAATAAGACAAAGCATGAAGGTCACATAGGGTTTGTTTCCTTAGAGAAGAGCACATTACGTCAGCGGCGCAATGAACCAAATTTGGTGTTCTGTATACGTTACCATGGCAACCGACTAGCGAAAGTCAATGAAACGTCACATTTCGCGCATATTTTCATGACGTAATGTGCTCTTCTCTAAAGAAACAAATCCTACCACACTGGCAGTTAAGTCGAATATGGAGAGTATTGGTATTGTTTAGAGTTCACTTACTGCCGTCAAAATAAGTGGGGAGGGACTGATGAAAATCTTGAGTCAACGTGTAGCACTACCGCACAGTGATTCCTAGTGCCGAAAAAGCTGGCCAAACATCAAAAAATCAATTTTCGATATATCGAGTTGCCTATTTTGTGCTTCAACGCGAAGTCGCTGTTTGTTCCACACGTGTTTTACCGTTCTCGAGCGTTCAATTCAAACTGTGATACATATTATTAAAAAGTGATTATAATCAAAAATTAACATCGTTTGAGATGGATGGCTGTTCCCCAGGTAAGTTGTTAACTCCAAATGTACTTTGCTACAGAGTACTATGTATTTCCACGTGTATCATTTCATTTTCGCCACGTGGCATGAAAATCCGACAAACCATAGAGTTACGAAAAAACTACCACGTACTACCACTTTCAGTACTTCATATAATTGTTGGTCATTACATCAAATAAGTGCATGCCAAATACTAGCTGCCCGTTTAATTGTTACCGATACTTTTGTGTCATAGTTTACTGCACGGCCATAGAGAGCGCGCTACTTACGTCCACCAAAAACCAGTCTATTGTCCCAAACTCTCCTTGAGATAGGTCATGAATATATAGGGACATTCATTCATTACAGAAAATCGAATTATTATTCTAGTACAGCAGGAAAAGTTGAAAACTACAAGCTTGGAAATGTTCAACCTCACGAAGGAAATCCATCAATGTGAGCTGAAAGTTCAAATACATATATTGGAAAACGAGCCATGGAAGAGAATCGGAGCGCTTTTTTAAATCTCGAGAACCGACCAAGATAGATTACATACTATTTTGTCCAAAATGAGATTAAAGTGGAGCAGTAAACGAATTCTTGAAAATTTCCAGAATGAAAACGAAGAATGGCTTGATGTTTTTGAATTAGTCAAGGTTGGTATAAATAGCGTAAGATTAAATTCTCGTTCCCCATATAAAAAATCTCGAAGATACACTTATTTTAGAACGAGCGCTTTCCGTGACAGGACTTCATTCACCGCGTGCGTCGTAAATATTATTTATTGAAGATTCGTTGGATATCATATTTTAGAACTCTAGTCAAATCAAAAAGGGTGAAAAACTGTTAGCTGGCCCAGGATCATCTACGTCTGTCACGCAACGTGGTCGGCCTTCAGGCGACTTCTCCGATAGTAGTGTAGAAGCAAACCAAGAAAAACCGAACATCTACGGTCGTCTTTCGAAACAGACGAGTTAGTATACGCAGCGGGGATGAAATTACGTTCATCTGGAGCCATTGAAGCTTCAAGTATTTTAAGCGAGGTAACTTTAACATCTTCTTTACGCACTTCTAGATACCAATCGGCTTATCGTAAATCATTAGAAAAGCTTCTGTCTTAGATTTCCGCCGATCTTGCGCTAAATTTGATTATTTCCAGGAAGATGACAAAAGACACGTATCAAATGACAAGACTGTCGACGAAGAAAAAGCGTCCCTGCTCAGTTTACCCTTCTTATAAAAAGTCCTAGCAGCTAAGGGTCGTTGCTCCCCTCCATCTTCAGCAATGACGATTTCCGCGACAAATGCAGAAGTTGATCTGCACGCTTTACTTGACCACACAAATGCTTGACTTTTGCAGTGTCAGGAAGAGGTAATGGTATTTATTAATTCGCGACTTACTAATGAAACGACATTGTTTTTTAAGTGGGGATGCGATGGTTCATCAGGGCTAGAATACCAACAAAAATTTAGGGACGAAAGTTGTTCAGATGCGTACGTCTTCTTTACTTCGATTGTTCCTTTACGCCTCATTGCTGAGAGATCTGAACAACAAAATGCAATCATCTGGAATAATCTCAAGCCCTCGTTCCCACGCTTTTGTCGGCCAATAAGGTTTCAATTTGTGAAAGAAAGCGTTCAGTCTACTTTTTCGAGAAAGAGGTCATTGAGAAACAAATAAAGAATCTCATGTCGTTTGATACAGTCTTATCGTATATTCCTGTAAATTATCAATTTGCATTTACAATGATAGATGGAAAAATGAAGAATGCTATAACCGGGACAACGTCTGCTCCGCGGTGTTATATTTGTGAAGCGACATCAGAAGATTTCAATAACAGATTTTGTTAAAAAAGAACATTAAAGAATTTAATCTCCGATTCGGCATCGAATCGTTGCATGTTTGGATCAGGTTTATGGACAACTTTCTGCATTTAGCATACAAAAATGTTCAAAACAGTAACGAAAAAAGTGAGGAGCACGGTTGAATAACGCTAAAAAAATATCGAAGCTAGAAAAAGGAATTTGAAAAAGTTTTTGGAGAGAACTTGGATTGCGCATTGACATTCCAAAACTTGGAGCCTGGATCATAGATGTCACAAAATTCAGAAATTACTGTCTCGAGATAGCTACTAAATATGTACAATTATATAAATGGTAGCCTATGCCTACATCGGTACACATTGTTCTTATACATGGATACGCCATTATCAATGCAGCTGCTTTACACATTGGACAACTATCCGAAGATGCTCGGGAAGCCAGAAACAAAGACATTAAAAAATATGGGGAGAAACTTTGCACGGAATTCATCAAGAGTGAAAACGATGGAAGACGTTTTCAAGAAGCTCCTGGTATCTTCGGATCCAGTCATATCAAGTTTGCAAAAAATGCGTCCTAAAAAAGCGAATAACTTTCTCTAAAAGTCTTGGAACGGTCGTACGCGTAGACCGATGATTCACAATGCTCAGATGATAAAATTATCAGAATTCGCCAGCCATCTTATGTCTGTTATTCGTTTCAAAAAGGGTTAACACACGATTCTAATTCCTCGACTTTAAACTGCCATGTACATAAATTTTCACGATAATAAAACAATTTTTGGTCAAACTTGGGCGCCATTTTCTTTTTGAACGCCAGATTCGGATTCCCAAAAACATGAAAATAATGAAGATTAGGTATTTTGATAGATGATTTGATTTTTGGCCAGTTTTTTGGGCATTTGGAACCATTGTGTGCCGATTGCATTCCAACACAACACAACAGATTCATTCTGTTCTACTCAGATGAAAGTATTTCTAGGTCTGTACTGACCAATCATCTGTATTAGATATTATGTCAGTTAGAAACATCATTATAAATTTATCGTTTTTTACATTATTCTCTTTTTATAATCTTAGTGTCTTTATTTTGACCTATAAATATGTGCATGAATCATCTATTCAAAGATAAAAATAATTCAACGAAAAACGCTGGTTTATTTATAAAAAAAAAAGGTGTTTTAGATATGTTTAATATGTTCTATTTTCTCCATTACGCGAATGACTATAGTAATACCTCAGGGCATGCATTCATAAAGACTTGTTAACAAACTGTCATAAATTTCATGCGATCTCTTATGGTGCTGGGTGTACATAGAAAATGTCAGCGAAAATGTATTACATTTAGTATTTCTTTGCAGTAGGTTTAAAAATTTTTGATATACAGCGTTGGCCATATGTATTAGACACCTCTGTGAAAATGCCGTATTATGAATACATTTATATTTACAGATAGATAGTACTCGGAAATACTTTCGATAAAACTCCTTAATGTAATTTTAACGAGGGTCGTGTGTACTTAAGCAGGTAGTTTTGAAGTAAGGGGTCATTTTACAGTTTTGAGTATCACTTTATTTCCGACACGCTAACGAAAAGGAGTTTGTTGCGAAATTGTATTCATTCATTCAAGTGTGTATTTTTTATTATTAGTGTGTATACAGTAAAGTATAAAATAATGCCAAAAGTTCGTGAATTAACGGAAGTGCAGCGCGGCCAGATCCTTCTGCTCAGTTCGCAAGGGATGACACTGTCAGCGATCGCAAGACAAATGAAGTGTTCGCGATGTGCGGTTCGTACCACGCTAAAAAGGTACGAGGAGACAAGATCATTCACTAATCGGCCTAAAAGTGGAAGAAAACGCCTAACAACTGCAAGAGAAGATCGAATTTTAGAGAGAACAGCCATACGGAATCGGACAAAAATGTCGAAAGATCTCGCCAGCGAATTAGCCCTGCGTCATGGAATTGATATTTCTGCACGGACAGTTAGGAGAAGGCTTGTGGCAGTTGGTTTACGTGGATGTAGAGTTCGACGAAAACCATACTTAACTGCAGAACATAAGAAAAAGCGACTTCAGTGGGCTAGAAAATATAAAAATTGGTCCGTCGAAAACTGGGCCAAAGTATTATGGTCGGATGAATCTAATATAGAGGTATGTAAGAATAGATATTTATAATGTTAGTAAACGTAGATAAGTTAAATTACCGCTTAAAGTTTTTCAAAAAGACAGCCAATTTAAAGTATATTTTATTACTTTATTTTCCAGCTTTTCGGCCAACCTGGGGCGCAGTACATTCGACGACGACGAGGAGAGGCATATCACCCGGATTGTATAGTACCTACAGTAAAACACGGTGGAGGCAGTATTATGATTTGGGGGTGCATGTCTGCATCCGGCGTCGGCGAACTCTTCTTGTGCAAAGGTCGTATGAACAGTGGTGCTTATATTGATATGCTGGGGGAGGTATTGGAGCCGTCGGTATTAAAATTGTTTGATACAGATGTACCTGAATATTATTTTCAACAGGACAATGCGCCTTGCCATAAATCACGGCAAACAATGGGGTGGTTCAACGAAAATAACGTAGAGATTCTAGACTGGCCAGCTCAGTCTCCGGACCTCTCCCCGATTGAACATTTATGGAATATTTTAAAAACTAAGGTGGTAAAACATAAATGCAACAATAAAAACATTCTTAAACAAAGAATAATCGAGGAATGGTCAAAAATATCCAGTGAAATGTGCCATAACCTGGTAGCAAGTATGCCGAGAAGAGTGCGTGCTGTTATAAAAGCAGGTGGAGGTGCTACTAAATATTAAAATAAACTAACATTCTTTAATAAATTACTGACGAATACATTCCTGTTTGTGATTTTGATTTCATTTCTTGATTTTGTACTACGGGTAACAATAATTTAAAGTTTTTCGTACGTAGGACTAAGGTGTCTAATACATATGGCCAACGCTGTATATATATGGGGAAAATAGCGTTTGCTGAATGAAGTGATGTAAAGGATGTATTCAAATGGTAGCTATATGGCATTTAATTAATTTCATTTCATAATTCTCACTCGTATATTGTACAAGGAATTAAAAGAATATATATTAATTTGATATAAGATAACCAATTCGGCATTAGAGGTATTGGAAATAACAGAATATCAAGTTTAGCTTGCGAAACATTTTCTGTGGGGAATTTTCAAACATTCTCACGGAAGATTTAATTGTGAGTAAGTTTGTTTCCATAATTTCTTTAACACGTGACTTTCAAATGTCTGCTTTCTAGTTATCATGTTCAAAATAATCGTGATATAATTCTCTATTATTAGATGAATTTATTATGGAACATACTCTATGTAATTTCACACAGAGTTTTAATTTTCTTCTTTGTTCAGAGCATTTTTTGCGCTTCATACCTGTTGCCTTCGATCTAGACCACAAATATCATATTTGCTTTCATTAGAAAAAACAACTATTTTCCACAATTCTAGAAGTAAGTGATCATGCATGTTATTTTGTTATGATTTATACAACGTAATACATTACATAATGTATTTTGTTAATCACTGTGTTAATCAATAATTTTACATTTTTGTTTATTCTTTTATCAATTTCTCTCACACTATAACGATTTTCATAAAAATTGAATATGGCACAGTAATAAACGTGGACTCACATAATAGTCCTTATGCACCTTATTTTTAAAGACTAAAGCTTTCTGTTAACTTTCCTTGCCTGCTTTTTAACTCCTTAACCCTTTGGTAATATTTCGAGAATTACTCGATACACTTCCGTTGCAGTAGATTCTCTATGTTGAGCCTGGCAATAATACAGCATGAATAGAAAATCATTTTTTCAACACTAACATATATTGTCCTTATTCTTTTGTTGTTAGGCCTAGGGTTGTTTCTTAGGTCATCATGTAAATATTTCTAGATTTAATTTCGTCTGTGAGTATAACCTATTATTCTAGTAATAGGACGAAGGAAGCTTGTGTTCACCAATTCGAACTCGAATTCATCCATTATTATTCGAGTCAACTATTCTCTCTATTATAATATATTATTTATATATTCCTAATAATTACCTTCCTAAGTGAAACTTTAATGGTTTCTTTCAAATGCATGTGGCAGGGTATCACCAGCATATCAATCACTTTTGGATTCCACGAGTCCTTATTCATCCCAAATTTCTTCCTCGCCCTCGATCTGACACGTTCAACGGTTTTCAAGAAATCGAAACGATGCACTATCAACGGCCATCTGTATCAAATCTGATACAGGCCGTATATGCTCGTTCTGGTTTCAATCTTGTTTAGAGAAAGCAGGGCGCAAGCCGGAGGGCCACTTACGCACGCAACACTATCACAAGTGGGAATTTTTATCGTTTTTGGGATAATTAGTAGATTAATTAAATCTTCATTGGCTATAATACTTATATAATCTGATCTTGTACCCTAGGATATCGGGGTTTCATGTCTCTTTGCATTAGCCGCAACTGGATTCGGAATGTTTTCTCTATGTATTTCCGTCTTTGCCATTTCTCTACCTGAGCTCCAAGTTTATCCATTTCCTTCTAGAATTTTTCTATTGTTCCATTCAATTTGTAGTCAGCCCATATCTTCGGTACTTGTTCCTCATCATTCATCTCATCATTCTCTTTTTATCGATTCTTCCCACTTCCTGAACTCTGCTTAACAATTTCAATGCCAAAGCCGTATATATGTAGATGCGCTCACAAATTTATCAATATATATGTATGTACAAAAAAGGGTATAAAAAAATTATTGTCTTTATATTTAATTACGTGTGACAAGTCAGTTGCAGTAACCGCCATGCAAATATCGCACCGTATACCTGATGGTTCCGTGCGAAAGTGAACCGAAGCGGAAGGGTCAAATATTTATTTCCTGAGCTTGTAATCTTTCCAATTGCCTATGTATGTACACTGCCTTATAGACAGAGAATGGAGTTTGTTAAAAGATGGCACCGACAGTGGCGCACGGCATAAAAGTAGGAACATAATATACAATATTAGTGAAAAATAATATTTTTACCTTTTACTGTCGTTTCTGCTACGAGGTAACATGCGTGCATGAGGCATGTTATATGGAGAACAGTCGGAAAGCATATTTTCAACATCCTACCAACTGTTAGCATTGTTGCGGTACTGTTAGTAACGATCATTGTGACTTGGATTGCTGGGATAGAAAATTCTCTTAACGAATCTTTTGTTATCGTGACAACGGTTTTCTGAATCCTTTTACTGGATAACAACAATGAAGTTGGTGGACCATCACATTTTAAAGGACGCGCTACAACCTGTATGACGCATGGGCATCAGTTCTTTCATTCACAAAGGCAGATTTTCTTATTTCTCAAGTAGAATTTTATACATTCCTTTACTGTACCTTGAACACGTGACAAATTGTATCGCAATTGCATAGATGTTGGCAACTTTTATGAGGGAACGTACCTAGCCCAAAATAGACGAAAGTGTTCATTAGATACTAGATGTGGGATGTTGCACACACTTAGCATAAAAATAAAATCATATAAAAATTGTTAGTATGGAACACCGTTACTTAAATCCAGTACATGACATTTACTTTTACAATGTTTTCTACATTTAAACTTATCGCAACTTAGCAATCCGCTATTACATTTTGTGCAATAAATATGCGGATTGCTACATTCTAATCCAGGGAAATATCTGAGATATTTATTCACATTCGTAGGGAACGTTTCACCCTTTGGGTGTCCGCGTACTATTTTAGTGTGCAGCGTGCAACGTACTGCCTCTTTGAATTCTCTCGCGGTACTGTCCGGTACCACCTTTTACAAACTCTGCTTATAAATTGATCCTATATCTTATTTGATATTTGTTTATGGTCAAGGAATTTACTTTTAGTCTTAATGCACTTTATTTACTGATTGAATTCTCGTGCAAAGATCATGTTCAATAGTGCTTTTGCTATTAAGGAAAGTATTTGTAACTACGCTCACATAATTATATATTGCTAAGATCTGCATTTCTTTCTCGAGTTAGAACTGAAGTTCCTAGGGCTAATGTCCTTGTGGGTTGACGTGTACATTCACGCCGCCTTGAGAGTGTGGAAATATCAAAAGAAGTTGGAAAGTCTTGGCGCAAAGTGTGGATTGGAACCGGTCACGTTTAGTCCTGTTCTTCTCGGTCCCGCTTCAGGACGTCCTCCAAAACTTCACCGATATGCCAAATCCATACTCGAAGCGGCGGACAATCAACATTCAACATCGCAAACTCTTTAATCAGAAGATGTACTGAGTACTGCGCCATGTTGACACCGTCAAGGTATGCAGGTATTTGTTCGGTGCGGGAACCTCTAGATCTTGATGGATTTGATCGTTTCGCATGTACCAAGGCGTAACTGAAGCAGTTTAACTTTCTTGTTGCTCCCGGTAGTTTATCTTCCCGGCACAACAGTGGGTAAACGATGTTCCTGGCCGCTATAAATTTGGCAGTCGACGCCTGCATATAATAGTACCAGGTCAATCGTCTGTCCAACGTAATTCCTAAGTACTTGGGCTCCAAGGAATTCTGGTTCCGCCCACTGAAATGATGTCGTGGGCGGGGCGTATGTGTTTAGTGAATCGCATCGCCACGCATTTGTTCTTGTTTATAGCCATTCTCCACTTGAAAACCCATTTCTGCAGTTCGTCGGTGGCCGTTTGCAGGCGGTGACAGATAAGGTTTTCGGCTCGGGAAGTCGTGCAATACGCGATGTCGTCCGCATGTACTGCTAGCTCCGTCCTCAATGATATATTCATAGATACGTAGCCGCATTTATTTCTTTATAAGTGCTTTGCAAAATTAACGGCCCCGAGCGGATCAGCATTTGGCGAAGTTAAGATAAACCGGCAGAAATGGAACGACGGTTAAAAATTACGGGCACCGAAAGGAATGGATATTTTTATATTTTACGATTCAAACTTCAATTAATTTTGTCACCGTGGACAACTTATGTGTAGTTGAAAATGAGAAATCTGCACTCGTCTTTTGAATACAATGTTTGAATACAAAAATCTATAATATGCACTTTATGATTAGAAGGTACTGCAACTGGTTAAACAAATGTAACAACTAGATAGGTCGATGTATATGTGTAACAAAACCCTATAAGGGGGTACATGGACATAATTAATAATTAGAAATATCACACAGAATTTTCATAGTGGTCAAGTATCTGAAACCGCCTTGAATACATAAAAATAAATGCAATGTAATCTGAAATGCGAACCGATACACATCTAATAAATTTATCAATGTTATACCTAACAAGCTTGTGTTTGACTAATTTTTGAAAATTCTAAATAGTTATCCACCCGATAATTACTATTTTATTGTAAGTACTATCGCAAAAATCCGGACAAGTTTTATAGGCTATTTTGACTATTTTTTGATCAGTATAGATCAGTCGCTTGTCACATTCTTGTCAATTTTAATGTCGCTTTTGAACACTCCATATCTATTGCCTAGCCTTCTAATGGACCATCTTTCCCCAAGTAATGCAATTATTTGCATTTTTTCAGCAGCACTTAAATGCTGCGTGATGACATGTAAATAATTATTTTAAAAGGTAATAAGATTGGGCCACGTTTAAACTGAATTATGCGAAGTGTCCGATTTTGTGTTGCAGCAATAAATGTTTCCGAAACTTTTTAAAGGATTTTATTATCAATCTTTTAAATTTAAAATAAAAATGATAATTTCGTATCATATTAAGAAAAGGCTAATTTGATATTATTCCTAAATTTACGAAATTAAACACTATCAAATGTAAGTAAGGAAGTGAACTAACGACTTCAATAGAGATGAATACCTTGAAGTTTCGTTCGCAGCAAGGCAATCATATCTACAGCTATTTAGGATGACAGGTGGAACATCGTATTATTTACACTATTACAATTATTTTCATTGTTATCCAATAAAAATTGTATATTCTCCTCTCAGCTACAGACATGCACACAATGGATATAGGGTAATCTCATACATTTAATATATCTGGTATGACAGATCTAGTTGATCTATTCAAATTCCTTAAATTCCAGGAACTGTGGACACTGTTGACTTGAAAACGACCTTCTTTTCTTTTAATGACAAAGTGTCCTTGGCAACCAATTCTGAATGCACAATCGGTTTGAGAAACTTCGAAGCAATTACAGTTAATTTAATCATTCCCTTTATAGGATACCAGAGTTAAGATAGTACCCTGCCCTTCATTTCTAAATCATGATATGGCATGCAAATTAATTTAATTCAGCACACAGTGCCAGAAATGTTTGAAAATAAATCTGCAAATGCAAACCTTTATATCAAACGAATATAGGTAATGATGAAAAATATATGTATATACACATGAATGTACAATTTTGTAGTTACCTTGATTCTTCTGTCTCAATTTATATATTCCAGTTTAGTAATATGTATTATAAATATCCAGTATGAACAATTTGAAAGCCAAACTATTTGTCTATCCATTAATGATCCTAAAAATAAAGATTAACATTTTGCAAACAAATAACGACGTTTCTGCTTAGGGTAAACAAAACAATTTCTGTGAATTTTGGCAAAAGAGCAAGTGTTCTGGGATAATGGTTCTTATAAATGATGGTTGGTGATGTGGCGAGGTTGGTATTGTAACGAATTATTTATACATTTAATATTATGGTATATAAAAGAAAACGTGCTTAAAATCAATAACGTACACCAAATGGAAAATGTGCGGTCACCTATGCAATGGCGCTGCGTTGCTCTTCGGCGTCGGCTGCCGTCTTACCTGGCGAAACTCTTGAATGCAGCCGATTGTGGGTTTATACACAGAGGAACTCTACTTGTATTAAGCTGCTCAGCGATGAATTTATGCACTTCCTCTGCAAGAAAGAAAAGCATTAGATTTTCTATACAAATTACCAGTAATCAATTGTTAATTTCAGTTCATAACATTGTGTACATATACTCTGATCCACATGGAGTTGGCAGTATACAGCTTGTGGGAAATCAGTTCTCTTTTATATAAAATAAAGTAAAAGTCAAGTCAAGTATACGGTATAAAGTAAAATAAGAGCGTACCCCATCATCATAAACCGTTTCCCAATATACATGTATTTATTAATATATGTGAACGTATTAACTACATACTCCTGAAAGTGAAGAAATTTCACAAGATCAGTTCATCAATCTTATCAGAAAAATCATTTATCCCAGTTGGAATTTGGTGAATATCGGCCTGATGGTCTACAAACTATTGATACCCAGCATAATTGAAACCGATTGACATGTAACTGTTGTGACCTCGCAGCAACCGTTAGCATTAGTAGAACCGCAATATAACCAATACAATATTGGATAAACATTTACCTGTGAAGAAGATTTGTGCAAAGTGTACTGAACACAGATCAATTAAGAGGTAAATACTTCCAAAAGGGTGTACAGTGTTATAATAATCGCCTGGATATACTCATATGGATTCAAATGAAAAGCTCGAACGATTGTTTGGATACTCAACTATGTGCTAGAATGAACGAGACAAACTCACTCGAATCACTTTGTAGAAGATCATGCTGTATCTGTAATTTTAGAAGATTGCGGAACTGAAAATTTGTTTGCCACAGGCGATTCGCAAATTGAAAAAGAATCTACAAAATTTGATCCGGCCCGCGAGACATTTTGAAAAACCTAATTAAAAAAAATTTTAATTACAATACTTACTCAAACTCACAGAATCAAGTAAGCGAGCAAGCCGAGTGTCGGCGATCATCAAAGAGTGAGGCGGCAAACATCAAAGCCTTCGACGTTTGCCGCCTCACTGGCGGCGCAACAAGATTATTTCTTCTCAACTGTTCTACACTAGACGATTCTAGATCATTTCTTCATTTTGCCTATATAAGCGGCTGGATGGCCCGAACTTTAGTTCAGTTCTACTTGAGTTACCGAGGTGATAACTTCGGCGAGCGATATCCTAGCGAACTGCTAGTGCCGTCAATTAGCTTTGTGACTTTGTGTGCATCCTGAGTGCTTTCTAATTATATTTTGTATACGAAAATGATGTCTAGTGGAAAGAAACGAAAAGTAGATGCAGAGAGGCGCCAGTTTCAAGAAAAATGGACTGAAGAATTCTTTTTATCTTGCACAATGGTAAGCCTATTTGCTTGCTGTGTAATGAATCCATTTCAGTGATGAAAGAATTCAATATAAAGAGGCATTAGTCAACTAAGCATCCTACGCTGCACTCACTGACAGGACAAATAAGAAAAGACAAAATCCAGAAGCTTACTGCAAATTTGGAAAAGCAGCAGCAAATGTTTCATAAACAAAGAACACTACTTGATAATGTTGTGAAAGCTAGTTTTATAGTTAGTTCAAAATTGGCAAAGTCATTAAAACCATTTTCCGAAGGCGAACTTATCAAGGAGTATATGTTAGAAGTTTGCAGTGTTTTGTGTCCTGAAAAGAAAAATGAATTTGAAAAAATTAGTTTGTCAAGATGAACTGTTGTCCGATGTATAGAAATGATGGCTAATTATATAAAAACAACATTGACTGACCGTATGGCTGGTTTTGAATCATTTTCCATAGCATTAGACGAGAGCACGGATTTGTCGGACACAGCTCAACTGGCTATATTTATTCGAGGTGTTGATAAAGAGTTCACTGTTACTGAGAAATTGCTTGCTTTACAGCCGCTAAAAGGTATTTACAAGTTTTGCCTTGCTATGGTCAAAATTAGTTGGAGTATGCACAGATGGTGCACCTTCTATGGTCGGCTTACGTAAAGGTTTCATCGGAATTTTGAACGAAAAAGCAACTGAATTAAATGTGCAAAAAGATTATTTGATAGTCCTTCACTGCATTATCCACCAACAGAACTTGTGTTCTAAGTCCATTCGACTCCAGAATGTTATGAATGTGGTAGTAAAAACCATCAATTTTATTCGATCCCGAGGGCTTAATCATCGTCAATTCAAGGCGTTTTTGGATGAAATATCAGCCGAATATGACGACGTAACATATTATTCTGAAGTCAGATGGCTAAGCAAAGGGAAAATGCTGAAACGGTTGTACGAGCTTATAAATGAGATAAAAGACGTTATGCAAATAAAAGATAAACCACTATCCGAATTGAGTGACCCAAAATGGATATGTGACTTAGCATTGCTGGTCGACCTTACTGGCTATTTGAATGATTTAAATTTGGAACTTCAAAAACAAGGACAGTTAGTTAATGATTTGCACAGCCATTTGAAAGCGTTTCAGAATAAAATCCGCTTGTGAGAGACACAGATGCTGTCTGGAAACAGTTACCATTTCACCACACTCTCTGCGTATGAGAATATTTCTTATGCTCAATATGCTGAAGAACTCAAGGTACTATCGGATCAATTTTCGAACAGATTTAGCGATTTCAGAAACATGGAAGACTGTTTCAATTTATTTGCTACTCCGACAAAAAGTAATGTCCAAATGCTCCCATACACTTACAAATGGAGTTGATCGAGATTCAAGAAAACTCACTCCTAAAATCTAAATTGGAAGACGTGGAGTTGTGTTATTTCTACAAAAAATACCTCGAAGAAGACCATTTTCCGCAGCTTAGAAAATTCGCAAGAAGATTGATTTGTGCGTTTGGCAGTACTTATAAATGCGAACAGTTCTTTTCACTGATGAAAGTTAATAAATCGAAATATCGTACGCGGACTGACGATAATTTGGAAAATTCTTTACGTCTTTGTATCAGTGGAATTAATCCAAACATCGATGGATTAGTTTCCCAAGTTCAAGCTCAAGTGTCTCATTGATTTCGGTATCGCTATTTAACTTTCGTAGTTTGTAACAATTCCAAATTTAACGATTTAATTATAATGTTATTATTTCATTTTGTTATTTTCATAAATTGATATTATAATAACATTGTCGTATTATTTCATGTCTGATATCTATCGCAAAAACACTACGACACTACTTTAAAATGTACTATTTTTAAACGCGGCCCGCGAACGTATTTGCACACTAAAGTTTGGCCCACAACATGTCAAAGGTTGCCCATATCTAATTTAAATGGTTACATATCAATATGAATAACATCCTGTAACAATAACACAATAACATACGGTACGTATGATAGTGATTGCAAGGACTGTATTTACTGACGCTATATCACATCGATAAAACCCCTCACCACACAATGCTTAATACGTAATAAAATTCAGTAACAAGTGTTTCGATAGCACAAGGCAAGCATTATCAAAATCGTATAAAGCGAAGTGAACGAATCATTTTGTAGTACTAAATATACTGTGCCCTACACATAATTACTCACTGTGATCATGTGTGGGGCGGAAAATTTTTAAATTCAAAATTCGACACAAGAAAGTTTACGGTAGAAGATGAAGTGATTAATCGCCTCCCATTTTTAGATAGTTTAGTTATTAAGAATAGCAATAATAAATTGAAAGTGGACATCTATAGAAAAGTACAAACGTTACTAGGTTCATAATGACGGATTCGGATGATTGCATGCAACAAAAGATGTCATTCATAAATGTCTTACTCAAATTCCCGCTCACAAAGAGTAGGTTTGGAAAGGAATTAGAGTTGATCAAACAGGTAGCTGCATACAATGGTTACTCCGTAAAAGATATTGAAGAACGGTTGAAAGAATCAAAACAAAAGCCCACATAAGAAATTCAACGATCTTGGTCGCTGTAGTGACTTGTGAAAGGAATCTCATTAAACTATTGTATGGTGAGATAGATAGATCGCGCAGATGCAAGAGCAGGCAATTTCAGTGCTGGTATTTTTCCTCCAAATCACCACTTTCTGGTTTGGGCTTTTTCAATCGTTCAACGATAAAACACTATATACCTAGTTTAGCAATTTCGACCGCATTTTGGGCAGTATTTTCCGCAAATGATAATAATCAAATAGTAACAGTGATACAATTCTGTATTCTTCTATGGAAATTTGTAACCGTTCCAGTCATGAATTGAATAGGCAATTTTATCAGTTCACAGTTTGAGGTTGAAACTATCTTGGCTTATTTTTCATTTGTGTTTCCTCTACTGACAATGATGGTTGGTGAAATGAGTATTTAGAGGAGATAATGGAGGACACTATTTTGGTTTATAAGTATCTCCTCTAAATGTATGTGTAGAATATGTTTATATGAATATACTGATGATTGATTCAAAGTAGTTGTCACAGTTCACACGATGTACGAGGGCTATATAGAATCTAACTTACATTTTGGGTTAACGTGGCAAGGGGCGGGGCTACCGGCACCAACTTGGTGTCTGGACGTTCCTTCACTCAATGCTGCATCTTTAAAATGCAATACAAAAATCCCGCCAGTGGTAAAGTGCGATCGGTGATTAGGTTTTTGTTAGCAGAAAACAAAAAGCCAATTGAAACTCCTCAAAAACTTTGTAAACCGCACGGAAATAACGTAATGAGTGAAGATGGAGTGAGATAGTACCGCATTATATTAAAAATGGCTGTAGTAATGTTCACGATGAGGAGCGAAGCGGCCGACCAAGCTGATGAACAAGCAAAACACTAGAAAAATTGAGGAGAGCAATCCGACAAAAGCGTCGGAGAATGCTAAGTTCAAAGGTTTTGCTTTTTCACGACAATGCACGCCCGCCTTCGGCCAATCAAAATCGGGAGCTATTGCATGGTTTTGGTTGGGAAGTGTCTCACCATCCTCCGTATAGTCCACATCTAGCGCCAAGCGACTACCACTTGGTTCCGCACATGAAGACCTGGCTCGCAACCTGGCGCTTCCACGGCGATGTGCAACTGCAGGAAGGCGTGAACGAGTGGTTAAGTATCAGGCGATAGAATTCTAAGACAATGGTATCAACAAACTGGTGCATCGCTACGATAAGTGCCTCAATTTGAACGGGGATTACGTTGAAGAGGAGCTCAAGAGTTAGGCTATCATATGAATACAATAAAAAGGATGCTTTCTATCACTTTAATCTGTTTTTATTTCAAAACTTAAATTAGTTTCTCTCGTATATGTTTATTCTGATTTTGAAAAATATATTAATAAGGTTGGAGTAGCTACCGAGAGATGGTGCGAATAGAGACATCAAAAATCGGGGCACTCAAAATTTGAACATTGCTGAACGTGTTCTAAGCTATAAAACATTGTGGTCACACATACAATTCATATTTAGTAATTATATTACCAACAACATTTCTAGAACTCTAGGCAGTTTTCGTAGAGGTATTATTGATAAAAATACAAACCAACATAAATCCAAATATAGTATTCTTAAACGTATTAAATTAATTTCATATTTAATTGTACCGTCTCTGTTTTTCTCAATATCAAAATAAATAACACCTGGTAGTAGGTATTACAATAAAAAATATTACATACGGTCTTATTCTAAAATCAATTTCGATAACCACATGTTTCGATTTTATTTAAATATTGACACTTCATATCTTATCGTCAAATCCTGCAATAATATAACATTTTATGTGCATATTTATTTATTCATTCATGATCAATACATACGATAAGGGATCTTACAATACAAATGCTATTATATGGAAATTAGGGTTCTATAATTCCTAACTGTTTCACAGAACCGTTTATCGTTTAGAAGCTACTCGTTCAGAATATACTTTGTGTATACAAGTTTACCAATGAGTAATTATGTATACATTTACTGAAAGTTTGCATGGAAGATAAGCAGTTAACTTTGAAATATCACTAATACAATACAATTAATCCTTTAATTAGGCTATTTTATGATGTTTACGATCTAAAAGACAAACTGAAAAGGATGCTATACGAAAAATTAATCGGTGTTTTAGGCTTCCAATCGATAAGATATTAATATCCCCATGCCCAGTTATCTGTACTTCTCCAAAACTTTTTTATGACCCGTCGTTGATAATTTTATAACTCGGTTTGCACATTAAAATTACTATTACTTTTCCAAACGTACTAAAACACATTATTGATCCAGAGAGTCTGCATTACCAACGTATATAATTCTGCATAAATCTTTCACAATTATCAAAATTGAAACTTTTCTAATTAATAGAATTTAATGAAACGAATGATCTAATAATTTGTAAATATCTTGTAGCAAAGTGTCATTTAATTCCAAGTTCGTCATATGAAAAACAGATGTGGCCCGTCAAGTAAATATCACAATGTTTATACAATGTATTAAAAGAATGATTAGTTAAATCACACATCGATCACGTTTATCTTTTAATCTACTTTTTATATACATACAGGTGCTCAAAGTAGTATCATTAGCTGCAAAGCAAAAAAAAAGTCAGGGTAGAAAATGTAGTTGGCGCCCGAATTTTCAAAAAAAAAAAAAAAAAAAATCTAACTCTTAGAGTTCTGAGACCAATAAGTATAGTTCTGGAGTTCAATTACGCCAAAAAAGCAACCATCATGTTTCAGGACTAGCGCCGTAATTTGTTCGTTGGAGAGTTCCGATCGTTTTTTTCAGCTTAGAGGTAGGAGTTCTGGAGCTCTTTATCGTTTTCGGGAATGGTTCAGCAATCTTTTTGCAAAAGTTGCAATTTTTTGATTTCGCAAGAATAATTCTGAGTAGAGTTGTGAGTACAATTCTGAGTAGCGTTTGAAGAGTTTTATAGAGAATTCTCATAACGTTTTTCTATAAAGTTGAAAATTCAGAAGTGATTTGCAAAATTCGAACTAGTGTGCTATGTGCCGAGAAGACAAAAAGTCGCGCAGGAGGAGCGCTCGGAGAGTTCTATCGAATATCCCCATAACGTTTTTCTATAGGATTGAAAATTCAAAACTCTAAGAATTATATTTGTTTTTGAAAATTCGGGCGCCAACTTCAGAGGAGTCCGATCAGGCATGCAAAAACATATCTTTTATTTGATAAAATTTCATTGATACGAGAAATTCGTAATGAAATCGTACGATACGACGTATATTGTATTTCATATCTTGGATTCAATTGAACGTCAGTACAGTCCATCAAATATAGGAGCACACTTGAAGCTGCGCGAACTGTGTGTGTGTGAGAGAGAAAGGCGTGTGACAAAGACGGGCTACACTCGAACCTCGTAAAGTGTCGCGGCTCGGGTCTTGTTTGGACACTTCAAGAGTTTTATACTTAGGGGACACTCTCTGACATAATCCAATCGAAAAATTATTATTATTAATCAGGAGTTTTGCGGAGCGGATGTCTAAAAATCCTGGACTATTACATAACTGAAAGAGCTGTATAGCGCGTTGGCGCATTATTAAGCCATATTACACAACTGCCTCCCCGCAGCTGACTATACTGACTTAACTAGTTATGCGTTATAGCAAAAATTCAGCCCATTTAACATTTGACGTCATCAGAAATTAACAAAACAAACAGTACAGTAATCTCTCGCCAGATTCCAAAGAATGCGCGCGTTGACGAGGGTACAGCACGTGAGGACATCAAGTTAAAAAATGAAATACACAACTTTAACGAATTTGCTACTACTACGAATATCTACTTATCATACTACTTATATAGTAAACTACATTTTGCACGAATATACATAATTACCTATTGTTGGTACCGCAATATCGCCATTTACAAATATGAAAAGATACTATACTTTTTTTACTTCATTTTTGAATCTCTACAGTCTAGCTACAAAACAACATAAAAGTGGCATAGACCAGCAAGATTGGGTGGGTGAAATCATTATAGAAGAAATTCATAAAATAGATATATATTTCACTGAATTCAATTTTTATTTTTAGAAAACAAAAACCGTGGATAAGCGAAAATGCGTTCGACGAATTCGCGATAAGTGAGGAATTACTGTATTTCACAATGTATTAAGTATGTGACACGAGTTGTAATAGCCACTAGAGAAATAATGTAATAAAATTTCTTAGAAAATATTAGCAGTTAAGAGAATAGAAGCAATAAGATTTTCAATGACAAATACGTATAGAAGCAAAAAAACAGTTGGTTTGGTGATTCTTTCAGAATCGGAGAGGCAACACAGGTAAAGAATATGTGAGATGCAAAACTATTAGAGGAGAAGAAAAGAGGAATAGTAAAAGGAAATGCAACAGCTAAGTAGAAAACGTGGTAGGAGGAAATGCTGGAAACTGGAACTAAGTTGGGGCACAGCAAAGAATATTAGAAATAGGCCACCCTAGGGTACAGGAGAAAATCGTTATGACAATCAACTACCAATAAATTGTGTTATCTAATTATTTAGCAGGATGTTAAAAATGCACTCTTTCGTCAATGAACATAAAGAAATTGGCATATAGTTATGTAAGAACTAATAAAGTTAACAACTTCAATCTTGACAAATTAGTAAACAAGCTAGTAAACAATAGTCTAGATTCTAAATATTTCCTTTGAAGATAGCACTTGACTTTAGCAACACTTTAAAACTACTAGTTGAGAAAGGTTTCACGCTTCTGGAAATTCAGAACGCCTTCCTGCGTTTCACTGGAACCCGGTGTGTTAAGTATTGTTAATATTAATACTGATAAGTTCCTTAACAACCTAGAAAGTATTTTAATTTGGACGAAACTGGGGCTTCAATGTACAACCCCTTGTTATCAAATAGGTTGGAAATATGACATTTGCAGAAAGAAACGTTCACGTTTAAAGATAAATCCAATTGAAAGCTTTGAATCCAATTATCAAATTAAATAACAAAATTAACAAACTACAGCCTCTGTATAGATTGCTTTCTGGGATGAAAAGATATTAGTGATGCCAGTATTGTATGGCTAGAACTAAATTGTTTCCGGGATTTATTCCTCGTTTACAAGTTACTACCAGATTACCTTCTATAACAAACGACTGTAGATAGAGCAGACATATCTGAAGACACGTATACATCCTCTAGTGAAAGACGAAAAGACAGATCGAGGACCAAAAAAGTCGAAAACTAACACGATGCTTTACGATCGTTTCGAAAAGAATGAAATTCAGGTCTACTAACGAATGAAGATAGAGCTGAATGCCTAAGGAAAAACGTCGTTTCCCTTTACTTCAAAAAGTATATTAATTTCTGCCGAAAATTTAGAATAGAGAGAAGAATAAACACCAAAACATCAAACAGAAAAGGCGACAAATGTTATGTTGCTTTTATAGAAGAAACTAATGAAGAGTGAAAATTTAATCATATAGGACTACGTACAATATCAACAAATACAAACCTGTAATTAATTTTTTAACACTGATATTCTTTTTAAGTTAATCTGTTCTTCAATGCACTAATATTGTATTCGAGTCTTTAGTTTGGAAAATAGAAAAAATTGTTAGGTAGAAGAAATTACATGTTGGATTACCACCCAAATCACATAGATCTTCACCGAGATTGTGATTTAAGACTGACACCAATTTATACAAAACATATGGTAACCTGGAATTAACTTCGAAATGTATCATCCTAAAATTTATGAAAATATTTTTTAACAAATACCTGTAGGTTTATCGCTTATTAAATACAGCTTGCTTATCATTCTACTCTATTTTTCATAAAGATTTAATTGAAATTAATTAAAACATTTGGAATGTCCGATTATACACAAAATTATTTTTTCCTTGGAACAAATAGTCACGCATTCGAATGTATAAGATCAATTCCTAAACACAGAAATTAAATAATTGAAATTCAGGCTATTGAGTTAGCTCTATTTACAAAGAAAAAGATCATTACATTTTGACACGTAACTATGAATAAAATGCAATTGCTTAAAGAATTGGTATAATAAAATATTACCTTTAACTTGTTCTATTGATGTCAGTTTTCTTTCCCAACTGTCATCGAAAGGTTGAGGAGCCGTAGTTTCAAATTCCGTCGTATACTGGCGCATTCCGCTGGCTGTGGTATAGCAACATTTACACATACACGAATGGTATCTTAATCTACCTTCATCTAAATAGGGATGAGCTAGGGCATCTACTACAGATATACGTTTATCCTGAAAAATAGAAATCTGTGCAGTTATAAATATTTTAAGTCGATCTATCTAATCATGAAAGAAAATACTCAAAGAATTAAAAACAATATACTTTGCGTATGCCAACATTTTGAGTTTTAGTTGTTGTATTCTTTATACAAAATATATCTTTTAGTAAGTGTCTAAGATATACCTTTACAGCGCGTTTCATTTCACCGGAAGAAAATTCGTTTTTTGAGCAAAGGTAAATCTGAATTCTTGGATCTTTAGAACCAATATATCTTGTGTATTCTTATATTTTCGTCAAATTTCGAACTGTTCAAAATGTTATTACTACTAGACAACAGCCGCTATTGACTGGACTCGGAAAAACAACTAAAGAAATAAATATCGCCTTCATATATAGCCAAAAAAAAACCTCGAATATATGGTAATAGTTTTTCTGTGTAAACGTAGTTAAATAGATAGCTGATTAGATGTACTGGCACGCATTGAAGACGGACCGCCAATGGTAAATCAATATACTTATCGCTTTTGATAATTAGTAAGAGGGGTTTTCTTCCGAAAGCTTATAACTTTTTGACCTGATGTAGACAATTTGGGAATCTAACACCCAAACATTTATTATCCCTATATTACCGAATAAAAAATATGAATTGGGAATTTATTAACTTCCTTGGCAATAAAAATGCTTCATTTGTTGGTCTGACTCAACCATCATCCCATATTGATGTTATACTCTAGGGCCAGACAAGGTAATTATAAGACGATATCAAATCTTTTGTTATTTTAAGCTGTTAGAAACTACATCAAACATCTTTGACTGGCTTATACGTTCAATTTATTAAATATCTTTCTTAGTATAGTTCTATTATATAGATTGAAACCTTAAATAAGGTCAGTTCGATACAAAATATGTTTAATTTTTTCCACATCAAAGGGATGAGTATGAAACACCGAAGTAAAAAAATAAGACAGCCGTACCATACCATAAGAGAAGAGCGGGGAAAAATGAAGCGAAAAGTTATAACAAATTATATTACAAAATTATTTCGTATTTTACGAATTGAAAATCACAGACGCAAAGATTTCGTGTCAATTCTTTCCCGATATTTGTAACATCCTATAAAACACTTCTTTGCATTAACTTTTATGCTATATATTTTTTTGCCTTACAAAATTAATAATAAACCTCTTTATTTCCGGGTGTGACGTTCAGTTAGTTTATTTGTTTCGTGGAATAACAAAGTTGTCTTATTTTTACCCAAAATATTGGCCATTTCATTTTTACCCCGCCTGACCCTACCTAAATTGTTTCCTTCGTTGCAATTAATAATTTCTCGATACATTTGAACTTACCACCGTTTTGTATTTTGCACGTTGGACAAATTTTACTATGTAGCACGACTACAACCGAATCGAACATCGTACTAAATTCGGGTAAAAAAACCTTTGCAGTGCTATAACCCCTATTTCAGATTTCTAATATCAGTACTTGTGCAGCGATGACGCCATTAACTATTTCTTCAATGGAAAATACTGTATTCTATTACGTATTCTAATAAATTTGACATTTTGTTGGTACTGTGATTCAAATTAAAAGAATAAAGTAAAACGATGGTGTTCTTACTTAAATATAGGGGCGGTCGCACAGCATTGATTTGATATCGCATTACGGTAGATAAGTTAGATGTAAAACTTGTAGCTGGTATCTAACCGAACTGTTTTCAAAACGCTCTAAACCAATTTTTTGAAATTGGGTGACTGAGGAATATCATAAAATCGTAAAGGCTTAATTAAAGGTAATGTCAAAAGCTGGAAAATATGTATGATACTCGGTTCGACTGTAATTTACTTCTGAAATGTTTTTCCAAACTCTGTACGTAGGTCCTTTCAGAAGCTAGCAACATTAATTCGTTAAAGATTTGTAAATATATTCGCAATAAAACTCCGAATTTTGTTATAGTAAGAAGCATTAACACATGAAAAAGCAGCAAACAGTTTCCTTTGTGGAATACGTTAAATTTTCAGTGACTGCAAATATGGTGTAACTCAATACGCATTCATGGATCGGGTGGTTTTCCGTGAGTAAAGCATCCTGTGTGCCTATAATTTAACACGTTTCAAACAGGATCGTATAGAACGAATTGTTTGTCGGATGCGAGAATTAAGACAATCTACGACCACTGCTTTCTGCACCTTTTAAATACTTTTTGTATTTAGTTATTCATATAAATTTTATCCAAATAACATAAGCTGTTACAATACGTTGAAGACGAAGCACGAAGGTGTGTGTTATTTTAAAAGGCGCTACACATACTAATCGACGTTTGTCAATTTAAAAATGAATTTATTATTCAAGGTTAGAGTTTTTGAATTCTCGAAAGCTGTCTAACCAAGTTTCAATAGCACTTAACAGAATTCTGGCAATGATACAAAAATTTACGTGTATCAGTAAATTATAAAATAAAATAATAATGAAAAATGCAGGCAAAGTTTAATTTAATTATATGGACTAATTGTATTTTGCAAAATAATATTGTAAAACTTACAGGATCAAAAACGAGCATTTGACATAATAAATGGACAACTTCGTGAGTCGCTTGCGACGATAGCGTATATAACGCAGATAACGAGGGTGGTTTCGGAGGCCTCCGCAGAATATGGCTCTTCGCCCCTTCGCAGGCGTATCTCATATCCTCCAATGAGGGCGTTCCCAGCAGTTCAGTGATAAGTTCAAGTTGCTGGACCGGGTTCTGCGCCTGAAATAGGATCCTTCGACCGAGCAGCTCCCCGAAGATACAGCCCACTGCCCAAACGTCGACAGCTGCTGTGTAATGCCTGGCGCCCATGAGTATTTCCGGCGCTCGGTAATACTGCGTTACTACTTCTTGTGTCATGAGCTTGCTTGAATCAGGTTCCTCTACACGGGCTAAACCAAAATCACAGATCTGTAACGTACGAAAGTATGTTTTAATTGTAATTGTATTTACTATGACTATAAAATGTATTAAGGACAAAAATCTGTTCTAAACAACTGCAATAGAAAAGAACATTTCAGTGACTTTGTTCATAAGTAGATATGGTTTGTGTATTATTAGGGACCTTAATTTTGTTATCGACATTTCTCTTTTGACGTTTGACAATTTATCTAATAAATAAGATAGAAATTACATATTAAACTTTCTTCGGAAAGTTTTACCGAGCTATTTGTTTGAAATACTAAATATTGATTTGTAGGATAAACGAAAAATGGTTAATGTATCGATTTACATTATACAGTGCGACCCACAATGACTGTCTGTGCCGCTTCCGTTAAAACACCTAACTTTCTCAAAATGCCGCCATACTAATATTGTGGTTAGCATTATTTTAGTGGCGTTACGTCCAATAACAGGATATGACTAAATGTTGAAACACACACACAATAAATTCACTTACTCTAAAGCACGTTGAATACTTCTGCTGTAATACAAACAGATAATATAGACTTTGTAACAAACATACGAGATAAGCGTACGCCAATGTCAAATAATAATAAAAAATGTCAGAAGATTGGGTGATATTACTAAAATATAATCAGTTGCTATATTCACTCGGTAGTTTGAAAATAGATATTGATACCCTCTGCGGAATCCAGTATTTCTCAGACAATCATTTTGGATCTCTCTGTATATACCGTGTGTACCAGATCGACTGGGATTGCATGGGTAACTTTTGTATTATTGAAGATGGAGTTTAGGATATGTTTCGCAGCTTTATATGCTAATTTAAAATCTGTTTGAAAAAGTTCAAAACATCAAACCCGTCAGAAGTTATTAAAAAAAAACAGAAAACTGTGATTTTCTGGTATATCAAACATCTTCGTAAGTATAAGAGATATGATAAAAAAGGTTTATATGAAAGTCACTGTTTTCGATAAGACCAATTTAAAATTCATGTCGAAAAACAATCAAAGATATTGGATAGAATTTTTACATATTCTCTTTTCAACGATGTACATTAGATTAGATTAGATTACTTGAGGTGGCACTGATGCCTGTTCCACTGCGACCTTTTCAGATCCATTGTGATCCTCATGCCTCCTTAGAGTACGTTCTCCAGTTTTATTCCTTTAATTAGACTTAACAGCTTTGAGAGCTTGTTCCGCATATACATGTATTTTTAAAGCGGACTTGAAGCCCTTGCTCCGTAATGCTGTTATATGCCTCCATAATAGAGTCCTGGCCTGCCTAAAGCTTTGCCGGCTCCATCTGGGTGGCTGGATAGTCGTTGCATATTATCCCGATCCTCTCCAAAGCAGCCTCCTTGAAGGTTAAACCTTCTGGCCCTTTGCCTTTCGGAAGATCTGCGGGAGTATTGCCCTCCGACCTCGCCTTTTTGGACTTGCGTTCTTTCTTTACGTTTAGTAGCCTCCGCCGTGTGTTGAGGCCTAACTTTCTTGTCTAGACTAAACCTGGCCCCTTGTGCATGCCTAGTGAAGCTGGCCTTGATTATGGGTCTTTTAGCCTGTATGTAATCTTGACTCTGTTTCACAAGCTTTTGCACTTTTCAACGATGTAAGATAACCTATGATTAAATAGAAAATACCAGTAAAATTAACTTTAAGTAGGCTTACATAAATCACAATTAAAACAAACCAAAATTTATTTAAAATAACAAAGGTTAATCCTAATAACCACAAAAAATGTTCAAAATGTTGACTATTATTAACTCCCCGTTCTAATTATGATCTTCCACTAATAAATTGTTTTCCTGGTTTTAATGGTTTTTTTCAAATTTCCATACCGCTGCATATCTTTGCCCAGCCTTTAAGACGGTTTGATATTTGTTGTCTTCTTTCCGAAAAATTAGTGAAATAATATTGGACAGCAGATGGGAATTTTTATAACACTCGATAAATGTGCAAAACATCGTAGCTTTCAGAAAATGGAAAATCCGGCATAATTTTTTAAATTTGTAATAAAAATTAAAAAACGGTTAATAACACTTCAGCTTAAATACTTGGTTTTTCACAGATTGTGATATCCTTTGCTATTGTTTTCCATCATAGAAACTTACCTACCTGATTATATGTACATTTAAATAGTAATGTCATTATATCTTTTGTGGTTCAAGTATTTAATACTTAGTACTGAATTAACATGTTACTAAGTATTATAGGAATTACATACAAACGTTTCTAAAATAAATTTCACTTAATTTTGTTTGGATTTATGTAAATCTACTTGATTGAAATGTAAAAAAATATATTTTACTGGGACTTTTTATTCAATCGTACGTTATCTTACAACACTGAAAAAGGAATAAAAATTCTATCCAGTAACCTGAAAATCCAATATGGCATGCTTATTTGACTTAAGGAAGATAATACGAGTACTTCAAAAGTAGCCACCTTGAATTTTTGTTCGACATGAATTTTAAATTGGTCTTATAGAAAACAGTGACTTTTATATAAAACCTTTTTGTATCTATTATACTTACGAATATATTTGATATTCAAGAAAATGATAGTTTTCTGCTTTTTTTTTTAATAAGTTCTGATGCGTTTGACATTTTGAACTTGATACTTATATAAAGCTGATGCAGTTATCTTCATCGTTGCTAATTGACGAAGGATCTAACTCAGAATACGTTATCCTATTTTACTTGTAGCGTTTGTAACTAGCAGTTTATAGTAGTGCTGATATTGCGAGAAAATGACAACGTAATGATTGCAAAAACTGTTGTGTAGTATAACTAACATTATAGTAAAAAGTGACTGATACACATGCTAAAGTATATTGATACTGATCAGTCACTCAGAAATGCCACGGTTACTATGGATGCGAGTTCTGACGAAAATGTGTTCTGACGAGTTCTGACGAATTAGTCCGAACAATCAACCGCGTGTTTTCCAATGAGAGTGTTTACACTGGTGGCGACGAACACGTCAGAACATGCACGACGTCGTCAGAACCAGTTGAGCGTTCAAACATATTTGATTTTTTCGTGCGACCTGCGTCTATTTTGGATGCTTTTGGGGTCGAATTTCGAATTGATAAGTCTTGTGTACGAGAACAGGTGTTTTTGGGATATGAGACGCCTCTTCTAGAAAATAACTGGTTGACATGTTTTGTCTTTCCACCATTTAACAACAATAACTTCATTAACGAACTTTCAAGAAAATAAAATTTCAGTTCGTTCATCTTTGTTGGACGGGAGAATCGTACAAACTATCAGACTATCAGAAAACGCGCACAGTGTAACCGCCTTGTTCTGACGATGATTTCGGACGTACTCGTCAGATCACATTTTCGTCAGAACTCGCATCCATAGTAACGGTAGTCTTACTCGTTTTAGTTACATTAACGATGTTCTGGAGTAACTTTCAAAATAAAACGAATTAATCGAAACTTTGCAAACTTGAAGCTTTTCATGTATCTAAGATGTCTGCAAAATTTCAGAGCAAGCAGATGAAAAGATATTAATTAAGAAAAATTTCCGTATTTTACACGGGCTCTTATAGAAAAAAGGTTCTCACCCATCTTCAGAGTCAGAAAAGTATAAGAAGAAAAAGAGCGTTCGTGTCCGTACCGAATGAGCATTGTGTTTAAACGTTTACTAATATCCTCTCCAAATTTTGAAGGATTTGATCAGCTAGTTTTTTTGCTATCCCTTAAAATAATCACATAAATACTATGTTTCGTCAAATATGAGCATAGTAATAGGGTAACAACGGCAACGTTGTAATCAGCTGACATAAGAAGTAGCTCAACTCATATCGCGGGAAATTAAAACAATAAATTAGGCAGATGAGCTAGAATGCATAGTATAATCGTAATAAATTTTTATAATAAATATACTATTGAACGAACATGCGAATTTCACAAGTTTTGGAGATAAATTCGTAGGATTTTTTCTGGTTTCACAGAATATGAATGATGCTTCCACTTTTTAGGTTATGGTTTTGTTTAGCACACTTGCAAAATCTAGAGTAAAGAGCAAGTAGACACACTGCGCATATCTAGAAGTACCAACTCCGTAATAATAAATGTTGAAGCTGATACACTGTTGCAGCTAATCTTAGGTATTTGTAAATAATTATTTTCATAAGTTATAAACAATTTGCGAGTATAAATTTCTTTGAAAACTCATTATTCGTGTTCGTAAGCTATTCGCTGTTAATATAGCACCTGTAACGTTCAGAAATATTGAAAATGAATTTCTCATATTTCACTTTCAACAGTTGTTACTTGAGTACAGTCACTGTCAAGTTAGCATAAAAGCAGACTTTTTATTTGGGATATTAACAAAACTATCAATAAAATAATATTGAAAATACATGAATCCATATTAAGAACTTACAAACAATCTTTAGAGTAACATTTAAACGATAAAAAACATCTGCAAAAAATTACAGAGAAAAGGTCATTTTTGGCTGGGAATGTTCATCCAGAACATCCTTAATTTTCCAGCAGATGATGGCTTTCCATGCTCATCTAGTAAATCCGACACGGCATGTTTTTCGATGTATACATACATACATATCTATATACATATATATATATATATATATATATATATATATATATATAGTTTATTCTACATATGATTCATAGTTCTTTCAACATGTCAATGATTCACTCGTGCCATGTTAATTTTACCAAATTGAAGTAAAAAGTATTAGTTAAACTACGGCTGTTATATTTTTCGATAGATATTCATACTTCATAATGATCCGATAATTCAGATAAATTCGCCGAATGACCCTAAGCATTATCTAAGAAGAACAAGACTTTGTTGCCTCAGATTTTTGCTTTGCAAATATTTATCTATATTGGAGCAAAAGCAATTTCGAAGCTAGTCTTAGAAAATAATTAAATAACAATTAAGTTTCAAAATTTTTATCTCCTCATTAGGAAGCCGAAATTTATATATAAAATTTGTATGTATTTACTCTCTGGAGTATAATCTTATCTTATTCAATAATACAAAATATTATTTAAGAGTAAAACATTTCATTTCTGTTTAACGGTCAATTTTGTGTTTCCCAAATTTCGTATATGAGAATATTGTATATTGGTGGGGTCTTTCTAACCAACAGACTTTTTGACCTCACAAGACAATATTAATGCACTACTTCTCTATTATTGCTATTTGACTTTTTTTGTAAGATATTTGCATACTAGCAACTACCAACTACTATTCACACAGAAAAAAGTTACAACATACCTTAAGAGCACAATTACAATTTACCAGAAGGTTTCCAGGTTTAATATCACGATGAAGTATTCTGGCTGAGTGTAAATATTTCAGTCCTATAAAGAAAAAGAAAACTTAATAAGAAAAAGCAACATTTAATAACTCAGTTACCTCTCAGTATTTGATATATGAAAACCTTTATGTGATCCGACGATAGGGGCTGATGAGACACAATAATTTTGTGTAAGTCACTTTGAAGAAGTTCCGTGATGACGTATCTATTATTAATTTAAGGAAAATTCATAAAGATATACGTATAATAATAACAATAAACTAATAAACGTGATCTATTTTATATACGGATACACTACGTATATTATTTTTTGAATTTCTAGTTAGTTTTGATAGACTACCTGAAACCCTTTGTTTTGGAGATATGATTTTTATGTAGTGGATACAACAGTGATTTTATGAACAAAGCTCTGTTTTTACTAATTTGACGTCATATGTTCAAATTTTGTATGTTTGCAGATGTGAATGTTGTGTATAGCAACTTTGTAAAAGTACTCGATAAGATGAATCATTCGACTTTTTCGCAAAATCTTCGGAATGTTAATGAAAATTATGAGTATCATGTACAAGTACTTATAAATTATTACATTACTAAACAATACAACTACCAATTTTACGGAATAATGTTTTAATTATGTCTTAAACAAAACCAAAATTTTATATTATTTTTAATCAGTCACCATATAATAAATTGGTTTATTTATATCATATATGCACAGCAAGTACATTTACAGGTTGAACAAGAGCTCAAAATTTACCGAGATGTAGAGTAAACCACGTCAACATAACGAACGAATTTTAAATTAGTTACTCGTTACTCTCGTTACAAAATTACGTTTATAGTCAATACTGTTGAATAAATTTTACAATTTACTTTGATCATATAACTGTAAAAACTATTTCTTAGTTATTTAATTTTTGTGCACAATAAGAACCGAAACCAGTGATGCTATCTGCTAGTTATAAATCGTGGGAACTACGGTGTTTAAATTCAGCAGTCAGGTAAGGAAGAAAAATACATTATACTGGCAGAAAATAAATAATAACAAGAAACCTGGTCATCGTCTCTGTCAAGGTTATTGGGCTTTGTTATCCAGGTAAATGCAAAGGTACAGGTAACTTCAATACAGTCGCGTTTAAAATATTAGGGTGATTCTTAAATTTGTAGGTACTTACTCAATATCTCAATATTATTGCTAGCGTAGTAATTCACAATCAAATAAGGTTTGATTTGTGTTATAAAATAGTTTGGTTTTATAAGAGTAAAGACAAAATTCTTTATAGCCAGAATGTACGAACGTATGTTACAAACAGTGCTACACTCAAAACAATTTTCATTAAAGTATAAAATATTTAAGAACTTTGTGCCAATTAATAACTTAAGAATGAATTAAACAAAATCTAAAAATTACAATATTTTAAATAATTATGATTTTATCTAGTTTGATTTCATCAGTAAAAAGATAAAAAAGATTGTATTGGCTGTTATTTATACGTAATATTTACAATTCCATCAACATGTTTTCTGATAATTAAACTTTAAATTCATTGTTAAGATGAAACACTAGAAATTGAATTATCTAATTTTGGAATATTGCTTATCATAATTTTATGGGATTATTTATTGTAGTAAACTAATTTAAAACTTTTGCGAAAATTGTTGCGAATCTAACATAAGCGAATCTGTCAATGTATATATTTAATACTTTAAGGACCAGTATTTTCATCTCCTTGTAAACTTCTTTATAACTTTATATAGCTTGTCTCTAAAATCTGTCATTTCACTAATATTAAATTAAAATTTAAGTATCTTTTACTTAAAACCCATTTTATAAGAAGGAAAACCCCGGCCCTAAATCGAATTACATCAGTTGGTAGATGACTTTTAACGCAAAATAATTTTCACTGATAGTATTAATTGTGAGTATAATAATACTACTGTCTACCCTAGCAACTGCATATAATGCTTTGCCTATCTGTAAATTTCTTGTAAGTTAGTAAAAAAATAAGTAGGTGATAACGTTTATTTTTATGGATTCATATAAAATGAGCAGGACACAATCTCGGTATATTCTCAACTAAATTAGTTAGTTAGGATGGTTCAATTTTATAAATGCTTGCTGCAGGTATTGTTAGAGAGCTAAAACATTGTAGTCTACGTTGATCCGGATTGGTGTTCTTTATGGCCAATCTAACAAACGCCAAATTGAACTTAGGTTTGGATTTTGAGAAGGTTATTCCATGAACGTAATTTTTTACTCCATTTTGTTGATCACAGCAAAGTTTGGATTACTGTTTCGGATCATTATCCTATTTAAGGATAGTTATCGTCGATGACTGTGATTACTAAAGGCCGGATAATATGCAATTTGCATAAATTTCCATATTTGCATAATATATGCATTTTGTATATTATTTGCATATTTGGTAGTAATTCAGCACATTTGAAGTATCCGAGTTTTATTTATTTATTTATTGGATGTAATTTATTATAGGATAGGCGTTACTAAAAATATGGCGTGGTTGTAACAAACAAAGAGTTAAACAGCCCTCTTTAAATTAAAAATAGCATTCTATGAAGCCTCTTCTGGATAGTTTTCCGATAGGCGCTTCCAAAAATTTATTAATGCTGTTCCCATACATCTAGACCGGGACAGAATTCAAGGAAAAGCTAATTCCAATACAAAAGCAACTAAAAGTGAACAAACTATTGAAATTATTAACTGTCAACAATAAACTGGGACGATTATGCATTTGTTTCCTCTCAAAATCATGACTTATGTCTTTGTGTCCACCGCCAACTAAATTTTGTATTACAATTTTATTAAACTTGTACAAAGAATGTAGGTGATCAGTACATCTAGACCGGGACAGAATTCAAGGTAAAGCTAACTCCCTGAAACTTCTAAATAAATACAAAAATACATTTTACCAGAAAATTAGGAGCACAGGTGTTTCTTTGTTATTCAGATAAATTTATTCCCATATCCCAAAGCAATCTTATTTATTTTAAACATCATTTTACGTTGGTTTTTCGAAGTGTAAACTTGTGAGTTGTTATTAATTATAATAGCAAAAACGCCGAAAATAGGGACTGTGCGTGGATGGATTGCACCTTATTCAGAATTGCGTATGGATGGAGAAAAAGTATTTTCCGTAGCATGCAGCAAGATTGTAAGTAAAATTTAAGTTTATTTCCTCTTATTAATCTATAGTTTTTAAACGATGTTTAACAAAATCACCAATACAACGCCTCGACAAATAATTTCATTTTAAAATTTTATTTTAAAATGAGTAAAACGAGATGTATATTTCATGCGTATTTTTCGCATATCATCAGCACAATACGAAATATCTGATATTTCGTATTCTGCTGATGATTTTTAAATAAAAGTCATTTTAAACTAAAATTATTTGTCGAAGCGTTGTGTTGGTTATTTTATTAAATGTCGTTTATTCCAATTGCTTCGCAAACTCTTTACACATTAGTTTTTTATTACTCCTTTATCTTTTACTAAAACTTATTTTATAAGAAAACAACTGATGATGTGATATTTTTTATGCCGGTTACAAGTGAGAGAAAGTTTCAAGTCGACCAGCATATTAAAACTCCATATCATGCTACAAAACTATCAAAGATGAAATTGGCGAAGAAGGGTCAGCAAACATTACCGCAATGTTTGCCATCAACCTCCAAAAAATCGGAACAAGAACAATTTAATGAAGATTTGCGCCTAATGTTTGTGTCGGCAGATATTCCACTACATAAAATAAACAATTTAAATATCAAGTTAATTTTGCAAAAGTACACCAGCAAATATAATATTACCTTAAGAAAAATTATATTCACCGTATCTATGCAGAAACATTGAGTAGCATTAAGAAGGCTGTGCCAAACAATTACCTTTACATATGCGCAGATGAAACTACTGATAGTGTGTATCGGTTCCAGCAAAATCTTATTTAATTTCATCCAAACAGTTGGAAAAGGCAAATAATTTCACAATAACAAGGTTTATACAGGAAGAACTGGCAACCTCTTTCTTACCGGAGTCGATTCCAACAGATAAAGTTCTATTGTTTTTAACGGATGCCGCACCATACATGGTGAAGGCAGCTTGCAACTGGAAAATCTTTTACCCAAATTTAATTCACACAACTTGCTTGGCGCACAGACTAAATCGTGGTGCAGAAGTAAGAAACAATTTTCCCTTGGTAAATACTTTAACTAGTAGTGTTAAGAAAGTGTTTTTAAAGGCTATATTAAGACTTCAGTTTTACAAACAACATCTACCCGGTATTCCGCTTCCTCCTCAACCAGTAATCACACGATGGGGAACGTGGTTGGAAGCTGCTATTTTTCATGCAAATCATTATGAAGGAATAAAGACAATTATTATGGATCTTGATAGCGATACACAATCTGTGCTGGACGCCCAAAAGGTGTATTCGAGTAAAGAAATACCTCAACAGTTGACGTTTATTAAAGCCAACTACAGTTTTATTTCCACTTCAATATTGCAATTGGAAAAACAATTTATGTCGCTAATTGAGAGCGTTGAAATAATAAACAAATTTGAAAACTTATGTTTTGATGTTAAAGGAAGCGTGGGAAAATCCGTGTATGAAAAATTTTTAAGTGCAATAGAAAAAAATGAGGGTTTTAAAAATCTAAAGGATATTGCTAAAATCTTGTGTGGTGAGTCAGTAGAAAATATTGAGTTGACAATAGAGGATATTTCTAATTTGAAATATGCTCCTATAACAAGCGTGGACGTAGAGCGAACCTTTTCAATATATAAATACATGTTATCAGACAAGCGCCACAATTTTTCTATTGAAAACTTTGAGAAATATGTAATTGTAAATTGTTTTCATAGTTAATAGTTAAAATGTTATAAATAAACTTGTAGTAAACATAATAGAATATTCTTTTTCTATAGTATTATATTTTCTAGCATTACTCCTATTTTTTTATCTGCATATTCTCCATAAGAAAGTGTATATTTAAGCCAAAACATCTGCATATTTATGCGCATATTTCCCCTTTTTTTGCATATAATCCGGCCTCTAGTCAGTACCTTTACGATATCCACCGAATCTCCTAGAACATAGTGCCCACTAAAGGGGGCAAATTGATTCCTTAATCTAGACACAGTACATATATCTAATGCTCGTTCTTCTTTCTTTACCTTGCTTTTCGTCCTAAACTTTGACTAATCGGTGTGTAGTACCTATTTTTCTCAATGTAAAATTTTTGGATTCTTGACTAATTTGAGACTTTTTATTTTACTGTTTACCTAATAACGGCTTGTTCATAACTATTCGCTAACTTATTTCTTGCTGTTGATTCAGCAACAGGCTTTTTGTGCACACTATTTACTTCTGCCGCGATTCCTGGAGTCGTTTTCGTCAGCTTCGTTTACTTACAATTATAATTTTTATCTCTCACTTCTTGTCATAGGTGAAAACTACAGCTGCTTTAATATCTCTTTAATTTAATAATGTGGCAATTTCGCGATTAGTATTAGGAATATCATATGAGAGAATTATCGCAAGTATTTTTTGTAAAATTTCACATTTCTTTGGCACACGTCTTAATACCAAGCATAATTATCTTTAAAAGTTGAACAACAATGTGCTATAGAAATGTGGAACGAGGATCAACTAAGATTTCGTAACTTTAATATCGATATAAGTCTCATTAGTTTCTATAAATAAAAAATGTAAGACATGTTAGTATTAATATATTTAAATTTATGTTACAAATTGAAAAATATGTGTATGGGGACTTAAAATTCAAAAATCACCTATTCTCGCGTATACAAAATGATATTATTCCGTTAATAGATACGCAGAATATGGTAGAAACCCTCGGTCGAGGCAAGCCGTAAAAGGGATTCACTGCTATAGCAACACAACCCCGTCACGTCTTTGTTCCTATCATTGGCGGAGGGAACACTACCAACATCATCACGTTGGGAAGAGCGAGCAAGATCGAACTACGTATTTGGGTCGACCCCCGTGTGTTCCCTGCATCCTCTTTATTACATTGGGGCGCTAGAGACGCCGTTACGTCATTAGACCAAGAGATAATTTTTTTTATTACAGTTATATAAATTAATTTCAAGTTGCAGCGTGGGAGTTGGATGAGTTGAAGTTTAGAAAAACAGAATTTGTTATTATATTCTCTTAGCAACATATCAGTTGGCTACTTGGAATGACTTGCTGTTGTTGTATAGGAGTATTTTTATGATGAATTGCTAACGCGCGTCTTGTTGAAAATTTTTCTAGAATACACAGTTCTTCAGCGTATTCTCTTCGTGTGATATCTAAGCGAACTATAATTGTAAGTATATTATCCACCTTTATTTTAAGTAATTCCGCAAAATATTTGGCAAAAAAGTTGGAGTCAGTTGAAGACAGCAATTGTTTTTCTTTTAATGATTTCGTGTAATAATAAATATAAATAATAATAATGTTGATCGATTGAGTACAAAATACGGAAATGTATTTGTTGTGTATATTTGTGCGTATACGCGGTAGCCAGTGCGTAGACGCAGTGGTGGATGCCACTGACAGGATATTGGGATCCGCAGTGAAGCGTGGAGGCATTCTTCCTGCAGCTAAACTTTAGGACAAGTGCTTTTCTCTAATACATAACAGTATTATTTCTATTAGGGAGAGAATTTCTACATTCTACACTTTGCTCACTCATAAGTTTAACTAGGAATGCGGTAAACAAGTAATTCTGGGAACTTGTCGACATTATGTTGTTAATTACGAAAGTTGGCCCTGCAAACGTTCAGCCAGTAGCGCGTGCTCCGAAGAAGTGCAAGGGATGAAGCAGATGTTATGGTCGAGGAATCATCAGTCAGCTATCCTTCTTCGGGCTTAGCATATACCTCGTTTGTACGATTGATTGTACTTATTGTGTTAGAAGTTTAATAGTGTTGGAATTAGGAACGTCGAAAAAGCTACCACCGGTTTATAAAGTAAAGAATTTTATCGTTTAATTTCCAGATGTAATACATGATGGAGCTATATTCATTTGTAAAATGTGAAAGGCATCGATTCTGCTCGAAGAAGCATGATTTATGAGACAAAAATCTTAGTCTCGTAAGCCAGAATAGAGCTGAAAATGGTCAACGAAAGCTAGAGACGAGCGTTTGCTTAAGAAATGCATTCTAAGAAATAGGTAGCACAACAACAACAACTACAAGTAACGCTTTGAAAATCAAAATGCGAACGTTCTAACCATCAACAATGGACGATTAATCACTGGAAGAGAGTTTCATTCTCTGATGAAACTAGGGTAAGTCTACAGTCTTTTGCTATGCAGATGCGAACACGTATGGTAAAAATCTGAGAAAGATTAGAGAGCTACATCTCAAGAAAAATTCCATTTGACGATCGAAATTTTTTGGAAAGAATATGTACCTTTGAATGTACATACAGAGTTAACTGCAATCCGTATGAGATCAATGAATGCGGATTTTTAGCTCGAGAACAATTCGGAGCTAACCCGATTCCCTAGCGTTAATTACTTAGTTTACAATTCATCTTATTATGTTTCACTTTTGTCCACAACAAATGTTCGATTTTCTTTTATCGCGGGAATTTTGAGCATTTTGGTATTCGTACCTTAATTTTATAATACGGCCTCCGCCAACTTCATTTGCACAGATTACAATTAGGTATACTTAAAATTTTCCTTCCGTCGGACTATTTCCATAAATAAGGTGCTCATTGTTCATCAGTGCTGATTCAATCCAATGGCATCTGTTTATCGATCTTTTTCATTGTTACTTACCGTTAGTTGCCAGCGTATCGTATAGATTTAAGTTTTAAAATAAAGCGTTTTGAATACTTTACGCTTTTCATCATAAACTGACGCCGACCAAGTTCACGATTTATCTCTATACGGGCTTACAACTCGTGGATGTTGGAAAAGGAACTGGGACACTTTATTTCAAAACGAAGTGTATCAAATTGTAAAACGCTCATTTCCTTAACAAGAATATTGTGGTTCAATATGTACCTAATGACTTTCTTACCATTTGTTGGACCGAATTTCCTACTCATCCAAGGCAATGCTGACCCAAATATTGCAAGGCTTGTACTGGAGCAGTGATGGCGAACCTATGACAGGCGTCTCAGTGCTGACACGCGAGCTCATTTTTGGTGACACGCATCTTCAGATAAAAAATTTATAATTCAAATATTTGTCTTTCATAACGGCCAGAGTTGGTTATTAATAATAATATTATTACTTACGTTAATAATAATTAATAATTTAATTCTGAAACTAGACGTGCATGTACAAGCATAATAATATTGCGTAACAAATATACATATTAAAAACATTTAAATACATTGTTTCAATATTGATTTAATTATTATGATTATTAACCTTCCTATACTCACGCATACGGTCTGTGAGACCGACTTATATAGTATAGTATACGTCTTTCATTTTGATGTGAGTATAGGAAGGTTAATATAAAAATGCCAAATTCTGGAAACATGTACTTCTGTTATGTATCGAGTGCGTTCGGTTACATTCGGCAAACGAACGCACTCGATCGCCATGTTACGTGGTTGGAAGACAAAGACATTCTCTGTGTTGGAGAAATATCTTCGGTATGTTCGAATCTTATGACACCAGTAATCAGTGCAACAACATTGCAGAAAGTTAATAGATAAGAAACCTATCAACTTTTTATAAAAACGCCTTGATTTATATTGATTTGTTCTTGCAGCCCTGTGATGGAGAATCAAAAAATAAGAAACCAAAATTGATTGATAAAGGAAATGCAAGTAGTAGTAGCCGTCCATTTCAAAACATATGGACCGAAATGTACGGGATTGTTGACAGAAACAACCGATCATTGTGCATACTGTGCAATGAAACGGTAGTAATCAGAACATGGAATATAAAGAGACATTTTGAAACTAATCATAGTCAACATTTCAATACAAGTATCGATGAAAGGAAGGAATACATTTCTAGGCATTTACAACTCTATAAAAATCAAACAAATTCAATCTTTAAATTTGTAAAAGTTCTACAAATTTCACATCAGCAAGTTACTGTATAGCTTACTCCATAGCTCGGTATGGAAAACTTCTCAGTGACGGAGAATTTTTAAACGAACATTTCTTGAATGTGCAGCAATCCTATTGCATGACATGAAAAATAAAGATGAAATTAATAAAAGAATTTCTGAGTTACCACTCAGTAGAAATATTATTAAAGACAGAATAATATATCTAAATAAAAATGTACAAGAACAATTAAAAAAGATTTAACTAGTTGTAAATATTTTTCGATTTCTCTTGATCAAACTACTGATGTCACATCAAATGCTCGATTGGCCATTATTGCTAGATATTCTGATGGTCTCACAATGAGAGAGGAGTTAATAAAGTTAGAATCAGTGCCAATATGTACATCAGGTAGTGAAATATGTACGGTTGTTACAAAAACATTTAGTGACTTAAACATCGATAACTTTAAAATTGTGTCAGTCACGACAGATGGGGCTTCAAATATGGTTGGAAAAGATGTGGGGTTTATAAAATTGTTTATGGAAACTATTGGACATACAGTTGTTCCTTTTCATTGGATTATCCATCAGGAAGTGTTGTGTGCCAAATCTGGATTTTCGGAACTAAATGTTATAATGTTAGTTAACCTTCCTATACTCACGCATACGGTCTGTGAGACCGACTTATATAGTATATACGTGTTTCATATTTTGACGTGAGTATAGGAAGGTTAAAAAAATAGTAAATTTCATAGCTGCCCGGCCACTTCACAAACGATAATTTTCTGCGCTTTTACTGGAAGTCGAATCACCCTACAATGGACTATTAATGTTCAATAACGTCAGATGGCTGAGTCGACGAAAAGTATTGGAGAGATTTGTGGAGTGTTTTGACGAAATTTTATTACTTATTGAAACTAAAAATGTAATAAACGTTCCTCAGGTTAAGAATCATATCTAGATCAGCAATTTAATGTTCTTTACTGACCTCTCTGTTCATATCACAGAATAGACAGCCGCGACAAAGTGCGTCGGCAGCTTTGATGTTCATGTGGTCGATTTGAATGCCCTCGAAACAGCTCAGAAGTTAGGTAACCCCATTTTGAAAATACGAAAGGCGCACATGTGTTCGTATTAATTGAAAAATATTAGAGTTTTGGATATGTTAAAAGAATAGTATTTGTTAAAAAGTTAAATCAGTGATACACAACAATAACCGTATATTTTAATTTTAATATGCACACACCGTCCCAGAATAATAACATTAATGAAGCTAGCTAAATGTAACACTTTCGTCGTATTTAAAACATGGTTCTCGGCCATAGGCATACAAAATTGACCACAAGATTTTCTAACTTTGTCGCTTCTGTCTATTCTGTGGTTCATATCGACGAACTTAACTTAAAATTACAATGTTTGGGCAAAAGTATTCAGGTTATGTTTGGATACATCAAATCTTTTGAAAGTAAACTTCAAATTTTCAAGCGAGATATTGAAACTAAAACATATACGTATTTTCCTGCCATAAAAAATATTTCAAAAAGGCAACAACACCGTGTGAAATGGAGTCCATACTTCTGTACCAGAATACAATAAACTCAGTAATTCAACAGTTCAGTGATAGATTCAACGAGTTTAGAAGCCTAGAACAGACAATTAAAATAACTAAGTATCCTGATGTAGTTGATTACAATACTTTGGAATTAAAGGATTATCAATGGATGCAAAATTTCGATTTAGAGATGCAATTGGTAGATTTTCAGAATAGCATTTGGACTCAAGGATTTGTCGAATTAAGATCAGTAGTTGAAAATATTGAACGAAATCGTTTGAAGGATGAAAATGAGTACAACTGCGAAGAAGAAATTTTGAAATCTTGGAACAGATTACCTGATACTTATACCAACTTAAAAGATTTAGCAATGGCTTTGCTAACAATTTTTTTATCCACGTATTTTTAGGAGACATTGTTCTCAGCATTAAATAATATTAACCTTCCTATACTCACGTCAAAATGAAAGACATATACTATACTATATAAGTCGGTCTCACAGACCGTATGCGTGAGTATAGGAAAGTTAAGAGAAACAAACGGAATCGGTTAACAGATGAAGTCTGTGGCGCTTGCTTGGCTTTGAAATGTACCAAGTATAAACCCCAAATAGAGGATTCAGCACAAAAAAGTCACTAATTTTATATATAAATTTTATATTGTTTTTTCGTTTTATTCAATTAATTAACTTTAAAAAACTATAAATATTTCTATTTTTTATTCTTTGCTTTTGTGATGTGTGACACGCCACGAAAACTATGTTTCGATTTTTCAAATTTTGACACACCGAGCTCAAAAGGTTCGCTATCACTGTACTAGAGTATCTCAATGATATTAATATTCCATTATTGTAATGGTCAGCAAACAATTCCGATCAAAATATTATGAAGGTATAAAGTATCTCTGTTAGAGCAAGAAAGTTCGTTTACTTCAAATTTTCTACATGGGGTACATATTTTTGTATTCAGAAAATTAAGTACCGTTCAAATGTAATGAAAAAAATATAGGGCTATCACTTTTGCAAAGTGTGATATTCGAATAATATTTTTCTAGGTAGAAAATTAATTTCAGGCAGAAAACATTAACAAATAAGCAACACTGTCCTGTTCGAGGGTTTCGTTTGAAAATCGACAATGAAAATTATTCCATCGGTCACTATAATTTCTAATATTAATATGAGTAGTAAATTATAAGTATATGCAAGGCGAATATGATAAATTTATTTATTCCAAATATGCGTAGTCACCGAAAAATAAGTTGCTTCCTAAAAATACTTGGACAAACCAATTCATACAACGAAGACAAATTTAAGGACAAAAGCGTGAATACCGACAATGAGTTGAAATGGACAAGTCATGTTTTAACGTAGAGCATTACGATTAACACAAAAACAATACGATGCTTTGTAAGTTAAAACTGTATAACAATAACCATAATACAATTCTGGCTATTCACAGATCAAAGTGAAAAGTACGTTACAATGTGATACCCACACATATATTGACAAAAGAAATTATAACTTGGGCATAGCAAAAGTACCTATAACAGGTATATAGGTACAGTTTGGTTTTGCAATTTGTAAGTTTACAAAATGGGTTAATACCCTTTTGACATATCAAATATACCCATATACGGTATGCTGTAAAAGTTTTGTTAACGTATGTATGTTTTGTTACCGTAAAAGAAATTAAAATAATTAATTTGCTAAATAATAATTTGTTTCCCTTAAATTGTACTATAGTTTTGCAAATCCTATTTTTACTAATTTCAAGCAAGACAAATACTCGCAATTATATTTAAACATATACTGCATGTTAGATTAAAACGCACTGTAAACGAAACACACAATTCTAAACAATAAGAATTTCTCGCATATATATGTTTGCATTTGGGTACATACACACGTGTCACGTGCTTCCCGACAAAGGCAGTATATGAAGCTAGCGTCAGAGCATACGAAAAATAACTACAAGGGATGTATAAATAAATTTCGATTATCAGACCAAATTTTCCACATTTTCATACTGATTTATTTCTACATTCATTCTATTTTTAAATAAAACACCTTAACAGGGGCATTGGCTGACAGGAACGCAGTTTACAGTTATTCCTCGGATAGTTTTTGAAGATTATATTTAGACACTGAACGAATGCGGTTATTGTGTCTTTGTTTTAAACGTCCTTTAATGTAAATATACAGCCTCCTGCGAGAAAGCTATTGACCCGTAGAACAGACTCGGTTTAGAAGTATGAAATTTGCGCGCAAATAAAGCTCTTAATTGTAATGTATTTTCTATTAATTAGTTATAGAGTGAATTTTTACAATAAATCGGGAATATTTATCTCATTTAAGCTCAGTAATTTATTTGTGGTTAAGCTAAATCCAAAATCATTATATGTATGTTTCAATCACTTCTTTGAACATTCTTGAGCTACAACAAGAAACATTATACCTCATCCAATTTACTGTTAGAAATCTACGAACACTAATCTTATTTGAAATACTCGTAATAATGAACCAGCGTAAACAAGGTAATTTTATCTATACAAGAAATATGTTGAATTTCTTGATCCTATGTATTATAGGTCTTACACTAGACTTGAGGAAGACAACATAAAAAAGTGCTAATTCAGTACATTTTCGCCTGCGCGAATATTTGTACAACTAGAGATCGTTTTCTTTCCTTATATAGGGATTTTCTCCATTACATGGATTTCTGTAGTCACGAAACGGTTAGAGTGTTAGTATAGACTTTTTCTTGGTAAGGATACGAATAATTTAATCTTTTAAAGGCATCTTACGCTGTTACCTTCTAGTTCTATTTCACCAACTGGTTTGGATTTTATTTGTAGCCTTAAAACCGTATTTGACACGTGCATAACACATTGTAGAGTCGATATCTGAACGTAGACAAACCTTAGTTCTTTAAAAACTGTTCTGAATGAATACTCAAACGTAAAGATGAATCATTAATTAATAACATAATTATACAACATAATTTATTAAACACATACCTACGCTTGGAAAATGGTTAAATAGAAACACTCTAACCGGTTATAGGTTGGTGGAATGGCATTGAATTTTAATATGAGGGCGCCTTTTAAGTTGTTACAAAAATGTGGGAAGGAATAAAATTGTTTGAACAGACCCTTTTATGCATGCGTTCAAACCAATTCTCAAAACATTTTTCCACTCTGAAATTGGTATTTCAAAAATATGGGCATGAAGGCGCTGACTGCGTAGTATTTTGAAGTTCTGAAAATCGCTGTCCACATATTCTTTGTTTGACATTCGGCAAGAGAGAGAAATCGATAGGCAATAAAACAGGTAAAAGCCGGCAATGAGATTCAATGTTTTTTCTTCAAATAATCTATTGTTTGACGTGCTGTGTGAGAGTTGCCATTGTCATCATGCAGAATGATGCGACGTTTTCGATTGTTTTTACTAACTTCGACGGTGACTTCTGGCCAACAAATTATAGTATACCATTCAACATTCACTGATCTTCAATTCTCTAAAGCAATTGTTGTCAAAAGCGCTCGAATCCCTTCCGTGACTTGTCCGCAGGGGCATTTGGGTGGCGCCAGAAAATATATATGCTGCCGGAACATTGCCCTTCTTCTAGTTGCAACAAGATACTAGTGTTGTGTATTTCGCATTTCGTAAATTTACCGATGTCGTGTCGAAAATCTTGTGCCCTTTATTGCGCAGTTGGAATATAGAGGAAATCGGGTGCACAGTATTTTTGTAATCATGATCTGTACAATAATCATACAAGTAAATGGCGTGTCCATGTAAACAGTGCAAACCATGGTCAAAAGAAATAAGGTAGTTTACCGCATTCGAAGTGTCTTGTACTGCATGTACTTGATAACGAAAATTTGAAAGTGGAAGACATACGTGCCTGCGCGGAAGTTACCAGCTTGAAGAATCATACGATTTCATTTACCGTGCATTGTAAAAAATTGTAGAAGCAAATTTTTAATCTAAATTAAAAAATAAAACACTGTGCTTCACAATGGATAAAATAACGAATGCACAAAAATAACGTGCTGTATATTTTAGTATGAATATTGAAAGCAAATCGGTCTTTTGTGTCGTACCTCCTATAGTACACTAGAATTACCAAAACAACTGCACAACCAGTACCGTCTTATTCCATAGCCAGTGTATATAAATGTACAGTGCAATTCAAGCAAATACGTACAGCTCTCGCAATATAAGTTGGCGAAGGGTGGGAGTGAGTTCGCGCTGATAGAGGAGTGATAGATTGCAGACAGGTGGGAGGTACGTGTCCTAAATACGTTTACGGCGCATCCCCACAGCTCGCCAACTTATATTGCGAGAGCTGTACATATGTTAGTGACGGATGGAGCTTCATATATGCTAAGCGGCAGTAGCGCACTGAAACCAAGTTCTTCTAATCTCCTCCGTATAACATGTTTGCATGCTGTGCATCTTGTAGCTGAAACTGTTACATAGCGTTACTCTGCAGTTGACGCATTAATCAATAATAGTGGTTATTTTTGTAAACCCAGTAAGCAAATTCGGGAACTTTACAAGTTGTGTCCAGGATTCTAATACCACCGTAACCTGTTATAACAATAGATAGCGATTGTAAGGAGTGTGGTGTATCTACTGACAATATATCACATCGATATGAATATTGGAAATGATTATTGAGGTGAACCATGGTAGGTATGAAGATTTTTGTTGAATTTGAGAGGAACTGACTTGGAACACAAATGTTGGAGAGCGTCATAAAAATATTGGAGAGGAAGATCTATATTGATAAATTGATAAAAGGAGACCAGTCTGAAGCCAAGATATCGGTATATAACAGGTTGAAGTTGGTCTTTCTGAAATTGACGATTGAAGAAAATACTACGGGCGGATGGACACAGCAAATTTATAAGGAAATAGACAAAGTAGGGTGATGGTGACAAGGATAGTGGTTCACGCTCAACTGACAGTTTCAAATCTAAAGAATGATCATAATTTCTAATATTATTGGATTAATTCAAGCTCAGTTGTAGTTACTGCAAGGACACTGGTGTAGTTACTGGCACTATCACATCGGTAAACTCCTCACATCACAATTATTTAATTAAACTCGATGACATTCGCTAGCAACGAGGCAAGCATCTTCGAAACTGTCAATTGCCGAATGGAAGGTGAATTTCTTACATTGTAATAATACAAACGAATTATTCCCTTCAATTACGGTCATACGTCTCTATCTATAGGGGACCAAAAAAATCCGAGAATGGAAATCCAAGTTGTCGTAAAACTGATAGATAATGTCCACTTTATCCTGACGTGCGTATCTCCTCTCGGGACAAACTTACTTTCTAAATAACCCATGCAAACGCGAACTACCTCCTTATAGGATTGCACTTTCGCTTATATCAATTTTAAATTAATTTACATGTACCGTTCACGTTCCATTCGTTAATTGACGGTTTGGAAGGTGTCTTATTGCTAGTGAAACACGTGTCACCGAATTTAATTAAATACTTGTGTGATGCGGAATTTACAGATGTGATATAGTGTTATAACAAGATGTGGAATGTGACTTGATGCAGCTTTATATTATAGCAAGCAGTTCACCAACGCAAAAAACGTAGTTAACTTTAAACCGGAAAGATACGAATGCGATTAAAAGAAGTCAAGAACAATTTAAGTATTTCCAAGTTGCAACGCAGATGTATGTATGTATGTACTGAGCAATATTACGCAGTTATCTCCGATTGCATTGAAACAAACAATAGCATTTATTAACGCCACGTTAAATTAACTAAATGATTCTACATTTCAATAACTTGATGAAAAATTAGGATCGAATTTGGGAAAAAATCCTGATTACGTCAAACTTCCTAGTGACATTGATCCACATTTAATGGTGCAAATCTTACATTGATTGATTCTCAACATTCTTCTTATACAAAAAGAGACATTTTTAGTGGTAAACAATAAAATTTATCAGAATCAACCGTCGATGATCAGATTTTACAAGAGATTGCCTATCCACTCCTCTTCTATAAGAGTTAATGAGTTTTCGCTTGATGTTTATTACTATTAGGTAATAGCTGTCGCTTTTTGTAACGTCATTAAATTTCCTGTGCAAGTAAATAATCTACATATTTATGGGAGTAAAAGTGATAGTTTAACATATACTCTTGAATAAACGTTTTTGTGTCAAATAATTTTTCAAGTACGGACTACATTTAGTGCTCTAGATAGAAAATTTCGTACTGTCTACTTAATACACATGTCTCGAAGGATGAAATATTATTTAAAATGCTATACCAATTACGTCTCAACAAAGTTGCGAAAAAGAAATGGAAAATGATAATGTCTGCTGCAACTACATAGACAAAATGGCATACAACAAAATCGGCAAGGCAATTAAATCTTAAGCGGAAGTTACGAATTACAACTTGGAGCCTGGAACACTTGACTTTGCAACCTTAAAGGTTAAATTCATAAATATGAGGTTAACAAATAATGTAATACGCCGAAATAAATTAATCTTAATCTATTCTTAGTTTGATTATGATCTCCAGATGCAAGTAGTTAAATATAATAACTTTAAATTAAGAATTTGTGTTTAAATAAGAAATCCACCACTAAGACGTTGTTGTACTATAAATACTACTTGTCTTAAATAAAAATCAATTTGTTGATTGCAACTTTGCTTGCAGATTCGGAACTTTTTTGTCTCTGAAACCCAGCATTCTATCGTAAGACATCAAATTAACTTACCTATCATGATTTGCATAAATACTATAATATTAATATAGAATAATAATGAAAAAGGATACATTTCTTGAAAAAATCTAGGTGAGGTGGTTGTAGTATATCCAGAGCTGATAGTACCTAAAAGAGAGAGCAGCCTTTTAGTATTACCCCAAAATGATCCTACTGTTTGCCTTTCTAGCAACACTATGCCGCTGATTTCTATTTATCTATCTATTAACCATACACTGTTCGAAAATTATTACGTAACATTATGTATGAAATAATTAAAATTTCGATCCACATGAAAACAAGTTCATGAACTTTCACAAAAAAGGATAAAGATAGGTCAAACAAATATGTTTATTAATAATTATCTATTCAACTTATACTACAGAGCTAGGTATATCCAGTCCGAACTTATCGAAACTTATTATAAAATACAAGATCATGATAAATGTTCCTAAAAATTATGAATTTTAGCAAGGTTTCCAAAATTCTATATATGTACATATTAACAATCTACCACAGCACAATTATTTCTTTTTCAATTTGATCGAGACTATATCCAATTGAATATCTGAAATTTATGCCACTGGTAGAAATATACATTACCGTACATAAAAATTGCAATACAAGAACACAAAGAGGACATAAGATAAACATTTTAGGCATAACTACTATTGGCTGAGCAGTAAGAGTTAGTTGACGCGAAACGGTTATTTCACCAATTCGGTAATTTAACCGCAAAATATAGGCAACTGATAACTTGAGTAGTGATGGAATTAGGGCATCGAAGCGCGGTAAGCTGGTATGCCGCGGAAGGTGAGACAGCAGGAGAATCTGCAGGATGTCTGCAGTGGGTCACTAGTTGCAATCCCGCTCCAATCTGCTCAGCTACGATGGCAGAATCTTTGCCCATTGATGAACTGGTAAATTGTGTTGGAGTTATTACATTGTGTTGTGACACACGACGCCTACTCGCAAATGACGAACTGGTAGCACGCAAAGGGTTCCTAGTACCATATTTCAACAGAACAATGCCAGGCCACATGTTGTACGGATAATTCAAAGTTGGCAGTGGTAGACCACAGTGGCTTCCTCGTCCGCCAAATTTGTTGCGATCTCTGCCAAAAAGTAGACCCAGCATGGTTCCTTAAACAACAACCCGAATGCTGTTCCAGCCGAATCGAGCCCGCTATTCATGCGCACATGAGACTAATATTTCTCGAAATTAGTGTGTGTATCCTCGAGAAATCTTAATCGCTTATATATACATTTCTATACTGTCAACGAAGAAATTATATTTAATTGTTCTAGCTTGCCTCTTTCTTGGCGTTGCAACTTTTATTTACACTAATGTACATTCCATTAAAATTGCAACTCAAATGACCTTTTATGTATCTACTGTGTGGAATACGACCTTATATCCGATGTTTCTACTTCTGATTCAGTAATAATAGTTGAACCTTCGGTGAAAAAAGAACATCAAATTTCAGGGTGTATAAGTTCAACACAATTTCTTTTTCACGAAAGAAATAACTTTTGTAGATGTAGGCGTATACTCGTATGATTTTTGGGAGATACTTATCTTTCAGGTTCCCTTACTTAGTTTTAGTCAATTACTGGACAAAATTTCAATTCTACAAACTATATTTTATAACAGCAAGTTAAATCGTTCTCGTAAAAACTTCAGTAAAATATAATTCATAAAAATCATTAGTTTTTAATTTCGTACCTTCCAAGTAATAACTAACAAAGATTTCCTTATATATAGAATCTACCTATTATTTTGTACATGCACATTTATAGATATCATGCAACCGTAGTAATGTATCTCTATATTAAACAATCTTGGTTGAATCTTTAACAATCCTGCCCAAGGACTAAGTAAACCTGCCGAAAAAACAATCGAAGGCTTCTTTCGTACACAACGAAATTATTTAGTCTGCAGTTGCGGTCTGCGATTGACAAAGCTTAATTCTCCTCAGGGACTATTTTATATGATAGATCTCTACCACTAATAGGTCAATAAAACAAGGCTGGTTTGAACGATAGTTATATTTTCAGAACGTTTACAAACGTTTTCGGAATACCTTCGTCAGTGAAAATATAACTAGATAAATATATAAACAAACATTTGTTTTTTATTTGGGAACTATCAACAAAATGACTAATGACTAGGATTTCTTGATATAGAGAATGTGTAACAAACTTTTATATACATATATAAATTATAAAAACTAAATTAATGTGTAAACATACATGCAAATTAAGTAAAACCCTATATCAAAAAATCTTTGTCGAAACCTTAACAATTCTGTTCAAGGACTAGGGAAAACCCAAATTTAAAAACCTAGTCAAAGGTTTCCTTCTTAAGAAATGCAAATGTCATTTTAACAAATTGCTATATACATTACTTAAATTTTGAATATCGGTTCTGAAATTAATAGTTTTAGTGTCTTTTTGTATATTTATCATTTCATATATTAGTCTTTTTTATAATTATTCTCTGTTTTTAATATAATTGTGTTTTCAAAATCAAAGTAATGCCCAAGATCTTTGTAATGCTTTGTTACAGCGGTCATTGCACCAAAATCATTATTTAAAGAATACTTATGGCTATACAACCTTTTCTTTAAATATTGTTTCGTCTGACCGATGTAACAACCATCACAGTCTTTACAGTTTATTTTATAAACTACATTACTTTGATTTTGTTTAATTATTTTAGATTTAGTATTAGTAAAAAGAGATCTGTTACTATAATTTGGAATGAAAGTAATGTTTATGTTGTTTTTATTAAACTCTTTTTTATTTTTCGCTTAAACCTTTTTTATAAGGAATAGCGTTATAAGATTTATTGTTATTATTTTTAATTCCTCTATTATATAATTTGTTAATTCTATTTTTATTATTTTTTGATAAAAACTATTTGGATAATTATTTTTATCTAAGATTTCTTTAACTTTGTTTAAATTCTTTTCCCTAAATTCAGGATTAGCTAATCTAACCGCTTGATCAACTAAACCGGTAACTACATTAATTTTATGTAATTTTGATGTTTCTGAAAAATAATTTAAATGTCTTCCTGTATTGGTAGACTTTATATGCCAATTTGTTTTTACAATGCCGTTATTATGCATGACTGTCACGTTCAGGAAATTCAATGAGTTATTAGATTCTCTCTCATATGTAAATTTTAATCTATTATGATAACTATTAAATGAATCTAGTATCTCATCAATACTATCCTTTCTTACGGAACAAAAACAGTCATCCACATAACGTCTGTAAAAACTTACACTAGAATTTAGTTTTGCCAAACAAGTTTGCTCTAGGTCCTCCATTACCAGGTTTGCGATAACTGCTGATAATGGAGAACCCATTGCAGTACCGAAAATTTGTTTATAAATTTTATTTTGATATGTAAAATAAGTAGAATTTAAACAAAGTTTCGAAGCTGCAATGAATTCCTCCTTTGGAAGATCTGTAAAATCTTTTATGGAATTCCATTTTTTATCTAAAATTTTTAGTGCTAAATCCACAGGAATATTAGTAAATAAAGAAACAACATCTAAACTGATTAATTCGTAATTATTAGGAATTGTTTGATTTCTAACCGAATCTACAAATTCCCATGAATTTTTCACATTATATGTAGTTTTACCTACAATATTGCTTAAAATTTTAGATAAAAATTTGGAAAGATTGTAAGTGGGGAAATTAATGCAATTTACGATTGGACGTAAAGGCATATTATCTTTATGTATTTTAGGAATACCGTATATTCTTGGAGATATAGAATTTAGAATTTTTAAATGGTTACTTAAATCTTTAGAAATATATTTTTTTAAAAACCAACTATTTATTAGTTTATTTATTTCATTTTGGAATTTATTTGTTGGGTCTGATAATAATACCGAATAAGTTTGATTATCTTCCAATAAGGAATTCATTTTGGCTTCGTAATCAATCTTATTCATAAATATGGTTTTTCTCCTTTATCTGATTTAGTTATTATAATATCTTTATTAGATTTCAAAAATTTTTTGTTTCATTAAAAGCTTTTTGTAAGATATTATTGTTACTATTATTATTTTTATTGTTTTCTTTATTTTTGTAATTTGTCAAAATGTTAACCAACCTATGTCGTAAGTTAGGTTCTAAGTTTTCCTCATAATTTTGAACGATATTTTCTATACTACAAATAAAATCATCTATCGGTATGACATTAAAATCTACAGAAAACTTAGGACCTAGACTTAAAATTAATTTAACATTTTGACAAATCTCTTTATCAGTTAGGTTGATTATCCAATCTTCTTGTAAAATTGGATAATCAACCCCTACATTTTATTAATTGGTTAAATTTATTAATATTGTTTTGTTTTATTTTATTAAAAGTTCTTTCATAGTTTATATTAGCTACATTAAAAAATTCATCCGAATCCTGTAACGACATTTGAATGACATTTCTAACATTAGAAATGTCATTCTCTAACATTTTAATTTTAATATAACATTCATTTACTGATAAATCTAACGTCTTTTTACAGAATTCGGATTTAATTTTGTTGAACTTACGTTTTATTGAATCATTTTCAAAACCGATATTCATGGTCTTACTAATAAAATTTGGAAAGATCTTTCCAAATGAAAATGATTCAATAAAACGTAAGTTCAACAAAATTAAATCCGAATTCTGTAAAAAGACGTTAGATTTATCAGTAAATGAATGTTATATTAAAATTAAAATGTTAGAGAATGACATTTCTAATGTTAGAAATGTCATTCAAATGTCGTTACAGGATTCGGATGAATTTTTTAATGTAGCTAATATAAACTATGAAAGAACTTTTAATAAAATAAAACAAAACAATATTAATAAATTTAACCAATTAATAAAAATGCAGGGGTTGATTATCCAATTTTACAAGAAGATTGGATAATCAACCTAACTGATAAAGAGATTTGTCAAAATGTTAAATTAATTTTAAGTCTAGGTCCTAAGTTTTCTGTAGATTTTAATGTCATACCGATAAATGATTTTATTTGTAGTATAGAAAATATCGTTCAAAATTATGAGGAAAACTTAGAACCTAACTTACGACATAGGTTGGTTAACATTTTGACAAATTACAAAAATAAAGAAAACAATAAAAATAATAATAGTAACAATAATATCTTACAAAAAGCTTTTAATGAAACAAAAAAATTTTTGAAATCTAATAAAGATATTATAATAACTAAATCAGATAAAGGAGAAAAACCATATTTATGAATAAGATTGATTACGAAGCCAAAATGAATTCCTTATTGGAAGATAATCAAACTTATTCGGTATTATTATCAGACCCAACTAATAAATTCCAAAATGAAATAAATAAACTAATAAATAGTTGGTTTTTAAAAAATATATTTCTAAAGATTTAAGTAACCATTTAAAAATTCTAAATTCTATATCTCCAAGAATATACGGTATTCCTAAAATACATAAAGATAATATGCCTTTACGTCCAATCGTAAATTGCATTAATTTCCCCACTTACAATCTTTCCAAATTTTTATCTAAAATTTTAAGCAATATTGTAGGTAAAACTACATATAATGTGAAAAATTCATGGGAATTTGTAGATTCGGTTAGAAATCAAACAATTCCTAATAATTACGAATTAATCAGTTTAGATGTTGTTTCTTTATTTACTAATATTCCTGTGGATTTAGCACTAAAAATTTTAGATAAAAATGGGATTCCATAAAAGATTTTACAGATCTTCCAAAGGAGGAATTCATTGCAGCTTCGAAACTTTGTTTAAATTCTACTTATTTTACATATCAAAATAAAATTTATAAACAAATTTTCGGTACTGCAATGGGTTCTCCATTATCAGCAGTTATCGCAAACCTGGTAATGGAGGACCTAGAGCAAACTTGTTTGGCAAAACTAAATTCTAGTGTAAGTTTTTACAGACGTTATGTGGATGACTGTTTTTGTTCCGTAAGAAGGGATAGTATTGATGAGATACTAGATTCATTTAATAGTTATCATAATAGATTAAAATTTACATATGAGAGAGAATCTAATAACTCATTGAATTTCCTGAACGTGACAGTCATGCATAATAACGGCATTGTAAAAACAAATTGGCATATAAAGTCTACCAATACAGGAAGACATTTAAATTATTTTTCAGAAACATCAAAATTACATAAAATTAATGTAGTTACCGGTTTAGTTGATCAAGCGGTTAGATTAGCTAATCCTGAATTTAGGGAAAAGAATTTAAACAAAGTTAAAGAAATCTTAGATAAAAATAATTATCCAAATAGTTTTTATCAAAAAATAATAAAAAATAGAATTAACAAATTATATAATAGAGGAATTAAAAATAATAACAATAAATCTTATAACGCTATTCCTTATAAAAAAGGTTTAAGCGAAAAATAAAAAAGAGTTTAATAAAAACAACATAAACATTACTTTCATTCCAAATTATAGTAACAGATCTCTTTTACTAATACTAAATCTAAAATAATTAAACAAAATCAAAGTAATGTAGTTTATAAAATAAACTGTAAAGACTGTGATGGTTGTTACATCGGTCAGACGAAACAATATTTAAAGAAAAGGTTGTATAGCCATAAGTATTCTTTAAATAATGATTTTGGTGCAATGACCGCTGTAACAAAGCATTACAAAGATCTTGGGCATTACTTTGATTTTGAAAACACAATTATATTAAAAACAGAGAATAATTATAAAAAGACTAATATATGAAATGATAAATATACAAAAAGACACTAAAACTATTAATTTCAGAACCGATATTCAAAATTTAAGTAATGTATATAGCAATTTGTTAAAATGACATTTGCATTTCTTAAGAAGGAAACCTTTGACTAGGTTTTTAAATTTGGGTTTTCCCTAGTCCTTGAACAGAATTGTTAAGGTTTCGACAAAGATTTTTTGATATAGGGTTTTACTTAATTTGCATGTATGTTTACACATTAATTTAGTTTTTATAATTTATATATGTATATAAAAGTTTGTTACACATTCTCTATATCAAGAAATCCTAGTCATTAGTCATTTTGTTGATAGTTCCCAAATAAAAACAAATGTTTGTTTATATATTTATCTAGTTATATTTTCACTGACGAAGGTATTCCGAAAACGTTTGTAAACGTTCTGAAAATATAACTATCGTTCAAACCAGCCTTGTTTTATTGACCTATTAGTGGTAGAGATCTATCATATAAGATAAGTATAAAAAGGTCACGAAATATATATATATATACTCAGGGACTATTGGCATATGCAAATTGTGTGTAAGCTTTTGCACACTTACTTGATAGCGACCTATTAACGCACTTAATGTATTAGGTCGTTATATACAGCGTGTCCCAGAATTGCTGGGACATAGAGCTACCACGTATTGTAGAGGTCAAAATAAGTCGAATGGACGCAATTTATATATATATACCAAAATGTATCGTTTGTCCGTGAGAAGAGTTCAAAGTTTAATAAAAAAATCACGTTTTTGTACGCTGTTCAGAAATGCGCGAAAAAAATTTAATGAAATTTGGGAAAAGTACATTTTAGAGGATTACCCTACTTTCAGTAATCAAATAAACCGAAAGGAAATTGTAGAAGGGTTAAAACAAATCTCATCCCGATATTTTTTTGAAATTCTCTGTTAGGGGTGGTAATACGGTTCTAAGTGTTCTTTTAGTGGGAAGGCCTATTATCATCTTCATTTTTTGACTCTTATAAAAACTCCTTATTTCGCATAGTTTCGAAGGAAACATACTGATCACCTACATTCTTAGTACAAGTTTAATAAGATTATAATACAAAATTTACTTGGCGGTGGACACAAAGAGAAAACTTATGTTACAACAGGTGTTCAATGTGACCTCCATTTTCATTAATGCAGAGGTAAATGCGGTGTAAAAAATTGAAATCCACCCTTCTTAAAACATCGTCGTTATCTCGCAGTGCGCTTACAGCATTTTGAATTCTGTCCCACAGTTGTTCGGAATTATTAATTTGAACCTGATACACTTGTGTTTTGAACGCTCCCCAGATGAAGAAGTCGCAAGGATTTAAATCCTGAGACCGCGGAGGACATTGAATGGGTGCTTCTTGTCCCCTACCAATCCATCTACCAGCAAATTGTTCATTAAGATATTCTCTTACGGCACGTGCAAAATGAGGTGGTGCACCGTCGTACATGAAGAACATGTTTCGACGCAAATTAAGGGGCAAGTCTTCCATTAATTCTGGCAAAATTTCTTGAAGGAAACGAAGGTAATTAGCGCTATTTAAACGATTAGGCAATCGGAACGGCCCAACCAAAAAATTGCCAATAATTCCGACCCAGATATTAATTTTAAATTCTCGTTGATAATGTCTATCTTTAATAGCATGTGGATTTTCATCTGCATAAATATGCTCATTGTGTAGGTTCGTCATGCCACGACATGTAAAACAAAACGCATCAGTAAACAAGATATTAGTGTGGAATCCGTTGTCGACTACTCTGCGCTCCCGAACTATTTGTGAAAAATTTAAACGTGATCCCTGATCAAGCGGTAATAATTCTTGCACTAGTTGGATGTGGAATGGACGAATTAATTGATATACTAAGGATCGGTCTTACAGTGCTTTTTGAAATCCCAGTCTCTCGTTGCAATGTTCTGGTACTGGTCTCCACTGCTTCTTTTCTGTACGAGACAAAGATTTTTGGCTCCGTACAAAGATTTTTTAGGGTCTTTGTACATTGTACAAAGATATTTTTGGGTAGCTAATAGCACGCTTAGTTGAAATCATTGTTTTTTGAATGAAGGTAGTATTAAAGTAACAACATTGTTATACTTTCCACTGAAATAAAGTTGTTTTACACTTGGTCTTTAGTTTCTGTTTCCAGCTTGCAGTTGTATTTTGCTTTGTTTCTCCATTCGTAAATCGTTTCATAATTTATGTATGATTGTCAATTATTAACACTGCTCAGTTACCATTATTATGTTGTACGAACGAAAGATCTCTCGTACAAAGATTTTTCTGTTCTTTGTACATATACAAAGAGGCTCGTACAAAAAAAAACAGTGCTGGTCTTAGGATTGTTATCAATCATTTGAAGAACAGTTTCTTCCCCAATGGGTGTTCGGGCTTGTCGAGATCTTCCAGCTTTAATTCTGACTGGCTTCAACATTCCTGTTTCTCGAAGACGATTTCGATTCGATTCGATTCGGGCAAAAGTTTTGTGATTTGGAATTCTCCGGTTTGGATACCTCTCTTGATACACGCGGACACTTTCGCGGAAGTTCCCTTGACAGTATCCAAGAACTAATAGCATGCCTGTCTGCTCATTAAAAGGAAAATCCATATTTGATAGCTGCCAAAGTAATTGCAACAACAGAAATAGCAATTAAAGCAATAACGGTGATCGCGATAAAAAACAATACAAAAGCAACTAAAAGTGAACAAACTATTGAAATTATTAACTGTCAACAATAAACTGGGACGATTATGCATTTGTTTCGTGTCAAAATCATGACTTATGTCTTTGTGTCCACCACCAACTAAATTTTGTATTACAATTTTATTAAACTTGTACAAAGAATGTAGGTGATCAGTACATCTAGACCGGGACAGAATTCAAAGAAAAGCTAACTCCCTGCAACTTCTAAATAAATACAAAAATACATTTTACCAGAAAATTAGGAGCGCAGGTGTTTCTTTGTTATTCGGAGAAATTTATTCCCATATTCGAAAGCAACCTTATTTATTTTAAACCTCATTTTATGTTGGTTTTTCGAAGTGTAAGCTTGTGGGTTGTTATTAATTATAATAGCAAAAATGACGAAAATAGCGACTGTGCCTGGATGGATTGCACCTTATTCAGAATTGCGCAATGTTCGCCATCAACCTCCAAAAAATCGGAACAAGAACAATTTAATGAAGATTTGTGCCTAATGTTTGTGTCGGATATTCCACTACATAAAATAAATAAGTTAAATGTCAAGTTATTTTTGCAAAAGTACATCAGCAAATATAATATTCCCGACGAGAGCACCTTAAGAAAAATTATATTCACCGCATCTATGCAGAAACATTGAGTAGCCTTAAGAAGGCTGTGTCAAACAATTACCTTTACATATGCGCAGATGAAACTACTGATAGTGTGGGCCGATACATAGTTCATTTAATGATAGGTATCCTTAACGTATCGGTTCCAGCAAAATCTTATTTAATTTCACCCAAACAGTTGGAAAAGGCAAATAATTTGACAATAACAAGGTTTATACAGGAAGAACTGGCAACCTTTTTCTTACCGGAATCGATTCCGACAGAAAAAATTCTATTTCTTTTAACGGATGCCGCGCCATACATTGTGAAGGCAGCTTGCAACTTGGAAATCTTTTACCCAAATTTAATTCACACAACTTGCTTGTCGCACGGACTAAATCGTGTTGCAGAAGAAGTAAGAAACCATATTCTCTTGGTAAATACTTTAATTAGTGGTATTAACCTTCCTATACTCACGCATACGGTCTGTGAGACCGACTTATATAGTATAGTATACGTCTTTCATTTTGACGTGAGTATAGGAAGGTTAAGAAAGTGTTTTTAAAGGCTCTATTAAGAGTTCAGTTTTACAAACAACATCTACCCGGTATTCCGCTTCCTCCTCAACCAGTAATCACACGATGGGGAACGAGGTTGGAAGCTGCTATTTTTCATGCAAATCATTATGAAGAAATAAAGACAATTATTATGGATCTTGATAGCGATACACAATCTGTGCTAGACGCCCAAAAGGTGTATTCGAGTAAAGAAATACCTCAACAGTTGGCGCTTATTAAAGCCAACTACAGTTTTATTTCCACTTCTATATTGCAATAGGAAAAACAATTTATGTCGCTAATTCAGAGCGTTGAAATAATAAACAAATTTGATAAATTGATGTTTTGATTTAAAGGAAGGGTGGGAAAGTCCGTGTATGAAAATTTTTAAGTGTAATAGAAAGAAATGAAGGTTTTAAAAAGCTAAAGGATATTGCTAAAATCTTATGTGGTGAGTGAGTAGAAAATATTGAGTTGACAATAGAGGATATTTCTAATTTGAAATATGCTCCTATAACAAGCGTGGATGTAGAACGAACCTTTTCAATATATAAATACATGTTATCAGACAAGCGTCACAATTTTCTATTGAAAACTTTGAGAAATATGTAATTGTAAATTGTTTTCATAGTTAATTATGTTGTAAAATGTTATAAATAAACTTGTAGTAAACATAATAGAATATTTTTTTCTATAGTATTATATTTTCTAGCATTACTCCTATTTGTTTATCTGCATATTTTTCATAAGAAAGTGCATATTTAGGCCAAAAACATCTGCATATTTATGCGCATATTTCCACTTTTTTGCATATAATCCGCCCTGTAGTGATCAGTATTTGAGAAAATATTTTTTCCTTCGAAACTATGCGAAATACGGAGTTTTTATAAGAGTCAAAAAATGAAGATGATGAATAAGCCTTCCCGTTAAAGGAACGCTTAGATCCGTACTATCACCCCTAAGAAAGAATTTTAAAAAAATATCAGGGCGGTGAGGGTTGTCTTAACCCTTCTACAATTTCCTTTCGGTTTCTTTGATTATTGAAAGTACGATAATCCTCTTAAATGTACCTTTCCCAAATTTCATTAAATTTGTTTCGCGCATTTCTGAACAGCGTACACAAACGTGACTCTTTAAGTAAACTTTGAACTCTTCTCACGGACAAACGATATATTTTGGTGTATATACACTACCGTCCATAAGTTTGGAAGCAAGGTGAAATTCCTTTAAAATTATACAACTGTTACGCATATCGTGAAATCGTTAATCCCTATTGTAAATTATTTTATGCAATTATAAAATCGTTACTCATAATCCGTAAATTCCAAACATTTAGGTACAAATTTCACCCGAATACGTTTTATTGCTCTTTTCCAAGAGTACAGCTATTATTTGGCGATGATGAGTAGGACACCTGCAGTAATTGCTTTCGGTCAAACGGTTTAGTATTACTTCAGTAATCGTTGAGTGCGTGTGGTAGAAGTATTAAAACTTTTGTGTCGTATCGGTTTCCTTTGCGGAATTAGTGTTTTGAATTCAGTGCGGAATTAAAACAATTTGGTGAAGTACTGAGCGTAAAAATGCCAAAACGCAAACAGTTGACTGCAGAACAACGTTGTACGATTTGTACTCTCCGCGGCGAAGGATATACCGAAAGAGAAATTTCACAACGGTTGGGAATTTCACCGAAGGGTGTGCATTATACCTTGGCCCGGAGAAGAGAGACCGGGCAAAATCTTGATAGGAGACGAAGTGGGCGGCCACGGGTGACTTCTGCAGCTGATGACAGATTCATTGTAATAACTTCTAAACGAGATCGACGTCTAACAGCACCGGACATCGCATCGCGCGTCAATACGCAACGAGAAACAAATGTTTCTGTTACCACCGTCAAGAGACGGTTATTGGCAGCTGGTTTAAGGGGGTGCGTCGGCCGCAAAAAACCGTTTTTGAAACATGTGCATAAGCAGAAAAGGCTAACTTGGGCAAGAGAACATGCAAACTGGTCACTGGAGGATTGGAAGACAGTGTTATGGACCGACGAATCTAAATTTGAACTATTCGGTACGAAACGGAGAGTTTTTGTTCGTCGGCGACCCGGGGAAAGAGTCAGTGAGGCCTGTTTAGTGCCGTCTGTTAAACACGGAGGTGGTAGTGTTATGGTTTGGGGTTGTTTTGCTGGAAGAACGACGGGTGATTTAGTAAAAATTAGTGGTACAATGCGGAAAGAAGAGTATTTGAATATTCTGCAGAATCATGGTTTTCCGTCTGGAAGCCGTCTTGTTGGCGAGCCGTTTGTGTTTCAGCAAGATAATGACCCCAAACATACGGCTCGAATCGGCAAGAACTTTTTAGAGGAGAAAGCAGCATTAAATCAACTAAAGTTAATGGTTTGGCCTCCTCAAAGTCCGGATTTGTCCCCTATTGAGCTCTTGTGGGATGAACTTGATCGAAGGGCTAGACAGCAACAGCCTCAAAACACCCAACAGCTATGGGAATATTTACGGACCGCATGGCAACAAATTGACGAGAACTGCCTTGAAAAATTGCTTCGAAGAATGCCAAAAATTTGTGGAGCAGTTATTAAAGCTAAAGGTGGTCATATAGACGAAAATAGACTTACTACCTAATATATTATTATATTTTTGAATAAATTTACTGTTTATGGATGATAGTGACGTATGTTACATACATTCATTAATAATCACAATAAAAATTTACTTTATCTGTTTTTTGTAAAATCCGTTGTTGGCGTCGCTGCTTCCAAACTTTTGGACGGTAGTGTATATATAAATTGCGTCCATTCGACTTATTTTGACCTCTACAATTCGTGGTAGCTCTATGTCCCAGCAATTTTGGGACACGCTGTAGAGAGTTCTCTAGATTTTAGTTCATTGCTATATACATTATTCAAATTTTGAGTATTGGATCTGAAAGTAACTGCTTTACTTTTTTTTCGTATATACATGTCACTTATCCGCTTTGACTAAACAGGAAGCGACGATCCCTTGTATTGGTTTTCTTCTTTACAATACGGTAAACGCTCGATAACGTAAATACCCGATATTGGAAACATCGCCCTAAAGTGAACACAAAAGTCGTAGTATAGGATTATACGGAACGCTCGATAACGTAAAAGCATTCAATAACCCGATAACATAAACAGACCTACGAAGGCGATGATCAACTAAGATCGCAATTTCCGATCACCTACGAATAACTTCGATCGTTACAAGTTGCCTATGAAAAGCCCAGTTTGATGTATCCCTAGTTAACCAATTATGTAGGAGAGTCCCCGATTGATGTAGCATATTTCCATATTTGAACTTAATTGTGTACATTCCTGGGATAACTCATTATTATAGAAAACACAGATGTTCAGTTGCGTATACATACCTACATATTTAGTTTAGATTTTGTAAAAGCAGTCTTACAACTTTGTTGGTTCAGGTTTGCTCTTTAATACACGATTATAAAACGCTATTTTGATTTATTGTTATCCCTAGTGCTAGAATATATTTTGTATTTCTATTTTGGCGTACTAAAGGTTCCTTTTAATCATTTGCTTGTTAGTAATCACCTTCGCTAATGCAAACATTTCCATAATGTGAAACATCCTTGGTCTGGATTAGTGCACGTTATCGAGCGTTTGCTGAATTATATACATTATTTCATTATATGTATACACAAAATCATATTTTACTGATGACGTATTTTCCAAAACGGTTGAAAATACTATTCCGAAAGATAGTTTATTAAGTTGAATCCCGGTCTTGTAATTAACCTAAAAGGTTATAGGCAACATAAAAGAGAAGTATCTAAATAGGTCACGAAATATATATATATATATATACAGTTCTATTTCACCTTAATAAAAAAGCATCCTTTTTCACTCTGAATTAATTCTATATTATCTCTCGGGTACCGCTTTTCCTGAACTTTTTGTGTATTAGCTTCAGGTCGAATCACTGTAGAACGCCGACAATTTTAAGTACCCACATATAAGATGTAAATCAAATATGTTCGCGATCCTTTATTTTATACAGTTAGGTGCAGGGTTGCCTGTGGGGCAGTCACCTGTACTTTAGGACAGATAAGATAAACGTACAGTCTGTATAACAAGAACGTAATAAAAGAAAAGAAAACTTTTCCTAGAATTTTAGGTAGAATTTCATTAGTAGTCTGGGCAAACATGGGTAACAGCGTAGTAAATTACGACATCCCCTTATCTAGTAGGTACTGAATCGATGCGGTATGCCAGTACTTCTGTGTATATGCAGGCCATCGTAACTCGTTTCGTAATTGTGTTACCGCTGCGCGCCCAGTCTAATAAATCGTTAGAACGCTGGTTCTGCGCGGAATGTTTACCGACATAGCTGCTCTCCTACCTACTCTCCTACCTACTCTCCAATCAACTGACTCCAGTACGCTGCGTTCACCGACATGCGCCCGCTACCACCTTTTTAACAAACTCTAGTTATAAATTTCAGTTCAGTTTTATGTTCACGAATGTAATACGTTTTATAAAATGAATACAGGGCATATTAAAAGAATGGAAGCGGTATTTTTGTACACGCATTCACAAGGACCAACACTAACTTATAAAACGCCAGCAAAACAGACTTTTGGTCACTTTATTTCAATGTAATCCGAATAATACCCTGAAGAAGCACAACAGCGATTATTGAACAACATATAAACGTATCGATTGCAACAATACGTTCTCGATTACGCCAGGGAAACGTTGAATGACTAGGGATCAAAGTGAAACAGCTTTTGACCGAAAATCATATCGCCAAACCGTTAACATGGGCTGAAGAAAATTTACATCGCGATTGCTACAACGTAATTTTTAGAGATGATGTGTCATTTTTGACTTTTGCTCCTCGACGGAAAATGTGGTCCATAACACGAAACCTAATCATCCAAAGGTCAGGTTCCTTAAAAATTAATGTTTGGAGCTGATTCAAACGGTACAGTTCAAATGCAAGGTCAAAATTTAGCGGAAGTATCGTGTAACTTCAGCAACAAGATATGACAAAATGGATATTACAGGAGAGTAACGTTCCGAAGCACCGCAGTCGACGTTGTGTTACTTCGGCTAGTTTTATCAAAAGTGTCAGTCCGCCTACTGACAAATCAAAGTAACTAAAATATACATATAAAGTAACCGTTAAGGAAAGCGTTTTAAAGGTTCCGACGTTTTCAGTTGTAATGTGTGATAGTGTTGGTGCCGCATAACGGTAATTTATGCCATTATGAAATATAAGCTGTAAATTTCAAATTTGTTTTGATTGGCCTAGAAAGTGGAGGTGGCAATCCAAAAGATAAGCATTTAAGGAGGTCACGATTTGTGTACACATTTAATTGTTAATAAGACGCTAGACGACGTCCACTAATTGAAAAGAAAAATGCACCTCTTCAGCAAGGGCACATTTGAATTGCTCGCTAAAAGTATATATGCAAGGACGATTGTGCATATGCTACCGCTTGTCTACGTAAGCTACATCTTGCAAAGCCGCACTGATGATCGGTATAACCGTGAAAAGCGTATGCGGATGGTAAGAGTAGCCAGGTTTTTTAAATTACAATTTTCCCACGGTGGGTTTACTGAAGAGCGTGACTGTGGCTACTGCAGGAGTCTGTAGCAACTTACGATGTCCACAGCTGTAGAAGCAGATGCTGCAAAAATGCGTAATTAGGTATATAATGAGAGAATTCTTAGTTGAATTCTCGTCATAGGTATAAATATCAATAATTTATGCTCTAAACAATACAATTTTTAGGAAGAAAGGGGTTGGAACTCTAAGTGAAACTCCAAGTACAGTGAAACCCTGTATATCGCAACACCTCCGAATCAAATGCCTTCCGTTTATCGCAACAACGAAGCCCCCTCCCCTCTCTCCCGCCGGCCTGATCAGCTGTTCTTCGCCGCATACGCCTTTAAGAACAGTTTTACGCGCGCTTATTATTCACGGTCGCAAAACATAACCTCGAATTTTGTGCTCGTCGCATAAAGGTACATACATTGTATGTACATACTACGTGCCAAGAACCGCAAAAATGAGCGGAAACCAGAAAACAAAAGACGGTGCGTAAACTTAAATTGCAAAAAGTCAATTTTCCTTTTATAAATCACTGCTTTGCATTTTCCATAGGAGGAGGAAGAAAGAGGAGAAATTTGTTGCGATAAACGGGGTTCTACTGCATACAATAACACTGCTATCACTATTATGTGGATGTGAATCTTGGGTGAACACGGAGAAACACCAGAGTGGGCTGACGGTTGCAAAGATAAAACAATTAAGAAAAAAGCAGAAAGGACTCAAATGGATACGATAAAAAATGAAGACATTAGAGTGCAAATTGAACCACAAATCCATAAGAAGTAGAAAAGAAAAGAGAATGCTGTACTGGTTTCGACATATAACGAGGATGGATAGTAACCACTTACTGATGAGGGTGGTGACGGCAGGGACTGGAAGAAGGAGGAGAGGGAGACCGAAAAAGACCTGGAAGCAGAAAGTTGGGAAAAAGAAGAGGGAAAACATTTAGGTAGGTGGAAGCGGCGGTCAGCGACAAAAAGAAAGGGAGAGAATGGGTGCAAGAGTAAAATACGAAGCTCCAACGCCCTGAAAGAGCAAAAGGAGAACCGAAGAAGAAGAAGAAGAAGAAGAAGAAATAGCACCGCTTAACCAAAGCTTAAATTAAATTTTCACAGATATTATCTTGTAAATTTTGATGTCTTATTTATTTTGGGGGTGTGTTTTCTTTCATGTGTGACATATGTATGTATGTGTACATATGGTAATAATGAATAAAATATTTTTAAATGAAAGTATTTTTATGCAAAACAATAAAGGAAAATATTCTAACTAACTTGTTCTTTGGCATTTTTTGTGTGATTCTGTTCTTGTAGGTCAACATGATTTTCATTCTCAATCAGAATATTTCCATCTATATTTCGCATTGTGAGGTTCAAAAAAAAAAACGGTCATGCGTCAAGCTCGTTAACTGCAAGTTTAGGATCGAAACAATCACCTGAAGGTAACAGTTATTTAAGAATACTTTTATTTAGCAGATGGATGTAAACTACAGATTGAAAAACAGATTAACTTTAAGTTAGAATCTATTAAATGTATATATATATATATTTCGTGACCTTTTTATACTTATCTTATATGATAGAGATCTACCACTAATAGGTCAATAAAACAATATATATATAAAATATAACTATCGCTCAAACCAGCCTTGTTTTATTGACCTATTAGTGGTAGATCTCTATCATATAAGTTAGAATCTATCTGTAAGTTTAATGTACTTAACTGCGCATTGATAAACCGGCCCTTGAAAAAGTGAAAATAGCACTGATATGTTGGATTGACCGCCACAATACCCAGGTGCGAATTCTATTGAAAATATGTGGGATTTTGACAGGACAAAGTTACGAAGAAAGCTGTATTCAATGTGAAGAAGTTTGTTGGCAAGATTCGAGAAATATGGTATTCTTTGCCGATACAGTAAGCAGAGAAATTGGTTGAAAGTGTACCAAAACGTTACCAAGTTATACTGAACAACGGAGACTAGACACCCTAGCAAGTCGTTCTGTAATAGTATTTATAATGACATTTTCAATAAATTATTTACTATTTTGTTTATAGATCAGTGTACGCTCTTGTTATACAGACTGTACATGGAAAGATGGAAAGAATATGATTTAGAGTGCCGGATAGGTGTTTTACTTATATTTACGAATGCGTGCATAAACTTTTTGGTTTTCAGAATGGGATGCCTATGGGAAGCATAACATAATGTTTGTTCGCCTGAAATTGTCCACACTCTAGAATAATCGGTGGATTCTTTAGTTGCATTTTCAATTTTGATCATATTTAATTGAATTAGTTCGTAAATAGGAATGCCTGTATTGGTAAACGAAATGTCTGATGTATTAACAATTATTGATAACTATGGAAATACACTTTGGCGTTACTTATGCTACATTACAAGAGTTTGAAGTATTCATTATGGCAATTTCTACATGAACTAAGTGAAAGCGTTCCTTCGAATTCAATTATAATAATGGAGTAGCAATTCATCTTATTGAATTTTCAAGGAACAATGTGGTTATTATTATCGTTCGAAAGAGCAATAAACTTATTTATAAATTTATTGTTCAATCAAAATGATACTGTATTGTAGTACAAATTATACTAAATGTGTCGTAACATTTTAATATGGTTACTTACGTTTTCATGTTTGAAGAAACACAGCATCTTTAATTCCCTAAATACTCGTTTTGACGACACTAACGTTTGGAACACATTGGGTAATTTCTTCAAAGCTACTCGCCTGCCATCCCGGGGATCTGTTACAGCCCTGCAATCAAAATAGAACAATATCTATCAGTAAGCAATAGAAAGAGCCGTTAACTGGATTACATATTAGAGTTCAGCTTAATAATTGCAAAATTACTTAATTGTAGTTGAGAAAATGTGGTTTATCAAAGTATACATAGAAACATAAAACTTTCATTGAACGCCAACTGTTCCCTATGTAGTAGGTATTATATACACATTTCGTAACTAATATCTAAAATATAATCATGGGCCAGATGTTAAGCGTTGTGGTCATTTAAATGGTATTAAGTATCTCAACGAAAATTAAAATATATATTGAATTTCATGCGTAACTATACAAGTATTCATGTACATACACGCTGTGAATTACGGAGTAATCAATTGATTCTACATAAGGTTACTGTAAGAAGCCAGCGTACACCTGTTATATTTAGAAACAAATATTCATTGCTCCTTTATCTGCTTTTGTTAGATAAGAATCTATGCGGGATATAGCCATTTTATTTTCAGAATTATGAAAAGAATACATTGCGTAATAAAGGCAAAAACTTGTAAGAAATATCCACTATCTAAAAAGGGTGCGTACAGAGATTTAGTTTTGCCTTTAGTCATTCCGTAGACCAGGTATGGGCAACCTCCTGCCCGCGGGCCACATGCGGCCCTCGAGTAAGGTTTGTCCGGCCCGCTACTGAATTCTTTCGTTGCATATTAGCACGGCCCGTCTAAACTTAATTCATAATGAGTCATAAGGATACTACAAAAATGTATATTTTTCAAGATTACTCACAGCATAAAACTTCTACAAAAAAGGTTGCCCATGCCTGCCGTAGACGAATAACTTAGAAATTATTAACCTGCTCATCAGTTATTGGAAGCTTTTGTTTACTTGTTTTGCATTTTTGTAAAAATAATTGTCAAATAAAACTATAATGGAAGCTAGAAGGAACTATCAAAATACTTGCGAATTTTAATAATAAAAGATTTAAAGTGTGTAAATCATTTAAACATTTGCGAGAAATAGGAAAAATCATTGGTAGAACACATTCAACAGGTGACACTGTTTCAATTCAACGGCATACATCAGTTCCAAGCCACACCGTGACGGGGCTGCAATCCTCACCAATAGAAAAAAAAAACGTCAAATTGGGCAATGCTCTTCATTCCTAAGTACCCAAAAAATGGCAGCAATGATCAGAAATCCTACGTGTCAGACGTTAATCGCAAAAAACTTCTTGCACTTACTAGAGAGCATAAACCCGATAAGTTTCGAATCAAGTGCTCTTTTCAGATGAAAATAAGTTCTGTATATTTAGTATACAAAAGCCCTCATTAATAAAGTGTGAAAGTTAGGACGTAGTGGAATAAGGAAAATTCGATCCCAACCGTAAAACATGGCGGATGTGGTTTTATGGTTTGGGGATGCATGGCAGCTAGTGCTTGTTGAATCAACTCACATCACTCAATATGATTACATCAATATCTTCAACAACAATTTACCTGAAAATATGATTAAACTAAGACTTGACAATTAATATATTTTGCAAGAGTACAACGACCCCAACAATCTGCCCTGAATTCTAAGCTGTACAATGTATTCAAACAATTACACCACCGCAATCATCCAATTTAAACCCCTATGAACATGTATAGGATTTTCCAGAACCACGCTTTCGGTAATATAATATAAACCCCAAAAACTTAGTAAAAAATATTTTAATGCAAAAATGGATAAAAATTAGCGCAGAAGCGGCTTCTAAATTGGTGCTGTCTATGAATAATACATAAATTAAGTTATACTTCGTCATGGTTATCCCAAAAATAATAACCGCAGACACTTTTTGTTTAATGTGGCCTTCTTTGATGTGTGTGTAGACTCTTTACGTTATGATTTTACAATTAGTGTGTAGTTTTATATTGTTTCCTTTTTTTGTTATTGTCTAGTTAATGTGAGAAACTGTTATTGTAGTATTTATTATACAATTTTGAAATTGGTGAGAACTCGCTTCACTAATTTCTTTCTAGAATTGGTTTAAAACTAAGGTTGCTTTCATATTTATATTATAAATATAAGATGCCAAATGGGTGATGTATAGCCACAATACCTCGATTGAAAACGATTCGTCCAAATACAATCCGTTTATGATAAAAAAAAGTGCATATATACTAAACGAGGTCTTATGGGAAGAGAAAGATTTTGTTTTTGATATGCTGTACAGTTTTATGTTCTATTATTCTAGTGTGTTTTATTAATCTTTAACTGTTATAATTTTACAAAATGAAACACAAAGAACCGTTATCATTTTATCTCAAAACTTCAAAGGATGTAGCATACTAAAATCAGTATTTTAGAATTTTCCAACTGCCATTTTGTTTCATCTTAGAAATAATAAAATTGTCAATGAGATCATAGGTCTCTTAATTATAAGAATGATCGTTGAAGAACGACTTCAATACATATTTGCTACATGGAAATCAAACCCAGAGTGTCTAATAATTATGTCCCTGGTTGTACATATGCTTAGGTTTATACATCTATACATCTATACATTCAAAAAGTTCCGGAAATTTAGGATTTTTCAACGGTCCCATTATATTTATCTTAGAAGTAATAAACTTGTAGATGAGTTCAGTCCCTTAGTTCCATGAGTGATCGTTGAATAACGACTTCAATACAGATTTGCTAAATACGAAGTAAACGCAGGGTACGTAATAAATATGTTCCCGGCTGTACATGAACGTATAACGTGATATATAAAATAAATTAAATTAGCCTTAGCACACCTTTCGGAAATAATCGCAGATACGTATTTCGGAAACTAAGTTAGCATCCTCATTGGAAAACTGGAGGAATTAAGTATCACCAGCGATATCCCACTACCACGCAATGAGCACTGTTCGCTGGTGTTCGTCTTGGGCATTAACCGTTTATAAGAGAAAATATTTTCCAACTATCACAAGAAAGCTGCAATTAATTGTTGAAGGTTTTTAAGTTTCATAATGAACATTTGGAAAGCCACTGACAGCATGGAATTAAATAGGATGTTTTAGATATAGTAAATGTTAGAAAAATTCAAGTCATACCTACAGCAAAATCAAGTAGTTCGTATTCGTTTTACCATACGCACCGTAAATCATATCTGTGGACACTCTTCGAATATGTGATTGAAAAATACAGGGGTATGTTAACAATTTACAGAAAGAAATATAAATGTAGTAAAATCCGAGGCATATGTCAGTCACGGTAAAGTGCTTCGTTTGATAGGACGTGGTTTGTTTACTTTAAAAGCCAGACAGTACGCCTGCATATTATGACTAAAACGACATTTTTACGTGTTCAATTTTTTAACATAATTGACTTACTTTTACCTCATATTATTATAAATAAATTATATATATATATACATATATATATACCTTTTGTTATAAAATAGTATACTACTAGTATTCTACATTCTTTTCTTAAAACCCAAAATTTCAAATAAAGAACTTAAAGTGGAATTTTGAAAGAATGGACGCAAATTTAACTGGAATTTACTTTTAATTTATTGAAATCTGCGAATAATATGGTCAGAGCTGTAGAGGACACTAAAAGACGGCCTACAAAATATCAAGTAAATTTACTTTAGAATGCTTGTCTTCGTTGTTACTGCTTTTGTAAATGGACAGTTTTCACTGTGAGCTGTATTCTATGTAACGCTATAATTTATATTTTTATGAAGAGTACCGTGTTTCTAGATTCCTTTTTTAGATTAGTTGGTATAATGTATATAAAAGAAGTATGTAATACTGTCCTCTAAAGAAATAATTTAGATTATACCTTTATTTCCAGAAAAAAATTTCTTTATAACGAGATAGATGACTTTGACTAAGACAATAGTAATAAATAACAACAATAATAAAATGTATGCTGGTGCATATTCATTAAAATATATTCTGATACTTTAACACAAGTGCTCAAATTTGATGTGTGATTTAAGTATTTAAGAGATAATAGGGCATTTCTGTCCATCAGATTATAATCCTTCTAAACATTTTTAGGGTGTTTTAGGTGCAAGCATTATACATATTCATCAGATGCTGTCACGATCGCCTGAAGAGGCTGATATTACTTTCATAAAAGAGGAGAAATGATATATACGAAAGAAATTTTGCACCTTGTTTGGTGTAAGTCATTTCAATTATGCGACCCTACCGCTTTGACTTTTAATGCGACTTACGGTTTCAGAAAAATTAAAAAACATGGATTTGGTGCTGAAAAATTATTTTGTTAAAATTATTTACACATCACATTACATTAGTTACGTGTAAAATCATTCAAGTATAAAATATATTTCTTTCCATCAGAAACTTACTATAAGGTGTACGATAAACTAAAGTATTATTTTACAAACACATAACTAAGGGGAACTAAAACACTCTGACTAACTGTTCAATATAAGATACAATACAATAGGTCCAAAAACCATGACACATAAATAACGCTAGGAAAATTGGTGTTCGTACAACCTTATAAAGTTCATATACAGACCATTGAAAATTTGATGGCGGAAAATTCTCAGAAGTAGATAAGAACTTCAAATGCGCAATTTTTAGAAACCAGTCCCTATATAGTTTAGTAAGCTTATATGATAGATCTCTACCACTAATAGGTCAATAAAACAAGGCTGGTTTGAACGATAGTTATATTTTCAGAACGTTTACAAACGTTTTCGGAATACCTTCTTCAGTGAAAATATAACTAGATAAATATATAAACAAACATTTGTTTTTTATTTGGGAACTATCAACAAAATGACTAATGACTAGGATTTCTTGATATAGAGGATGTGTAACAAACTTTATATATATATATAAATTATAAAACTAAATTAATATGTAAACATACATGCAAATTAAGTAAAAGCCTATATCAAAAAATCTTTGTCGAAACCTTAACAATTCTGTTCAAGGACTAGGAAAACCCAAATTTAAAAACCTAGCCATAAAGGTTTCCTTCTTAAGAAATGCAAATGTCATTTTAACAAATTGCTATATACATTACTTAAATTTTGAATATCGGTTCTGAAATTAATAGTTTTAGTGTCTTTTTGTATATTTATCATTTCATATATTAGTCTTTTTTTATAATTATTCTCTGTTTTTAATATAATTGTGTTTTCAAAATCAAAGTAATGCCCAAGATCTTTGTAATGCTTTGTTACAGCGGTCATTGCACCAAAATCATTATTTAAAGAATACTTATGGCTATACAACCTTTTCTTTAAATATTGTTTCGTCTGACCGATGTAACAACCATCACAGTCTTTACAGTTTATTTTATAAACTACATTACTTTTTGATTTTGTTTAATTATTTTAGATAAATAATAAAAAAATAAATAATCTAAAATAATTAAACAAAATCAAAGTAATGTAGTTTATAAAATAAACTGTAAAGACTGTGATGGTTGTTACATCGGTCAGACGAAACAATATTTAAAAGAAAGGTTGTATAGCCATAAGTATTCTTTAAATAATGATTTTGGTGCAATGACCGCTGTAACAAAGCATTACAAAGATCTTGGGCATTACTTTGATTTTGAAAACACAATTATATTAAAAACAGAGAATAATTATAAAAAAGACTAATATATGAAATGATAAATATACAAAAAGACACTAAAACTATTAATTTCAGAACCGATATTCAAAATTTAAGTAATGTATATAGCAATTTGTTAAAATGACATTTGCATTTCTTAAGAAGGAAACCTTTGGCTAGGTTTTTAAATTTGGGTTTTCCCTAGTCCTTGAACAGAATTGTTAAGGTTTCGACAAAGATTTTTTGATATAGGCTTTACTTAATTTGCATGTATGTTTACATATTAATTTAGTTTTTATAATTTATATATATATATAAAAGTTTTGTTACACATCCTCTATATCAAGAAATCCTAGTCATTAGTCATTTTGTTGATAGTTCCCAAATAAAAAACAAATGTTTGTTTATATATTTATCTAGTTATATTTTCACTGAAGAAGGTATTCCGAAAACGTTTGTAAACGTTCTGAAAAATATAACTATCGTTCAAACCAGCCTTGTTTTATTGACCTATTAGTGGTAGAGATCTATCATATAAGATAAGTATAAAAAGGTCACGAAATATATATATATATATACATATAGTTTAGTAAGGAGAAATAAGTGCTTAAACATGTCGCACGCCACTGATGGTTATATCAAGCCGCTCGTTTCTAAGAGTTGATATTTAAAGGTCTTCTCTATGTAGTTCTGAGTATTCCCCACCATCAAATTTTCAATTGCTTATACTTGTTCTCACTTAAAACAAAGCACACTACTGTGCGGAAGAAAGAAGCAAACTAGAGAAACTACAAAGATATTCGCAAATTATCCAAATAATAGTATTCATAATACTTAAAGTTTTCCTGAAGCAAGGATTTAGCTATTATCACAGAAATATGCATAATTTCCAAAAAATTTTCTTTCACATAATAAATTAGGAGTGAGGAAAGAAATCATAAATCGCAGTGCACTAAAATTTCAATAGATATTAGTTCATTATAAAAACTGATCTGCATGAGTTTCATATCAAAATTACTCAGCTTTTTAAGTACGTTAATGAATTGAAATTTTGAATGTGCAAAATCATCATCATCAGCAATCTCGAGGATTTCATTCTTAGACAAATAGAATTATTATTTTACAGCAAGAAAAACGGGTAAATTTGAAATTACTATAAGGACAAACTGAAGATTGTAAAGAAACATCAGTCAAAAAACAAGGCGCAGATTGGCTGCAGATTTGGCACATCTGGTACTTCGGTATATTCGTTAACAGTACGAAGGATTTGATAAAGTTTAGCTTGTAGGGATGTGTGGCTCAAGAAAAGTCCATATTAAGGAGTGAGTTCAAAAGATTTCAATGATTATCAAAAAATGAAAAGACATGTAAAATATGCATGCAATTGCAAATGTGGGCATGTTACAACTTGTGCAAAAATAATGGTAGCGCCAGGAGAAAAATTAAAAATTAACTTAAAAATAGCCTGATTCAGTTTCTAATGTGATATTGTCTTGCGTGACTTTCTAGCTTAGTATTTATGCTGTAAGAATGTCTAATTATTGATGAACCAAGCGGAAAATTTAGTTTTTGCTTGTCTGCTGCTAAGCAGTAGAACGATATCTTGCAGCTGTTTATTTACCATGTCGATGGTCTTCAGTTATTTTGTATTTACTATAGAGTATTCCACTTGGCGTACCAAATATAGTCCTTTTATTTTATTTTATTTTAATCCTAATTAGATTTGAACCGCCATAAACGTCGGATTAAACATAGTCATTCTATACATATAAAATATTATTATAGGATGGGGCTGATATAGGATCGAAGAAAAGACAGTGGTGAAATTTATAGCAGTAAAGAACATTAAATGATAATTAGTGCTGTCAGATGTTAAAAAATTGGCACTGTTTATCTGGAACCGCTTCCTTTGGCTAATGATGAGTCATCACTGGATGTAAATCTCTTTCCTATTTTCATGTTTGGGAATACAAAGAAGTTACAGGAGAATACGATGAATGTATGTATTATATTTATTCGTAACCTAATTCGGTCAATTTAGTCCTGGAGATTGCGTCTGAATATGCTTAGGAATTATCGCAAAAGAACACTTTCTACGGTAAGTAGGAATGTTTCTTCTCCAATTCAGCATCGAATCAATATATTGTAGTAAGACTGCTGGTTGATCCATCTTTTCTTTCCCAAATAGTCTACAAAGATTATCTCATCTCAATACTAAAAAACTGTACTCATCACCTTTCCGCCCTACGAAACAGACTTGATCTACTATGAAGTACGTTCATTGGGTAAAAACAACTGTATTGAGTGTTCCGGGTATTCTACGGGGTAGTAATGGGTCCAAGTCTCGTAAGGAGTCAAGCAACAACGCAGAAATTCCTTGGATTGCAATACGGGGCTACACATTAGTTCGAAAGCGTTATTCGGTTCCGTTTGCGCTCTACTGTATACTATCGCGGTACCCATCGGGCAAACAATTGTTTCATGTCCAAATTTTGGCGTAATATTTTGGGCACGACTTTGAGAAGCGGTACTTCTCCATTAAAATTTGCCGTCAGCGTAGTTATATGAAGCATGGTTATTTAATGATCCACTATCGTATTATTTATTTTTCCAGAGTTTGCATATTTGATCAAATCTGTGATAAATATCAATTGCTTATATACTATCATGCTTGCTATATTCACATTTAAAGAAATATTCGTCCATTTATAAAAGTCCTAATGACCATATATAATTACCGAGGAAATAGATCTTCTGATCATTAGAAGATACACAAAAGCTAGAGCTTTCTTTAATAATATTTTCTACTTTTGAAACATATTTAGGCATAGCCACCAATTTTACTTTATTTCCTGTTGTATAATTAGCTCTTTGACAGCGAATGCAGACACTATGAATGACACGCATAAAAGAGAGCAAAAGAAGAAGAGGAAGCAACCATGGTAATTGAAACCCGGAGACGGTATCTCCGGTTGTACTTTTTGTTTCCTCTTTATTCATTTTAGTAGGTACGTCTCTTTTACACCTTGTCCGCACCGCATACGTATGTGTATATTCTCTAAAACAAAGAAATTATTAACGACCTTGAACCTATCTCGTTTAATTCCACCTTGGACTTGCACCAAGTTCAACATCCTGGGCAACTTCGACTCCTAAAAATAAATCAGTATTGAAATACGAATGCATTAATTCCTCTATTAATAAAAAGTACAAGTTGTGCCGTATGAATAAGTGTGTATGTTAATTAATGTATGTAACAGTAATGACAACATGCCTAGTTCAATTTCAAATGCTGTCCTTAAATATATATGCTAACGTTAAGTACGAGGTACTTTCTTTAAAAAAGAAAACGCATATTATCTTTCGTTATGAAGATGTAGGGCTAACTAAAGATCTTGATGATGATTGTAGAGAATATACTATGGGAATGAAGAAGACGGCTACTGAATTTGTTTATCCCTTAAAAAGTATATAGATTTTGCTAAGAGCTTAAGGTTAAAATTCACTTTAACCCTTTGACTCCGGAACTTACTAACCTGAAATGGTTAACGTAGGCGACATGTCAATCTGTTCATCATAAATATTAAAGATTGTTGCTTGTCTTGGGTATCAAAAACAGTTTCTAATTGTTTATACGTATCTACATTGGTAGCCTTCTGCCGAAGCCACAGTTTCACCGACAGCATTTTCCAGGACGCACATATTTGTCCTTAGTACATACAAAAAATTTGTCGGACGCAAATGTGCATCCATTGTCCACACTGATAATCTTCACCGAACGCATATACGCGTTCATATCAGCCAAAAGAAAAAATTCCGTAATTTTATGAAATACATATCTGCGTCCATAGTTCATACTGGTAGCCTTTTGCTCGACATATTGGTGGATTTATACTCCAGGTTGGTAACCTTCAAAAGTCACACAAATTAATAGCAGTTAATGGACTAATACTCGTAAGAACTTTCCGCAACATTTTCGCAAAGTTTGACTATTTTCATAACAATATCTAAAACTTTCAAAGATTTTTGCTTTTCGTAATGTTTCTTGGATACCAAAACAAGACAATATGCGACCTTTCTTGACCAGCTTTTTTGTTTAAGTCAAAATAAGAAAAACTGAAGCTGCTAAATCATTAAAAATGCTTCACTAGCGTCTTCTGTAGAACTACATGGTTTATAAAGATTTCTGAAATATTACTGCCACATTCCCACATTTTTTCCTTACAAGCCGCGTATCGATGTTGCTTCGCACATTTTAGCCAGTTCTTAACCTTCCTATACTCACGTCGAAATGAAAGACGTATACTATACTATATAAATCGGTCTCACAGACCGTATGCGTGAGTATAGGAAGGTTAAAAATATGAAGTAAGGAAACGGATTTAAAGCTCTTTGTTTCTGCAGCTATTTTTATCTGATTTTTCTTGTGTGTGTAATAGGCAAAAGCGCCATGTTTCCTGTTATTTTATGTATGACAATGGAAAACATTTCACATGTTATATCTTTGTTTTGTTTATATTGAATATATCTAATGGAATGCATCCTATTATTCTTCATTCTTCTTCTATTCAACAGTTACTCATGAACGTTGTAATTAACAAATTAAATAAAATTATCTAATCGATATCTAAAGACGATGTGTATTTATCGCCATCCAGCAACATATAGATAAACGACTATCGAATTTAGCGCAACGCGTTCGACAAATCACCACCGAAGCTACGGTAAACAGCTGTTTACCATGTGGAAGATAGTATACATATATACATAGATATAGATGGTCGATGAGCCATGATCTTGACTGACGCTGTTCTTATAACATAACGTACTTATTTGCATATGTCCAAGTCACGAAATTTTATATTTGTATGTATTTGTGAATAGCAGTAGAAAAACAATTGTAAAATACTTCCTTCAAGGCAGCTTAGTAAATATCCTTCGAACAATAAAATTTTTGAAGCATTAAAATAGTGTTCTATTATGTTAATTTTTAAGTAGTTTTCAGTTTCTTGTTATATATACATATCTAACAATAAGTACACATTCACAGCACTGAAAAATAATTGAAAATAATAAACAAGTAAATCATTTTTCCCCAAGATATTTAACAGATCAGTGTCGCATACACTGAGAATCAATACATCGAAATTATCGTTTGTGTGTACGCCCCAATCCTTTTGTAAACGTAAAATCATTGCCTGGTAATCAATTTTGGAGTATATGTTTGGCGCGGTTTACTTTGTAATCTATCTATATACTATACATATGTATGCATAACAACATATAGCAGTAGTTGTTGAATTATAATAAAAAAATAGTTTATAGTTGTATAATATCATTAAAATGTTATTGTAAAGCCAATCTGTATTTAAACTTGGTATTTAATTGATGTTATTTACAACTTGTTTTTACACTTCTGCACTGCATATATAATATTCTGCAACCCGGAGAATTCATACATTGGACATGTCTTTCCAATATATCTCAAATATGCTCTAATAGATAGAAGCCTATGAATTGTTTTGAATAAATATTTTCCTCATTTATCAAATTTGGAGCCGTCTGAGCATCGTCGGAATGAGAATTACAAAACAAAAGAACATATTTGGACTTGACTACTGCAGAAGGGAATACAACAATACGTTTACGAATGGCACCGCAATAGCTATTTCTAATAAAATCTGTAAAATGCTAATTAATAATTAGTAATATGGACCTAATGCGGGCGCAACTTCTTAGTCTCTCCGTTTCGAGTATGTATTGGCCTTGTGAATTTCTTCAACCTAAATACCTATTTCCCTACACTTTGAGAAATTTGTAATTGAATTTATCTAATTTGGATGGCATCCCAACCTTTCTGGATCATCTCATCAAGCCTTTTACAACTTAATTCTTTGCGTCTGTTATTACAGTATTCTTCAAACTACCGCTACTTTTTAGTGTAAAGCCACAACGTTGTCATATCACTATGTAGTGATTGGAACGATGAAGCATATTGTCGGTTGAGTAATAGACAGGATTTTATATTCCTTCAATGAATACATTGCTATTCCTCCAACCTCATCCCCATGCTATATTTATCATTATAATTTGTTTATTTCTTTATTTATTTTGGTCGAAAATTTTTTGACAATTTCGGTATTAAGATTAACAAAACAACTTTCTGCAAAACAGAAACTCTTAGTTTTCTAGGTTCACAAGATAAAGAAATCCAGTATAAATAATTTTTAAATATATTTCACGTTTCATTGGTTTTAATGTTCTAAAGATAGTTCGTTGATTTCGTTAAGGCACCTGCGCAGAAACGCATTTTCGCCGATTGAACGTGTAAGAGTATAGAAAAGTAAGAGAGCAAGGGAGATGTACAACGCAAGTTGGAAACAGACATTTGAGTTGTATATAACTAACGTTCTTAAGACGAACTCTAATATTGTTTTGCGCAGGCTGGTGCGGTAACAAAATCAACGCACTCTATAATATTGTACCATGTTCCATTATTTGTACATTAAGCACAGTTGCTTCAGTGGTAAACTTCGTAAAAGTTTTCCATTAACTAGTGTTGTTCTAAAAGCATCGCTACTGCAGGTAACATACATGATAATTAGATCCTATGGACTTGATGGACTCCGTACAATTTGACGAAAGCTCAAACAGGACTTGGTGTTAAATGCAGCAACTTGATGCTCAAAGAATTTGTCCATGTTATTCAAATTTGGTTTATAAAATTCTTCCAGATAAATTTCGATGTGTTTATAACAGTCCAGAGGTTTTCCGTTCAGGAAGTGTTTCAAGGCAAATGGATACCATCCTTTGTTGGTGTTACTGTTTATGCTGCCATCGCTGTCTTTGAAAATAGTGAAACCGTATATGATGCTTGATACAAAATCAGGTCCTACCGAAAGCTTTTAACAAAATCAGGAAAAATAATGCAAAACGTGGAATAATCTTTCAAGACAATACACCATCTAACAGTATCGCAAACTATCATATGATATTTTATAAACGCATCCACCGCTTTTCATAACTACTGCATCAAATTGAAAGACAAAAAAAAGTACATTTGCAAGAGAAGTATTTTCGTATTATCACAGGAGAGTCGTAATCATTCTTTTGAATGATGAAGTTTCGTATGGAGGATTTTGAGAACCCCTGATCTCGTATGGGGTCAAGTACCATGTCTATTTTTAGGCTTAGAAATTGAATTTGGAGCAAGGTCAATCAAGTAAATCGTATTCATTTTCCTATACAGATTATAAATCATATCTGTCCAAATTCTTCGAACATGTGGTTGAAAAATAAAGGCCAGTGTTTACAACTTAGTGAAAAAAATATGAACAAAATCTGGGCTATGTCAAGCACTGTGAAGTGCTTGGTTTGATAGGACTTGTTTTGTTTACTTTCACGGCCGGATTGTATGAGAGTTTTGACGATCGCTGTGTTTTTAAATACCATTTGACGATATACATTTCCGTGGTTCCAAAGCAACACTACTATTTGCCCAATTTTTTGTTTACTTAATTTTTTCTTTTCCACTCATGGATCTACTTTTACCTCACATAATCTTGTAAATAAATTTCACACATTAGTTATGATAAGCCACATATGTACCTATATATTTCGTGGCAATTCAGGGTGATTATGATTTCAGTATACTTGTTGAAGCTGTGCAGAAACATCCCAGTTTGTGTCCTTTTTAATGAATGGGCGAACTTCTTCTGTCAGCTCCTCAATCAGTTTCCTGGACACCTGTAGAAGGCTTTGTTCATATTTTTTAACCTCACGCGATAACAAAAGCGGAACGTATTTGATTACGACGAATGAAAGGATAAACCCAAAATTTCCGCCTTCGTGTAAGGCCATTCAAATATCAATACACAGCAGGAACTTTTCCAACCGCATGGTATCCAGTTGCAAACTAGTTGCTTCAGCGAACGAAGAAAATGCAACACTACTCTCATCCAACTATCGCAAGAGTTAGGGCTTTCAGTATTTCCACTGTACTACATCGAATCTTCGTAATCTTTCCGTAAGACTTCGATATTTAACTTCAAAAATGAATACAATCAGAGAACAATAAAATATAATTTCTCTACTAAAATGTCCTTTAGGATTAACAATAAGTCAATAAATAATGATTGCTAAACTGTGGAATCGGGGAGTATTTATATATAAATTTAATTTGCAAGTGCAAGTGGTATGCTAACAACTCGACAGATAAGTATCTAAGTAGGTCACGAAATATATATACATTTTATTATATATTTTTACAACAATCCTGTTGAGAAAAATACTCTTGCGTGAAAGCTTGAAAGTGGGTGGTCTTGCGATGTTTCACATTATAGTGTAATAAGTTTACCAAATTATGGAGTTCCATAATCCAGAAATTGATTGCCGTACATACGTACGTACAGGACGTTATTATTATAATCACAAAAATTTCAAGTTTTGAAATTTTTGTGATTATAATAAAACAATAATAAAATAAATTTATTGCATGCGTTAGTGCAAAAGAGAAATGCAATTTGTGTAATTGTGACATCGGACAAATCAACAGTGGATATGTAATACACAAAAAGTAATTATCTTTTGAATTGTTCAATGTAATTGTATGTGGCTCCATAACTTTCAGTTTTACGAATATCGCGTTATAAACGCTTTATGCTTTCCTTTTAGGGCAAGAACCGACACGTATTTTTGAAAATATCTTGAAATACAACTTCTAACCTTGAAAAAATCAACTACTGACAGTGACGAACAGGTAGGCATTCATTATTATCCCAGGTACAGATCCATGCAGAATGTACTAAGATACACCGAATAACTAGGAAAACAGTAAAGTTACACCTGAAATACCGGTTGACCAGTGGTTTCTAACGTGAAAGTATAAAGCACTATCGCAGGACTCTGTTACATTCCGCCTTCACCATTTTACTTCTTAAAAGCTGTGCAACAACCAGTTTCTGCGTTTACCTATTTCTATATAGAAGCATTTTCATTCAAATGTGAATTCAATTTTAAAACCTTAAAACCGGCGTTAGTTGGGGATTTTTATGATATGAGCACATTTTATAGCGCATCTACAAAATTATGTGGCGCAGTGAATGATTTAGAAATCAATCCGTATAAAGCTTTTCTAGATTTAGACAATACTTAATATACCCACATACAATAAAATATATGGTTTAAAAATATTGATTTGGAGTCCTTGCGCGTATCTTTTCAATCAGTCTCTTTTAATTTTGATTTGATTAATTAAACTAGGATAAGATTAAGGACTCTGTGGTTAAAATAATATATAATAATATTTTATATAAATTAAACTAGAGACAAGTAGGTCGATATTACATGCCTTTGAGTTTTGAAGTAGACTTCATTACTTTCTTAACTGTCTAGGTTTTAGTCCCTCTTTAAATTCATAATCTGGAATAAAATGTTCAGTACATAATGTCTAATTATATACGTCAGCTATAGCGTATGTCTCCAAAGCTCAGCCGAGAGCACGTGTGAAGTGGTGCACACTAAAAGCCGATGATAATGGTAGCGGTGTTACAAAGCAGCCCTAAACATGTACACCAGAAAAATGGAAGCGAGTGATACAGTCTGATGAGTTTAGTTTCATTGTTTTTTCTGCATCCAGTAGTGTGTATGGCTAGAAATAGCTGAGCAGAACATACAATGTCGACTGACTGCTTGGCAGGCATTCCTATATGGTTTGGGGTGCGACATTTTGGTATTACTAGTAGCCGATAATTCAAGGAGTTCAAGAAACAATATCTGTTGATGACTCTACCCCAGTTGGTCCATACAATTTTTCCGGATGGTGACACAATCTTCCGGAATGACAAATCGCCTAACCACACTACTCGGCGTCTATGATATTGGCTTGACTAGAATAGAACCAAAGTTACACATTTACCCTGGTCAGCTCAGTCACTAGATTTGAATAATATTGAACATTTGAGGTGTCTGTTCTTGATAACAATGTACCACTGCCGGGATTTGATGGCGATATTAGTCGATGAATGGCCCAAAATCGACATACATAACTGTTATTTACAATCTATGTTTGTTTGTTTCGTACTAATAGTGTGTTCCTACTCCTTATTAATAAACGGAATTGTGAAATTTAGTTACATATATCTTAAGAGGGTATGACAGCCAACAATTTATCTTTGCTTAAAGTGTACTGTATAGTGTTAAGATTAATGTACAACTGGTTCTAAAGCGATTAGAAAATTATTTCGAAAGTTATTCTGATTTGAATATGATGATGTAATCGTCCACAAAAGAGAATGTGTTGATCATGTGCAGAAACACATGAGCACTCGATTTCGAAATTTAAAAAACAAGGATTAGGTGGTAAAGAAAAGCTGACAGGTAAACTTATTGACAAAGTAAATATATATTACGGATTAGCAAAGGTAAACTTATTGACAAAGTAAATATATATTACGGATTAGCAATCAGAAGAAACCTTGACTCCATTCAAAAGATGCGAAATGATATTTGGGCAACATTGCATCACAAGATTTCAACGAACGAGGAGCCACATGACCGTTACCCGGCAAGACCAGATTTTTGGCGCACGTGGAAGCAAGCTACAGCTTCGAATACTTTAGTTTCGTACGAGTACAAACCACCTCTTTCAGAACACGTTTTTAGAGACATTCAATCAATTTATGAAGAATTAAGTAGCGATCATTTACTCAATCGCTGCATAGGTGCATTTACACAGAAGAACAATGAATCCTTCAACGCAACAGTTTGAACGATTGCTCCGAAATCTACATCCAGCGGCAAGAAAATCCTAGATTTTGCAGCATGTATTTTTAATGACGGAATGACTAATGCTATGATAATCATGTAGGTTCTAGGAATAACTACAGGCCCTGAATGCTACAAGTTTTGCATTGGAGCTGACTAAAAGCGAACGAAAGGCTCGCCAGAAATTTTGCCAAAATGCAGCAAATTGAATTCCTCACAGAAAACACGCACCCCTTTTTTGATACGTCGTAATTTGTCTCTTTATTAACTTTGTACGCCAATTTTTGACCAAAAACATTGTTTTTCAAAAGCTTGGCATTTTTAAACGAAAAAGATTTTCAAAATTCTCTACGTATTTCCTTACCTATTTTAGTATATTTTAAGGCAGTCTTTGTTTTTCTGTTCTTGGACAATATTTACAGCAGCTATGCTGCAAGCCCCAGAGAACATGTCGGCGAGCAGGCATCCAGATGCCGATCATTCACCTCACCATTTTGATATCAAAATTTGTTTAAAACATGAATTTACATTCTGAATTATATGCACAATAAAGCCCAGAAACAATTTTTATATTAAACTGTATACGTAGAAAACGTTCCCGAAATCATCCTTCAAAAACTGTCTCTAGACTCTCATAATCGCTTGAACTAAAAAAGAGTCTCAATAAAACGTCATTCACACTCAGAAATAATGTTAATAGATCAGTATTCATAAGTACAATCTTGTGTATAACTTAGAGATATAGAACATTTTACATAATCACACGTTATACTAGTAGCCACAATATCTCATTTTAACAAGCATTCCTAAATTACGAAAACCGAAATCAAATGGCCATTGAGAAATTCTGGAGAAGAAAAGTAAACTTGTAATATTGGCTTCTTCAATAACCAAGTCAATACTCCTTATGTCATGGTTTACATGATATTTTGATTTTAAAAATCTTATTTGGACTCGATGAATTTTGTTGAGCACCGATATAAGATATATTTGGTGGTGACATAGATGCAGTTGTAATTCCTTTAAGGGGTTAGACCGGTGTAAACTTTTCAAAGAATCCAAAAAAAGTTTTGCTTTAAAAAATAGTTTGAAGTCTGCGGAATATGGATCTAAAGGTCCCAAGTATAAATTCTAATTAGTTTCTGAGTTATAGAGCCTACAAAAGACTCGTACTCGCGCCGGCCGCTCGAGATTGGTCGTACGCCCAGGATGAGTCTGTTGTGGGTCTGAGTGAGCATTTATTACGGACTTGATTAGGAGACATAAAAATTCAATAGAAGAAATGAAAACTGCAATATGGGCAAAGTTACAGCACAAATCGTTAACTGACGTTAAACCCCAACATGAAAACTGTCAGCCCGGGCCAAGTTCTTGGTCCTGGCAAGTAGCAAAGGCAATAAATAAATTAAATGAATACACTCACAAATCTGCTCTTCATCCTAGTGTTATAGAGGCAATTACTCCTATCTACAAGAAACTTAGCAACAATGATTTGTTAGGGCGCTGTTTAGGTGCTTACACTCAAAATTCGAACGAGTGTCTGAACGCGTTAATTTGGACGTTCGCTTCAAAAATAACATTTAGTAGTGTTAAATGAGTTAAAACTGCTGTAAATATTGCCAGAAGTATATTCAATAATGGTTATTCAAACATTCTTTTAATAATGAATACAATGAATATAGCCATCGGGCCGGTTACCGCAAGCATTTGCGAAGTCTTGGACGAAGCACGAATTTCGATCGCTGAGGCGTCTACGTTCAAGGTATGTAAAGAAGGTCGTATTTTAAGGCGGTAGAGCAAAGCAGGAAATGACGATGAGGGAGATGACTATTACGAAGCTGGCAAGGCAGATTAACCATGAAAACAAAAAAATTTGTACTATATAATAAAAAAATGTATTGTAAAACTTTAAATGGGTTTTTCTCGAAACGGCGTTTTTCAAACTGGTGTCGAAGGTTTCTCGGGGTCTACTGAACGGATTCACTTGAACTTTGTTTTTTTATTATCCTTAGAGTTTTCTCTAAGCATTGACCGAGGATTTTTACAATACCATTGTTATTTTCCAAAATATTAAGAAATTAATTCCCAATAATACAGCCAAAAATCAAATCAAAAGTTCAATATTTTTTTCAGGCAAATGTCAATTAATCTTGAAAAAGTTCGGTCAATGCTTAGGGAATACAATATATTTAAGTAATATATTTTATGTTTTGGGTTCAGACGTTCCACTATGGCGGAATCATCGACACCAATAAACGCTGCGAAAAAAACTTACTTTTCCTAACATGGTAATAAATAGTATTACAATTATTACTTTTCTTTTGATTTTATAGATTTTATATCATAGTGTACTTAACTAGCCTACCAAATTGGAAGTGTGCAGCTTTCTTATTTCTTTGGAAATCCACACTTGAAAATTACCAACGTTTTCGGCCGGTCACACCGCTCTAATCCCTTAATGTAAGATTGCAGGCTACTTTGTATACAGAGGAAAACAGTGTGCATGTACAACTAATGTAAACCCCTACGGACTGTAACCTAAAACACATCCAAAGCCAATATCTTAAACGTCAATTTCGATTCCCGCACATATTCCAATATAAAGATTAGAATGTAACGTATTCTGCCCTCGTGCGTGCGTGGTGGGAACTGGCTTCCAAATGCTTATCCAAAGTCAATTCCTACTTTCATTCAAAAAAAAAAAAGTTGTATACGAACATTAGAATTGTTTCCGAATACTTAATGGATCTCGCTTACGTTGTGAATTGTGTACATAGTGAGAACTCCATTATGAGACACTTTACAACGAAAAAGTCTCTATAACGCAAACGTTACATGAACTTGATTGGTTGCCTTCTAACCCACGAATTGATTCCCTCTTTGTAATGAACCGCTACTCTCTATAATGAAACAATACGCCATTTAGACGTTGAAAATATTTATGACCGCTATATCGTTAAGTATTTATTAAATATTATTGATTATGATATTAAAGTATTAGACAAATTCTTATTGTTTGATGATGATCCAAATCTATTCCAGGACATGAACAAAATATATAAGAAAATATAGGAATAATAAATAAATCCAAAAAAGATGACGGATTATTTCAAATAATTATTTTAATGTGTAATATGTATTGCTATGGTATTTATGAAATGATGATCAACATTTTTTACAATATTAGTCATAAAAAGCTTTCTAATTAAAAGATATATATAATAGATTCCAACTTAATCATAGATATCTGAAAAATTATCAGAATCGTTCGAAATTTATAATTAAATATAATATATATACATAAAATATCTTATATAAGCCATTAAATTTTTGTTATAAATAAATGTGTAAAAGTCAAGTTCAATGTCGTGATATAATGAGAGTGTTTCAAATTGTATTTTCAATGAAATTTCACTTGCCATTACATTTAAAAATTCTTGAAAATCACGTTTCACAGATCTTCTCATAAAATCCCAATATCACGCTGAAAATAATGATATTGATGCAAATTTCTGTGTAATTAGTAAAAAAAAACTTTTCATGTATTTCAATATTTAATAACTCAAAAATGCCCATATTATATCATCTATAGACATTTACCGAGTTCCATCTGCAGGAAATTTTTTTAAAAGAATTTAATGTACAGATAAAATTTCGCGTGAGTAAAAAAGGGTGCAGAATACGTTACGGAAAGATTATTTTTAGTTTAAAAAATTTCAGATATCTCAAATTTTTCAGAATCAGATATATCAGAAACACCTAGAAAAAACCCAATGGAATTCGGAAATTCCTAAAGAGGAAATATGCAGGTACTCCTCTGATAAATTTTTCTATATTTACTTACAAATAATCTAAAATATAAAGGTTAGCAACAGTCTGCTTAAAAGTAAACGTTATATATCTAGAGCAATTTTATCATTGAAAAAGTATATGAATCAAAAGTAAATGAAAAATATTGGTTTGGAGATTGTGCAGGAAAACCCTTTAAATCCCTATGGTATCTGAAGAATTTCAACTAATAGAAGATATTGTTACGCTCTTGATGGAATTCGGATATAACATTTTCACTCTGTGAAGCGAGAAACTCTATAACGAAAGAAATTGTTCGGTCTCTTGAGTTTCATTATAGCGAGTTTACTTTTACTTATTCTAACACATATACATATATTTCGTTAGTTGCTATTAATTCATGTTCTTAAAAAAGCACGTATAATATTAAATAAGCAAAGAAGGTAAAACATTTAACATAACGCGTATTTTAGTATTATCAGAAATAAGATTAGTTTGTACAAGCAGTGCTATTTGGTTTATATTTTACAGTAATTTTTCCATGTTTGTCGAAATTGCCAAAGATGAATATTGAAACAAGAGTTCGATATTTATGAAAATTAACCGATCTTGTTAACACTCGTACATAGATGACTTGTTATCGTGAAGTAAATATTGTTGATGCTTATGTGTTATTTATGGATAATCAACACAAATTAATAGATATTTTTAAAAGCTCACAAGAAATTAATCATATAAAAATCTAAATATGACCTGCAAAATACAACATTAAACATGAAACTCTAGTCACTGCGCTCACAAAATGACAATAAGCACGTAAACCAGATTAAGGCACAGTTATATTAGCTGACGAGGAATCTCTTTGGGCATGAATTTGCTTTAGCTCTACTTGGTTGCGACTAGGGATGGCTATTTTTCAAAACATCGATTTATTTGTACCTTGTATCATATATGTACGAAATGTACCGATATGTGGTATATATCGAAAGCAATATATCGATACATCGATACATAGCTAAAGCTTCAGAATGAACTGAATTGATGATTATTAAACTAGTTATAATCCTTAAATTAAAAAAAAGTTGTATACAAAAAATATAATAAAAAATAAAAATAATTGGATATACAGGAACATGCGAACACTCTGGAAATCTTCAACCCTTTTGTTTCTTTTTCAATTAATTATTATGGGGCACATGCGTTTAGGTTATACTTATTTATATCAGAATGAAAACATAGGAGACAACGAATGATATAAACGGTTATAATTACACGTTTCATAATCTTATTATAGATAACGTGATAGGTACATGCTAATGTACGATTATTTTCCGATATCTACCACATTTATCACAAAACTATTGATACATGCGATATATCCTAAAACATCCGAGACAAATCCAGTCGACATCTGGATTGTCTTAAAAGCAAGTTTCCACCTTCCGGTGTATGCTACGCCCTTTAGTCCAGAATCCCAAACTAAAAAGGATACAGTGTTTCATTTAAAAAATGTTGATGACGTCATCCTTCAAACGGGGACGATAACAAAACAAAGTAAAATACAGGATAAAATGAGCAAAAATAACAAATACACACATGACAGAATTTTTAAGATTTCTTTCGGTTTGGCATGAATTTATTCAAGACTCGTAGTATACACTATACATTTTCTGTTAGTATAACAGGCAGCGTGTAAGTTTCCAATCTACATATAAAACTTTTCGTCGTGAACTAGTCAACTACAATAAAATTATGCGGTAATCATAACTTAAGAATTATGTAATATTTTAAGTTTAGAATCGCTTAAAAAAATAAAAATACGAAGTGGTCAGAATTTACCAATGTTACTAATTTTGCCAAAGAAAAACTTCAAAGGAAAATTTATAGTCCAGGCATTCTTAACCTTCCGATACTCACGCATACGGTCTGTGAGACCGACTTATATAATATAGTATACGTGTTTCATATTTTGACATGAGTATAGGAAGGTTAACCAATAATAAATAGTATGGGTACACAGCACTGTGTAAATATGAAAAATAAAGTTAAGGTGATTGCAAGGACTGTGGTGTATTTACTGATACTACATCATATAAATTCGGTCCGCGAATTTATTATGAAACAATTGTATGGTGAGGAGTTTACCGATGTGATATAGAATCATAAAAAATAAAAGTAAAGTAAGGAATAATCTCTGTATTAATGAGGTTTGTAGGGTACTGTGTCGTTTATTTAGTTTCATACTTAAGAATCAGTTGTGTATATGAGCCACATTGTGTATGCAAGAAAGAGATTACAGAGGGAGTTTGGTATTGTTTTACAACATTATTTCATGAAATGTAATTATATAAACATTTTAAAACAGAACAATACTTCATAATGCTGACATTACATGATATTTATGAATGAAAGCGAAGTACTAAATTTTGTAGAACCGTAAGTATTACAGAATCTGCGATGTATTCGCTCTCTTTCTAAAATTTAATCAAGTAGATACCATTTCCATATTACCATACAAAAGTTCATATCTCGTAACACGTTTACGAGAGTCATTCCATCCTTCAGTTGTAAGATGATAACCAAACGTAAATTTACATATTCAAATTCGCTTAACTTAATTTTTATATTTAGAGTTGTAAATAAATGTCGTTATTAGTATTCTCATAGATAGATAGATAGATAGATAGTTTATTAATCCTGTAGACTATAATAATAGTATAGGACAAGTCATATTTTGTGTGTGATGATTTACATTGATAATAAATAAAATATTTACATTTAGCTAAGGCTAACATTTATAAACATCACATTTTATATATGCCACACAGTTAACTAAAAAAAATTATTAAAAAATTAAATTACATATAATAACCAGAAGAAAACCATCAGCTCAGGTTATCGCTTAAGAACTCAGTCAATGAATAGTAGCTCCTCTGTAGTAACAATCTTTTGATATTATATTTAAAAAGGTGCTCCGCTCCAGTTCTAAGGGTTTGCGGAAGTTTATTATAGGCTTTTATTGCAAGATAACGCGGATTCTGTTCGTAAAAAGATAGTTTATGACTGGGAATTTCTAGTACGGATCTGTTGCGTGTGTTGTATGCATGACAACTACTTAGTTTGTTCAGTACATTAATGTTTTGCTTAGCATGCAGCAATAATTGCATGATGTAGATACACGGCAGAGGCAATATACCCATAGAGGTGAAATGCTCCTTGCAACTCTCTCTATAGCCAAGACCCTTCATAGCCCGTATTGCACGTTTTTGTATTTTAAAGACTCTGTCAAACTCGGGTGACGATCCCCATGCTATAGTTTGCATATGACAACACAGAGTGAAACCGACCAAAATATAGGGTTAAGAGTACATTGAAACTAACCTCTGCCTTGAGTCTTCTGAGTACATGACACAAGGGCAACAATTTACCGCATGTGTTATTGATATGTTCTCTCCATCTGCATTTGTAATCGACTGTGAACCCCAAGAATTTAATAGTATCGACTTGGGCTATACTACTGCCATTATATTTCAATAAAATCGATTCACGTCTATCATAGGCGGTCGTTCTAAACTCTATAAATGCTGTTTTCTTGGAATTTATTATTAGGTCATTTTTTATGTATAATTCTTAATTGCACCTAAAGTATATTCGGCAGCTCCTATTAGATCTGTTTTCTTCGCGGTACTCACTATGAAAGAAGTATCATCGGCAAGCATAACACTTTTACTCAGTTTCAGATCATTCACATACAGTACGTACAACAATGGCCCAAGAACACTCCCCTGCGGCACCCCTCTATTCAGTATCAATTTTTTGGAAGATATACCATTCACATACACATAATGCTCCCGACCATTAAGATAGCTTTCGAACCATTCTAATATATTTCCTCGTATCCCGTAAAGATACAACTTGTTAAGTAACATTTCAAGATTTACTAAGTCGAAAGCTTTACTAAGGTCCAAGAATATTCCAATACATGAGTTTCTCGCATCCATATCGTTGTACAATAGGTCGAGAAAAGATACTATCGCAGCTGTAGTGCCAAGACCCCTGCGGAAGCCAAACTGTTGGTCATTCAGTAGATTATTTTTTTCTAAAAAATTTAAGAGTCTATTTGCCATTGTTTTTTCAAATACTTTTGAGATCGAGTTTAATAGAGATATTTCAGGTAACCAAAATAAATCATGTGGTTTTTGTTTGACACGAGTTCTATAGTTTCTCTAAGACTTACTGGATGCACGTTGTTCAGTGGTTTGAACAGCATAGGTGTGAGTCAATCATTTAGTGAATTTTGTCGTTACTAAATTTCTTCGTTGACTATTAAATCCTCATTTGAAATGTTCATTTAGGGGTAATTTCAATATGCACACTTTATTAATATTTAAACCCTTCTCTATAACATAATATCAAGACATAAGATTTGGAGATGTGCTGGGCAGAAATTTTTTTGAAGATTTCCTCTTAAACAAACACTGCATACAGATGGTATACGAAGTGTGTTCAAAAAGTAAGGTGACTTTTTGTAATTTGCGGCATACCTACAATCATATGTTCATAGTTTCAACTATATAGCCTTCTTTGTTTGTCTGTTACAGGCATAAAGATTAGAAGTGTCTGGTGTGCTCGGTGACTTTCTGCTAAGGAAAAAATGGATCAAAAAATTTGCATCCAATTTTGTGTAAAAAATAGAATTAAGTGCTCCAAAACACTTGAAATGTTGACACTGGCATACGGTGAGTCTACCCTGAGTAAAAAAATGAAAAAGGCCGAAATTGTGCCAATGACGAACCTCGCTCTGGACGCCCCAGCACGTCAACAAATGATGAAATCGTTGAAGAGGTGAAGAAAATGGTATTGGGGAATCGTTGAATCACCATTAGAGAAGTTGCTGATGACGTTGGCATCTCGGTTGGCCCGCATCGCTCAGGAACTGCTTAATGACGTCAATGATGATCCTGATTTGCTCATAAGGGTCATTAGTAGTGACTGATCATGGGTATATGATTATGACGCCAAAATCAAAACCCAATCAGCCCAGTCGAAGAGCCCAGAAGAGCCAGGACCGAAAAAACCTTGGATTTGCTCACTGTTTCTTCGATTACCGTGGCATAACTCATCAGGCGTTCTTACCACAAGGTCGTACAGTCAATAAGGAGTACTACCTTGAAGTTATGCGCCGTTTGCGAAAAGTAGTACGAAAACAACGCCCGGAATTATAGATAAACAATTCCGGGCGTTGTTTTAAACAATTTATTACATTTGCATTATCGTGATAATGCACGTACCCTCATCGTTGCTTGTGAGTGATCTTTTGGCCAAAAAACAACACCACAATCATGCCTAAGCCACCATATTCACCACATTTGGCCGCCTGCGACTGTTGCCTGTTCCGGAAACTAAAGAGACCCATGAAAGGACGGAGATTTGCAAAGATTGAGGAGGCTATACCAAAAGTGATTATCAGAACTGCTTCGAGGATTGGAAAAAGGGTTGGCATAAATGTATTATATCTTTGAAGGGGACAACATGAATATTGATGATTCAATATTTTTCGATTTAAATAAACATTCACCCTACTTTTTGAACACATCTCGATATATAAAGTTTAGAAGTTTTTCTCTATTCGATAGAGGAAAAATATTTTTTATATAATCTATTCCTTACTTACATAAGAATCATTTCAGAACTAGTTTCGACGGTAATCTATTTTCAACTGAGATTGAGATGGTAGTCTTTAAATTGAAAATTGCAACACACACTTTTTTAGTGGGTGAAATAATGACATAATGATTTACATGTGCCAGAAAGTTAAAAATATTGTTATAACATTATCCTATTTACTTCTAAATGTAACCTAAATTTTATAACAACCTTTTGAACCTTTTGGCTCATGGGGGTTAGATGAGTCAAAACTTTTCATTTTTTCAGCCTTTAAAAAAAGTGTTCATGTTTTGACGATTTTTAATTCGAAGACTTCCATCTAAATATGTTTGAAAATTACTTATTGCCGAAACTAGTTCTAAAATCACTTTTATATTAGTAAGGAATGACACTATATCACATCGCTAAACTCCTCGCCACACAATTCTTTAATTAAATTCGATGACACGTGTTTCGTAAGAGCAAGGCAAGCAAAGTTTGTTATGTCATAAATGTGAAACAAAATATTTTCTTGATCAACAAACACAGTACATAAATGAGGATAACACACAACACAATTAGCCATTAATTAATTCTTCAACATACCTGCTTTAAAATTATGTACAGCCAAGGTTGTGTATTACAATAAAATTATTTTATTATTAGTATCTTATTCTACAAATACAATTATTAAGTACTCAAATTTGGAAAACCATGGGCAACACTGAATCATATTACATGTGTGTGTGCTATTTGATTTTAAATGTGTTAATAAAGCTTAACATTTTATTTCAAAATAGCGTATGCCCTTGTCATCGCAAATATTTAGCCATTACAATAGCTACGTTTTTCCAGTATCTTCATATATGTATGTTAAAATTTCTTATACATCTTGCTCACTTTATAGTAATTCAATCTTCCGCCTCCGTCCCCCTGGCAAAACTAACTATTGATTTTGACGGTATGCACGCCACTGATATAATACAGCACGCCGCCGAGTGGGTCCTTGTCTCCTCAAGGCGACCAGCTTACGTCTAGACCAGTCGGTCCGGTTGTGCTCATCATCAAAGTGCTACGATTCCAGTAACTAACCAATCTTGTCCTCTTAAGTTTCCCTTGCAGTGGTTGTCACCTGGAAACCGGAAAATACCGAACACTCGAAATCTAAGCACTTTGTAAACCTTCCGTATATGAAAAATCAATACTGGAAAATTGAAAGAAGCATCCTTGGGCAGATGCGAAGCATGAAGCTGAATTGCAAAGAATGCTAATTATGCAATTGGTATTATCTTCGGTAATTGAAAACTAACTCCTATTTCATTAGCGGGTTGTAATGTCTGTTGTAGGTTGAGCAGCAACTATTTCAAATACATATTACTTCACAATGAAAGAGACAATGCAACCAAGAGTTAAACAGGAAATATGGCTGACTAAAAATATGCACTACAATTGTTCCAGCGCAATAACCAACTCATGTTATACACGTGACGAAAATTACTACCAATGTAAAAATAAATAAAAAATCACTGTATAAAATCCTTCAACATTTAGATACTCTGCTGGTTAGATTTATTTAAATTAAATTCACAAGCAAATACATATCGATAACGTGTTCGATTAATTGGATGTATCAATCTCTGGTCTGGTGCATTCCCAGGTATTTAACAACATATTTAACCGGAATTGCAGCATTGTTTATTATTATTTGTGGGCGTTCATCTTGTGGTAAATGTAATTCGGGTTGCTTTGCCGCCCCTAACTTTGATTCTCCATTTGCTCATCTAACGCTTCAAGTAGTTTATATGATTCTGTAAGTTGCTAGAGTCGATTATGGAAATTTCGTTAATTGCTAGGATAGCTGTATCGTCAGAAAACGTTGCTATGTGAGTTACGTTTGTTTCTGGCATGTCTACGGTATAAAGTAAATATAAAAGTGATCCAAGCACGCCATTCTGGAGTACTCCTGATTGTATAGTTTGGCATCTAGAGGTATTGTGGCTGATTTTGACCTGAAAGTACCTTTCGTACGACTTACTTATTAGATATGGTCAATCTGTTAGTTTCTCTTGTAGCTTATATAGTAATCCTTCATGCCATGCCACAAAGGCGTGTTGGATGTATTTATTTTAATAGCGCACTATCGATGTGGAAGTTGGGATCATGAAACGAAATGGATTTTTCTAGTTTAAAGCTGTATCAATCAATTTGTACAACGCTTTCCTGATTTTAAGCTCGATTATGATGCGTTCAAACTTCGATTTGAAGAAAAAAATTGCGTTGGTAAATCAAAACCTACTAAGTTAATTCAGAATGAACTCGGTGGTATTCAAGTTCGTATGGATCATACCCGACGAAAACACTCCAGTACAGAGAATATGAAAAGCAAGAACTAAGAACAAACAAAAGAAGAGGCAGACCAAGATTGACTTGGAATTGGAATATAGAAAAGATTTTGAAAGAAAAAGGCAAAACATGGATCCAAGCTATGACACGAAAAAGAAACAATAGCGTGATGCTGTAGGTATATGATTTCTAATCGTATTGCTTTTGCATCTCTGCACCGCTAGGTAACAGTGGCTTTTGATTATATATGGACCGTAGCTCTTACAAGTCCGTGGTAAAATTAGCAGGCCAGATAGATACTAAATTAAATTCAATTGATTTTAAAAACGAACACGATGGGTTAATGAGCTTTATAATAATAATGTCACACTGAATGTGACTTTCTTTAGTGATGATGCATGGTACCATTTATCTGGTTATGTCAATTAGCAAAATTATAGAACATGAGTACGTCGAAACACATCTACATTTTATAAAAATTGGACTTTGGGTAGCTACATCGAGGCAAAATGTAGTGGGACCGATCTTTTCATGCCACTGTAATTGCTGAGCGGTATCGTCATATTTTAGATGACTTTATAGAACAACTAGATTTGTTTCAACAGGACAATGCTCCACCTCGCACTACTACAGCAACTCAGAAACATTTAGAACAGACACAACACAACAATCACAATTTTACAGCCTCCCACGTTCTATAGATCTTACTTCTCTCGATTTTTATTTATATTTATTAAAATAAAATACACAAAAACAGATTGCCTAACGTAGAACTGCAAGCAGCAATTCAGCATAAAACGTGACCATTTTCACCACTTTCTGTAAATTTAAATGAATACAGTTACAAAAAAATATGCTAAATTTATGGTAGAGAAACTTACTGAAAATATTTTGTGTAAGTATAGAAGGTAGAACTTTCCAAATAAGTAATAGTTAGTGACCTTAATGCTTAACATTAATAATCTGTAATATTGGTTGCACACTCAAAAGAGATCCTGTGAGTTTCGTTTCTAAATGAAGAACCAGTACTGCGATATTATATTAGTATGTACATATGTATTATTAAGAAATTCTAAAGAACTGCTCGAATTGTTTCGCCTTGTTGTTGGTCTCGGTACACAGATAAGAAAGCCTGGAATATTAACAGAAAATACGATTTTCTTTCTAAAAGGTAAAAAAATATATATTTACCTTGACCTAATGTAAATAATTTAAATCCTGGTTATCATACTATTTGATGTGGAATATCTATATCCTGTTTTCTTTTACATATAATATCTAAAGTTTGGCAACTTTATTTATCACGTTTATGAATGAGGTGATAAAATATTATTAGTATTTTATAATTTGCTATACATAACTAAATTTTAGGGTAGAACTTTATAGAACATACATAATTAGTAGCGCTGCAGTAGCCAGAGGAAGTGGCGGAAGAGGAAAACGGGCAGCCGGGTTCGATAGCCTGGCTGTTCGCTATATCGAGCGAGCACAACACTTGATTTCGCCAAAAATGTTTAGGTAGGACCTACTAACAAAACTGAGAGAGGAAGAAGATCTGAAAGTAATACATTGCAATAAAGTGTACGTGAAAAGTCACACGCTATTATTTTGCTTTCTTATTACGTATTAGATAAAAATCAAATTTAGAATTCTTAATATACGTTTCTCAAGTATAAGATGATAAAAAAGTAAATATTATTAAAATCATTCAATTATGACTACATGTTGAATACAATTCATGTCATGTGGTTTCTAGGATATGATATAACAGGTAAGTGATTTCACCATATGCTATAGAAAAACATGAGTAAAATGTTACGTTAACTAACATTTTATACTGTATGCCACTTTTATCTTGCATAGAAATGGAAATAAGCTGAAGCTTTTACCTAACTTTATGAAGATAATCTGCATTATTTTCTAACTTTGGGATACGTACAAGTACAAAACTGCGAGACTAGAGCAAGATTCGTACAGTGTGTTTTACGATGCTTTAAGAAGCAAACATTTAGTATTTAGAATATTTGTGCCCTTATATGGTATTAATTTTGGCAAAACGTGTTTGAAGAAATATATACAGCGTGTCCGAAAATTGCTCGGACATAGAGCTACCACGTATTGTAGAGGTCAAAATAAGTCGATTGGATTCAATTTATATATATATACCAAAATGTATGGTTTGCGCGGGAGAGAAGTTCAAAGTTTACTTCAAAAATCACATTTTTCATTAGCCTACTTTCAGTAATCAAAGACACTGAAAGGAAATTGTAGAAGACCTAAAACCACCCTCACCCCTAGTAATTTAAAAACACTTCTTAGGGATGGTAATACGGTTCTAAGCCTTTTTAACGGAAAGACTTATCCAACATTTTCATGTTTTGACTCCTATAAGAACTCGGTATTTTGCATAGTTTCGAAGAAAAATGTTTTCCCAAATAATGATAACCTACATTCTTAGTACAAGTATATTAAAATTGTAATACAAAATTTAGTTGGCGGTGGACACCAAGACAAAATTTGTTTTACAACAGGTGTTCAATGTGACCTCCACCTTCCTTAATGCAGAGGTCAAATCGACGTAAAAAAATTGAAATGCACCCTTCTGAAAACATTTTTGTTATCTCGTAGTGGATTTTTGAATTCTGTCCCACAGTTGTTTGAAATTATTAGTTTAAATCTCGTACACTTCTGTTTTTAACGCTCCCCAGATGAAGAAGCCGCAAGAATTTAAATCTGGAGACCGCGGAGGCCATTTAATGGGTACTTCTTGTATCCTTGCAATTCATCTACCAGCAAATTGTTCATTAAGATATTCTCTCCTAAAGAACATGTTTCGACCCAAATTAAGAGGCAAGTCTTCCACTAATTTTGGCAAAATTTCTTGAGTGAAACGAAGGTAACTAGCGCCATTTAAACGATCAGGCATTCGGAACGGCTCAATCAAAAAATTGCCAATAATTCCGACCCAGACATTAATTTTAAACGCTCGTTAATAATGTCTACCTTTAATAGAATGTGGATTATCATCTGCATAAATATGATCATTGTCGTCATGCCACAACGTGTAAAACAAGACTCATCAGTAAAAAGATATTAGTGTGAAATCCGTTGTGGCTTATTCTGCGCTCCCGAACCACTGGTGAAAAATTTAAACGTGACCGCTGATCAAGTGGTAATAATTCTTGCCTTCCTTAAATTTGGAATGGACGAATTAATTCATCGCTAAGGATCTGTCTTACTGTGCTTTTTAGAATTCCAGATTTTCGTTGCAATGTTCTGGTACTGGTTTCAGGATTGTTATCAATCATTTGAAGAACAGTTTCATCCGCAATGGGTGTTCGGGCTTGTCGAGATCTTCCAGCGTTAATTCTGACTGGCTTCAACATTCCTGTTTCTCTAAGACGTCTTTCGATTCGGGCAAAAGTTTTGTGATTTGGAATTCTCCGGTTTGGATATCTCTCTTGATACACACGGACACTTTCGCGCTAGTTACCTGGACAGTATCCAAGAACTAAGAGCATGTCTGTCTGCTCATTAAAATAAATATTTGGTAGCTACCAAAGTAACTGCAACAACAACAGGAATAGCAATTGAAACAATAACGGTGATCGCGATAAAAAAACAAAACAAAATCAAGTAAAAGTGAACAAACTGATGAAACATTTACTGTCAACAATAAACTGGGACGATTACGAATTTGTTTCCTCTCAAAATCATGACTTATGTTTTGTCTTTGTGCCCACCGCCAACTAAATTTGTATTACAATTTTATTAAACTTGTAGTAAGAATGTAGGTTATCAGTATTTTAGAAACACTTTTGCTTTCGAAACTATGCGAAATACGGAGTTTTTATAAGAGTGCAAAACATGAAGATGATGAATAAGCCTGCCCGTTAAAAAGGGCTTATTACCACCACTAAGAAATTTTTCTAAAAATTACCAGGGGTGCGGCTAGTTTTAACCCTTCTACAATTTCGTTTCGGTTTCTTTGATTGCTGAAATACCCTATAATATAATATACCTTATATATAGTAATTATAAAGAACAAATGTCGAGAATGCATTGTACTTAACTCAATTTGGTCAACTTCTATAATCAGTAACCGACAATTTTCGTCAAGTTATTAATTTTGCAAGATAGGTACATAGTATAGCTATACCCAAGCTTAAAATGAAATTAGAACCTTTACATCATTGTTATATTTCACTCTCTCGTAGTAAAACCGGCTGGTTATTTATTACATTTCGCCGTAGTCGCATATTATGTGGGTCAAATCGGTTAAGACATACATATAATAGGTATACGCACAAAGTGCGAATGTAGTTCAAGTTTGCAGAAAGCGAATATCGTAACTTTTGACGTTGCGGATGCGCTACCCAATGATTGTTAATTGATGTAACGGTATTTTATTTCTCTTTCTAGCGCATTCTTTTATACGGAAAATAGACGCACGGGCGAATTAACACCACGTAGCCTTGTTTAAAAAGATATATTAAGTACTCGCAGAAAAATCTTAATAAACAATTATCTTTTAAATATTCTCTGCCACTTTTAGGTCAACAGCTATATTTTCAGAACGTTAATACCTAACGATTTCATATAACCATTGTCACTGAAATATAACCCTATGTATTAACAAAAAATTGCTTTTATTTGAGCACTATCAACAAATTAACTAACGACTAGGATTTCCTGATATAGAGGATCTGTAATATTAAAAATATTAGATATATAAAGTAAAACTTTGCGACATAGTGTAACATCAGTGCGCGATAAAATTGAAAACAACATTAAATCAGAACTAAAAAAGTGTGGTCGTATGGACGAGTCGAGTGATCGTGAAAAAATCTGTTCTTATTACCGTAGTATGTACAATGCCTAATATCATCAGTTTCATTTTTACTAGCTACTCAAAAATGTACTGCCAAAGTAATTAAAGGAGGTGCTAAAACAATGCAAAAATTTTAAATTTTAAGAAACCAACTCTTAATGTTTATGAATTATGGTGTCGCAAACATGCTTTCTCTAAGCCTGTCTCTTAAACAAGATTGTGTTCACTTGTAGATGTTACGTGCAAAATACATGCTTGACATCTTGTGGTGGAAACTATCCGAAGGTGTTATCCACAGGTAGATGGTCTAATAGCCCATACACAAGCAGTATTTCTCAAATCCTCAAAACGTATTTGTGAATTTCGCAGACATCTCGACATCCCTGAACCTCCACAGCCGATTCTTACATGCTAAGGAATATGGTTAAGGTTATTAAGTCTGTAGTTTCAATTTGATCTCAACTAAAGAACTGCCATCAAGGTAAGTCGAAACAAATTCGAGGATGCCCAAGTTGCAATAGAGTTGGAGACTATTCATAATAATTACAATGGACTATTTGAAATACTTGAAAATTCTTCGTTGTCTTTAGATGAGTCAAAATAGATATTGGGTACTGTACAACCACAGCTGCGTACAGTCGGCAACGCAAGAAATATTAGTGTCATTGCTAAAGTAAATACTCTATGAACAACATACTAAGATATTATCAGATTAAAACAAATTTTTCATGATAGTGGGTCTACAGGTTCGTAAAGTATTAATAATTATGCGAATATTACGTCAGTAATTGCGGTGGTTCTCTGCATATCCTATAAGAACATTTATTCTTCACGGCGAACACGGTTATATGTAGAATCTGTTGAAAGATACCTGATGCTGCAAATACTTAACAGATCTTCTACACTTTGTGCACCTGCATACTGGAAACGCTGTTTAAAAGGATAAGCGTGTTTACTTTCATTGCCTTCTAAACGCAAGCGCTTTTGGCCAAAAATCTCTTAATTTCTTTTTTTTTCTCCGTTGATTGTGAGGCAGGCCTGTGGATAATCTTTGAGTCGCTATGGATAGTGTTATGACAGATATAAACTGTACTCATAATTATCAACATTCTTTCATTTGCTTTATAATCATTATTTGTAGTAGCAGCTTGTTTATTTGTTATTTTTTAACGTAATTTTGTATTGTATCGCACGTTCTTTTGAACACAGTCATGTTTACATCATTGAAAAACATGACACGTATTTCGCTAGCAATGAGGCTAACATCTTAAAACTGTACGTTTTCAAATGTATCGAATTTGATAAGGTACGATTTGAAGATGCTAGCCTCTTAGCTAGCGCAGCACGTGTAATAATTGTGTGATTGTGGAGTTCCACCCATGTGGCATACTATCAATATCCATAGATACGGAAATCTAAATTCGCTTTGCTTAACGTTTCGACATTTTTTTCCTTGCCTTCATCAAAAGCCCAACAAAAACAAACGTAATACTTAAGATCAAATAGGGTTCATAAAGTTTTTAGATATGTTGGTTCTACATTTTGCATATAACAGAAAAAAGTCTGTTTTGTATTTTAACGTATTTGTCCATAGATAGTTAATTTTTAAATTTTCCTTGGTCAAATTATATTGCTTTAAATCCCCGTTTACTGACGTAGTTTGTTCTGCATCAAAAACAATCGATTTCGGTTAATTTTAATTCAGAGGAATAATTAATAAATTGATAGAAAACAATTTAAAGTGATATTGGTAGGAAGTTATAATTCATATTGTTCGCTATACCAAATGCAATTACTGATTTTTTCATGAGCTGTAATACTGGAATACACTATTTTTTGACCCATTGCGGTATAATCTTTTACCCTTTCTACCTTTCGGTGTAGGAGCCACCGAGCACCATACGAACACGCATATACCGTTACTGTAACGACTGATAACACTCGGTAACACTTCACTTTATTTGGTGTATTTGGATGAAAATATTTAAATTATAAATGCTGAAACGTATACACCTCCTACTTAATTATTTTTAACCAATCCTAACTCATCTTTATTCGTTCAATTTCCCATTTTTATCCTTAGAATCCGTAACAACATGATATTTCGTTTGGAAGTTTAAAAGCAATGGAAAAAGCATTAATTCGTATTCAAGTAATATTTATTTTATTATTTTTAACGAAACGTCGGCAATCGTACAATATATATTTCTAGGAAATTGTCTACTATATTTTTTATAAAAATAACGAGACTTTTAAACAGAAAAGTATGTCGAATAATTTCAAATACGTTAAAATATTCGAAATATGTGGAAAAGGCCAAAATATTCTAAATATATCAAATTAAATTAGTGCTTAACGCTTTTATTTACCCTAATTCGTGTAGATCTTAAAGCGTTCAATTGTACCGTTGATAGTTACCGATATGTAGAAAACATATAATCCGGTCTCTGATTATAAAGTAACTAGACGAGAAGCATTTAGGAAGCTTTTTTTCGCTTAACGTTCGACGAAACCGTTTTAGTTGCAGTATTTAATGTATCCATCGTTCTAATGGATTTAACACGTAAATAATCCTAACACCATCTACCTATTATTATTTGAATAATAAACGGGACATGGTAAATTGTAGAATGTTTGTGCGCATAGCGTCGAGGCAGATTTATTGCATATCCCGTGTGTTCACAGAATTCGTCGTGGTAGCGAAAGTATCGCATTGACGCGTGAGATCTTTAAAAGCGTAGCGTTGGCTGGCGCGGGCATAATAAAGTTAATCATGAATGATTACTGAAATGTGTGGAGATGTCACTTCTATGGATGCATGGATTTTAAAGCGGCTCCTAGACGCTCAATGATGTGCAATTGTTTTGTGCGATATTATTATATCAGTCACCCAAACAAGTCCATATATTGCTCAATTAATTTGTGCAATGGTTTTATTTACTTTTTAAGCTTAGGTATTGCATTAACGAGAAAAAAGAAGGTGGAAGGTAAAAAATTCAATCATAAAAGCTTGTTAAAAGGACTACCTAATTGTGTGTTATCAATATTTTGAACATTTATTTAGTGCATAAACGATTAATAATTAGTTACTTCTCCAAACTTCTATATATTGACGAATAAATGCCCAGTACACTGTTTTTTATCATTTTCGAATCTTGTAGTAAACTAAACCAATATTGCGTAAAAGTATCTACAGACAATGGTTTACAGCGGACGCTGTATATTTTAAAGAAGTTTTGATTCCCACGTTATATTGCACAACAACATTATCAATAAAATTGTGCAATATCAAATATTGGGACCTACGTACATTTCTACACGAAAGTGGTTATGTAAAAAGGACACGAAATACGTAAATTCCTATACCGAGATTTCCTACACAAGGTTAAGTCTCTACAGAATAAATAATTAACAGGTCGGAAACCTTCAGCAAATAGCGTTCGGTGCTACGCGGCTCATGAAATCAATTTGGAGTATCGTTGAGGCTTCTGTGTATACCACCATTGTCCGTGTACACCAGAGGTGCTAAACTAGCTAAGTCAAATTGAAGTCCAGCTAACTATACCCACAGGATTAATAATTCTGTCGGTTACGAATTTACGCAATTATCATCTAGCTACTTTGCGTAGGAAGTTACATACTGGGAAATATTGTAGAATATTATTGACCGTCGAAGGCTTAAGTCGCTGCTCGAAACAAATAATGTTGCCAGGTTTTGCATTCTGAAGTTTTACACTACTATCAGTTCGCTACTAGTTTATATATATCTGTAACCAATGTTGGGGAAGCTCTTAATTCTTCGGTTTGGTACAGGAAAAATAATTTCTAACGCAATTTTTGTTTAGGTCCTTTATTTTCATATTCTTATGCAAAACTTTAAGTAAGTCGTATGTCTATCTTATACGAAGTCTTAATTCTATCTAAACCCCAACAAATGAGATGACGCAGAAAATACCGCTGATATATAAAACAATTAATAATACTAATAACAATAATAATAATAAAAGTACCTATATTTCATAAGTAATAGCAACAGAGCAGAATTATATCTATGTATTAGATTCCCATACCGGTATCTAAAATTTTACTTATGCACTCTTTCTTTACAGAATGGCCCAATTTTGAAAATAAAGTGGGAACTTCCTTTGGCTATAAATATTTTTGGATCATGTTGTTTAAATTCTTCCTCTAATAATACCAGCTAAAGGTAATACAAAACACTGTCAAATAATTTTGTATTTTTAAAAACGTCTCTCTTCGATTTTTCCAAAGTTTAGGTTTTGAGTCTCAGAGTGCACACGTACGGAGATAACAACTGATCGCCTACGGAAGATCGACTTGGAAGGAGTTTTGCCCGCACCTAACGTACGTATGTATCTACACAATAAACATAGACAAAGGTACAAACATAGGCGGTGGTACTGTGAGAAACAATTAAATATAAATAGATCAAATAATGGATTTAATGCATAACGTCATTCAAGAATTGAAACAAGAAATAAATAATAATAATAATAATAATAATAATAATAATAATAATAATATTTATTGCATAATGTATAACAACAACAACAAATAGCAACACGTCAAATAGAACAAAACAAACTATATGTTCAGAAACTCATTAACATTGTATGGTTCGACATTACATAGAAGAGTATGCACTTCTTTTTTAAATATAGAAAATAATGTTATATTCTTGATATTATTTGGTAAGTTATTATAAAATTTTATGCAATTATAAACAATATTCTTTTCAGTTAGTGTAAGATGATGTCTAGGATAGCGGTAGTTCGCCCTATTGCGGGTTCGATGTTCATGTCTAAAACAATTTGTTTCAAAGAAAGCACGATTTTTGAATGCGAATTTTAAAATTTCCATTATGTAAATGCCGTATACAATTAAAAGGTTGTGTTGTCTAAATAGACCTCTACAGGACTGGCGATAATCCAGACTAAACATTATTCGGACAATTTTTTCTGCATTACAAAAGTACGAGTTATATCGCTACCACTACCCCAGACAATAATGCCGTATTTGATGCGGGAGTAACAGCAACTAAAATACATTACACGAAGTACTTGTTGGCTTACGAGAGCCGACAGCCGTCGCATGGCGAAAGTAACAGTGTTTAAGTTAGTGCATAGATCATCAATGTGGTCTTTCCATTTCAATTGGTCGTCGACTATCAGCCCCAGCAATCGAACCGAACGTTCTACAGGATATTCCCTATCATTAATTTCTAAGGTGGTGGGATATGGCTGATCTTTGGTTCTAAATAGAATTACTTTAGTTTTATCTCTATTAAGGTCCCATTCATTTTGATATAACCACGATTCAAGTTTAGTGATATAACGGGAAGCCCTGCTCACAATGGTGTCAATTGTGTCCCCCATTACAAGGAAGGATGTGTCGTCTGCATAATTCATTGTTACTAACTCGGTATCGTGTAAGATGTTTTGTATCGTGTAAATATCATTATAATAAATTAAGAAAAGCAAAGGTCCTAAAATGCTGCCCTGTGGCACCCCTGTTGATATAGATAATTTTCTCGATTTAACCACTCCGGCTTTGCTATGAATGTGGACTGATTGTGTCCTACCTATTAAGTATGTTTGAAACCAGTGTAGGGCGGATCCTCTAATGCCATAGCACTCCAGTTTGGCAATAAGTTTCTCGAGATTTATGTTATCAAATGCTTTCGATAGATCCAGAAAAAAACCGCAGGGAACTATTTTGTTCTCAAGAGCATCCAAAACAGTGCTAATTAAATCAAGTAAAGCCGTCTCAATACCCTTTCCCCTGACAAATCCGTGCTGGTGCCGACTAATAATCTCCCACTTAGTAACAAAGTTATAAAGGCGGTCGTACGCAGCTTTCTCAAATAACTTTGAGAAGCTTGTTAACAGACTTACAGGTCTGTAGTTACTGAGATCATTCAGATTGCCTTTTTTAGTGAATTGGCAGTACAGCAGATACCTTCAGGGAAGCTGGGAAACAACCTGTTACAAATGAATGATTTATAATGTGACACAAGGGTTTTACAAAGCTATCAATACATTTCTTGATGAAGAGTGGGGGAATATCATCAACTCCAGAAGATTTAGACGGTTTTAGGGAAAGCACATAGCTTCGTAATTCCTCCACTGTAAGAGGGAAAAAATAAAACGAATGTAAATTGTTAGTTGTTTTCGGATTAAAAGTATTCGAAGGAAAATCTGAGACATTCGGCGTGACAAAGAATTCGTTGAACCGATTAGCGAGTAGATTTAAATCGACGGAATCGGGTAGTTTACTAACAGTGGATTTGCCCCCCATCTCCATATTAATTATCTGCCACATGTCTTTACTTTTATTCGTGGAATTCAAAAGTAGCTGATCGTATTGTTTATGTTTATGTGAGTGTATTGCATTGTCATATGCTTTTTTATAGTAAGAATATGTGGCTTTATAATCAACCTCATAAGTGCATACAATTTGTAGCGTCGATACTATGTTTCGAAGATTAAGCAGCTCCGTTGGCAACTTGGAGGACTGTTTGGAATATTTACGCTTTATCAATGGAAAATAAGCGTTGAAATAACGCAAGTAAATGTTTAAAAATATAGAATATTTTGTGGTCGTATCGTAACGTTCATAGTATACTTCATTCCAGTTTTCGTTTGCGATGGCGTTTAGGAATTGTTGGATTTTAGCATCGCTAAACACCCGCGATTGTCGGTATACATATAAGTTGGAGTTGAGAGTGCCGCTGCAGAAGGTTGCCACAATAGCGTTATGGTCTGAAAAGCCGGTACTAAACGAATTCGCACTTGTTATATTCAAGTTCTTCTTTTTCCATGTAGTACGAGAATGTTATCTAAACAAGTAGATGTAAATTTTGAAATTCTCGTAGGTTCGTTGATTAGTATTTCAGCCCCAAAACTGTTAAGGAGATTTTTAAATTGTTTACTCTCGTCGTTATCTTTCAGAATGTTAACATTGAAATCTCCCGATATAATTACTGTTTTAGTTGATTGACTAACTACGGAAAGAAGACGTTCAAACTTACAGTAAAATTCGTGAAAATTACTTGTGGGTGTTCTGTATACGCACACTAAAATGTAGCTGTAATTACCGTAATTTGCCGTAACACCACAGCACTCTAAGACAGCTTCTTCCGCTATACTGTTTATGTCTAGTCTAACATTTGCAGTAGCATCACTATGAATGTAGATCGCGGCACCACCATGTTTTACTTTTTTTCTTGCGTAATATCCTACTAGCTGAAATCCTTGGATATGAATCCTTTGTAAGAAACCTTCCCGGAGCCAATGTTCGGTAATAAATAACATTTTACAGTTTTGCATTACACTTAGTTCAACAGTTATGCCATTTACGGCAGTTTGTAATCCTTGGACATTTTGACTGTACATTGAGTAGTGTGATTGTGTTTCCTCCTTGTCATTCACTTCACTTGTCACACTTTTTGGCTTTTCCTCGCAATATATTCTAAAAAACGGTTTACTCGAGCTCCAGACGGCCACATGTCTGCCCTTTTCGCTTCCTCCAACATTTCAAACGGAATGGATACTTTGAAGGAGGAATAATCGTTTGGATATTTAGCTATTATTTGTGTGCATTTGGGATTAATAAATCCTTTACTTTGCAAATACTGAACAATGTCTTTCGCCGAGGTTTGAGGATCCAAACCACAAACATGTAAGTGGGCATATTGTACAATGCCTTTAATTCCAATATTTGTTGCAGTGCCATGGGTTAACTGGAGTGTGGACGTACGTCTGTGTTTCCTTTGCACCCGGATGAAGCCATCTTCTTGTGACACTTCTCTATGTACTTCTTCGAAATTGTCTTTTTTATTGCCAGTTTCAATAATTTTAGTTGGTTCATTTTTGGTAATTTCGGAGTAACCGCTATTTTTCATTTTATCGGAGATTTTTGTTGAGACAGGTCAGTTCTGTGTTGGATTTTCTTGTGGCCGATATTTTGTTTTTGTGTTTGTAGAACTTCTTTGCTAGTAACTTTGATATTTCTTTGGGCTCTGTCCGGAGTCACTCTCGATTCTTGCAACGGTTGTTGTTTAGTTACAATTACTTTTAATTAATACTTTAAAAAGGACTTAAGGAGGCGGCTGCCAGAAATGAAAATGAACGAATAATAATATAATAATATATAATAATTTAAGGACGATATTAAGATGATCAGAAAATGTCTTAATAAAAACAAAAAATTCAGGACTAAAATTAAGAATGGATAAGCGAGAATAACTACTAGAACAGAAAAAATAACATATAATAAACAGTATGGAAACACAAACTAGGTCGAGTTTTTAAATTTCATGACACATAGCTTACAAGCAGAAGTAGAGGTGAAAAAATACGAAAATTAGAGAAAAATGCGTGGTACTTGTAATTAAAAATTTTTAATAAAAAAATGAAAACCATGAAAAGTAAAAGGAAATCGAATAAACTTAAAAATAATAACATTTATATTACGCAGATTTAATCGTAAAAGCAAGAAAAATCCAAAAATTATACAAGAAGGAAGAGGCAAGAAGAAATAGAAAGTTGGATATCAAAAAATTATTGTAGAGGGAAACAAGTTTATATGGAATGAGAGACAGAACGAAACGAATGAACAAGAAACTATCCCAAAAACTTAAAAAGGAGACAAGAATAACAATGACGATAGCTTAGGATAAGGTATGGAAATGGTAATAGCAAAATAATTATAAATTAGGAACATGGAACATATGGATCGTAGAAATAAACATGAACTGATGATAGAATTTGAGGAGATAGATTTTAAAATACTGGGCATATCTGAAATGAAAAAGAAAGAGTTAGGAATAATGTTTTGATATACAACTGGTAGAAGTAAAGACAAGACCTGTCGTAAGCGTAGAGTGTATTATGTGCAAAGAATGGCGAAACAAAATATATGGTTGGGAAGGACATTTGGAGAGGATTTTAAAGATCGAAATGAAAGGAAATAAAAAGAATGGACGCTATTAGTAGTTCACAGAACAAATGAAGAGGAAAAGACAAACAAGAAAGATATTATTTTGTACGAGCTAACAGAAATTACAGAAAAATAATAATAATGTGAGAGATTTCAACAGCACAGTAGGTCGAATATTATATAGATATAAGACACTATAGAAAAACAACAAGAAATTACAATGGTAAAGGCATGGTAGAATATTGCCAGAACGAATAGTCATTACGAACGCAGAAGTACTCATCAATATACCCAAGTTGAATCAAGTTGAGGGGAGAAGTCAATAATAGGCTATATTCTGGTACAGAAAGACAATAGAAAGGTAGTAAACGATATGAGAAGAGGTCGAGAAATAAACAGTAACATTGTCTGTGACTAGCTAAAATACAGTAAATGAACACAGACAGCAAAACATAGATCTTGAAACAGTTAGAACATATAATCTGCATGACAAAACAATAGCGGACGAATATAAGAAATATTTAAACAACAAAACAAAAAATATAATAAGTAATATGGAAGAAGATGGAATAGAAAAAACTCATCTGAAACCTATATATCAGCGAACAGAAGGAAGTAAACAGCATAGGGGTCGGATAAAATAAAAGAAGTAAAAATTAAAAGAAAGCATCGGAAAATTATTTGAGTAATAAAATACCTCAGAAACATGAACAATATAAAGCTCAAAGAAAAAAAGTAAAAGAATTAGCATTGGCATTAAAGACCAAAACTTGGAAAAAGAAAGAAGTCACTTTGGGAATTAAGAATGAAGTCAGAGAAATTCAGCCAAAGACGAGATAATGAAAAAGTGGAGTGAGACTTTAAATACACGAGAAAATCTATAATTAGAAAAAATACATATACAAATAAATATGACCAAGATCTAAAAGAAGGAACCTTGGCAATGATAAAATAACTTGAGAGACGATAAAGAAATTAGAACAGAAAGGAAAAGAAGCATTACTGCGAATACCTAACAAAATTATGAAGAAAAGACATCTGAAGATTGGGAAACAAGAATTATATTACCAATTTTTAAAAACGAAAATAATAGGGAACGTAGTAATCGCAGTGTTAGAACACTACTTACAGCACAAGACCAAAATTATATGAGTATATAGTAAACAAGAAACTATGACAAATACCTATAGAACCAATGCTATCTACAGCACAGAGCGGATTCTCTAAAGGACGAAGTGTGCGAACCATATTTTACCTATGTAGGTGTAAAGTGTGGGAAAGCCTATCTAAGAAAAATTAGAATAGAAAATTCCCTAAAGACATACAAAGTTTATCGAACAAATCACTAGTTAAACGTAAGATTAGAGGCTTTCCTACAAGGCAACGACAATGCAAGGTGATGCAATGAAATTTACATAGTAAAAGATATGTGTATTATGGAAGTTAAAGTTTAAAAAATTCAAGAAATTTTACCAGTTGTTGATGTGTATTTATTTGGGACCATTTTGGCACTTAGTTTTCTTCATCATCATTTGAACTAACACTATATCACGTCGGTAAACTACTCACCACACAATTGTTTAATAATAAATTCGGTGACACGTGTTTCGCTAGCTCGAGACAAGCTTTATCAAAATTGTAAGCCGATTGAACCAAGAAATAATTTTCTTAGATTCGAGTGAATATTCAAGATGTATTTACAACAGCATAAGGATTAGTATTTTTTTGTTATCACTAGGTGGCCGACTATACCGTGTGGAAATTGACGTTTTTTCCTTGCCGCTGTTTCCAATTGGTATACGTAGTTTCAATAATATTGCGACTTACTGTGTTGGTACGGGATTGACGGCGTATGATTACGGTAAATACTAAATACCACTTGCCTTGCATAAGGCAATTAACTCTTTCCAATGTTGCTTAACTTTGCAGCAACACGTGAAAGATGGGAGGAGCAAATAAAAATGATAGTTTTATTGAGAAAATTTTACTGGGATGCGTGGAGTATCTACAATAGTTTTCCATGGCGCGAACTAGTTCGTTTCGCATTAGCAATATTTCGCCTCCGTCGACTAAGTAGGGCTGTTTTGTCAACATTTCATTAAGATCAACTTTGATGGGGATTTATACAAAAACCTTCTAATGAGATACATACATACATACATCTGTGAAGTACTTCTGCCGGTATATGCAATATAACTAATAATTAATTAATTTTAAAACATACCTATTACTTCCTGCACAAAGGTTAAAAAGTAAAAAAGAACGATAACTGTTTTGAAAATAAAAACTCATTCATAAATTTTATGGATATGTTTCATATTTGCAGAATATATCCTTCTCAACTAACGGCAATAAATGACGGAAACTAGAAAATTATTACGACTTACTAATTCTAAACTACATATACATGACGATAGTAATAGCAAAGACGTAACAGTAGTTTGAATGCCAATTATAATGTACGATCTGCAATTACTAATCACCTTTACTAGAAATAAGTAATCATAGTGCGTGTACGGGGCGGATATCAATTTCCACAAGGAAGTAATCAGGCATTTTATTAAGCATATACCGCAACCGTGTGGTTTTTAGAATACAAATCAGTTCAAATAAGTGCGAGAGCCTAGTTCCGTTCGATGAACGGACAACAGGAAGATATGAATAAAAACAAAATCACCTGAAGCAATTCGTACAGCAAGGAGATCGCGGGATCTATCATTTCCGTCTGCTCAATATAACCGTTAATCGAAATTGCAATTAGGTATTTCTTCTATATCACTAAATGCAAAGATTCACCAAATAGACAACGGTTGTGTAGTCGATTGTTTTATGGTATGGTATATCCGAAGAATTTGAACGATATACATCTATACGACCTTTTCTTTTGTATATTCTACAACTTTTACTTGTGAACAATTTGGATGAAGCTCACGAAAACTAATTATGATGTTAATTATGAATTTTCAATAACAAATATAAATTGCAAACTGTCAAGCCTACGCTAGTGTCGCCACCGCCACATCGTTCGTTACATTCTGTTCTGTTTCTTTTGCGGATTGAAACATGTAATAGTCACATTGACTTAAGTCAGGACTCTGGAAGGGATATCCAAATGTAACTCAAGAATTTTATCGATTGACTCCAACAAAGTTATTTTGACCTTCTGAAAATATAACTATTACCTCCAGTGATAGAGACACTATCTAAAAATATAAGTATTAAAAAGGTCACGAAACGTACACATATACACACATATATATACATACGTTTAAATTTTATCCCCTTTTGAATGACAAATTCGGAGTAGAGTTTAAAAATTTGGAATCTATGTATAAAATCTATCAGATACTTTTATAATCTTGAGAACGATAAGGAAGAGAGAGTTGAGGTTTGAAAAGTTGGAACTTATAGGCCAAAATCTATAAGATTTACTACTGTAAATTTTGAAAATATATAATACATGTGACAAATTTCGATTCACAACTTTAGCGCGAAAATCATAAACCAAAACCATAGCGTGCTGGTTCTCATTCCATTCGATTCTTAATCGAAATCTACAATTGGGAAGGTCCGCTAAAGCGCAATTTAACTATAAAGTCATGAGAGCGATTTGCAATTTCCGAAATTCCGTCATAGTAAAAGATCAGCAAAAGAAAAAGATGCCAAATACTTCGATTCATTTCATGAGGAAGGACTTGTCACAAATGCAAGTTGTTAAAGTTTATTAGATAAGTATATACACAAGTGAAGCGGTACTGCATTAGATCACAACAAAATTATGTGTGGTTAAATAGATTACTTTCATCCATATTTAGGGAAGAACGATTTCTTCTCAATTTCAACTGAATCACGCATCGGTGAAATTATCTATGCACATATCCCAGTGACATAAATGTTGCTAGCTTGTGTTTCTATAACGTTAAGTATTTAGCATAAGTAAGAACACTAATCGATTGTAGGGTGTAATTCACGTTTCCATCTACAGCTACAAAAAACCAAAACAACCTATATCTAACTTGAAAGAAGAACACAACAAGAAAAGTTGCTTGTAAAAATTGTTGCCGGTTAGGTTAGAAAAGAATACGTGTTTAGCCCGGGTCGCTGAACGAGAAGCAGAACAAGAACCTGGACAAGAAACGACAGCACCCAACGGCGTTCAGATCCCAGGCCGGTTATAATAAGTACTGTATAATTATTACTACTTATTGTGTGCAACCACTATTCTTGTGCATCGCATTAATAATGCACATTTATTTACTACATTCTCGTAAGAATTTGTTGCTATCAATTATTTCTTTCAATACTAATGTTCAAGCGAAATGTTCTTATTTCTATAACAATAGCGTAGGTATATAATGGTAATGCTTAATGTGCTGCATTTACATACCTCCATACCACATCGTTGCAATCAGCAGAAATTGAAATTGAGATTTAGCACGAAGTTGACATTGTTTATTATATAAAACGCACGTATGTATTTATTTTCCTCATGTTTCGCCTTCAAGTAGATGAGAAAGTGATGTCTTCACTAAAGATATTATTTTTGCTGTACACATTCTTTATTATATTTTTATTTATTCCTTATATTACGAATAATTTCAGTGCTTCATCGTAAATGCTTAGTTACCAATATCAATAAATATCACGTAATATCAAGCAATATTAAGTTTAACAGTCACATTATATTTAAGACAGTATTGAGATCTTGTCTTTACCAAGACTAGGAAATCTCAACAGATGGAGTTGGTAAGCGTTGGCATTTTAATGAAATTAAATGCGCACCACCTGTGACACTTACCTACCTACAAAAAAAAAAAAAAAAAGAAACACTGAATATTAACAAATAAACAACAAGTAACAGTAAATGTAATTAGTACTAACCACCAATAACTATGTTCCAATCCAATGTTTTGTGTTACCTTTAGACAATGTAATTATTAGAGTTAGGCGGTTAGCGTTAACATGAATTCTATGAGAACGCCACTGCCAGCACGTATAGTTTAGTAGTGGGAGTTAGAAATTCTCTATCAACCTTTCATGCATGAAATTAATATTTGAACCAATGAGTACAAACTGATTTTTTCAAACAATAACTAAGCACAAAATCCGCATAGTCATGTGTCGACAACAAAAACCATTTTGAATGTTAGCTCGGGTTCTATCTAATGTCCTGTTAATATTTGCCTTAAACGTTTCTAAATATGAAATAAATAACTCCATCCTTACTTCCCGCTTCGTATTTGGATCGATTAACTATTTCATAGCACCGTGGAAGTATAGTATCAATACGGTTTGTTGCAGTAAATTATGTGCATTATACGTACGTAATTATAAATTTTGAAAAATACGTGTTCTTTGACAGGCTGGCTCATCATCAACAAATTATGGAAAGTTAAAATCACCAATCAGAAAAATTGATTTGTTCAAGAGAAAAGCTACCAGGGCATCAATGAAGGTTTCAAAATTGGGTAAAGAAAGATCAGGGGGCGTGTATAAAGAGTACGTAGAGAGTAAAGAAATTGACGTGGCATCTGTAAATGACAGTCAATTAAAGGTGTGATAAGTGAAAAAACAGAATTATAAAGCTCAACAAAATCAATGTGGTTGGCTAAAGCAATTAAAACACCACCGCCCTTGCTCTAGCCAACATGATTATATTGTCTATTGCAACGAGCAACATTGTGAGAGATGGAAATTTTCAGAACTAGAAATTGAGTTACTCAATCAAAGTTCAGTAATAACGATTACATCAGAAGAAAGTTTACACACGGTAATGTAAAGATAATGTATTTTAGAACAAAGTCAAAGCGTATTTTGGTAATATGTATATGCTCAATCGGTTTCGGAATAAATGCGTGATAAGTTGGTCGACTTATCGATACATAACAAAACTAAATTTACATGCATAGTATATTGTGGACAAATAGGTAAAGCCCAATATGCAAGTAAGACTAGGATGCTGGTTTTTGGCAGTGTTCATTTGTGGCAAATCTCCCGTTATGATAAGAAGAAATTTTTATTTGTTGGTAATTATTTCATAGAATAGACAGATTGATCGGGGTAGATGATCTCATCGCTTGCAATAAAAATCAGAACAAAAATAAAAAACCAAGCTGAGTAAGACATTATTGATAGCTGAGAAGGCAAGAGTGGGATTATAAATTATATATATTATAAAATATTGGAAGAAAAATAGCGAGTTCTAAAGCCCATAATCTATGATATAGCAGAACAGATACACTTGTGAAGTCAGAGAACAGGAGTCACTGGAAGATAACGTAGTAGAGTGAGGAAGTATGACTCTATACACCATGAGAAAAATGCCTGGAAGAAATTGGGATGATGGATAATACAAAGAAGAACGTAGGAGATGCAAAGCAGAGGAGTTACGACGATTTGGTATAGCAAGGGATCGATTGCATATGGTATCGCATATGGTATATAACAGACAATTGTGGAATAAAATTGAAACGATGGAATGAGATAAGATAAAGAAAACAAAGGGATTAGGAATTAAAAAATGAACAGAAGGTGCATTACAGTTATGAGCAGACACAACTTAATTATACTATTTCATAAGAAAGGAGATTAAGTCTTGTAAAGCCTACAAAACAATTGTAAAAAAAAAAGTTGGCAAGACAGAAGAGGAACAAGCAGTCTACGTACATCGTAAACAAACTAATGACAACATATATATACCATATGATAATAAACAATAGAATGAAAATGAAAAGCAGGGAATAGCTGCACAAACGTATTGCTCGGAAATTCCTAAAACAGTTGGATATACCGACAAAATTAATACGGCTGATTATGAGTGTATATGGTAAAAGTAAGGATATGGTACGAGGGCGTATTGAAAACTAATGCCTCCAAGGCGATAACTTTATGAGTAATAGATATATTGTTTACAAATACGTGTGAAATGATAGTATAAACTAACCTCTACCCACTCATATAATCGGTTTTCCACATAATCGCCAATGACAGCAATACATTTACGTCAACGTACGAGTTGCGCAAATCCGTCACGGAAAAAGTCTGAGGCCTTCACACGGTACCATTTCCGCACCTCCGTTATCACCTCTGCATCCGAAGAGAAACGCTTAACCTTGAGATGTTCCCTGAGCTTCGGAAAGAGGAAAAAGTTACAAGACGCAAGATCTGGGCTAAAAGGTGGATCATGTAAAATGTCATGAAACCCAAGCTTCTTCAGTACTATACGCTTGCACTAATTTATATGAGGCCGGACGTTGTTATGATGCGGAACCCAACGCAGCCGTCGCGACAGGTTTGTTAGGGTGTTAACATATCCTTTGGAGTTTACAGTACAGCCACGATCCAAAAATTTAATATGAACGATGCCATCGCAATCCCAAAAACGGCAATCATGACTTTTCCGGCAGATGGAACTGCTTTGAATTTTCTCGATTGTGGCAAGCCTTATGTCTGTACTCCATGTACTTCATTTCAGGGTCATAATGATGTGTCCACGATTCGTCGCCGGTCATAATTCTGTGGAGAGAAGCATCACTTTCTGCCTCATATCGAGTCACGTGTTGTTCGCAAATTTGTTTTCGATTGGCTTTCATTTCTCGTTGCTTTAACCGCACGTTCGTGCCGGTCACCATTTCTAGAACTGTCGCACGCAAACGTGATGTTGCTGGGAATCTCTACTAGGGAGACTTATGTATCAAGAGTTAAGGTAAATAGAAAATCACTTTTGACACTGTCTGACCCATCATTAGAAACATTAGCGCACTGAGGGCATTAGTTATCAATACGCCCTCGTACAAATAAACGGATGTAGATGAGCAACTTTCGATATCCAGAAAGGAATCAAACAAGGAGATAGTCCTAGTCAACTATTCTTCATAATTGTAATTTATATAATCATAAAAACTCAAGAGAACAATCAAGTTACAGATGGTGGTAGGATACAATAGGCTACCACCAATTAAAATTGAGTCTTATATATATATATATATATCGATGACTGAGTAGTGATGGCAGATTCACTCAAAAAAATTGAAACTGGGAAAAATCTGGAAAAAGGAAGTTGGAAAGCAGAAGATGAAGATAAATATGGACTAGTGAATAGTGATGGTAATTAATGGTAAAAATAAAGATGGGAATCTGATTAGGCACATTACAATAAAATAACAGACATTGGAAAGAGTTGTGGCACAAGAGTATTGGGGTAGCATAATTCCAGAGAGTGGAAAAATAGACAACGAACAGAATTAGAAAGGGAACGTAAAGTATAGTACAAACTAAGCAAGTCCATATTTGGATAAGCCAGAGGCGATGAGCGAAGATTTGAAATTCCTCAAATTATTTTGAGGCTGTAAGCTGACAGCACCTTCAGAAGGCAGAGTGGTCTTAATCGACCGACGGCACTCCTTACGAGTAACCAAATTTGCGCAGCCTAACAGGTTTCAAATCAGATTGGCCAAGCTGCAATGTCTTGGCTACATCACGAACAAATATAGAACTCATCCAAAGTAATTTGATCTGATTTCAAGAAGTAATAGATTCTTCGTGGTCATATTGCATACAATGTTACTCGGGCACTGGCTGTTCGGTAATGGGACCTTTTCAGCACCCTGCTTTCATATTTTAGCTACCCAAAAACGGAGTCAATTTTAGTACATCTGCAAGACTAAATTAAACTAGAATTTAAATGTTTTTTACGAGTTTCTCTATTTGAGATATCTACCATTCAGCCTTAAATGGCTTGCTACAAATAGAGCAACTTACAATCTTATGTGGATAACAAGGTTTGTCGCAACATACAATGTTTTAGCATGAAAAAGCATTACCTAATCAGAGATGTAGGCCATCTCACCCAGTTTAACATTTTCTCCGAAGCTTTCCTTTAAAGCAATATATACATATTTCCATATATTTTGAAAACGCAAAAACAAAGAGTGACGTATAAAATTACGGCTAAGTGCATAATTCTTAAATTTTTAAACTTTATTAATTATATCAATACGTTGGCTAAGCATTCTGTACCTAACATATTTCGTTTAGAAGTACATCTGTACTATAAACATATAAATTATATCACAAATAAATGTAAGGTTTTATTTTAATTAGGCGCCTATGGTACAAAAAGTTACGATTGTTATCAAATGTATTCAAATATCAATGTTTACTATTTTATTTCGATATTTTCCGATGTCATGTTATTTCCGTATATTTATTTTATCAATTACTTGCTAAGTTAGGATGTGGTTTTAAAAATGAGATAAGATGTTCGTGTGTAGATTTATTACTATTCTGCTACTTATTTCTACCTGTATCAATTATACGCACAATCATCGTATGTTGCTCATTTATTGTCTTGATATAATACGTGAAGGACAAATTTGCAATAAATATGTAAGAACTCATTGTAAATGTGTACTTGCAAAGTGTGCATTGTTTCTGCTTCCACGGACATTCTACAAGTAACAATTGTTTATTTGTATATGCTGTACATGATAACCATTGCTAATGGCAAAGAAGTATATGGTCGCCGATTGTAAATAATTTATGACAGCTAACCAATTGATGTGCTGCACTTAAAAGAACATTGATTCGTATTTACTACCGCTGTCGCATTGATGAATGACCTCTGCGAATCAAAGAACATCACTTCATAATTTTCTTCGAGATATGGCACTGCTTAGTTGACTGCACTTGTCACAGTGTAGTGCGATAAGATACAACCAGATTTTTTATATCGACTTCTGATTATTTTGCGCTTCTTGATATTGATAACATCATTTTAGATTGATGTATGAACATCAGTTAAAAAGCAGCCAAATATATTCATTTTTATTTTATTTTATACAAGACTATAAAAGTTTTGAATTCATATTATCTATTTTTAAAGAATTTTGCACCGTCTGTATAAATTATGAAAATATATCTACTAGTCTAGTCAAATCTATCAGTGGAAATATCTAGTATTATTGGACAATCTGAAATAACCCTGAAAATTATTAAAATTTTTATATCTAGGGAATGTGTGTTTATCAAATGTCAAATGCAATTATTTAGTACTTCACTTTATAATAAAGTGTAGTACAAACAATATGAAATTGTATTGGCATACTTGTTTTATTCTCCCAGTTTTATGTTGCTGTTATGCTTTTCCAAATATCATCCCACCAGGCTTACAAAATTATTGTACACCGTAAAATGTATTGAGGATTGATGGATTCATTGATGTATGAGGAATCTTTGAGATCGAGGTATACTTAATGCTTTTTCGGTTTCTGATAGAAGAGATGACCTAGAATAAGCCTGTAAGGTCAGATTTCAAATATCTGTTGCGCCACTTTAGCAGAATTTGAATTCTCTGCCTACAAATAGTAAGTGTTTTTCGATGTTAGAAATCACGAAATTTCATACTAATCGGTTTCGAGTTAACTTTTAACATAATAAAATGGCACCAGAGTTCGTTCCTGTTGCGATATATGGTTGATATCGAAAGAAAACTTATATGGATAGGATGTATGGCTAACTTCACACCGGTTTTTGTAAGCTCAAAATTTTATCTCTATCGGTATGTAAATAAATATCGCCATGTTGCCAAATCACTCGGTTCTCAGATCCACCTATTTAAGATTGAAAAGAATGTAGGTAAGGAAAATCAAAAATTCAAATTTTGTGTGTAGCATAGTTTGAGACTAATTGAATGCAGGGAGTCTATTTACGACGAAATGAAGGTCTTGTCTTTATTTTACTTCTTACGTTGAAATTTGCGTTACAATTTTACTTTCAACACAATTCGGCCCATATACAATACACACTACCCTCATAACGTTTATAAGCACGAACTGTTTAAATTCGGCGGTACAAATTGATATAATTAATTTCTTGAAATAGTCCTGCGTAATGTGCTTTCAATCTTCCAAAACTATATAATGTTCTGGAATCGATGTTGTTTGGGTCTTATGTCAAGAAGAACTTTTAAATATTACAGTGGGTGACAGATCGGCAGATTAATTTACACAAATTTTTACGTTTAAGATTCAAGTATTGTGTATCCTTCGGAAAAAGTTTTCGAAATATTTTGTGAAACATTATCCTGCTAATATGCAATGTGTATCAAAATTATGTTAACACGTATATGGCAGAAACAGTTTAATGATAAAAAGTAGGACACATATGTAGGATGTTTAAATATTTGCATAGTCGATGTGTAGTAGCTGTCTGTAATCAATTGCAAATGTTTCCATAATTTAATAAGTTGTTTATCTCTCTAAACGCACTTCATGTTTCTGTTTGTTAGTTTTGAGATACAAACGCCATGAGTGGCAGACTAACACTGCAGCAAAGTGGCTGCTACTTTGGTGAAGGTCTATGAATTACCAATCATACCAGTCCGTCGGAAGTTGATACAACGACTTTATCCTGACCCACCAAACCGTTTAAGCATTTATCGTATCCACGAAAACTTTATGGAGATTGGATCGGTGGCGAACAACTACTGGAAAAATGCTGGATGGTCCACAATAAGTAGTAGGAAATTGAACATTGCAGTTATGCAGCAGGTGGTAATAAAGAGTCCATCGAAATCAATCCAAGGTAACGGTGTGGTTTGGATACAGGAATTCCGCACACATCAGTGAAGCGAATCTTAAGATAGGATCTTATTTATAACGCCGGATGTACATCCAAAATGCCTGAGCGCACAGTAGCATGTTCGTCAGGAATTTCGCCGCATTTTACCAGAAATGACAAATATTCAACCCGATATTATAAATCGCTTGGATTTCGCTGATGAAAGCACATTTCACATGTAAACCGTCCTACCACCATTTTCGTGTATGCAGGGTATTCCCAACAGATGGCAATACCGATCTTCTTCAATCATGTTGCGCACAGTATCGATGTTTTTTGGAATAACCACCGATTTTGATTGACCTTGACACAATTCATCACTAACAAAGGCACGTCTGATTCTGTGCATTGTTGTTGAATTAAGCCTTTACTAAAATCGTAAAAAGTCATCCAACGAAAACCTTGACGCGATATTTCCATTCTTTCATAAAATTGCTTTCTTTAAACGTTCGCTGTAAACAAACTACTCGGTCAATTTTTAAGCTATCACTGTTTTCCCAATAACAAACGTGAAATTTTGCGTAAATAGGCATGACACATCTCAATAACGCCACTTAGGTACTGGTCGTTTGTAAAAACATAAAAGGCGCTCCTCGTATTCATTAGGGTATGCCTAAATAAATAAACTGTTTCCAGTATAATATAAATGTCAGCACATGACTACCAATGCTGGCATTAGAAGAATGTTTTCCTGTCAGTTACAGAAGTATTTACGTCTTATGCCTTATCTTGGACCATTAAGTGAATAGTAGGTGAAAACACAGGAGTATTAATTTCATAAAGCAAACGATATTGAAGATATGTATCTTACGTTTTTAGGTACACGTAATCGCCAAGTTTGTCATAACTGAAAAGAAATTTCAATAAAAATTAAAAGTTTTAACTGCTTTATGAAAAGAGAAAACAATGTTTATTAAAGTTATTTATCTGTAAAAGTATTGATCACGTAACGTGCCCTTCCCTAACTCATTTACCATACCCAGTTCGTTCACATCTTTTGTTAGGAAGGGATCGATCCGAAACCACTATTTCGCTATGGTAAACTCGGCTGTAATAATAAAACAAAGACAAATGTGTCCGGAACTGTAGTAAAAAAGCAAGACTTCGCACACTTGTTTAGTTTAGTTTATTCACTTAATTAGCAAATTAATTATATTTGGGCCAATAGTATAAACAGGGATGAATAGTGAAGGATTTCAGGCGGTGGAAAAAATTTAAATTGCTATAAGGCTAGAATCTGAATAGATCTAAATACGTATATACGCATACTTTATAATTTGTCTGGGCACGCAGCGGTAACACCGCACAATTACGAAACTAGTTACAACAGCCTACATATACACAGAACTACTCGCGTACACCAACGATTCAGTACTGACTAGATAAAGGGATGTCGCAACTTAGTACGCTGGTACCGCTGTTTGCCCAGACTAGTTATAAAGTACGCAAGTACAGTTTGTTGTATGATTGTACGCTAACATTTCACATTGCCGTTAAGACGAAATGCCTTCTGAGAGATGGAGTATATCAAAAAGTTAGCAGTAGAAAGTTTTAACTATGTACACTACCGTCCATATATGTGGGGACGACTTCAAAATTGACGTTTTCGTTGAATTGAACAGAAATATAGAGTAGATTTGTAGTAATCTTTATTCATATATTTTTGACATTGCGAAAACAATGTTTAATAACAAGAAAGAAGCCCACAATATTACAAAATAAAATTGAAACTTATCTTTCGTCAATATGCCCACCTCGAGATTTAATAATTGCGGTACATATTCTTGGCATTCTTCTAATCAGAGACTCCAGATAAGCGCCTGTCATTTCGGTTCATGCTACCTGAAGCTTTTCTCAAGACTTCGTACGCTGCTAACTCTTTTTTTTTCGAATACTGCAGTCTAATTCATCCCACACTAGCTCTATTGGTGACAAATCTGAAGATTGATGTGACAATATCATTCGTATCAACTTGCCTTCTTCCTTAAGAGACATCAAATAAGTTCTACATAAATAAGATGAACGTTTGGGGTCGTTACCTTCTTGGAAAACGAAACCTTGGCCACATAATCTTTCCCCACTTAGCACTGCATTTTCGTGTAAGATATTTCAGATAACCCTCCTTACGCAGGATCCCGTCTATTTTTTTCAAATCGCCAACCGCTCTACCACCAAAACAACGCCAAACCGTCACACTACGTCCACCGTGTTTCACTGTAAGAACCAGACATTGTTCACTTGCTCTTTCTCCAGCCTCACAAACGATCAACGTTTTGAACCAAAGATTTGGAATTTGGATTCGTCGGTCCGTAACACTTTATGTCATTGCTCAAGCGTACAATCCTTATGTTGAATGGCTCATTCCAGTCTCCTTTTCTTGTTTTGCTGTTTTAGCAATGGCTTCTTCGTAGCTATTCCTCCCCTTAGCCCTGCTGCAAGAAGTCTCCGTTTAACTGTTAACAGATATTGGTGGATTTCTTGAAATATTCAGATGCTGAGTGATTTCTGGGGCGGTGAGAAACCTATTTCGTTTCGAAGCTACTATTATAAATTGAACTTCAGCGACTGTCGTTGCTCTTTTTCGCTCTTCTTCCGAAGTGAACCGCATTCTCTTAAGAATACTAAATACTCCGTTTTTTGATAGCTTCACTTTTTTAGCAATTTGTGCTATTGAATATCATTCGCCACGTAATTTTATAATAGCCACACGTTTTTCAATTGATATTTTTTCTCGTTTTGGCATTTTTAACGACGATCTGACATGGAGGATAACAAATTTTAAACTGACGCTTTATTTCAAATACTTGCATACATTTTCCGATATTTTTACAATTTCTTTGTTGAAATCTATTCGTCTTACAGTGCGAACAATGTTTTCCTAAAATTTATTTTAATCTTATTACTGTAGGGATTAATACAGTCCCAGGTATCGTAAAATGTAAAATAAAGCAATGGTTGTAAAATGAAAATTACTTATAAAGTGTACCATATTAGGGGATTGTTTGAATAAACTGCGCTATAAATTTACGAATTACAATTGTAATGTATAATATAAATTTTGAAGATATTAGTATTACTATTTCTATGATTTTCATTACTTGCTATTGTCGTCCCCATATATATGGACGGTAGTGTATATGCGTTAATAGTGCCGTGTTGAAAACATAATATACTGCTCAATACAATAAGTGGATATTTCAAAAAACTGCTAGTAAGTCACCATGATAGGTTCCAACTCTGCAAGATACGTACCCTTTATTGTTGATCGTCATGATGACATGAATTATTAAGTTAAAATATTGGTTTGCAGATTATACACCAAATTGTGCACCTTTCCAATTTTAAAGTAAACTAATACATAATGAAACTTCAATATTTCGAAAGAGGTTTTGAATAGTGTATATCAGATACATAATGTTTGTATTAAAGAAATCTTCACTTTTGAAATACTTTATCAACTAAATGCTGAAATTTGTAATAGCTAAATTTATCGGTTAAAATTCCGTGATTTGTGCAATGAAACGATTTTGTGAGGCGCAATAAGTGGAATCCATTTTATCCGTCAGGGGTTGGACTGGAATGCAACTGATATGAAAAATGAAACAGGTAATAGAAATGATGATGATAAAAATGGATGGATGATAAAAAACAAACAAACATTCTTAAATATAACTTTACATAAAATGGGAAAATAATATATGTACATGAATTACTTAAATTAAATAAATGTAAATTCACAATAAATTTCTCGGAATTAAACTCTGGTAGAGAAGGCAGTGACTGAATAATAGAAGGTGACAAATAATCGAGTGTCAAATAATAGAGGTTCTAAAGATATGTAGTTGGGAAGTTATGAATCGTTGGTGTACATGATTTATTACGAAACGCTAAATCGATTGTGTTTATTTTAAAATGTGTAGCCAATTCTCTGCTGTTTGATAACGTTTCGGAAAGGTTTCCCAAAGATCCGGATAATCGAAATTGAACAATAATTGTTAGCGTTATCGATACATTTTTATCTTACAGACCACAGTCTTTGCAATCAGTTACAAGAAATATATGATACGGATTCTCATGGAACACAGGTTTTGAATTTAACATGCAGGCAATCTGATGGATTTAACATTAAAGAAATGTTTCAGAGGAATATGTAGATGGTATGCTATCAATAATAGTATCTCAAGAAATAGTTACGAATTGTTCAGATTTACTTTTATAATCATATTACACATTTAAATATTTATTTAAAATAATCCACCATCTTTTTCGTATTTGTTTATTATTCCTATATTTTCTTTATATTTTCGTATATATTCCGTTTATATCTTGGATTAGATTTGGATCATCTTCATCAAACAATAATAAATGTTTTGCAATGTCTAAGCGTAAAGTTAGAAGGCAAACCAATTACGTTACAGTAATGTTTACATTATAGACAATTTTCACTGCACCTGCAGAGCTTCTTTATTGAGTTTTCACTGTACAGGTAGATACAGAGAAAGCAACCAGAAGTGTCCATTACGTGACATAAAACTTTTAGTTACGAGCACTGTGATGTTCCTAGTAACTGAATTTCACAGCAAATGTAAACAACATATACAACTTAGCTAGAGATGAGGTCCGTAAGATCTTCGGCTTCCATTAATTTAGATAACCAAACTAGAGATCCTGGCTATAAAGAAATAGTAGTTTTTTAAAATGAGGAGTATGAATTTGTTCAGATATACCATTAAAGTGCTTCAAATTAATATTGTAACTGGTTGCTAGTATTCGGAAGAAGACCGATTACCATTTATCTTTGCCATAGCATAACTTACTTCAGATTAATGTTGTAATGTAATCCTCTAATAGAATCATATTTCACAGATTGGCTAGGAAAAGATTGTTTCAAATTTCTTTTTATTCTTGATGTCGTAAGCAGAACATATTTATAGTATAATTACAAATTACAAACTCAGTACATAATTACCTTGTACAGATGTATTTTATATTTTTATTTACAACAAATATCCCGAAATGTCCACCATCATTTGTGACGCAAAAATTTGCGTCTCATATTTTCAAATTCGTTGTGCAAAACTTCTTCTATTATTTATCGTTTCAGTTGCATTCATTAGCTTGTCTAAATAATGTAGTATGTTCTAGAAAACTGTATTTTATAAGTAGCCAAATAAAAAGAAAGAGTGCGCTGGTCAGTTTCCTCTACTTATTAGTAGGGTAAGATAATCGTGTGGTCCCAGCATCCGTAATAGCTGGAGCAGCCAACGGAATTCAGCACGCGCCTTTCCAATGCGATGCGTAAACATCTACCGGGTGGCAAAGCAGTTCAAGTTCAGATTCGTCAATCAATGATTGGCTGCTCCAGCTGTTAGGGTTATGCTGGAACGACACAATTATCTTGCCCTACTAATAAGTAGAAGAAACTGATCATGCTAATAAGTTTTCTAAATACACGATGATTTGCTGTTAACACCGTACGAAACTTCTGGCTGTTAATATAAACGGAAAGGTGGAATCATGCATAATCAAAATAGGACGTCAATTCTAAGTCTTCATTATTATGTAAATTTTGATGAAACCATTCGCAATAATTGCGATGATATTCACAATTTCGAGCATATAATTGTGTAAGGATGCATGTGCAAATGTTTCTTCAGTGCAGTGTGGCAACTTCCATATGACACACCTCTAAATTATATTATTACATTCTCGCAATACATATAATCTAATTAATATGCACCAGTTTGTGCAGATAATTATCTAATAGATTTGTTAGGGCTAACAGACATTCGATTCGATATATCCTCTAGTACAACCTCCTGGTGTTACGATGTGAAACGCTACCTGTTTTCATAAACATCCTGCCGATTTGTCCCGATGCTTACTAATTGTTTCGTAATTAATCTACTCATTAGGATATCCAACAGAATACTGGTTATATAAAACTGAGCTGAGTATAACCATACGTCATCTTCAACTTGTACAGCACTTTGAGAATAGGCCGTTACGATAAAATATTCTTGTTTAGTCATCAATGGCATCCTTTCAACCAGAGACGAGACCAGAACTGTTTTTAAAAAGGAGTGAATACCTAACAGGGACGGAGAATCGAAAGAAATGATAAAATATACCAAGCAACAGACAAACGGATAACAACAACACGAAACTGACAAAACAATTGAAAAACATGGTCGGAAAATATCCGTATTTAGGATTTTTGGTGTTGCCAACTCAGGACACTTGCTTGCTTAATCTGTACCTACTTTAATGCTATGTAAAAATTCTAGATTTTCAAATTAGATGAGTAACATCCTTATAAAATTGCATGTATACAAATCTAATAGTTTTAAACTCACGAAAGTTATAAGAAAGAAGAATTAAATTGAACAAGAATGGTATCTTGAAGATTTTTGCACGTGATTACGAAAACTTCAGTTTAATTAATTATGAAAGATATGTCTCGGGAAACAACTTACAAGTATAAAATAAGTAGATAGTTGGATAACAAAGTTGGGGTGTGGACTGTGTAATCTTTTCGTTGCCCAAAAGGAAAAACAACATCCAGGGACACCTGCAGACGTTGCAAAATAACTATATGTAATACGTTTTTCAAAATATTTCAAATGGGTGTTAGGATATGCAGTACACACAGCATATTATGCAATTGGACACCTACAAAACCTGCATTATATGCATGTAAGTAATTATATACTTATACAAGCTGGCCACTGAAAGACGGAAGGGTTTGAAATAGCCATAACTTGCTCATTTTCAATCTTTTCTTATTCCTCTTTTTTGTAGATTATAGAGCATCCATTGGAAATCAAAATAGAACCCTGAGAAAACACCGGCAATATTTTAATGCTGTATCTCCCTGCTATAACAGGATTGATTTCGTGGACTACTTGAAATAACACGTTTGAATAAGTAAACTTCAATGAATTCAAGAACGTTTTGGACTTGCAACCTTGCGTACGGCCATGAAAAATGCTGTAAGAATAGTCCGTATGTGAGCAGGAAAGCGATCGTCATTTGAGCGACGTTATTTTTCACAGATAATACTGAAAAAATCCGTTCATTAGATTTTCAAATAAAACAAGAAGAGACTAAAAAATCATGTGTTTGTTTTACATACTTCAGTCCTGCAGTGACCACCTTGTAAATATTGTAACAACGTAAGTCGGTGTGCAAACTAGAACAACATTCTTGAAGCTTAAAATATGTATTTAAAAGAAACAATTTCAGATTTTCACATTTTAAACTGTCCATATTGCCTACTATATTGAAAATCAATATACACCGCAGATCAATTTTATTTAAGATGTTCTAATAAGAAGCATTTCTTCTCAGATTTTATGAAGCGTTAGAAAGAAATTTTACAATTGATTATGTTACTGTCAGAAAGCGAATCGCGAACTTTTCTCTTCGTTAAATGAAAATATTTCGTTACTAGTTAGTTTTTCTTTTAGTTTATACAATGATCCTTCATATCATACTTTGTCAAAGGCGTATTGGATGTCGAGGAAAATATATTTTCTTTTCTTCAAAGCTCTCCATATCTTTATGAACAATTCTATTACAATGTTGAATATCCGTGTGATGTTCCCGAAGACCAAACTGACATTCTGGAATAATTTCTTCGGTGATATTTTTAATCCTCTTGACTTCAAAGTATTGACGCAACGTTGAGGATTGCATTAACTAAATCAATTGAAGCAAGAGTAGAATATGGAGAACGAGAATCAGGACCTGAAGAGCCATTAGTAAGTACTGGTATAAAATTATTATATGTTTATAAAATAAAATTATTCTCCTGCACTTGCATCTTTTTCCAACGCACATGAGTCGCCTTATAATTTTGTTGTTATTTTTAGACCGATAGACACCAAAGTTTGCGGAACGCTGTGTTAGATTATTTAGATGTACCTTGTCTTGAACGTTTCTTGTTCTTTGTCATATTCTTCGTGCTCTTCGCTCCCCTTTTATAAGGCCTTTGATGTGTAACGGTATGCTGTTTGCTTCAGGTGCTTTGATGCTGTTACGTAGTTACTTTCCATGATACCGTTTGTAAGAGACCTGTTAACTATTCAAATGTCTTTTCAATTTCATGTGACTCTTTAATTCGTAAATTAAGTTTCAGATTTGTCTTAACATATTCCTCAATTATTTGTCAACTGCTGGTTGAATAAGGATTACTACTTATGTTTATTTGCGCTGAGAACATTGAGTTATGTGGATAGCTCGGTTGTGGCATTTGCATCATTGGTTGATGGTATTGTTGGTTTGTTGCGATTTGATACAGTTACGAGTCCACTAAGGGATTTAGCTACTTTGATTGGTTGTTTGGATGAATATTTTACTGAAAAGCATGGCCCTTTGCCGATTGGCCGATATGGCACTTTTCTTAATGCTAATTGTTGTAATTTAAGAAAACATGATTGTATCTCATCTGAAGTATTTTTGCTCTGTCTTTTAAAAAAGATCACTGTTCAGAGTAAATTGGACATATTCTTGAAATTATTGCAATGCGTGTTATACAAAAGAACTTCAAAACAAGAAGAATCTAAGTGATTATTTACAATAAAGATATATAAGGTATAGTTTCCACGCGCGTTTTAGGAAAAGATAACTACAAAGAGAATATAATATTGCGTATCTGAGTATAACATTGTTACGCCAGACGCCTTACGAAATTTCTTAACATTGTAGATTAAATACATCTTTGATTATATGTTCAATTATATAAAATCATGAGCGCGGATCGAAATAATCTCGGGTTGTTGAATCGCATTTTTGTAATTGTTTAGTGAATTGGGTACATTCGCAGCTTTAAAAAAGCTGTTAATCCTATCAAATAGGTTTGCAATATTGCTATTTTATTTATATTTAATTCTATTAAGTGAGACAAGTCTCGCATTTTATTTTTAAATTTTATATACACCTAACTCTTCTTTTACACGGTCGTCTTTTACACGATTTTCAAATAACGCGGCTCATCAATAAGAATAAATACACATTTTTACACGAATTTTTTGTTCTAGCACGAATCCCTAAAATTTTTATTTTGATTCTAATTTTGACAGTGTCTTACAGAAACATCTATACAGCAACAAAATACAATTGGGGGAATATCGTAACCCCCTGGTGTACATAATTGAACAAACCGTCGGTCGGCTTATGCCCATAGATGTGCCGTTAATCACGAACGAAATTCTTCATTTGAATCAAACCCGGCAGTTGTGCTAGACATATGTGAGATATCTACTGATGATAGCATTTTTGGCCCAGTCCGTAATAAACGTGCACGCAATGTTATCAAGTAGCCATGAATAGTTGCAAAATTGATTTTTATTTCTAATTTCAATTAGAATTTTGTTAATTAGAATAATGTTTTGTACTTATGGATTGAATTTTCACTGTACACTAATTTTAATTTTTTGTAATAAAAATGAATCGTGTTTGTTTTATAACTACTTATGTAATATGGATTTCATTATTACTTCTTTTGCACGGTATTTTGGGAAAATATATAGAGTTTTTCCATCTTACACGATTTTTTAAAGTTGTGGAACAAATTCCAAAATTTACCATATGTCGCATGTATTTTTTACACGATTTTTTTGCACGGTTTTCTAAGGAACGCATCTACCGTGTAAAAAAAGAGTTGGGTGTATATCAAAAACATTATGGATCATAGCCGTTGTAAATATTTGCTGATAATTGCATTAGAAAAAGTTAGCCAAGCTGTTTATAACGGGACATTAGGATATGATGTATAATGCTTACAAGGTACTATAGATTGAAAGTTGTATGTCTCGAGAAAAAAAGTTGGATCGAAACAAACGAAAATGGATTTGGAAGGAGAAGAGTAGTACTAAATGTGAGCATATGGAGAAATCGACAAAAAAGGTAGCTGTTCTTATAACATCATCTCAAACAGGACCGAAACCCGTCGTTGCGGCACGTTGAAGTTAGAGTATCTCGAAATCCTGACGTGCTAGAGCAATTCTGCGGTCGAATTTGGATTCAGAGTCAAAAAATCTACACCAGGTGATGTTTCATTCAGTTGACAACAAAATAGTTAAATTTTGTTGAATAGTGTTACTAGATAATAACTGGAAAGGCAAGTGTGATTTTATATTCTTAAAACATGTGTTATGTAATTAATTGACCTGCAATTATTAATGAAGTAACAATTTTTCGGCGTAATCAATACCTCTACATACTTCCATTAACTACCAGTGCAATTCGAATTGTGCCACAATTTTTCATTTTCCCTTCCCGTACGTAGAAATTATACTATAATTTCAAGATTAAATAAATGCTTAGAATTATATTTACATTTTTGTAAAAACTGACATATTTTGTTTGTTTCGATAAGAATCCTTCTGAAATCGGCGAATTTATGTCTGTACTACACCTAAATTAAGGGGTGGCGAAATTCGTCGAATTGAGTAAAATCTTAGTTTGTTGGCGATCATTGATACCGAGCAAACTGAAGTTAAGGCATGTTCACGAATTTACGGCATTATGACATAAATACATAGCCCAAAAGAAATGACTAAGAATGTTTATAATACAACTACTCCTCATCAAATGACTAAATAGCATAAATTATAAAGTAATCATGAAGGTTCGAGAAACCAGTGCATGATAAGTTATGTAATCCGGACTGACGCTGTCGTTCCGACGAATTTTAATATTGCGCCTTGCACGTAAGTGGGGACAAGCGGTGGAGTGACAGCGTCAGTCCGGTTTACACTACTGACTTATTATAATTAACTTGCACTCGTTTGTCGAACCTTAGACTAATCATCCATACAATAATAAACTAATATTAAATCTCACATTCTTTCTCTTAATAATATTAAAGGAAATATTGATATATTTGTATTTGTTTAAATCGCATTGACATGCTAGTCAGCACTATTGGGCCGAAGATGCTAGGATAAAGAATTAAGTTCAAGTATATTTCATTGATTATTGATCTAACTTGTAACATTAATCGCAGGAACTAAATGATTTTATAATAACAGTGTTACAAACAATTAGTATATTAAATTACATTAATGGTTGCTTGCACATAATTCCTATACAGAAGACTATTTTGTAAATTGCAAAGACATTCAATGTCTTTTTGGAAACATGATTATTGTACATATGCACATCCATCTATTTTTTATTTATTTTCAATCTAGACTGACGTCCTCGCCAAAGTGTAAAAATATAATACTGAGTTAACTTCAAATAGTATGGTCTTCTATCGTTTATGAACCAACTGCAATGACAAAGTTTCATTCCTGCTTTCATTTCATCTCCCTTCTTCCGCCACGATAAGTGAGTGTTCCGCCCTTATGGGTCCAACAACCCCTGGCAAAAGCTTATATTCATAGCACAGACGCACCCGTACGACCGATCTAAATCCCCTGGTAAAACTTCGTTTCTGTAGCAGACAACTGTGGGCAGCTACACCAATATCGTCTGGTAGCCCTATAAAACCCCGCATACTTGCGAGCTATCTAATTTTTACGTTTAATCTTATATACAAATAAAACTAATTTCAGGCGCAGAATACTATCGTCTAATTTCTGACACTATTGATTAAATTAATGTATTAGTTTCATTTATATATAAAATACTAGAGTATTATTTATTTACTCTTGTTTTTAATTTTCGCCGCTGCTGTTCCATATTATCTCCATATGCATTCACTAGGCATAATTAACTGATTATGTAAATCTTTGTCATCTCTCCCATTTGCTTTATTAATCTAATTAAACTACAAGATGTATTTCAATTGGAATTTTTGTTAGATTTCTCTTATATTTGGCGATTGGAAAAGTTTCTAGACTACAAATGAAAAACATTTGTTAGTGATTGAAAATACGTGTATTCCTGAGTGTAATTAATCTTCGTTGACATCAATACACTGAAATGATTTTCTGGAAGGTCTTCAAAATACCTCTCCACGGCTGCAATAATTTCTTCATTTAACGAAAAAAATTTTGAGGTTTGCGAAAACATGGAAGTTAGAGGGAACCAAATCTCGTGAACAGGGTGAATGTTCTAGTAATTTGAGCTTTATTTCATTGATTTTCGCTCTCTTCAAAATGCATTTGTGAGCAGGTAGATTGTCCTGATAAAAGATGATTTTTTTCTTCTATTACCCAGGTCTTTCCTCACGAATTTTTACATCCAACTGGTCTAGAAGGTTGCAATAATATTCTGCTGTTATTATCTTGCATCCCAAAAACTGATGCCATAACCCTTTTGGATAATTTGACTCCTAGCCTGCTTCGGAGCAGAACAAACTGGTTCAGCCTACCTCGCAGTTTGTTGTCGCAGTTCGGGATGGTAGTGGTAGAAACAAGTCGCACCCATAATTATAAATCAACGCACAATATCAGTTTCGTTAAAAATAGTAGACTAATTTGGGAGCCAAAATCTGAATAAAACAAAATCTGGAGGACCCCTATATAACGACCTAATGAATTAGGTGCGTTCATAGGTAGCTATCAACTAAGGCTCAGAACAGACGGTGAAACGCAACTGCAACGAAACGCTCTTGAAATTTTTGGTTTGAAACCAGTTGCAATCGTTTTCCACACAGCCCGCAACCTAAATTGTACCACAATGTGATGAAATTATCAGTTCGGTTTTCTTTGAGAACAGACGTCTGCAAAATGTCTAGTTCAAGTGATAAAGAAGTTGTGGTTATGTATTTGTATCTTCGACAAAGAAAGAGGCGTAAATGAAGAACTGTGTGGATACATCCCTACATTGAGAAGAATATCAACTGTCGTATGTTTGTGGCTGTCAAGCCAAGCCGATGAAACGCAAACGAGTTTCCTGCACGCCGGTTTCAATACAATTAATTTCCAATGCGTTTCAAACCGGTTTCAAAATGGTCGCGTCATGTGCGGTCTCTCAAAGGAATCTATGGCATAAACTCAAATGAAACTCAAAAATAACTAGAAGTTGCAGTTTCGTTGCAGTTGCGTTTCACCGTCTGTTCTGGGCCTAACTGTGCAAAAGCTTGCAAAGTAAGCACAATTTGCATATGCCAATAATCCATGATTAGAATTAAGCTTTGTCAGTCGCAGATCGGAACTGTACACTAATTAGGTTCATCCGTGTTAGGACTCGTCGGTATAAGGTATAAATAAAAACCGTTTACTCTGTTCTCTAATACATTTACCACATCGGTATGAATTTCGTCTCACTCCTATACTCACGTCAAAATGAAAGCCGTATACTATACTATATAAGACGGTCTCACAGACCGTATGCGTGAGTATAGGAAGGTTAAACCATTTTTATATAAATATTTTATTGCTGCACGAATTTCCAATTTTTCCATTTTTAAGAAACAAGCAACACGCGTCTAACTCAAACTGCTGCAGAAAAAAACTATTCCACGGTTTTGCTTTAACTTTCACATGTGTTTATCAGAAGGATGGAACAGCAACAAAATAAATTTCGTGTATCAACGCCATCTCTGTGGCAGTCTAGAAACTCTTCAAACCACCAGATATTTAAAATTTAACCAGCACTATTACCTGATTTTCCAAATACAAACTAGTATTGTTCTAAAATAATACGCCTCGTCAGATTCTCAATGTTGCTCCATCTCCGACTATGAATGAAAATGCAATTTTGGAAAAATTCCCCACGATTTAATCTTTTGAGTTAACTTAACCTACATAGTTTATCCCGTCTAGTAACTATTCACTGTTGTTTTCAAACGAAATGAAAAAACAATGTTAAAATGTGAAATAAAGCATTAAGAAAATAAAAACGAAACACAGTTCTTATATGTTTGAAAGTGTCACCATATGATTACGATCATCTTATAAGATTAAAATTTCACATGACGATAAACGTCGTCTGTCATTTAACAAGTACAAACAGTGTACAATCGCGGTCACAAATCAGTAGTATCAAATCCTTGAAGGTACCTAATAAAAACCGCCGAGTCTAGGGTTTATTCTTTTATAACATATCTTCGATGGATTGTTTAGGGCAGTGCAATACTATCTAGTGTACCTATTTTATTTGTTTGCAATACACAGAAATTCCTGGGAATATTAACTGCTTTGCTAATTGACGAAACTTTTTCCTGTATTTTTTCGAGATCGGTACAATCTTGGCAGACTACCGCATTTTTTTATAGAAGAAGGCCGGTTTAGTTTGAGCAGATATGTATACGTAAATGCAAAAGCGCGTGAATATACTGGAAGCGAAAACTTATTTCATCTATCAAAGTGAAATTTCAAATCTAATTTATTGAGCTACCTTCAAATGTATTGGCGCATCAATAGATAAATAAAATACAGTTTTCAATAAAATAGACACTTATTGACAAACAAGCACGAAATACTTTGAAATAAATTAAACCGTAGATTGAAATTTTTTTCTTTTTTTCTTATTCTGGTCACATAAGGTCCAAACCACCTGTATTGCACGATACATATGAGGGCGATAACACATACCAAGAGCTATTATTAAACAATTCAACATTCCTAAAGGCTCCTAACGATATTAATGGCGAATCAAATAGAGCGGGAACTATGGCAAAATTACACCGTCGCTCCAGCAAAAGGAGCGGGTATACATTATACTTTGAAATATTACAATGGAATGATGGCAAAATTCGAAGTCGTAGTTTTATTTTTTGTAACGTGCGTGAAGGCAGTGTATGTTCGCATTTGCGCATATTTATCTGTCTGTATTATTATTTGACAATGAAGTTAAATGCCACAAAATTATATCACAACAAATAAAGCACATTTGAACATCTTACACCGTTTGCACAATGTTAACCTAAGCAACATAAATTTATGCTCCCTTCTTCTTTCTTACAATAGAGAAAAAATATATGCGACAAATCTTGTATGTTCTTTAAAAGCAAAGAAGATAGTCTAATAATCAAAACTGTCAAAATTGGCAGGTGTAGTCTAATAACTTCTTCAAAAAGTTGACATTTTTGCTCAATATTCAGTGGGAATTACTATTAAGAAAATATATGCAAATACAAGTGATGTATCTATATCACATCACTCCTTACCACACAATTATTTAAGTAAATTCGGTGACACGTGTTTCGCGAACAACAAGTAAACATCTTCAAACTATGTCGAATGTAAATACAAATGAAAAAGTTTGGCAGGTACCTAAACAAAAATGATGTGGATTATTTTATCAACACATATAGGTAGGTCATATTATTCCTTAATTTGCGTTAGTGACTTCATAATTAACCATACTATAATATTTTTACTTGTTACGCCAAATCGACTTTTACGTTCGTAATATTAAAATATAAAATTAATTCGTTTCGCATGTTACAGTTAAACTACGATTGATCAAAGACGCCAGTCTCTGAAATATTTCCCGTTATGTTAAAATGAAACATGCACGAGAAAATTAATGTTCAATCGCGTACTTGCATGTAGTTAAGTTGCCAATTCGCAATTAATTTTTTACTTTTTGATTTAATTAATGTCAGAAATCTTTCCAAAAAAGAAGAATCGATTTGAAGTAACAGCGGCGGTTTATGCATATAACACTGTCCTTTATAGCGTTCCGATGTACATATTTCCTGATATACAGCACTTAACGATTTAAGTATTCTGTGATTAGATATACTTTAGAACATTCATAAGTACATTACGAAAATAAATTATAATAATCATGATAAAAATAATCATTTAAATATTTCTAAAAGGAAATAACATGATTTCAAAAGTAAGTAAGAGCGCTTATTGCTAATTCCACTATACAGGCAGATGCAATGCGTGCAGTCACATCGGGAACATTCAGCTTAAATCGGTCAGGAAATTTCTAGGTATGAACTAAAAAGAATGTGACGACGCGACGTCTGTATAGCGGTTAGGTGGCGACTATGAAAAACATGATTGTCTAAAAGCTTAGTGGGAAGCAGCTAATAAAAAACAAACAGCAACGATAAACTTGTTATAAAATAATACCAATAATAATAAAACCAACCAAGAATAGACATAATACATACAAAGCATGTTCTCTTTTCGCTAAGTCTCTCTAGCACGCGGTTATATTTTTCAATAAATTTTGTTTGACATTTTAGATGTTCTCATGTGTAATGATGACTGTCACAGTTGACAAAACTTGAATATTTTTAAAATAGACAAGTTTAAAGTTAAATCATGGAATTAAATAAAGAGGATTTTCAAGTCGTGATTTCTTAGAATTACAAACGTGATTTGAACCGTAAACAATGTTCTGAAGAACTAAGTAGTGTTTGGCGACAAGTCGTAGTCCTTAGCTACCATAAAGCAATACTACAATGAACTTCAACGCGGTAACTTGCCTTAAAAGACATTTTGGAGCTCCTAAGCTAACAACGGTGACTACCGAAAAGCATTGGTATGGAATATTTACGCAACTCGAAAGATTAGTGTGGAAGCAATTAACAAGCATTCTAAAGTGGGTAAACCTCGCTCCCGTTAGATTCCTCACTATTTGACCCTAGTTCAAAAAGAAGACCATGTGAAATGGTTCAGATCTATATTAGGTCGCTTTGACAATGGGTCTTCTCATTTCGTATACATATGTGATCAATAAAATAGGTACGCAGTCTTTGGAGTTAATCTTTCATGTGCAAAATTTTTATTTCAAAATAATTCTGAATAATAGGTATTAATTTCTTTCAACTGAGAAGGCTTTGTGCTTGTTAAGTTTGTTAGAATCGTTGTATAAGTTTGCTATAATAATTTCTCAGTTTTGTTACAGGTATTCAGTAACAATTTTCAGTGGCCACTAAACATCTCTATAAATTTTACAAAAATAATTCCTTAAATGGTATGTTTATTTAAATGGACATAATTCCAAGCAACTAGTAATACAGTACAACCCAAAACTATTTTCATTTTGCACATGTTGGCTTTTACCTTATTTTCAAGCATACAAATTTAACATCTTCCATACGCAAACTAGTAAATCGTTTTTGCACCTTATTGGTATTTTAGCTTTCAAGCTGAATTTATACATAATTTGGTATCTTTCCGAATTCGAATTATTCAAATCTGAAAGAGAATAGAAAATGTCTAGGTCTTCAAGTCAATTATAGAATTAACGAACCCTTAATATGTATTCAGGCGTTTTATTTCCATTCAATTAATACGTCATTTCATCAAACATCAGCATCAAAATTTTTGTAAATTGGCTTCAAACGCATTTTCTATACAGTAAAAAGTTGTATGCCGAACAAAACCGGTCTTTATTCCAGCTAGGTAACTGATTCTCTCAGTGGGCTGGTTTCATTGGGGATAGAACAAATTCTGATAAGGACTACTTCCTACTGCCCTACAAAATACCAACAGTTTTAAGTTCACATGAGCCATTTTGCGGGTAGTATTTTCAAACAAAATGTACTAACATTCCACAAAATAATGATGGTGCCTTTTAGATGTAGAAAAATATTAATATGACGCATAGTCGCAGTAACAAACCATAATAGGATTTAATTGGAAATTTATTTGGTAATGTATGTTCAATTATTTACAAATTAATGTAATAAAGTGTATATTGACTACCAAATGAAATAAATGTTTCAATGATAAAATGAATGTCGAAAATATTAGGAATAAAAACTTCTACAATAAGGAGCCAAGATAATCAGAATAAGATGAAGGCTTGATAAATTATCCTTGTTTCACAAATCTTTACCTGCAGAGATGGGAGGATTGGTTGGATAAGCATTAGGTTTGTAAGATTTGCTCTCAGGTAACCTCTATCCCTAGCTACCTGTGAAACATACTGAATACCCGCTTTGATAAAGATATTGCTTTGTGGCAACTTGCACCCCAGCGACATCAAGCACGGAAGCTGTTGCTGGCTTAGAACTTACATCCAATCTCATCAAAATAAAGGTCTAGTCAGAGAGGGATAAAGTTTCAGACGGAAACATAGGTAGAATGGAGGGTCCAGACCTCTTAGTAATAACATGTACAGCAACTCAAACTTAGTGGATCTGTAAACGCAAATAAGACGCCCCCTAGATTACTCATGGATTTAATTTAGTGTGATTACTCAGGTATACACACTTTGCCCATTTTAAATTTTTGCTACTATCATTGTTTTGTCGTAGGAGTAAAGACAATCTATTAATTCGACTGTTTCTTAAGTGCTGCCGGTGAAAAAAGAAGCACGATTAAAAGTAAAATTGATGACGTAGGTCAAAACACTAAACAGACAAAGTGTACATATGTAAGTAATAGTTTATATAACAAGAAATCTTTTCCGGTTATACAGATTAACCGACATTGATAAGAAATCCAATGTCACGTAATCTATCATAGATCCACAATCTTATAATAAAAATAATAAACGAGTGTAGGTATTACTAAAATTTTTAAAAAATAAATCAGTTCTTCGGAAATCTTATAAGTGCAGTTAGGCTATTCAAAAGCTTTCGTGAATTTTTATTTGTGATGGAAGTGATAGAATCAAAACGTGGACAACCAGTCATCTTGTATTCTGGATACAAGTTCAACTTAAAATCAAAAAACAAAAACTTATTCTTCGATGGATTTGCATTAACAGGGACTGCCCAGGAACGATTGTTACCGATGAAGTAAAATCAAAAGTTATAAGTGAGAAAAGCCATAACTATGTTCCAGATATTGCGTAAAATGAAGTGGATAAGTGTTTATATAAAGCCAAAAAGAGAGCAAGAGAGGAAGTGACACCAGTATCGCAGATATATCGACAAGGACAGAGGTTTGGATTTCGTTACAAATATTCCACAGTTTACATCAGTGAAACATGCATTGTATAATGAGCGACACAAATCGCTAGGCATTAGCTTGCTTCCGAAAAAAGAGAAGATATAGAGGTTCCTGAGTTTATGAAAGAGTATGTCATAATTGACGATGGTATGGAAGACAGGATTCTTGTATTTGCAATGGACGGAGGTAATTTATTACCTGGAGGTTCTTGCTTCCTATTCGATGGGACTTTTAAAAGCTGTAGTTCACTGTTTAGCCAGTTATACACAATTTACGTGGATATTGGCAGTACAGAAGAAAGCACAAGCATCATTCCTGCCGTATATGCCCTGCTACCCGACAAAAAGAGGCGGGAATAAACGATTTTTGTTATTAAAAAATAAAATCAAGAATTTTTTACCAAAAAATGTATTGAAGTTGCCGCAATTAATGGTTTAGAAGAAGTTTTTGCGACTATAGTTATGAAAGGATGTAACTTTCATTTTAATCAAGCTCTTTGGCGTAAAGTACAAGATTTAGGTCTAACAAACTTGTATAAGGAAAAGTGCGCTGCATTAGCTCATCTGCCAGAAGATAAAGTTACAGATGGTTGGCTCTGTATAATGAAAAATTCTCCTACCGATGAAGCCATTGTTAAATTTAACGATTATTTTGTTGATCAATGGATTGATAATTCTCGCCAAATATGGATTTGCGATGGAGAACGTCATCGGACTACAAATTCTGTAGAAGGATGGCATAACAGACTCAAAAGACGGATCGGAAAAGCACATCCCAATATATTTGAATTAATGAAAGTTCTTCAGGAAGAAATGTACGATTATAATAGCGTTTTCCTGCAAAATTGTGTATGCATAACTACCCCGAAAAGAGCAAAAAATACTGTGAATTAGATAGGCGGTTAAAAATAGTTGTAAGTAATTCAAAATAGGCAAAATCTTCGTGACATATTGGACAAGCTGAAATATATTGTAAAATTATAGATTGATTTATTTTAAATTTAATTAAATATTGTGTATAGAGATTAGATAAACGTTACTCTACACCCGAAACGGTCACAAATCACATAGAGTTAAAGGTACTTTTGTTTTATATTTTTTAATACATGTACTACTTTCAGATAATACATATATATAAATATTGTGCATGTGTCTTCAAGAGTTATCGTAATTAATTAATTTGAAATTAAGCTGCTGAATCAGTAAAACTCCTTGATTTTGTTTTTATTTTTCCCTATTTCCTGTAAAATATAAAATTCACGCACGAAACGGGAATTCTAAAGCACATTAACTTACCATCTATAAACTGAACGCCCGGAAGGGGAAAATTTTGTCAAACGTACGAAAAGGGAACGCCCGAAACGGTCACAAATCAGTTGAAATCGTACCTCAAATATGGGTTTTTGCACTTTATACAAATTTTAATTTTGTCTTATCAGTCTATTGGCAATGATAATATGTAAGGCTAAGGTGTTAAATAAGTTTAGGAACGAGGGTGTCACAGGTGCTGCCAATGTTTATGACACTGCAAGTCATAAAGCAAATGTTTGTAGCATAAAAATTCGTGTTAAATTCCATTGACAATCTAGAAAATATATCTGTATTCACATTATTAGATCTAATCTGGTTGTACATACGCCAAATAAAGTGCACTTTCATGTTTCTCTTCTTTTTCTAGGATCAGCAGTATCAATTTTGTAGTCTCTTATAGTGTAATGTACATCCTCACAGTATCTTTGTGTTATTGAGCCGAGATCTGCACCTTTACTAGTTAATTTCTGGAAAGATAGTAGAAATGTGAAACTTGTTTTAGGAATAACAACTAATATATACTATATATATATATATAGTATATACTCTATTGTGACTGCAGCGCTCTTCGGGTCAGTACTCTTACTAAAACAGAGGAACAAAGGTATTGTTCAAATTGAGAACTGGACCCTAAACTGAAACCTGAAATCTATATTCCAAGTACTCATGAACTGACCTTACATTATGTGTTGAACCACCATTCTGCTGTAACCAGTAGTCTAGTAACATGTCAAGAGCTATGTTCTCTAAACCTCTTTCATACCAATAATCTTTCTACCCAAAATTTCGGCCCACATATTAAATCTTAAACGATGTTGATGTCTGTAAATACAAATTTTATTGCCACCAATAATGGGTACTTGGCCTATTAAACATGGCGTTACTAGTTACCCTACTTTCATTCGACCAAATTATTTCGAAAGGAAAGTTTTCATCAGCCTAACAGCTTCTCGTGTGTCCCTCACAGAAGAACCTACGTCTCGCTTAGAGACCCAATTTCAAGCTTTGAAAATTTTTAAATTTATGGAAAAGAAATTTGAGTTTATTTAGCATAAACTGTGCCATAGATTTTGCCACCCCAGTATTACGTTTGATACATCTTGTCAATGTCCCTAGATCCTCCGTAACGTCTAATAACACATTGTTTAATTATTTCTCGTTGCATGATTTCTGTTTAGATATCACATATGCTTTCAAGGAATCATATTATTTTAAGTTGAATGCCAACAAATACATACGTTCCGCTTTCGCACAATTATTATGGTAGAAAATGAAGCACGTTAACATATTAAATTTTGTCCTCATTCGAATAATTAGTTTCCATATTTCTAGCTAACAACACACAATCTAATAACTTACAAAAAATATTACAATTGGTTGCTTAATGACTTAAGCCTATTGAAAAATCGCTGTATTCCGAACAAAATAAATAAGAAATCCGTATGTTCGACATGACATATCACTGCTATTTGCAATAAAAAGTTATATCCAAAAATATCATTAATTCTTTTCGGACCATTTAAAAAAATTAACTTGATGATGTTATATGGAATCTAAGAGTTTTTCTTCACACCATGTTGTGGAGAGTTAAAGTTAAAGGTGGTAATAGCCATGTAGTTATTATATAAAATGACAAAATTCAACTTTTTTCCGAAACCGAGCCAGATTTTTTGAAGTTTGAATTTTCGTTCCATTTAACCGATTTCAAACTCTTCCCGATCGAAGGCCACCATGCTATGCATCCTTATCTTAGACACGGTGTATATAAAAATGTTGTACGTCTTTTAATAGTGAAATATAGTTTCTTCGGTCACCATACGACATTATTACCACGTACAGTTTTATGTTTACATCTTTTTTATCAATGATTTGTATAAACAGTAGGTATCTATTTGAACGTGATAATATAACTGAACAGATAATATGCCGAGTCCGTTTTTCGTTAAAACAGTTTACCTCAATATATGTACATATATAAGACGCCAAAATTCCAGATTTATATAACTACTTCTAATTTAAATCTTACACCTCTCGGTGAAATGTAAATACGTTAACTCCTCAACAAATACAACAATTTTTCTGTATAAACAATCACGTATACAATAAATAAAATTATTTTACCTAATCAATATAGCACATGTTAAAATATCCAAGATTATTAAACTATACATATTTGCACAATACCTTACATACCTTACCTAGTAGGGTAAAGAGGAGCACTTTTGACACGCAGGGTACATAGGTACACTGTCAGTATCAACATCTACAAACATTGTGCCGTTAGTGTACAATAATTGCTCCAATGTGTTGCTAATAGTTGCTTTTTCTTGTTTACACGAAATATATAACTAATTTATTAAGAAATTGACATGAATTTTTGAACTTTTTGAAAGAAAAACTACATTTATCGATTTGGTTTAAATCAAGCCCGCGTCAGTTCCAAGTCGAACGCTTTCTAAACTTGCACATTATTAGAACACCTTTTAACTGTGATTTTCATGATGTGAACACAACTATCTAGTTCTAAAGAAATGCCTTTTATAAGTACGTCAGAACAATCAAAAATTTTGCGGGAGGAGAGGTAGACCGACGAAGCCCTGGATGCAACAAATAGCAGAGTTTGGAAAAGGAAGACAGGAAACAATTACGGAGACGGAAGCGACGACCAGCGACAGGAAGAAATGGGGAGAATGGGTGGAAGAATGAGATACGAAACTCCCACGCCCTTGCAGAGCAACAGGAGAACCGAAGAATAATATATTCTAGTTACAATTACAGGCAACAATTAAAGATATAAGGCCCATATTGGGTCACATTTTTGTTCAATTCCATCTCTACGAGTTATCGAGTGAATTATGCTTTGTCAATTGCAGACAGATATACTGAACTGACGAATCCCAAAAGGACGAAACTAATTAGTCTGCCGTTGCTGTCTACGATTGACAAAGCTTAATTCCGCTCATAGATTATTGACGTATGCAAATTGTACTTACTTAGTAAGTTTTCTCACCGTCCAAATTTTATTGTGTTAAGATTTTGACTCTATTTTAGTGTTGAATATTTTCAGGTTATCTTTAATCAACACACAAATTTCTTTAGGAGTTACAGCTTTTCGAGCCATAATTAACCATTGGTTAGTTGTAACAAAAACATTCAGATGCTCCGCTTTTCGCATGGATATGGAATGTCTGGTAGTAAAAAATATTTCAGAACGTTTGCCAATGATTTCTGTGCCAACGACATGCACATGCGAAGAGTCTTTACAAGCAATATTTCGATAGGAATATCCAGAAAAACGAAGATGGCCCATTTATCGTGTCTCTTCCATTCAAAGATTTTTATCGACAAATTTAAGTTTTAATAATTAATTTCTTTCATTAAAAAGAAACTGGAGATAAATATAAGTCTCAAATAGGATTATTCTTCTTTTATGCAAGAATATTTATGTTTAAGACATAAAGTTGGTGGTCCACACAAGTGAATCTATTCCTCATTCCTATTTACCTAACATGCGATAATTAAAGAGAGTAGTTTAACTACTAATAAGATGATAGTCGTTGATGCTTCCATGAAATGAATATCCTGATTGTCTGTAAGACATTGACTGCCATGGCTATCATATTTACTAGCCAGTGATGTTTTCATTGAGGCTCTGGCTATCAGATACGACAGCCAAAACGTATTCACATGTCAGGCCAAAGCTATCACAAATTTATCACTTAGATGCAATCTTGTAGAAGTTTGGCTGCTAGCAGCTCTGCGATGTGCTCAAATACGATAGTCATGATCCGTGCTGAAAAACTTGTGTTTAAGTTTCACGCGGAGCCGCGGCTATGTTTCTTTTTTCTTTTTTTTGATAATCAGACGAAAATTCATCATTGCCATCAAAAATTTAGCCAGATTAAAAAACAAACTCTTTTACTTAAATTTAATGTTGGATACTACGTATTACGGGAAAAAAATGGCGTCCCCCCTCCCTGGTGAACATTAGCAGAATTCACGCTTGCACCAAAATTACACCATGATTTGTTTGACAATATATGCCACTTCAGAATTCGAAAGTATGTCATAGCAGCAGACGTTGCTAAATTGTACGGACAAATTCTCATAAATAATGCCTATACCTTCCCAAAGGATTCTTTGAAGGAAACTGATAATCAATATGCTCAAACATTCGAATTGCAACCAGTAACTTATGGTATGCATCGACTTCGTATTTGACAGTAAAGGCATTGCAGCAATTTGCTACCGATAATCAATACCCACATAACTTCGGTACTAAAATTATACCAAGAGATTTGTATGACGACCAGGGTCAGATAATTTTAGCAAAGAGCAAGATATTATAAATGAATGCAATATAATTTTAAGCCAGCGTAAATTCGAATTAAGAAAATCGGCAATCCAGCGGTTCCTTCTTGCCCACTTACATATCTAATGTAGATACTGGCGATAACATTTTAGATTTGGACAAGACAAGCGGGAATAATATTTTAGGACATTCTTCAGTATTCCAGTAAAAGCTCGTAGAAACAAAGCACATTTCAAAAAGTCCTTTGGGATTAATAAGCCCGCTTTAATTAAAGTGAAAATAATGATGCAGCGTAATTGGCAATTCAAGCTAGACTGAAACGAATCATTTTCATTTAATATCATCATGAATGGGACTATTACGTCCAGGAATATAAACAATTAAGCCGGTAAAAAAATTAACATAGGCATAATGAATATAAAGAATACAAATTGTAGAGGTGCATCGTTTTTACCAATCAAGCAAAATAGCATACCGACCATGCGTATATATAAAAATTACAAATGAAATGGGCGTGGTACCATGCGTGCTGCTATGTTTTAAATGTTTAATGCTCCTCTTAAATAAACTTACATCATATCGACTAAAGCTTTGCGCAGCATTGCTTCCGGTATCGCATTTCATAATTTTACTACTGGACTTATTTTAGGATTACGTTATCATGGATAATCCACATCAAAATCATGTGAAACTTTTGTAGACAATAAAGTTGGTCAGATACAAGAGCTATCAGATATTTCTTGTTGGTTTCATATCAATATTGAAAAGAATCGCGCAGATATTGTTTCGAGGGTGAATCCGCAATTCTAATGAATAATCAGTTGTGGTGGAATGTATCCAAATTTCTTTAATTTCGTCAAAGTAAATGGCCTTATGCGAGTCAATATATTCAGGCGCAAAGTCTGTCCATTTATTTGCGAAGACTATCGACAATATATTTAATTTCAAATCATTCAAATTCAAATTAGTTTGCGCGCACTGTATCATACCCTACAACACCAGAGCTCTAATTATGTGAAAATTCTTCCAGAAACTAGAGGATCTCGAATTTGCAGATGACATATACTAAGTAACACGCATGCAGAAGAAGCCAGACAAATTAGTAATAGAGGAAGAGAATGGTATGGCTACAAAGGTCAAGATTAGAAACGAATAACAGAAGTGTGTTACTATTTAAAGAGTTTTACAGAAGGATATAAACAGATCACTATATATCATAGAAACAGAAAGTGTTCAGTATACTAAAAATATCTCTAAACGACCAAGATATAAATATTCCAAATAAACCTTAAAAGCTTATTGCCTTATAATGCAGAAACATTGACTATAACTGCTGAAGATATTAAAAAAGCGATAAGTTTATTTATCAATAAAAACCTTACATACATTCACCAAACATTTTGGCATGAAAATTACAAATCAAGGATTATGGGAAATCTCAAATGAAGAAAGTATAGAATCTCAATAAAAAGAAGAAATAGAAGTACTACTTCTCAAAAACTACGACAACCAGACATGCATTAGAGGCGTAGGAAGACAGAAAGCTACCTGGAAACTAGAAACTAACTGCAGCAACAAGGGCTCACGTGAGGAGAAGCGAAATACATAGCCTGGAATAGATAATAGTGGAAGAACTTGGTAAAGGAGATCACTGAAACTGATTAAACTCCTGCTACCAACCTAACCATAAACCAAACCGCTAAAGTACCAGCGATATGTGCCCTTTACTCCAAAGTTAAAAAGATGCTAATAAATATTAGGAAAAGGTAATTATTAAAATAGTTTATGTATCAAATGCTATACAAAAAATATCAAAATATATAGTCTCTTGTCTATTCTTGCGATGCAATAATTTTTTGTGCTTTCCATGATATCTTTGAGATCATTTTGACCTGCTAGCATTAACTAACTTGGAAGCAGCGTAACAATAAACAAGTACTGCTACAAAAACAGATGGTTAAAAGAATTAAAATAGTTCGAAATGGAGTTTTGGATTACAAAATCTGCAGTAAAGTAAATTTTCATAACAATATCACCCACATTGAGATTTTTCCCTTAAATTATAATCTATCTTATTAAATCATGACGATGCAATTTTCTAATTTGACACGAAATTAAATCCTACATATATTAGGAATACCTTTATTCAGTTCGAAGTATTTACTATTGAAGAATGCGCTTCATTTCAGTATTGACTTTTTGCATTCTAACGCTGACTCTCACTCACACTATCAGCAGCAGTATCCTTTGCTTCAATTTCAACGGTAAGTTCCACTCACTATGTCAATCTATATGAAAAAATTACATTCATTCCAATGACGCTAAAAGGTAGAATCAAAGATTGTCGAATCTGCTCTCATAGAACAGGAAAAGGTAATAAGCATACTTTTTGTGATACTTGCCCCGAAAAACCTGAAACGCACCTTAGTGAGTGTTGTCTAAAATCCTATACCCAACAGAACTGTAGGGCATAAAATTTAAATATTATTTCTACCATTCAAATAACAAATTTATTTTGAACTAAACATGACATCTTTTTAATGTCGAGGAGTTACTGGTTTCCCCACGGAAAAAATGCTTGGAGTGCAGAGGGTTGAAGTCCTCATAGCTATTGATATTAGTTGCATCAAATGTTTGCTGCATTGCCTATTATGTATATATATAGAAAGAGAATTCTTTTCATTTAAGCTACAGTATATATATATATATATACTAGCTGACCCGGCGAATGTCATACCACCTTAGAATTAATAAATGCTGTTGTAATTACCAGAGTTCTATTAACTTGTTTATATTAAGATAAAATTAATTAAGTTGAATAAAAGTTCAGAAAGGAGCAAATTCACGTGGAAGCAAAGCATTTACTTTATTGAATGTAAACCAAATGATTCGCGTATCGTTGTAGCACAACTTTCTGTTAAAGTATTTGCTGAATAGGTTGCATTCGTGTCGATTATCTTCATTGAAGCGCCTTGTCATATACTGTATGGTGCGACTTTATCTATTGTCGAAGCGTTGAATTGTCGTTCGTGTGTTCCAGCGGGGCGTTTATTTGCTCTGATCACTACTTTATAGTCATCACTTGGCATGCGATCCAACGCAGTTTTGAACAACCGAATCAATCCATGATGTTCATAAAGTAATTTGCTGCAAATCTTGAAGAATTTCTCTTTTCGTTGTGTTATTGATCGTTTGACGCCGATCAAGTTGGTCCTCCATATTGATCATGAAGTAAATTTGTAACAATTTTTTGCTGTGCGTCTTCAACCGGTTGTAATGATCCAATTCTATGGTGAATTTGTTCTTGTATCTGTATCTGTATAGTTGAAAGGGAAGTGATAATTAGTGATTTATGATTACCAAAAATAAAGGTTACTCTTTTATTAACAAACGTTACCTTGAATGTAGGACTGAATCCGCGTTCTTCAATAATATTTGCTCTAAATGAAGTCATTTGGAAACATGCGTTGTACCTTTAAGCATTCGAAAGAAAGTGTCGTGATTCTTGAGCTTCGCCATGAAGCAATGAATGCAATGGCTCCGGTGGGGGAGGCAACAATGGCAATTTAATCTTTCCACTGGGACAGCACAATCCAGGCATTTCTCCAGCGAACTTCAATGCACCGCAATGGACGCACATAACCTGCATGGGCCAATACTAACGAGAGGGTGCGAGCTGTAGTCAATGGTGGAATCGTATTGAAACGCTCCTTGATTCAAATTAATACTTGAAACCTTTCTTCTTGCGGCTCGACGTTGTTGATCTCTGTGATCTGCTCGACGATTTCTCATTGCCAACCGAGCCGTTTCACGTGTGGCCTCTCTTTGTTCTTGTGTTTGTGAAGCACGAAGTCGGGCCGTACCAACACGGCGCCCTTCTCTCGTGCGATTTCTTCTTCATCTGCAATGGATTGATTCGCAATATTTCGCAGTCTATTTGTATTACGGCTTCGTTGTGAAAGATTCGATCTTCTCGCTCGCGGCATTGTAAATAACACTGTGTTGGATATTGCTGGCTTTGCTTCTATTATGACATAACAATTATTCATGCGCGCACAATCTCAAATGTCATAACCTTAATTATCTTTGCGCGCACCATGACAGCTGTCATAACCTAACACACCAAACGTCATCAATTTGTTTAATCTCTAATTTCTTTTTCTTAATTTCTTCTATGTTCTAATAGTTTTCCTTTTTCCTAAACCTTCGCGTAGCAAATACGAACAAACCTGCAGAAGGAAGTATCCAATTTGGTCCAGTCGTTTTCAAGTTTTAAGCATCCGAACAAACCGCGATCCATTTTTATATATACCTATAGAAAATTAAATTGCCGTTTTTAGTATTTTCCGTTACTTATTATGTTTCTCACCGTTTAAACATTCCCTGAACTTTCACAAATATTTCAAGATCAAAATTAGCCAAATCGGTCCAGCCAATCTCAAGTTTTAGCGAGACAAACGAACAGCAATTCATTTATATATACATATATAGATTCTCTTTTTTCGACAACTAACTGACACTTTTACACCTCATACAACAACTATAAAAAAGAAACATTTCTGAACACATCTAATAAAAAAGACAAAGTCTTTTCCCTTACTTACACAAATGTCATAACCTTAATTGTCTTTGCGCGCACCATGACAACTGTCATAATCTAATCCACCAAATCATCAATTTGCTTAATCTCTAATTTGTCGTTTTTAGTATTTTCTGTTACTTATTTCTTGTTCTTGTTTCTCGCCGTTTAAACCTTCCCTGAACTTCCACAAATATTTCAAGATCAAAATTAGCCAAATCGATCCAGCCATTCTCAAGTTTTAGCGAGACAAACGAACAGCAATTGATTTTTATATATAAGATGTGTGTGTGTGTGTGTGTGTGTGTGTGTGTGTGTGTGTGTGTGTGTATAAACATTTACATTAAATATCGACTAACAATTATCGCGGATAATACTAGTCAATTCATATGGGTAATCTCTCGGGATGTATTTACAACTGCTAAAAGTTTTAATTCGCTACATTGCGTGCCCACAGAATACGACTTGCTGCTCATTCTCATGTCTATAGGATAACGCGTGCAAATAAATGTTCCAACTCGAAGTGCACTGATCAACAAATAGGCTTGACCTAAATCCGACCTAATTTGGTCTGTAAAATGTACATATACGTTGGTTTACTTAAAATTGTGCAAGTGGAACTGAAACAGATATGGTAGCAGTATAATAATTCAAGCTGAAAGTAGTTTACCAAAATTAGTCAAATTTATTACAAAACAGAGAAATACACCAATTTATAGTTTAAGTAAATACATACAAAGTGGTAAGTATTAAATTAGTTCCTAGAATCAACAATCTCGAGCAAACTATTTACACAAAGTTACATATTATATGTAGGTACTACATACAATACCTCTCAAAATTATTTGCCTACCAGGAAACTTGAGTATTTTTCACGTTATAAAATCGATTAAAAAACTTCTGATGAGTCGTATTTATAGTATATTTAGAATTAATAAAAAATTTGCAAACAAAAGATTAAAAATAACAATATTATTATTAAATTTTTGATTCATGTGTCCACCCTTATTTTTAATAACCGTTTCAAGTTTCGGCACTCTAATAAGTAATTTTATTAAAGTTCCTGGTGAAATTTTGTTCCATTCTGTTCACGTGTTTAGTAGATGTAGGGCAAACTTTTCGGATGTTTCTGTGGAATTCATCCCACAAGACCTCAATGGGATTGAAATCGGGGGACTGTAGTGTCCAAACCATAACAATAAACGTTCCCTCAACTGATAATTTATCCAATTATTCTCTGCATAACTTCGAAGAGTGCTTGGGATTATTGCCGTGCTGAAGTGTGAATCCGTGTCAAAAAATACGCAGTCCAAATGGCAAGATTTCGTTTTTAAAGATATCCCGGTACCGCTCTTTCCTCATTATTCCTTGGATTCTACAAATATTGCCGATTCTATCTTCACCAAAACAGCCCCATATCATTATAGAACCGTCACCATGTTTTAGGGTAGGCACTAAACATTGATCAGATGTCTGTTATCCTGCTGACCTACGCACTTCTCTCTTCACCTTGATCCAAAAGTTTCGAATTTAGTCGTCCCTCCACAAAACTTTTTACATTCTTCAAGTATCCAGTTTTTGTGTTGTTTAGCCTATAGCAATCTCTTCTTCTTATTGACGGCGGGTAACAATGGTTGTCTGCGTTTGACGGTTGACATACTCAGGGGATTAAACCTTTCCACACTCACTTGCGCTGGTATTCTAGTGCAGTAAGGCGTCTATTACGTTTGCTAGAAATCACAATCTTCTACTACGTGTTTTGATTCTAATACGTTCATCGGCCTTAAATTTCTTCACGTCATAATCAAGTACTGAAAGTACCAGGAAGAATAATACATTCCTGGTACTTTCAGTTCCCTCGAAACCTGGAGATTACTTCTGACACTTTTACGATAACTTATTATTGTCGAGCGCATTTCAATTAGAAGTTCCTTCGTTTTCGGCAGATTTACGATTTACCCAGCAAAATTCTTAAACAAGGTCATGTTTCAGACAGCGTAAGTTTTAAATAAAATTTTCTCCGCAAAAGCTAAAGATAAACTGAAAATTTGACGCATTGTTAACCAAAATGCAGTATCGTTTTCTGATAAAAAAAAGATATTAGGTTATCTATATTCGGAAACCCCACCCAAAAACGGTATATGATTTTTGCATTAGGTACTTATACACCCTTATTCCGAGAAATTCCGTACATTTTATGACCACAACTACACTTTTTATAGACAAACTTGGAGTATCAATTAGAGGAATATTAAAATCATTTTACAGAATAAATCTGTCTATAAATATCTAAGATCTACCAAAATATGGTGGGTGGGCAAATACTCTTAAGCGGTAGTGTACATACAGCCTATCTCGCTCATATCATTTTTAAACACAAAGGAAGAACTTTAATTTATATACAAAACATGCATCCATGCTTCGCGATAGTTTGAAACTCGAACAATGTATTCTTCAATAAATCTGAATGTAGGTACAAGCATCTATTACAACTTACTGCTATTATTACCACAACGGATTAAATTTGCTGGTGATCAATATTAGCTTACCTGAAACAAAGAGAAATCGTTGAAGTAAAAATTTTAATTAAATCAAACATATACATAAATAATAAATACATATATCCTGCTTCTTTACAGTATATGGTAACTATAACGGGATAATATATTATTGGATTTCGATACCTAACACTAATGCGTACATAAGTTTCTCCGTAACTAGCAGTGCAGTTATTGAGAAAGGAAAAAGATCTGCGTTAACCTACTGACCCCCTTATAAAGTCGCACGATCTTGCGTAACCTATTTTTATTTTCGTACACACTGTTCATTTCATTTCACTCATGTATCTGTAAACCTTCTTTTCCGGTTTGAGTAATTTATAAAGTAGTATTCAATTTAATTTGGTTAGGTAGTGTTCGCCCATACGAAATAATCTCGGACATAAACAGTAGAAGTACAATCACCAATTACTAAGAAATCAATAAAAACTCGTTGAGTCTCCAACAAGGGGATTCTAATAAAATAAGGTCTATCGGTGTTATACTGATTAGCTTACAGCAGATGGAATCGAACAAGACATTAACGATAATAATAATAATAACGATAGTAGTAATAGTAAATATAAAATATGAAAAACGATATAGACTAAAATGTCATTATTATATGAAATATTTAGTTTTGCCAAATATTGGAATACCTTATACAGCAAACGCTCGATAACGTAAATACCCGATATTGGAAACATTGCCATAATGTTAACACAAAGTTCGCACTATAGGATTATACGGAACGCCCTATAACGTAAAAGCATTGTAAGTCATAACTCGATAACGTAAACAGATCTACGTAGGTGATGATCAACGAAGATCGAATTTAATCATCGGATCGAGTATGTATATGTACGCTCATGCGACGTCTTCGCAATTCCCGATCGCCTACGAATAACTTCGAGGATTACAATGCGTTACAAGTACCCAATTATGTAAGGGAGTCCCCGATTTATATAGCATATACCATTATTTGAACTTAATTGTGTACATTCCCGGAATAACTGATTGCTGTAACAAACACAGATGCTTAGTTGCGTATACATACACATGTACTTTTGATTTTGCAAAAGTAGTCTTAATTAACTTTGTTGGCTAAGGTTCGTTCTTTAATACACGATTATAGAACGCTATTTTGATTTATTGTTATCCTTAGTGTTTACAAAAAGTTGTTCGAATATTTTTTGTATTTTTATTTTGGCGTATTGAAGATTTCTTTTAATAATTTGCTTGGTAGTAATGACCATTTCGATAATGTGAAACACCCTTGGTCTGAATCAGTTCACGTTATCGAGCGTCTGCTGTATATTTAAAATGTTAATGAATCCAAAGACACTTATTGCTAATGTTGTTTACTATATACAAAATTTAATAATGCTCAATTACTCTCATCAAACTTCCCGTATCTCCAAAATAATTAAATATATTCTTTTTTTTATGGTAACAGTAAATTGCATATTAGTTTGTTTAGAATGCGCGTTCCGTTTAGAAGAAAAAAACTAGCTAGTAGCATTTGTCTTATGAAACAAATGACAAATAAAGAAGACGAAAACAAATAATAGCCCATCGTTAGAATTGATCTGCTAATAGCATCTACGCAAGCAGCTATGATATAAAATAAGGGTAACACCACTGTAACGGCCTAAAAAGCGCTTCTTTGACAATTTATTTTGGATGGAAGAAGAGCCAATATGATAATAATATTCGAGGAAGTTATTAAGCATATATTTAAGTATTGGAAAAAAATGATCATCGATAAATATTAGAAAATGACGGCGCCGGGGACATTCTCGGGAGGCATGTTGAACTTAACTGGTGCAAATTTGAATTCGAAATAAAAAAATCACCTAATCTACATAGCTATAGCTAGTAAAATACATAGGAGATTTTAAAAATATTAATTTTTATGCAATTGACGAGTATTTGAAGTAAAACATTCAATTCTCGGCCATTTGCTAATTAACTTATCGAAAATCCCATATGTATTTCACTAGATATTCTTATACTAAAGATATGGTAAAAAATTCGAATGAATAGAATAAAATTGTTGGAATTATGATGCCTGCCGTTTTGAAAAATCGTGTTTCGAGAAAAACGCGTTTAAAGTTTTGAAATGTGTGATAGACATGAAACAATAAAAATTTAACTGTTTCAAACTTTTTATCATTAATGTGCTATCTCAACATTATAAGCTGCCCTTCCATCTTCAAATATTCCTTCTCATTCTCTTTCCTCGAAGATTGTATGCTAGAGCGCGCCTCTTTTGCCGCATCTGTCAAAGATAGCTCGGCGTGCTTGATTTGCTTAGCATCGGCTTCAACACAAAAATTGTATGATTGGACTCCAATATCCATCTCCAATACTTTCATGATTCGTAGAGAAGCTGTCAGACCATCATTAAAATTGCACAAAGCAATATCAGTCGCCATATTTAAGACCTTTTTATATAATAGTTTAATTTAGAATTAACCTTCCCTTACGAAGAAGTAACATTAAGTATTGCTTCTTGGAAGTGAAAGCGTAATTAAAAGCAGAGGTAAGCTTTTCGTCACATTTGACTGCTTAAGTTTGTTAGTCAGACTAAACACTAATGTCACAATTGCGTCTTCGAAACCTCATTACCTCATTTCGAAGCACTTAAACTTTCATATGATTCAACTATATAAAATATAAAGTATTGAAGAGTTAATAATGTATATCTTAACTAAATACAATTAAATATATATATAGACAAATGAGTCTAAGAATTAGAGAGTCCTTAATTAATACTTTCTGACGACTTCTGTTAGTATATTAGAGGAGTTACAAATCCAAAAGTAAGACCTTCCCACAGGTGTTTATTTGGCGCAGGTAGTCGTTTCGGAGATGTCCGACGCGCTTCGGGAAGTGCTCAAAATTTGGTAATGAATAATTTGGGTAATGAACTGTTTGCCCCATCTTCTAGAAGGGTCGAAGCATCTATTAAGTCAATTAAAAAAATAGACTTTATGAAAAATTTACACTGGTGTTACCCCTTAATGAAAATATCCGACTGCACCTGACAATTGTGTTTTGAACAGTTGAAGGTAAACCATGGATGGCCTTGTTTTAAAACGTTCTCGCTATGATATATACTGCAATTATTAATTAATTCATGATACTGAACTTTAAGTATTACAAAGAGGTAAATAGATCACATGATTTAAAAGTTTACTGTGGTAGTTTGGATAGTTGTAATGTATTTCCTAATTCAGTAAACACAAATGTTACAAAATATTTGTTTCTATTAAGACACTGATATATCCATTATTAAACTACAGCAAACATTAATCTAATAGACCTAAGATCCAATGTGTATACTTATCTCTTATAAACAATGATGCCTTTGCACACCTAATAAGTTATTCAAACAACTAGATTCGGACTTGATCAATGATTAGAGAATACATCCCAACGGCAGAATACGTATCGCCATAAATTAATCCAAAGTCACACAAGGTGTCATAAAGCAATGATGTTTCATGGCGTGGCAATAAATCCTAGACAATTTGGACCGCTAATGACATCCCCAAACAGCAAAATTTAATTACCGATTCTACAATCTCTATATCCTAATACGCGTAATAAACCATGTTGACATATACTACTATGTAATCAGTTTTGGCAGGTACCAGTTTTAAAAGTACCTACATCTACACATATGTAGGCCCTTGCATTCCGACATTTCCGAAAAATTCTATGAATACATATCGTTGTTACTTGTTTGATGAATTAGAAGAGATATTGTCAAATTGGATTTCCTATAAGTTTCTATACGATAAATGTGATTCTACATAAAAAGAGTTTGAACATAAAATTTATCAAATAAGATATGCGAAAAACTATTTGCCTATAAGGACAATAATTGGGCGAAACTGATGGAGATATCAGGAAGGAACTTTTGTATTGACCTCTTTTTCCTGATCAAGATTGAACCTCTTAAAGATATATAATTTTGATGGAAATAAAGTTTTCGATATTACTGGAAACGGAAATGAAGTAGTAGCTAAGAAATTCTTATAAACTTATTGCTGGTGCGGTTAAGAAAATTATGATTCCATAAGAAGTGAATTTCATTTTTAATTGCTCGACTGAAAATTACACGCTAGTACTGCTCGCATTATGAACACAGAACTAACGTTTTTAACACGTTCATGCTGACTCGTGTTAGTAGGTATACAACAGCGTTGCGATTTTGTCTTTTTAATTGTAGCTTACATACCTTGCATAGTTCTTCACTTTCTTTAGCCTTACTACATCTATTCGTTTGGTGTATCATATATTCATTCCAAATATTGATTTCTTTGGATTCCTATATAGCATATACAATATATGTATGTATGTACTTATCAATATGTGCAATATCTAGATAAGATAATAATAGTGGCTTGACATCCCTCGGGGAGGTTGCGCCGCTTTTTCTGTGAAGCTTCCTAGATCCATTGGCCGGGGTGGATCAATCCCCACTTCCCAAAGTTCCGACTCGCCTGCTAATATTTCGCCACAGACTTCTGTCCGCCGTCTTCCGCTGCCAGTTCTTTATCCCAGCCCGTTTTAGATCCTCTTCCACTTCCTGTAGCCACCTCGATCTTGGTCTTCCTCATCTTTTTCTACCACCTGGCTCCCATTGTAATACAGAGAATATCGCCGAGGATTCTCCCACTCTCCATACATGCCCTATCCATTTTATCCTTTGCTCTTTGATCCTATTTACAATATCCATACCTTCCATCTCCCGTACTATTTCATGATTCATTCTTACTCTGTACTCGTTTTCATCAATCTTTACTGGTCCTAGTATTGTTCTTAGTATTTTTCTTTCTGCTATTCTCAGCTTTTCTTCATCTTTTTTCGACATGCTCATGATTTCTGCTGCGTTGGTCTTGTCTTATAGAGGTTCATTTTTGTCTTTTTGTTAGGATTTTGCTTTTTAGTAATTTTTTGTTGGCATAGAAAGCTCTATTTAGTGACATTATTTTTCCTTCGATTTCAGTTTCCCTGTTTCCACTAGCAGATATCCTCACACCTAAATATTTAAATTCCACAACTGCTTCGAAATTGTTATTACCTATTTTGACATATTTCTTTTCCCGTTTCTTTCCAAATCTCATTATTTATGTTTTATTTTCATTTAAATGTAGTCCCATATTTATTCTTTCTGTAATAATGATTTCCAACATATTTTTCATTATTGCCCTGTTTTTTGTTATAATTACCACATCATCTGCATATGCCACTATCTGACCTCCTCTAGATCTAAGCGTTCCTTGTCTATCTTTGCCGACAGCGCATCCCCTTGTCTGACACCTTTGTTAATTATGAACTCTGATGTTTCTCCAAATTGTGTTTTTATGCTAACTACAGTTCTTTTCATCGTCATCATTATCAATCTTCTCAATTTTTGTGTTATTTTTAATGCCTTTAATGCCAGTGTTAGCTGTGTTCTATTTATTGAGTCAAATGCTTGTCGAAAATCTATGAAAAGCATCTCAATTTCTAACTTGAATTCATGGGCCTTTTCAATTATTTGTTTTATTGTATGAATTGCATCTACCTACAGTCGATCTTCCTTTCGTAAATCTACATTGATATTGTCCTATAATGGTTTTATTCTGATTTACCAGTCTTTTTTGTATTAATGTGGATAGTATTTTATGCGCCGTACTTAGTAGTGTAATTCCCCTGTAGTTATTACATAATTGTTGGTTTCCATTTTTATAAATCGTTACAATTTGTCCATTCTCCCAGTCTCCCGGTATCTTTTCTTCTCTCCATATTTTTAGTATTAGTAAATGCAAGCGGTTTTGTAGTTCATCGCCTCCATGCTTCAATAGTTCCATATTTATTTCGTCTTTTCCCGGTAATTTTCCATTCCGGCTATGTTTTATAATTAATTTAATTTCTTCTAGAGTTGGTTCAGGTATTGCTGTTTCTTCTAAAGCATGTTCCATTTCCTCTTCTATTTCTTCTAAGTTGCCTTCACAAGTAGTTAATAGTGTCTTAAAGTGTTCTACCCATATCGCTTTATATTCTTCTTTATTCTTTGCCGCTTTACCCTCCTTGTCCTTAATACCTACTGCCTTACTTTTATACCCTTTATTTTGCTCATTGATCTTTCTATAAAATTCTTTTGTGTTCCTATTAATTCTTTCTTTCTCAATTTCCCCTAATTCATAATCTATCCAGTCTCTTTTGTTCTTTCTTATAGGTTTTTGCACTCTCTCCTCGTCTCTTCATACTCTTTCCTGTCTGCATCTCTCCCTGTTCTTATCCACTTAACCCTTGTTTGGATTTTTCTTTTCGACATTTCCTGGCATTCTGCATTATACCACTTTTCTCGGCAATATCTAACATTTTGTAAAAATCAGAGGTGATAAATGCTTATGAAAATTTAATTGATACAGGTAAGTAAGCAGGTAGTCAGTGAAAAACAAGTATGTAAATCCCAGTATTTAGCATTCACTGCAATAATAAGAAATATAGAAACTAGCATTTCAATAAGATTTTCAAACTACAAAGTAACATCAAAATCGGTTTCACGAGAAAATGATTCAATTCTCTACAATATCGGGAATTACACATTAACATAAGAACAATAATTTCAGTACTTCAGAAACATCGAGGTCTTACATAGTAGTAATCTCTATTATTGACACCAGTTTTCAAAGTCTATATACGAGAATAAGAATAAATCTTTGATTAATCGTTACACCCATACCAACTATATTTTATCATTTCTTTTTTAACTTGTCTATATATTCTAATGAAAGTGTGCATACTAAAAAACAAATTGGTATACAAAGAGAACGAAGAAACATAATTATATATTTTTATTCATTTAATGCGCTACCTTACATGTTGTGTAAATTTACAGTCCGGCATGATATTCTATTGAGCAATATTAATATAACTAATATGTTTGTTAAAAATAATTAATTTTCACACTTGAACAGAACTAAAACGAAACTATAATATGCGGATTGTCCCAAAATGTAATACACAGTTAGCTCTAACTCGGAAAAATATTTATTGAAGAAGATACAAGTGGTTACAGGTCTTCAATACAATCCCCTCCCTTATCAAAGCACGTTTGCCAGCGGCGCGAAAGAACTTGGATCCCGTTCGGCGTCCCGCTCTTATTGAACATCCGAATCTGTCGGGTCATTTCTCTTCGGAGCTCTCTGTGTCGGAAAACGCACCCCCGAAGGGGTTCCTTCAGCTTGGAGAAGAAATCGAAGTAGGCTCAGATCAGGACTATAAGTCGGGTGGCGGAGTTGTTCCCAGCCGTATTTTTTGATGAAAAATTTGATGATCGGTGCACTTATGTGCGGACGCTCATTACAGTTACACGCAGTTTACGGATTTTTGGGGCGCAAGACATCCTGAAGATAGTTTTTGTAGTACGCTCCAGCGACACTAATACCCGTCGGAACTCAATCTGTGGCGATTACGCCCGTTTATCGTAGACAAAGATTATCATTTCTTTCATTTTCGACTGTTGGCGAATATACGCACGCTGCTCTATTCCTGAAATCCGACCTGTTGTCTTTTCGAATTTTTAGCATTTTTCTTTAAACGAATCCCACTACCGTATGATACCAACGTGGTCTTAAGACTTCAATCTACAGACTGACTATATATGTATATATATATTAACTATGCTATCTAATTACTCCCATAATAGTAGTCAGTAAAAAAGTGCTGAGATAAAAAGGTATTGCTTGTAGCCCGAACAACGGACAACAGCACATTTTTTACAAACACTACACTACAGGGCGTAGACCGCGCTTGCAGAACGAAAGTGCAGAATGTTTAAATGATACTTATACGCCGAATATTTGAAGACATCGAAAAATCTAGGTAAAGAAAACTAACAGTGGATTAACGACTACAGCTTAATAATACTATTTCTCTCATGCAAATCTCTGTGGTAGTTCACAAGAATCACTGCATCACAAAAAGTTCGAATAAAATTATTCCAGAATCTAAAACCAAACACATCTACAGGTTGTGCCTTTGCTGTTGTTTTGGCATATTTAATGTTTAGAGTTTATCTTTTGACACCAATTTCTGAAGTTCGGCAATACAAAGCCGACTCCTAAGAATCAATCTAGAGAATACCGTTTGGTCCTATACTTGGGAAGAAAATATCCGTTACATAGCTCGGTTCTGAAATGATTTGGAGCAAGCTCTCCGGACGTCGAAGAAGAAATATACATTTACAGGTCTAAACTTTCCGCAACTCGAGGGCCAAACGTATCTAATATAATTACTGATGGTAGGTGATGTTGTACCTCAACAATACTACAACTGTACAAAACGGCTGCATTAGAATAAAATAACATCAGCATACACGTTCTCAGAGTTTTAATGTATAGTATGAAAGTATCTCACTCTATCTGTATTCGTATAGCGCGACGTTATTTTGTTCTATTAGTCGTTTCCGATAGTTGTAGTACTATTGGCGCAAACTGAGCTACTCTAGTCGCAAATCATGTGGGAAGCGTGATTTTCTAATGATGTTAGCTTGGTTGTTCAAAAGCATATCCATCGGTTTTGAAAACAGGTTTGATGGCGCTATTTGATTTTGAATAACTAATCTCCTAAAGCCGATTAAAAGTTTTGTAGTATACTAAATACTTGATATATGTATTATTGTGATATATGTTTTGGTGTGTCCTGAATACCTGTTTATATCTACTGAAATACTTTCATAAAGCAAAGCCTTATTCTAAACTAAACTTCAAGTTTATTCGATGATATTCATGTTGGACAGAGTATATATTGCTTATATATATATATATTTACCGGAAACTGCTGCAAAATTACAATAATTCGTGGCCACTGTTAGAACTTAATTTGATATTTCTATTATTACCTACTTCACCTTCCAATTTTAAACGCAAACGCAGAGATAGTTCGTTAGTTGTTTAAAACTATGGTTCAAATACAATAAAAAAATGCTTTTACTTCATCTAATGAAAATGCAAAGTAAAAAGAAACTGTGAAGTGAATGCTATGAAATGAATCATCAGAAAACTTAACAATGTAACAAATTTGTAATTATTGCTACTAGCAGTAACAAACTAAAATGAATTTTACCAGAAGACTACGTATATTTATATCAACGCGTGTGTCTATTTGCTTCATTCGTTTTCCAATTACAGGTAGGTTCGCCTTAATAATTCAAATATTTGTGTCATACAACAAATGCATGATAATTAGATTATAATAAAATGCCTCTTCTGAGATACTTTTTTAAATTCTAGCTCTAACGAAACACCCACTAACTCAAACCCAGCATCGATCTTGCGTTATTTTATTATTTCAGCGATAAGCATGACGTCATTGAACTGGCGTCTGCCGAACCGGCGACGCCGCTTGCAGCAAGCACCTGGCGCTAATACGGTTCTGATCTGAGAAATACAGTTTACACAATCTAATTAAAAAAGATTCTATTTACAATGCATGTACAAAATACCGCAAAATAGACAATTGCATATTTTAATTATGATCTTTAGAGTTGAAGGTTTTGTAGATTATTTCCATAGATCAATATTTAATGTCAAGATTTTGATTTTATTTTCGCAAATTACGTGTAAACATATAATATAATCAAATACAGATACTCTCGTAAATGACAAGCATCTACATGTATTTATTCAAAAAATAGCACGACAACAAAACTAATATCCAAAAATAAAAATTCCAGCCCTATACTACTCGGTTTGTATTTTTTATAATAAGATGTAAAGCAAAACTTACCAAGGCTATTGCTCTTGAACAGAGAATGATAATCTTATCATGAAAGGGCGAGATAGAAGAATGGAAGTAGTCGAGGAAGTGCAACATATCTTGTTATAGCAGTCGCCACGAGTGATGGCGAAGGGTAGGGATGTACCATAAATGTTTTTAAAAGAGTGCACGCCACTTAGTTGCAATAAGTTATATCAAAGGCGCCCCAAAAAGTCTGTTAGGGGTGCAAACAGTGATACATTTTCAAACGCACACAGTGGTTTCTAATATAATTATTTGTGTACAAGTGTAATTAATTACTTTGTATTTATATGTTGTATGTTATAATGCTTAAGTATACTTAACCGATTATAAATTAATTCTTCTTTGTTTTCTTTAATCTTTCTTTATATACAATTAAGTGGATTCCATGAACCGGGATTGCTAGGGCTTTCTTAAATATTAAATACATATAAGACCATTAAAATTGTACTCTAGAAATTATGTATTTGTTCGAGTAACATTTAACCTTGAATAAATTTATACTATAGTAAAAATATATTTTTATTTCCTATTCTAGTAAATTTATTTTCTTAAATATTAACATTGCCTTGTTAAATATTAACTGCTACGCCAATGGTATTTTGAAGTTTTATGGAGAGCCAATGGTAAATCCGTTGTGCCTGCCTACAATTGCACGATCTTGCTCCTACATTTAGCTATATTCGTGGGGACTATTATACCTATGTATGTACCATCATGGACTTTGGTTATGTCCGGTCTTTTGAGGTACAGCCGTGCTGCTGTTATTGTATCGGTTTTAGCGTCAAGCAAATTTCGCACATATCAAGGCCGGGTTTATGTGCCAAATTTGGTTGACGCTAAAACCGATACAATAACAGGAGCACAGGCTGTGCTTCAAAAGACCAGACATAACCAAAGTCCGTGATGATACATACATAGGTATAATAGTCGCCACGAATATAGCTCAATGTGGGAGCAAGATCGTGCAATTGTAGGCAGGCACGACGGATTTACCGTTTAACGTAATATAGCATTACTCATAATACCATACTTTCAATTAATATAGCATTACCCACAGTATCACATTATGAGGAATGCTATATTACAAGGAGATTAATGTCTCATTGATCTACAGAGGACACTGCTACTGAATTTCACACTTTTTTGTTATGTTCAATGATGCCACACTTTTAATCTGGATTAGAAAGTAATAATTCGTTAGAGCTTAGTCATTATTCACTATCAGGGCAATAAAAAAATTATATACATACGTCATAAAATATGAAATTGAAATGAAATGCAAGGTTTACACATCTTTTTATTAGTGTTTTTTGGAGATTTATTCGAATTCTACAAAATTTTTATATTTTATCCCGAAATTTGTGAATTTTTTTTTCAAGATCGCTGGATTAATCAAATGGTATACGTTATTAAATTTTTGTAAATGTTAGTAATTGATAAATAAAATCCTATCCTATATAATCCATTATAGGAGTGATATTGACGATTAATCCTGTCGATGCGGCTCACTCCCGCATAGAATCATGAAACCGTCGAAAAGTTTGGAAGCAGCGACGGATTTTACTTACAGATACAGTAAAATTTTATTGTGATTTTTAATGCATTTATATAACATAAGTGAGTATCGTCGAATAAAATTGAATTTATTCAAACATAATAATACTTATGCATTATTTAGCTCGTAAGTTGATTTTTGTCTATATCATTTCTTTAGCTTTGATAACCGCTACAAAATTTTAGGCATTCTTCGAAGCAATTTTTCAAGACAGTCTGCGTCAATTTATTGCCATGCGTTCTGTAAATATTCCCTTAGATGTTGGATGTTCTGATGTTGTCGCTGTCCAGCCCTTCGATCAAGCTCATCCATAAGAGCTCAATGGGGGATAAATCTGGACTTCGAGGTCAAATCATTAATTTTAGTTCATTTCTTGCTGCTTTCTCCTCTAAAAGTTTTTACAAATTCGACCCGTGTGTTTGGGGTCATTGTCTTGCTGGAACACAAACGGCTCATCAACAAGGCGGCTTCCACACAATAGCATGATTTTGCAAAATATCAAAATACTTTTCTTTCCGCATTGTACCACTAATTTTCACTAAATCACCGGTAGTTGTTCCAGTAAAACAATCCCAAACCATAACACTACCACCAGAGTACAATGCCATCAATTTGAAATGAACTTCTTATGTTTATAAGCCTAATTTTAATAAGTTTTGTAGTTATACATTTCATGTATGTTTATACATGAAATGTATAACTCCAAAACTTATTAAAATTAGATAGATATAGAAGAACACCTGCAATACTAAATTTTCACTAAGACGAGGTATTAACCAATTTGAAGCGTATCTTCATTCTTCAGTTTCATAGTTAAAATGTAAGTTGATTAGAGTTTGATAAAAAGGCGGTACCGGCAGTAGCGCACCGCATAAAAGTAGGAACGTACTATGTTTCTAATGGATCGTTTTTATATAATTTCCCAACTTTTCATTTTCTAGTACTAAATTGATAATAAACACCAACCGTAATGTTTAAGCCATGCAGGTTCTAATACTAAACAGTTGTCAAAACGCAGAAATATAACCGCAAATAAGACGGATGGCATTGGAACTAAGTAAATATAAACGTTCATTGTACTTCTTTGTTACACATTGTCATAAATCCTGCAAATTATAGAAACATACTTTCTTAACTAACACAAATGTTTTATAGGTAGTCTTCGTTTAACATTTGACGCGACGAATATGTGGTATTTGTCGCTGCTAGTACTATTAGATAATAACGTGAGTGCAAACATACACTGGAAATATAATAAAATACAATATTAGGTAGTGAAAAAATAATATTGTTTTCCTTTACTGTAGTGTTGATGTCAATATATAAGCCCTGCCCTGGTAAGCTGCGTAGAATTGCAACATCAGCAACGCTTCCAGTGTCGATTCATGTAGCTCCGTCGACGGTGTTGTGAATACGTTGTCGTATACTACTTCGAAAATGATCGTTCGACATTCAATGAAGTAAGATTTGTAAATGTCAGATATTCCCTTCCCTCATCTGTGCACTCTTGATTTTCAGTTATAGACCGAACCTTTTGTGAATCGGGATTTTCCGTCAAAATTGCACAAAATCTTTGAGCAACATCGACTACTATAGTGTTCGTCAACTTTTCTAGAGCGGTTTGTAAATGGTTTATGCAATTTAACACTTTTCGCGTAAATAAGTGACAGTTTTTTAACTGTTCCATAGCTTGTGCAATTTCGGAATAGTTCATGAATATTTCATCCATTTGTTGTTGAACGTCCGAATTGGAAAAAGTTGCTGACCATCTGGAACTGCTGCAGAATTATTTGAATCAATTTACAAAATAACATTTCACTTGTAAAAAATATTTCTGATAATAAGATACTGCCGGAGCCATGTTCCCCATCGCGTTATTACAGGCTGATGTGGTGCTGGCAATTTCGAACACAATTGTTTAAATACACGGATGTGTTTGGAAGATTTGATGAACACTTTCTTGGTAGATGATGTTAACCTATCCACCATCTAATACTTCATTCGAATGGTTTCTCCTACGAGGTAACATGCATGTATGAGACATGGTATGTGAAGACGACTCGGAAAGCATATTTCCAAAATCTTACCCACTTTCAGCATTGTTGCGGCACCGTCAGTAACGAACATTGTCACTTGGGTTGCTGTGATAGAACATTCTGTTAGCGAATCGTTTATTATCTTGACAACGGCTTCTGCATCAGTTTTCTGAATCGTTTTACTGGATAACAACAATGAAGTGGGTGGACCATCAGGTTTTAAAGGACGCGCTACAACCTGTATGACGCTGTGTTTCTGGGCATCAGTTCTTTCATTCACAAAGGCAGATTCTCTTATTTCTCAACTCGTTCTTTATACATTCCTTTACTGTACCTTGAACATGTGGCAAATTGTATCGTAATTGAATAGATGTTAGCAACTTCCATGAGGGAACGTACTTAGCCCAAAATAGGCGAAAGTGTTCATTAGATACTAGATGTTGTGGGACGTTGCACACACTTAATATAAAAACAAAATCGTATATAAATTGCCAGTATGTAATACTGACATTTGATCATCTCCTGATGATGCTAACTTGGTTAGCGAAACGCGCGTCGAGAGACATGCAATATTTGTTTGGTGATAGTGGAAATTTGTACATTGACTTTGTCAGTGTGTTTGCTGAGTATGTAATACTGTTACTTAAATTCAATACATAACGTTTACTTTTACAATGTTTTCTACATTCAAACCTATCGCGACTTAGCAATTCGCTATTGTATAGTGTGCAATAAATATGCGGACTTCTATATTGCAATCGAGGGAAATGCCTCAGATATTTATTCACATTCGAAGGAAACGTTACACCCTTTAGGCGTCCCATCTCCGCGTACTTATTTAGGGTGCAGCGTGCAACTACTACGTGTTGAAAATTAATAATTTGTAACAGAATTTCCCGTACCGATAATGACACATTATCCAAACTTTAACATTAAAATTGAATTCCACTTGTGTATCACAGATTGAAGATATTTACAAAAAAGCAAAAAATGTAATATTCTGATATGTTGATAGCCAAAATATTAAAATTATACAGTTCAATTATCTTAACAGGGTATTTGAGATAGTGATTATGAACTGTTGAACTCTGTCCTGATTAGCACGATACTGCCGTTTTCGACGCAAAATTTGGTACCACAGTTGATGTGACCTAGCAAAAGATTCACGTCATACTCATGACGTACGTTCATACCGATGTAAGAGTAAAAAGTAATCATTTATGGTTACATTTTTCTGATATCAGCATCGCCACAGACGATCTGTCAGTTACTGTTGTTTGTTATTTGTGGTTACCCAGCGTTATTAGTGTGTTTTATTAATCATTTGCGATAAAACAGCAGTACAAAAATGTTCTTTTCAGAACAAACACAGTACATAGTAGTAGCCTTTACTAGAGCATTAAAATGGTTAAACCGTTGAGTAGTAGGGGAACCAAATGGTTGCTTGCTTAATACACTCCTTTGACGAAGAACGTGATAATACTGGCCTATTTGTGCATTTAAATGCTTCAAGAGAGGTGGTATAAGATACGTATCATATTAATAAATATCTTATTAATAAATTTACAATTTTAGCAAATTGCACCAGCTCTGAATTTGAGCATGAGTGCTGCACTCTCCGCCTGGCAGTGTGTGAAAAGCAACAAACCCAAAAGTTCTCCCAAACGTAGACGCCAACGTTCAAATATTTCAGTTATTGATGCATCACACAACTCAACATTCAATTGTCATTTACTCGAAGAATTTTCATACTGTCAGTTCAGCAATAAAAAGATCTCTCAAAATCAAGAAAAAAAAATTGGGCGTTGCTATTTAAATTAAAAAATTATGTCATTACTCAAAAACAACTGATAGTTGCAAATCGATTGTCATGCAAAAATGTGTATTTTTATCAGATAAAATCTGCCTGTTCAATGACTACTTCCTAACTTTTATTTCGCTTTTATTGAACTTATTCCACATCTTAGGCACGCACTGTATATAATAAAGGTCGAACAGAGAGAACACAAAAATCATGTTAAAGATTGATCTTTGCTTCTCAGAACTGATTAAAGTGGCTTGACGTAAATCAAAGCAAACTTTGTTATATTGTGAATCTTTAATCATCTTTGTAAATACAAGTAGATACGCATGTTTATTCTTTAATGTAAGAACTAGTTAGTTTACTTTCAAGTCAATTAGAACTTAATTTACAATTATATAGTTTAATAGAATACATTCTATGAATCCCTGATAGCTTGCATTGATTTTAAGCATTGGTACGGTATATTAAGTAATGATAAAACTTAAAGGTTTCGGAAAGATTCTACATCATAAACTTACAGCGGATATAAACAATGAAATAGGGGACGAACAGAGTGGTTACACTCCAGTCACATCGGCAAGCTTTACATTTTACAACAATTGACAGAAAAGCTTGCCTCGACAGTGGAGGTTTCCAGCAGCTCAATATCCACAATTGTGTTCATTGTTCACTCCTCCATTTAGACACAAGATGGTTGCGTCAGAAAAATCTGTTATTTATAAAGGAAACTTGTTAAATCGCTGATGTATCAAAGTGGGTTTGTAAGGATGCTGGTTTTCGTTTTTCAAAACGTGAGTAGAGCTTTTACTGACATTGCAATTTAAAGCTAGCTGACAAGTTGACGAATGGGGACATTGTGCTACCTCTAGTAACACGTCCAGCCTGACTTGTTTGTTGCGACATTTGCTTGGCCGATTTTCGGAACATCCTTAATATAATGTTTCACTACAACGCTTTCAAGTTTTACTGACAACCGACTGACAGTAACGGTGTATATAACTATATCGGGTATGTATAAACGCTCGCACGCACTTATCGATAACAGACGGCTACGGGCCACTACACTACGCACGGCAATTTTTAGTTTTAACGCGCACTATCGGTAAAATTTTCGTAGTCGTGATTAAAATGTCGACAAACATGTATGATATTTTAGATGTAAGGGCTGTCATTGTGGCACTATTATGTAAAGAGGAAGAACAGGGAGAAAGATAGAACAGGGGCATGGGTACACAAAATATACAGAAAAATACATACATTACATTATTTCCTGATCTAATATGCGATCAGGTCAAGTTCTTCCAAAACTTTACAATGAGCTACAAAAAGTTTAAAGAATTTTCATCGATTCTTCAGCCCTAATTTCAGAAGTAACACACAAAATTTAGATGTCAATTCCCCCATCACACACGGCATTGGGAAAAGTATTCTATCGGTAGATTTCCGTTAATTCTGTAATGTCGTCAGTAAGGCTGTTTCCGAAAAATGACCTCAGCTCCATTAACCTTCCTATACTCACGTCAAAATGAAAGACATACTATACTATATAAATCGGTCTCACAGACCGTATGCGTGAGTATAGGAAGGTTAATACACATAGAAAGAACAAACTGTCGTCCGTAGTGTAGTGGGCCGTAGCAGTCCGTAGTCGAGAAGTGTGCACGGCCCTTAAATTGACGAAAAAGCTACACCTTTATGAAATTTTGAATCGAAAATCTCAACATCAACATATTGTACCACACTTTGTACGTGTTCACGAGGTTCTAGAAGTTCGAACTTTTATTTCACAAATAAGTAAGCGTTATTATTCTATATCTAATGATAGCTGCAATTTAGAGTAAAAAAACTTTTGATACTATATGTTGGTTTTTCTTTTTGTCTTCTAATTATGTTTTTAACATTTCTTCATTAACATACTTTTACGAAAAGCACTTCTTGCAACATTGTAATACAATAAAATTGTATTCAAATTCAAATGAGATTTCTATCAAAAAAATTGCTGTCAAATTTAGACATTCATGTATTTCATTCGACTTTCGTGCTATAATTTTGTATGATCTCCGCTTCTTTCGTGATTATTTGTATATTCTTGATTAGTTCTTGTGTTTCTCGGTTTTTTCGTTCTTTCCTCTAATTTTATCATTCAAAGTAAAATCAAACTTTTTATATTGATGTTCTTTATACAGATGGAGCATTTAATTTCCAGAGTTTAATCGTAACTGTAAATTTGGGGTTTAGCTAGGGTTGCATTTGATACAGGGGAGAATACAGCGCACGGGTCAATGAACGAGGAGATGATCTAAATGCTTTATCGCCTGCGTACTGCGTACATGTAAGAGTATCTATCATTAAATATTTTGCTATTTCTATCATCAGAAACAGACTTTAATAATGCACATTTGATACATGGGAACGAAACAAAATGTGAGAATAATACCAGGTATACGATTTAATGATATATTATCATGGAAATGATTGCTTACAGTAGATATAAAAAAATATTATACTAAAACCAATTTTTTACGACTTTTAGTATTTCGTCGCAATGTTCCCCTTTTGCTCGAATAACAGCAGCGACACTTTTGGCATTCTCACTAGATAAGAATTTAGTAATGCTGGAGGTATTGCTCGTCATGTCCACAAGTCATTTGCATTCACCGGATTCATAGATTTTAGCTTATGATCTAGTTCGTCCCAAAATAAACTGTAGTAGGGACAAATTCGAAGATTACGGAAGTCAAGCCATTCTTTGTATTAATCCGTTTTCTTCTTGGGAGCGTAAATAATTTCTACATATTGTGTTTGGGATTGTTGTCTTCTTAAAATATAAACCCGCTTTCACACAGACGCCATCCAGATGGAACTGCATTGTCACTCAATATTTCAAAATATATTTCTTTCGCTAGTTTCTCATCCACCTTGAGTAAATCTCCAACTTGGTTGTTACCACACCACCCCCACACCATTCCACCACTACCGCCGTGTTTCACTGTAGGAGATAAGCGCTCCTCCAACACACTCATCAATTAACAGAACGCGTGTCTAATCTTCGATTGTCAAATTTTCGTGTTACTTTGCGCGGTCTAACCCCGTTTTCTTATTTTCCTTTCCCAACAATAGCTTCCTTACTGCTTCACGTCCAACAAGTCCGGTCCGGTTCCGTTTAGTCGACGACGAACGGTAGTAACCGAAAGCTGCCTTTGTGTACCTGTACTTATGCGATATTTCAGGAGCTGTTAAACGACGGTTTCATTTACTGGTAACTATTTGTGTTTATCTTCTCTCCGTCCTCCACGTTCTTTACGCTGAAGAGTTTTATACACTTCATATTCGGAAGAATACCAACCGTGGCGAGATTTCTCCAATGGGATAGCCTTCTTCTCGTAAAGTGCATATCGCAGTGTGTTTCTCTATTGGTATTCCTCGTATTTTTGACATTCGAACAACTACTTCACAAGAAGCAAACTAAAGAGAAACAAATTCACCTGGCATTTATAATATATTTCCAATACTTGTACCAGATCTAGTACCAACAACTTATAATAAATGCTTCACAGATTGAAATTGCAGTGCAAACTCTTTATTACCTGATATTTCTGCCATAAACAATCCCCTTTGTAATGGGCAATAGAAACTTAATCCCATTGGAATAAGGAAACACGTACACATTTTAAATATACTAATACTTTCTGATAATTAGTTCTATATAGTAAGTACATGAATATTAATTACATTCTTTCTGATAAACATCACTCATCTCTCTTCTTCTAGCTATCGAAATGAAGAATATATCAAGTTGTAATTATTTAACGGCCTTTTTCTGCAATTTATGAACTATGGTGAGTATGGTGGGAAGCAAATAATGAATTATTAACAGAGTTGCTCAATTTGAGCCAACAGGTAGTGGCAGGCGCATAAAATAAATGGTCAGAAATAAATTATAAAGCGTACTCAAATATTTACCGTCTTAAGAGTCATCCGTGAATTCGCAAAGTGAATAACATCTGTAAAATATCTGCAACATTAGATATGTTCCCACAGCTGTTTCAGCAAACAGGGTGCGGCATGATGAAAAATGTGTTTATATGCAGAAAACAAAGTTCTACATCTAGTAGCGGTATATTAGCCTAATTAAAACAATCTTTGGAACAACTTAACGGCTCTGTTGACGCAACTTCACAAATTTATCTTAATGTGTTAAAATCGGCATCCTTCTCTAAAACACTTTCAAACATGTCTAAGACAAACATTTTTGAGTCTTCTATCGCGCATAATTTGCAGAGATTCCAACAACGACACCGAAGGGTTTTGTAATTTTTTATTGCCTCCAATAGTACGAAATAATTGTTCTGAATAATTTTTAAATCCGTTTTAACTTTAATATCTTGAAATTTCGACTGGCTTTCCTTGATAGCCGTGATTTCCTTTGGACCAAATTTTAAAACCAGGTTCTTAATATTCCTAAAATATTTATCATAATAAAACGCGGCCGGTAACCATGTTCCCCAAGGTGTAAGAATCGGCCCTGGAGCATACCGGGGCACAGTGTATGAAATTAGCGATTACGTTTTGGCGATTTGACAAACTAATACTATCTGCTACAAGACTGAAAGCATGAATCTTACACGTAACATGTAACAAGTTTGCATAATGTTTTTTAAGAGACGAGCCTACAGAGATCATGTTTGCGGCACCATCACTTATTAACATTAACAGTTGGTTTGTTGAAAGTTCGAACAATGCCAATGTATTTAACAGTTACTTTGAAATTATTTCGGCAGTACATTGTTGTACTCGTCTGGAAGCTAATAGAATTGCAGGTGACGATGCGGTTTCATTACACGTATATTAAGTACGAATGCTCTTTACAATCTGTTGTTTCGTCCACAGATAACAACAGTTTTTTATCTTTCAACTCGACTTAATTCCTTTTTCAACATGTTCACGAGCAAATGGCACAAATGTTCGTAACGATGACCGACTTTGTAATTTCCAGTCCAAATATTTATTCCGAAAGAAGGCGTATGCTTCGTTGTCTAGTAAATTAAACGGTAGATTAGTTCAAATAAAGGCAACACAAATAAAATTTAAATTTTTCATAGTGTCGTATGCAACTCTTTTTAAGAATGCCGTTTGCTATTTACGTGACGTTGACAATTCCTTTTGGACCAACACATTCAGGGATATTACAAACTACACATTGAAGTTTAACGCCATCATAATTTAGGTTTGGCATTCCTGCTATAAATTTTGTAACTGTAACATTCGTCATTTACGCGACGTAGGCAACATTTTTAAAACAAACTTAGAACTACGGAATAGTATTTACGGCAGCGTACATATATATATATATATATATATACTAGCTAACCCGGCAAACGTTGTTTTGCTATATAAATTATTTCTAGTGAATATTTTGGTAGTTAAAAACAATATTCTGGAATGGTTTATACAGGTAAGACAATTGTTGTTGGCGGGAGCTCCTGACACGTGTTGAAAACTATTGATTTATATGAGATCACTTAATTAACTGAACGTGAGAACTATCTTGAGCAAAATGGGAATAAATAATTATAGCACTGCAAATTGATGCTACACTTACTACGAGAATATACTTAACATGAGAGTTGCACTGAGAAAGTGAAATGATAAGTATAAGCGTCACTGCTACGATCGATGCACAATCAATAATAAAGGCCGAAAACGGTTCAGGCCCTAAACTTGAGTGAGTGAGAGAAAGCTTATTGTGTGAGAAAGACAGGAGACCGGCTTCGTTCTGATCCCTACTCTGGGCTGTTTACGGGGTGAGAAGTGACACCGGTAGACGCCTGGCGGGAATAACTGATCGAGTGGTAACTGATAAATTATCGACCGCCGAGAGTAGAAAATTATTAAAGTACTAATATCGCTATTAAAAAAGGGGGTTGGTGGTAGAAGGGTGAAAATGTAGGGTTGTATGTATTTTTTAATGGCAAATCATAAAAAAACAAAAATAAAAAATTTTGTCCAAAAAATAAAAAAATTGAGGTGGACCACCCTTATCACTTAGGGGTATGAAAAATAGTTTACGTCCTATTCTCAGACCTACTGAATATACACACAAAATTTCATAAGAATCGGTCACGACGTTTCGAAGGAGTTTTATTACAAACACTGTGACACGAGAATTTTGTATATCCACTAGCTGACCCGGCGAACTTCGTACCGCCTTAGAATTGACACAAATATATATTATTATTTATTTATTAGATATATACAGCAGATCTCATTGATACTCGCGATTATAGTCAAGCTGGTGTCGAACCGCAGCCACTACTCTTTGCGCTAATGAGCAATTCCAATTATTAATGTACATTTATGATATGAAATATATTCCGTTGATGCTTATATCAAAAGCCAAAAGAACCGTAAACATCAAGAAATCTGCACTTAGATCACAATTACAACCTAACCTCTATTATTCATTAGGGGTGGGATTGAGGTAATAAAAACAACTTCTATTATATCTTCTTTCTAGTACAAATTTCATATTCGCAACTACATAATAGATCAATCATAAACATATGATATACAGCAAACATAAACATCTAATTTGACATAAAGTGAAAACATATTGTAACAACCAAATTGTAAATATAAAATAAATTTCTTGCAATTTAAGTCAGGTAGTGGTGAGCAAGCGAGTGACGGATAATAGGTCACGAATAATCTAGGGACAAGTAATAGAGAATAGATAGGTAATGCACGATTATGGGATTCTTTAACCCTAGAAATTCATACTTATTTTTGGTGCGTAAGTGTCATTCCCTGTCGAATTGACGACGGTGATGTTGAGCAAGATATTCAGATGTCCCACTCACGAAAAATTTTAAAACCTAAACTTTTTCAATTACTTGTCTTGTGTGTCGTCGAAATAAAACGAAAAAGTATTTGTTTTATATACTATTTAATTTTAAATTAGAATTTCACAGCATGTAAATAAAGAAAATACTCTACAATTTTTGAACATGCGTCGTCGATTCGACAAAGAATGACCTTTTAGGGTTAGATCACCATTTAAGTTATGCATGCGATATGAAACATTTTTGTAGCAGCATGCAGCAATCATGAACATGTTTCAGGTATTCCTAGCATTTTTCGTGAAAATTTATAAAGATTACACCATTTCTGTCAAACTGGAAGAGGATGTTTAATAAATAGATGAATTTAAAGTACGTAACGCTTGTAATACCATCATAAAAGAGACGATAAGTCTTCAAGGCGATATTTGACACAACATATGTATGTGAAAAATGTATAACTCATAGAAGAGCATATACGTATACGTATCTCTGTCATTAAGTCAATAGACACCTAATCTGTAATCAACACCCTTCCACAGAAGCATACTATTCTACGTTTCATTACAGTATATCTCAAAAGCCGGTTTGATGTTCCCCTTGGCAATTGCAGAAAGCCGAACTCGATGCTATCTTGATTTTATTATACTCATCATTAGCTATCAAAAATAAGTTAGTTAACGTTCAAGGACTTTGTGACATTACATTCAATTTATGTTTGTAAATAGGTATTAAATAAATAACCGTTTTTATTTATATTAGATATTCTCTTTCTTCCTCGTACTCTGTGCCGTCAATCTTAAAACACTACTGTCTTATTTTAAACCAAACGATTTGCAATTGATTCTATAACACAGAGGTTGTAGTACTAGTGTCTTAACTGCTTCAGCAATATTAATAAATTTCGTTAATAAAATTACCTAGCGATAGATATAAACAAAAAAAGATAATAATAAACTAATAAACGTAATTAAAAAAAAAAAAACTTGAACTGCTGAGGGCCGGTCGAATACATTAATGCATCCGTACCAGCATCGGCAGCTGTTCTGTAAGGGCAGGTGGTTTAGCATCTGCCGTTCGAGCTGGAGCCCAAAGGCTAGTCCTGTTAAGGTTGAATCGCTCGTTTTATACGTGCCGGCTTTCATTTGTTTTTCATTGCGCACGTGATACTTTAAAATGACCAGACTTAAAAAAGAGGTCATAAATTTCTATTATTGAGAGGAATAAAACACCAATTAGATCAATACTCTTGGCACGAGTAAAAGCATAGAAAAAACGCGAATGAGCATAAAAGTGTTTAAAGTATCCTATAATTACATTGGACATTTTTTGAGCTCAAATTTGGATATGACTTGCAAAGGGAAAGCTGTTTTTATACAAATTACTTAATAACGTATAGTGGATATAGATACATATGTACACTACCGTCCAAAAGTTTGGAAGCAGCGACGCCAACAACGGATCTTACAAAAAAAAACAGATAAAGTAAATTTTTATTGTTATTAATGAATGTATGTAACATACGTCACTATCATCCATAAACAGTAAATTTATTCAAAAATATAATAATATATTAGGTAGTAAGTCTATTTTCGTCTATATGACCACCTTTAGCTTTAATAACTGCTCCACAAATTTTTGGCATTCTTCGAAGCAATTTTTCAAGGCAGTTCTCGTCAATTTGTTGCCATGCGATCCGTAAATATTCCCATAGCTGTTGGGTGTTTTGAGGCTGTTGCTGTCTAGCCCTTCGATCAAGTTCATCCCACAAGAGCTCAATAGGGGACAAATCCGGACTTTGAGGAGGCCAAACCATTAACTTTAGTTGATTTAATGCTGCTTTCTCCTCTAAAAGTTCTTGCAGATTCGAGCCGTATGTTTGGGGTCATTATCTTGCTGAAACACAAACGGCTCGCCAACAAGACGGCTTCCAGACGGAAAACCATGATTCTGCAGAATATTCAAATACTCTTCTTTCCGCATTGCACCACTAATTTTTACTAAATCACCCGTCGTTCTTCCAGCAAAACAACCCCAAACCATAACACTACCACCTCCGTGTTTAACAGACGGCACTAAACAGGCCTCACTGACTCTTTCCCCGGGTCGCCGACGAACAAAAACTCTCCGTTTCGTACCGAACAGTTGAAATTTAGATTCGTCGGTCCATAACACTGTCTTCCAATCCTCCAGTGACCAGTTTGCATGTTCTCTTGCCCAAGTTAGCCTTTTCTGCTTATGCACATGTTTCAAAAACGGTTTTTTGCGGCCGACGCACCCCCTTAAACCAGCTGCCAATAACCGTCTCTTGACGGTGGTAACAGAAACATTTGTTTCTCGTTGCGTATTGACGCGCGATGCGATGTCCGGTGCTGTTAGACGTCGATCTCGTTTAGAAGTTATTACAATGAATCTGTCATCAGCTGCAGAAGTCACCCGTGGCCGCCCACTTCGTCTCCTATCAAGATTTTGCCCGGTCTCTCTTCTCCGGGCCAAGGTATAATGCACACCCTTCGGTGAAATTCCCAACCGTTGTGAAATTTCTCTTTCGGTATATCCTTCGCCGCGGAGAGTACAAATCGTACAACGTTGTTCTGCAGTCAACTGTTTGCGTTTTGGCATTTTTACGCTCAGTACTTCACCAAATTGTTTTAATTCCGCACTGAATTCAAAACACTAATTCCGCAAAGGACACCGATACGACACAAAAGTTTTAATACTTCTACCACACGCACTCAACGATTACTGAAGTAATACTAAACCGTTTGACCGAAAGCAATTACTGCAGGTGTCCTACTCATCATCGCCAAATAATAGCTGTACTCTTGGAAAAGAGCAATAAAACGTATTCGGGTGAAATTTGTACCTAAATGTTTGGAATTTACGGATTATGAGTAACGATTTTATAATTGCATAGAATAATTTACAATAGGGATTAACGATTTCACGATATGCGTAACAGTTGTATAATTTTAAAGGAATTTCACCTTGCTTCCAAACTTATGGACGGTAGTGTATATCCAAGAAGATATCTTCATATATATAGTAGGACAAGAATGAACCGCAACACATCCAAAAACTCAAAACATTAAAAATGTAATTATGTGAATGGGGGTATTCCTGCAATTCCTTCACCGCAATAAATACTATTGTCCTCTCTTAACAGTGTTAGATGAATTTTCAGGTACTTAAGTAATATTTAGATAGTTTAATTGTCATTGAGCAGTCGGTCTGCGCGTATGAAGTGAAAATCCAAAAGTACAATTTCTTAAAGATATGTGTAGAATGAGTAGTCATTTTGCGTTAAAATATGAAGGATTATTTATCCATTGGAACGATAAGTGAATAAATTAAATGCAATCAAACTATACTCAATCGATTTACAAAACATACAATGAAACAAAAATTGTGGGAAATAAGAATCGCGGTGGTCAGTAGAGAAAGGTAACATCATGTGAGAGCCGTGTTTTATATAACAAAAGTAAAGATAACGGATAATTTCCATTTTTCATGAGAAATTCACAAAGAATTCTGAAATTTAAAGTGTTGCGGTTCATTTTTACAGAGTACTGCATAATAAGAATTAAAACTAATAATTAAAATATTATTATTACTATAATTAACTGCTTTGAATATAACCATAACTGGAAATCAAACATGCATCAATTACATACCTATCCAAATATACATATATGATAAATTTTTCTGAAGGTATATTTAGTTATGTATGTATTTTATTACCAAGCTGATATTTTGCTACTATACTGTGTTATAACTATAACTGGACAAGTTTCTCTGTGTTGCTTTCGATTCACTAGAATTCGTAAATTTTACTGAAATATGTAAGATTGCTTGTCTTCTTGCAGTACCCATAATACATTATTTGAAGTACATAAATCTCTATAAACGACTTGCTGGATGTACGATGTACATACTTCAAGATCTCAGTACCATATGCAGACGATACATCTCTTGTAGAAACGTTGTTTAAATTCTACACATTTTAAATATCAAAATAAAATTTATAAATAAATTTTCGCTACTTCAATGACTTCTGCATTATCAGCAGTTATCGTAAACCTGGTAATGAATACCTAGAGTAAAATTAAATTCTAGTGTGAGCGGTACATGGATAACTGTTTTTGTTCCGTAAGAAAGGGTAGTATTGACGAGGCATTGGATTCCTTCAATAGTTAATCATAATAATAAATTAAAATTTACATATGAGAGGGAATCTAATAACTCATTAAATTTCCTGAACGTAACAGTCATGCACAATAACAGCACAGTGAAAACGAATTGGCATATAAAGTTTACCAATACAGAAAGATATCTAAACTATTTTTAGAAACCTCTAAATTACATAAAATTTAGGTAGTTACCGGATTAGTTGATAAAACGGTTAGATCAGCTAATCCAGAGTTTAGGGAAGACGATTTAGACAAAGTTAAAAAATCTTAAATAGAAATAATTATCCAAATAATTTTTACAAAAAAAATAGAAAAGAGAATTAATGAATTATATGTCTAATAGAAGTATAAAAATGATAATAAAATTTATAACCACGGTTTGATAAAATGGTGGATGACCTGTTATCGTTAAGTAGTGTAAACCGGACCGACGCTGTCACTTCTACGAATGATAACTTATTATTGAATAATACAGTTTGTGAGTCCGGTTTACACTACTTAATGATAGCACGTCATCCACTATTTTATCAAACCTTACTTATTATGACGCTATTCCTTATAAAAATGGTTGTGGTGTAAATATAACTTTTATTCCAAATTATAGTAACAAAGCTCTTTTTACTAACACTAAATCTAAAATAAATAAACAACATCAAGGTATTGTAGTTTATAAAATAAACCGTAAAATGCAACGGCGGCTTGTGATACCGTATATTCGGAGCTGCTGCGACGATAACATTAGTTCGTATATGCTCGTGTATCGACGGCAATTGCATGTTGGTAAGAGCCGGAGATATATGACTATATACGAACGACTGCTATCTTCGCTGCAGCTCCAAATATACGGTATCACAAGCCGCCGTTGCATTTTACGGTTTATTTTATAAACTACAATACTACAATACAATACTAGCCGCCACTAGTAAAGAGTGTGATGGGTATCAGGCAGACAAAACAATATTTAAAGAAAAGGGTGTATACTGACAAGTATTCTTAAAAATTGTTTTTGATGCAATAACCGCTGTGACAAAACATTACAAAGATCTCTTTACTTTGTTTTTAAAAACACAATTATTTTAGAAAACAATTATAAAAAATACACGAAATGATAAATATACAAAAAGATGTTAAAACTATTCATTTCGGTACCAATGTTCAGAATTTAAGTAATGTATATAGTAATTTATTAAAATGACATTGACGTTTCATAAGAAGGAAACCTTTGACCAGGTTTTTGTTAAGGGTGTTCCCTAGTCTTTGAACAGAATTGTTTCGACAAAAATTTTTTGTTTTCATGGTTTACATAGATGTGCTGTTGCACATTAAAACAGTTGTTTATAATTAAAAATTGTACAGATCCATATATCAAGAAATCTTAGTCGTTAAGTATTATGTTGATAGTTCCCAAATAAAACAAATGTTTGTTTATTCATATATGTATGTGTGTAGTTATATCTTTAATGACAAAGGTTGGTATGAAAATGTTTTTAAACGTTCTGAAAATAGAACTATTATATAAATTATTGTTGTTTGATTGACCTAAAAACCTAAAAACATATGAACAACTCGTCAACAAACTTGAGCAAAATTTAAAGTGTCTGGACACATGGTTCGCTGTGCAACATAATGGAGAAATTAACACTGCAGTTAGTGAACGATCGAATCGCAGCTTAAGGGATAATATCACCTTATGATTTTTCTTTTTTTTTTTTTTTTATTGGCTTAAACACTTCCTAAAGGATTATGAGGGGGAAAAACTTTTAAGTGTGTGAAAAATTCGAGTTTCCGAGCATAGTCGTAGATCAAAATTAGCGGTATTTCGGTTGCGCAGAGAAGTATGTGTTTCGGAATTCTTATTTGTATAAAATGTACCGACAAATTTTAGCTTCGAGCCTTCAAATATGACTAATACACGTCTCCACTAATAAAATTTCAATACTGAAAAAACAGCTGTTGGTATAAAGTCCGTTAGAATACACAACAGTTTGTGTTCTGCTTCCTCAAGTGTCCATCGTTGGTCTAGTGCATTTGATTGTGTTTCAATTGTTATATTTTACCATGGATGCAAATGAACATCAGTCACGAAAAGGAGGCACGGTCAATCAGTTTCTAAGAGAAAAAGTATTGCGTCGAGAAAAGTACAAAATCGTTGTATACAAATATGACAGATTTTCAACACGACCCTCGTATGGATATTTAAAGCTATAAAGCAAGTATATGAAGAGTTAAGCAGAGAAGAGGTTCTCTTTCGTTGTTTAGATGGATTTACACAGACTTCTAACGAAAGTTCGCTAGTATGGTCCGTGACACCTAAAAATATTTCCAGTGGCAAAAAGGTCCTTGATGTAGCTATATATTTAGCTGTTTTCCATTTCAGTGATGGATATAATGGAATTATGCGAGTAATGGATCAACTGGGGATCACCATTAGAGAAAATTGCTTCAATTTTTGCGCAAAAGCGACGCGCATCTCACTTTCCGAACGTCCCCTCATCAGAGGCTAAAACAGCTCGCAGAGATGCATGCACGTCAAGAAAGCGTGAGGAGGTGGAAAATCTTCAAATGGACAACCAATTGTATGGAGCAGGCATCGCAGATTAGAGATAAAACGAACATTTCATTCAAATAGCACTACTTGAAACTTTAAACGCGTTTTTTCGAAAGCATGTTTTTTTACCTGGGCGCACCGGTAGCGCTGTCAATTTTTAATCGATTCAAAATTTTAACGTACCTTAAAAATATAATTTTCTAGGGAACATCGTAGGATTTTTTGATACGTTCAATTTTACCGATTTTATAATCGATTTTCGGACCATTTTATCGAAAAAATTTTTAAAAGATTCAAATTGACGCCATTTCTTTTAAAGTTCATTTATTAAAAAATCCTACGATGTTCACTTTATTATCATCTATATTTTAACAAACCGTTCCGTTTTTTGTCCCAGATTAAGAATTGTGACCTGTAGCAGTGCGCCCAGGTGGATCATCAGCGATTTTCTATTTTTCTTAGTGTGCTACTATACCGCCATTTTGTATTGTAATTAATTAAATTAATAGTGTTTTTGTACCTAAAGACTAGATCTATCATATGCCCAAAACCCCATATTTTCATGTTTTTTTTGCGTTTGTGGTAAGTCTTAGAAAATGACCCTAAATTTGGTGGTCACAAGGTGATATTACCCCTTAATTGGAAGCGTTCTTTCTATGCTTTGTGCTTATTGCTATTCACGAACGGCCATCTCGCTTAGTGTTAGTGTATTGCCTGCGCTTACAGTTTATCATGCTTGTGTTTAGTCGCGCCTCCAGTATGGGATTATCTTTTGGGATGATTGTGCTAACAAACATCGAGTCTTCGTTATACATCAAGCCATACATCAAGTGTTGGGTCCTAGAGACTCTTGTAAACAAATCTCCAAAAGTCAAGGCATACTTACACTTCCGTCTATATATATCTTTGGATCTGCTATATTTGTTAAAAAACATTATAATGAATTCTTTCAAATACAAGAACACACGCATCTGCACAACGCAAGAGGAAAACTACATAATCAAATGGTTCCATCGTAAACCATTCTGACAAGGCTACAGAAACAGTGTTTTCACCAGTGCGTAAAGATATTTAATCGTCGAACGAATGAATGTCTACTAATAGGTTTAAAGGAATACTGAAAAGTGTTTTAATTGAAGAGGCCTTTTATTCACTAGATGAGTATTACGCAAAAAGTTTAGCACATGTCGCTCATATTTATATTGTGTTTTATTACTGTACTTTTATGAACTATATAATATTTGTTCTTATTTTACATATATACATTTTAAATTTTTTTATATTATTGTTAGTGAGGTATTCCACACGTATGTATTATGGAATAAGAAGGATATTATTATTATTATTATATATACTGCCAATTTTCTTTTCATATATTTTTATTATATACTGGTACTAGCAAAGAGATGTAGCAATTCAAATACAAAGAACACCAAACATGCACATTTATAGAAATTTTAAATGTCTCAAATATGATACCACTACCGTATGTGAACAAGGTTTACTCCAATCAGTTCAGACCGAAAACATTGTCCTTCATACTAATTCCGCGGTTATCCTATAGCACAAAACATCTCATGTTCCTTTTTGAATGCTCAATTCACTTTTATCCAATATCTGTTACTAAATAGTACTTTTAGACACGAAAAAGGCAATAAACTTTATACACACATACACTACTTCGCCCGTTTGAACTAATACAGAACTCTAAATGTTATGTACAGCATTCAAAATGGCAAAACGTTCACCCTCTTCTTCACAGAGATTCTAGTAATTAGCATTTCTAAGAAATACCAGATTCTTTTCAAGGACTAACTGTATATTTTAATTTATTACTTTAATTAATATTGGTAAAAATTTTTAAAACTTTCATTGTATAGACCTACATACTTGCATAACTTTAATGTATAACCTGCATATATCTCGTTAGCTGCATTTATAAATCGAATGCATACAAAATAACGGAAATGCGGGTACTATATACCAGGTTTTGCAAGATTGTATGCTTTAATACTTTTTTAAGAAGTTGCTCTTTTTACATTCGGATATTTGTTCACGTATAAAACAACGATTCAAAGACTACATTGTTGAGCACACCTAAACGCAAAATTTAAGTATCAGAGAATACATGTTAAAGCTTTAATTAAGCGGCGCACAAGGTAAGAGTATGTAGAAATGGTTAAAAATTACCCAGTCTGACTGTTGATTTTATTCAAATTTATCTTCCGAAAAAGAAATGCTCATACATTAGTATCCGAAACGACCCGTGTGTTCAGTATACTCTGTTCACCTGTAAACAGATTTTTGTATTTCTCTGAAAAATATGTTACGGTGATTGTGAGTTGCGCCACTGTTTAGCATTAGACAAAAGCATTGATCCGATTCTTCATTTTAACCAGTTGACTTTTAAACATTCTACATGTTGGAACTTGTTGAAACTGTTGAGGCAAAGGGAATGATATTGTATTGCAGTTAATGTCCGACCGAAACAGGATTTGCAGCCGAAACCGAAACCGAAACCGAACCTTCGGCCTCGGTCTCAGTTTCGGCCGTAACCGAAACCGAAACCGAAACTTATTTAAACATATTAAAATTTCAATTGTATGCTGAAATCTAGTCTATGTTTTACATGTTATATAGTTCATTTGTGTTAAATGAAATAAAAAAAAAACAACAATTACGGTATGTAGGAAAAGGAGATGTTTATGTATTTAGGTATTAATTTGCTGACTCTGACAATTACGAGACACGAACTCGCTCGAACGAAGCACGACAATTCACGAACACTGAGTTTCGGTGCGGCCGAAGTTTCGGCTGAGTTTTGGCCGAAATCGAAACTATGGCCGAAACCAGATTTTTGGCCGAAACTGGCCGAAACCGAAACCGAATGTTCGGTCGGCCACTAATTGCAGTCAACAGCAGTGTCGACGTTGTCCGAAAACCTAGATTCAAGGTGTTAACCATTATTCTCTCTACAAGTCTGAATTACTTGAACCCTTGAAAGAGACTGACGTCGAGAAGTCACGGATGTTAGGAAAAGTAATTAATGTTTAAACAACAGAACCAGATACATGACACATCTTGAGTCTGGATATTTTTGGATTCAACTTGCTAAATTTCGCAACAGCAAAATATGTACTAGTGTTAGTTAGCTTATTAAGCTCCGAAGCTTTCCGAGAGATATGTGTAATTCTTTAACAAGATTTAATGCTAATTCTATGTAGACTTACGTAAAACTATATTTATGATTGTCTACCAGTACGATATAAATTCTTAGAATTACAGTCATAAGTTTTCCTCTATCAATTACTATTATAAATAAATACGTATCTCATATGACTGAAATTTTAATGCACAGTTGATATATTGACATGTATACTGATAAAATACCGAAAACTCAATATTTACAGCTAAACACAAACGATTATGAAGGTTTGGAAAGTGTACTAAAATTTTTTTATCAACTTACATATATTCAAAACATGGATAGCTTCAAAACGATATTACATATTAAATTGCCACTTCATTGCGTATCATATGTTACAAAGTTTTTCAACAATGCTTATTTACATCCAAACTTGAAAGATGTTACCCTTACCACACTGACTTGGATATCTTCAAATACTCATTTGAATAACCAACTTCTTACTCTCAATGGAAAAAATACCAAGGAAAGAAAGCGTAATTTGTGAACTTTTACGTCTTCACGTCTCAAAGACCCAATTTGTCGACTGTTGTTTTTTTTTTGCATTATAGCAGCATACTTAAGTTTCATCGTCTTTAATGATGTACACCAGATAAGACGATCCAGGGTCATAGCGATCAAGTCTAGATCTGTACCATTTCATGTCTTCATTTTGACTGAGGTCAGATTGTGGGGAATCACTGAGAACAAAACGCCTTTTAAAAGCAGTATAACCGATGTTCACTACAGACCACTTCTATCCTTTGCGTTTTTCCCAACAAGAATAACAATTTAGTTGTCGAAATACGTATTTGGAGCTTCTAGAATGGTTTCTGGTAAGAGTTAATTTACTGAAGTTTACTTGTGTTTGAATACATTTGCATTGTCCTTGTAAATATATCTCAAAATGAGCAAAATATATTAGCAAGATTTTATATGAATGTATTTGTTGAATGAATGTCTGTCAAAAAATATTTGGGTGGTCTAATATAAAACGATAAACGTAACGTAAACTAACTACATCGAAAAATATTACTAATAGTACAATTTAATTTCCCATATTTTTTCCCTAAAAACACTTTCATTACAAAAAGAGAAATACCACATTATCTTGATTTACACAATCCTAATTCACCGATCAAGGAGCCAACTTATTTTAACATACATAACTGAATTAACAATTGGAAAGTTTCATACAATACAGATTTCAGGGGTTAATGTAACACACATGCATATATTTGTATATATGAGGGGTATTTCGAATGTTCTAGGAATTTGGTTCTAGTTAATTCCGTAAATCTGACGGGTGAGAGGGAAATTCAGCTCCTACTGATTTTCATGTTTCCAAATTTGAAATAACCACTACGGAGTGTTAGATTTGAGATCTTAGATGAGGTAAAACTTGCTATAAATGGATGGATTGCACATTGGGACAAGTGTATTCAATGAAATGAAGATTACATTGACAATTGACGAAATTAAAAATTGTAGCCAAATTCTTAAAACTTCGAAAACATATTTAGATATACACATGTTCAAAGATACAGCGTTCCCAAAAAATGTGGAATAGTGGAATGTTTCTACAACGTTACCCAGACGTTATATTAAAAAAATAAAAGCTGTTTTAAGAAAATATGGTGTATATTTTGACGTAGGGTAAAAAATTTTTATGAATATAATGTTTGAATACAGTTATAGAACCATTATTCCATACGTTTTGGACACGCAATGTATATACAAAATTCAACAAAACTTGGAATGTTTTAAAGTTTAAAATGATCAACCATTTCGTGTAGGTGGTCTCGGATATCTTCTTTCACTCATAAACAATTAGAATTGTTTGGCAGATATAAAGTTTCATTTTACAATTGCTTGTTAATAAGGCGTGTAAGGCTGTTTAAAGTAATTTGTAAAAGGATATAACATCAGTTTTGCTAGTGATCTTTTTATCTATGTCATCAAGTAAATGAAACACCAGCCAGCAATATGTGGGTAGTTTCTTAGGAGTTAGACATTCAACAACTGGCCGAACAATTAAACGTTTCCAAGAATCTGAAAGTTATTCTAGAACCCCGGGATAAGGTAGTAAGGAGTCTACAGAGCCAAGAGATGAGCGATAGCTTAAGCAAGGCGAATTAAGAAACAGGCGTTCTAACGGTTTAGAGCTAAGAATAGTGCCAATAACTGCTTGAAATGTAGCAATTTCTGAACCTACCCTCAGGAGAAGGCTTAATGAAGGAGGATTAGACAGACCAGCTATTGTATTGTATTGCTCACTAGGGCGGACGTAAATTGGGCCATTAAGGCTTGGAAGCGAGTTTTGTTTTCAGTTAAAACAAGAGTAAGTCTCTATTCACCAGATAAACCTCAACGAGTCTGGCGAAGGCCAGGATAGAGCTATATGGAATATTTCTCCGCGCATCCAATTGTTTAGTGGATCAATAATGTTGAAGCCCTAATTTTGTCCAGGATCTTCCAAATTCATTCTAACAAAGTATCATCAATAGTTTCAGACACGTTTATAGTAAAGGTATAATCGAATATTTTATTGCATCATTTCCGTTCTTCCATATCTAATTACATTTTTTTAGTTGCATTATAAAAGAACACTTCTTTATTTCAAGAATCAATCCAATTCATATTGTATCTTCTCGATTACATCTTGACAGGGAAGTAATTTGTAGTAAAAATGTATGTATTTAATACTGGTTGATAGTATGTGAATAAATAGAACGAGTAAACCTGCGCGGGTGTACCATAAACCAATTGTGTAAAACAGTTAGAAGAACGACGACCTCGCAGCGTTTAAACAGCGTTGGAGTTTTCCAAAAATAGCATAATCATATAAAAGCAGGCAAAACGCAAAACGGTCACAAAGCGTTAATGTCTTTGTTAAGTTCTAAAATTATCAAGTACAATATTTTAGTTCTCAAAGCCGTTCTATGCCTGTTGCTTTGTTAAAAGACCACTAATATATTCGAAGTTCATATATCAAAAAAGAATACTTTTTTAGGTTTCATAAATACTAATGTAAGACGGAATAGCAAACATCCGAATGGAGTAAAGTATATGTTTATAAAGATTAGCGGATGGTAACAACTACAGTATACATTCACATAGAAATAATCTGCATGCTTTGGATAATCAGGCTGTTAAGCAATTAAATTTTACATCTGTTAGTCACGAGAATTATGCTATTGTTCCTCGTCAAATTGTTTGATAATAGAATAAAACCGATAAAAATTATACATGGAATTACTTATTATATATAGATGTGTACATATTTTTTTAATAGACACATGCCTGTTTTCGCATTTCATAACAAATTTGTATTAATAAAACGAATAAACGAATAAACGAATAAGTAAGCACCTATAAAAATAACGAACAGTTTAAGTTACTAAGTATTGAGTTCCAATTAAATTCGCTCTGTTCCAGAGTAGTGGGACTACCTCATAAATATTATTTCCCGACAAAGGTTACAAAAATTCAGTTTACATGCAGTACACAAATCAAGTACCTAATTCATGAACAAGTATCTCCGGAAATTGAAAACAGAAAATTGAGGTAAATTCGAAATTTGGATTTTCTTTTATGTGGAAAAATTGTTCAGGTGTTCAACGTACCTACTTATAATCTTTCAAATGAAGCTGTTGTATTATTCTATAATTTACAATTGTATAATTCAATGTATATGTGTATTGACCTATTATACTTATCTTTTAAATATTTTCTACCACTTTTTTGGGTCAATTAAATAATTAAGGGGTAAGAACACACGATATGCAATCTGTTAATTACATTGAATCGAACGTACCACGGTGAACCGGCAAGCATCCTTAACATCTTGTTCTGGGCAACAGCAAGCCGCTGGAGATGCGATTTGACTGCACTGACCCAGGACAGCGCTCCATAGTGAGAATTGATCGTAAATATACCTTGTACACCAGTAGCTTTGTACGAAGGTTAAGGGTGGAATTTCTATGTAGAAGCGGCATTGTAGATTTGACCGAATCGAAGTGGGCCCCGAATGGCATCAAGCTTTCCCCCAAATAAGTCGCTTCGTTGCTCCAAGGCAATCGCAAATTTTCCACGAAGACATTATCGGATGGTATGCTTGTCTTCTTGGTAAACCTGACCGTCACGCATTTGTCGTTGTTGAGTTTTATCCTCCATCAGTTTGCCCACTCCAAGATTCCATTCGTAGCCGCCTGTAGTCTCCGACAGATCAGGTCCTCATCGCTTGAGGCCACCAGAACAGTCACATCATCGGCATAGACTGCGGTGGTCGTCGCCATGCTCTTGGGAATATCCGACGCATATATTGAAGAGCTCCGGACCCAACAGGAAGCCCTGAGGAACTACGCTCACGCTGGGTCTCTGCGTAGATCTGTGGTGCCCAATTTTAACCGAAAAGGTTCTTCTCTCTAAATATGATCTTATGACGCTAGCCAACTGACAATTGATCCCGGCTTAATCATTTTAGCGATTAGGCCGTTATGCCTCTAATCTAAAGCGTTCGCCATGTCGAATAACACCGACCCAACCATCTCACACCTCTCCATGGACTACCTCCGTAAGCCGAAAAAGATGAAAATCGGCAGAGAGACCGGGCCGGAAGCCAAATTGTTCACAGGGAATTAATTTCTTGGACAAAAAGTTCTTCGCGGAGACGGTTCAATAACACGGCTTCTGTCGTCTTCGATAGGCCGGACAGCAAGCTTATGGAGCGGTAGTTCTGAGAGAACTTCTGATCTTTTCTCGATTTTAGGATCATTTTCACGTCAGCGATTTTCCATATCGCCGGGAAAAAGCCCAGCGTGAGTATGGCATTGATGATAGTTACCAATTTCGTTATAAGTATCGCTGGCATCATCCTCAGGGCGGAGTTGGTAATTCTATCACGACCCGGAGCTTTCCTCACCACAGTCTTAGAGATGTAGGATCAGACCTCTCCTTTCCGTCACCGACGGGATCGCCTTCGCGGGAGTGTCAGGGAGACTCTCGAATAAAGTTTCAACCTCTTCATCAGAGTCATACCACCGCAAGCATTCATAGATATTTTGAAGCTGATCTGCAAACAGCTCGATCTTTCCAGGGACATCGTAGACAACACCATTCGCCCCTTGGAGCGGAACGGAATTGGTGCTGAGCTTGCGCATCTTCAATATCCTGGAAATATTCCAGAGCGACCCATCGACGGTTGTCGGACCATATCTCTTATTTATCTGAACTTCCGGAGCTCCTTCTTCAGCCGGAACGCCAAGTGATTCACAGCAGAACGGTCTACGGGGGCCAACGTTCTCTGTCCCCTTTCCCGCGCCTTCCTCTTTAGTTGTAGAAGCGCCTTCAACGCCGGAGGCAGCCACTGGCGATGTTCTAGCTGCCTTTGATAATACGTCGCTTCCCTGATCGACGACACCAATCTTCCCGGCTTAACGAGCAGCAACTTCGACGAACCAAGCCCAGTCCACGCTCGGTCGAGGGGGATTATTGTAACAAAACCAAATCAGCATTTTAGTCTATCAACTGTGTTCCCCTACGGCCACGTATTCCAAACACTACACATGATTTACTCCTAAGAATATGCATAATTTCTTGTATGTTACAGTCATCCAGCATGCATTATAGTGCACTGCAGCAAACATTCAATGGCTTATTGTAACTAAAAGTACTATATCAACAAAAATGGAATGCATATTTAAGATATATATGTAACCTTTTGCATACAAACTGTTTTGTATCCTTAAATGGACTTGAACAGAAATAAAAGTAGTTACCTCCAGCGAGTAACACGGGATCCTGGTACGTGCTGGTACGTTAGTTAGGAGTACAAACTTACATTGCGTAGCGTTGCCTGCTAGAACATCATTTATTATATATCTCCTTTTACAATGAGGAGAATATGTACATGTACGGCATATCACATCCCTAAATTAACGTGCTTTCTTAGCTAACTTTTGACTTTTTCTAGATAAAATCATACAAATTTAATTACAAAATTATTAGTTTAAGATTATAAGGAAGTACTTAAATACAATGGATTTTTAAAACATTTTGTCTTAAATCGATGAATATTTTTATATGAATGTATCACAGCAAGCTACCATACTATTTAGTTAAACAGTGCTTCCAACTTCGTACTATAACCTGTGCGTACTTTTAAGCTAGGCGTCCACCTATCCGCATCGTACGTATCGGACGCATCGCATCAAACGGATCGTAATATTCTTTATATAGGAACCTATACAAGCGCGTCCACCTATCCGCATCGTACGGATCGCACGAATCTGCCCGTCGGCAATGCCGACGCCGTTGCTCCGAGAGGCAACTTTTGCGATGCGTGCCGATGACTCACTACGAAAGTCCGATAGTTGCATCGGCAAATCCAATCGCTGCCGATACTGTGAATGAATTGGAAAAAATAATCCGTTTGATGCGATGCGTCCGATACGTTCGATGCGGATAGGTGGACGCCTAGCTTTAGGCTTACCTACCCTACTTAATAATAATTAGTCTGGGCAAACAGTGGTAATTACGGCAGCCTACATACAGACAAAACTACTCGCGGATTTAGTACTGACTAGTGGGGAGTTGGCAATGCTATCGTAACTTATTTCGTAATTGTACGCTGTATGCCCAGGCTAATAATAATAATAAATACTGGTTCTTGTTTGGGGAATTCAGCGCTAAATATACCTGTTATACTAAACATGACTCATATATATTTTCTATAAGTGTTAACAGATAACAATCGTAAAAATAATTTACTTTATCAGAAAATTGCTTTTATTTAGTCAGAATGATTGACGTTCGGTTTTTGGTGTTTCTATGTGAGCAACCTTATGTTGAATTTAATCGGATAAGATTATAGAAATTAGGACTTTCTTTGTTGAAATCTTTAGGACTTATTATTTAAAATACTTATTGTTATACCTTTATTGTATGTTATATGTTCATCTTTATTAATACACAAAATGTATAAAGCACCACAATGAGTAGTATGTTAAGTGCTCGCACGATTTACTTATTTTGCAGAAATAATCGTAAGACTGTAAAAATATTTTATTAATATAGACCAAAAAATAGGCAACAAATATTAAACGTTTAGTAAGGTGATATATTAATCAAACTATTACTTTATTATTTACTATATTAGTTTCCGGTGTAGGCCGTCTGGGAAGTTTTCGTATGAAAACACTGTATGTACATATTGGAAATTTTCAAATAGACGCAAATGTATGCAGTAAATCATGTATAACAGAAAAATTTTAGGTGAAAGCTGAACTGTTTTTCGAGATAATAATAAGCATCCATGTAAACTAGACTTGTCGATGCGACACACAGTCCGTAAATGTCAATTCTAGCAAACGGACGTATCTTTCTTTTGCATAGTCGATTTATAATAAAAAAGAACTTACTTTTATGAAAAAATCATTTATCATTATTTATTGCCCTATCCCAAGCACACATACCTAATCCTGTCCCCTTCTACCCTAGGATGCACAGGTAATCCCAATCATATATATATTCACTATTCTAATTTCCCAATAAAAATGTAAAATTTTTTGAAAAATTGATCACAGTAAACTTCTTTTGAAAATATTTTGAAACAAACTTATCCAAAATTAAAACCGCAAGTATCCCAGCCGTACGAAAACATGCCCGGTAAAACACATGGCACCGGCCGACATGTTTTCATACGATTGGGAGACTTGGGGTTTTAATTTTGGACAAATTTATTTTAAAATATTTCCAAAAGGAGTTTACTGTGATCAATTTTATATCAATTTCCAGGATAGGAAAGAATCAATAATTCTGTCGAGGCGAGTTTACAACCACAGAAAATTGGAATGTGGATAGCAATGTGTAGGGGTCGAATAATTGGTCCGATATTTTCCCAAGAAACTTTAAGTGCCTAACATTATCAGCATTATATCCTATTATAAACCACTTACACGATGAATTCTAAATGGGATATTTTCAATTTCCAGCAAAGAGGACACTACCACATGTTGCTCCTGAAACGGATAGTTTTTCGATACGTTACCTGCCTTATGCTTCTATCTTGAGCAATTACGAAACAAAATATTTCAAAATCTTCTTCGTTCAATATAAGAATTGCAACAAGGAAATGAATGTGAAATGGGTCAAATTAATCAGCATCGATTGGAAAGATTACTGGACAGTATAAGTAATTTATGGTTAAGTGTAATGGTAGACATTTTGCGCATTTACAGTAGTCTGCAAAAGTGATGCATTCCTCCAATCACCTTTTGGTTATTTTCCTTTCAAAGATTATTATTATTATTCCCCTCAGAAACGGATGGGAAATGCAAGAATGTAAATCATTGTGGTCAACCTTCACAATTTTTAGTAAGGCGGTAAATTCAACTTGTCCTCAATCACTAAAACTCAATCTGTACATAGAAAGAATAAATAAAATGTCTTCTATTGCATTATTTATTTCACACTGATAATAGTACTCGTATTGTGTAGTAATGTGTTTCTAGTACCCCGCACGGCATTCAACGTGTTAAAAACTCCAGCACCATACGTAACGTGCGATGTGTCTTTACATTGTGGAAGTAACAATAAAATATGATAAAAATACTTGCTTTGATTTTGGTGTATCAATGAAACCAGTACCGCATTCAGTCTAAGAAGGCAGTAAACAGACATTACAAAACAGCGTTCTCGTCACCCCTTGTCTTACCTAACCGTAACAGTGATTTGTGTAAAATGCACCTTCTTGATACTTCGTAAGGATGTCTCTCACTGTACTGCATGCACATCTAATTATTTTGGCGATCATTGATATCACATACAATTTCAACTAATTTTAAAAATTCATAAACTTTAGACAGTATGGTAGCATAAATACATAACACAAAAGTATTAAAAAGAATTTTTATAATACAGACAACTATTCCTTATGAAACGACTAAATAATAATAAGAGCGACTATGCATACAATTACATAAGCCAAATTACAATAAAAACAGATAAATCTACATCTGTATAGTCAAAAAAACTAATTCCCCGCTGTGCAATACAATGCATTCACATGTAAGCATTCTTCCTATAGCCTTAATGAGAAAAAAAGAAAGACAAAGAATCAAAACAGACAAATTGTTTTAAGAAACACACTTATGTGCAGTTATATCATCCGCATATAAGCGATACTTGCTGATAATGACATTTCCAGAAGGTGAACCAGAAGTATAAACAAAGAAAAGCAAGGGGCTCAAAATTGCACCTTGCAGAACCCATTGGGTTCGGCCAATCACGCACGAGCAAATCAACCCCGAGATTTCTTAAAATATCTAATAAAGTATTGTGGTGAACTATATCAAAAGCCTTACTATAATGCAAAAGGATTAAAGCAGTGACTGTATCGTCGTTTGTTGGAACTATACGCAATCTTGGAAACTGTAGGAATCCTATCCGAAAGGGGACACAGGGGAATACGAATCAAAATATTCTCGGATAGTCAATCAGTCCTCAAGGCCCTGAGCAGTGGTACAATTACGTCCAAATTATTATTGGAATGCCGCAACATGCTTAATGGCCTGGCCACTCAGAACCAGATCACCCTGGTCTGGGTGCCAGGACATGAGGGGCACGGGGGAAATGAGATGGCAGACATCTGCGCAAAAAAAGGGGCTGAGAGAAACTTTACTGGACCTACCCCACCTTTTGGGTTTAACAAAGGTCTCCTTAAAGGTGAGATAAAGAAATGGACAGCGTCCATTACAATGAAACACTGGAATGAGACCAGCGGGCTGGAACATTCCAAAAAATTTCTGAGCTTCGATGCTAGGAGGGCGGACCTCGCCCTAAAACTGGACAGGGGAAGCTTAAAACCCTGACAGGGGCACTCACAGGCCACTATACCTGTAACAAGCACCTTCACAAAATGGGCTTATCCAACACGGACACTTGCAGATTCTGCGGAGAAGAAGAGGAGTCAATGGAACACTTGATCACTAACTGTGGGGCACTAGGCCACAGGAGATATAGACTACTACATGCATATACGCTGAATGAGGAGTACCTATTTACACTCCCATTGAAGGAGCTGATCCTGTTCCTCAGCGTATTAAATAAATAAATAAAACAAACAAGAGGAAGCACAATAGATCAACGTGGTCGCAGTGCAAAAGGGCCATTTTGGGCCAGATCCCACCTCATTACAATACAATACAATACAATTCAATCGTCGTTTGTTGCACGGATAATATCATTCACACTATGAATTATGGTATATCCAGATTTGAATCCTGATTGGAACGAAGGTTACATGTTGTTCAGATTTACACAAAACCGTAATTGATTTTCAATAGAGCGCTCAAAGTCTTTATCTCGTGCCAGTAGTATATACTGATAGGATGAAGTTTTAATATACTTTCAAGATTACTTGTCTTAGGTATTCCAATGATGACCGATGATTTCCAGATAGTCGGACATACTGCGTTTTCAACACAGTAATTAAAAATGTGAAGAACGTAACTAATCAGCAAGGGAACTCGTACTTTGAGCATGGCAATATCAATCCAAACTGCACTATATTTGAGTTTATTGAAAGAGTTATTGGCGTGGACGAGTAAGATTTTCTCAAATGTGAACTCAAATTTTCTAGTTGGAAAGTTGGATTCATTAAGGGAAGGTTAATTTATTATAGGATTGGTACCTGAGGAAAGGAAACTCTGATCAAGAGCCTCCACATATTGCAAATTAGAAGGTAACTTCCAACATTTAATTTTTGAATTTCCTTTCACACCTTCTGGTTATTATTACAATTGGTAGAGCAAAGGAGGGCAAAATATTGTTTTTTTGTCCATCTTTTACAAGTTTAATGGCTTTATGACTTCGCTATTCATGGTCTTGCGCTAGAAGACGACAGAACAGATTTCTTTTCTAACGGATCATGACGATCTACAACATGTGAGATATTAGCGTTGAAGAAAGATTTTAGGCCAACATTATTAAGATCATAAATAAAGAAACATGGAACTTACAGATTAGCTACAAATTTATCAAAATTGACATTGGCAAAGTCCTAATTTAAAAGGAACGTTTGAAGTTTATATTGCTTTTGAAGCCAGCGGCGCTTAGATACCCAAATGATATGAGAAATCAACAAGAAATAGATCAGTTTGTGACAGCTGTGGGATATTGGAGGTAATAATCATATCTAGTAGTGTAGCAGAGGACGTAGGCTGGTCGATAACTTGAATGAGATTAAAACTGTCTAGAAGTGTGAAGAATCCAAGGTGTCTTCATCATTCAAGTATAGGAGGTGGGTATTGAAATCTCCAATGTAAATGTGTAGTATAATTACTTATAACCATAGAATCGGCTATAATCTATTCAAAATGATTCAGAAAGAATCAGAAATTAGTCCCGGGTGCTCTGTAAACAGTCCCAATTGTAATTGTTTAAGTAGATACTCAGAGAAAGTTTCAAAAGCAAAAATTAGAAAGTAAGGACCATTTGTAATTCTCTTAGCATATCATTAACTACATGAATTAAAATGCCATTTATAAGTCATTACTAGCTCTTAGATCTGTTAGAATTTCAGTGGGAACAATAAAACGATGGCGGACAATGGTACACACAGCAAGCTAACTACAAGAATTGTAGAAACCGAACGGCTAATCCCAAGAAAGTAATGCTCCACGTATTTAAATAACTGAATCGGTATGATAGGGTAAAAGGTGAAGAAATTTATTTATGTTTTAAGAATTAACTAGTAGTGAGATATACTACTATTCAATATCTCCAAACTACACCGGTTTTCACTATTTATGTATTGAAATCGGCAAAAGACCGAAGAAAGTTCAAACAAAAGAGAACAAAATTTTAATAATAATATATTCATATCATAGGAAAGACGCATTTAGATTTTAAACTTTCGCCAGTTTTATAAGAAATATTTGGAGTCACTGACAGTATGTAAATAATACTAAAATTCAGGTCATAGCTGGAGCAAAGTCTAGTGGCTCGTGTCCGTTCTATCATGCAGGTAATCAATAATATATATCGAAAAACTTCGAATATGCAATTGAAAAATAAAGGCGGATGAAGACAATTTAGAGAAAGAAATATAAAGTCCGGCCATATGTCAAGCACGATGAAATTTTTACCTACATGGCCGAATAGTAAGCTAGTATCTAGCGGGGAGATCGACGACAATCGGTTTTTTAAATTCCATTCAATGATATATAATTCAGTGGTTCTAAAACTACACTTTTATTTGCCCGTTCTTTATAATCATTTTGTTTTCGTTTACATTCATTGACTTATTTTGAACTCATATAATTTGTAAACAAATTTGACGTATTACTTACGACAAACCCTGTATAACTGACAAAGGAACATCTCGAGTTAACAAGTTAAAAAATATTGAAACTTTGTTCGTCGTATTTCTTAGCAGCCCCGTGCGAAAATAATCAGGCAGTTAGGTCGTAATTATCTTGAGTATGCTATATATCAAACATAGGTAAGGGTGGATTGTATATAATGCCTCCTGGAATATCCACACAATTTCTGGATATTTAACGTGCTGAAAATTTTTGGGTCTCTGGAAAGACTTAAAAGGAAAGTGAGGAAGTATGAAATCTGTAACACACTAATTTGCAACGGTTTTCACGCACGAATAGACGCAAATATGCGAAAGGGTTGGATGTATAAATAACAATATATGTAGCCTCCCCTCCCCCCTCCCCACACACACACACTAAACTCATATCAACAAAAAGATACAACAAGGGTATTTGATTGAAAGTACTATGGTGTAATATAACCACATCACGAACCGTATTTCGGTTAGATATGTAATGCAGAGCTGCCGATATAATTTAGCATTCAAATCAGTTACCTGATGACATTCATGTTGCACTGGGTGTACATGGATACAAAATAATAACGCCAACATGTTGATAAAACATAAGAAATATGTTGCGTGTCTTACTATGCATTCAGTAACATTTTATTTACTGTACTGACACTCCCGTTGATTTGACTGTATTGTTTCTTAGCATCATAACCAATGATGGAAATAGTTGATTTAATCTTTCTACAAACACATGAACGCGAAATTAGTGGAATATATGGGCTGTCTATAGACGAACACATATTTGTATGTAAAAATTAGTTTCTTTCTTTCGCCACCACCCACTACCGTCAAATGCAAAGCCTATAAGTGATGAAGCAGTTATAAGGTCGTAAACTCAATGATGAGTATTTATTCATAAGAGGGATCAGCTGAATTTATTGAAAATAAGAAAATCTAGTAGACTGTGAAAACAATCTGTATCACACTGTTTATTTAGAGCAACTTTTTTTTTTGTCATTTGACGTTTAGTTGTTGAAGTTACACGTTCGTTATAATTCAGCTGCTTATTTTTTAAAAAGTAAAATAAAATGGAATTAACCAGAGCACACTTTCGAATCATAATTTACTATGATTTTAGAAGAGGTTTAAGCGCTTATGAGTGCAAAGAGATTTTAGATTCAGTTCTTAGTGAACAAACACCTTGGCTACAATTTACCGATGGTATAAGGAATTTGAACGCAAAAGGAATTCTGTTCGGCATCAAAAGGAGCAGGGCGTCCTCCAACGGCTATTAACGACAAAAGCATATCTGCTGTTACAAAAATAAGACGAAGAAGAAGACAATGAAGTCACTTATGCGGTAATAGAGCATCAACTGCAGCTGTTAAAACAATCATACACGATCACCTGCATCTAAAAAAGTGGTAAGTCGTTTCACCTTCCCGCCTTCCAAAAATCAGAGGGTGTGAGAATCTGCCATGAAACCTTAAATTTATTAAATAGCTAATGGCAGGCACCGATGTTTTTCCAAAATAGTGACAGGTGAGAAGAGTTATTCCTTTCTTGAACCTTCCCACTCGCCAAGAGTCGTATATGGATTCACAAAGATAAAGAAACTCCTACAATGACTAAGAAGCAGCGAGTTATGAAAATGCTTAGGTATGCGGTATTCTTCAGAAGTATGGGCTTAGTAAATGCAATTAAGCTATATGGGCAACAGACAATTACAGCTAAGCGGTACATCAAAAAATGTTTGCCTGAAATGTTCAATAGAGTTCGGGACAAGTGATTTATGCTCCACCATGACAATGCATCGTCCTAAACAGTAGTTCCAACTTTCCAGTTATTATTTGTTGACAATGAGAAAAATATTAAAGTAGTAGAACATCCGTCGTACTCACCTGATTTAGCAATGTGTGACTTTGGCAATTTTTTGGGTTTAAACGAAATTTTCGGGGTAGAAGATCTTCGTTTGAAGAAGAGATTGATACCGCAGTTCACGCTTATTTTGAAGGTATTCCGAAAGAAGATTGGTTGGGAGCTTTTAAACAGAGGAAAGAAAAAACGCTCAAGTGCATCATTGCTGAAGGGAATTAATTACTTTGACCATATTTAAAATAAAATCCTAGAAAATATTAACCGTGCTTTTTATTCTCAATAATGTCGGCGTATCCCTCGTATAAGTGGATATATTTTCAATGTAATATAGATACATTTACTGTGTTTACTACAAAACTGTAATAAAGGAATATCTTTTAAATAAATTAAAAGTGTCAGATTAACACACCTACAGTAAGAGATACTTTGTTTCCATCTTATATGACGTATTAATCTACATAAATCAAAAATATTTATGTATTACTGAAATTACTGCACATAAATACGTTATATGAAAGGCATTTAAAAAATTAACAGTCAAATTCAAGGTTAATGTATCATGAATGAAAAGTGCGACAGTCTTTGAAATAATACGTAAAGAGTAAAAGTGTATGTTATAACATACTATTTTTACATCGACGAACAAAGGAAGACACCTTAGACCTTGGGCCAAGAAATGGCAGGCAAGTAAAACCGGCCCTGACAATGCCGGACCATTGTGTATACTCACCAGACTACACCAAAAGCTCCGTATCCAATGGGTCTATCAGGTTGTACCTGCTCTTGAGTATGTGCCGGGGCGGCTGCATGTTGTGGATGGTAATACGGTTGGGCGGCGTGCAGTCCACCCTGCTGGCCGCCAGCCGTCGGGCCCGCAGCACCGTGCAAGGACATGGACACAGACATCGACGCTCTGGAGTGGCGGGTTGGACCGACCACAGCCATCAAATGCACCAACTCGTTTAAATTAATAAAAACAACTTATGCACAAAAGATAAAACGCCAGCACATAATCTAGTAAACACCTAGTCCGATACTGTTTTCCTGTCTTTTTGTTCTAGCACTGTCTCACTCTTTCGGGATTGCCACAAAAACGAAAGCTAGGTTCGCACAGTACGAGCGTTTGTACGTCCGATATTCTTAATATATTTAGCTAATTCACACGTGCAACTCACTTTTTGGCCTCACTTAACCTCTAAAATCGACACACAAAAACACATATGTATTTCCGCAGAATAAAATGTTTCTTGACGTCTTAGAAGTAAAATTATTTATTTAGTATTGGTATTATTAGAATATTTCTTCTAACGACGATGTTATTCACATTTATGCTAGTCACTTGCCTTTTAATTGGATTAATTTTCACGAATACATGAGCACTAACATAAAATGGAGCCGTAATTTGGAATAGAAGCATGTAAACTGCGCGCACTCCCGACTGCTTGTTCTCTAAACTGATCGTTACATCTATGGAACCGAAAGGGAATCTTCACACCTTCTATGAAATAAGAAAAAAACAGTTCAAATAAAAAATAAAGAAGGTTATTAATCTTTTGGCGCAGATGCAACCTATTCCACGGTTGCTAGAAGACTATTTGCGAATACTACCGATTGAACAAAATCCAGACTGGCACGCATGCGTAGTAGTAAAACAGCTGATTGCAGTGCCATTACCAACGTTGGAAAGATGTTTTACCGGCTATCTCCTATTAAAGCCATAAAACGACTGCCTTATTTCAGATTAATTGTGAAATAATAAATAAGAGCTTGGCCTACAATGTTTTGAGATAATGAGATAATTATGTTCAATTTTAAATATACTTTGATTCGCAAAATAATTGAACAAAAATTGCAGGTTGAAGTTATTAATGTTATTATATTATGACATACTAAAGACATGTAAGTACATACAGTAGTGGACAAAAATTAAGCACCTAGACCAATTGAAACTTACAAAGGAACATTCCGAACTCGAAAATTCAAAAAATTATGGAAGTTTGAAAACATGTAGATCACAATACACATACACTACCGTCCATATATATGGGGACGACAATAGACATTAAAGAAAATCATAGAAATAGTAATACTAATATCTTCAAAGTTATATTATACATTACAAATGTAATTCGTAAATTTATAGGGCAGTTTAATCAAATAACCCCCTAATAGGGTACACTTTACAAGTAATTTGCATTTTATCACCATTGCTTTATTTTACATTTTACGATACCTGGGACTGTATTAGTCTCTACAGTAATAAGATAAAAATAAATTTTAGGAAAACATTGTTTGCACTGTAAGACGAACAGATTCCAACAAAGAAATTATGAAAATATCGGAAAATGTATGGAAGTATTCCAAATAAAGCGTCAGTTTAAAATTTGTTATCTTCCATGTCAGATCGTCGTTAAAAATGCCAAAACAACAAGAAATATCAATTGAAAAACGTCTGGCTATTATAAAATTACGTGGCAAAGGATATTCAATAGCACAAATTGCTGTAAAAGAGAAGCTGTCAAAAAATGGAGTATTCAGTACTCTTAAGAGAATGCGGGAAACTGGTTCACTTCGGAATAGAAAACGGTTAAGGCGAAAAAGAGCAACGACAGCCGCTGAAGAACAATTTATAATAATAACTTTGAAACGAAATTGGTTTCTCACCGCCCTAGAAATCACTCAGCATCTGAATATTTCGAGAAATCCACCAATATCTGTCACACAGTTAAACGGAGACTTCTTGCAGCAAAACCAAGGGGAAGAATAACTACGAAAAACCATTGCTGAAACCGCAAAACAAGAAAAAGAGACTGAAATGAGCCATTCAACATAACGATTGGACGCTTGAGCAATGGCATAAAGTGTTATGCACCCACGAATCCAAATTCCAAATCTTTGCTTCAAAACGTCGATCGTTTGTGAGGCGGCAGATTGGAGAAAGAGCAAGTGAACAATGCCTGGTTCCTACAGTGAAACACGTTGGAAGTAGTGTGATGGTTTGGGGTTGTCTTGGTGGTACAGCTGTAGTTAATTTGAAAAAAATAGACGGGATACTGCGTAAGGAGGGTTATCTGAATATCTTACAGGAAAATGCTGTGCTAAGTGGGGAAAGATTATGTGGCCAAGGTTTCGTTTTCCAAGAAGATAACGATCCCAAACATTCATCTTGTTTATGTAGAACTTATTTGGTGTCTCTTGAGGAAGAAGACAAGTTGATACGAATTATATGGCCACCTTAATCGCCGGATCTGTCGCCAATGGAGCTAGTGTGGGATGAATTAGACCGCAATATTCGAAAGAAAGGAGTTAGCAGCGTACGAGATCTTGGGAGAAGCTCCAGGTAGCATGGTCTCTGATTAGAAGAATGCCAAGAATATGTGCCGCAATTATTAAATCTCGAAGTGGGCATATTGACGAAAAATCAGTTTAATTATATTTTGTAGTATTGTGTGGTTCTTTTTTGTTATTAAACATTGTTTTCCCAATGTCAAAAATATATTAATCAATATTACTACAAATTTACTCTATTTACTCTATCTCTAATATTTCTGTTCAATTCAACGAAAACGTCAATTTTAGAGTCATCCCCATATATATGGACGGTAGTGTAGGTATCTAGTACGCATTTTTTTTTTTTTTTTTTGGAAAACAGTGAGTGGGTCAAAAAGAAATTTGAAAATGGAAAATTTTGCATTTTGCCGATACGCATAACTCGCTAACAATAAGAGATAGGGAAAAAGTTTTAAGACAGAAATTGTTTGTTTGAATGAGTTTTATTAAACAGATAAGAAAAAAGGTATAAACTTTTTTAATATTTTTTTGACAGGTAAACATCTTTGGGATTACTAATAGGCAATAAAGATTGGTTGATTGAATAACGGATATGTAGTTGTACTGTTGGATTTGATTTTATAAACTAACAAAAAATTAATAACTACATTGTAAATTATTTTGCATTAGAATTTACAATAATATACCAGCGTTAAAATACTTACCAATATAACTTTTGTTTATATTTTAATATAGAATGTATTATTCGGCGTGGTGATGAAACTCCGCAAAAAATGTTTAAAACAGCAATTTCTTGCGCCATGCACATCGTACGATGGCATGGCTACCTGTTGTGAATTTATCTTATCTTTTTCTTGCTTAATGTAAGAGGTCTTTGTAGACTCAAACACCCGAGTGTCACTTTACATATATTTTATTGAACTAGGATGCATGTGGATACACACAAACGTGGAAAGTGAAAATTTTTTAAAACATTGGTTACACTTCTGTGCGCATTTCTGAATGCATAAAATCTTGTTGTGTGAAAGCAAAAATTGCTGGGTTTTCAAATTCATCGGTCTTTGGTCTACACATTCGATTTTATACCAAGCGTAAGCAAATGGGTCGTAAATACGAATAAGAGATTGTAGTTTTATAATATTGCATTCATGTAACACAATATCCCAACCATACAGTAGTACAAGGTTAGAAAATTTTCTTACAAAGTTCTTCCAATATGCGAAAACCATATACATCAAGAGGTAATATTATTGATAAAGTTTTCTTTGGGATATTGGTTTGTATTGTAGCAAGACAGTGGCCGGCCCAAGAGTGCAATAATAAAATGCTGTGAGTTCCCACATTCGGTAAATATACATTAGTTAACCATCGCTGAAATAGTTCTTTTGTTAACTTTCCACGCGGGTCGAAATTACGATTTTGCTCTTTTAGGATAATGAATAGAGGTGATATTGTTGGTAGTATGGTATAACTATGTATAGGTGCAGACATAGACTGCGTAAAAAAGTAAAAGAATGTTTTTGTTCCCTGCACACCTATACTGTGGCTGGAATTTAACTCTAGATTAAATCCGTTCTCATCGGCATTGAATGTATTATCTATCCCAACCTGCCCTATATGACCTTTAGCAACATTAACGAAAGTTGAAGCAATTTCATTCAGTTACTCGGAGTCTGTGCCATATGATCGCGTAATAAGTGTATTTATTTTTCTTGAAATTATTTTGTAAACTCCCTTAAAATTCCAAACACAGTGCTGTGATGCTTTAAAATTCTCTAACTCATTGTCTGTATTAGTTTGTAATGGCCATCGCTGAACGTTCAAATCATAAATAATGGCACCTGAATCAATACTATTTACAAATTCATTAATATGAAGTGAGAAGTTTTAAGAAACTTTTCTCGTCGCGCACCGCATCTGTTTATTGCTTCTTCCCACCTAGAAAAAAATAATCTAATAATACTATAGAATAATACAAGTAAGAACAAATCGTTGCTATGCCACAATATTACTTCACCATTTATCTGTACAATTTCTGCAAAAAACTTTTGCTGGACAGTATTCAACGCAAGTCATCTTTTCTTTCCACTTTTCCAATACGTAACAGCGTAGGTTTTATATTCTAAAGTTACGATACCTTCTTCTACTGGTGTACAATCTTCTTCTTCAGCTTCTATTGCTTCTAACGATTCTTCCCTTGTGGACGAAAATTCTAGGGAATATGGTGTGTGGGGTTGCAAAAATTCTAGAGTCGTATCAGTTTTCAGTGAAGAGAAAGGATATTTTTATTATGTCGTGCAATTCGATTTCGTTGGTATTCACAAGGGGCCCATTATATAACCAACCAATAATATTATTAATTTTAAGTTTCATGAGTTATATGGTATACTACTTGCTTATCTTATTCAGCCTATTTTCTTTACAAAAACATGTTTACTATTTACTGGTCTAATGTAACCTCCTTCGATAACCTATAACTTTTAGATAAGAAACAATCTAATCTAATGAAAAATACAGTAAATATTTTTTCCTACCTGCTGGATGAACCTTATCCGAAATAAAAAAACAATTTTTTCTTGAAACTTACCGTTAGCGAGTTATGCGCATCGGCAAAATGCAAAATTTTCCATTTCCAAAAATTTTTTCACACACTCAGAGTGTCTTTCCGTAGAAGAAAAATTGTGTAGTAGATACCTATATGCGATCTACATTTTCCCAAAGTTTCATAATTGTTGTTGGCAAAAACAAAATGAAAACAAATATAGGGACCATACTATTAATTCTGATAATTTGTAGTCTTAGAAGGAACATGTATATGTGATTGGATTTTATTTTTCAATCCATAAAATATACAGTTTACTATAAATAGGTGAGAAAAGATAGCAACTTTTTAGTAAACATTTATTGGATATCATACTTTGATTTTTCAAAATAAATATTAATATTTTGTGGTATAGCCTTTAGTTTTAATAATAGTTGTACATCTTCGAGATGTAAATGTTATCAAATTTTCGACGATTTGGAAGTCAAACTATTCTCATTCTGTTGATAATGCCGCAAAGAGTTCATCATTTTTATTGACTCTTATTTTCGTTGCAATTACACATACGTTTCCAACTGGATTGAGATCAGGAAATTAACTGGGAAAGAAAATAAAACTAATTTTGGGTTTTCACCGTTTAAGCGGCACATTCCATTCTGCAAATGCATACATTCACCTCTTAAATGTTTTTGTTAAACAAAGTAAAATATCTATGTTACTGGAAAACGGTATAAATTAGAATTATAGATAGAATACAAGAATAGGATCCTCGCCAAAAAAATTCTTTTTATTTTATTTACCTAATTCAGTACTTCCTCTAGATGCTGAGACGCGCAAAAGAAAAAACGGAAGCCACATGCATATTCTTTTAATTTTTGTTATTATTATTAATTTGTTTTATGTTGGTTTTGGCGGGCTTTGCTGGATTTTCCTTGATTTGGTAGAGTCGTGGGAACCTGATGGAATTCGAGTTGGACAGAGAATTGCCTGGACAGTAAAGGCTGCTTTTCTCTCCTAATTTTATGAAAACATATTTTCTCATTATATTTGTGCTTAATGCACTTTTCTTTGAATTATTTATTTAGAATTACTTAAAATAAATTAATAGCACTGTCAATTTTCCCGTTCACATATTTATAAACAATTACAATTGTTGCGAGCCATGAAAGGGATATCTTTAAAAAAATAATTAATAGCTCCTAGGAAAAATAGTGTTTATGAATTTATACAGAAATATTTCTTCCTATCAAAATATTCGAAGTAAAGAAATAACAGGACGTTCTTTAAAAAATATTAAAGTATAGCATGACAATGTCACTTTCAAAACACCATGTGTTAAAAGAGACCAACATATTGTTGAAAATGACAACATTAAATAATAGCAAAATGATATATGTATGTTACATATGTATTGTAGGAGAAACCCCACGTGCTGGGAACCAATTTTACTTTATGGTATCTCAAGAATTGTATTCTTATTTCTCCTGTTGACATGTAATTGAATTATAAATAGCTCTACAAAGTTAATTTTCTTTTCAAATCTTAAATTTTGAATTTTCAATAGTCGTAAATTTCTTTCCTATATTTTTCTAATCTGACTTGTTAATTTTTTAAATTTATTTTACATGTAAATAAATTGCTCCATTTCCAATTTTACACACTTATTTTTAAACAATATTAATTTTCTGATACAATCAAAAAGAAAAAGCAAACACAAATTAAAATACTAATCTTAAATTATGTGGATGTACTAAACTAAACAGCGGCCTCTATGAATATACTACTTTCAAACAATTCAAATCTATTCATACAAAAATAACGAATCAGATTGGTTTCAAACTTTTCTAAGTAGAACTCAAATAGCAACTTACTAGTCTATTTAAACAATTGAACAAAACCGGGTAGGTAATTGTAATACACCTAGTAAATCTCTTTCTTAGGAGTATTATATCTAGGTTAATAAATACCTTCGTGTATTTAGGATTAAGTGCAAGAAAGAGGAAGGATTGTATGTATAGTTGGCTCAAACCTTTGGATCTTCTTCATAGGATCTCTCGATAATCAATAATCAAAATTGCGAATGAATTTCCTCATCATTTCGGAGAGGACAAAATAACGCAGTGCTATTGGCTTCGCCGTTAAGCATCTTACACATATGCCAGCGCCTTAATAGGAAAACTGGACGTAGTTATCTTTTTGAAGCTGTGGGGCTATTTTTGGAGCAGCACTTTTAAAAATTATAAATATAACTTCTATGAAAATGCCTTTTTGATAAGTAGACAAGAAAAACTGCTTAGGATATCCTTCTTTTTTTAAATTACAGTTATTATGTTCTAAAATAGCCTCCGTACCACTATTATGTAGCACATAGTGAGAATTATGGGGATAGTGTAGGATCAGAACAATCATTAAAAATCTTACTGTAGTTAAAACCAGTGGTGGCGATTGGACGTAAAAATGTGTGGTGAGTGCGGAAGGGTGAGAGGAAAGAGGAGGAGGGGAGGGAGAGAGCGATGCAGAACAGAGGTTTATAAAGTAATGACATAATCATGTAATTGTATAAATGAATTTACATAAATTTTAAGGAAAGAAAACTCTACACGGTAATTATAAAATTTTCTTGATTGACAACAGATAACCAGACAAACAATTCAAATAGTGAAATATCACTACTCCTTCATATCCTAATTGTTGCCATTGCTTTAGAACTAAGTTCAATTTAATTTCCTCTGATTTAAGCCATTTGTAACTATCTCAATTCTGTGTAATTATCAAATAGCTTATAGGTACTTCTTGCTTTTCTGAATTAATCAAAGAGATCAAGAAGAACTTTTACATAAATATAACAAAGAATTTTGTAATCCTTTTTCAAAATTCTAATTCCTCTTTAAATATCACTACAATATATAATTTTCTTAAATGGTAATAGTAAGTTTATTCAAAAGAAACTACTTAAAACAATGATCTAATTTTCCTGTTTTTCTAATTCGTTTGGCTTTTCTTTTTATGTTTTCATTATTCAACTGACAAATAGTCCTGCTAATAAATAACGAGAAAACTAGTTCGCCCATAAGGATGTATGTTAGAACCGTAGTCACTGTAAATATCGAGTGGTATCAATAGAGAGTAGTTCATCCTTGCATCAAAAAGCGTTTTGTAGTTGGGTAATTTTTCAAGACAAGAGTAGGCATTACCCACCCTAGAAAATTTGTTGCCACACCTAGAAAAGTCTCCTGACGTATATATATATATATATATGTCTATATACATATATATATATATATATATATGTATATAGTAAAAATATATTTCGACCGTACTGTTTAGAGTAGAATATATAAAATCGAGCGAAAAACTCTATTGGGGTGGTCGGTCCGTGAAATAAAAAGTCTCATTTGTTCAACCTCTATATTTCGTCACCGTTTGGTAACTTCATCAGGAATATGAACTAGAGTAGATCATTAGCCCGTCATACATATTAACGTTGTATTAGACCATTAGATTTTGTACGTGTAATCACATGAACGCGTGGAATATGTATTTCATACATATTCCACGTTAATGTGTATCTGAGGGCTAGTGATCTACTCTAGTTCATACTCCTGATGAAGTTACCAAACGGTGACGAAATATAGAGGTTGAACAAATTTTACTTTTTATTTCACGGACCGACCACCCCAATAGAGTTTTTCGCTTGATTTTATATATTCTACTATATGTATATATACATATAATCACCTGGCCGGCTGCCCACTAGGAAAAATCTCTAGCTGCGCCAATGAATATCGCCTTTACTAATAAATATATAACAAATTGAAATTGACAATATCTATTTCGTTGTTCCAGTGATGTCTCTTCCTGGACGCTGGATGCTCATTTCAAACTATTACCCAGAGGCGGTTGGTACATGGGATCACAAGAGGACGTCAACGTCCTTGCACGCTGGGCAATAATTGTATTGAAATTTTAGAAGCGTATCCGCTCGTTATCCGTCACCTTGGAAACTCACCTCAACACTACCTACTTGATGGCACGCGCTAGTCTAGCCATAGGTCATAGGCAGTTTTGATAGATTATAGTATTAGTTTTAGCAGCGTCGAATAACATTTTTACGACTGAGTTTTAGTTTAGTCATAGTTTAAAATTTTAATACAATTATTTAGTAGAGTGGTAGGAGGTATAGGTACTCTTGTGCTCTCATGTACCAGCCGACTCATACCTATAACTTTCTCATATCCTTAATTTTTCGGACAACACATATGGACTATATCTAACAATAAGTGCAATGAAATCTATTCTTCTGTGAAAAGTTTCCAATATTGCTTCAAGAATGCCACTGACCAGCGATAGATGTTTGATAAAAGAACAGTCAACTGTGCAAACAGTGCAAAATTTAATATATTGGGAGTATTGTTTAAAACAGTATGGGACATGTTCTTTTTAACCTTCCTATACTCACGCATACGGTCTGTGAGACCGATTTATATAGTATAGTATACGTCTTTCATTTTGACGTGAGTATAGGAAGGTGAAGACCACTCTCCCGTTCGACACAACCTCATTTTTGTTCAACATCTTTTAATTCGCGGTACCACAATTTCTTTTTCTTTTCCTTCTTTTCTTCTTTCTGTTTTTTTTTTTTGAAAACATCCCTTTTCAGCTCTTTTGCACCAATTTTACTTCTTTTTTGACATTTGAAAAGAATGTAAAGCGTTATCAATCTTTTCCAGACTTCACTCGACAGGATAGTTTTTGTCTTGTCGTTGTCAGCATCTATTTTTGAAATGTCTTGTCAAGACCAGGAAAAAGTTTGCCTCCAAGGGGATTTTTAACAAATATGTATAATCAATTCACGCACTACCAGCAAGAAATCACGTACTACCTTGACACTTGTAATGGATCTTTAGCCACCAAATCTACTTCTTTTCAAAAACTTCACATTTTAATTCGATAGTTCCTCGTCACAGTTCTTCCTTTCTCTTTAGATTAACCTGATATAAACTTTTCACTAATTGTGAAATCTAAGAGATTGAGATTCGACGTACTTGATTTCGCTACTTTTGAGTTTAAACTAACTTCAGTGATGTTTGTACATATGAGAGGGTTCGATATGAATTATCTCATTATGCACGTATTACGCATGTTTGCAGTTATTTTTTTCTGCAGGAGTGGACAACCTGCGTTGCCACAGCCTCCCGCAGTAACTGCTGTCGCGCTCTTCGGCTACCCGCCGTGGGAAAATTGCAAATTACAAAATTTTAATCTTCTCTTGTCATCCGTATACGTAAGTTTCGCGGTTATACCGCTCGTCCGTACGGCTTTGCAAGAGCTGTAAGTTCGTATACAAATTTTATGTATATATAGTCTGAACATTGATGTTCATACATATGAAACAAATTATAGCAATAATAGGGAAAATATTTCTTCACAATCGTCGAAAACTACTAGTGCGTCTCTGGTTTACACAATCGGTTTCACACTGAAAATCAAATTTATTCGGACTTTATTCGTTCCGTGCTAGTTGCAAGTTCTTCATGCGTGAATCATGTATACACGTTCAGCATATCATGAGACACTATGAATAAAATTAAAGCGAATCACTAGCATGTCTGGGGTTCGTTAAACCTGTTAGATATATTGTGACCAAAAATTGGGAATGCCTTAGCGTGCCCTAAATTTAACCTCTTTTGAGTGATAGGATTTGAATCGACCTTTTTTTTGGTCAACATAAAAGATATATTTTATTTAATTCATTTCAGTATCTAGTTTTAATTCTGTAAAGCCTTGTCAGACATTTGAGATTTATATGCGTCATGTACCGTCCATATATATGGGGACGATTTCAAAATTGACGTTTTCGTTGAATTGAACAGAAATATAGAGTAGTTTTGTAGTAATATTTATTAATATATTATTGAAATTGCGGACACAATGTTTAATAACAAAAAAGAAGCACACAATATTATAACATAAAATTTAACTGATTTTTCGTCAATATGCCCACTTCGAGATTTAATAATTGCGGCACATATTCTTGGCATTCTTCTAATCAGAGACTCCAGATAATCGCCTGTAATTTCGGTTCATGCTACCTGGAGCTTCTCCCAAGATCTCGTACGCTGCTAACTCGTTTTTTTCGAATTCTGCGGTCTATTCATCCCACACTGGCTCTATTGGCGACAGATCTGGAGATTAAGGTGGCCAGATCCATAACCCTAAATCATCATACTACTTCCACCGTGTTTCACCGTAAGAAGCACATATTGTTCACTTGCTCTTTCTCCAGTCTGCCGCCTCACAAGCGATCGACGTTGTGAACCAAAGATTTGGAATTTGGATTCGTCGGTCCATAACACTCTATGCCATTGCTCAAGTGTCCAATCCTTATGTTGAATGGCTCATTCCAGTCTCTCTTTCTTGTTTTGCGGTTTCAGCAATGGTTTTTTCGTAGTTATTCTTCTCCTTAGCCCTGCTGCAAAAAGTGCCCGTTTAACTGTGTGACAGATATTGGTGAATTTATCGAAATATTCAGATGCTGAGTGATTGCCGGGGCGGTGAGAAACCTATCTCGTTTCGAAGTTACTATTATAAATTGATCTTCAGCGGCTGTCGTTGTTCTTTTTCGCCCTAACCGTTTTCTATTTCGAAGTGAACCTGTTTCCCGCATTCTCTTAAGAGTACTGAATACTCCGTTTTTTGGTAGCTTCATTTTTTTAGCCATTTTTGCTATTGAATACCATTCGGCACGTGATTTTATAATAGCCGCACGTTTTTCAATTGATATTTCTTTTTCTTTTTATAATTTCTTTGTTGGAATCTAAAATTTATTTTAATCTTATAACTGTAGAGATTAATACAGTTCTAGGTAACGTAAAATGTAAAATAAAGCAATGGTCGAAAAATGCAAATTACTTATAAAGTGTACCATATTAGGGGATTGTTTGATTAAACTGCGCTATAAATTTACGAATTACATTTGTAATGTATAATATAAACTTTGAAAATATTATATTACTATTTCTATGATTTTCTTTACTTTCTATTGTCGTCCCCATATATGTGGACGGTAGCGTATGTACGTACTCTCTTAACTCTGCCACTTTCATCCCATTTAACCGATTTCGTAACTTTTACCTTCATCTTCACTTTTATCTTAGACACGAAACATAGTACTCACAACCGCCGTTCAAAAAACTAGTACCAAAACCTATTACAAGTTTGTCCGTAAAATTCTAAGTTAGTTAAATCTTTATTATTTCAAATTCCTACAAATATTTCAATATTATTTTATATAACTTTTCTATACTCACGTCAAAATGAAAGGCGTATACTATACTATATAAGTCGGTCTCACAGACCGTATGCGTGAGTATAGGAAGGTTAATTAGGTTAAAGGTACGAATTCCTTAAGAAAGACCATAAGTTAAAAAATCTTTGTTTGACATTATATATCCTCACCAAATTTCGCTACAGTATATATATATATATATATATATATATATATAGCAGAAATGCGGACCGACCACATATCGTGTGAATATTGAGTACAGTTGCAATCAAAAGATCATGATCACTAGATAAATGAGGTGCGCTGTGGAAACTTACATTTTGCCAATGCACACGTGAACTTCAAGTGCTTTTTTATATTTGACTCACTGTATTTAGTTTTCGATTTTAAAATGAAAATCTGATAACTTTGTAACAGCAACATTTATCGAAACCTGTCACTACCTACCTACCACTTAAATGATGAATATGAAATGGAGTGGCATTACAATATTCCATACACTGATTCCTATTCTTTATTTTCTTTTCCTGCTTATATGAAAGGCGCAACACAATTCTTAATCAAAGCTATTACCCATTTTGCTCTTTAATTTTTTGTAATTATAGTTTTAGTCACAAACTTTTCCGCATATTTTTTTACTCTATCATTACATATTTCAATACCACTGGCAATTACAGAAAAAATAGCTATTTATTTCATAAATATAAATACAATACATCTGGCATACATTTTTGCTTACATTAAGGACAATGAAAGCTATTTAAGAGCTGACGACGTACGCACTATCATCGAAAAGTTTGACCATGCCTTCTTTAAACGCAAATATACGTATTACTTACAGATGATTAATATTATGTTGGACTAACTAGGGATTAAGCTCTTTCTATCTCTGGCATTCGTAAATTGCCCAGTAGGTGGGTGCACTGAGTCGTATTATTGTCCATATATCAGCTACTGGAGCAACTGCTTGACTTTGAATAAAACTGTTTAATTTTTACTGTATTGAGTTAAAATAAGTTTGAACAGGTAATGATCGTAATAGTGAGCTTACATTGAATGAAATTAAAATTTCGCCATTTTCAGTTTGTGATTTTAAATTCTTTTAAAGGAGTCTATACTATAAATTTTTTTAATCGTTTATTCTTTTTCTTAATCCATTTGCTAGTTATATCAACCAAGTCGATAAGTTGAAAGACTAATTTAGACGTGTCAACCTGGAGCTAGTTCATAGATTTTAAATAAAGAATTAGTGTATTTGTAAGATGTACATAAATTAATTCAAAATAATAGCTCAAAATTCATGAGTATATTAAACTTGCGACCATTTGGTGTCTCATAAAATCTCTATCCTTTTTAGTTCAAAATTCACCCACTAAGGCATTAAATGAACAGAGAACAGGTAATTAAACAACGAATATTAAAAACTAGGACTGAAAATCAAATAACGGATTAGAAAAGTATCTAATCCAATAATTTCCAAACATTTAGATTTGTACGTTCTGTGGATGCTTGTAATAATTTAATGAATCCCTTTATCAACATAATTGGTAAATGAGCTTTAGAAATAAGTAACTGAGAAATTTCATTTAATTTTGCAACATAAAGTTCCAAAAAATGGCGAAATTAAAGAAATTGTTTTGTTAAATGAAATTGGATAACACATACTAAAAATGTTAAGATTTACTACACAGACACAAGAATGTAGCACTAAATAAATTGCTTTAATAATAGAGGGTCAGTAATTCTGTATGCATTATATATTATTATTTAGGGACCGGTAGATGTACTTTCCTACCTCCCTCCAGCTTCTATTGTGTCAATGATACATATACTGCCTTTAAGTAATGTAAATGTAGAGAGAAAATGTTCACTATTTAAGACTTGCTGCAAAAGATATATTGCCGACGAAAATTGAGAAAAACTTATTTATATCTGCAAATAGTTCGATTTTCATAAGCAGCCGCGTCTACTTCATATTTCTCCACTACTATTGTAATAGGGATGTGCTGGGAGATCTTTTTCAGCTTTCAACATAAATCTGCTGGTTGTTAGTTATTACTATGGAACCATTTACATGACAAAATATGAGAGAATATACAATTACATATACGGTTTTAAGTGCAATATACAAGATAAAATAACGGCTATTTGTAAAATTTTTAAATAAATTGGCAGATTATATTAGTACAAAGAGCACACTGAAGAAAATGAGATAATAAAAATGTTTATCACATTTGTTTTTGCTTATTAGTGTAATAAGAAAGTAAATACGTATATTAGTTTGTTGGATTTCTATATAAATTTCCAAAATGTAGCCAAACTTTTCGAAGACAGTGTACATTCTATTGCACAACAATTCGTATGCAATTATGTTTCACATAATCTTAAAATTAATTATTCAAAATACATCTTCCGTTCTCGATTACGTACATATAATATAGCAACTACATCAAAATGATATGATTAAAATGACATTGTACATACATATATACATTTTAAATAATCTTAAATTTTTATTTGGAATATCACATAACATCGAAAGGTTTACGACAATTCAAAACCAGTGTTACAAGTTACAGCATATCGCAATTTATCTCGTAAGGTACTCTTTTTTGATAATTCGGTAACTTCAACAAATTAAAACAAGTTGATGATGTAGGTAGACGATTTAGTGGATCTCTTTTCCTTATTGTAAAGAAGCCTCTAATTACGCTACCTTGAAGAAGAAATTATTATATGTAATATGAATATTATATTATTTATTAGAAATGCTGCTACCTATTGTATCGCCCGTATCCTCATCATCACCTACTTCTACACATCTTATGGAAAATGGTGGTTCTAAGTGAGCGAAGCCTAGAAGCGGTGGCTTAGAACAACTTGTAATAAACTGAAAATGATATGGAGTTAATTCTAACAATTTAATGTCTGTCAAAGTGCAATTAAAACGAGATAATTTGTTCTAAATGAAAAGTTAGTGTTGATAAAATCCTAATAAATATTTTCGAAAGGCAAAACGACGGATCGCATCATTTGACCATTTTCTATTATTGACGTCGTTTCCAAAGGCGGTAAATGATACTATGTATATATTTCGGCATACCAAAATTTGTATCAATTTTACCTAAGAGCTGAATTATATTTGGGATCGGCAAGTACGAGTACAGGCAGAATATTACGAGCAAAAAAACATATAGATATACAAGAAAAATGAATAAATCAACATATAAATTGCAGGCTAAAGTGGGTCGTCCAGCAGTATATGCCTCTAAATTACCTTGATCTATCATAGATCTTTTGTATAAGCTTAGTCTCTAGTCAGTCCCCAACTATTAAAGTTAAAGGCTATACGTCTTCGGAGAGGTATGTTGCCCACTTCTCGCAGTTTGCCTGGAGCTTATTCCTCCCAATAACTAGGCTCCCCAGTCTTTTTCCTCGAGAGCTGAGCTATCCGTTCGAAGCCTACATCAACATTCGTGTTCAACATTAGGAAAAATCTTCCATTAAAGCTCCCAATTCGCAGACCTTTAGTGAAGGCTATAAATCCTGAAGGAAGAGCACTGTCCACTAGTACCTGTTCCTTCCTCTGGTTCGGCCCTCAACCTTCATTCTCGAAAACTTAAATATACAATCAAAGCCCACAACCAAATTCACGCTTAATACTACTAGGGCACACTTTTCCTTAAAGCGCCGAATTGTTAGCAAAGGCCATAAATCGTTCTGAAGGCACACTGACCACATTGTAGCAGTTTCCTTTTGCTTGGTTCTCCTTCTGACAAGACTTTTCAGCTACTCTCGAGACCAACGTTCGACATTTATGCTTTATACTATTAGGGCATATATTTCCTTAAAACAGTATCTCCATCAATATGAGTACTCTTGATCTACAAGTAGCTAGGCTCAGTCAGATGACCCGAGGCAGACAGTCGTTGTCAGAGGTTTGGATTAACATTGTCACAAGAGTGTGATAGGTTCTCAGCCTGTCCTAATAATCTTGTCCCATTATTAATTAGCTCTTTTATACCATCAATAATAAAGATTCGTAAAAATATGTTAGAAAAATATAACTTTTAGACAATTATTGGCCGCAAATTCTTATTTTCAAGTTGGAATAACATTTACTTTAATTGATGCTCAAACTGATATTAGCAGTAATGACATATATATGTACTTGTGTTACAGGGTGTTTCAAGGCACTTAACAAGAGCCCTTCCATTATGACTTTTTTGCTTTTATTACGTGCTTGAATTATAGATATGGGATATGGCAGGTTTATTATGTAATATTTTTAATTTATTTAAAACATTACTAAAATAAGCAAAATGTTTCAAACTAACTTTTAAAAACATTCCCTTTTCTTCTTCGCTGAAATCCTTTTCCAAAATATCCCAAAGCCAGCAGACTACTCTATGGGAGTCATGGAAACCACCGTAATATTGAGTGTGTTTTCTCAGATCTTTTAAATCAAGAGGTACGTTATCACCAGATATTAATCGTTGCAACTATAAACAACGTACTTCAAATATTTGTATTGCGTTGTATATGTGTTTAGCTGCATACCTCTGGAGTTGAAAATAATGCTAGCCATTCAGGATTTATAATGGATCGAAATCCCTAATAAATGCACTAGTCTGGTCCTTAATTTGGACATGCATATGAAAATGGGCCATCAAATGGATGTAGTTGATTCTGAAAACGATGGCATATAAACTAGCACTATCGATAGTAAATTATAAAAGAATATAAAAATTCATATTTAGGTATAAATAAATATAGAAAACATGTTTTGACGGCATAAAATGGATCTGTTACTTCCAATATGTCGCGAAAAGTAAAGAACTGCCTCTAGGAGGACCAGGACGAGGACGAGGTTGGTGGCACCGAATCTTACAGCGAAAGGTAGAAAGGTTTAAAGATTATGATGATGATAAATATAGAAGTGTACTCTTATTTATATTAAGTAAATTTTCCTGCTCTTAGACTACTAAATTCATCAAATTATTTTACAAAATTTTATACAGATCAGGTGTTCGTAATGACTTCCTCAATCTTTGAAATACGATACATTTTAATCAAATTATTCCAATATTTTTACATAGCGTTTGAAATTTATTATACAAAATTTGTTTTCATAGACCCAATGGAACAATTCATCAAAATAAGATTCTATTAACCTCATCTTTTTCCTAACTGCAAAGACAGAGACTTCTCTTAGGAATTTCTTGAAAATTAGTATATAAGAACAAGTTTGCTGGTACAGTAGTACCCCCGTATCCGCGGTGCGATAGCGCGCGAAACTATCAAACGAGTTAAACATGTTGGAACGGGCTTTAGCTGTCATGCGCGTTTGTATACTTGAATCAATGCATTTGTTAATTTTGTTTAGTTTTATTAGAATTATCGGACAAAAAGTGCTTGTCTGTTCTCATGTTTAATAAATTCGTTTATATACAACTAAATAAATTGTAAAGTGCTCAGTATTAGTGAAAAATTCAAATTATTGATATTTGATATTTATTCATTCCTCAGTGTAATAACTTACACAGAGTTGTCAATTACAATATTTAAAAAAAAAAAACAAAATATTTATATATACAAAAAGAAAGAAAACAAACAAAAACAGACTAGTACGAAACGCGTAATAGATAAACAAACATTAAACATACAAATATAAATAAAATAAAATACATGCATGCACATATGTATATATGCACACACAATATATGTACATAAAATAAAAGAATGAACATGATTGAAAAACGAATCCTGAATTGGTTGATTTTATATGAAGGCATGCAGTCTTAAGATGAAATAGAAGAGCAAAGAAAGTCCTTCACAGCAAGTACGGGTGGCGCATTGGATTTAAAACTCGGTTTAATCTAAAGAAAAAGAAAAATTACGGGAATCTGAGTCGAGAGCTGTTGCCTCGTTCGTGTTCGAACCGGTCTTATGTAAAAAAAAATACCCCAGCGGACATACATTCATGACTGCGAAGAAAGCACCAGATTTAAAAAAACAAGGACAGACTGACGTTGGTGCTTACCCCATCTTATGCAATTACATTTTCTTATTGTACTATGTAATATTATATTTTTGCAAAAATTTTCTGGATTGTAATAAAAAGCAATTTTGGTTATTAAGATTTTTGATTAAATTCACTAATTAGTAGTTTTTCTGGTACATATGGTAAAAAGAACTATTGGGCTTACTTGTTTTCATTTGTTACGGGTACAGCTTTTCCTCCTGGTATTAACTCATGCGTCACCAACTTGCCTAAATTGTCTTCATCTACACTGAATGTCAAATCGAGATCAGAAACATCACCTTTGTAATGTTTTACATAGTTTAAACTTCTGTACAACTCTGCGTCCAGTGATGGTAACTCATCTACGCAACTATAAAGTGCTTGTGCGGTTTGACCCAGAACCTGACTTAAAAAGAACAACGCAAACGGGACATCTACCACGATACCTTCGTATACGGCCTTTCCTAGCATTCTACCAACAAATTCAAAAAGTTGTAAATGGTTGTCTTGCAAATAGGATGTGGGTGATGGATATAGACGTTCCTCGTTTGTTACTTTGAAAAAGTTAAGGGCAGGATCAAATATACGTTTTATGCTTTCCTCTAGAAACTCTTTAAAGACACCGTCTTGATCAATTCCAGCCTCATCTAAACCTTGTTCGTTGATAAATCTCACTCTAATTACTCCTTTAAGCGCTTGAGCCGGTAACAGAGCCAATTGACGATATCCGTCTTCGACTATGCGAGATCTACAAAAGAAAACACGCATAATGAATAAGTAAAAAAATCTTTAAATTTCGGACATAAAATTCTAGATTGTGGAATTCCCCAGTTGGATAGAAACTAATTTGTGCCGTGTTTTATTAAAAAGAAATGAATGTTTGAAATTAAAAACAGTAAATATGTAAGTGCTAATAAAATTTATTTTCTGTAGTAAACACAACAAGTTGAAGAAGTTGGTCGTAAACGAAAACTAAGTAATAATACAAAATTTCACCTCTGCCCACTATTGATATTTAATAAGTAAGAAGTACGTTCCATGTTGAAGACATTGAAACATTTTGTTAATAACGGTTGTTAAGAATAATAAATTATAGAAGTTTTCAAAATGCCAAAAGTCAAAAGTTTACTTTCTTTCGTTTATTAGACGGATAATTATAAAACATACGAATGCAAAATAACAAAATATAAACAGTTCACTTCGTTCATTCCGATTAAGGATATTTCTGCACTAAGAACATTTACATTATCTAAATTCAATCATTCGATAAGTCTGTATCCTTTATGCGCGCATTGCTCAATATTTTTCCGAAATTTCGTGAAAACTTCTCTTATCTCCTCAAGAAAATAGAACTTATTGCATCTCTAATGCAAACATAACAATTCTACATCATTATAAGCTTATGCTGAAACGCTATTTGTTTTATCCGACACAAAAGTAGAAATCTATGCTTATTATATTCGGAGAGTTTGGCGGCTACAAAATGCGACCAACATTAACTACTCATTTTTCTTGAATATGTTCATTCAACCATTCACACATTCATCAACAGCGTCGTCCTTCGCATGGTAATTTATCCACAAACCAATTCAAAATATTTAAATAATTATGCTGATTAAGTCTTTCTTCAACGAAATATGGTCCAATGACACCACTGATGGGAAACAGCACACCAGGCATTAACTTTTTCAAAATAAATTTTATGCATAATTTGGATTATTTTTGCCCAATATGGATATTCTGTGATCAAGATACATCATTAGTTGTAAAGATAGATTCATCCGAGAAAATAATTTCTTTTTGGAAATTTCTATCCTTTAGAATTTTCTCACCTAAAGTAAGAGAAAATTCGAGCCTTCGGGATTCATCTATTTTTTCTAGTGTATGAAGAAATCAGACTTTATACGGTTGTACCTTATTTGCCTTAAATGTGTTTTACTAATTCCAATCTGCCTACATCGTTTTCTAAATGACAGCTTGGGCTGTTCGCGTAATGAATCCATTAATACGTTGACTGCCACGCGTGTTAACAACAAAATCCCCGTCAGGCCACCCGTAAGGCCACTGTAAGATGCGTGTACTGCTACCGCATGTCTGTTTACATTTCTTTCGGTATTCTCACCCTGACATCTGCTACGATCCTCACTTATCACGTTATTACTCTGCACGAGCAGTTGTAATATTTGCCGTGTACTGAATAGTACAATTTAAAATCTCTGTCCATAATTTTTCAATGGTGAAGAGAAACATGAAAAAGTCAGTGTGTAGTGATTCACATCGCAGTGAAAGGAGGACTAGTTACGCTAGTTGCTCAAATTCGGATAGCAGTGATGAGGAAGTGATCAGATTGCCCAAAAGAAGAAAAGTAAACGAATCATATCGTCAGATTCTGATGAGAACTCTTGCTGTCACCCGAATACGGGTGACGTGGCCTGAGGAGAGCTTTTTGCTGTCACCCGAATACGGGTGACACGGTAGTCAACGTGTTAAAGTACTTACATCATCTTCATGAAAGTTCTTCTTTTCGCTGTCGACTTTACCTTTAACCACAGCACAGTGGGCAAATCCTGGGTTTGGAAACTTCATTTTAAATAATCGAATAACCACTGTAATCGATAATTCGCCTATACCATAACACTGGATTGGGTAGATCCGTTCTCGTAGTACTTTTGTGATAGTGCTATAGATATTTCGATGTTTGAGATCAATTTTCTAACACAGAAAACACCACGACATAAATATTCTTCACAAATGTGAAAATGTTCTTTTATAGTTATTTTTGGTATATTCATAGCACACCATTTTGAACAAAGTCAATTGTTCATGTTTTGGTATTTGATTTCATTTTAATTCTTATATTTTGCTTCTTTTGTGTTCTCCTTTCTGTATTGATATTACTTATAGTTACTCAAATGTCTAATAACAGAATAAAAGATCAAATTTTGCACATTTGCAAAATTTATTATTCTGAACAACTTCAAACAAAATGTTTCAATATCATTTTTATTAAAACAATTTAATTAACAAAATATCAAAGTAGACATAGTGCTTTGAAATTCTGTATTCTTGTTCAGTTTTCCTTTACATAAAACTTTTCGCAATAATATTTTATGGTATCTACAGAACATGCAGAGCCTATGATTTCTTTTTTTTCTATTTCTAAGACCGACTTGATTTTTTGTAATATAAAATTGTGTAGTTTCTGTCCAAGCAAGGTTGAACCTCACAAGATGAGATTTTAACCAAAAAATTCAAGGAATTTTTAACCTATTAAGGCGTTAATCCGGGGACATGCTGTATGTATGTAGTAAACATAAATTTAACTAAATACAATACAATAGATTAAATAAAATAAGAAGATTTAATATTAATGCAGGTTATTCAAATCTACAAAATTCAAATTCTCTGTAACACTCATGCACTTTTCCAGAGCGGTGAACTAACTTGACAACAATCCCACTTCAAGCTACTCCATTGAAAAGGTGTATCGCAAAAGGTGGGAGTTTAAAATAAAAATGGTTTGCGCTATATATTGTCTCAATGTTGTAATAATAACACATCTTGTCTACGTAATTTTATAAATCAGCGATAAAAGATGATACTGAAATACGAGTTTTCAGTAGAGAATGCTGTTTCTCGCAACTAGGAAATAATATCTTACGTGTCACATTTGGAATTAGGAAAAAATTGACTAATAGCTTAGTTGATTGGTAGAGTGAATTTATTTTAGGAGTAGCTAAAATGGTAACAACATTCTACGTAGTAAGAGTAGGTACAGAAACATCGAGTATTCATCTCAAAACTAGCTCCTCTGCGTCGATGATTTTGTGCTTCTTCAAATAATTTCAATCTACACCAACAGCCTTGTAGTACTTATCAGTGTTCGTACAATTTGAGACAATACCTATATAATAGGATAGGGACTTTCCTTACCTATGAATAGTAATCAAGGTAGACTGAGGAGATGCACATGCTGATTCAGTAAGTCCTAAAACAGTCTTCTCATTTGTGATATATTTCCTGAAAAGTCTCACTCTCTCTTCATGCGGTATGATATGCGGCATTGTCTGCAGTAACAGTTGTGGGGCTCGTCGACCTTTATCCAAATCAGCCATAAATGAAGATATTTTAATATCTTTAATCAACCAGTGACCTGGTGGTGTGTAACTTCGCCTACAGTCTCGTTTGTATAGTACCATAAGTAAAGTGTGCAATGATTGAAATAGAGCGTTCGCATTAATTGTTTTCAAATCTTAAATGGAGAAATTCTCAAATACGTAAAATACCGAAATAACTAACTTACCAAACAGATTTCCAATGACAGCTTTACTTAAAAATATGTTCAAAAAGCTAGACATTAATATCAAATCGTTAAGTTTGAAAGGATGTTGTTGTTCATACATTTCCATGTCATCTAAAATTCTGAAGTCATGTAATTTTAGGAAGTGTTTTTCGTGTCAAGTTACGAGAGGGTCCGATAATAAAGATGCAGGGGAGAATAAAACAAAAACCTTATTTATAACATTGCTTATGTAGTTTCTTATTCTGCGTCCGTGTTGCGTTTAAAAACAAAAAGTCAAGGTCATTTCCGGTTAAACCGGAAGTCGAAAAAAGAAGACATTACGATTATTAAATGCATTAATATTTGTTATATAAGCATACCAGAATTGTTAAAAAAATTGCTTCATAAACAACGGAGACAATCGACCGCTCCGGGACTTTTTACTTACCTGTATATATACATATATGTCGATATATGTAATGGGCGACTTTAACAGTATAGTGGGTAAAAGAGACGATTTAACAACAAATGTAATAGATATACATGGAGAAAATAAAAGAAATAACAACGTGCGTTAGAGTATTGCACACTTAATAATTTAATAATTACGAATACTTTCTATGAACACCGTGATGTACACAAGTTATATATAGTATAAGAGTAGCAAAGAATAAAAGAGAAAAATCGATAATTGACCCTGTAATTGTGCGAACAGAAAATAGAAATACAGTAACGGACTTCAAAGTAAAGAGAAGTGCAGAATTATTTAGCGGTCACTATGTGGTTGTGCTAAAGTTGAAGAAGAAGAACAACGAGCTTATTGGGAAAGAAATTGAAGATATAAGAGCAGCTGGAGAAGATAACATAAGCTGATATAAATTGAGAGAGGAGGAAAAAACAAATAAATAGCAAAAAACTATCAATAGGGCAATAGAGAAAATAGGAAATAACTTAGATCACCTGAACACTGAAGACACATGGCAGATATTCAAGCAAATCATAATAACAGCAGCCAAGCAAGTATGTGGAACAATTAAGACCAAAAGCAATACAAAAACGCCTTGGTGGAATGAAGACATCAAAATAAACAGATATGCCAAGAATATTTAAATAATAAAACAAAAAGAAGTATGAAGATTATAAACAACAAAGAACGAAAGTAAAACCAACTGTAATAAGATGAACCAATTTTTTTAAAAGATTAGAAAGAACAAATAAAGTAAATAGCAAATTATTTTACAAAACGATAGCAATTAAAGGCAGTTTTAAGAGAACCCAAAACAATTATGAGTAGATGGAAAGAATATTTTTATGAATTACTCAATCCGATTAAAATAGAAGTGGAACGTGAGAAGGATGAAATGGAAAATGACACATAAAATGAAGAGCTTACGCTTGAAGAAATAAAAGACGCTATTAAAGAAAGTAGAATCGGTAAAGCATCCGGATATGATGGAATTACATGTGATATGATTAAATGTATGGGAAAGAAGGGCATATATTTGTTGCATATCTGTAATAAAGTCTGGAAAGAAGGAAAAATATCACATGATTGGGAGATAGGTTTAATCCTGCCTATCTATAAAAAAGGAAAGAAAAGAGATTGCTAGAACTACAGGGGATTACACTATTGAACACTGCAACAAAACTATACGAAGGAGTTCTGGAAAAGAGGCCCAGAACAGTTATATAACCACAGCTTAGCAATTCCCAAAGTGGATTTAGAAGATAGTATACAAGATGATCTTCTACTATGAAACAAATTATAGACAAAATATTGATCCAAGAGAGAAACGTATATAGCATTTTTGGATTTCGAAAAAGCGTTTGATAGGACACCGAGAAATATTATATGGAAGATTTTACAAGAAAGAGGGGTAAATAGAATGCCAATACAAGTAATTAAAAGTGTATACGTATCTAGCATAAACTATGTTAGAACCCAAAATATGGAATCCGATGAATTTGAGGTAAAAGATGGACTATGATAGGGAGGAGTTTTGAGCTCTATTATCTGTGTAGTTTTGATGGACAAGATAAATAAACAAAATGCACAAAAATAAAGAAAGGAGGCTAGAAAAATGTACAGATAATGGGTATATCAGAATGCGAAGGATCTATAAAGTAACGTAAATGTATGGAAAGAAAGACTGGATAATAAGAATTTGACGATAAATAGCCGTAAAGCTAAGCAATGAAGACCAAGAAATCCATGTAAGAACAGGTGAAAAGGAAATAGAGGAAAGAAAAGAAATTAAGTAATAGGGAGTAATAATTGACAGCAAAGGAAATCAAGAAAAAGACATCAAACAGCGTACAGAGAAAGCTTCAAAAGCATATTACAGCATGTGAAAGTCAGTTGTTAAAAAAGAAGTATCTATGAAGACGAAAATGCTTGTACCATGGGACAAAACCAAAACTTACGTCGTACGCCGTAAACTGTTCGAATTCGAGGCTTCTTTAGAAGAAATATTTCGCCCGTATGGACAAATGCGGATAAGGTTCAACATCGCTTGCAATTTGTGTGCCGACACTACTTCGTCACTTGCCCGTCCTCCAAGTTTACTTTTGTCCCATTATACATAAATCCATCTTCCAACCTATGTTGCTCTTTGGTAGTGAAACACGGACCCTCTAAAACACCCTGAAAAGCAGAGTCCTGGCGGTGGACAGGATTATCTACGTGGTGTTAAAGGCGTAATAAGAAGAAATCGAAGTAGAAACAAACAAATTAAAGAATATTTGAAAGTTGCACCGCCTTTGGAAATAGTGGAAGAAAGACAATTAGGATGGTGGGGTCATTTACTAGATGGTGATAGACCAGTTGAAAAAATATGGGAGGCAAGGACTTTGCGTCGGAAACGCAGAGGTAGACCAAAGGAGACGTGGAACAAAGGGATCACAAAAATACTGTAAAGGAAGAATTTGAGATGGAGTGAAGCAAAACCTTTGGCAATGAACAAAAAAATGGCGCAAGTTTGTGCACAACATATAGAGTGCTATCCCTCACGGTATATATATATATATATATATATATATATATATATATATATATATATATATATAATTTCGATTTATACCCTTATTGTCGGACATCCTCGTATATTATAAAAAAGCAAATGCATATTAGTGGTAGCATAATGATAATTCTTTTTATAGATGGCATTAATTCAGTAAAGTTTTAGGATACTTGGTTCGTTTTCATTTCTGTTTAAATATTAATAGATATTATAACAAACCCTCCACACTGCGGAAGCAGTAAAGGTGGCTAAGATATGTAGAACAAACTCACATAGTTGAACGGTTCTACTTCTACTTATCTTCAAACAAATCTTCGCCTATCGGAAAATTTAAATTCGAAATTGTTAATATGTGCATTATTATTATAAAATCGTATTGCTTTATATATGTCTGGTCTGAAGTATGTGAAGAGGCGTTCATAATCATCATTGCCTTCCAATTCGTTTGAATTATGGCGACGCCCGTTGACATTTGAAATCCATTTCTGGGGATGGATTATTCTTCGTCTTCAATGTTGTTCTCTTCCGTTATAACTTCGGATGTGTCTTTGCCAGTGATGTTATTTGCAAGGTTCGATAAACGAGTTCATGATAAGCTGTGTAAACCGAACTGACGCTGTCTCTCCTCCAAATTTTTATATAACGTGGCACCCACGCCAAACCAGACGCGGTTCCAACCCGGAAACAAAGTTAGACATTGTGATTTCGACCGCGGAAGCCTACACCTGAGATTACTAGTTATTTGTTTCCATTTCTTCCGGTCCTTAGATTTTGTTTTCTTGATGTTCATAAGTTTGCAGTTTTCGTATATTTCGTCCCACCATCTCCATATGCCTCCTAATGGAGTCCAATGTTATTCTTTGCTTGTTTCAGTGGATGCTCTAGTCATAATGAATCGCACTCATTTCCATCGTAGTGCTTTTATAGTATTTGTCTTAGTATGTTTGTCTTCTTCTATTTCAGCATTTGTTTCTCGTCGTTTGCCCCCTTCTTTTATTACATTCGGACCATGGATTGTTTTTAATATCTTCCTTTCAAATCCTGTTAGGTCCTCTTCTTCTCTTTTGGTTATTACTACAGTTTTCATGGCGTACATGATTATCGGTGTTATGAGTGTTCTATAAATATTTATCCTGGTGTTTTTGTTTAGCCTCTGGCTTTTTAGTGAGTATCTATTTCTATCCTACGCCTCATTTCCCTTTTGTATTCTTTGCGCCACTCCATTCTTTCCTGTTTTTCCGATAATCACTTCCAGATAATTAAATGGGGATACTGACTCGAATTTGTGGTTTTCTGTTGTTAGTGGTAACTTATTTTGCCTCATTCGTTTATCTCGGGCCCCGGTTTCCTAGCTGCCATGTCTACTTTTTTATTGCCTATATTAGTGTAAACCGTTTCGTTGCCGTTATCGCTACGTCATTTTTTTGGTCTGGTATTATATTCATTTTGTTCAGGTATGCTTCCCTCACTATTCGCTCGTTCTTATTTTTCTTCTTCCCTCATTTTATCCATGTTTTCCTCTTTCAACGTTTATAGAGAATATACAATCCGTCCTTTCAATAATTCGGACACTCCAATTGTTCGGACACCGTTACGATCCGGACATTATTTAGTTTATTTGCCTCTATAGTTCGGACACCTTGTTATAGACTTATTTAAATGTATGTTTATTAGACAGAATACACGGGAAATCCCCTACTTATGGCTACAAGCAAAATGCTATTTCTTGTGATCATCCTTATAGGCCGTACGTAGTTACATATACCGTTGTTTAGTTAGTGCGTTAAGTGGTAAAAAATAGTTGACATATGTCACAAAAACGTAAGAACGTAACTCTCACGTTAGAGACAAAATGTGAAATTTTAAAAGAAATAGAAAAAGGAAGAAGCGTGAGGTTCGTAGTCAATAAATTTTATACGCCACGATCGACAGTGGCAGATATTAAAAAACAAAAAGTACAAATCGCACAATTTGTTCGTCATTTCAAGGAGCAAGTATGTAAACATTAACCTAGGGTGAAATAAATTTTATATTAAGTTGCTGATTGTTTTAGAGAAAAGAAGAATTATGAAAAAGGGTGAGAATCCTGAAGTAGAAGCGGCATTGTATACGTGGTTTTTACAACAAAGGGCCATCCACGTTCCAATTTTTTCGGAAATTTTAAGAGAGAAAGCTAAATACTTTTACGAACAAATTACAGGAAAAACTGATTTTGTTGCTAGCAGTGGTTGGCTAGATAAATTCAGACAACGCCATGGAATCCGATTTTTGAAAGTGTGCGGAGAGTGTCTTTCTAGCGACATCGCTGCTGTTTCGCCTTTTAAACTCGAGTTTATGAAAATTGTGAATGAGATGAATTTATCGGAGGATCAAGTTTATAATGCCGACGAGTCGCCTATTTTTTGGCCAACTTAACCCACAGGAACACTAGTGCATCAGGATGAAAAGTCTGCTCCTGGTAGAAAAATATCCAAAGACAGACTAACATTTATGCCATGTTGCAACGCAACGGGAACATACAAACTTCCATTGCTAGTTCTTGGAAAAGCAAAAAATCCTCGCGTGTTTAAAAATGCAACATTGCCTGTTGTATATGACGGATCTAAGAAGGGATAGCTGACTAAAGTTACATTTTCAAGGTGGTTTAATAACAAATTTGTTCCTGAAGTTAAAAAGTTTCTGAAAAGCTCCAATGGACTGCAAAAAGCATTATTAGTGGATAACGCTCCATCACATCTGCTAACGGAAGAGATAAGTGATCCAAATTTCCGTATTTTGCTGACGCCGCCTAACTGTACGGCGTACGTAACTGTACGTATTGCAACCTATGGATCAAAATTTGATTCAAAACATAAAGGTTTTCTACAACAAAAATTTATTAAAATGTGCAGTTTCATTTGAAGATGGAGCCATTGCACAACATTTAAAGAAGTTTAGCATTAAAAATGCAGTTTGCTATTTACATAGTGCTTGGAAGCACCTCACAGAAAAAAAAATACAAAAGAGTTGGGATAAGTTATTGCCGAAATGGGACGAAGAAGATGAGTTACCACTCAGCATAATTAAAGAAAAGCGGCCAGCTACTATCTCGGGCCTAGAGGATGCCAGTTGAAATTCAAGAAATGGTAAAGATTATTAACGATGATGTACTGACACAAATATCACATCGGTAAACTCCTCACCACACAATTGTTTATAATAAAATCGGTGATACGTGTTTCGCTAGCTCGAGGCAAACATCTTCAACAACCGTATAAACCGAAGTTACTTCGGTTGTTGAAGATGCTTGCCTCGAGCTGGCGAAACACGTGTCACCGATTTTATTATAAACAATTGTGTAGTGAGGAGTTTACCGATGTGATATTTGTGTCAGTAAATTACACCATAGTCCTTGCAATCACCGTTAACGATGATGTAAGTAACGACGCGATTCGGGACTGGGTCTCAGGAAAACACGAAAATCTTGTAGAAATGACCGAGGAAGACATGATTAGGGAAGTTACAAACGTCAGTGACGATACAGAATCAGGCAACACGTCGTCGATACCTACAATAATAAAGGACGTTGAAGCGGTAAAATCATTTGACAAGTGTCTGTAATGGGCAGAAGAGAATAATCTGCCGTCACAGGCTATATTTTTACTGAAGAAACTAAAGGCAAAGGCACAAGAAAATCATGAGGCGGTGTTGAAGCAGCCAACTATTTATTCGTTTTTTAAAAAGTAATGTATCTAAACGAGTTAGTTGTTTTATTATATTATATTTATTTATTTATTATATTATTTTAGTTCGCATTTTTGTTTATTTTCCAATAAAAATTAATAACTAAAAGGTCTAGTTGATTTTGTGTCATTTAAATGTAGGATTAAAAGTAAATTAAAAAAGCACCAATCCGGACAAACTCGATTATCCGGACACGGCAAAATCTTTATGTGTCCGGACTATCGAAGTTGTACTGTATTGAATTATTTATCTTTAAGTAATCATAAGTTATATCTGCCGTAAGTCCCTTGCTTTTTGCTGTTTTAAGGTAGAGAATAAGTGCTTCCTTTTTCTTCTTGGATCTATTTTGGGAAGTAGTTATTTATCCATATTCTGGGTTTTTTCTGCATTTTTTGTTTGGCTAAAATTTTTTACCTTCATTTTTTCCGTTTTGAATTCTACCTAAACCGGCCGGCTTTTTCTTTGTTTTTCCTCTTTCGTCCCCATTCTCCTTGCTTACCCGATATTCTTCTCATCCAGCGCTACCTTGACTATATCTGTTACTTCTGTTATTTTAGTTATAATGATAGGTTTTGTCTCGTTTCCCGCTTCTTCCAAACCATATTACCTTTATCTTTGTCATTTGTTCTTTAATTGTCTGATTCTTCCTTCTTGTTTTAGGTTGGTTTTCTCCATCTCAATGATTTTATGAGTTTTTACTATTACGGTCGGGGAAGATATTGTACGAGCACAAATAACATAGGTATGTAAATATAACACATTAGTCATTCGTGATCGTTTGTCCTTGATTATAAATCTAAGTGTTTCCACGCAGCAGGACGAAGAAATATAAAAAAAAAAAAACTTGTGGTGTCACACATTTTCAACATGAAAAAAATTATATTGTAGCACTAACATATATCAGCAAATAACCAACGCTTCTAATTAGTGGGTCTGCTATAGTAGAAATTATGACAGGAGTTGTTTTATTATACATCAAAAGGACAAATATTTTCTAGATTTCATATGGAAAGCTTTCAAAATGGGTAAACTGAGATCCGCGATATGATGGAAATCACTTTGTTGCACTGTAGTTTTAAGCAACGTAGCAACAGAAGTACTAAATTGCCCACCAACAATGTGTGCGATGGAAAAAAGTTTCTCGACATTTGGTAATAGATATGCATAATAAAAAAGAGACAGATTACAGAATAAGGGGACTGCTAAGCTACTATATGTAAGTTTAAATTTAAAGCTAAAAGAACAACTAACTGAAATTTTTTATTCTGCACGTTTCTTTGTTATAGTGGCTTTATTTAACCTACAAACGGGGAGTAAATTACCATGATAATTTACTTTAAAAACGGTAAAGTACAGAATAATAACTTTCGGTATAATATTTACCGCGGTAATTTACCAAAATTATAAATTACGGTAACTTTACATCACTGGTCGTGGTTGTAAGGTTCAGTTGTAAACGATAGGTAGGGTTTCCACTCCCCTTTTCAGTTTTCTAAATGCTAGTAGACAGGTCAGAAACTAGCATGACTAGAATTCCTTGTGGGTAGTTTCTAATATAGACCTGAGAATTTTAAACAGAGCAATAATTGTTTGGTAATTAATTGTACTTTGTTTTGACTATTTTATCAGTCGTTCACACAAAGTGGCTTAATTCCTGCTGTAATGCATTACTGACAATGAGTCTTCCTTAAGTAAGTTTCATTGTTGCAAAGAATGCAGGGCTATACACGTGTTATTCTAACCTACGACACTATTACAGATTGGTTGGATCGCCTGCGAATATTAACCTTCCTATACTCACGCATACGGTCTGTGAGACCGATTTATATAGTATAGTATACGTCTTTCACTTTGACGTGAGTATACGAAGGTTAATGGTATGTTTATTTTCTGTTCATCTAAATTGCTTTTGCGGTTAAAACTGAAATATTTTAGGATTCTTTTTGGGGGTATAGCAATATCTTCAGATAACCAAAATTTCCCTTTGGAAATGGGACTTGCATATAATACCATGTGAGCAAGTATTCTTTGAAATCTTCCAATTGGGTTGTAGAAAGGGTCATCATCTATCCTTTTTTGTACAATTTTGGGGAGAATCGCACAACACTCGACAATCGCCGAGGCATCAGCTAAGTTAATTTTTTTCATCATGTAGTTCTTTCTCCAAATCAATCAAAAAAAGAAATTCTACAAGATGGTACTAAATTTCAAATTTAAATTTTCCGACTAATGGAGATTTGCTTGAAGGGAAGTCCAACTATAACGATTCAACTGTTAGTTAGCGAAGTTTTGAATTAATTCCCCAAAAAGCATTGTGATTAATTTTTAAAAGTACATTAAGAAATATTTGAATGTAATTAACAGAAAAAAAACAAAAGAAATACGACTAATATAAAACTACTCACGTAACATAATGAGTCATACACTCTGCAAATAATTGCAAAAGCTGAAATTCTGGTGCGGTATACTTAGTATTTATGGCTAAATGATCTAAGAACGTCTTCAATCCACAATTTGGTCCCAAGGAACACAAGAACAACCAAAGATTATACAACACTTCTCCTTGATAGCATAAACCTATTGAATATGATGAAATTAGAGAGAATACTAAAAAGTATTCCAATTATGTATTACCAGTTAAAATGTCTAACTTCAATTGGCTTAAAGTATTTAATGTAGTGTGGTACATAGAGCATAATAAGACAATTCGATGTACCTCTGGACTTCCTAAAGCTCGATAAACCTTTTGTACATTAGTTTTGTTTCCTCTAGATTCAAAGGCTCGCCTAAGGAAATTAGGAGCAGTGAAGTTGCCATTGGTTGGACTTGAAGCAACATTTGGAAGTGTCACATCCTTAACCATTTCCGATAAAAAGTCGCCTAGGCAACCATAACTTAGAAATAGAAACATGTAACTTTAAAATAAATACCTAATAAAATTGATATCATTTGGGAATTCCAAAGAACGTGGAGTTGAGTTTTAACGTGAGGCATAGCAGCATGCAAGGACTGGTCCATTGGTTGAGCGAACCACCCTAATACAGGATGCCAGTGGGTCAAATTTGATTGTTTACTTACAACATAATTTTGACAACTTTCTAGTAAACTAGTTATAACAACCTAAACAACGGAAAAAATTACATAGAAGTGGTCGAAATTGTTAAACTGTTCATTTATAACATGAAGGTACCTATACCATACAAAGTAAGTATATGTACATATATTCGCACTCTCAGTGAAACAATTCCAGATCAATAAAATCAAATATACATGTATAACAAAATATATTTCAAAAAAATTATGTACAACTCAAAGGAAAATTATTTGAACTATAGAATCTATAGATTACACAAGTCTTATATATATTTTCCGCTGCACATGTGCAAACATGTACTTAAAGGTAGTTGTCAAAAAAAACAAAAAAAATGATTACACAGAAAAACCTATATGTAGCGGACCTAGATGTAATGGAATCTTGTCTACAACGGAAAAATTTCTCGGTCAAGTCTTACGGTAGCTACAAAATCTTTAATATTCAGATTCTTTTCTGACTTGCAAAACATAAATCGAAAATTCTGTTTATAACCACCAAAAGATACAAAATTAAATATACATATGTACCTATGTATTTCAATTTTGTTTGGCAAATTGAGGATTACACACAGTTTTTGCATTTAAAATTCTCAAAAAATAAGCAAAGTTGTGTATGTAAGCAGGTATGCATTAGACGAAAAGCAATAAAAACTTCGTTAAGTACCGGTTAGTAACTAATTGACAATATCCACATATTTAAATGTGCAAATAATAATAAAATAACAGTCCAAAAACTGGAAATGAAGAAATAAATGCGATTGGCTTATTGCTATTAGAGTAAAGAATATTCTTATTTCCGAGCCGATGCACGGTGGGGCCAAATCCCAAAAAGCTACAAACAACAACAAAGTGGCGCTATTGTAAGTTAGAAATTGACCGAGTAGTTTGTTGTTACAATAAACGTTTAAAAAGAGCAATTTTATGAAAGACTGGAAACCTCAGGTGAAGGTTTTCGTTGGATGATTTCTTACAATTATAGAAAATCGGTTGTTCTAAATAGTGGCCGACCGAACATTCGGTTTCGGTTTCGGTTTCGGTTTCGGTTTCGGCCGGTTTCGGCCAAAAATCTAGGTTCGGCCATATTTTCGGTTTCGGCCAAAACTCAGCTGAAACTTCGGCCGCACCGAAACTCAGTGTTCGAAAATTGTCGTGCTTCGTTCGGGCGAGTTCGTGTCTCGTAATTGTCAGAGTCAGCAAGTTAATACCTAAATACATAAATATCTCCTTTTCCTACATACCGTAATTGTTGTTAATTCTTTATTTCATTTAACACAAATGAACTATATAACATGTAGCAATGTTTCAGCATACAATTGAAATTTTAATATGTTTAAATAAGTTTCGGTTTCGGTTTCGGTTTTGGCCGAAACTGAGACCGAGGTCAAAGGTTCGGTTTCGGTTTCGGTTTCGGCTGCAAATCCTGTTTCGGTCGGACATTAGTTCTAAACAACGTCGATGCTGTGAGCAGCGTGATTGAAGAAGATTGGTATGTCACCTACAGTGAGATAGAAGCATTCTTAGGCATATCGAAGACTGCAGTACATTCGATTTTGCATGAGCATTTAGCTACGAAGGATTTCTCAGACTGAAGCTTAAAAAGATTTGTGTTAATTGGGGTAAGAAATACTCAAAAAATTCGTTCGAGTTATACATATACATAATGGTAACAGGTGAACAAAGTTGGATATTCTCGTGCGAACGGGAAACTAGGCAATAATGCGCTGTTTGGGTATCCGAACATGAACTGAAAACAAAAGTTGTTCGTTCGCAAAGTTCTTCCAAAAAATGATCTCTTCTTTCTTCGGTTGTATTGCACATGTCGCAACCATTCCTTTAGAGGACTGAAGAACAGTTTATGCTAAATGGTGTAAAACGATTAGTTTACCAGAAGTCATCGACGAAATCAGGAAACAACCGAAAACGTCGCATCCTTTTGTATCGCGACAATACCAGCTCCCACATAGCACGTCAAACAATTGATTATTTGAAGTAGAAGAACATCGAATTAATATCCCACTGCCCGTATTAACCTGATTTATCGCCTAGCGATTTCTTTCTGTTCCCGAACAACAAGCTGTCGAAGCCTTTAATACAGATTTCATAAATGCAAAACAAACGTAGGGTGCCTAATAGATATGTCCCCGGCTGTATATCTAACTTAATTCCATAAAATCGACTTTCGTTATTAACAACAACACAAAAAAGACAATCAATGTGCAAGAACCGGATAAAAAAATAGCAAATATAAAGTGGACTACTGAAAAATTGGTAAACTTAGAAACCGTGGAATCGTGCAAGGTTGGCGATTACTACATCGTTGCTAAAAATGAAAATGCTCCTAACAAAAGTGTAAACAATAATAATATTAATACAGTAATGCCCAACAAAGGTCGCGAATGATTCAAAAATGAATAAAGGAGTAAATGACCCAAATGCAGCAAAATTTTCAGAAAAGATGTATCGCCGAAAAAGAATAGAAATAGATGAATACATGGATTTCTCATACCTCCAGTAATTACATAATTTTCAAAATTAGGGTTATTAAAAATTAGGTAAAATTGCGGAGCCAAGGAAGTATGTGGTGATTTATTCAAATGATTCCTATATCTTTTTATGTAATCAGACATTAAATTTATATATCTTGAGGCCCCTTTAAAACATAAACTCCTACTTACTATTTACTTTCTTTTCTATCTCAAAACTTTGGATTCCTATTTGTTATTTAATATACATATATAAACCTAAACAGAATACTTTTTATAGGTTTTCTTTTTAGGTAACTAAATAAATATTTCCATTAACAGTTTAACTTATTAACTGTTCTAACACAAGCTCTTTATAAAAATATCAATACTAACAAGTAATCTTACAATCCCTAAACAATGTGTTGGAACGGATGTTTGTGGAAATCTACACAACTAACAAATTACACTATTGAGCATTAAATTGAACGTTCTAATAATAAACTTACTTGCAGTATACGATGCCACAGATTAAGCTAGAGATCGCTTTTTACCTATAAACCTGCCCGAAATTTAATCAAATGTACTAATTTGTAGAAGTTTGGCGAAAAGTGGTTTAGTGATTACAAAATTTAGACGCAGACACTATATTCTTATTGTTCTTTTTTCTAAACTCCATATTCGCAAGACAAAGAAACACCTGGACAGAAGAAATAAAGACAGCCGCTGGAAAACGAGGTATAAAATGGAGCGAATTCCGTGGAAGGAGTCCTGGAAGAGAAAATAGGACGACGCACGACGCTCGACAGCTCAACATCACTGCTTTAGACTACAATGGGTAGAAAAGGCCTCAGAATTAATAGTAGTTACTCTTGCTTAGATAGTACAACTAATTACAATGACTACACTGTAATTAGCTGTACTATATAAAGTAATGTTTCTTATAAAAACACATTTGCTTATAATTATTTAATATCTAAGGTTTCCAAAACTACATACAAAAGCTCTTATTTCTGGCTCCTCAATGCCATTTTGGTTAAGATTTTAGCAGTTTATCTTCATATTTCTCTACATTTTACATAGTAAATACTTATCTTATTCTGAAGCAAATAACATAGAGGCGAAATTCTTAAAGAAAAATAATGTTTGATTGACTCTTTCTTTAAAGTTTCCCCTTACATACTACTACAATATATAAGTCTATATATATCTATATATATATATTTACCAATATATATATATATACTTAGCGAGATTCATGTATTCATCTATCGTCGTCCAGGCAGGGACTTTTGGCAAAGAGAAATAGAGTTCAATATTTAAAAAATGTTGCTGTATTTCATTAAAGCCTAGAAATTGATCAAGAAGCACATAGGAAGATTGATAGTAATTGAAAGCGAATTTCTTATAATAAATGGTAAAACAGGAATGTATGTAATGTAAGAAATACAACTTACAAACAGGAAGCGTAGATATTGAAGAAAGAAAAAAATAGAAGAAAGTCATCTGTGATGATATGGATATTAAAAAAGCATGAAAGATGGTAAAATAGGTAAGTATTTAAGACTAATTTATTGAAGAGAAAATTCAGTGAAAAAATGATTACGTGAGATAAATGGAGGTGATTATATTTGTCTTGGGTTTATGATAATGATAATATTCCTCTTTAGATTTAATTTCATTGGACTTACATGAGAAAATGTTCATATTTATGTGTTGTTAAAATCTAAGTTAAATATATACTAAAGTCCTTACCGTAAATGTAGGAAAACAAAGTTCTTTTAAAGTGGTCTCTCTTTCAATATAAGCAAGTTGTAAAAGATTTGCTAATAAACATAAAGCATAACTTCCTTCCAAAGTATTAAATACAATTCTCATCGCTTGTTGACTTGATAGTAGTTCTAAACTTCTACCTAGTATTCTATAAGTTATCAAATTTGTGATACTCTATAAAAAAGACACTATTTAAATAGTCCTAACATTGTAATTATATACATTACCTCCGGTGTTAGGATATCTAAATGATATATTAGCCCAGGTACTGCAAATATATGGATTAAAAACATTGTCATTAGCTTATCCGAGAAGTTTGCAGAAAAAAGTGGCCTCAATGCTAATGTCACAATCGCAGATAATGAGACATTTTTGTATAATATTTTAGTTCTGCCTAGTCCCTTCAAAAGTAAACACTACGCAACAACATGTTTTATTTTAACAATTGTATATCTGTACTCACTTTTATTGTCAAATAGAAACCTTTATGAAATAATTTTCCCATTATATTTGCACACAATTGATTCATACCTGCTTTTAGTATTTCCATATTTTTATTTCTTAGTATCATCCATGTATTTGTGCTGGTAAATGACACAAGCATATGCAAGTACATAAGGATCAATTTCATATCAGAAGACAGTTCCGGTTTAAGATCTTCCAAGTATTCACAACATTTCCATAATAAGTCGTTTATGTGAGATATCCATTTTAAGACGTATTCTTTGTTTAGTGCCATACCAACATAACTTAGCTTTGGGGAATCTGAATCCAAAGATGCGATTAGGTAATGACATAAGTTTGCAAATCTTTCCCGATCTCTGTCTTTTTGCCATATCATTAAAAATCTATATGCTCGATGGAAAACTTGAACAGCGGGAATCAGAACAGGTTTCTCTGTATCCGAAATGTTCAGAACAAAATCATCAAAATCATTTCTGTAACAATAAATGTAAATATGGTCATGCAACTATGTAAACAATATTCATTACAAAATGTTTCTTGTAAACTTGATGCGGGTTAGCCATCCTCGAATATGTTTTTGTATTACTGTAGCAGCACAATCTTTACGTTTTTCCAACGCTCTCTCTTCTCTAGCTGCTTTTGTTTGCTCGAGAAACGTACCCTTTTATTCTCAGTCTTGTGAAACATTACCACTTATGAACAGATATTGTTTATTAGTTAGAAAAATGTATTTCTTAAATATTGTTAAGTAATAAATGCATTTCTTATTGTTCATTATTTTCAAATTCTAAAACGCACAAGTAATTGTTTAGAAATTATTTCTTTTATGTATTTACTTTTGACATATTGACAATAACCTAATCAAACCTAACAAACTGTATTTACACCAATTTACACACGTTCAACCATACGAGCGGTTCTATCAGACATTAATTTGCTTGACTTTTTCTTATATCAATGTTAACTATTGAAATTGCAACATTACCATTTCTTACACTCAGGTTCAGTGATTTAGAGATTATAAGGTTTATCTGGAAGTAATCGCGTAAATTAAAAAAGATGTCCAAGCGCTACAGTGCAAAATAATTTGTTTTTATTATTTTTACCAGTGGCGGCTCGCATATTCCTATCTTCTAATTTTCTACGTTTTGAGAAAACTGGAATAACATCTTCAAAGCATATATCAATTACGAATGATTCAATATTTTTTTAAAGGTACACACATTTTTGCTTTGGACCGATCCATTTTTCCTTTGTTGCAGATTATTGTGTAAACAGAGCATAATTGTATTAAAAAGTTCTAGTCAAAACAATAAATCATGGCTAGTTAAAATCAGTTTCATACACATTCCCATGGAAATCATAGAATAATCGGTTTCTCTTTTAATAATTTTAATCTTAGTTTGTTTAAGTCTTAGGGCATCTTCCGGACTAATTAAAGTTAATATGTGTGTGATTTTATAAGATCTAAACTAAATGAATTGAGGCTAATTACATTTTAAACTACAGCAAACGCTCGATAACGTAAATACCCGATAAATGGAAACATTGCGCTAATGTGAAAACACTACTTGCAGTATAGGATTATACGGAACGCTCGATAACGTAAAAGCATTGTAGGTTCGATAACTCTATAACGTAAACAGATCTACATAGGCGATGATCAACGAAGATCGAATTTAATCGGGACGGATCGAGTGTGTATATGTACGCTTATGCGACGTCTTCGCAACTTCCGATCGCCTACGAACAACTTCGACCGTTACAAGTTGTCTATGAAGGGTCCAGTTTGATCAATCACTGAGTTACCCAATTATGTAGGGGAGTCCCTATTTATGTAGCATATTTCCATATTTGAACTTAATTGTGTACATTCCCGGGATAACTCATTGCTATAACAAACACAGATGCTTAATTGCGTATACATCTGTGTACATATGTAGTTTTGATTTTGCAAAACTAGTCTTAATTGCAACTTTGTTGGCTGGGGTTCGTTCGTTAATACACGATTATAAGACGCTATTTAAATTTATTGTTATCCTTACTGTTTTATTTTGGCGTATTAAAGGTTTCCTTTAATAATCTGCTTGCTAATAATCAGCTTCGCTAATGTAAACATTTCGATAATGTAAAACAGCCTTGGTCTGAGTTCGTTCACGTTATCGATCATTTGCTCTATTTGGTTGTGGTTATTTCTTCGTGATCATCTATCTTTAATAATAATGGGATTACACAAAGGTGAGGTTATCAGATGTAATTAATCATTAAGAATATTATTTGGGTCCTCTAGCACTTTTGCTTTGATGTAATAAGACTCGACATTAGAGTTGTAACCTTCATTACCGTTATTCAATATTTTTAAATTGTTATAATTGAACATTTATGGCCTGTATCTATTAGATGCGTGGCTAAATTTGAATTGTCCTTTTGTAGTCTATATGACCTCATGTGTTCATTAAACCTTGTTAAAAGAAGTGGCGGCTCGTGACTTTAGCCCAGGAGAAGCTACTGTAACTTAACTCTTTTCGGTCAATAAATTATATTTTTATTCCTATTACTGTATCATTGGAAGTGTAGAATAAAAAATGATATAAAAAGGAGATGACTAAAAAGAAACTCCAAAAATAATAACAAATATAATAGTAACTTATAAAATTCTACAGTAAATAAAAAAATAAGTTATTGATAAATAATAATAACAACTAAATAGATCTATGTAGATAGGTAGATCGGTGTTCAACTGACCTATTAAGTAGGAAGAAATCATATTTAAAAGCTATTTATAAGCTAAGTAAATACAAAATTGAAATGAAAAATGAAAAATTAATTTTGTTTACCAAATCGTTTTCTATGCGCATTACAGTTCTGTCGTTTAATTCATTTGACATGTTTCTTAAGTATTCAGGTAAAATCTGAACAACACAAATTCTAATGTTCTCTTGTAGATGGTCAATATTTATAAGTGGGCGATATTTGTATACTTGATTTTTCAAATATCCCCAAAGAAAAAAGTCACAAGGTGGCGGATCCGAGGGTCGTGGTTACTACGGGTTCTTAGAAAAGCGACCTATTCATTTTGCCTGAAAAGCTCATTTAGGTAATTTCTAACTTCGCTGGTACTGTGAACTGGACAATCATCTTGCTGGAAATACATTTTCCTTCTTAATTGCAGGGTAAAATTTTCGGTTTCCTTGAAAAATGGATTTTGTACAAATTCCAAAAATCTTGCTGAATTTAAATTATTTTTAAAAAAGTATTGGCCAAATATTTGGTTATTAAAGATTCCACTTAGTTTACGTTTCATTGTTAAAATACTAATGACACAGAATGTGACTGAATTTAAACTGTGAAACATAAAATAGCTATTCGGTTATCAAAGGTATATGATATGTATAAAGATATGGTTAGTTTGTGTAAAAGATGATGATGATATTACTATAACTTTCTAGCGCATTTAACGGAAGAATACATTAATTTTTTGTATTTATTCACATTAATTGTTAAGCTATATTTATTGTTAATAAATTTTTAAAAAACAAGCCGATAATAAATGTGTTTTTTCGTCATAAAAAGGCTTTGCACCAAAAATGCTAATTAACATGACAAAATTTCTTTTGTAATATTAGATTGCACTAGTTTAGTTATTTTTTTTTTTAAAGACAAATACGAACAAACTAACTATTATTATATATGCAATAATTAAAATTAAAAATTACTTCTGAAAATTGTAAGAGAAAGTTGATATTTGAAAAATAATAATTTGTTGGATATTTGTTGAAGAAACTCATCTGATTTCATAATTGGCGTCGCATTTACCGAATATCTAACTAATGTTACCCAAATTTCGCTAAAAATAATTTTCATTTTAAAATCATAATTGTTTTTTTTTTCTCAGTTTTGAGGGTTTAATAAATGCAATTTTCTTTAAAACCAAAAATCGCTTCCAGGATTTAGATTTGTAAATTGGCAGATGTAGGCGAATGTGTGAAAACCTGGGGCCTTAGTCCTAAGATGACTATGGTTATATACAAGGGTAATTATACCTATGGTAACGTATGGAGCAGTTGTGTGGTGGCCAAAAACAAGGCAAAAGGGGACCTACCGGCCTACTAGGTGGGGTACAAACACTCGCATGTTTAAGTGCCACGAGAGCAATAAGAACAACTCCTACAGATGCACTGGAGGTGATCTTGAATTTACCACCTTTAGATATCCATATATAAGGAGTAGCAACGTCAGTAGCTTACAGACTGATGCAAGGGCAAACCCCTATAAGTCAAGTCTTAATGCAGATTCCCTCACGGGGAAGCCGAGCGATGCCATGGTTCACAAATTCAACTTTAAGAAAAATTATGAAATAATTCTACCAGATAGAGAGGAATGGAAACAAGGTCCAGCTATACAGGCGCAGTCTATCTGGTACACGTAGAGCTCTAAGACAGAGGAAGATGTCGGGGCAGGAATATACGGACTCAAAGAAAGGACAATGGTCCAGATGAGTTTAAGTAAAGATACTACGGTCTTTCAGGCGGAAGTAGCCGCGGTGTGTAGGAGAAATAAATAAGCAGGGTGGATCTAATCGCACGGTGGCCATTTTCTTCGACAGTCAAGCAGTGCTGAAGGCACTAGATTCGGTGCAGGTCGATTCAAGGCTTGTATAGGGTTGTGTGTGTGCTCTGAGTGAACTCGGCAGTCGCGCAAAAGTGACGATAGCTTGGGTTCCTGGGCACGAGGGCTACTGGGGGAATGAAAAAGCTGACGAACTGGCTCGAGAGGCCTCGTCGACGGTATTCATAGAACCGGAGCCCTCCTTTGGCATTGCAAAAACAAGAATCAAAACTGCCATAAGAAAGTGGATCGAGGATAAATCTCGGGAAAGGTGGAGGAACTCCCCAGACGAGAGATCGGCGAAACAGTTCCTTGGAGACCAAATGCCGAAGTTTACAAGAGACCTACTGCGCAGGGACAGAAAGTCCGTCAGAATGATAGTGGGCCTACTAACAGGGGGCTGCAGGCTCAACAGACGCATGAATAAAATGGGCTTGACAGAAGAAACAATATGTAGATTCTGTCAAATTGAGGAAGAAACCGCGATCCACATACTGTGCCAATGTGAGGAATTGGCAAGGACGCGGCTGTCACATATGGGAGACCAATATCCCGAGGCGAGACTATATGTGGAAGAACCGCTCTCGAAGTCTAAGTCTAATTAAATATATGAAATGATAAATATACAGAAAGACACTAAAACTATTAATTTCAGGACCGATATTCAAAATTTAAGTAATGTATATAGCAATTTGTTAAAATGACATTTGCATTTCTTAAGAAGGAAACCTTTGGCTAGGTTTTTGAATTTGGTTTTCCCTAGTCCTTGAACAGAATTGTTAAGGTTTCGACAAAGATTTTTTGATATAAGGTTTTACTTAATTTGCATGTATGTTTACACATTAATTTAGTTTTTATAATTTATATATATATAAAAGTTGGTTACACATCCTCTATATCAAGAAATCCTAGTCACTAGTTATTTTGTTGATAGTCCCAAATAAAAAACAAAAGTTTGTTTATATATTTATCTAGTTATATTTTCACTGACGAAGGTGTTCCGAAAACGTTTGTAAACGTTCTGAAAATATAACTATCGTTCAAACCAGCCTTGTTTTATTGACCTATTAGTGGTAGATCTCTATCATATAAGATAAGTATAAAAAGGTCACGAAATATATATATATATAAGTCTAATTAAAGGAATAAAGCTGGAGAACGTACTTTAAGGAGGCATAAGGACCACAATAGATCTGGAAAGTTCGATGTGCAACAGGCAGCATTGCCACCCCAAGTAATCTAATCTAATCTAGATTTATAAAGAAATCAAAGATGGAAGTTTTTCCCGGTAATTTCGGAATGTCTCCTTACATATGTGCGATAGCAACTTTTGCCGGACCAATTGTTTTTCAATGGATTCGATGTCAGTTTATGTCTCTAAATGTTGTGAAATGCATTATTTTATAGCTATAATTAATTGCTAACTAAAGACCACAATAATATTTGATAAAAACTGCTACTGAATACTACGCAATATGAAATATATCTGAAGTGCAGGAAATTCTTAAGAATATGAACGGAACACAAAATGGTGCCAATTAATGTGGATATGTCAACAATTGATATGTTGCCTCCTATACTACTACTACTATATATATTGTTTGCATTTATGTGCTACTGATAATATATCAGTTGCTATGAGAATCAGAAAAGCAATCTTATACGAAATATTTTTTGTACACTTTATTATCTATAATTCCATATGATTAGAAAATCAATTGAAGTCCTACTTTTGTAATGTACGACTAGTTTGAAATTTCAGATGTTTCGAATTATGCTTCTATTATTAAGATGCATTTTCAATTGAGATTTTCTTTTCTTCAGCACTTTATTGAAAATTCTTATTATAAAAATTTCTGCCGTTGTCGAATTGGTGGTTAGAACATAGGAAACATAATTCGTTAAAATTGTAGTTTATCTTGGAAATGGGTACCCTAAACCATATCTGTTTCATTTATTGTTAATTTTAGTTTCTCCTTAGTTACTTACAAAGCCATACTTGCCTTGTCCAAATTGTAATCAGGTTTCTGCTATTTTTTAAATAAAACCAACGCCATTTAACACACGTAAACCAATACATACCCATAATTTTCCTTTCTTCTATTTATAATTTCTGTCTTACCATTTCGTTTTTACCAGGATCCTTAAAAATTCTTTTTCATAAAATCATGATGCTATCGCGTTGTTCTGCTAAACCACCTTGCGGGATTACATCTTTTCGGTAAACTTTTTATTTGTCGGTGAATTTTGAGAATAGGGACCAATGCACATTTAATATTATCTTAAAAAGGTTATATTGATTTTTCGTGAACTGCGTTTATCACCAAATTCCAATTAGACAAACAGAATGTAATATTCGTCGTTTAACTGAATATCCTTACAACGCTTTTATAAACAACTAGCTGACCCGGCGAACTTCGTGCAGCCTTAGAATTAATAAATGTTGTCTTAAGTTATTCCCTGAGTTTTATTAACTTGTTTGTACATATTAAGATAACTATTGCAATGCATCATATGAACGGTGTTTGGTATAGTAGTTGCCCTTGTCCATTGTCACGACGTGTAAGTACAATGCCGCGCGTTTCCATGTTTTCACCTACAATCACAATTGCGACTTCATCTATTGTCGGAGCGTTGAATTATCGTTCGTGTGTTCCAGCGGGTCGTTTATCTGTTCTGATCACGACTTTATAGTCATCACTTGGTATGCGATCCAACGCAGTTTTGAACAACCGAATCAATGCATGATGTTCATGAAGTATTTGCTGCAAATCTTGAAGAATTTTTCTTGTCATTGCGTTATTGATCGTTTGACGCCAATCAAGTTGATCCTTCATATTAGTCATGAAGTAAATTTGTAAAAATTGATGTTGCGCGTCTTCAACTGGCTGCAAAGATCCAATTCTATGGTGAATTTGTCCTTGTATCTGTATAGTCGAACAAGAAGTGGTAATTACTGATTTATGATCACCAAAAAAAGGGTTACTCTCTTATCAACAAAATGTGTGTGAATGTCGGACTGAATCCACGATCTTCGGTAATGTTTGCTCCAAATGAAGTAATTTGGAAACATGCGTGGTAGCTTTGAGCGTTCGAAAGAAAATGCGATTCTCGAATTTCGCCACGAAGCAATGAATGCAATGGCTCAGGTAGCGGAGGCAACCATGGCAATTTAACCTTTCCACTGAGACAGATCAATCCAGGCATTTCTCCAGCGAATTTCAATGCTCTACAATGGACGCACACAACCTCCATAGCGCCAAGTCTAACGAAAGGGTGCGAGCTGTAGTCAATTGTGCAATCGTATTGAAACGCTTTTGGATTCAAATTAACAGTTGAAGCATTCCTTCTTGAAGCTCGACGTTGTTGATTTCTGTGTTCTGCTCGACGATTTCTCATTGCCAACCGAGCCGTTTCACGTCCATACGTCACTCAAACACAAGAACAAAAAGAGGCCATCCTCTTTTTGTTCTTGTGTTTGTGAAGCACGAAGGCGGGCCATACTAATACGGCCCTCCTCTCGTGCGATTTTTCTTCATCTCCAGTGGATTGATTCGCAATATTCCGCAGTCTAATTGCATTACTGTTTCGTTGTAAAATCTGATATTTATTAAAAATCAAAATCACAAACTTCGATGGTATCCAAAACTTAACAAAAATATGCGTACTTAAATTCTTTCGATGTTGTCTTGAAGCCATGAAACTCTTCGCAAAGTAATTATATAAAACAGCCTTTGAGGCACTATTTTCTAAAATGATACGAATTTCATTTTTAAGGTCCTTTTGAATTGTTTTATTTTTGTTTATTTATTTTTTTAGAGCGAAGCTATTTTACTGAGGTTCTTCGGCGAGAGTTAACTGGGACAAGGTGTAGAAGCTTTTCTATATTGTATATATATACATACATATATCAATAAATATATCACAGTCTTTGCAATCGCTGTCATTCAACTTATTTACATGATTAAATTGAAACTATTTTATACGACGCTGAAAGGCATAAGGATTAACGAGAAGAAGAAGAAGAAGAAATTGAAACTAATATCAATGGAATTTGGAATGAAATACTTTTTTCTTTTAATACTTTGTTTATTCATTTTTGAAAGTTTCCTTATCTTCAAATAAGTATCGAATGCGTAAACAGCTTCGATCTTATCGAGTGTCCCACGACATCTCACAATTTTTTTATTCGTATTTTCGTATTGGAGATGTTATGCTGTCTAATTCTATCTGATACCTTAAGCCCTAACTACCTCCCTTGGCAATATATATCATTTTTCGCGAATCATCGGGGTTGATAGTAGACATAATCTTGGTTTCGAAATTACTACCTCTAGTGCATGGAATATGATGTAGATAAATAAAAAACAAGAAGTTACAGTTTATTTTAAATTCTTTTAATTAGGTTCTAGACAAACAGTCATTACTGCTTTTTATTGTACCCTTAATTAGTAATATTTTCCATTCAATACATATGTATACACGTATGTCCGACATACCAATATGATCTACATCTTAAAATAAATACAAGTAACAGTTTTCGGTATGATTCTGCACTGGTATCAATCACTAATAATTAAATATTATGATAGAGCGGTATAAAAATTTGAAAAATAATTGTCTATTCCGACCCTAGAAAGTAATACTATTTAGTATAGTATCAACGATGCTTTAGTTTGCCATTTGGTATGTTGTTGTTATCAACTGGGTTCTTAAGAATCGAAGTGTATGCACGAATGTAGAATTTTCCAAAGAGATAGAAAAAATATGCAGATTCAATCACTAGCAATAGCGATATGGTCTTCGGGTAATCACATTGCCGAAACAGCACCTGGAACTCGTGGATAAAAATAAGGCAAAATTGAATCTGAAACAGAATATTAAGTACGAATTAATCTCAATTTAATGTGACACGTAAATTATTTAATATATCTATAGATACAACATATAAATACGAGTATTATTATATTACAGCCTTTTTCACAACTTTTGCATGAAATTAAACCAGACGAATTTTAAAACTAAATAAAACACGGTTTTTAAAAGAAAATGTGTCTCTGCTATCACAGGAAACCCATAATTAATTTTTAAAGTTTCGCAAGGAATCGATTTAGAACTTCTGAGTCAAATCAAATGTTTCTAATTTAAACGTAGAAATCCAAACGCTAGTAAATACGGGCCGTGTCTTTAGCAAGGTCAAGTGGATACTACGATAGGATGCGTACGTTTAATTTCACAGCCAAGTTTATTGAACTTCGAGTGTTTTAGGTGTTTATTAAATTTGTCGCGTTAAATGACTTGAATGCTTACGGTTTAGACAAACATGTAAATGCTAGTAAAATTCGGTCAATATGAATAGCAAAGCCAAGTGGATATTAGGGTACAATCTACCTCGCGTATGTTTTTGATAGTTGTATGAAACGTGATTGTGAATTTCTCCACCAATTTCTAAATCGTCGATTGTACCATCCTTTGTTGGCCCGATGCCGGTCTATACTGGTGTATGCGGTGATTCATTATATGTGTATCGAACCAGGCGGGAATCACTTACCTTTTATAATCTTCTACCTTAACTTGACTTATCCATCAAATTAAAACAGAAGAAAGTTCGTAACAAATAAAATAAAATTTGTAAGAGAAAATATTTTCCAATATGTTAAGTAAGAAATTGATATTTTGAAAGGATATGTATGTTTAATTTTCATTTAATCAAAACTTTTATTTGGTAAATTATTTTCATAAAATTTGTTTTCCTTTACACTTATTGACTTACTTTTACCTCATTTAATCTTGTAAATAAGTTTGACTCTTAAACAAATCCTGCACATCTAGGAGAGGAGGGTGAAGGATTCTTTTTAGAGGTGGACTACAACCGTGATATATTTTTAACCTATTACATTAGCTTTTAAATATCCATTTCTCCACCATCTTTAGGTCAATTAAACAACAAATTGGGAGTTAATAGCTATATTTTCGGAACGTTAAAATAACGTAAAAATATAACAACATACATACATATATGCATAAACAAATGCTTGTTATTATTTGGGCACTATCAACAAAATAACTAAAGACTAGGATAGGTATAACTGATCAAAAATTACACTCGTTTTAATGTTTTGGTATACTGCCAGGGCCGCCTTCTCCGTTAGTGCTGCTGAGCTGGGGAACCACCAGAATAAATCATACCCATAAACCCACGACTTATCACCAGTAATAACAGTCTTCATGAAGTCTGGATAATTATTTGCCGCGTCTTGCATGTCCTGCGCAATTTCTGCATGTAGTTCTGTTTCTTTTGCCGTCGACAATTTCGTTACGAATTTTGCGAATACTCTCCAGAAGCCCAAATCATCATTCATAATAACATGCAGGGAACCAATGCTTATTCCGCGATAACTGCGAATCTATTTTATATAAAACTTGTACGTTAAGTAAAGAAATATAAAACAAACTATGTATACATTCCTAGAAATGTTATTATTATTAATTTGTGTTTGTTTATAGTTACAGATGCTTTTTTAAAAACTGCATTTTCTATTTTGTTGATATTTTTTAAGGTTTCCTCTTATACCTTCGTACGAGAAAAAAATCCTCTGATTGTTTTCAAGGCCTCCAAAACGTCGTTTATTTTTGGCGTAATTATTTCTGCTGAATCTTCATCCCCTTCATTTTCCACTTCTGATGGTACATTGTCATCGGTGTAATTAGTGTCTCAAGGCTTAAAACTTCATTGGTCACTAGCCCATTGTCGAAGTCATCAAAACTTTCCAATTTAGTCAATCTTTCTTTCATTTGTAAAAGGTCTCGCCAGCCTTCATCAATATCTACCTCTTCGATTTCATCTTCCGTTGTAAAGTTACCAACACCTGCTCTTTTGAAACAATTAAAAATGGCCTGTTTCCCAATGTCCATCCAAGCAGCGTATAAAAAGAGGATAACATCAAAAACAGAATTTGTTGGAGAAGTCGAATTTGAGCTGCCCATAATCGATAGATATCGTTGGACCATCCTTTTCCTGTAACCTTGCTTCAGAACTTTTACGATATCTTGATCAGGTGGTTGGAGCTCACTTGTGGTGTTAGGTGGTAGGAAAATCAAGTTGATGTTTTTGAGATTTACCTGTTTCGGACGCGCAGCGCAATTGACGACAAGTATTTTTCGGTCTTTCAATTCGATGTCCCACTCATTAAGCCATTGCATAAATCTATCTCCTGTTATCCACGCATAAATGCAGAAAAGGGTTTTCACATTCTTAAAACAACGTGGCTTAGCGTATTTTCCAATTACGAGCGGTTTTTTTTTGTCTGTGGCTGTGCAATTCTTGCATACGAGGACGGTTAGGCGTTCTTTGCTTAATTTTCCTCCGTGGTATTTTTCATTTTTTAAAACTAAAGATTTATCTGGCATCACTTTAAAAAACAACTCGAATTCATCCGCATCATAAATTTCTGAGGGATTGTAGCCAGAGGTGAAGGTCGACATTTGACTTTTTCAGTCGAATGTTACATCAGGATCTACTGAATTTGACTCACCACAAATTTGTTTTGTTTTTAAATCTATCAAAAAATTAGTCGCTGGGACCGGGACCAAGGGAAAAAAGCGTTATAGCCGGGAAATCGTTATAAACGGGAGCGTTATAACGAAGTTTTACTGTAAATTGATAAATGATTGATTTCTTCGTCTTATTACCGAACCAGTTAATAATTACTTACCTAAAATTATCTTGGTATGGTATCAATGAAAAGCATGTCTCAAGAGTTTTCAAACAATATGTCAACTGCGGGAGGTTGCTATTTAAGAATTTTGCAATAGTGGGAAGTAGGAGTTTAGCAGTAGAGTCATACTTGGAAGGTCATTCTGGTTATCCCTTCATACTACTGAAACTTTCGAGATTTTACAATGCCTTTAAAAAATACAGCCCATTGAAAGTTTTCAAATAGACACCCAGTATATTCTATATAGTGTACCTATGGTAGTGTCAACTTTCGCCTTATAATATATAACCGTTCTGAAAATATGGTGTTGCTATTTTTGTTAATTATAAGAAAGCGAGACATTTTGTTTTAAAATATAAATTAGCTGTAGGTACCTATTTATCTTATACATGTGTATACTTTAGTAAAGATAACGGGTAAACGTCATACTAATTATATCGCAAATAATGAGCAAGGCATCGTATGCAAGAGAGACAATTACTGCTTTTCTAAAAAGTGAAGACATAAATTTAGGCAAGAAACACTTGCATGTTCAACTGTAAGATCAAATGCCAAATATCAAATATAACTTCGCATTGTTACATTCATTTGATCAGGAACCAAATTGAAATTGCCCTCCAACCACTTTATGACATACCATTTGCATTTCCGTTAAGTGCCTCTTCCACCATAAGTACTTCTGATACTGTGGTCCTAAAGAAGCAATCATGTAATATAAATACATCCAAATGTGGATAAACGCGTTCACCAAACCCAACATGGTACCATGTCCACCTATTATATAAAGAGAAATGTGTTTATATAAAGCAATAAATTATGCGTTCTAATTTATTAAGTATACCTGGCAAAAACTTAACACCTATCCAGCTGCATATTGGCATCATAAAGTGGTGATACACGTGGAGGAATGATATTTGGTTGTTTTTCTTTCTAAGAACGAAGAAGACCTGGACAGTTCAAATTAAACTAGCTGATGAGGATATTATTTATTACTTACTGTATCTAGAAGTTCCGTGAGTTTAGCAATATAGTACCACCATACTGCGTTAGCCATCTGTAAAAGCAAAACGTGCATATGGCATTAATAAGTCTTATTGCATAAACAAATAACAAGGTTCAATATTTACAAATTAAGAATTAAGTACTCGTAAAGCTGGTAAATAAACCACTAAATTAGAAATTATAACACCTATAATTACAAGACAGTTGCTTACAAGTTTAGTTAAAAAATGAATTCTGTGAAAGCTTATGGAAATTGTCTTGGATGTCACAAATGTGAACCATTTGAATTCCACCAATAAAGAGAACTATGTGTACCCATTTGCTTTATCAATAAATCATCATTAGTGAACAAAGTCAATGAACTATTCTCGGTTTTAGTCCCAGATACATCCAAACGGCTTACTTCAAGCCCGAAGACTTTTGGGGTCCTCTTTACGACCCTTCCGATATGTTCCTTTGAGGTCAGCTAGAGCTCAATTACTACTCCCAGATATTTTACCAACTTGAAGAGTCTTAACTCGGAACCGAATAAGGAGAGCCGTTCCAAGTCTATTCTCTTTTTTGTGAATGATATTAAACCATGATTGTGGCACCATTACTCGACCGTACTAAGATATCTTTACACGAGTTCCTTAATGGTGTTGGAGCACTTGCCAATGACAACAATGGCAAAATCATTATGTCTACACACCATAATAATTCAATATGCAAACCAGCCTATCAAGTACCGGGTACCACATGAGCGGGAAAAGGACCCTCCTCTGGCAAGAGTACACAAACATGACAATCTCTTTCCTTTTTCACGTGGAGGCCATATCCATACTTTGGCACTCTTTCGTCTGTCATCCTGTTCACAGGTACAAGCTACACCAAATGTCGCATTTCTAGTTCATCTAATACTATCAGTTTAACGTTTAAAGTCTCTGTTTTCCTCATTTATTCTGTTCTCCTTTCTTGAAATTCTGCAAGATCTTCTTAATCTTCATTTCCACAGACACAGTGATAGCAAAAATAATAAGAACGATCGGTCTTTGGACGTATTTTATCTCATGTGACCGTTTGTGTAGCAGTCGGACTATGATTCCATGCCTGATATAAGCAAACATTTTTATAGTAAATACCTTTGTAAACATCTAGGTCACCAATATGATCCCACAGCTGGATAGAAGCTGACGTCGATACACAAGCGTAAATTGTGTTGGCAAAAATAATAAGGACGGGCATTGTTCTAGGTGTTTTTCACAGGTGGTACGTATTCATCATTCAAAACGAACAATTACATGTCAATAAGTGAAGTTTTGTGTTTTTGATTGTCGAATGTGGTGTTCAACGTGTTTTCAGACCGTAAAGATAGGTAGATCAAAGCATTGTACTGACGCAGAAAGAAAATTTATTAAAACGCTCCGTAAATCTATCGGGCGGAGCGCTAAAGCGATAAAGCGGTCGAAATGCATGGTATTTCAAGCTCTGAAACCCATCCGAGCATTAGAAATTAGAGACAGACCAAAGAAAACAACCCCAAACTTCGATCGTTTGCGAATTCGCAAAAGCAAAGGCGATCCCTATGCTTCTTCTTTGCAACTTAAGGCTGCAACAAATACACTAATCAGCTTAAAAACTATAAGGCAAAAACTGATTGATGTAAATTTGAATGCCAGAACTCCTAGAAAAGTTCCCTTGTTGAGTAGAAAGAACATCAAGGGTTTGAGAATAATAAGGTGTCTGTTATGACTTGGCCAGCACAATTACCTGATCTAAATCCAAGTGAAAACCTTTGGTACGAACTAAAAAAGACCTTGCCAAGGGAAAAACACCAACCAAACTTAATTATGGGAGGAAGTGCAAAAAGTGTGGTATAGTATTCCAGAATCAACTTGCGAGCGTTTGGTGGCTTCTATGAATAAGAATAAACTAAAAATAAGGCTCATGCCAACAAGTACTGACTAACACACACCAAAAAGAATTATTTTCCTTTTTCTTTGTTGGCTATTCCTCACCTCCATTGCAGCCTTTTTATTTTTTTTACCAGCTATTTTTGAGAACATGAATTTATAGTTCTATTATTTTGTATTAGGCCTAAAATGGACTTTCCTTTAGTAAACTTTGTTGAAAAGAGCACAGTGTCAAACATTCACCTATCTTCTTAGTTCATGTATCAACTTGTAATTTAACGATAAGACATTTTTCTGCAGCGTTCTTATTATTTCTGCCATCACTGTATATTTGATTTTGTCTATTTTCATCGATAACGTTATATGTGTATACTAAATTTATAGATCTTCTTTCATTTCAAGTCTGTCAAATATCTTAGAGTCGCTGAAAATATTTAATACGCGATCATTGTCGACGACATCGTGCAACCTCTGATCGATTTAATTTCCCGAGCCTTAGAAGATTCACTTACTGCTAAGAGCGCCAATTAGGAAGCGTATATTAGCACTAGAGTTGCTCAGTTTGCGCCAATAGTACCACAACTATTGGAAACGATTGTGCTCCAATAAAAAAGAAGAGGTGTCGTGGGACACCCGACAAGATCGAAGCGAAGGTAAAATTCTATAATTGAATAAACAATGTATAAAGAAAAAGTATTTAATTTCGAAGCCGATGGTAAATAAATTGAAGTGGAATTTGAAGTAAATTTGAGTCCGAATAATAAGAGCGCCATCTGATGGGGGAGACGCAAACGTGTGTGTTTGTGCGAGAGAGAAAGAACTAATGATGATGATTTCAACCGTCTCACTTTTTCCCAGTTAACTCTCGCCGCAGAACCTCCCTAAAAGAGCTTTGCTCTAATAACATTGAATACAGGTGACTTCATACTATGCATTGAAACTGAGAACGTGTATGCCGATGTTATTTTATTTTACCATAGTACAGCGGTTTCGGACAATTGTCCTCTTGTGTGTTACATTGGATCGGTACATTCGGTATGATGTCGGATCGGAACAAGTTGCAGTTTTAAACACAGATGTTTAATCAAATACGACTTGTCCATTTTATAATTTTACAGACGCCACATGAAGGTTTCTTATGACACATCATTGCTCTTTTGCGCTACTTTAGCCAAATATGTATATTGTTACACAAATTTTACGTACCATTAGGTGCATATCGGTAATTCTTCAGATAAAATGAAAGTGTTTGACGGGTAACCTATATTTTCTTTAATTGTCAAGAAGTACTAAAACCTTAGTTTATCAAGTCGTATTTCCTTCAATTTACATTCATCGCCTTATTAAACTTACCCTTATAGACCTGGGATCCATGCTGTAGTCTACTGGTTGACAAGAGAATTTATAATCGTATGCCCATCCACCGGCTAAACCCTGTAATATCAATTTATTTAAATCTTGGTAATTATCTTAAATTATAAATTAAACAAACCTCGTGGAAAAGAAATATACTAAAAACTACTTGTATAAAATTATATACTATTAATGTGTATTTTAAATCTATGGGCTTTCTATCTTTCATAAACCTAGGCCCCGCCTTTACACAAAAATAAACGTATGTAACTAACAGTGTTAAAAGTGGTCCAGGTGATCTTACGAGAAACCAACCGTCAGTTCTCGGATCTGAAAACAAAATAGGAAGAAATAAATACAAGCTAACACAGTATTACGAGTAACAAGAATGTGTAACATGGGCAGACTTGTCTAGTGTAGGTTCTAGTGTAAAGGGCACGTTAAAATGATACTACATAATATGCAGCTCGCATTCAGAAATAATGTCCTCCTATACATTATTATATAAATATGTCCGTACCGATCTAAACCGAACAGACTACTTTAATAGTCAAAATGTATAAGAGAACATTATTTCTGCACGCAATTGTACCAGGTGAGTCAAAAAGATTGTCGCGACTTTGAATTTTCATCATCTTGTATGAGTGACGCGCGTATGTTTGACAGTTTTATAGTCTATTTATGCGTGGGCGCTCATTGGATGGTTTTTGTTGATTTATTTTCTATTTGGGCAGCACGCTTCTCAGACACTATACCCTAGACTTTCAGCTGTTTAGGTATTTAGAGAAAAACGTAGAATACATGTGTGTATTGCAAATGAAAGTGGCAAGTTTGAGCACTTCATTCTTTTAAAATGTATTTTGTGCTGTATTTAATGGTTAATAAACCTTACCTATTGTTTATTGTTGCGTTTCGTAACTACGACAATTATAAACGTACAATTAGTCTGGGTAAACAGCGGTAATTACGAAATAAGTTACGACAGCCTACATATACACAGAACTACTCGCATACAGCATCGATTTAGTACTGATTAGAGTAGGGAGTCAGCGATGCTGTCGTAACTTACTTCGTAATTGTACGCTGTTACCGCTGTTTGCTCACACATATTAGTTCTTCCTATAATTTATTTCAAATTTATTGACATTGAAATAATTAACGTTTTAATAGTTGACTTTTATTAAATCTATATTTTAACTCCGAGTTATATTTCGTTCAATATTGGTAACTTCGGTTGTTAAAAAGTTGAGCGCAAAATTAAATCTGGCTCACCTTGTATATACAAGGGACGTTTCAAATGTTTCAAGAATTTGGCTCTATTCAATTGCGTAAATATTATACGTCACGCTATTAGTCAGAGACAAGTCTTGACACGTTTACGCAGCCATCCCTTGTACTATTGTTTAGTATGCATCAGCTACCGTACAGATCAAAAAGAGCTATGATTTCATTTTTATTTAAAGAGGGTGTTACATTCGGAAATCGCTCAACGTCTGTCAGGTGTATTTGGAGAGTTTGCAGAATTTAATAGTCAGTTTTGTGATCGGTCGACCGTTTTAAAGTTGGCAGAACGTTAGTACAAGATAATCAGGACAGTGGACGGGCGAGCTCCTTTATAAACGAAAAAGAAGTTGCTGCCGTGGAGAACTCGCAGAAAGATGATAGGCGAATAACTATTCGTGAAATTAGTGTTAGTGTAGGAATAGGGTTCATGAGATTTTACATGAACATTTGGGAATGAATAAGGTTTCAGCCTGATGGATATTAAGGTTATTGAGACCGAATCAGAAACTCAAGAGCTTTTAGCGCGTTACGGCGACTAAGTTTGGTAACGGATAATAATTACTGATGAAACATGGATTCTTTACTTCAACCGTGGGACCAAAAATCCGTCGAAGGAATGACGCAAATCAGAAGAAGGGCTTCTGCTTAAACCACGTGCTCCTTCGTCAGTTGGAAAAACAATGCTATACTATACTATAATTAACGTAAAATTCTAATCTTTTATCTGTCCCATTACGGCAGACGCTCTGCAAGAAACCTGGGCCTGGGTAGTTGCGTAAGTGTTCGTTATTGCAACATGACTGTGCAAGACTCCATTTCGCATGAAGAACGGAGGATGTTTTAAACGAATTGCATTGGAAATTGCTTCCATATTCATCCCAGTAGCGAGATCTGGCTCTTAGTCATTTCCATTTGTTCCAGAACTTCAATGAACCACTACGAGGTGTTCGATTTCAAGCCCTAAATAACACAAAACTTACAATAACAGGTACAGCCAAATTTTTAGGACTTTGGAAATATCACTGACATATTGTTTGAGTTGAAATAAAAGTTTAGTAATAATTAAATCGATTTTTAGTTATTACAGTTATATCTAGTATGCTATTGATTACGCAGTATGTGAATTACAGTAATTAATCTATTTGCATTGAATACGCAATTCTTGCGCAACTATGTTTATTCATGAGCATAATTTATTACTTTTTACATTCTTGGATAGAAATTAATACAAGTTTCATTAATCTTCTGAAAGTTTATTGTTACATAAGTTGTACTAAGAATGTAAAGGTAAACGTAAAAGTTAACTTCATATCAAATTAGAAGTTGTAGCCATTTAAAGCAGATTACCCCGATTATTGCACTCTATTGTTAGTAGAGGTTTTATAGATTACCAGATATAGTGATAGGCATAGTGTTTCACATATGTGACGTAATACGCCCCGAATTCATAGATGAAACTAATTTTAGAGTTTAGTTCCAGCTTTCCCCAGTATTTTAATACAGCAATTATTTTAAACCATTACTTACTACGAATAAACAACACTGTTAGTAATGAGACATTGCCGTATGGTGTAAATACATAGATACATATATATGTACGCTAAACGGGGCAAATTTGCACCAGTAAAAACGGCCTATCTGCAATAGTATCTTTGGCAAAATCGGGATATACATACATAAGTATCAGAAAGTAGTAGGTTTTTTATATTTTACGTCGTACATACCTACCTATATAATTGACATTGTTGTTACTGTTTGGTTTTGTAAAAATGAATCAATACTGCAATGCACTTGTAAATTGAGGTCTTCAAAAGTTATAGGTGTTTGAATCCACCAGTAAATATAATCAATGGCTCGCAAATGTTGTAGTAATATGCCTTACTAAATTGTGTAATTTTATTTGCAAAAAATGGATTAAATTGATATACGAAAAACTGCTACAGCTATTTTTTGTCAAGATACGTTGGCAAAAGCCATGCAGAAATTTAATTCAGACGAGATGGGAGTAAATAAAGCGAGCTTTCTTCTAGAACACTCAGAAGACATCTGAAAAGTGGAAGCTCGATTGTGAAATGAGGTGGAAGATCAGAATTAGAATCTGAGCATGAGAAAGGATTCGTTACCCACAGCAAATTCCTGTAAAAGGTCGGGTTTGTCCCCAATGCCACTGCAGTAAAATACAAGGCTCACAAATTTGAAATAAAGCTAAACATCAACCATAGAGTTTAAAAACATCATGAAAAAGACGAAGTTTCTGATGCACTTTCATTCAAGTGTGTTTATGAATCGAAAGTGGTCGTATATAAACTAGGACTTGTTCTTAAAGTGGTTCAGGGACTCCTTTTCTGCCTAAAAAGAGATTTGGTAAAGCGCTAGTTAGTTTGGATGACCACACCTCACAAAATCCTATAAAACGTAGGGTATTTTTGAAACAAAAATAAGCCAACGGCAGTAAAAGGGATGAAAAAACTAAAGTAATACAAACAAAACAAAGGAAAATCCCAAACCTGACTCGAAAAGGACAAAAAACGTTGAAAAGTAGTACTCTGATAGTTCGTCGGTCGATGACCCGGTTTTAAGTTCATCAGATGAAGTTACAGATGAAAGTGAAGATTTTTGTGTCGAATGTCGCGAGAATTATTATTCAACTAAATCAAGAGTTAATTGGATACAGTGCACAGTGTTCTGGTTGGCTTCATGAGACATGTACAGGCCACAAAACATTTGCAACAAGTGTGCCAAAGAAAATGAAGGTAATTAATTAATATTACAGATAAGTGAAATAGATAGCTCATTTAACACATTTCTGTAAAATCAGCGTTGCTTAGGTTATAGCATCTTTTTCTATTCTAGCGTATGGTCTAATAAAGAGATCGTTTTCAAATGCAGTCAGTGGAAATCATTTTGCACTATAGTCATGAAGTTAACGTGAATAAGTAATGTGAATAATCTTTTAAATATAGACTTCTAGAAAATACATGTTCATTTCTTTGTGTTTTATTTGCGTTTGAAACATGTAACTTAACACTTTACAGGCTGCACGTTAGTTCGTCTTGTATCGACGATCAAGTGCTAAAAATCAATGTTCACTTTATACATATGAATCCTCTTAAAAAGTCATTTCAAAGTTAATCTCATTTGTATGAACATCATAATTTTAACATTGTCGGCATTGTATTTAAGTTAATTGACATATTCGTGGTAGAGAATTTAATAGAGAGAAAAGTTTACAAAAAAACAAGAATTTATAGTTTTTTATGGATTTAAAATTAGATATTTATTCAAGATTGGTATGAATTTATATAGATACCCATTTAATGTTGAGATGGTCATGGTAACGTAAAAGAGCAGTTAATTTGCTGTGGGTTTTGTGAAAAAAAGTTATTTATAGAAAGCTGTTAACATTACAACTTCTGCTTTCGTATAATGCGTGTGTTGGTGAATCATTATATAATTTCAAAGTAAATATACAACCATGACAAAGTAACCATAAAGTATTCATCCACGAGGCTAGTAGACACTATAGGCGCATTTAACTAATCGTTATGGTAATAATGCTTATGTTGACATCCAAATTCTTAAATCTTAATTTACGTAGAGTGATACATTGATCAAATTAACACCGACTCTTTGGAGAACTGTAATGCGCATTTCGACCCTAGTGTCGATTGTTAGATGGTGAACTATGGCCATTTAGATCGCGAATCAATTTCTTTGGTTTGTGTTCACCGTATGGATGACTGCTTGGCGGTCGAAATAAGTATACGGAGTTTTCCAAAGAATCGATGTCATATGGGTAAGAGCTAATTAATTTAAGTGCTCACTCATACTCAAATACAAAATAAAGAAAGCTTCTGCATGCAAATAATACATTGGTTTGCTACTAAAGGCCGAGAAAAGCAAACTTATACTGTACATTCGTATGTACATACATACACTATCCTCCATATATATGGGGGCGGCAATAGAAAGTAAAGAAAATCATAGAAATAGTAATATTAATATCTTCAAAGTTTATATTATACATTACAAATGTAATTTGTAAATTTATAGCGCAGTTTAATAAGACAACCCCTAATATGGTACACTTTACAAGTAATTTGCATTTTACCACCATTGCTTTATTTTACATTTTACGATGCCTGGGACTGTATTAATATATATAAATTTAATTAAAATAAATTTGAGGAAAACATTGTTCGCACTTTAAGATGAATAGATTCCAACAAAGAAATTATAAAAATATCGAAAAATGTATGGAAGTATTTCAAATAAAGCGTCAGTTTAAAATTTGTTATCTTCCATGTCAGATCGTCGTTAAAAATGCCAAAACGACAAGAAATATCAATTGAAAAACGTGCGGCTATTATAAAATTACGTGGCGAAGGATATTCAATAGCACAAATTGCTAAAAAGTGAAGTTATCAAAAACGGAGTATTTAGTACTCTTAAGAGAATGCGGGAAATTGGTTCACTTCAGAATAGAAGACGGTTACGGCAACAACAGCCGCTGAAGATCAATTCATAATAGTAACTTTGAAACGAAATAGGTTTCTCACCGCCCCAGAAATCACTCAGCATCTGAATATTTCGAGAAATCCACCAATATCTGTCACACAGTTAAACGGAGACTTCTTGTAGCAAGGCCAAGGGAAAGAATAACTACGAAAAAGCCATTGCTGAAACAGCACAACAAGAAAAATAGACTGGAATGAGCCATTCAACATAAGGATTGGACGCTTGAGCAATGGCATAAAGTGTTATGGACCGACGAATCCAAATTCCAAATTTTTGGTTCAAAACGCCGATCGTTTGTGTGGCGGCAGACTGGAGAAAGAGCAAGTGAACAATGTCTGGTTCCGACAGTGAAACACGTTGGAAGTAGTGTGATGGTTTGTGGTTGTTTTGGTGGTACAGCTATAGACGATTTGAAAAAAAAAAAAATAGACGGGATCCTGCGTAAGGAGGATTATCTGAATATTTTACAGGAAAATGTGGTAAGATTTTGTGGCCAAGGTTTCGTTTTCCAAGAAGATAACGACCCCAAATATTCATCTTGTTTATCTAGAACTTATCTGATGTCTCTTGAGGAAGAAAACAAGTTGATACGAATGATATGGCCACATCAATCTCCAGATCTGTCGTCAATAGAGCTAGTGTGGGATGAATTAGACCGTAGTATTCGAAAAAAAACGAGTTAGCAGCGTACGAGATCTTGAGAGAAGCTCCAGCCAGCATGGCCCGAAATTATAGACGATTATCTGTAGTCTCTGATTAGAAGAATGCCAAGAATATGTGCCGCAATCTCGAGATGGGCATACTGACGAAAAATCAGTTCAATTTTATTTTGTAATATTGCTATTAAACATTGTTTTCGCAATGTCAAAAATATATTAATAAATATTACTACAAATCTACTCTATACTTCTGTTCAATTCTACGAAAACGTCAATTTTGAAGTCGTCCCCATATACACCCTCTGTCCCAAAAGTAACCGCAATGCGTCTATAAATCAGAAACCAGTGGCGTCATCTCTTGATAGTTGATTGATTATTGTAGTGGGACTCTTCCTTACCAACCTGACAAATTTTCATGACATTTGGTGCATAGTCAGCTGATACATCACGCATCCTGTGAGAGTGTTTTTCGTAAACGGTCAGAAAATGAGTCACGAACAACGAGTCAATATTAAGTTTTGTTTTAAACTTGGAAAAACTGCAACCGAGACGTATGAAGTGCTGCAAATTGTTTATGGCGACGATTGTTTGTCGAAGAGGCAAGTGTTCGAGTGGCATCGACGATTTCGTAAAGGCAGAGAAGATGTTAACGATGACGAAAGAGCCGGTCGTCCTTCGACAACTTTGGCCGAGGCAAATGTGGAAAAAGTGCGCGAATTTGTGAAAATTTCGAAGAAATCGTCAGTGAGATTTATGGAAATGGAGCTTGGCATCCCTAAAACAACTATTCAGCGCATTTTGACTGAAACCCTTGGTTTGAAGAAAGTCAATTCGAAGTTTGTTCCGCACAAATTGACCGACGACCAAAAAACGCTTCGAATCGAACACTCTAAAGACATTATTGCACGAGCCCGTGCAGATGAAAACTTCTTGAAAACGATTGTGAGTGGTGACGAGACGTGGTGCTTTCAATACGAACCAGAAAGCAAACGTCAAAGCGCAGAGTGGAGGTCACCAGAAGAAGGAAATCCGAAAAAATCACGAATGGAGAAGTCGAAAATCAAGTCAATGCTGATTTCATTCTACGATTCGAAGGGAATTATCCATAAGGAGTTCGTTCCATACGGCTCAACGGTTAATGGTGCATATTACCTCGATGTTATGAGGCGTTTGCTGGGTCGCATTTGTCGTGTTCGGCCCGAATATCGCGAGCCAGGCAGCTGGAGATTACTGCACGATAACGCACCGTGTCATCGAGCAACGATTGTCACCGATTTTTTGGCGAAAAATGAAATATATTCGATACAGCACCCACCGTATTCGCCTGATCTGTCCCCATGCGATTATTTCCTGTTCCCTCGTCTTCATTTGAAGCAGAAAGGAGTTCGTTATGCATCCGTAGACGCCATTCAAAGATCGACGACCGGCATCCTAAAGGCCATCCCAGAGATCGACATGAAAAAGTCGTTTGAAGCACTCGTTGACCGTGCAAATCGATGTATTGTAGCACATGGAGAATATTTCGAATAAATACAATGATTTTTGTGGACATAACATACATAGCGTGCTTTATTTCGAACTATTGCGGTTACTTTTGGGACAGAGGGTGTATATGGACGGTAGTGTACATGTGCATCCATAATTATATCAATAAAATCAGATCACATGCCAAATTAAGTCACGAGCTCTTCTTTATTTTAAAATAGAATGCAAAAATGATTGAATTTCCTTTATTTCTTCATGTATACTAATACTTAATGATTGTCATATTTATTGCGTTTATTTGTGGTTTTATTGGACTTCTTTTAACCTTCCTATACTCACGTCAACATATGAAACACGTATACTATACTATATAAATCGGTCTCACAGACCGTATGCATGAGTATAGGAAGGTTAAAGCTATGATGGAAAGCCTTGACGACTGTTGCTAGTAAAGAAAACAATTTTTACAAATATTACAAACTCGTTTATATCTGGTTAGGAAAATATATAATATGATATAAACAACCATATGTTTCGCAAATATAATATCTTTTTTAAAACTTGTGCTTCAGTTTTGTATTTGTTTTAGATCTGAAAACATGGCATAATGGTAATTTACTTTTCCCTAATTAATTCTAAGTCTCTCTATCGTAGGGTCTATTTCTCTTCAAGTTTTTCTATCCTGTGTTTGCTGTTTTACATCCTCCCGCGTAACGTTCTTTGTTGTAGTTTCTTCTTTAGTGTTATTATTCCATCTATTTCTACGTTTTCCCTTTTTATGTTTTCCCGGCACTCGTGTTTTATATATTATAGTTGCACGTCTATCGTCTGACTTACGGCATATGTGACTGATTGATCTTATCTTATTTTGTAGTTTTGTCTGAAAGTGTTCTTTCTTCTGAACTTTTTACTCTTTTCTTATCAATCTCATCTCGCTTGCATTTAATCTTGATTAATTTTTTTTTCGTAAGTGTTTCGGTCTCGCTAATATGTTTATTTATTATATTTTATTGACAAAATTATTCAACTTAGCTCTTACATCGTTGACCTTCCCTGACATCTGGAAAGTAGCAGGGATTACCCCGGTACACAATAACGGTGATGTGAGTAATGTGGTGAACTACAGACCTGTCGCTATTCTTTCTAATTTCGCTAAGTTGTTGGAACTAATTATGTATTCACATATTTTTCCTATAATGAATCATCACATTTCTCCTCATCAACATGGATTTATGGCGAAATAATCGACAGTGTTAAACTTGGCTTGTTTTAAACAATTTGTGGCAAGTTCACTTGATGCTGGTGGCCAAGTAGATACCATTTATACTAACTTTTCTAAAGCGTTCGACCATATTGGTCATGCAACATTGCTTAGAAAACTGATGGCTTTTGGATTTAGTGAAGATTCGGTTCGTTTTTTTAAGTCATACTTAACGAGTAGACCACAATATGTATTCTACAATGGCTACTTGTCGGGATCATTTCAAGCACTGTCAGGAGTATCTCAGGGCTCAAATTTGGGTCCTTTGCTGTTCAATATTTTTATTAATGACATTACAACTGTAATTAACTCAAATAAGTTGCTGTTTGCCGATGATCTTAAAGTGTTCCGAGAAATCTCATCAGTATCGGACTGCCTTGGCCTCCAGGCTGACTTGGATAATATTGCTTTGTGGTGTGAATCTAATAATCTACCCCTAAATATATTTAAATGTAAGACAATATCATTTTCACGCAGAATCGTTCCGGTTTCTTTCCCTTATTGTATTGGTAAGAATCAGTTGGAGAGGTTTGGGTTAGTCAAGGACTTGGGTGTTTGGTTTGATCTTACACTTAATTTTAATCATCTCATGGATGTAATTACTGCCTCGGCTAGAAAAATGTTGGGTTTCATTATTAGGAATTGCAGATGTCTTAAAAATACTCACGCTTTACAAGCTTTGTACTTTGCCCTGGTCAGAGTATGCGTCAGTAGTATGGTATCCTTTCTATTTAACACACGAACGAGATCTTGAATTAATTCAAAGAAGATTTTTAAAATTCCTAAGTTTTCAAATTGATAATGTTTATCCAGCTAGAAATATAGATCAGGCAATTTTGTTGAATCGCTTTGAGATACCGTCACTTCAATTCCGAAGAATTACTTCTAGCGTTAAGTATGTATATAATTTAATTCATGGTAACATTGACTGTCCTGATCTTTTTCAATTACTAAACTTTTATACACCACCATTTTTATCTCTTAATCCACCAACATTTTATTTACCACGATGTAGAACAAATATTGGATTTTGCACGCCTATATACTTGATGTGCTACAATTACAATATAATTTCGACTGTCTGTGACATCAACCATGACTCATTGCGGGATATTGTCAGCTGTTGTGAGCGTTATTTCAATTTATTTGTATAGGTTCTTCTGGAAATATTGTATTATTGTAGGGTTATACTGGTTTGCTTATTGTATTTTCATTAATTGTCCTGTAATTGAATTGTAATTTGTTGGACAATAAAGATTATTATTATTATTATTATTATTATTATTATTATTATTAATATATACTCCCGTTCACGGCAGTTGGCACACTTCAATAGATTGAAGAAAACGTGCGATAAACATTTAAAATCTTATACAGCACTACGACTTCTGGTGCGTTGTAATTTCCATTAGTTTATGGTATAATATAGCATCGTTAGAAATATTGCAATAAGCATTTTAACATTAAAACTATTCTCTCAAAAGACAAATCATTTAATAATCGTTTAAAATGATTTACAACTGTAGAAGAAAAGAATTATTTAAGCGGTAATTGAATGCATTCTCTGTCATAAAAGTTTGTCTGGGTATTTCCCAGAACGATTTTACGGTCATTAGTCAATTGTCAGTGACCTCTGCCATCTAGTTTACTTGCAAACGTCTCGAGGTACGCACAGACTGAAAGTGGAAGAACTTCATAGTTTTAGAAGTTAAAATGCCCCATGGAAAGTTCACAAGTGTTCAAAAGCGATCTTTCATATTCACATTTCACAAAGAAGGATATTCTGTTGGGCAAATTGGTGATAAAATGCATGTAGCGAGATTTAGTGTGAACAACATTATAAAACGATATTGGACAACGGAAAGTTTAAACAACCGTGATCAACCAGGTTCGTCTCAAATTGCTACCAATTTGAATAATCAGCGAATCGTTTTAATTAGTAAACGAAATCGAAAATTAATTGCTCCACAAATACCAGCAGAATTCAATCGCGATCGTTAAAACGCTGCATTGGTGAGCACTATCAAACGTCGACTGCGAGAGCCAAATTTATTCCGACGAATTGCTATTCGAAAACTGCTATTAAGACGAGGCAATCGACTAAAACGACTAAACGGCAAAGAACAGAAAGATTGGACGGTAGAGAACTGGAAAAATATGCTTTGGACCGACGAATCTAGATTTGAAGTTTTTGGACAAAACAGAAGAATTTACGTTCGAAGGTCGAAGACCGAATGTATAGCATCCACGGTGCTGGTTTTGTCATGGTGTGGGGTTGTTTTTTATACTCAGGAGTAGGAGATTTGGTACACATTGAAGGTATCATGAGAAAAGAGCATTGACAATGCTAAACACACAGCATTATTATCTAAGAGTTATTTGAATGCATTAGAAGCAGATAGTGTCTTACAAATAAAATCGTGCCCTCCACAGACTACCGATCTTAATCATATTGAGCTCTTGTTGAATGAGCTGGATAGACGGATACGAACAGAAGGTCCAACTACCAAACAATATCTTTTGGACATTTTACAACGAGAGTGGATCAATTTGCCGGCCAACACTCTGCCAAAACCCGAAAAAATGCTGAGAATTGTCCGAGCAGTCTTGAAAGCAAAAGGTGGATTTTCGATGGGACATATGTATAATATTTTTTGGATAAATACAATTATTTTCCACCATTTTATGTCAATAAAACTATATTTTGCTGTATTAAAATAACTTTATGTTTTATTCTTAATTTTGTGCAAGCACAACATTTCTATTAAAGAACATTGAACTGTCCCATCCTCCGTGAACGGGTACATACATATGTGATTGTTGGTCTTACCACTGTTTTGACTACTTCCGCTTGTAATAGTTCCTTTCTTCCCAAGAATGTTGTTTTGTGTTAAAAAATGTTCCTGCTGTTCCTAATCTTCCATCTATTCCTTCATCGATATCGATGTAAGTATTTAGTACTCTATACTATCTACCTCTTATCCATATTCTGTGTTTCTTGTTTTCAGCTTATGCCTTTTGCTTTTTAGATATTTATTGTCAAATAAATAATAAAAATAATCTTATTATATATCTTAATTAATACTCTCTGACAATGGCAAACAGAAGATTAACACGTTCGCGGCCTAAATGTACTAAACTGCATGCAGTTTTAATATTTGGCGAATTACCATTGGGTTAGAACATGGTTGCACAGACTTATGAAGACTAGGGGCCACTCGGGCAAATCATGAACTGATGGCGGGCCGGCCGCCAGAAGTATAGGTAATTAAAGACAATAAAGAATTGATAATAATTTATTAAAATTCAAAAGGAAAAGGAAGCGTGGCACTGCATAGTGCTTACAATATTTTTATATTTGGCTCAAATTTACTTGTAGCAACACGTAAAACTGCTTCCAAACTTTCATTTGCAAGGCGGTTTCGATTTTTGTTTTATTATTATTTAGTATTGAAAAAGTTTGTTCACATATATAGGTAGAACCAAATAAGCTGGCACATTTCAGAGCGTTTATGCGCAACTTTTCGTACATATTTTTATCAATGCAGCGGTAAAAGTTCAGCAAGTCTCCTTCGTTGAATTTGTTGCGTAAATCTTGATCGTTTTGAATGTCGATAATTTCTAACTCCATTGACTCTGGCGTATTTTCAACTGAAATCGTGAAAGGATTGCTGAATATGCCCAACAGAGGTTTCACTTTTTTAAACTCCGAAAATCTGTCTTGAAAAGATTGAATCAAAATATCTAGCTTTTCTACATAACTGAATTTAATCGCAGTTTTGTTGAATTTTTCAGCCATTTTCTTATAATTCGGAAAATGATTGTAATTTCCAGAATTCAATTGTGATCTGAAAAGTGTCAGCTTGCATTGAAAGGATGATACATGAGCGTAGAGCTGGGATATCAGTTGATTTTTGCCTTGAAGCCGTGTGTTCAAGACATTCAAATGATTTGTAATGTCAACTAAAAAAACCAAATCACACAACCAATCAGGATTTTTAAGTTCCGGGACATCCCTTTGCTTTTCCGCCAGAAATATTCCAATTTCTTCTATTAAATTTAGAAATCGTTCCAGTGTCAATCCACGGCTTAGCCACCTTACTTCTGTATAATACAGTAAATCTCCGTATTCGCTTTCGATGTCATCAAGGAATTGTTTGAATTGTCTGTGATTGAGTCCTCGTGATTTTATGAAATTTACAGTCGAAACTACCACTTTCATGACATTTTGAAATTCAATTTTTTTAACAGAGGGTTTCTTGGTGTATAATGCAGTGAAACTGCATGAGATCTTCAGCGTTTATGTTTTTTCCTTGCAGATGCTTTTTCAGTAAAGTAACTAGTCCGGAATTGACACCAATCATCGAAGGAGCACCGTCAGTCGCAACTCCCGATAATTTTGATAAGTCCAAATCAGTTTTTGAACACTCATCCAAAAGTACATTGAGTATATCAACTCCTTTGGTTTGACCTTTCAATGAACACATTCCGAATAACTCTTCTAAGACTTCAAAATCTTGAGTAACACCTCGTATGAATATGAGAAGTTGAGCTCTGGAACTAATATCAGTGGATTCGTCGAGTGCTAATGAAAAAAATTCAATGATCTTAATTTTTTCAATTAATTGTTCCGCAATATTACCTGACAAAGACATAATTCGTCTTTGGATAGTCATACGATTCAGTTGGTTTTTCTCAAACTTTTTGCTGCTTCTGGACACATTTTCTTAGCGGCAATTTCTATGCATTCTTTTACAAAATCGCCATCATTGAAGGGACGAGTTCGCTTTGCTATCATTCGAGAAATTTCATAACTAACTTCTGTAGCTGTTTCTGAATCTTGAATGGGTTTTGTAAACATAGCTTGCTGACCAATAAGCTCCCGTTTTAAAGACAACATTTTTTGCTTTCTTAATTCGCCTGTAAACTTGGTAAAAGAAGGATGCTGCGTTTCATAGTGCCTTTTACATTATATTCCTTTGCAATCGCAACAGAATTCTTGCAAATTAAACAAACGACTTTGTTATGCGACCATACAAAAAAGTATTTCTCAGTCCAAATTTCTTGAAACTGCCGATTTTCACCTTTAACCTTACGTTTTTACTAGGTCCTGGCTTCTCCATGTTGCGTTCTAATCCTGGCTAGGATTAACACAGCACCTAAAAACAATTACAGTACCTACTTAAATTACCCATTCTTTTTAAATTATCAAAAATAATTGATTAAATTCCTCAGAAATTTTAAGACTTTTATACAGATTTTATATCTGAAATAATGACGTAATTATTACAGTTAGAGAAATTCTGATAAAAATAGTAATTTCTTTGTTTTATTTTAATATTTGGCCAACATTAAAGCTAAATTTGATTAAAATTGATTAAATAGGTAGGGAAACACTTATTAATAACTGAGTTTTACTTACGATTTCACAACACAATTATACACGGCACTTGACGGGTTAACAGGAAATCTACGTTGAATGTGGATCAAAATATATGACATCGGCTAGTCGAGTTAAAATCTACACTAGAACTATTGCCTCCCCAAAACACTATTAAACTGCACTTATTCTCAATCACTTATTACTTCGCTTTGTATTTTCGCGCTTATTTCTTCCTGTTGACATTTCACTCAAATTAAAACCGAACTGTCGGTCGCTGCGGTTAGCGTGGCTTTTATACCGCGCATACGACTCTGGAAGCTTCGTGTATCTACTCGTACCTACGCGAGCAATCGGGAATTCGGGACTATTGCTATCTGGCTTGCTCACACCGCGCTAGAAAATTCTTGATTTCTCTACTATTTTGAACTTTATATAAAGGCAGCAAGCGATGTTACTTGACTTAGCATTTTTGGGCGCTAGATTCAAATAGCGCGCGCGAGATTCAAATTACTTTTCGAACATATTTTTTTGGTTTTATTCTGGAATAGAATTAAATATTATTTTTGCTGTCGGCGGGCCACCAGTATTCGACAGGCGGGCCGCATGCGGCCCGCGGGCCGCGGTCTCTGCATCCATGGGTTAGGAGGTGTGAGTCTTACACCTGTGTTGAAACCTGTTTAGAAAATAAATAGAAGAAGAAAGCGAAAAAGTGTTGCTTAGAATAATATATTGCAGGATTTTCCCAACCGTTTACATAACAACACGATGAGTAGTAACCATGGTGGGATTCTTTTCCATCTGTGCAAAGTTGAGTTTATTCCAATCCAAACCATTTTTCTATGAAGCGAGATATCGAATCAAACATGTCGTCAGATTTAGTGCCTGCTGTCAAAGAACTCTCTTCTACAATTTGATTTTTACTGACGTATCGAACATAAACGATTAACTGTGCACAATTAATGATGTTTGTAGATTCACAGCAACTAATGGTAAGGAATGTTGGCGATTGTATTTTCTTCATAATTTGTGATTTTATGTTTGCAGCAACAATATCGATGCTACGCCTGATATTGGTATTTGAAAGACAAATCGACTTTATTTGTTTGTTCTGATTCTTCTCCTAATATTATCTGTGTGGGTTTTAGTACACATAGCTTGACTATTTCTTCGCCAGTAGTATGAGGTTCCTTTTGCTTCGCTATCAAAAAAGCTATTTCATATGAAACTTTGCGATACTGTGACCTTTGTGATACCTTTGTGATAACTTATCCAATAACTTATCCAATTTCATATGCTTTAGTGTTTCTGATTTCGAAGAAAGAAACTGTTTTGACCTTGTTATCATAGTAGAATCTCAAATATCATTCACGGTGAGTGAGCCTCGTGGCGTCATTACTCGAAACTTTGAAATGGAGGTAAATCCAAATTCAATATAATCTTCTGAAAACTTTCTTTATTTCGCTGCCATTTTTCTACTTTAACAAAAACATTAAAACTTGTCCACTTCATCCGACCAAACGAAACACATACCTGCCTAATTATAACTTTAATAGAGCAAATAAAATGTATGACTGAAGTTTTATACAAAGTTACTTTTGAATAACAATAAAAATACCGTGTATAGTACGAAGCGAATGAATAACAGTGATGCGTGGAGGATTGATTTCTGAGCCTGACCGATCGTACCTAATACAATAATTAGGAGTCGGGTGCGGAGCTGGAACTGCGTGTAGACGCTACAAGTTGACACTTGGCAAAACTTATCGAGCTTGAACAAAGCTTTAAATGGATTTTTCTTTCGACGATCGAAATGGATTGCCCCTCTACCTCACGATCTCTTTACACTCCCTTAGGGAGGCTTGCCCCACTGAATATGAGCGAGACGAATATACAATACAGTCGATATGATTTCTTCTCCTTCGAAAGGAATTGCAGTTACTCACAGTCGTATTTGTACATTACCAAGGAATTGAAAAAAGTTATAAACTTTATTATTCACCAAAGTTGGTTTATTCCTATACCTCAAAGATATGTTTCGTTTTATTGTCATTTCTCTGAATAAGTGATAACATATCAGAAAGTGTTTAAAATATTCCTCACAAGTGTACGTACCTAAATTTGGGAGATTTCAGCTAACTTCACACTTAAGCCGCATGGTCATTATATATATTGACAGCTGATGTAGCATGACTTGCTTCAAAAAGTTTGATTGTTTTACGCAGTAGTTTTTGACTGGTACAAATTTGGAAAGTTAAAAGCAGCATTTTCGGTATATTTTACTGTTTACTATCGAAAAGGTAAAAATGCTGTTCAAGCAAGAAAAATTATCTGATATGTATGGAGAAGATAGGACGTAAGTGTCCATACTGGATTGAAAAATTTCGATCCGGCAATTTTGGTTTTGAAGAAGCATCAGGTTTTGGAAGACCAGTTGAAGCTTTCTCGAATTCGTCCGTTCATGATCATTTGAAACGCCTACGTTTAATCTCAAAGCTAGACACATGGGTTCCTTATGTTCTTATGGAAAGAAATTTGTGCCGTCGCGTTCACGTCTGTGATTTGTTTCTCAAACATCAAGAAAATGATTCATTTTTTAAATGCATCATCACTGGGGACGAGGAATGGGTTGTCACCAACAATGTTAAACGCAAGAGATTATGGAGTAAAAAGATGAACCGGCACAAAACACTTCGAAAGCCGATATTCACCAAAACAAGGTGGTGTTTGGGGAGATTTCAAGGGAATCGTTTTCTTTTGACTTGTACCGGACAACACAACGATCAATTATGAAGTGTACTGCCATCAACTGGACAAATTGAATGATTGACTTAAACATAAAAGGTCAGAAATGATCAATAGGAAAAGGTGTAGAGTTTCACTAAAATAATGCGAGACCTTATACAAGTTTGGTAACTCTCCAAAAGCCTTTACAGCTTGGGTGGGATGAACAGCCACACCCACCATATTCTCCAGATCTGGTACCTTCTCATTATTACTTGTTGCGGTCTCTACAAAAATGTCAGATGGTAGAATCTTTACTTCAAATGAGGAGGTCAAAAATCACCTGGATGAGCTTTTCTGCCAGTAAAGAACAAAAATTTAATGAGCGCGAAATCATGCTACTACCAGAAAGATATCAAGAGGTGTTGGGCCAGAATAGACAGTATATAATTCAATAAAATATTTATTAACTATAAGAAAATCGGTTTTCATTTGCATAAAAAATGTATGTATATGGTAGAGAACTATCATATAAGATAAATATAAGAAAAACCAAATTACTTCCCGAACAACCATATGCTATTATTGCAAACGTTTTGGAGCTATCCGCCATACTGTAACGTTGAAAGATTTATTCGCATTTTGCGTATGTCGGCCCAAACATCGACTCAAAGATCGTTCTTGGAAAGATCTTCATATATTGGCAGGATGTGTTTTTCCACATCTGGTCTGATGACATAGTGGATGGGTGAAAGTTGCAAGTTTTCCAGTAGCTTCGGCTTTGCCGACGCTCTGACACCAACTGTCAGCGCCTACAGGAGAATTCTCCTGTTTTGGCTTCTCATCGGTAGAACAAAAATGATATAGCGTTGCCATAATTCCGTTTTTCATTCCCTCTACAGAGTTGACGTTCCTTCTTATCGCTAATCCGTAGTAAGTTGTCAGTTTCGCTATCAGCACATTTGTCAATCTATCTCTTTCGCCGAGTTTTTCTTTCCTCTTTGTGTTTCTTATCCCACGCACTCGCTTTTGACAAAAGGTGACTCATGGCCATACGGATTATTTTCCACAATATTGAAAAAAGTTTTCAATTCTCCGTTTCCAATGTAATTCACGTATTTCGCTCCGAATTTTTCAACCGAACTTGGAAACATGTCATTTATGGAATCCACTTCCATTTTATCCGCTGAACCTTCATGATTGGAAGTGCATTTTCCTTTGTTCATACCATTCTGTATATTCATCAGTCTCCTTTTTGAATTCCCATGTAAACCAAGTAAGCAGAAAGAACTTTTCACCACAAGATCTAAAACCTTCGCCGCTGTAGTAACCGATGAATGTCGTTACACTGAATAATGAAATAAAATTGCGACGAGGTTAACTCTCGCCCGACACCCACTTGTTCTCAAAGCTGTATATTCTAGAGTATTTTATTTGAGGCTCTAAAATTTCGCACACATATTCTTTAAAGGTTAGCTTGTCGAATAAAATAATACAAAAAATCAATACTTTGGTCGCTCCAGATGGTCAGACCCCTTAATGAGGTGAACAGACGTAAGCGTTTAAATTGTGCTCTAAAGTATTCAGGAAATTGTTAAGGACCACCTCGCACGTACAATCATTTTTAGTTTATATATTTTATTTTACACGAAATGTATTAGAGTTAAGTTTTGCATTTAGAAGCATTACAGTATTACCGTAAGGGTTTCCGACCGGCTTTGCATTTTATAAATTGTAGATATTTAAATCTTTTATCGTGCTGGGACATCACGTTTAGTAAGCTAGCCGGATAGAATGTCGTAAATACCATTGCAACCCGAAATTCATTTAAGTATTACAAGATGTACAAATCCGCTGCTTCATCCTGTCCTTGAGATAATGAGTACCTCTAGTGTTAGACCTACCGCAAAATTCCTCAAACAAGCAATATTTTATCATTTAAAGGGAAGGTGTCTCCTTCTAGATATTCCAGATTTCATGGAATACTCTCAGGCAGGGTCACTTTTATTAGCCAATGACAAATTCTGTTTTCCAAAATAACATTTTTGTAACGCCCATTAAAAGTTTACTTCTTGTCAAATTAGGAGAAACTAAATCACTACAAGTTTGTCACCGAAGACGAACAGTCACATAGAAACATTGTTTCAATCTTGCCGTGAGCAGGTTAACAATCAAATTAAGTCATTTTCAGTTTCAACGCGGTCGGGAGCCGGTTAACTGAACACATGTAAATTTAAGTTCACCGCTTACTAAAGTTATTTATTTGTAAAGTGTACCTAGTATTATTTGTTTCTTTTTTAATATACTGTTGAACTAACCAGTGCATCATTTCCGCGCAACCTACACTGTAAATTAAGCGAGTGCAGAACAAATTACCAGCGCAGTCGATCGTTTCCGTAACCAGCTGAAACGAAAGACATCTCCTTCAAACCAGGAGGAGCAATCAGAAGTCGTACAAATTTTTAACGAGTTAAATTTTGATTCATTCGTAAATATGGCCTTTTACCAAAATTCGTACGATTTTCCTACATAGTTTGTCGCCAGATTTAAGCGTTTATGTCAAATAATAGTAGATAAGTAGAGAAATTCCATCAATATGTATACGTAAATCCATCAGCGCGAATACGAGCGAGACATTTTATTGTGACGCGTATTCGGGCAAATAGCAATTGAATCAGCTTATATTTTAAATTTATTATGAACATATGCTGTTGTTTGAAGTATTACATAAATAAACTAGCATTGGTGTATGATAAAATTCATGATGTTCTTTTTTATTCGTTTGGTAGTGTAGTGAATGCAATTGTGAGTAACTGAAGTTGTGATACCTAACCCAGCGTTTTCCAAACAGTAGGAGGTGTCCCCCAACTATTGGCTTAAATGTGTCTGTTTCAAACTGCACAACTTGTCGGTTATAAGCTACTGCAGAGAAATCAACTTCACGTCGATAAGATGTAGGAAATGGCAATATAATGTTCGTAGTTAACAAAAATAACGCTGGAAATTCTCTTAGCGGGTTAATCCAAAACTCGACGAAAATTGTTTCTTCTTTTCTGTATTTGATGTTAAATTAATAAATTGTTCCTCTTCTCCCAACGATAAATCAGTAGGTGTAATTTCAAACGGTTTGTATCCACTCATATTTGGTCAAAAGACTACATTTTCAAGGCAGTTACGTTTACAAATGTTAGATAACGTTCAAAATTGACTCATGCATTTTTATGGCTTGGTTTGTTATCGTTAATAAATGTTTTTAAATTACCAAACATTTCTGTGTCTTCACTGTTTTTCTTCATTGACCAAAAGTCCAGATTTTCGCAAAAAGCTGTTAACTTTTATCTAATGATTGTAGTATATGAGTATTATTTCTATGCAAGTGGGTGTTCAAAATATGAAATTTTTCAAAAATGCTCGTCAAATAAGGTAGTTTCAGTATGAACAGTTTGTTAACAAAACTATCGCCATGTGTGTGATTTTGTTCTTAAAAAACGCATATATTCCTGCGTAGGCTCAAAACCCCGCTGTATAACTTTTTAGGAATTTGCAATAAAATGATAATGCTGAATGGTTAATCATCATATCACCGCACATTGAAGAAAACAGACATTATTTTTATATAATTTACAACAGAAATTACAATGGATACTACCAAATGAAGTTCTGCGTTAATTTTCTTCGAAGCGAGTGATTTCATGTATTTGCATTCTCTTTGCTTATAAAGTACTTGCTTCATATTTTCCTGCCATCGCCGCACTGTAGGACGGAAAACCAAATCGACGGCCAAACGTCTAAAAATAAAGTATCCATTTCGGGGATCTGTAGTGGTGGGTTAGGTATAGTAATAGTCCAAGGTTCGAATTCCAGACTCGAGATGGCACGATCCTTCATACCTGCTATTGTGTCTCACAAGGAGAAGGCAACGTAATCGAATTTTTGTAATTTTTTATATTTATGGTACGTGTAGTTTGGACCTTAAATAAGAATATTTTGGAGTAGTTCGACGCAACGTTCATAAATTACCGAGATACTCGATGTTGAAGTTTGACCCACCATTTAAATCCGCTAGATATAATACGATTGTCAACTGGACTCGTGGCCTAGTCGATAGCGTTTTGGTGCGGTACTCACGAGATCGCTGCTTTGGGTCTCGTCACGGGACATTTCTTTTTCTTCCATTCAAAACGCACCATATATTTTTTCATTCTTCTTCTCATATCAAAAATTATGAACAAACGAAATATAACTATATGCAGGAACATTCTTCAAGTACATCATTAAAATGCACAATCGGTTGATAAACAATATTCATTTTGAATTAACAATAAGGTTTCTTCAAAAAAAAAAAAACAACGGAGTCAGGTAGCAAATGAAAATTTCTATTGTTTTATATCCAGTATGCGAAATTTTACGCCGTGTGGCACGAGCCAGAATTGTACTTATCATAGAAACATGGGAAGCAACGTTTTTTTATTATTACCTTATTGTTAAGTTAGTTCAAAATTAATATTGTTTATCAACCGATTGTGCATTTTAATGATGTACTTGAAGAATGTTCGTGCATATAGTTCATATATTTCGTTTGTTCATAGTTTTTGATATGAGAAGAAGAATGAAAAAAACATATGGTGCGTTTTGAATGGAAGAAAAGAAATGTCCCGTGACGAGACCCGAACCAGCAATTTCGTGAGTAGCGCCAACGCTATTGGTACAAGGTTTTGTGATAAAAAATGGATTTTTCTCGATTTCGAACGATTAAAACACAAAATATGGGAAGCGATTCACATAAAAGTTGTATGGTTTCTAATTATCTCTTCAGGGGTATACTAACGTTGTGAGCACACGTGGGCCCAGTGAGGCTCAAATAGATTTTTTTATCATTACCCGCAGTTTTCATAGCGGATTTAAATTTCTCGCGTCAAAATTGAAATATTTTGCATCAAAAATGAGGATTTTTTTTAAATATCCTTATGGTTTTCATAGCATTTCACAATATTATAGTCATTTATAATATTGTGGAATGAGTAATAGTGAGTAAGGCTGAATATGTAATTACTTATTAACACGTATTATACTTTAACATTTTAGAATCTGCCGACAATGATCCTGCAGCACCTGTATTAACGAGAAAAGATATTTTCGCACTCATGAAAAATAATTTGAATCGTGGTGCAGTTTCAGCATATCTGGAAATTGAATAGTTCATGTCGGATAAAGTACAACGATCTTTTACTCTGTCGGATGACGCAAAACTTGCAATACACGTTTTATTGTCCCAACTGAATGAAAAGTGGAAGCAAGCTTCGAGGCACGAAGACAGATTTTTCGACAAATTTTCCACACGGCTCAGTGTGTTTGTCCCCCTGGAAGAAATCCAAGAAGCTTCAATACAGTCCACCAGCATGGGTCGGCCTTCTTTGGGATTTGCTGAAGCTAGTGTGCGCTCAAAACGGAGGGAAACTGAAGATTTGCATGAAACTAGAAGTACCGAAGAACTGTCTTATGCGGCCCAAATGAGCCTTCGAGAAACTGGTAGACTTGACGCCGCACAAGTTGTTCAAGATGTGACGCTGGGAAGTCCATCAAGAGCTCGAAAGTATAGAAAATCTTTGGAATCGATCTCAGAAATTCCTTATACTCCTGATAAAGCCCTATCGCTTGTAGTTGAACTTGATATGTCAAAATCTGACTATTAGAAACTTCGGAATTCAACCAGAGAACAGTGTTGTAAGTTATTTCCGTCGTATAATGTAATACATCAAGCGAAGTTTCAATGTTATCCACCAAAATCAGACATTCGCTTTATAGAATGTAGTGCTGAAGTGAAACTGCAGTCTTTGCTGGATCACACAAATCAGAGAATCTTGTTGATTCAAGACGAAGTTATTGAAAGCTTATGTCAAGACAGTATTTGGAACTTACATTTAATTTGTAAGTGGGGTTGCGATGGAACTTCTGGCCAAAATGCATATAAACAAAGATTTGCCGATGATGATGGAAGTAAGACTGATGCTAATATATTCTTCACGTCCCTTGTTCCATTGCAGTTGATATCAGTTGACCAAGAAACAAAAAATACTCTTGTTGTATGGAAAAATCCCAGGCCATCGTCTACCCGTTTTTGTGGGTGAATTAGAATTCAATCTTTGACTGAAAATAATGAACCAAAGTGAGCGAAATGGAGTTTATTAAACAACAAGAAAGTAACTTTGTCCCTTACGAGACTGTCATTTACGGAAAAGAAATAACCGTTTCTTTCAAACTTGCATTCACCATGATCGATGGTAAAGCTTGCAACGAAATCACGGGTAATGCTTCTACTCAACGTTGTTATTTATGTCAAGCAATATCAAAAGATTTCAACGATATTGATGTGATGTTGAAAAGAAAAATCAATGAAGATTTTCTACAGTTCGGGTTATCGACTCTGCATGCGTGGATTCGCTTCTTCGAATGTTGTTTGCATGTAGGGTATAAACTTGGGATTAAAAAGTGGCAAGCGCGTACTGCAAATGATAAAGAAAATATAAAAGACCGAAAAGCAACTGTACAAAAGGTTTCCGCATAGGATTGGGTCCCATAGTTGATCAACCGAAGGCCCGGATTTGGTAGCTCCAATGACGGGAATACTGCTCGACGGTTTTGAAGATTCAAAGACTTCTGCTTCGATTACGGGGGTAAATGAAGATCTGATCAAACGATTTCACGCTATATTGCAAACACTCTCGAGTGGCCATGAGATTGATATAATCAGATTTCAAGATTATGCCGTGCAAACAGCTCGCGACTACGTGAAGTTGTATCCGTGGTTTTATATGCTGAGTTCAATTCATAAAATTTTTGATTCACAGCGCAGCGATTATAAGGTCTGCAATATTACCAATTGGGCAAATGTCCGAAGACGCACAAGAGTCTACCAATAAATTTATAAAAAGAATAGATCGGATTTTTCACGAAAATTTTCCCGAACAAAAACCATGGGAGACGTTTTTTCACGCCTACTATTAACTTCTGATCCATACATTTCTCGCCTGCGCAAATTACCTGGTATGAAAATGGGATTGTTCCTACAGAAGCAATCAAGTTATTAACGGCGTAAAGCGTCTCAACAAATGCAGGGAGCTCGGGCAATGCGTTGTCAGTTGAAATCACTGACTGTGAATCAGATTGTTCTGGTGACGATGAATAAAGTTGTATGTAATCGAATGTATCACGATGACTGTTAATGATAATGCTAATTTCCACACTTTGCATACGTTATTTTAATCTCAATACTTTGTATCAACCTAATTTTGAAGAATACCTTTGCAATGTGACATAAATATAACGCCCTTTTCTACAGAAGTCGTACATATTGAATCCGCCATTTTGTTTTTCGGAATTTTGACTTCAGATTCATAATCAGCGACCCCAAAAACCCCTGAGTACAGACTTTCGGACGAATTGAGAACTTGTCAGACTTTTGGCCGTCGATTTGGGTTTCCGTCCCACTGTGCGCCGCGCCGGTGCGGTACCGCGTCAGTATAAAGTTTTTCCACTCGATGCTAGAGTTTAGTATATGCATAATTATCAGTAATTTGAAACAGATCCCATACCTGCACTGTTTTTCGGAATTTCTTTGCCAAAAATAAGTCCTCGTTTATAGATGCATTATTGCAGTATCGAACGGAACCTATCAAATATACAACTTAAATAATCAGCTTCTAAGTTCTAAAGCTATTCAGAGAGTGTATTTACAAAACCAAAATTCAAATACTCGTCACAATATTTCCTAGTTTTTACTGTGGAAGTGGTGGTAACTTGGTAACTGCAGACGCAGATGTATTTGCACGCTCTGGATTACGTTCAGATCCGATACAATATTTTCCCCTACTTTGTACGTTCTACAAACTTTAAATCATTTAGGTGCAACAAATAATAAATATCACGTTCTGTCACGTTATCATAGTTTCTGGGTTATTCTATAGCGCTCTGGAAAATTGAAACATATTTCAAAAGATGGCCGTAAAACTTAAACGTTTGGGAAATATTATTGGCATTAACCTTATATTGGCAAGATAATTTGCTCTATTGTAATCTCTCCAAATTTGATTGAAAAACAAAAAATATTGTTTTCATTTCTTTAGGAAAGGTAACAGAAAAGTTGGTTGGGCATAATCAATTTGCGTTCCGGTAGAGTGAATGCACAAAAAAATATTACGGAAATAAATAATCATAAACCTGGAGGATTAAAGGTAAATAAATAATGAATGTTTAGTGAAGCTAAACAAACTTCAACTTGAACAATATATGTATTCTGCTTATATATACTGTGATATGTAGTTGTTTGTAAGTTGGAGTAATTTTATATTTTAAAAGGATAGTTTTATATGAGGGTTAGTAATTAAGTGACTATATTACTATTTTTGTTGTTTACGAAAAGGACATTATTAACACAATGCTAATAATAGCAAGTTTGTAGTCTGTAAGCGAAAAATAATAATTAGTTGTCAATTATTTACGGCTACTTACTCAAACAATAATTACGTTGGTAATTACATTATTTATCTACGCAACACAATTACGTTTACGCTTTTTCTGTTTTATTTTTAAGGTATAAAATTCCTTAGGGAAATCAATTTTGTCCTTTTAAGTGATTAATAAATTATTTCTAAATTTCTTGTTGTTTTGTTCCATTTTAGAGAACCAAATGTAGGCACAATTTGGCCGGTCTAAGTTTGTGTTTAGACTATCAAATAGTCGAACTTCTTGTTAGACTTGTCATGCTGTACTCATATTAATGATTTCTAATTGCATACGTCTCGAAAGTGAAGATTCCTTAATTTCCTTAAATCTGTTATCTACCAGGTTAGGTTAAACTGGTTAAAACCTAACCAAGGTAAATATTTGGTACTGCAACTAATAGGAACACTATACACTATGTACTATCTATTAGTATGATGATCAGTGAATGGCAAGGAATATTTTAGTTGTGTTGGTGTCAACTATTCCATTGGTGATTTGTGTTCAACACGCACTAGTATATTTAGTCAGCGATCTATATATGTTTTTATTCAGAAGTGAAAATTGAAATTTTATTGTTTTCTAGAAGGGCTCGATGTAAGAACATTGCATATACTTGGAGAGCGCTCTAAGAAACTACTAGAGTACCATTATTTGTGCAAATATTTTGAAAGGGGTTCTTAATTGTTTGAAAAGCAGAGAAATGCATTGGGATCGTTCTCTATTAAAATTAATAATACTTGAAACTGCGATTAGGTCGTTTATGTCTGTTACTACTTTTTAAACAATTTTCAATATCTCCAATAGTTTTCGTATTTTTGCACAAATATAAAGGGCTAGATGCGGGCTCTACGGTCCGTAATAATTTGTGTAATATTCTTAAATTGGACCCCCTAAAAACCCTCAAAATTTAATTTTTCTTTTCGAAGTCGGGGTTGTTCCGTTCTAATAACTAGCAAGCACATACAAATTACGCTGGGAAGGGAATTATGTCCTATTGATCACAGAGCGTAACCGCGGACTAAAGTTTGTCTTTATTCGGATAAAGATACGAATCCTTTCTACCAACTTACTTGGACTCTTAAGTCTCTAACTACCCTGATTCCTAAAGAATATAGTCAGCTTGTCAATCGATAGAACGAATAATAAGAATAACAGAAAATGTATAATTCAAAGATTAAATGATTCTTGATAAGGTTGTATAAGTTGTACAGATTTCTAATCAATAATCCCAAAGTTGAATATCAAGTGACAAGCTTAAATAAAATTTACAAATTTCTAATTAATGACCCAAACCTGAAATGCCTCCTTAAATTTGCATGATTGCGGTGCCGTAATTGACAAAAATGGTTTGGTTTTGAACCTACTTGAGTTTCCCAGAATTTAGATTTGACAGCTCGAACGGTTGCTAAATACTCCGAGTTGCCACCTCAGCTGCGTTTCCAATATCCCCACTCAGGTCGACAGCAGGATTTATTAATTGGGGAATGGAAAAGAAAAGAAAACATATTCTCTCTACTAAGACTGATTCCAAAAACTCTAATGATGAAAATTCAATATCTTTCTTTTTTATTTATTTACAAAAAGAAGAAGCAACGAGGAATTTATAGCTAGCCCGAGAAATCTCCAATTTAAGATGTACCGCACTTTTCACAAGTTACTCACTCTTACTCACTTACTCACTCATTTACTAGACTCTTTTTCACAGAGCAGGGTCCCTTTACTAAAAAGGTAATGACTTTTATGTCTATTTTGCTTCTTCTGATTAGGTTGGCTGGTATCTAACCAACCTAACAGTGTCTTAGTTAGGAAGTGATCTTCAGTCTATTTCCATTTCTTTGAATGTTCTATTTCTAGACATAACCAAATTTTCCTTCTGTCGAAAGTGTTTGATATCCCGCATACAGGTCCTGGCCCTAGCAAGCTCTGTCTATGGCTTTCCTTAGTTAGTCCATCGGTAATTAAATGGCCTTTACTGTGCTCTTGCCCTTGCACCCACATTACGAACACAATGTTGCGCAGGTTGTTGCTGCAAATAACTCAGCCTGGAAAACCGTCGCACGTTTCCGCAAACTCAGTGATATCCCTTTTCTGGGGTACAATCCATCAATACTAGTCCCTGTTCCCAGGCTGGTAGATGCTAGCATTCGAATTTCTCAAGCGATTCCCAGTCCAGTCTCTGGTCGGTATCAAAGTGTTAATTTTATGTGTAAAAATAATTTCTATCGTGGGCATCTGCTTGTTCAGTACTGTTCCAGTAATATCTTAAGTGCGCCACTTACGTCGTTAGGACACTATAGCCAGTTAGGTCTAAGTCTAAGCATCGTATGCATAGTCTCCACTTTCACGAATAGTTCCAGCGAAGCGAGACACGATATGTCCTTGATGGCATCGGTTCACGTACTGTTCGTATTTCCAGTAGTTCCCCACAGAGCCTGCTTCTGAACAGTAGTACGCAGTTTTACTTCTCCAACAGATTGAATTTGCAAATGTGATCGTTGGCTTTACTACCACAGTGTACAACCAGTATATTATTCTTTGTGTTACTCGCCAGGTCTTGCTAACAACTCTTTTGCATCGCCAGAAGAGCTATGTGCTCCTGTTAGTGATTTTGACAAGATGTTTGCTCCACCTCAGTTTTGCATCAAGCGTTATGCTCAAATTCGTTGGTCAATTCTAGTTGTCATTCTTTTGGTAAAAACCACCATCTTTGCTTTTTGAGGATTAACAGACAGGCCTTCTTTTGGGCACCATGTTTCCACAGTTCGCAGTGTATTTTGCATAATGCCAGCAACTGTCCCAGAAAATTTACCCATTTTGACACAATAACAATATCACCAGCGAACTCTTGATTCCATATTCGCTACTCATCTAGTGATCCGATCAGATGCTCCACTACTTGACTCAATAGCAGTGGTAATGAACTCTCCCTTGAGGACACCCACTTGCTGTTCTTATGGTCATAGTTTACTTTGCATTTGGGCTTGAACTATTCTGCTCTAAAGCATGCAGTTCACCCACCTGTTTTATTTCGCTGTATTAAGTAGTTGTCAGGTCTCCGTCATCAGACTGTTCAGCTCTCTGTTCCACCAAGCAACCTGCTTTGGATAGTGGATAGTTACTTTTAGAGAGAGAATGGTCTGTTGCAACCATACAACACCCAACTACAGTTCCCCCGCAATCCTAATTTTACTAGGATAGTCTCGAATTACAGCAGAGGGGCCCCCTTTATGAGAAAAATTCCAATCGTTTCTTTCAGGATCCATGTATGTCTTAATAATAATATCATCTATGCTTAGTTCGTAGAAAGTCTTAAGTTTTAAGTTTCTGTCTATTGTTTCGATGTAGAAATATAAACGCTAGTAAAAATTGGGTCATACTTGGAACAAGATCAAGTGGGATATTACGGTAGGGCGAGTGCATTGTAGGGAGAATTCATTCAACTTCGAGTCTCTCGTTATTATCCAATCACCTGTCGCATTAAATAACTCTAATATTTACTGTTTAGACAAAGAAATGAAAACGCCGGTAAAATTCTAGTCATATGTTTAGCAACATATCTCCGACCATAGCACTGAGCCATTGCATGTCTGATAACGGCATACCCAAAGTTTTTCTCGAAACATCGAATCACGACCAAGTCGCCCGGTAAACTGTTGAGAAAAATCCTGACCCTTTTTTACAATATATGCCTCAACTTAAAACAGAAGAAAGTTAATAAAGAATTAAGAAGTTGTAAGAGAAAATATTTTACTACAATCACAGGAAAGCCGAAAAGATTTTTCAAGTTTCGGAAGGATATTGTTTCAACATGCACAAAGAGTAAAATAAAGGTGTATGCTTACTGGTTAGCAAATTTGTTCATGTACTTTTCAAATAATAAGTTGGTATTAGTGATTTTGTTTAATTCTGGAGATTGTGTACCATATATGGAACGCCCAACTCAATTAATGAATCTAGTTTAAGGAACCCTATTAGAGTTGGCGTATACTAGAGGCATTGTTTATTATCATATTGGAGCTTGGTTGGTTGATATTGCCACTTCCGCCATATAGATTTGCTCTTGTATTATTAAATTGTGTTTATTTTGTACTTTTCAAAACTTCTTGCTCGCGTATTGAAGCGAATCAATAAGAGGGTGATTGTAATAATGGAAGGCTTTTCTCGCTACATATCGCATTTAACAGACGAGTTAAACCAGATTGTAAGTAAAAATTGCGGCGTCTGTTCTTTACTTTTTGTTGAAACCTGTTTGAGGTGAATATATTTCACACATATTGGTAGTGCATCTAATATGTATGTACACACGTGTGTACGGTTGCAATGAATACTTGATATCGATGGCTTAAAGATTATCGGAAAGCTGAAAATTTAAAAAATATTAAGAATAATAGTTCTTTTGTTTTTTTTTTTGTATATCCATTCGATATCACCTTCTTGACGGAAGGAAACGGCAAGTATAGAAGCTATTTACTGTCAGATGCTGAAAATGATTATACAGTGCATTGTTTTAGAAACAGCTAGCACCACAAATAAAGCATTAGAAAGGGTCCTTGCAAGATAACGCTGGATTTGTCTATGCAGATATATATGTCTAAAATTACGCTGCATAATTCAACGATCTCTTAAAACGAAAATACGTAGTTCCTGTCATTTGGTACTTGAATATGTTTATGACTGCAGTATCAATACTATTTGCTTGGAATTGTTGAAATGCTTCTATAGGAAGGTGTTTAGCCATTTTGGTCGCAAAGGAATTGGAGAATTTTGAAATGCAAATTAGAAAAACAACAGTGCGGGAAAAAGTTGCTAATAAACTTTACCGCATAGATTTTGCTAGAATCCAATTGTAGTCGATTGCATAGTTGATGTAATGAAGCAGCACAATTATGTTACATGAAGAGTAATGCTCACCAGAGAATTTTGTAAACAGCGCCAAATTATTAACATACGATTAAAAAGTAATTTGGATTTCGAAGGTGATTAAACATCGCACAATTCCGCTAGAAAGTGCAGTAAAATATTTTCTCCGAAGTTTCAAAGCAATCTGGCTTGCGAATCCCCGTTGACTGTAAAAGGAATAATGATTACACAAAAACAAAATAACACTTTTTTCTTGTTGCATAAAGTTTGTCTACTGTTGTTTACTAATTTGGGTGCGCTGATTTCAAATCTAACCTAACATTTTTTGTAGCAGCTCTAGTTAGTGAGATACAGGTACCGTCTTAAATTTACATAAGTAGTCGATAGTTTCTATCAATAGCGGTGTAACTTAACTAGTTCCTTTACAAATTTCAGTATGTCTTCCTCAAGAAGGACGTGTTTAAATAATCCTGATTGTTTTTGTGTTATTTGTGGAGAATATATGTTCCAAAAATTTCGTTTAAATGTGTCGGACTTTGTGAAAAAGGCATACTTGGACTACTTTGGGTTTCCGTTGCCGTCAAACGCTAAACCTTGGATAGCAAGTTTGGTATGTAAAACATGTGTTGAATCTTTGCGACTGTGGACAAACAAAAAGAGACCCACTTTTAAGTACAAAGCTCCTATGATTTGGCGTGAACCATCCAACCATCATGACGACTGTTATTTCTGTGTAACGAAAATCATAGGAATAAACCATAAAAATTGCTCTAAGTGGATATATCCAAACTTAAAATCTGCCATAAGACCAGTCTTGAGTATTACTGACACTTCAACACCACATCACCCATGTACATCTTCGCAAAATTCAGACCAGTGCAGCGGACAAACCGAAAATGACGACAGTGGTAGCGACAGTGATTTTGATTGCTACGGTAGTCATCGACCACTAAATCAAGATGATCTAAATGACTGGATCAGGGACCTTGGACTTTCTAAAACGGCATCAGAAATTTTAGCTTCCCGATTGAAAGAAAGAAATTTGTTGACCAGAGGAACGAAGATATCGTACTACCGTAACAGGGAAAAGGATTTACTTCCTTTCTTTACTCAAAAAGATAATTTTGTGTTTTGTACTGATATTCCGGGCCTAATTAATGCAATGGGATTAAAAGAGTATAATCCAAATCAGTGGCGGTTGTTCATTGATTCGTCAAAACGAAGTTTGAAATTTGTACTTTTACATAATGGTAACAAACTTGGTTCCTTACCTATTGCTCATTCTACAAAGGTTAAAGAAGAATATCCTACAATATCTTTAGTTCTCGACAAAATCAAGTACAAGGAACATAACTGGGTTTTATGTGTTGATTTGAAAATGGTAAATTTTCTCCTGGGCCAACAAAGTGGCTACACAAAATATCCCTGTTTCCTATATAAAAAGAGACTGGCCTTCTAGGGAGGCTTTGATTCCCGGTAAGCAAAATGTAATTAATGTTCCACTAGTATCCAGAGACCGAATTATATTGCCTCCTTTGCATATAAAACTGGGGTTGATGAAACAGTTCGTAAAAGCTCTTAACAAAGATGGCGAATGTTTCAAATACATTGTAAAAGTGTTTCCAAAATTGAGTAGTGAGAATATCAAAGGTGGTATTTTCGATGGCCCACAAATTAGGAAGTTGATAGATGATAAAATTTTCATCAACCATATGACAGCTGTCGAGAAATGTGCATGGGAAGAGTTTGTTTGGGTAGTGAGGAATTTTTTGGGCAATAGGAAATGTGACGGCTACATTCAGCACGTTGAACAGTTGCTGATACACTTCCAGCGGCTTGGATGCAACATGAGTATTAAGCTTCACTACCTTCACAGCCATCTAGACTATTTTCCTGAAAATCTCGGTGACCTAAGCGAGGAACAAGGAGAGCGCTTTCACCAGGATATTCGCACTATGGAGGAGAGGTATCGGGGGCACTGGAATGAATATATGATGGCTGATTATTGTTGGAGCATTCAAAATAGTACTCATATAACATCTCACTCTAGAAAATCCAAAAAAGGAAATTTTATTCAGAATAAATATATTTAATAAATTTTTTAAACTTAAACTATGTGCATTTTCAATGAAAAATCCTGTCACTTCATAACTCCAAAATTAGAGCTGCTACATGAAAACGGCATATATTTTTGAAAGCAGCGTGGAAAAATTATTCAGATTCATGTAAAAAATCTCATGCAATAGACATGCTGTTTTCCAGTGTTATTAGTAAAGCTGTATTTGAAGCAATCCTGGATTTTCAGTCACCTGTTTTCTTAACATGGTGTTGATATTTAAATTGGTTTTATCGACATATAGTCTAAGACGATTTTCACTAAATTAACCGATTCAATATTTGATTATTATGTATACGTTTTAAAAATAATTGTGACTTTCATTGGATAATACATTATTTTTCGTATTTGCTTAATTAACCAAAACTTTCTTTTGGATCTTCTCTACAATGAATGTGACCGACCAGGATAAGAACAATGGCAAAAATAACAATACCAATTAGTGAATCAATTGTGATTCAGTGTTATTGAAGTTGTACATCAATTAAGAGGTGCTTTCTTTTTTTTTTTTTTGGTAAGAGCTAGTAGAAAACGATTGTATTATTTGAGAAAAAAGTAATAGGTAACTATAATCAATCAAATCGTAACACGTGTATTGATGTATGTTTCTATATTTACATACATAAATTCTATGTATGTACCAGGCACGTTTTTAAGTAAGTACCGTTTTGATATAAAAACAACAACAATTTTACTTTTATAAACAAACCGCTATCTTACTGTACTTTTCAATATAATTTCCACCAATATTAAGGCACTTATCATAACGTACAACCAGATTCTGAATTCTATCCTCATTGAAATCTGCCACCTAATTTGCCAACCACTGTAGCACGGCCGTTTAGACGTCATCGTCATTGTAGTGGCATTGACTACCTAGATGGATTTTCAAATGAAGGATAGTGGTCACTGGAGATGAGGGCTATACCAAGGGTAATCAAGTTGTTCGCAGCCATATGATGTGATGAGATCGGTGGACGGGCATTGTCATTTTGTTTTGGATTGCACGATGCAATTTAGTTAAGGTGTCACAAACGATCGTGCCGCAGTAGTTGGCAAATCAGACGACAGATTTCTATGAGGATGAAATTCAGAAGCTGGTTGTACGTTATGATAAGTGCCTTAATATTGGCGGAAATTTGGTTGAAAACTAGATTAAGATACAGGGTTTCTTATAAAAATCAAATTGTTGACAAAATTGCACTTGTGTTCTTTTTATATCAGAACTGTACTTAAAAACATGCCTAGTATATATATATGTGTATCCACACATCATATATGCAGGACAGTCAGTCTATGATGTAATGGTTTTGCGAAATTCCCGTTTCATTTAGGTATTAATTTGTTAAATTATTACTTTTAGTTACACAATATTTCAAACAGGTAAATGTTGATAGATGTACTATCTAAATCATGGAAATATGTAATATGTAGTTGCTTACCACTTTTCACTTCCATAACGTAGTTGTATGAGTCCACCATAGGTTTAATGACTCCTTTCATTATGTTTGTGTATACATCTGCAAAGGAAAAACAATTCGTATAGTTCCTTGTATTAAACTGAATTAGATAATCATTGTTTAATAATGAGTGAATACATAAATGTAACCGAGATATTTTATATATACATTTCATCACTGAAGTGTTTACTTCTGAGAAGTAGTGCACAACGTATTACCTGGTTTATGTAAGTAAAAAATTACAAGTACGATTTTCACTTTTATTTCTTGATTGTAGTCGCAATTCGTACGTAGATTGCACAATGTATCTAAGTAGATATCATTGTTAACTTTGTGTTTAGAGAAACAGAAGAAACAATAGTAGTAGACTTCAAATTGTTTAAAGTATAACTTAATTAAATTAATGAAACCACGATTTTTTAATTAATGTTTATTCTACAGAAAACGTGTTAACCGTTTCTCGAACTTATTTATGTTTATTACATGTGTGTATGTTGTTTTACATCGACAGATTTCAAAATAATATCGTTCCTCAGTCAGAAAGCTTTAGTAGATTTTTACTGAAATATTTGTAATAAAGTTGAGGAATTTGCTGTGATCTGATTTTTGGAAGAACTGATGTCTCGACAGCTGGGTTTTTTAATCCAGTAAGAAATGGATTTTTCTCTCATTGTTTATAGATTTCAGGGGACATGTATTCATTAAATACATATTTTTAAAACGATGAGATATAGTCTTTTAGTCGAAATAGTATAAAATACTTTTCTTTTGATTAGGTACCTTCTCTGCCACTATTAACACACAATAAAGAACACAAATGTTACTTTCGCAGAGTTTAAAGCGTATACTTAAAAAGAAAAGTTTAATAGACCAATATGTATTGCTGTGGTACAAAAATGAACAATGAATGAAATAAAATTTGTTTAATATACCTTTTTTAAAATAAAGTTTCTATTACATATGTTTCAATATTTTTTATTACTCTTAAATACCAGGTTTTACTATCCCTGTAGTTTTATTTATTTAATTATTTATCCAACAGCCATTATAACCATTTACAGGATAATCATTAAAACAAAAACAATAAATTCATTTGTGTGGCTTAATATGAATATAATGATGCGTCCATTAACTTATAGAATTCACTTACACTAATATTAAAAAGTTCGAAATTAAGTCCTTTTATTATATTATTCATCACTGATGTCATAGACAGAATAGGAGAATTTTGGTGATGCAGTGTGTTTGATCTGTCCACATAAAAATACTATGTGCTCTACTATTTAATTGTGGAATTGTGAAATTTAGTTTTCCCAACAAAGCACTATTATCCATCAAACCTCTGGTAAGCTTAAATATAAATTTCAATTGCGCAACAGTCCTTCTATCCTCCAAACTTACAAATCTAAATTCATTCAGTAATATTTGGTAAAGAAACTCTCTGAGTGGATATTCCCGATGTTTTCTACAGAAAAGGGTTTTTATAAATTATGGCAGAACGCGCTCAATTTCATCTATGCCATTGCCATAATGTGGATTCCAAACCTAACCAGTATACTCCAATGTACTCCTGACATATGCACAGTACAATCTATTCAATGGGTCGCTACTGTCGAACTCCTTGGTATTACGGAACAGGAAATCCAGGGCTCTGTAAGCTTTAGTAGTGATCTTATTAATGTAGGCTCTAAATGTCAGTGTCCTGTCAAACTACACACCTCAATCATCAAATAATTCAACCCTCTCCAAAGGGACATTGTTTAGAGAGTAATCAAAATAGTTTAAGTCCTTTCTAGAAAAAGAAGGTGTTTTGCACTTGGATGTATTTAATTCAAGTCCATTTAGTTTACACCAGTGTTCTATAGGTATTAGACTCTGCTGAAGTTGTTCACAGTCACGAGTTGTCTCAATCCTGGAGTATATCTTCAAATCATCCGCATAAAACAAACACTGTGATCTAATTAAAGCGGCCAGGTCATTTACATACAAAACAAACAGCAAAGGGCCCAAAACAGAGCCTTGCGGTACGCCACTAGTAGAGACAAACTCTGCTGATCTTACGCCATCACACTCCATAAAATTAACACTATCAGACATATAGTCGGCAATAACATCAACGAAACAGGGGTTTATATTATATATTATATTATATTTTTTCAATTTCCGAAGCAAGGCTACATGCGGCACTTTGTCAAAGGCCTTAGTGAAGTCGGTATGTATAATATCCACCTGACAGCGTTCGTTAAAAGCATCTGAGATGTACTGAGTTCTCGAAATCAAGTTCGAAATAGTTGATCTTCCCTTAACAAATCCGTGCTGAGTTTCAGAAAATTGTGTTTTAACTTGATAATATAATAAGTCAGACAATATTATTTCAAAAATTTTAGAAAAATTATTGATTAATGCTACTGGACGATATGATCTAATATCACTGTTGTCCGCTTTCTTGAAAATTGGTATCTTACTCACTTTCCACATATTTCAGTAGAAGGCTTTTGTAAGAATCAAGTTGTAAATGTCCAGTAGTGGTTTTTCGAAACTAGCCCTACAATACTTGATCAGGAATTCAGGTATTCCATCTGAACCGAAAGTAAGGTTTTTCTTCATTTTATGAAGAGCACTGCAAAAATCACTCCCAGTGACTAAAGCTGTACCGCGACTATAACCTCTTGAACTAGTAGATGTCGAAGAAACATGGTGAATATACGGAAGAGAAGTAGGAAGCAAAGCCTTGTGTAATTGTGTATGCACTGTTATATAAATCTTGATCACAAAACATTGATCCTGCTATCTTAGAACAATTCTTAGGCATGCGTATAATGATTCATAACCTTCTAGTATCTTGTCTCATAGACTTTTCAACCGATTTAATATATTTCTCGAAATCATCATGTATAGAGCGTTTTACAATGTTTATATATCTTACAAATCTTCGCTTATAGAAATATGTGCGATATAGATGATATTGATTTCATAATTTTCTTTTAACTTTAGTGCAGGATATAGTATGTGAAGAGAACCACAATGGATATTTATGAGGGCTATGTTCATATCTTGGTAGAGTCATTGATAAATAGAAGTTCAGAGTGCGATAAAAAGCATAACAAGCATTATTTACATCTTGGTGCTCCAACACCAATTCCCAATTTTCATTACTTAGTAAATCATATAAACGTGTCAAGTTAGCCTTCTTCAAGTTGTAATTTAGAGATGGCACTCCAACAAAGTTGGTCGGCTTTGACACACACTGAATCGAATAATCAACCAACAGAACAAGGTGGTGTCTATCCTCTGGTACAAGACTATAATCAGATCTCGATACAGAACACTTAATATGCTCCGAACAAATTACCAGATCTAGCAAATGCAAATTATAATTTAGAATATTATTGATTTGTATAGAATTAGTTAAATGTAGAAAATTATGTAGACGGTCAGAGCTCGGACAGGTATGAGGAAAATTTGGTAAGTTGAAATTACCTAGGATAATAAATTTACCTTCACATACTGCTGAGGACTCAATGTCATTCATTAAACAATAATAAAAAACAATATAGGTTAATACTTGATGAATGTATTGCAAAATAGAATAAGATTGGTTCCTTCGCAGATAAACCAACATTATTATAAATTTAAGTAATCTTATTATCAAATTCACAAAGAATTTCTTCCTTCGAAAGTTTGTAGGATTATAATATCGAATCAACTTTATGTGGTACTCACAAAATCTGGTTTCTTCAAGTAGACCGGTTTCAATAATTTATCTGGGGTCTTGAGTGGTCAAAATGCTTTCAATTTACTTACAGATAATAATAAACGTACTTTGATTAATATTTTACAATAATACTTATAAGAAGTTATGAATTGTAGATTTCTAACCTCTATTTGATAATTTTACAAAATTCAGTAATTGGACTATACCCCACTTCGACGAAAACCCAACGACGACTAGCCAAAAAATTGATTTGGGTTGGATTTTGGACCAAGTAAAATGATTTTTAAGGAGGATTGCTTACTGGATTTGAAAAATTATGATATTTAATAAAATTTCCTTTTTAAAATTGTAAGCATGCTTGTAGTATTTACCCATATAGAATTTTTCCTGTAAATTAGATATCACCAATGAAGTATAAGGTTAACTGGAACGCTGACGTTACAGTGAAAAATGAAACACTGCTGCTAGAAAAGAATTAACATACTTTAAGGTATCACTATCCTTGTTGTACTCATTCAAACATATGCAAGATAGTTGCACCTGGCGCGATAATCTGAAGTAACGCCGCAACAGGTAAAGCTACAATGAAAACGAATACAATGCAGATAAATATATAAATGACACCACGTAATGTAGAAAAATTTATTCCATAAAACTATTAACTATTTACAAAATAACATAAGAAAGTAGAGCATTTCTACAAATTATAGACATAACATATACGTATACGTAAAATATGAAAAACCTACCTACTAACTACATGAATACATTGCTTTCTCTAATTATCTGTTGCAATAACAAACAAAAATTAAAAAACATTTAATTTAGCTATATACATATAAAATATTTCATAATACTAATGCTATATGTGGGAGAATAAAACAGTTTTGTGTAATTTATGTCTTATATTGGCTTTATCGCCTAATTTTGTAAATTTTTTCTTCGCATGCGTTTGAATTCTTACATCCGCATATGTACTGCCGGCAAATTTTATGATCTTCTGAAATATCAACCGGATGTGAAGGATAGAATAATGTTTTTATCTCAGGTATGAATTGCTATGGAACTAAATTTATAATCCTTTTTTAAAATAAGGGTCTTTGCATATGTCCCGAAATAACACGGGACGATTTCGAAAATAAGTATATCGTAAATATCTATATTGTTCAATTTTCAATGTTTATTTTTGAGATAACCAATATCGAAGTTAGATAATGGGCTGATAACTAATTAAAAAATAATTGCCTGTGAAATTTGATATTTCCAGGAGGAGTCCATTCATTTTTACAAATATATGTACTACAGTGTTTAACTATTTTCACTATTAAACTATAAGCATTGCTAAAAAAACAAATCCGAGTCTGATAGACACATAACAGTCAATGAGCGAGAAGAAGATAGAGATACCTTACATATATCTGCACTCTTCCAACACAAACGGCACGTTTTTCGTTGCATAGACACATTAACGTGCGCGTTCCATTACTATATCTATTTCAATGGATATCACTCATAAAGAAAATACATATGAGTGATATTTATATCTATATTAAAAATAATTTTGAATTTTCGCTTACAAACTATATGCTGCAGATGCTTACGTAACATAATATGTCAAATCTAATCTTTCCTCATCTATGTAATTACATATTTTTCTATAACATTAACTTATCTTTTGGGTTATCTCTACCACTTTCTAAGACAATTAAAATACAGATCTACAGATTATATTTCAAAACAGTAATCTTTCACGAAAATGGTTTAATTACATTTATGAAATAGCTATGAGGTTGTGGAGGTAAACCGAAAGATAAATATCCAAATAAGTCATAAGATATATAATATACTAGCAGATACCCGTCGTGTTTTGAGTTTTTTCGGTAGGTGTGTAAACATAAAGATTTTTTGACGTTCTAACTCTGGAGCAAGCAACATATAATTAGCTCTGCGAAAAACAGGAATTTTCTAAGTTCAAACCAGCAACACTTACCATCTTGTTCCGTTGCACAATTTCGGTGAGTCTAACAATAAGTTGCGAATGAGCATCAACGGTGAACCAACTTTTAAAGTTAAGATATGTGGTGACATTCCAGATGGTTCCAAAGAGTTAAGAAACTCTATTAGAAAGTTGACAGCTTGTTCCTCATCTATAACTGTGTTAATTGATTTGTACGTGACAACTTCACCGGGTAGCTTGAATTAAATTTATGAAAATGATAAATGATTTATTTTGTTGACGTCATTATTCTTCGGAGCCAAAATTACTCGTTTTTACTGTCTATGAGATTTTTAATATTTTCTAATTCGATTATTTAACATGGTCGACGCGATAACCACAAATGATAAAATTTTCTGATGACAGTGTCAGATCAATGTTTCTGTGTTGACAGTCTGTATTCGGAAAAATTATTGTATGGGAATAGTCGAAAATCCACTATATGAATGGACCGAATGCATTTTTTAGTGGTCTAAAGTCATCCTCGCGTTATTGCCTTTCTAATGAAACCGGTTTGGGGCACATCGGTTGGATAGTTTCGAAGTCTATAACGGACATAGAAACACCTTTTGTATTTTATATACATACATATATAGATTACATTTAGTTATATCGATAAAATTGAAAGTATTTTTATGTGGCGTTCGTTTTCATGCCTTCTACAATTTATTGCTTAAGATATTTCCATAGCCTATAGAAGAATACATATTTTAACAAATTTGTATTTATTTCTATATTTCGAGTTATTCTAACAATTTGTAAAGTATCTATGCTTAATTAAGGATTTATTATTAATATTTCTTAATTAGAAATCAGAGCAATTTTCTACAAATTTAGGTACGTGGGTTGTTCGAAAAGTAATTTTGTATCATAACTCATATAAACTATGTTATAATATGTGATTTCCTTATGTCTTTCTCTTCTCCAAACAGGTTAATTTCACAAAATACTCAAATTTAAATATTATAAAAGCAATATGTACATCTTGACTGATGAAAATTGATGTTTTAGTTTCAGCTTTTATTGAAATTTCAGAAAAAAATTCGTTAATATGTTAACAATGAAATGAACCACACGCAGTTTAAGAATCTATGATATTTCTTATGGATACAAAAAGGAAATTAATAACATCAACATACGTTTCCAATATGGCTACCATATTTATAGGTCATTGAATGCTGATAATTCTATTCGTCGTGTTACCTTGTATGTTGTTTTCCTTGTGCGTCAAATAAACAAAGTGCAAATGATTCTGCATTCCAGGAAAGAAAATGTACAAAACTGTGTCTATATCTTCTTTTGTAAGGAGAAGTTGGAAAACCGGTTGGGTGCGCAATTGTCTCGAATGTAGAACGATTAGGGTACGTACGTATTTCTACGCAGACATGCATTTATTCAAGGTGAATTCGAAGGTAAGAAACGAGGATGTTAGTATTTTAAAATTACAAAGAAATATTCTAAATTAAATAAGAAGCCAGTTTTTTATTTATAGATATGAAAGTTTTATTGATTTGTTTCTGTTTTCACATAAGGTAAGTATATAAAATTGCAAATGCAAATGTAATGTAAAGTTAAATGTAAATGTAAAGTTGTTGTACTTCTTTTTGCACCTTCTACTGAAATCATTTTTAATGACATGGAGATAGAAGGATATTGGTAATAAATTAGTAATACTAAGTATTTCCAGAATAAAAGTGAAAGAATAAGTACGAAAGAACAGTTACAATAACATTCTTTTAAGTGCTGTAACATTGTACAATTTGATACAAGTTGGAGGAAAACAACAATGTAATTTGCCAGTCCAAAATTCGTCTAAATTAATTTTGCTGTTGTATAAAACAACTGCTTTGTATAGCAAACCAGTCCCCACTACTTTGGTCCCCACGTTAGTGTTCTTTGTTTAAAATTGTACTACTAACTTATTAAATATATCTATATGTATATATTTCGTGACCTTTAATTATACTTTTCTTATGTGTAGATAGTTTCTCTACCACTGCCATTAATAATTATAATATTATTATAATTAATAGTTATATTTTCAGAATGTTTAGAAAAGTTTTAGAAACTCCATCAGTGAAAATATAACTAGATAAATGTATAGACAAACATTTGCTTTCTATTTGGGAACTATCAACAGAATAACTAATGACTATGATTTCCTGATATATAGAATCTGTAAAAAAATTATATTATAAATAACTGTTTTAATGTGCAAACACATATGCAAAGTATGAAAACACACAAAAAGATGAAAATATAACTATTAATTCAATCATTGTCGTTTATTTAACCTAGTAGTGGTAGAGAAACTATCTACATATAAGATAACTACTTACTTATCTCCTTCAACACTTTGTATAAATGTTAATGTTGAGAAGAATCATTATTTTCACCCACTAACTGTTCTCAGCATTTTTGTAGTCTTGTTGATTGTGAGAGCTTTTCCTTTAATACCTACACTGAGACACATGAATTATTGAAATCAACAAACAAAATATCGGGGGAACCATCATTTCTTTAAAGAGGTATCTATTTTTGCGTATATGTATTGTTTCGTACGCATCTAATTCTTGCGGTAAATTCACACACCTCATTAGTTTTAAATGGTCCTAATTTTAGGCGCTCGCATACGAGGTACCTACGGATCATATTTGTACGCGATTCCTTGGCGTAATGTAGGGTTAAAGTATTGTTGTTATATTATTATATTATCTATTCAATCTCACCCGTATGTTATCCGTAGGAGTGATATAATAGCACACGTAAATGATTGGCTACAAGTCTGCATTTAGTTTACGTCCATAATGTAAGGCTGTGTGATTATGTTGTGATAGTGTTTCATTGTCCCATAGCACTAACCAAGTCTTTGCGCATTAAAAATGTAATTGAATTTTGTACAGGAATGCGCTACCTAGTGAAGGATGAGTCAAATTTTCTTCACAGTCTTCAGTTTTTCATTTGAATTAGCAGGAGGTGAAGCAGTGATTCATTGGTTAGTAAGGTATTCACACTTCGCCAAATTCTTGGCAATATCGATAATTTTTCTTACGTTTAACAAAACTGTAATTTCTGCAGATTGAATTGGAACTGCTCCTCATAGATGTGTCAGTGAAATATCGTCTTCCTCATTGGACGAAAGCAATTGGCAATAACGTGGCTCTATATTTTATCCTAAGCACTGGCTATCATTAAAATGGATCCATATACTGCAATGTTTGAATTGTAATTTTTTTTTAGATTTGTTATGATTTTTACAACTTGTGCCTATTTAAATTCTAATTTTAGTGCTTGCGTAATATCGTGGTATATTGGTTATAAGACGGATTTGTATTTGGCGGAAGGAATGTGAATAAATATTAAATTTTCCACCCGCGGATGCGCCGAGCAGTTGTCCAAACAGAGCAGCACCTTCCTCTTGTGTGATTTTTAATTCTTGATGCTATTCTCTTAGTTCCTTTTCAAAAGGGCATGAAGTCTAAATCTATAAATTCATATTCTAAAGAAATCTAAGCGCTAGTAAAATTCGGTACATGCGTTAAGCAAGGTCAAGTGGATATGTGGATAGGGCGTGTATGTTTAATTTCACGGCCAGCTCGTTGGCCTGCATTAACATCGAATTCATATCGACATATCTGTTACGATAAATAATTCAGTGCGTCTAAAACAATACTACTAATATTGAACTACACTTTTGTAAATAATTTTTTTATCTATTACACGCATTGACTTACTTTTACTTCATATAATATCCGCAATAGAAATCCTGGATACCGGCACACCAAAAATGTCAAGTTAGTTTTTGGTAGGTATTTAAACAGTCATTTGAAAATGATTATTATAAACTAAAATATTTGTAAAAGTAAAGTACATTATTATTTGAGGAAGCACAGCATTTGAAGTGGCTTTTGTAACGATTTGTGGATCTAAATTAAGACGTAATGTTATGTATTTAAACGTATAAATGAAAGCATAATCAAACGCACCATTTGGTTACGATGGAAAGAATTTATAGATTATTTTATGTTTAATGTTTTCTATTATTTACCACAAAACAAGAACATAACAATGGAATTGAAATTCTACAGCAATCCTTAAATTGAGTGAATTTCTAACCAGTTGGAAAGCAGATTTTTATGTACTTTTCACCTTTTCTGTTTATATAACGTCTTACTGTCGCAGTTTAGAATAAACGTAAAATGTAATACGCGCTTGTTCATAATGTAGGTTAGTGTTGCTGTAACATACATATTTTGTGTAATAATGTAAGTACGTTTGAGAACATACCCATGTATACTTATTTGCTACTATATATATATATATATTATAAGTTATCAGAAGAATAAATTAATGTTAATTAATCTTTCCTATTATGAATTAATATAATAAATTTCCTAACACGAAAATTCTATTTTAATTATAAATTAATTCTAAATATGTACGTGTTTCGATGGTATTAAAGCCAGCATCATGGATCGTATCTTGCCAATTAAAGTTCATCTCGTAAAAAGATAAGATTAGTTACAAATATTTTGATCTATGCCGAGAAAATCGTTATATGCACCATAGACATTCTTGCCCGCGCATGAACTAAAAATAAAGGTGATTGCAAAGACTGTGGTGTAATTTACTGACACAAATAGCCGAACCGAACTTCGGTTTATACGGTTGTTGAAGATGCTTCCCTCGAGCTAGCGAAACACGTGTCACCCATTCTATTATAAACAATTGTGTGGTGAGGAGTTTACCGATGTGATATTTGTGTCATGTACTAAAAGATAAACATTACTTAATATACTATTAATTACGAAGGGTGTTTGTTGGGGAGCCGGGTTAATCATCGTAAATGAAAAGAAAAGTGATTTACTGACCGAGTAGACACCGCCATTTATGCATCAACATTAATAAGCAACTTAAAGTGAACGTGGAGGAGTGTTGTGCAACAAAATTTAAAATAACCCTCAAAATAAATACGTACTTATTTCATATCGGCCACATCTTGTGCTACCACTTACGGCTCAACATGATTTTGTATAGGAATGCATGATGCGGAAACATGTGATATTACATTTTTCGTCGAAAGGCATGTGCACGGAACCATAGGAGCTATAGTATGAGGTGCTATAGCATATGGGATTAGGTCTTATTTGGTGTTTAACCGACGCAACATAAATGCCCAGCATTACATGGATGAAGTGGTGGAACCCCATATTCTTCCATATCTTCAGCAGTTCGAAGACTCACTTCTTTAGCAGAATAATTCCCGTCCACACATTGCGAGAATTTATCTAAACTGGTTCGAAGAGGCCCATGTCAATATCTTCTCATGGCCACTCAGATCTCCCGACCTTTCAGCAATTGAACATGTGTGGGACACTATGGGAAGAAAACTAAGGAACTTAGCGAATCCTCCGCCAACACTGGCAGCTCATTAGAATGAATTGCAGATTGCTTGGAACACCATACCTCAAGAGAACATCAACCACCAACTGGAGTCAATGTCACGAAGAGTAAGGGAGTGTGAAACTAATATGGGAGGCCCAACATATTATTAAAACGGAAAAAATACAAAATGTGTTGATCTTCAATTTTTCTTTCAATTTCTTTGAAATTTTAATCAAGTATTACATTTGAATAGGTAGTATATAGGTTTCCGCAAAGTTACATTTCGTTTTTAATTGGTTTTATTTCTTATATTCTTGGTACGTTTCTTGTTTCTCTGAAACCTTTTGATCTCTTTTGGATATGGACGGATGGAAAGATTTGCTGAGTGCTCATAACAATCATAGTAAAACAAATCAAAACCAGATCTGTACGTAGATTAAATGTGTTAGTTACATATAGAGCTGTGTAAATTCATATGAACCACTAAGTATGACATTTGTTACGATCCCCTTGTTTGGAAAAACCACCTGGACCTGGTCACGTAAGGATATAGAAAAAAGGCTTTCCTGTTTTATGCGGGATTTAGACAGATAAATTGACATACACAATATCAATATAAAAACGATAATATATATTAGGCATAAGTTTTACGACAAGGTCAAAAATAGAAAACGAAAAAAAGGTATCGCTTCTAATGCTTATATTGTGTTTCTACGCACCTAACGTGTGTTGTATTTAGCACATTTGACAACCGTTGTTTGCCTTGTCTTTAAGTTGGGCGGTGAACGACGGTCTGTTTCGATTAATGTCGGACGAACCGGTCAAATACATACACTACCGTCCATAAGTTTGGAAGCAAGGTGAAATTCCTTTAAAATTATACAACTGTTACGCATATCGTGAAATCGTTAATCCCTATTGTAAATTATTCTATGCAATTATAAAATCGTTACTCATAATCCGTAAATTCCAAACATTTAGGTACAAATTTCACCCGAATACGTTTTATTGCTCTTTTCCAAGAGTACAGCTATTATTTGGCGATGATGAGTAGGACACCTGCAGTAATTGCTTTCGGTCAAACGGTTTAGTATTACTTCAGTAATCGTTGAGTGCGTGTGGTAGAAGTATTAAAACTTTTGTGTCGTATCGGTTTCCTTTGCGGAATTAAAACAATTTGGTGAAGTACTGAGCGTAAAAATGCCAAAACGCAAACAGTTGACTGCAGAACAACGTTGTACGATTTGTACTCTCCGCGGCGAAGGATATACCGAAAGAGAAATTTCACAACGGTTGGGAATTTCACCGAAGGGTGTGCATTATACCTTGGCCCGGAGAAGAGAGACCGGGCAAAATCTTGATAGGAGACGAAGTGGGCGGCCGCGGGTGACTTCTGCAGCTGATGACAGATTCATTGTAACAACTTCTAAACGAGATCGACGTCTAACAGCACCGGACATCGCATCGCGCGTCAATACGCAACGAGAAACAAATGTTTCTGTTACCACCGTCAAGAGACGGTTATTGGCAGCTGGTTTAAGGGGTGCGTCGGCCGCAAAAAACCGTTTTTGAAACATGTGCACAAGCAGAAAAGGCTAACTTGGGCAAGAGAACATGCAAACTGGTCACTGGAGGATTGGAAGACAGTGTTATGGACCGACGAATCTAAATTTGAACTATTCGGTACGAAACGGAGAGTTTTTGTTCGTCGGCGATCCGGGGAAAGAGTCAGTGAGGCCTGTTTAGTGCCGTCTGTTAAACACGGAGGTGGTAGTGTTATGGTTTGGGGTTGTTTTGCTGGAAGAACGACGGGTGATTTAGTAAAAATTAGTGGTACAATGCGGAAAGAAGAGTATTTGAATATTCTGCAGAATCATGGTTTTCCGTCTGGAAGCCGTCTTGTTGGCGAGCCGTTTGTGTTTCAGCAAGATAATGACCCCAAACATACGGCTCGAATCTGCAAGAACTTTTAGAGGAGAAAGCAGCATTAAATCAACTAAAGTTAATGGTTTGGCCTCCTCAAAGTCCGGATTTGTCCCCTATTGAGCTCTTGTGGGATGAACTTGATCGAAGGGCTAGACAGCAACAGCCTCAAAACACCCAACAGCTATGGGAATATTTACGGACCGCATGGCAACAAATTGACGAGAACTGCTTTGAAAAATTGCTTCGAAGAATGCCAAAAATTTGTGGAGCAGTTATTAAAGCTAAAGGTGGTCATATAGACGAAAATAGACTTACTACCTAATATATTATTATATTTTTGAATAAATTTACTGTTTATGGATGATAGTGCGTATGTTACATACATTCATTAATAATCACAATAAAAATTTACTTTATCTGTTTTTTTGTAAAATCCGTTGTTGGCGTCGCTGCTTCCAAACTTTTGGACGGTAGTGTATGTATCTCCATAGGAGAAGTTAAATTACACTTGGATTCAACGTTTATTGCATGTGAAGGAAAGTAGCAACCGAAAGTCCGCCCCAGTTTAATGCCGGTGGCTGGCCGATTAAATACATATGTCTCGATAGGAGAAGTTTAAGTATCTTTGTACGTTATACGATATCGTACGCACAGCATCTTCGAAGAAAGTTCTGAATGCCAGTGAGAGCGTCAGTTTAAAGCAACATTCGAATGATATGGACCTTAGCTCTCGATGCTCTAATACAGATTACGCTTATTTCTACCGCAATGATGACAATGCGGCAGAATGTTGCTTCAGTTATCGGTCGATTCACTCGAACAACAGTCTATGCAATGGGTTACGTTTCCCAACTTCCCGCTGGATAAGAAGCTAATCTTGCACCAAACAACCTTCGACAAACCAAGACGTCTTTTTACCGACGGCGATGGTGCGCTGTCGAAAGAATCACAATAAGTATAACTGTTTACAAAAAACCAAAACATGAAACAGTTCTAAACGTGGTACATATATATAACAACAAATGAATATTAATTTTAAAACACTGATAAAAAAGAGATAATTGTTGAAGTTCAAAATGAGAAATATCAATGTATAAAAAAATTTTTGTACGAGGGTGCCTTTTATATTTCGGGATTATAGAACAAAAACAAATATTAATCATCGAAAATCACTTTATTGTTTTTCAAAGTATTCCCCATGAAGATCTATACACTTTTACATGCGTTTGAACCAATTGTCGAAGCACTTTTGTCACTCTGATTGAGGTATCCCCAAAACATGCATTCTGAATGCAGCAACCGCTTCTTCAGGCGTCGAAAAACGTTGACCTCTCAGTTTGTTTTTTACGTACGCGAATAAAAAGAAGTCATTCGGTGCCAAGTCAGGACTATACGGCGGATGACTCATCAAATCGATGTTTTGAGTGCCCAAGAATGCAGTTGTTTGAGCCGATGTGTGAGAGCTCGCATTGTCGTGGTGAAGAGTGATCCGTCTTCGGCGGTTGGTTTTCCTGATTTCTTGGAAGACAACTGGCAAACAAATGGTTGTGTACCACTCAGAATTGACTGTTCTGCGTTGTTCTAGTGGAAACAATTTTTTGACAGTCAAATGTTTATGCAATACTGAATGTATGCTGGTCCCACTAATGCCTAAGGTTGTCTCAATCTCACGATAGGTCACATGACGATCTTGCAATATCAGTTCGCGTACAACATCAATGGTTTTCGGAACAACAACTGATTTTGGACGACCTTCACGAAATTCGTCTTGGAGTGAACTACGACCACGATTGAATTCACCATACCATCGATAAACACTGGTCCTTGACGGAGCTTCATCGCCAAAAATTGAATTAAGTTCATCCATGCACTGTTGCTGAGTTAATCCACGTCGAAAGTTGTAAAAAATAATCGCACGAAAATGTTCACGATTTAATTCCATTTTTGGGCCGAGATGAATCTTTTAAGTTACTGTAAACAACACAAATAGCGCTCGTATGTCAAAACGTTCTGAGTACGTATAACCTCAAAAATGTCCAACTTTACGATAGAGCTGTCAGTTGCCAGATTGCAACACTAGGGTTGCCAAATCCCGAAACATAAAAGGCAACCCTCGTATGGTATTTCATTTAAAATAATGTCTTAAAGTTTTTAACAACATTGCTTTGCATATTTATTTAACCTCTATTTTGATGTTATCAAAAATTTTGAACATTTGGATAGATTAAATAAACACTGAAGTTCCTTTACTTCATCAATACTTACAGTTGCATAATAAATCTACATGATAGTATTCTGTAAAGGTGAAGCTACTTTAATTCATTCAGTTAAATAACAAGAATATAGTAAGGTGAATAGTCTACAAATAGTTAAGTGTGATAAAGTGCATTAGTAATGTACATTCATTGAAGAACGTGCAGGTGCATATCTGTAGTACTACTATAATGAAATATTCATAAGTAACGTTTTGCAGGTTTTACTCATAGTTGTATACTTTCCCTCAAACACGTTAATTATTTTTCCTCAAATTAAATAACATTTGCTTAAATATTTTTATTACAATAAATACTATTTTCTTACCACGACTTTGTATGGATATTTTTTGTGATATAAATTCTAGCGATATGCATTTTCCATATATTTTGTCTATAATTAGAGTAGTGCTAGGCAACTGTAGTGGATAATATGTACCATCACCGACTGTGGTTATGTCCGGTCTTTTGAGCTGCAGCCAATGCTCCTGTTATTGTATCGGTTTTAACGTCGAGCAAATTGCGAACATACACCCGGCCTTGTATGTGCAAAATTTGCTTGACGCTAAAACCGATACAGTAACAGGAGCACAGGCTGTACCTCAAAAGACCGGACATAACCAAAGTCCGTGATGGTATGTATATATGTATATCGTATATGCTTGTATGTCAGTCATCCTTGTAAGCCCAGCCAAAAGGTCATCACCGGACGCCTCTTGTGCAAATTATTCGTATTCTATTTGTTCAGCAGTTCCAATTGAATAAATAATTACATTTTTAATCAATTTCTTTCGTAAAAGTATACAGAACTGTCCTTTTGATTTTGTATGTTGAATATGATAGAAACTGTAAATCTACATCTAGAAGGGATAATATCTCGAATTCAAAAAATAAAAGAAAAATTAAAGCTTTGTGGTCAAGAAGTCCTCACCCAAGGATATTCCAAGCCGTTTGTCTTATTTACCCAATCTAGTTTTAAAAAGGTGAAATTGCTCCTCCAAGTTTGTCTGATTTTAGGCTTTTTATATATAACATACGTGTACTATATGATCTGCATTTTGTCTTTTGAAGTTTGAATAAATCATTCTATACGAGTTCTAATAACATCTGAAATGCATACAGCATATTCTCATTGGATTCTTCACAATTTGACTCGAATTCAGAAACAAAACTCTGTGAAATCTTGCAGATCTACACCAGATCGCTTTGACAATGAGTCTCATATCATTTTGTGTACATCGTTACAGGTGATGAAATGTAGATAGTGCAAAAGAAAAAGCAATACTCGGTAGTTTAGGTCTGTGAGAATGAGTTGACTCCAACAAAGGTAATGTGTGAAAAGGGAAACGAAATGGTCGCCATCATTTCTGGATTTACCGGACGTGTTTCCACTGTAGCACTGGAGATTGCCTTATTGTTAACGCTGAATAGTTCACTACAGTTTGTTTGCCTCAAGTTCTTTTAGATGTTTGCGAAATGTGCCCAAGAGGTAGGACCATCTTCGATTTTGAGTACACTCCTGTTCAAACGATTGGGTTTTTCGATACACAAAGCATTGGAATAATGCACATTCTCCATATAGTACAGATTTCCGCGTATAAAGGATAAGTGGAGGAATATTTTGAAAAATGATAAATAAATGTATTATGTTAACATATATTACGTATTAGTACTTTCTTGTGCTCAACGGAAACATAACAGCCCTCGTAATTATAATTTGAAGTACGTAACAGTAAATGTTAGAAGAGAAGCTGACATATTTCGACAGAGTTGAAATGTTTGCCTGCTCTATTGGTAACTGATGGTAAGAACATTTTATACATCCGAAGTAAACTTTGTATACCATCGTTGGTTTTGAAACTCACTGTAGATCGAAAACATAAGATATTGATACTGCATTGGAAATTGCAAGACACGATAGCAAATTGCACAGTACCTAACATATGCGCTAGTAAATTCCAATATCACTTTTCTTGCCTTACCTTAAATAACATTCTTGAGATATTTTGGTTTCTATGATTTACACAATACCAAGTATTATTACACAATGTGATATGGCATTATTTTCTAAACTTACCGAACTATTAGCATCATATTTATTTGAACTCTATTCACGTGTCACAATAAATTTGAAATACGCTAACACCAACGATTCACGCGTTCATTTCTTCTGCAGAATATATTAATATAATAAGAGTTATTTATGTTTTTGTATTGACATATGTTAAATACTTATATTTCATTGGAGGCCACTGAGACTATCAAGAGGTAATATTGGACAGTAAAGGAAGTGCCTAGTATACGAGGTATAAATAAAGTAATGAGACTGGTGGCGTAGTGTACTGAGAATTTAGTTAAATTACTTACACTAAATTGCACCGGTCTAGTCGTAAATAATGATATAAAAAGCATAAATTATAACCAAATAAGTTTATAAATTTTGGGAAATATTGAACATAAAATCAAAATATTTACCTAGTGTATGTGTGTGTGTAAGTGTAATTTCTTCTCTCTTCACTTCTTTTCTCGATGCAACTTTATGGACTCTTCCCTTTTATAAGCTCTTTCTTCTTCTGTATGGTGAGGTTCTTTTTCTCACTCGTACTTCTTCTTAAAACCCTTTTATTCGAAATATATTTATAGACTTATTTATTGGCTTACCTATATTGTCAATTAATACGTCGTTAACCAAACAAACTTTTTATTTCTTTTGGAAATCAGGACTACACTCCTTTATTTATAAGTTGTCCACGAAACGAAAAACTTTAGTTCACCTTGACTCCAGTTCATCGAGGTATATCGCTGTTGTAGAAACCTGTACTGGACGTCGATGTATTCTTGGTTATTTCCAGTAAATTAATATGACTTCTTGTAATGTAAAATGTTGTATGTATATATGTATCTGTAGGTTAACAATGTTTTTATTCTTATATCCATTAATATATGCTTTTTAAAAATAATTAATTTTATTCTAGTACATTTGTTTCTCCCATTAAACGTCTCTGGCTGGAGTTACCCGTAGGGTAACAAAAGGTATAAATAGAACCCCAAAGCTACACTAAATGTCAAATGAAGACCAAACCCCAACACTAACTGTGAATTTGATATTCTGCATTGTAATAAATGATGAATTTTCTATTGGTAATTAACCATTCGAGTATCATTATACTGCAGTAGTGTGCGATCGGGCAATACTGGGGACGCGGTACTTAGAGGGGAAGCAGGTGAACATGTGATTCACCATCAGTTGTAGTGACGCATATTTTGATTATGCATTCTGACAACGAGTGACACGAATTTCGAGCAACACTGTGCAACCCGGAAACCAAGCGGCAGATCATGGAATGGCACATTTCAAGCACTCCAAGGCCAAACAAAAAATACAAGAACTAGCAAGTCAAAAATCAATATCATGATTTGCTATTTTGGTAGCTAGAAAATCGTTTACAAAGAGTTTGTATTTCTAGGACAAGGGGTTAATCACATTTTTACCGAAAGGTTCATGAAAGACTTCGAAAAAGTGTTATGCGTGTGAGACCAAATATTAAAAGAACCGCGTGTTGATCGTGACAATGTGCCTTGTAAGACAGTAATTTCAGTAAACCGCTTTTTGGCCGGTAATAACATTCCGTGTTCTCCTCAAAGGACAATATTCCAATGGCTGTAACCGACCAGTTGGAGGCTATTCCAGTATCCGAGTTTCAGTACTGTTACGAGGAGTGGAAGAACGACCTCCAGCGCTGTATGGTATCCCAATGCAGTTACTTTGAAGGGTTCAATTGTAATGTTATTAGAATAAAACAAGTGAAAGAAAATTGGTCCCATCACTTTATTTATACACCTCGTATGTATGAAGAAAATGGTACGATAATCTAACTTATACTTACGTTTATTATATAGTAAGACAAAAGCACATATCTTGTTCCTGAAAGATAACTATTGGAATTCATCCATTCCGTTTGAAATCTTCAGAGTTCAAGGCCATTAGACTAACTTCATAATATTCTTTATAATTAATAAATGTTGTGCTCCTTTACCTAATCTTACTGTGTTCGTAGCTCTCTTTGACCGAGCACGGATTAAAATAGTCACGTTTTAATGGAAATTGTGGACATACAATCTGTAACGCAAGCGCTCAAGCGATTTCTGTATAAATCTTAATTTCCAATAAAAAGATTACTTATGACCTCAATATTGGATTTACTCTCATGATTATACATCTTAATTTTCTTTGTCAAATATTGTCTTTCCAAAAATCTTAGTATGTAATATGTGTTTAGAGGCTTCCAAATTTTCCAAATTTGAAGAGACAACTGTTTAATATTTAACATGTTCTTTTCCTGAGTGTCATATTGAGATACTCTCGCACATTTTCTATCAAATTTGCATCCGTTCACTAAATAAGTAAATTTAATCAATTTATGATATGTTGTCTTCTGGGATAATAAAGATTTTACTAGTCTTTTGAAATCAGGTTTCAACAAACATTTTTTATATATTTTACCAATTGCTTTTGTCTTTAAATTCTCTATAAAGTGTCGTTGAGTAAATTTGGGGCAACATATTCACAAACGTTTACTCTATTTTCAACATCGCTGCCAGGTAGATCTTTCCTTGTTGACTGGTGTTCGAATCTTCATACACACCCACAAACATATGCATATCTGCTTCTTTATCTGCTTTACGATTTTCGTAGTTCTTTTCGGTGCACCTTACAATGTGAGTTTCTACAAATCTCCCCAATAACTTCCTAAGATTGCTTATGCGGTGATCTATCTGGATATCTTTCACGATATACCCGTGTTATTCATACTAGGTTTCTCATATATTCTCCCAAAATAAAGATGGTGTAAGGTAAATGTCCCAGTAATGGATCAGTTAGGGAAAAATGTAATTTCAATACGTCATTATTATCTAAACAAACAATCAACATATCTTCTTTATTTAGGACATTGAGTCCTCCGAATACAAGATCACATTCGATCATATCAATTAATTCGTCTTATGAATCAATGTCAATTATTGTCACTCCACTGCTATTTGTCCCAGTGATAGATCAACTTGTCCCTGTAATAGTTCATCTTGTCCTAGTAATGGATCAGGTTATCAAAATAACAATAATTATTGCTTCTTTCTCAATTTGAGTTGGTAATTGATGATTATAAATTGTATAATCAGATGTAGGGACATACATACTGAAAAAGTGTGATAATATCTTTTATTGAAACGTATTTCAATGTCATGACACAGAATACTTTATGAACAACACGTAAACTTGAAATCACCGTACTTGAGCATTAAAAATTGAAAAAGAGGATCTTTCAAAATAACAAAAAAATTCCTGTTTTATACGGGGTGCAATTCGAGCACTTTTTAATATGCTCCTCCAAGACATCGAATATCTTTTCGCTTTTTGAACTTTGGGTCGGTTTTTGTTTTGTAATACCTCCTTCTTTTCCTAATTCCTCTGATCGGCAAAGTCATCATCTGATTCGTTATACTTTCGTCCCTGTCTGCTTTTTTAACTCTTGTTCTGATTTCTCCGAATTTTCATTGTTAGGTTCAATTTTGATTCCTTCCTTATTTCTGTACTTGACTTTGACCTGTTTCTTTTTTCTTCCTCTAGGGTTGCCTTTCTTGCTCTTGTTCGTTTTCTTTTCTCTTCAAGTTCCTTCTCTTCCTGCATTTTCTCTGACAGTTTTAAATTTTCAAAATATATTTTTTAAGTTTTTTTTGCATTGTTCCTTCCTTTTGAGCATATTTTAGTTTCTTCTTTGTTGTTGTTTTTCAATTCTTATGTGTCTTTCTTCCTTAGCAATTTCTTTCTGGCTTTTTGGCTCCAAATTATTGGTTTTCTTTCGTCTTTTGCTGGATCAAAATCGCCTCAAAATATTGTTGTCCCTGTTGCGAAGAAACCACGGATGATATTTTTCCTTTGGGTTTCTTTTCACACTGTCGTAGTCGTTTCTTTTGTAGGCCAAAATAGAACATCTTAAAAAACCGCATAAGTTGGGGACAATATTGTGACTTTGCTAAAAACTAAAATTATGTATTCAACCATGACTGGGACAAGCATTATATCTCGTGTCCGAGTAATAAATATAAGCTTATATTTACATAATATTATCTGAATATATCACAAATATACGTTAAAATGTTTGTTAAAGGATATAATAAGGTGAAGGTATTGTAACCTCACTTAAGTAAGGCGCATACAATTCAATTTGAAAAGATAAAAAATATGCTTTTAACAGCGAATTTTTCTTATGCCCATCAATTTTTCTCTCAGCTATAAGCATAACTGATCATGACATGATCCGTTACTGGGACATTTATCTTATGTATATTATTTTTCCAGTGGTAAAATTATATTCTATGTTGTCCTCAAAACCTTAATTAAAGAAAACAAACAAGTAAATTAATAAGGTGCACAAGCAAAGAGAATATTTAAAGAAAATAGTTAAGCAACAAAGAACATCGAGAACGAACAGCAATTGAATTTCTGCCTGGTATGTAGTTAATACGCGTAAGTGAGAACTATCAGCGTTAATACAATTTTCATTAGCTGACATATAGTAGTGCACAATTAGTTCTCTACACAAACATTATAATAACAGAAACTGGAAAATTTCGAAAGGAGTGTTATGCAAAAGTTTATTGAGGTGACAATAATGTATGCATAGGACTTACAATACATACGGCATCTTGAATATCGAGATCCCGGTAATATTTTCCCGGTATTGGAAAACCAGTGTTGATGCAAAAATTCCGATATTTTGATATTTACGTACATAAAAATGATTTCTTTCATGCAAATTAAAAGTAATGTTAGTAAATAGAATGAGTTTTGGAGAAATACAGTTTTGTCCGGTCATCCTCTCTTCATCCCTTCGACTCTCCAGAGCCTTATCTGTAATTATACACTTTCGCCCACTCTCGTCTCAAAAAAGTATGAAGTTCTGTGAGATATTAATTACTATAGTTGATCAATTTGCGCCAACAGTACTACAACTATCTGAGGCGGCTGTACCAGAATAGCAACATTGGGCTATACGAATACATAATACATAATATGCGGGCTGTTTTTTTTTTCTCAACCTCCGATCGGTGGGCGTATTGGTGGCTGCACTCTATCACTGTCGAGTCCAACACGCCATTTATTATTGTTGCAATGACGTAAACATGGCTGTCCTTATTGATTCTGAAGTGTGAATTACGAAATGTTATTCGTTTCTTGCAGGCAGAAGGAAATAGTGGAGCGGAAAGCGGAGAACTATTCAAAACAAAAGAAGAGCCATGTTGACTTCTGATCCATGACCTAGCGCCGAGTAACTACCATCTTTTTCTATCCACCATCTGAAGAAGTGGGTTGGGGACAGCGTTTTCAAACGGACCAGGAGCTCAAAGAAACCGTCACAACTCAATTCAAATCATTAGCGGCATTTTATGAAGGGGGTATTGCAAAACTTGTTCACAGATATTGCAAATGCCCCAATCGTTAAGGTGATTATATAGAGAAGTAACCTTTATTGTACATTACTTTCAGTAATAATATCATTTTTTTAATATTCTCATGTATAGTATGAAGCCATCTGTATTCGTACAGCGGAATGTTACTATTCTAGTAGTGTCGTTTCAGATAGTTGTAGTACTATTTGCGCAAATTGAGCAACTCCGTTAATTACCACAATGTCTTAGTAAATAGCTATTTATACAGGCTTACAAAATCAACTTACAGAAAGGCCGAAATGAATTTAGAAGACGGAAAATCAGGGGTCGACGTAAATTGAGTCCCAAGTTTCTTAATTATCTCTTCACCTAGGTAAGTTGCGTCCCATACCTTTTTGGAGGAGAACTACGTAAATTGAGTCCCTGCTACCTGAATCACTCCTAACTGCATTTTAATGAGAGGGTGCAATTACAGGTAGTTATACAGCTAATATTTCTACCATGTCCAATTTATAATTTAGTAGTATAGTAGTAGTAGTAGATGCTACAGATTCGTAAATTTTAGTTTATAAATTCAGTAACCAAATATATTAGTGACATTAGACAAATGACATGGAAATTATAATAGGTGAAAAGGGCAGAAGCATTCTAGTCCTACAAGGATTTCAATTTCGTTTCCATAAATCTTTGGCGAATCAAATTGAATGTTAGACGTGTTGTAAACGTACGTGCAAATCGTTTTTGAAAGTGGGTATAAATCAAGAAGTTTTGGAAAGTCCTTCTCCTCACAACCATGAAAAAATAGAAGACAACCAACTACAACGTCAGAAACTGAGTAATAACTTAAAGCGTAAAGCCGTCGACGATATTTGTGCAAGACCTGCCAAACTGATTCACTTGGCCCTGAAAGAGGGTGATATCGAGTCACTTACACATGCGGATATATTGTTAATCAAGAGGAACCTGCGAAACGTCCGGCAATCGAATCATGTGCATCCAAAATCCATTAAAGAAATGCTTTCCACAGTAGCAAATATGGATATCAAAACCGACGCCAATGAAAATTAACAGACTCTTTAACAGTCCACACCCTAATATTATTACATTTATTGAGGTCTTAGAAGGAATACAAAGTGAGACGTACATTCAGCTTAGAAGTAAGTCGAGCAAAAAATCCAGAAGTATTATGGAAAAAGAGATCTGCTTGCGAGAAGCAATCACTAGTTTACGTAACAAACAAATTACGTTATATCAGTTTGTGAAAAAGTATCATTTAAATATCTTCCAATAGACATAAGCTAATTTCAGTAAAAATTACAAGTTTATTTCGTAATTTAGTGATAGGTATGTGTTATAATATTTCAATACACATGTTTCCATAACAATTCTTACTCTCTATGTTTGTATATATGTTGTGTATAGTAGTAATCTGAAAATAAACTGTTTTCCACTTTTAAATATTTTTTATTAATATCAAAAGATAGCGTTCTACTACACAACCTTTATAGAATCCGTTTATAGTACAGATAATCTATATTGTCTGTATAGGTTAATCGGACTCAATTTACGCACCTTATTTCGAATTTCGGGACTCAACGTACGTACCTATGGATGTATGTTGAGACTCAACTTACGTTCATCTCGGCAATCGGGACTCAATTTAGGTTTTCCGACAAAAAACTAACATAATTATATCGTACTACTTTAATTAGTGACAAATATTTGTGGTTTTATGAACTGAATTCAAACTATGTTTCATAAAAAGTTACTAAAAGTTCAGTGTTTGTGATTGCTTTTAGCTATATCGGCATTGATTTTATAAATTAAGTGTAGACATGAGTGCATCTAACCATATGCATTCGTAATTAATTTGTTAATTAGACAATCGAAGGTTTTAAATAATTTCTTGCCATTTTTAAGATGCTTATATTCTTGCTTTTGCAAATTTGAGCCATAGTTGGCTGGGGACACCTATTACTAATAGTAGAAATAACTAATTTTGCATTAGCAAAAATGGTTTTAGGTACATTAAATAGTTAAGCTCCTTTTGAAATATAATAAAGATCAAATAAAAGTTGAAATGAAATCATTGATAGTTGCTCCATCGCACTAATATTTAAAAAGTTTCTATTCCACTAAAAATTTTTAAAAATACAACATTCGAATAATTACGACCTAGGTATGTTAAAAGCATCATCTCGTAGTTTTATTTAAATTTAGAACCCTTCATGTAAATGATACTACTATTTGGTAGAAATTTCCTTTTCCAAAGAAACAATTCTGAAAGTTGCCTATTCATTTAATTTCAATTATAGTTTCATATCGTAAGAGTTCCAGTAATGCAAACTCGACTACTTCCAGTCCTCAAAGTTAGTAGGTCAATAAAGAACAACAAATTAAATTAAAAATCCTTCGCTATGGCGGTCAAATTTTTCTAGGAAAAGGAAAATTATATTCTATTTTTATGACTATACTAATGACTTGCAGGGTTTAGCTGGAAGGGTCACATTTTTTGTTTGACACTGATTAGAAAATATCTTCAAAGAAAATGGAATTTCCAATTTAAGAGACAGAAACGGAGGAGGTTTTTCCATTTTGATACAACTATACGAATTAAAGAAATTATACCCAGCATAAATGATTTCCCACATGTGGTACTGAAATATAAAATGTAAATAAAAGGAAAAAGGCAATATGGTCAAGAAGCCAAATTAAATTGAGTATACTCATATTTATAGCCCAATTGTTAGAGTTCTATGTTCGGGGGTGAAAAGGATATGTTTCCATTTAAATTGAGTTTCATTCGATATGCACTGGTGTAGTATACATATTATTAAACAGTGTCGATAATTCTGCATCATAATTATTAATTTCATTGGGACAAGTGTTTCGCCAGTAACGAAACTACATCGTCAACCGACGATATTGCTGGAGTAACAATTGTCCCGAAGGAATTTAGCAATTCAATTTAGTGTCAATATAACAAACATAAAATATGTATTAAAATATCCACAATTGCACTATAATGAACTTTTTCTTATTATACAGTGCGCCAGTAAAGTAAGGAAGTAAGTTCTTTAGAGTTATAGAATTGATTTCTGTCAAAAATTCGCGGGCAGATCAATTTTTATTTTAAAATACGCTTCTTTGACATCAAGTACAATTTTGTGTCTAATACTGGTGCAGTACAAAAGAGGATGACCCAAAAGTTTTAAATGGTCAGGGGTCAAGTGATATTTATTCTTAATGATCTTTTCATCTTCTATTCAACGGCAAAGCAAGCAAGTAAAATATTTAATTCCTACTTTATCTAAGGTAGAGTGTTGTATCCAAGTTTTTTGTTACTAAGATATACATATATTTCGTTGTAGGGAGTATATTTTTAAAACCTCTGAAAGAGTATATCACTTTATGCCCCATATCATTTATATCATATAATTTGGTTATCTTCTTTTGCATAGTCCTTATATTAGATACAAAATGGCAAAAATGTGCATTTTAAAATAAGCAGCGATTGTGCGGGAATTTTTGACAGTAAAGTAAACGGCATAACTTTAATGAACTTCATTTCTTTCTTTACTGGCACTCTGTATAAGTTTCTAAAAAACATGGGAAGATATATTTGTAAGTACTCATTCGATTTAACTACTAACAAAATAGACCTACCTACACTTTCTGTAAGAAACATGCGTAATAGTAAACTCGATAATCAAATTATATAATATCCAGTAAAAGCTGTATTGCGATTTGTAGAGTTCGCGGTTACATCATACTTATTGCTATTACCTACATATACACAAAGCAATTCCGTCAGATTGTATCGTATCGACAAAGAATAATATATCTAAACACATAAATTTGTGAGAATATAAAATAAATTGCTATGAAATATTTCGACCGTTTGATGTGCTAATACATACCATAAAATATTTGATCCATCGAGCTGTGTTATTTTAATATTAGTATAGCACAATATTTGCAATTCGAAATACAACAAATGTTTGTAAAAACACTTCTCACTTAAAATAATATTGTTTTAGAATGATTGCACTACGGGCATTTAAAACTGACTGATATTCTGCATGAAAATTTGATGGGTATAGTACCGAGGTACTCATACATTTGTACAGTAGTAGGGGTAGTTGTTGTATAGCAAGTGTGCTTGAGAGCCAGTCGCCAGTGCTGCTACCGATTCATTGTAGAAAGTGAAGACAACGTAGACGTATAAGTGCAAGCTTAATGTGTATGTGCCCATATATTTTTCAATGTCAGCCTTGGTCTCTAAATCATTCTTCAAAAAAAAAAAAAAGAAAACACAGTAATTAAACTTGTAATCATTACTACAAGTATACGATACATCTAGGTAGAAGTAAGACTGTCGACTGTAGAACTGTTTAACTTTCACATGCTCACCTAATTTTTGGAGCCCGTGTCTTAAGTTTAATTCACGTAACGTTCTTATTATTTTTCAACGGTGTTAATGTCGAACGAGTAGAAATGTTGGCGTTCTATCTCATAGACGTTTATGTAATTTTTAAATGTTCATGCATTAGATTTCAAGTATAAAGGTTCTAGATGACTAGATTCGTAAGTTGTAAAATTATTTATGGTATTTAATAGAAACTCGCTACTGGGTGTTAATTATTTTATTGTAGACATTTGTGGTGCCTTATTAAATCCAATTACTATTCTAGAAAAACCATTTATCAACATCACGTATTTATTCTATAATAACCTGCATGGTTAAACACCTAGAAAGGTGCTACTATTGTCTAAAAAATTAGAATATAATTCACAAAGGAACATCAAATAGGACTTGAGGATTTCATAAAAAGTATTGCCAAAAAGTTACTGAATTCTTTCAGAAAGCCTCTACTACGTCTAATGAAATTTTTATCAGATGCAATGATACTTTGATTGAAAATTTCTTTTAAAGATCCCACTCATTATTTATGGCATTTAAAATCTTAGATTCTGATGACCACCTTGTAGCGATTACAGTTGTTACCTCTTTTCCTACGACTTTATCGGCTACGTTAGTACGCTTCGCCGAGTAGCGGAAAAAACCGGTAACTCACTGACAAAAAGAAAGAAAATCCGACATTTTGAGATGCTGTTGCAAGTTTGCTCTAAAATCAAATCCAGTCAGTGTGCTAAGCAATTAAGAAAAAGTGCTTGCGGAACTACCTGCTTTATTTTTGCCTGAACCTCGTTGAAATATCCAGCTATCACGCTTGCGCCATCATAACACCAGACTGATCAGACCGATTCTTTTTATAATCGATTTTTCAAGAATACTTATGACAAGGTGAAATAAGGTGTCAGAACTTATGTCACAAAATCTTCTTTTTAATTTCTCCGCTCATATCAGATAATAACGCTGCATTGAGATCTTTTGCAAAAGCCTAGTGCGTGTTTGACTTATTTTTTTATAATAATCTTTGAAATTTCCATCATTTTCTGTTTTCCCAAATATAGTAGATATTGCGCTAATCAGCAGCAGCATAAATCTACTATTTAAATCCACTTTTTCGTTAAACTGCTTGATACACAATCGTACACTTTCTTTGATTGCGTTTTGAATTGTAGTTAAATTTACAAGTTATGGATAATTAAACATGGCAAATAGTAACTGCCACATAAATAGTTGAGTAGCAAGCACCTTAAAATTTTTAAGTTTCTCGTTTTTATGGTTTCGTTAAAGTCCAAATTTAGCGTGGATTTCTTGCACCTTAAAACGGCGTTTTTATCATCAATAGTCTACCTTGAAAAATGTGTTGCCAACAAAACACACCAGAAATGAAACTAAAACTTTGCAACTTATGTGGTATCGATAGTCCATGCTTAGGATGAAGCTTATGCCCGGGATTCCGACAGACCTCGATTAAATAAATCAATCTCAAGTACCAGCCGGTGTTCATCAGCATAAAACGCATTCTTAGTCTCGAGCTTGTGTTGTAAGCATCTACTTAACAATTGACACAGCCTGCTCTATTTATTATTTCTGTGATAGTTTTAACAAAATGGATGTGTATGGAGAATTTGAAAATTCTTGGAGTACATCGATATTGAAGAAGAAAACCATCAAGAACGCGTGAAAAAGAGATAAGCACCAAATGTAGAAATCCCAATGGAATTACACACACACACATACACCCTCTGTCCCAAAAGTAACCGCAATAGTTCGAAATAAAGCACGCTATGTATGTTATGTCCACAAAAATCATTGTATTTATTCGAAATATTCTCCATGTGCTACAATACATCGATTTGCACGGTCAACGAGTGCTTCAAACGACTTTTTCATGTCGATCTCTGGGATGGCCTTTAGGATGCCGGTCGTCGATCTTTGAATGGCGTCTACGGATGCATAACGAACTCCTTTCTGCTTCAAATGAAGACGAGGGAACAGGAAATAATCGCATGGGGACAGATCAGGCGAATACGATGGGTGCTGTATCGAATATATTTCATTTTTCGCCAAAAATCGGTGACAATCGTTGCTAGATGACACGGTGCGTTATCGTGCAGTAATCTCCAGCTGCCTGGCTCGCGATATTCGGGCCGAACACGACGAATGCGACCCAGCAAACGCCTCATAACATCGAGGTAATATGCACCATTAACCGTTGAGCCGTATGGAACGAACTCCTTATGGATAATTCCCTTCGAATCGTAGAATGAAATCAGCATTGACTTGATTTTCGACTTCTCCATTCGTGATTTTTTCGGATTTCCTTCTTCTGGTGACCTCCACTCTGCGCTTTGACGTTTGCTTTCTGGTTCGTATTGAAAGCACCACGTCTCGTCACCAGTCATAATCGTTTTCAAGAAGTTTTCATCTGCACGGGCTCGTGCAATAATGTCTTTGGAGTGTTCGATTCGAAGCGTTTTTGGTCGTCGGTCAATTTGTGCGGAACAAACTTCGAATTGACTTTCTTCAAACCAAGGGTTTCAGTCAAAATGCGCTGAATAGTTGTTTTAGGGATGCCAAGCTCCATTTCCATAAATCTCACTGACGATTTCTTCGAAATTTTCACAAATTCGCGCACTTTTTCCATATTTGCCTCGGCCAAAGTTGTCGAAGGACGACCGGCTCTTTCGTCATCGTTAACATCTTCTCTGCCTTTACGAAATCGTCGATGCCACTCGAACACTTGCCTCTTCGACAAACAATCGTCGCCATAAACAATTTGCAGCATTTCATACGTCTCGGTTGCAGTTTTTCCAAGTTTAAAACAAAACTTAATATTAACTCGTTGTTCGTGACTCATTTTCTGACCGTTTACGAAAACACTCTCACAGGATGCGTGATGTATCAGCTGACTATGCACCAAATGTCATGAAAATTTGTCAGGTTGGTAAGGAAGAGTCCCACTACAATAATCAATCAACTATCAAGAGATGACGCCACTGGTTTCTGATTTATAGACGCATTGCGGTTACTTTTGGGACAGAGGGTGTATATATATATATATATATATATATATATATATATACAGGATGTCCAAGACTTCACTCCCCAGGCTTGTAACTTCGTTATTGTTAACAATACAGAAAACAAAGTATATAAATTCTTAAATGGGAGGAAATTCTCTATACGATAGGAAAAACCAATTTACAAAAAGTGCGTTAGTGTAATGACAGCTATATTCAACTTTTTTTCAAATAGCACAGTATACTTTTTTAATATTCAGATGGTACCTTTTATTCTCTTTACAGCCATATAAATTAATATGGGCCTTACATGGGAAAATTTTCGAAAAACTTGACCTAAAGTTTGCCATGCAAAAAATTGTGGTTTATAGTGTTTATCTAGTAGGCGATGAAATCAACAGCTTTCTACAAACAAAAATGTGTTTTTATTCGAATAGCAATTAATTAACTAATAATTACAAAACTAATGAGCAATAATTACAAATTATTATAAAAATTGTTCAAAATTGCTTCCATTATTATTACAGCATATCTCTAGACGATGCAGAAAATGTTTGTTTGTCGCTTCTAATAAAGTGTGCATGGAAATGTTTGCACACTCCTCTCTTATTCTGCCTTTTAGGTCATCCACATTTATGACGGCTACCTTATAAACACGTTCCTTCAAGTAACCCCACAGAAAATAGTTCAACGGCGTGAGGTCGGGAGAGCGAGCTGGCCATGCCACCGGGCCATGTGTTCCCATCCATCGTTGAGGAAAATTAGTGTCCAAATAATTTCGTACGATCGCACTGTTGTGCGCTGGAGCACCATCTTGTTGGTAGAACATATTTTGTCTTATATGAAGAGGCACATTTGCCATAATTTCTGGCAATATCTCTTCTAGAAAATGTAAATAGTGATTGCCAGTTAGTGTCCCATCGTAAAAATGTGACCCTATTAAACGCCCATCAAGAATTCCACACCAAACATTTATTGAAAAAACGCATTGATTATTCGTTTCTCTCAGCCAGTGTGGCTGTTCGGTGGACCAGTATCTGCAATTTTGTGTTGAAACCAATCCATTGTTATGGAATTTACTTTCGTCAGACCACATTATTTGTCTCAAAAATCAGATTGGTGATCATACTGCACTAGAACCCATGCAATAAATTCAAGTCTCCTCTCTGAATCTCCGGGGTGAAGCTTATGTATGCGCTTTATAATGATTTCGTTTTAAAGTGCGTTGGACTGACGATTTTGAAATATTACACTTTGCGGCTATTTCTCTAAAGGAAGATGTAGGATTGACCTCCGTATAAGCAAGAACAGCTACCGTATGTCCTTCATCAGCAGCATGTATGTTCCTAGGAAGCGGTATACTTTTATTTATTACAAAAATCCATGCTCCCTAAGATTGTTTTCCAAATTTTTAAACGTTTTATGATCAGGATGTCTTCCCTCAGGATATTGCTCGCAATACCTTCTAGCTGCCTCCCTCGAATTACTTCCACACAAACCATACACTAACATCATATAGCACTTTTCGGAATTCGAATAATTCATATTCTATCAAAATACAAGGAATAATAATAACTTCAATGAATTTTACAACATAAAGTGACAAAATTTTGTTTAGAAAACAATTGAAAATCAGCATGCTATTCGTCCGACCTACCTACTTGATATTTTCTTCGTTAACAACAGTTGATAAAATATTTAATAGCTTTTATCTCGATAATTTTATAAGTGCCATTGTTAAATAATTTGATTTGAACTGAATATAACTTCAAGTGAAAATTTATTCAAAGATGCGTTTTTTTAATAAATGCCTTTTATAAGTGTGGATACATTAAAAATAAACCTTTATATTTATTAGATGTAGTTGATAGCATACATTTAATTGCTATTCGAATAAAAACACATTTTTGTTTGTAGAAAGCTGTTGATTTCATCGCCTACTAGATAAACACTATAAACCACAATTTTTTGCATGGCAAACTTTGGGTCAAGTTTTTTCGAAAATTTTCCCATGTAAGACCCATATTAATTTATATGGCTGTAAAGAGAATAAAAGGTACCATCTGAATATGAAAAAAAAAGTATACTGTGCTATTTGAAAAAAAAAGTTGAATATAGCTGTCATTACACTAACGCACTTCTTGTAAATTGGTTTTTCCTATCGTATAGAGAACTTCCTCCCATTTAATAATATATATACTTTGTTTTATGTATTGTTAACAATAACGGAGTTACAAGCCTGGGGAGTGAAGTCTGGGACAGCCTGTATATATATATATATATATATATATATATATATATAATCGGTTTCCCCTTCTACGCTAAGGTGTAGGTATTTTGCCTTTTAAGGGCTGTGTTTCTCCTCTACTAAATTTCTTCCATTTCTTGATAATCATTGCCAATTCCTTAGCGTCCTTGCATGTCCACCCTCTCCGCTCTAATACTTCCGCCATCATTTCTGCCCACTGCCTTCTTGGTCTACCCCTACTTTTTTCCCAGAGAATGAGTGGCATTTCTTCACTCATTCTCTGTTAGTGTCCCCACCAACACAGCTTTTCTCTTTCTTCAATGTAGTTTTCCAATGATTCCATTCCCAGTTCTTCTCTTATTGTTGTATTTCTTATGCAGTCTTTTCTTGTTACCCCTTTAACTCTTCTTAGGAATTTCATCTTCATTCCCTGCATTATACTTTTTTCCTTTTTCATCAGATTCCACGTTTTACTCCCCCAATTTTAGTACCGGTCTGTATACTGTTTTATATACACTTAATTTTGTTTGTCTGCTTATTTCTTTATTATTTATGAGAACTTTGTTTATTGCATAATACAGTTTATTAGTTTTTTCTATTCTATGGTTTATGTCCATTTCTTGCTTGCCACTTTCCTCCAATATGCCGCCCAGGTATTTATATTTTCTCACTTTCTCCTTGTTCTTACTGACCAGTAGTATTTTCGTTTTATCCTTATTCAGTTCCATTCTGTTTTTTCAAAGTTTCATTCCACGTTACCAGATTTTCCTTCAATTCTTTTGCACTTCCTGCTACAATGGCTACATTATTCGCATATAAACGTTCTGATAACTCTATTCTTTCGAGATTCCTATATCCTATATTTATCGGCTTACTTCTTAATTTTGCTTCTTTTACTATTTCATCCATATATATATATATATTATGAACAATAGAGGGCTCAGTGCTCCACCCTGTCTAAGCCCTTCTACCGTAATAAAGATTTCTGTTACCATCATATGCACTTTGTATAACTTCTTGTATTTTTTTGTTTACCTTTTTCCTCTTTAACGCTTCCCAAATTTTCGCTCTAGGTACCTTTTCCATATCCATAAATGCTAGATAAAATTTTCTGCATTCCACTTCTTATTTATTATTTCCTTAATTGTAAAAACCTGGTCCTGTATACTAGGACCTCTTCTGAATTTACTTTGTGACCCACTAACTTCTTTCCAACTATTCTCCTTAGTTTTTTCGCTATAATTTTTTTCATAAATTTTAGTTGCAGTACTTAACAGTGTTATTCCTCTATAGTTGTTGCAGTCTTTACTATCTCCTTTCTTATGTATCGGTAATATTAGCCCTATTCTCCATTCTTCTAGCGTTTCTTCTTCCCTCCATGCTTGTCTATATAGTTGCAATGGCAACACTTTTCCCGTATCATCCACGTATTTTATCATTTCTGTGGAGATCTTATCTTGTCCAGCTGCTTTACCATTCTTTAAACTATTAATTGCCTTATCTAATTCTGCTCTGGTTATTTCACTCTCTATTACTTCTTTATCTATTTCTTCTTTTCCTTCATTTCTATCCTTTTCCTTTTGTTCTTGATATACTGTTGTTTCCTTTTCTACACTTAGCAGCTTTTGGTAATATTCTTTCCATCTGTTCACGATATCCTTCTCTTCTGTTAGTATTACCCCGTCTTTGTTTTTAATTACCATTGTGTTTATATTTCTGTCTTTTCTACAGTTTTTAATTACTTTGTAAAACAGTTTCTGATTTGGCTTGCTGTTCTTTTCCATCTTTTCTCCGAACTCTGTCCACTTCTTTTGCTTTTCTGGTAGTGCCAATTGTTTAACTTACCTTCTTCGTCTTTTATATTCTTCATAATTTGCTGTATTTCTGTTGCTTAAATGTTTCTTCCATAATTCTTTTTGATTCTAGTCTCATCTTTTATTTTCTTTGTCCACCATACTCTCTGGTTTTTGTTTTTACTTTCCTTACAAACTCCACACGGCGTTCTTGCTGCATTAATTCCTATATTTTAAAATTTTTCTCATTTTTCTTCTAATACACTTTCTCTTATTTTTTCCTGTATTTTGTTTATTTAGCTAGATATTAAACTTTCATAACTTTTGATATCTCTGTATTCTTTGACTTATACGTTTTTATAGTTTCATATATTTTATTTACCTTTCCTTTATTATGATCTTTTATTTCTTCCTCATTTTCTTTAATTGTTGCAATCAGTAAATAATGATCACTGTTTATTTCATACCTTCTCTTAACTCGTACATCCAATACTCTTCTCCTATTGTTTCTTTCTACTAATATGTAATTTATTATGGACTTTTCCGTCTCCCTGGTTCCACTCTTGTAAATTTGTGTATTTCCCTATGCTCATAACGCGTGTTTGTTATTATTAAGTCATTATCAGTACAAAACTCTAACAGCCTTTTCCCATTATTTTTTCTAGTTATTTCGCCATACTTTCCAATTACTGTTGTATATGTATCATTCTTCACTCCTACTCTTCTCTTCTTAAAATCACCTGCTACTATTATTTGTCCTTTTGCCATTTCTATTGTGTATACTAGACCTTGCCAAATTTTTGTCTCAGCTTTCTCGTTTTCATCAGGACCGTATATGGCAACAATTGTTTTCCAATGTATCTTACATTGCAATTTTATTAACAGTATTCTCTCACTAATTACCTCCTACCTAGTTATTAAGTTTCTAATTTCCTTTTTCAGTATACATCCTACTTCCGCAGAAGCTCTAACCCTGTTTTCAACTTCACTCCATATTAGGATATGCTCATTCTATTACTCCCTGGTTTTTCTCTTTATTTCTAATATTATCAATACATCCAGTGCAGCTTTCTCAAATTCCTCTACAATTTCTATTTCTTTATCATTCAAACTTCTAATATTCCATGTTCCTAATCTAACCTTCCTCTCCTTATCCTTTCCCCATTCTTTCCTCAGATTAACCTTTTTCAAGTTCCTTTCCTTTTCCGTTTCCCTCTCATTTGATAAGGTCGTCCTCGTTCTTCCGCTCTTCCTACTTCTTTTTAGTTTTTTGAGTTTTTGCACTCGTTTTCCTCTCCGCTCTCAGGCAGTGTCCCTTTCTCTCTATCCCATCTATATTCCCTTCCTTCAATTGTAATTCTTTGATATCCCATCTTTACTCTCTTTATCTTCCATTTGTTTAAGCTTCCTCTGTATTTCTTGTTCGCCCTTTGTTAATTCGATGTCTATATATATTTTCTTCTTTATTTGTCTAAGTTTACTCTTATTTTTCATCATTGTCTTTATCCCTAGCATTTTCCAACTCCATCTTGTATATTGCCTCTCCCATCTTTATCACTTCCTTCATGTTTACGTTTACCTGCATTGTGCTTTTCATAAAATTCTCAAATCTTATCTATATATTATGCTTATCCTCCGTCGTTAGCTTCACTCCTATCATCAGCACATTATTTTTTGATATTGTTTTCTCCATTTTGTACATTCTCTTCTCCTAATCGCTCATTTGGAATTTTATAATGAAACTCAATTTCATCTTATCCATAGTTTCAACGAAAATACCATAACAGACACTGTTCTACCTTTAATTAGCGGAGCTTTAGAGATGCCTACTAATCGTGGTTTACCTGTCCCCCTAATTTTACAATTGGTTACGATTTTTGGTTTTTATGCTAATTGTAATTTTCAGGTTATATCAGGTGATTTATGATTAATTAATCTACAATTAGTACAAAAATAAAAGATTGTAATTGCTATTTGCAGAACATATAGGTGATTTTATTAGTTTTCGTACCACTATAGAAAGATTTTGACAAAATGTAGGACAGTTTTATAACGATCTACTACAAACACTTGTTACCACCACGTTGCCACATGCAAGTCGTACGATAGTGTAGAGATGTATGTATGTTAATATACGATCGACAGTAGTCATTCGCGCCAAACAAAAAAATATGAAGCGACAAAAGTTGCTAGAATTCCCGTGTATCCCGTGCCGGGACACCGCCTCAGACGAGCACACCCGAAGCACGCTTTATAAAGTAGAATGTCTGCTTGAGGCACAGCTTAAGAAAAGTCGTACTTACGTAAGTACGGCTTTGTGTTTGGCTTGAGCACGGAGTGTCGATATCATAATTAATGGTATAATAGTTTTCTTCAACTATCTGATACTCCCTTACCCCCACCAAACAACTTAAATCAAACTTCTCTCGAATAAAACGTATAAAACTGGAAGTTAATTCGCGATCATCCACCTAGTCCGGAAATCATTTTAGTTCAAATTTAAAAGTATGTTTAAAATCACGATTTAGAGGTTACGCCTGATTAATTTGTTTGATCTTTGTGTGGTTCCTGCAACTTTGTGGTTCGCCCCTTAGTTTTCATTGTTTTACCTACATTATTAACATTATTAGTTCTTTGAAATCTAGTTTAATCGTTGAGGTCACATGGGAACACAGTTCGTCGAACATCGTCTACCTAATATAAATTTTGGTCTTGGTCCTTAATTCGCAGACTATCTCTTATTTTTACTCTGGAACTTTTCTGTCAATTACAAAACAAATATTCCATTCAACAGAATATATTTCTGAACGGTATTTTAAACCGTTTTCGTAAATCAGTGAAATATAATTCAAAGATTTCCAGATATATAGGATAGAGGTACAGTAAATTTATATTGTCAAGGGTAAATGACATACAAAGCGTAGGAATACTGGTAGATATTTAAATCATTATTGGGAAACATCAGTAGTACATAAAAAAATAGCTACTGGATTAATTAATGGACTTGGCAAATATGTGATATGTTGAGTTATCTGTTCTTTGTCATCTGTAATATAATATTAAATTGTGAAAAGGACAGGTGACTCATCATACCTCATATTCGCCCAGTTTATTAATTAATCTAATATCGCATCTAATTTAGAATTTAGAGAAAAGAAATTAAGTAAGATAAAAGATATTTTAAATAAAGACAATTATCCAACATAAATTATGAAAAGATAAAAAATAGAATTCATAAACTATATAACAGGGCAAATTGGGGTAATGGAACAGACAAATATTATCTAATAGTAGTATTGTAACTGGGTGGTGCTCAATCCTTGTCTAAGAAATCATTATTACCCTAATAAAAGCCCCGACGATCATTGCATTATATTTAAGTCAAATATCTTGCGCCAACAGGTATAAGCGCATATACTAATTAATTAGAGACGGGAATTGCATTAACCTTTTTTTTCGGTCTAAATCAATTAGCACATTGGTAGTTGGCCCACAATTCTCGATCTAAATATAATGCATTGATCGTCCCGGCTTTTGTCAGGGTAGGTGGTTTTTACACAAAAATTGTTCACCACTTAGTTGCAACATTAGATAATATTTACTGGTGACACGCTGAACATTTCATGTTTACATGAATAGCAAGATTTCTCGAAAAGTGTATGGTCGTAATTTGTGAAAATAATGTACACATGTATTTCATAAGAAGGAAATCCTTGACTATGTTTTTCTTAGTACCTTTTCCTAAGCTTTGAGCTTATCAGGCATTTCTCGTAGTCACAAGTTTAATTCTCGGACATTACTCGTCCCGACCCTTCGAAATAAATCTAAGTTTCCGAAACTGCTCTAATCGAGAATCATACCCGGGGTCTTCTGCACCAAAGACGGATGACTTTCCGGATTTCATAGTGATAATGAAAATATGTAACAGAAACGTATTTCAGTTTCGAACAAATAGAAATGAACATAACTTCAACCTCTTGTAGAAAGGACACCACCCGACGAAAGAATGAGGACCATTGGACTTACCGCCATACTAAATATGCGCAAATCATCATACAGAGAAGCGACCAGAACAGGAAAGTCTACATCATCACGGACAACCAAAGAGCAACACGATAGAGTGGTATACAAGGAAGCGAATAGATGAGCTTTCTGACAAAGAAAGAAGCACACATATGTGTCTGCTGGGTTCGTTGAACATGAGGAACAGATTTTGTTTGCAGGCATTTTTAAAGTTATCACATCTAAAGCTCCATCATACTTATTTAACAACATCGATTTGATGGTGTCTCCCATATTGACGAATGCTGTAGGAATGAGTGTAGGGAAGAACAGGTTAAGAGTGAATACGAATGGCACACTTATCAGTAAGTAAGTTAAGTGTTCGTATTTGAAAGCTTGTTTGAGTTCGACTTTCCATGATGAATAGTGAATGAAGTCAGTACCAAGATAGCACAGATAGACAACTTTGCTCGCGGCGTACAACATGGCCTCGAAACAACCTCCAAAGCATTCCCACTAACTAATAGACACACTAATAACGCTACAAAAAAACATGAATCATAAAGATATGCAATTGAAATTAAGTGACTGAAAGGAGAGAATTTTACCGATCAAAAAGGTCATACATGAAATAGATACTACAACAGGAACTAATATTAAAAATGGATAATACTAATCAATTTAACTGGTGCGACCAAATAGTAAGAATGAACCCAGATAAACTAGTTACAAATATAATAGAAACAGGAGAACTAAGCAAAGAGAAAGAAGGTCCGATTAAAACAAAATTAATGGGTTTAACACAGGAAATAAGGAGAAAAGAAACCATGGCAGAGATAAACATTTTTGGCAAGGAATTGAAATCAATTGAAAGACTGGGCAAAGAAAGTAGCAAGAAACAGAAACCAATGCTACGACTTAATAGAAGCAAAAAAGGATATATGTATAAGTAGGAGATAAGAAGAAAAAAATAATGTTAATGAGTTTATACGCCATGGGCCATTACCGAAACACTTACTTAGGCATTCTTCCATTTTAGAAACGTCGTTTCTTTGAGGTTTCTTTGGGTTAGAAAGTTTTAATAATTATTTATTTTCTTACGTTTCGATCAACAAAATGTTCCCATTTTTTATTGAGTAAGCAAATTAACTTTTTATGTTTTTTAAACATGAAATGAAGTACATATGTGATAATGGTCATCTAATTGATAAAAAGGGTATATTGTGTTTGAAGTAACAGAAAATGATAAGTGCCTCGGGTTACAAAATTCTAGCGGATCATGTTCAATATAAACGTTATGCTTGTCAACTGCCTTAATATTCCTTCCCCAAATTACATCTTTTCTAACACTATTAGATCATATACTTATATCATATCTGTTGTATACTAACAATTAATAAAATAACATTAAGCAGTTGTCTAAATTTATAGTACTTAATTATCTTTGATTATTTTTGCTATGATGGACACTTCTAATATAATCTACTACCATCCATAGAAATCTAGATAGAAAACTAAATTTACATATTTAATATCAATAAGTGTTTATTCTGCTAGATTTACGTAAACGTGTTATAGGTAAAAGGATACCGTATATACATATGTCAATAATTCAAGTAAAAACGCATCCACGAACAGTATTTTAACACATTGCATCTTTGAATAATTACTTGGACCAAAGGCCATTAATATTATCAGGACGTGAGCAATTTGTATCTCCTAAAGAGACATATACCTTGAACTTTTACACATTAGAAGAACGTGTCGTTTTCTATTTTTTAAAGTGTGATGCAAATGAAGGTAAGTGATCATGACACGAAATATATATATGAAATGATTTTGTTCATTGTAATTACTTATACCAATATTTCTTGCAAAAAGTTATTTTCACGCATAATATGTATTGTGTTCTATTTATGTGTACATATATAAGTAAATAGAAGTAGGTATAATATGCAAATATCTTCCACAAATATCAAATAAGTATGTGTATGTATGTGACTATGCAATTATTTTAAAAGGTGTCAATAATACTAGGTTATTAAAGATTCATGGTTTTGAAATCTGAATGGGTTCAATGGTCACGTAGCCTCACATATTTGTAACACGTTATTTCTTTTCTAAGTCAATTTTATACTACATACAGCGTGTCCCAGAATTGCTGGGACATGGAGCTACCACGTATTGTAGAGGTCAAAATAAGTCGAATGGACGCAATTTATATATATACCAAAATGTATGGTTTGTCCGTGAGAAGAGTTCAGAGCTTAATTAAAAAGTCACGTTTTTGTACGCTGTTCAGAAATGCGCGAAACAAATTTAATTTTAAATTTGGGAAAAGTACATTTTAGAGGATTACCCTACTTTCAGTAATCAAAGAAACCGAAAAGAAATTGTAAAAGGGTTAAAAACACCCTCACCCCTGATAATTTTTAAAATTATTTCTTAGGGATGTTAAAGATGGTTCTGAGCCTTCTTTTAATGGGAAGGCTTATTCATCATCTTTATTTTTTGACTCTTATAAAAACTCCGTATTTCGCATAGTTTCGAAGGAAAAAAATGTTTTCTCAAATACTGATCGCCTACATTCTTGGTACAAGTTTAATAAAATTATAATACAAAATTCACTTGGCGGTGGACACAAAGACAAAACTTTTGTTACAACAGGTGTTCAATCTGACCTCCATCTTCATTAACATAAAAAATTGAAATGCACCCTTTTGAAAACATCGTCGTTATTTCGTAGTGCGTTTACAGCATTTTGAATTCTGTCCCACAGTTGCTCGGAATTAGTAATTTGAACCTGGTACACTTGTGTTTTTAACGCTTCCCAGATGAAGAAGTCGCAAGGATTTCAATCTGGAGACCGCGGAGGCCATTGAATGGGTGGTTCTTGTCCCCTACCAATCCATCTACCTGCAAATTGTTCATTAAGATATTCTCTTACGGCACGTGCAAAATGAGGTGGTGCACCGTAGTGCATCTTTCGACGCAAATTAAGGGGCAAGTCTTCCATTAATTCTGGCAAAATTTCTTGAAGGAAACGAAGGTAATTAGCGCCATTTAAACGATCAGGCAATCGGAACGGCCCAACCAAAAAATTGCCAATAATTCCGGCCCAGGCATTAATTTTAAATTCTCGTTGATAATAGCTGCCTTTAATAGGATGTGGATTTTCATCTGCATAAATATGCTCATTGTGTACGTTCGTCATGCCACGACGTGTAAAACAAGACTCATCAGTAAATAAGATATTAGTATGGAATCCGTTGTCGACTACTCTGGGCTCCCGAACAATTTGTGAAAAATGTAAACGCTGATCAAGTGGCAATAATTCTTGCACTAGTTGGATGTGGAATGGACGAATTAATTGGTCGCTAAGGATCCGTCTTACAGTGCTTTTGAAATCCCAGTCTCTCGTTGCAATATTTTGGTACTGGTCTCAGGATTGTTATCAATCATTTGAAGAATAGTTTCTTCCGCAATGGGTGTTCGGGCTTGTCGAGATCTTCCAGCGTTAATTCTGACTGGCTTCAACATTCCTATTTCTCGAAGACGTCTCTCGATTCGGGCAAAAGTTTTGTGATTTGGAATTTTCCGGTTTGGATACCTCTCTTGATACACGCCGATGCTTTCGCGGCAGTTACCTTGACAGTATCCAAGAACTAATAGCATGTCTGTCTGCTCTTTAAAAGGGAAATCCATATTTGATAGTTGCCAAAGTAACTGCAACAACAACAGAAATAGCAATTAAAGCAATAACGGTGATCGCGATAAAAAGCAACTAAAAGTGAGCAAATTATTGAAATTATTTACTGTCAACAATAAATTGGGCCGATTATGAATTTGTTTCCTCCCAAAATCACGACTTATGTCTTTGTGTCCACCGCCAAGTAAATTTTGTATTACAATTTTATTAAACTTGTACTAAGAATGTAGGTGATCAGTATTTGAGAAAACATTTTTCCTTTCGAAACTATTCGAAATACGGAGCTTTTATGAGAGTCAAAAAATGAAGATGATGAATAAGCCTACTCGCCAAAAGAAGGCTTAGAACCGTATTACCAACCCCAAGAAAGAATTTTAAAAAATTATCAGGGGGTGAGGGTGGTTTTAATCCTTCTACAATTTCTTTCGGTTTCTTTGATTACTGAAAGTAGGGTAATCCTCTAAAACGTACTTTTCCCAGATTTCATTAAATTTGTATCGCGCATTTCTGAACAGCGTACAAGAACGTGATTTTTTAAATAAACTTTGAACTGTTCTCACGGACAAACGATATATTTTGGTATATATATAAATTGCATCCATTCGACTTATGTTGACCTCTACAATACGTGGTAGCTCTATGACCCAGCAATTTTGGGACACGCTGTATATAAAATTGTATAGTTTATTCCACAAGCAGTCCCAGAAATACGTTGTTATGGGCTCCTTACCTTCCATCTTACAAGGGGACCGCCAAGTATGGTACAAACAGATTTTAATGGGTCTAGGATATGTTGTGAGGGTATGTCCCCAGAGTACTAGGCTAAAAGGATTTGTTCCAATGGGCCTTGGTTTCCGAGAAAATCGAAGTCAAAGTTCCATGCGTACCTATTATACCTGTACATTTTGTACGTTACCAAGCGAACAGTGTGGTGTAGGCAGCAAGGCGCTTGGTTGTCACCTCGACGATCGGGTTCGTGTCCTGCTCGGAGTATTTGCGCTGACTGTCCCCCATCCTTCTTTAGTTTGCGTCGCAATTAATTAACGGAAGAGATATTTTTAAAATTTGAGCGACTTGTGTTTTCCGGTATCGCTGTTGAAAAATTTGTGCACCTGTAAGGAGGTAGCATTTATTAGATGTGCGTGGTGCTGCAATGTTCTGTGCTTTCGGTGTTTTTATGATAATTATCACCCAGAATTGTGTACACCTTTTAAAGCTAACGACGATAGCGACTGTGAATAAATAACGGTGCATTGACTTTGCATTAAAATTGCATTAAATAACATTAAATCAAATAATGAGTGAATATTGTGTTATAGTTTATTATTTCCTGACCATTTATTGCCTTTCTGAAGGATAAAATCCAGTAAGGACTCCTCGTATGGGTAGGCACAGCATAAGTGGGGACAAAGAAAAGGGTAGGAAATAGTCAGCGCAAATACTCCGTGCAGGACCCGAACCTTGATCGTCGGGGTGCCAGCTGCGCGCCTTGATTACTGCGCCACGCTGACTTGCTTGGCTATGTACAAAATGTACAGGTATAATAGGTACGCAAGGAATTTTGACTTCGATTTTCTTCGATACCAAGGCCCATTGGAACAAATCCTTTTAGTCTATTACTCTGGGGACCTACGCTCACAACATATCCTAGACCCATTAAAATCCGTTTGTGCCATACTTGGCGGTCCCCTTGTTAGTTCATACAAATGACATAAAGCTTAAACTTCCAATGTAAATAAATTACTAACAACGCCGATATATAACATAGATCTGATTTGTTTTTTTTGCTTCAGTATCCTTTGCACAATCGATTTCTTCAGCTTATTCTGCGTTGATAGTACTGATTGTACTTTAAAAATGTTCCTAAAATAAAAGAATATCAAAATAAAATGTAATAGGATGAAATGAAAAAGTACAACCAGTCGTAGTTCTACAGTACAACAATCCTTTTCATTTGGCATTAGAAAGTATTGTAAGAGAAAATGATGTAAACTAAAAAGGCGTCAAAAGCCACCTGTATTTGACATATACGGATGTCTTAATTTTCATTCGGTGTTTTGTTGCTTTTCCGTTTTTTTTTTTTTTTATATATTTCTTTCAAATTCATCTAAACTATGTATCTTTAGTGTTGCTCCTTGACCTTATTCTATATTAATTCTCCTTTCTATTTGTTTTATCCTCTTTATTCGTTTTCAATTAGAGGGTTTTAAAGTGCCATTTTCACCGCTCCAGTTTTCTCGCGGATTAGATTACTTTGTTCATCCTTAATACGGTTTCTTTGATTGCTAAAATGCTGTTTCTGATTTCTTTCTTTTAGACTAGACTTTCTTTCAATGTGTCTTAATCTCCTTTTTTCTGCGCACCGTTTTTAAGCTATAAGTTCTGCAATAGTAATGTTTGTATGAGAATAAATTGTGTTGGTTTTCCTTCGTAGTTGCTCGTTAATTGCTCACTCATATAAGTTTGATGTGTGTGATAGATCAAACATATCAAACTCGAAACTCGAATAGGTATCTTTCCACAAACGCGTGTTGTTCGCTCTATATAGACTGTACTTTCAGCTAACAAGACGGGCGTTTGTCGAACCTTAGTCATTACTATTTGATGAAGAATTCATACGAACTACATGTTACGTGCTCATATTGAATGAAATCTAATTAGTTTATCAACACCTGTTTAAAACGTCCAGATTCTAGTAAACTAGCTACAGAAGTTCCTCACATGAAATTACCTTATTCACTGAAGACAACGGGAAGCGTACTTGCGTAATTCGATGTTGGATATCGATGTGATAATGGCAAAAACACTATTCTCACAGATTTTCTTAGTTTTTAAATGCTTTGTGTAGATGTTTCAATCTGAATTATTGAAACTTCAGCCCTTAATCTTATATTGAAATATAGTGAAATCCACTTATAATGGGCTCGTTATAAATTTTATAATTAAACTGATTTATTGTCAGCAAATTAGTATTTCGGTGTGACCATTATAGGTTATAGGTAGATTTGACTTTATTACTGATTGTTTTATTAGGACATATGTTTATCTTAACGAATATTTTACGAATCACTTAACTAAATGATATAGGCGTAGTATTCGATAATTCACCGACCTTTACCTCACATATCGAGGCAATTATAAATCGGTCTTTACGTCTATGTGGGTTCATTAAAAGAACATGTGCAGACTTCACTGTGATGGCTATCTTTACACTTTTCAACTCGCTAGTTGGAAACTTTGTTGGCAAACTTTGTACTATACAAAATACATGTTAATAGAGACCATTATGAATACGCAGAAATACTTAACCTTTTGGGTACCAATTCCGTTGAGTCTCGTAGACGTATACTGTGCTTAAAATTTGGTTACCGTTTATTACATAATTGCATCGATTCTCCACAACTGCTATCCGATATAAACTTGCGAGTACCAACATTGAACTCCTGCGCTCCTACTTCATTTCATATTCCCTTCCATCGAATACTTTATGGCCAAAATAACCCATTCCATAGAATGTTGAATTATCTGAATTCCTTGGAAGATATTGATGTGTTGCTCTTGCAACTGCTCCACAAGACTCTCGAAAGTGTGTATCAGTTTTTGCCAAAGATTTCATTTATATCTTATGTACGCCTTGGGTTGTACTTATTATTTGATGATTAGCTTCTAAGTTGTCACTTGTCATTGTAAAGCTTCATTATTATTGTTATTAAGATTGTACTATTTAGAATTTTCTGTTCTAAATAAATAGATGGACCAGACACGTGAGCTCTTTGTACCGTTCCCCAATAATACTCTCACTTTCGTGAAAGTAACCTGATACCCTAGTTCATTGAGGATCTCTTTGCAATGTTTTACCAGTTTTGACCTAGTAATAGGTATTACAACGGCTTTAATAGTCGCCTGAGCATTAGTCATTATATTTGGTCTTCTTTGCGCAACCTCCCGTCTGATTCATTTATTGTAGGATGCTATACTGCAAATACCTCAACCTGATTACATATTTACATAAACGATTACATATTTGCCAAGGCTGAGTGATATCCTCTTTCTAGTACACAGTTCGTAGATACCAGCCCGTGTGCATCGATTGAATTGCGATTCGTCCGTAAATCAGACGATAACACTAGAGTTTCGAAAGTGATTTGTCGTCGAGTCCCTGGTCGATATAAAATCTTTTACTCTGTGTGTGAAAATGATTTCTGGCGCCATACTGTCAATAGGCATCTATAATAATTGCTCGTGCAGTACTCTTCTAGTAATATCCTATATATATATATATATATAATGACGTTGCTAGGCCACCAAATTTAATTTCAGCTATCAGTCCAAGGATTGCAGCCATCGTCTTCACTTTCACGATTAGCTCTAGCGGAGCGAGGACCAGTATGATCTTCATGGTAGTACTGTTAATTGCTCTGTTGATTCCAAACAAAGCCTGGCTCTGAAGAGTACTGAGCATTTCTACTGTTTAGGACACTTCTGTCTTCCTCCGTCATGCTACAACTCCAAAAGTGATCGTTGGTCTTACTACCACAGTGTACTATTCTTGGTTTTAATCCCGCGGTCTTCCTAACAACCCTTCTACATCGTCAGAGCAGCTATGTGGACTTGTTTGTCACTTTAACAAGACATTTGTTCCGATTCGGTTTTGCATCTGGCGTTATGCCCAAATACTTTATTTCATTAGTAAATTATAGGTTATAGTTACAGTTATATGCTACCGAAGCTCTCTAGTTTCATATTTTTTGAAAAAACTACCATTTTTGTATTTCGTGGAATAACAGACAGCCCGTCGTTTAGGCATTATCTTTCCACAGTTCCAAATGCAATTCGCATGATGTTTGCAACTGTCCCAGAAAATTCTTTCTAAGACACCATGATAATGTCATCAACAAACTTCTTCGTCAATTTCCTTAATCATTTAATGATCTGATAAGATCGCCCACTGCTAGGCTCCACAGTGATGGTGGTAGTAGTCCTCTATTAGGACACCCTCTTGTTGTCTTTATGGTGACAATTTTATTTTGCATTTGGATTTGGACTATTCGGCTTTGTAGCATATAGTTCACCTATTTGCATTTTGTGTTGTTTATACTCCAATCATGTAAAAACCGGATAATCGAGAACATTATGGTATTGTATAGAGGACCCTTTAGGTCCAAGAATACTGCAAGGGCCTAATCCTCTTAGTACATTCTTCTTTCAAGGCCTCCAACCAAATTGTAAAGGGCAACCTCCTCTGCGTTTTCCAATTGGTATACCCACTGCAAAAGATGTAGAGGAGAACTGGCATGTACTTCTTCTTTCATATTCAAGTGTATGATTTTTCCATGGTCTTTGAGATAGAGGACGTAAGACTGATTGGTCTGAATGATAGTTCTTTTTCCGGTTTGAGAAGAAAAACCGCCCTAGTTTCTCCTCACGTCTTGGGGATGTCATATGGCTTGGCTAGCTCTAAATATTTTTGGAAGGAATTCATCATTTTGTTACTTCCATCCTGCAGAAGCTTAGTAAACACTCCATCTGGCTGTGTGGGTTTATAAAATTCAAACAACTGCATCGTCCCGTCCATCGTATAAGATGTGGCTTTAAAATATCGTTTGATAGTTTCTAGTCGTCCCGGGTCGCTTCCATCTAGAGCAGTGGTTCCCAAACTTATTATGCCTATGGACCCCTTCTTATTGCAAAAACCTGACCATGAGCCCCCAAGTGGAATAACTCTACATAACTGCACAATAAAAAATTACAAATTTAACTATGATGTTTTGAATGGTAAATGGTAACCTAAAAATAAAATATAAGTAAAACGTTTTGGTATTTAAAGCATGTAGTAGTTATTGAAATTATAACTTTTGTTCTAAAATACAAAAACACATTTGTTTTGTTCAATGCGATGGATGAACCTGATGGGATGATATGAGATCGTTTATGTTCGGCTCTATGTTTGTGAGTAACATTATTAAGTGTCCACGAGCACTAATATCCAGTCTGCTCCTTTTCTTTTCGTGATGAGGCTCATAACTGCATTAAATCCACGTTCTACTAAATAAGAAGACGGGAAAGCAATCAACAGCTTCTGTATAGTGACCCATAATGACCTGATCTGTTTTTGTAACCAGAATTTGTGATATCCCTGTTGAAACATTGGCTTCAGCTCCTCATTTGTGGATAATTCAACAAATTGCTCCTTTATTAGTATGGATTCATCTGAGTTTGTGGGTCTACTTGCAAAAGGGTCCAATGCCCAATCGGGGATGACCAAGTGAAGAATGTCTTCAAATCTTTGGTTGAGGTCGGAATGAGAGGCTGTTGACAATAAGCAAGCAGATCCTCATCAAATCATCAAAGATTTGGAAACTGAGAGCATTCTCCTCTCCCCAAGTTTTCTTTGTATAGAAAAGTTTTGATTAAGTTTAATTGATCACTTTGTAGCTTCAAATTGGTTTCGTTAAATTTGGAAAACAAGTCAGTCAGGTAAGCTATGTCATTTTTTGAATTAATTAAATTGAACCGCTTTACTTTCCAGGAATTCCAACAATGAATTAAAGGGTGCATTAAATCGATCCAAACATGCACTTTTAGATAACCAATAAACTTCCGTGTTAAGTAGTAAACAATTGTAATCTTAATCATTTTCTAAACAAAGTTGAACAAATAATCTTTCATTTAAGCTATTCCTTTTGATGTTATTAACTGCTATAACCCCATAATCCAGTGAATCATGCAAGCGTTCACTAAGATTTTTGACGAGTAAATGTTGTCGATGAGTGACCCAATGTACAGATAATACATTCGGTACAGCTTGTTTTAAGTATACTAGATTGTTTTAGTGACGCAGTTTCTGTTTGTACGTTCTGACAATAAATGATACGAATTTCGAACAACGGCGTGCGCCCCGGAAACCAGGTGCTAGAGAATGGAACGGCACACTCCAAGCTTTCCAGGACTAGAAAAATAAGAATGAGCAAATCAAAGACCAAAAGTATAGTGATTTGCTTTTTTGATAGCCAGAGAATCATTCACAAAGAGTTTTTGCCCCCAGCCTACGGAGTTAATCAACACCTTTACTGAAAGGTTCTTGATAGACTTCGGAAGAGAATCATGCGTGTGAGATCAAACATCGAAAAGATAACATTTACACGGCTGTAACCGACCAGCGGAAGGTTATTTCAGTATTCGAGTTCCAACACTGTTATGAGAAATGGAGGAACCGTCTCCACCGCTGTGTGGCTTCTCAATGCCGTTACTGTGAAGGAGGAAATGTTGAATTGTAATATTATTGGAATAAAACAAGTGAAAAGAAATGGTCTCATTACTTTACTTACTCACCTTGTATATTCGGTTTTAAAGACAGTTTTGTAGTAGGAATAGTTATGTAGCACACATTTACAAGTTACATATTTATTTAAAAAATGTTATAGAGTAGCACTTAAAAATATCGTCATTTGACAACAAAAAACATTATTTATTGAAGTTGAGAATAAACTTGACATTAAGAAATGATTACCCACAATTGGGTGTCTGTTAACACATATGTATTAGTAATATTAATGAACTTTCGCATTTTGAATGGAATAGTCTGTAGTCGAATGTGATCATGTCACATCCATATATCTGTCATATAATATCTGTTATTTATTGTTTACATATAGTAGTATCGTTCTATTAGTTTTAGTTTACTCGTAAGTCTGTATGTCTTCGATCTTGTACAAGAATTGCGACCTTTTTTCACACAGTGCAGTGCGGAAACGAATTCTCTTGGATTCTCTTGATCTTCAAATATGTAAACCCGGAATTGACGTTTGTTTTCGGATGTAATGTACGAAACATTAGTTTTTAGTAGATCTAGAGGGAAATATTCCGATAAATTTACAAACTTCAAACTCTTTTCGTACGCTCCAATTAGAAAGAAAAATCTAACTGCGGCAATAATAATAACAGCGGATGTTAGCAGTTCCCTAAAGCAGCGGTCCTTAACCTTTTTTCCTTTGCCACACACCAAAGTACGTTTCAAACTTTCGCGACACCCCTACATGTTACCTTTTACCTAGATGCAAAACAAAGCGAACACATAAAGTACCTACAATACTTCTTTTATAATGGAACGACTATGAGAAACAAATTTTAAAATTTATTGCGTAAGATTCTTAAATAGAAAAATATAAACATAAAAGATAGTTATGACTCTTAAGCAGGAACATAAAAAAATTATCATCAACATCAGAAATATAAAGACATAAATCTTAAAACTAGTGAGATACTTGTCCCTGGCGATTTCTGCAAAGTATATCTATGCGCGGACGAATTCTTGACAAACACACTCTCATCTTGCCGTCCACATCAAGTAGGTGAGACCTGTAGTCACATTTTATATTCTTCAATATAGAGAATCCAGACTCGCACAAGTAGGACGTTGAGAAAGGCAGTAAAAGAGATATTACTTAATTCGCGATATCCGGATATTCATTTCTGATTGAGATCCAAAAAACATCGGGAGCATTTTCTCTAAATTTCGATCTGAGGACTGTATCCGATGATATTTCTATAAGTTGCTCTTTTTCGGAGCAGTTTAATAATGCTCTGAATTCATTTTCTTCGTCAGGTGCAATCAGCCACTCCCATCCAGTAGTCGAGATCGAGGAAAGTATTTGGATATCCCTAGTTCGAAGCTAGATAGGTGCCCTATTATGCGTTCCTTTATCTGATTTTTTCCTCTGTGTTCAACTCACTTGATGCAGTAGCCGTAGATGGAAAAGCAGTTAGATCTCGCCTATGGCCGAGATCCAAAGGGCAAGCTTTTTCGAAAATGCGCTGATTTTATTACTTGATGATATGATAGCTTCATGACGTCCCTGCATACTTAAATTCAAAGCATTAAGTTTGTTGAAAATATCGGAAAGGTACGCCAGCTGAGCACACCAAACGGAGTTTTTAAGACATTCACAATATTCAAACTTATCATTACTTTCACAAAATGCAAGTAGTTCGTCTTTAAGTTCTAGAACTCTGGTAAGCATTTTTCCTTTGGAAAGCCAACGGATTTTGCTGTGGAATAACAACACTCTACGATCTGCGGCCATTTCTTTACAAAGTTTCTCAAACACTCGTGATTTTACAGGACGAGTTTTTACATAGTTGATTGCTGAAACAATCGTTTGAATGACGTCACCCAAACGATTTCCGTCCGTAGTCTTCACCACTAAGGCCTCTCTATGTAAAAATCAATGAGTAGTTATTACTGATGGGTTTTTATTCCGCACAAAGTCAGAAACCCCTTTATACTTCCTGTCATTGCAGCAGCGCTATCAGTACATATAGCAATGCAATCCGTTCACTTGAGTCCGTTATCTTGAAAAAATACTATCAACAGCAGCAAATACATCAGCCCCGGTGGTCGTTGTTTCCAGTTCTCGACAAAATAGGTATTGCTCAATAATTTCTGATCCGCAAACAAATCTCACAAAAGGTAATAATTGAGCTTTTGCTGAAATGTCGATGCTTTCATCTAACTGTAGAGCAAATTGCGTGTTTGTTAAGGTTTCTATGACATTACTTTGAATATCAAGTGACATGTCCTTGATGCGCCGATGAACTGTATCATTGGACAGAGGTACTTTTGAAATCTGTTCAACTGCTTCCGGTCCCAACATAATAGCAACAATTTCTTTACATGCCGGTAATATAAGCTCTTCGCCGATGTTATGGTATGTTTCTTGGTAATCATTTCAGAAATTTTGAATGATGCAAAAGGGCTTTATCTGAGAGCTTTACTCGTTTTTCCATCATGACAGAAGAGGCTTGAATGGAAGTATACAGGCGTTGGAAATATTCTCGCGGCTTTTGAGAGACGCTGTGGTGGTTTCGTTCCAAATGCCTTTTCAGCTTGTTAGGTGCCATAGACTCATTTGACAACACTATGCCACACACCAAACATTTCGCACTAGGTTTGTCCCCCGCGCCGTTTTTGAAGTAGTCAGCAAAGGCGTCAACAATAGCCTGGTATCACCAAAATCAGCACCCGACAACTGCATCCTACCAGGAATGCGACCACTCCTCCTCTTCTCCCCAACGTACGTTAACGAAAAGTTGCTTTTCCGTTCGCACTAGATACGCCTTGTAGGCAGAAGATGTTAACTTCTTAACTGACGCTCTAAATTGCTTGAAAAATTTCAAAGATTCAATGCATTTGGTGCGTTTATAATGATTCCAGTACTTATGTTTCTTTCATTTTCACTTTCAGATTGGAAATAATTTCTGGGGTAAACCATTTGGGAAAGTTTTGGGATCGGTTAGTATAGGTTGGGACGTGTTTATCAAATATGGAAAATAGCGCATTATAAAAAGCAGTACACATGGAGTCAACATCAGAAATATTGTCCAGAAAATTCCATTCCATATAATAAAGCGCATTATACAATTGAGGAAAATTAACTCTACGAAAGTTGAATGACCTAACATAGTTAGAAGGAAAACTGGAAGGAGAGTTTGTTTTAATAAAGGTGCTGACAAATAGCGCAGGATGCAAACTGTCTTCAGGAACTAGTAGTGAATCATCACGGTGGACATTGCAGTTCATATCGGAAAATACAAGATCCAACAAGTTGTTGTCAAAATTAGTTGCACTATTATATTGCCTGAGATTACACATGTCCATATATGACGCAATTGCCCGTGATTTAGCATCACCTCCACAATTACTTAGGAAACTGGAGCAGTTAAAATCACCTAGAATTATTAGATTAGAAAAATTCGAAGTTACTTCTTCAAATAATTCGAAGAAGGATTCAAAGTCATTAACAGTAATATAAGGCTGTATATACAAAACAACAATATAAATTGACCCAAAATCAAAAGCGCATTTAGCACCAACAATATCTACAAGAGGAAACTCACTAAATGTTATTGATAAATTTAAGTTTACAAAGTTAAAATAGTTTTTGTAAGCCAGAAGCACTCCGCCCCCTCGCGTTAGCTGCAGTTCTTCAAATCGACGGTCACAACGGATAACGGAGAAGGAGTCAGCAAAGTATTCAGCATCATGAATGTCACTCGAAAACCAAGTTCCACTCAGACCGATGATATCGTAAGGCGACGACATAACGGAGGGTATAAATTGAGTAGCTTTAGTCCTTAATCCACGCACATTGTGATAATAGCAGCAAAGAGTCTCTCTGTTGGGCGACACTAGTTTACCGAAACAATCCTAGGAACACCCTTAACATGTTTTATCCTCAATGTCTCGCCTGCGTCAGAACGTTGACGTAGTTCAGTTCGTAACGTATTATAATATTGTTGCTGACGCGGTGCTCGATCAAAGGCAATCTGGACCTTCTTAAAAACACTGCCCTCCAAAGATCTCCTAGCTCTCAAAACAATATTTCGCACCAGGCTGTCGTCCCGAAAAGTAACTCTAATCGGTCTAGGATTCTTCCTATTAGGTTCCAATTTACCAAGACGTACGTGAGGAGCGTCAGCAGGTGCAGAAAGTTGGTTCAAAATCTGGAGGCAAACACCATCATCCATCCTACGGTGATCCTACGCAGGCAAAGTTTCGTCCTCAGGAACACCATAGAGGATATCGTTGTATTTTCTTCTCTCTCGTTCCTGGATCTCCTGAACCACTTCCTCAAAGTCACAGGCACTTAACGACTGTGCCTGTGGGATGGAATTCTGCTTCCTCAGCTCATTGATCTCATCCCTCAAGGAAACAATGGCAATCTTAAGATCGGCAATATCATCTCCAATACTTGCACACCGCTCGCAAGTCCATGAAACTCCCTCTTGGAACGAATAACACGTACGTCAGAGGCAGAACCATCAACGGATTGGTATTTAAAATTCTTCTTGCATAAACCGCATGTCAGCATTCTGTGTTCCTCAACTGGCGCGTTGCAACAGTGACAATTAAATAACGTTGGAGGAGTCATGCCACCTAATATAGAAAGAACAACAGCAAAAGAAACGGAAGGATGGAATAAAGCGGGGACACAGTGTTTCACAGTACACGGCTCGTCGTACTGGCTAACAAAGACATAAACAAGAAAGCCACGGTATGGTATACTTGGATATAACAAAGGAGAAAGAGAATATTACTTTACGAAGACTCTGTATATTATTGGATTGTAGCAGTGGTAGTCTGTGTATATCAAGAAAAAGAACTGCCACGAGCGCAAAACACACTCGAATAAAAAGGTAAAATGAAAAATGACGGGTAAGAAACACAGAGCTTAAGGTGAGATATTAAGAAATTCGTAATAATTACGAAATAGAAGAATTCCAAATACTAGTTTTATCAGCGGATAGACAAGAAAAATATCTTTACGGAGATATAAATATTACACTACTTACTGTTAAATAACTAGCACAAAACCGAAGAAAATAGCAGAGACACGTAAAACGTGTAAAGACATGTGTAACCTATGAATGTGAATGAAATAATGATTAAAGTCATCAATTGAATGCTCCTACCGGTACCTTAATCTACGTCGGATGGATTCATGAGACCTAGAAATGCACTTTCGTAACCTTCATAAATTAGATGTAAATGATTTCCTACAGCCAAAATCTACAATGACTTGAATGGAGCTTAAGTCTAATTAAAAGGTGATTATATACAATAGAATGAAAGCAGTTAAGTAGACTTTCCAGAAGGGACAATGATTAATAGTCAGATGACTAAACTAGGTATAATTATATGTGACACATAATGTGCACAAAATAATCGGATTTCGGTATACGCCCAAACAAACTGAATGAGGAATACTCCAGAATTTCCGGAATTCCACTTTGAGTATCCATCGACATATTTTACTGACGCAGTCGACAATGCCGACAAAGTTCAAAGGACGCCGCCCGCCGCAAAAAATGGAACTTTTCTGGTGAAGATTATTCACCAAATGGGGGATCGTTTGTTTCAGAGTTGAATGCAAAAAATATATGATTATTATACGATACATGCTTAACCCATTTTGTATCAGCGGTCGAGATGTCGACCACAAACTTTTGGGGTTATTCATTTAAAAATCAAACATAGTAGATAATGGAAATAAATTATTTTTTATTATTTATAACTAAGTTTGGCGTATTGACTTTGTGATCTGGACCATTTTACCCCGCCCCTCCCCCAATCAAGGACTTACCTGGTGAGCGCAAACTAAAAATAGCCTATTGCTAATTTAATTGTAACTACATAACAAAAATAGAAAAATTAAAAAAGGTCATTGATTTAAACAGCCAACAGTTCAAATAAATTTTAGTATACAAACTAAAATTTATTTACTCCTCCAGCTGAGCACCAAACATCCTTTAAAATGGGATAATTAGCATACTAAATTAATTTGAAGTTCTTGTCTATTAGTTTTAATATTTTTTATTACTACATAGTTAAAATAAATGTGCTAATATAAACTGTTAACATCACATAATACCATGTATTTAATTATATTTCATATTATAAAATGTCATATCACACAGAAAATGTATTGCTCTAATTATCCCAGCGGTCGAGATCTCGACCACCAATTTTAACGGATAATCCTCGACAAAAAAACACACCTGAAACACACCGGTTGAGAACCCCTGCCTTAAAGGGCACACACCTCTGCAGCTCAATAATCACCACCTTGCTAATAGGGACAAAGAGTTCTAGTAAAGAAATTGTTCTAGTTGCTTGACAAGATGATCTCATAGGTGCCCTTTTAAAATTTATATTTATTATTTCTTTTTTATTTATATTTCTATTGTCGGAATGCTTAAATTTACGATTAATTCTTTCACAGTTATGAATATTAAAAACTACTCATATTTTGTAAAAACAATTTGTTACATGAAGATTAAACCTGTTTCCTGATGTGACCAATTTTGATTCCGAATTCACTTGTTATAAATGCATGGTTTTACATATCCTCAACGTCTGGGTCATATGAAACGATAAGGAGTCAAAAATAAAAATTCAACCTCTCAAAATTTATAAATCCAAAGACCAAACGCTTTGGGCGGAGACCTGAATCCATCGCAAAAATGTATGCATTTAATGAGAAAAATCCGAAAAACTCTGTTCATATATACAAGAGAGACGATATTAGTTAGTTCACTACTAAGAATGAAGGAAGTGGTTTTCATATATGTATATGTAATTATTTTGCCTTCCCAACTGCGTGATTTTCTTGTAAATATTAGTTAGTTGTATAATATTCTTCCATATATCTAATAAATATTACCCAGGGATGTAAAATATTTACTTATATCAATAAACTCATTATTGTAAAAATCAGATTTATCATATAGGGGTGGCCTTTATGTTTCTGAACGATTGACGCTATTCAGATGTCATTACTTTTTCGTAAAATTTGAACCTTGTTATTGCTACAACTAAGCAGCTTAGAATTTGAGCAAAGTAGTTTGTTTACAGTCAACGTTTAAAAATCTAATTTTGACAAATAGTTTTACGTAAAGGTTTTTGCTGGATGATTTTTTACGATTTTAGTAAAAGCCTAACTCTACAATAATGCACAGAATTGCTTCGCTCAACTTTTGGTAATAAAGCACTGTTTACAATTGGTTAGTGATGAATTGCGTGCAGGTCATTGGTATCCCAAAAAGTATTCTTAGGCATATCGAAGACTGCTATACATTTGATTTTGCATGAGTTGTGAAAAGCTGTGAAAGATATGTTCCCGATGGATTCCGCATAATTTGACCGAAGCTCGTGTTATTTGGTTAAGGAAACGCTCAACAAATTTGACCGAAGAAGTGTAAAATCCGTATGCAATATCGTAACAGCTGCTTAAACTAGGATATATTTGTATAAACCGGAAACTAAGCAACAACCCACTATTTGTGTGTTACAAAACGAGCCAAATTCCATAGAAGTTGTTTATTTACGAAGTACTTCCAAGAAAAGGATCGCTTGTTTCTCCGGTTGTACTGAATATGTCGCAGCCATTCCTTTAGAGGACCGAAGAACAGTTGATGGTGAATGGTGTACACGAATTTGTTTGTTTGTCATCGACGAAATCAGGAATAGCAACCGAAAACTTTGCATCATTCTGGATCGTGATAGTGCCAGTTCTCCCACAGTATTTCAAATAATTGATAATTTGAAGGAGAAAAATATCAAATTAATGTCTCACTGCCCGTATTTACCTGATTTATCGCTTAAAGATTTCTTTCTGTTCCCAAATATCAAAATAAAAAATGCCTGAATTAGGATTTTCTTCACCTCAAGAAGTTGTCGGAGCGTTGAAGAACCATGTTTTTGAGATACCAACTTCAGAAAGGAAAAAATGTTTCGAGAATTAGTTTGAACGCATAAAAGTATATGAATCTTGAAGGCGAACATTTTGAAAAGCAATAAAATAGTTTGTTCCAAAACAATTCTTTTCATTTCCAGTTTTTGTAACAACTTAAAAGGCGTGCCTCGTACTACTATCCTGTAACAAGATCTTCAAATAATGCAATATCTGTGTTGAAATACCGCTGATAAAACTTATCGACTTTAAACAAAGAAACTGGTCCACTACGGAAAATGACCATTCCCTCCAACAAATGCATAAATTTGTCTAAAATGGGAATTTTTGACTATCTAACCTAAAGTTATCCCACAACCTAATACAGAATATAAGCGAGCGAATACGTTTTCAGCTTAAGAAAATCTATAAGATTTACTTTCTTTCATTTCGGTAACTGGCCTTCGCAGAACTGTTGTTTGATCGTATTGGAAATTTACTGAAAATTTAACATATTAGTGAGTTGAATAGAATTTGAAGCTATTTAAAATTTAAGTTGCATAATCTGTGAATAATTGGTATTAATCATTGATATCTTGTAGATTTATTAATTTAGTGGAAATAGTTTCTAGAGTTAGGGAAAAGACGAATTAGAAAATCCTGTAATCCTGTAAAAGATATTGTTGTGACCAACCAATCTCTTATTTGGCAAAAGAAATTTTTAGTGTAGCCTTTTTGCAGGTATTAGCTAGATTTTATAGTAGTTTGTATATTAGATTCAGTTTGTAACAATACTATACGATTTAACACTTGAAACGGCTAACGCCCTCCCCCTGCACGTGCATTGTGAGAGAATTCATATCGAATCCCTCTCACATGTACAAACATCAATGTTCAGACGATATATACATAAAATTTGTATACGAAATTACAGCTCTTGCAAAGCCGCACTGACGAGCGGTATAACCGCGAAACGTACGTCTACGGATGGCAAGAGAAGTTCAAAATTTTGTAAATTACATTTATTGCAACGTTCATTAGTGTATGGCATGAAAGCTATGATTAAAGCTATATATATATATATATATATACTTGAAAGATACTTGAAACATGTTTATTGATTCATTTAAATCAAATTCCTGTTTTCCAATACTAATCATCGTCTGAGTATTCTAAAGGTACACCATCTGATTCGTCCTCCAAAATATCATTCAAACAAGACACAATTTTTCCGTTTTCAATATTTTATGAAGTTGACTAGACACATCTATAATATGTGAGGAATGTCCTTAGAATAACAATAACGTGCATTCTGACCGGCAACTGACTGCTAAAAATGATGCTCTACACAGAAAAATTATAAACAAAAAAAAAATTGTTTTTGTTTTCCAACGCGTTTCTCTCTCCTTTATAAACTGTACATTTTCTGCGAAAAACGAAAACAAGTTTTTGAAATTTTGGACCTTTTGTTTCTGTTTTCCAAGTAAAATTTATCTTGGTCGACGCGTATTCCAGAATAGACACTGCTATTTTTTGTTTCAACTATATGTTTATTTAAATTTACAAAAGAATACCTATATATTTGGGTTAATATTTTTCCAATTACCTAGAATACTGACGGAACAAAAGTGACCCAGCGGCGGTTCTAGATAAATCGCCCTTTTTTCATTAACTATTCTTATGACACAATTGAAAACATTTTAAATTTTATAAATACATACAATTATTAAAAGTCAAAAAGTTTCACGGATCTAAATAAAAAATAAAAAAGTTAGAGATGATTAAACTTACGAGAGGGACAGAAATAGAACGCCGGCGCTTCAAGTGTTAATGAGGTGCATCGTCAAGTCCCTCCATCAGTATCCATGCAAACTATGATGCCCTTCATTTATACGAAAGCGTTTTATTACGCATGAAAGTTTCTACTTGCATACCATATACATTATCCTGAGAAGGAATTGAAAATGTTTCAATCTTTCGTAGGTGGCACTAAACATCATGTAATTAAAAATACCAATAAATCCATCCCATAAATAGTCAAGTATTAAATAATTCATTGTCAACGGTCGCATAAACAATTGAAATGGAAGTCCAGATCCTTGGTAACGTGTACATATAGGAAACTTGTACAAAAGGCGATTGTTTATTACGAAACTTGAATATATTTGTTTAAGTTCTTTATTTGTTGTTACTTTTACTTATAACTAACTTAACAAGAATATACATATAAAACATAGGTATAATGTGTAATTGTGCTTGTAAGTAGCTTCGAGCCTTATTCTTTTTGATATTTCAATTTCAATTGTGAAACAAAAAATTGTAGATTAAAGGAAAAATAACGAAGAGTGAGCAAGTGAATAATTTTCTGTTAGTGTTCTACTGGTGCACTTTTTCTGGGACGAATAATGTAATGGTTACTGCATATATGACATCCTAATGCTGAACGCTCTATAGTACATGCACAACATTACGTTTATATCTTATTTTACAGATGTAGATATTCTTAAGGTAATTTGCTAGTCATTAGTGCTCAGGATAATTGGCAAAGTGTATAAGTTGATGCACGTGTGCATTTTTGGTGAAATATTTGTTCACTCCCTGCACCTGTGCGGCAATTTGCATTGGTGGATACACCACTCCGTATCGAGCACACCAATATCCTTTTATCTGCATTCAATATCTTCTTAGGTTGATTATTCAGTTCTGAAGCTTGCGTATGTGCCTCATTCTTATTTCTATTTTGTTTTCATTTATGCATTTCCGATGTAATGCCGAGCAATAAAACTTTTTTGTAATTTGCACAATTCGTGTTTATCTTTGTTAAAATTTTTTAGTACATTCAGATTATATTGTATATCAATCCTATAAATAAATAGTAGTATAGAACCTTTATTGGCATACTTCATATACACGTAAATCATGTCACAGAGGTTTATCAGAAATTCAAACAAACAGAAATAAAAGACAAAAAAAAACAAAAAAACCCAAACCTAATTAAACAACAATAAAAAAAACATATAAAGATAACAGCTTCAAAAAATACCAAAAATTCCACCTAGCTGCTAGGCGCTTTGTAATCTCAAATTCTTTTTAACGAACATCTCCTGCCCCCTTTCTCATTCAGACACCACCGCCAATTGCCCAAAATCTCACTCTCCGCTTCTGACCACACCATTCCCTCTGCATTCCCTCCAATGCATCCAGACTTCCTCTTCCTCCCCACACACTACACACTTTCTTTCCTCCTCTTTCATCCAATAACGGTTTCCTCATTCCTCACTCCCACACCTAAATCTCGCAATCATACGCTGTTCACCAATCTCACTCACTTTACTCAAATACTCTCGCAGCATACCAAACAAACAGATACCTACGTACTTCTTATTGTACTCTGACTTCTCAATCCTTTCCATCCTCTCCTGCATTTCCACATCTTTCGCTCTCATCTCTACGTAGTTACCAAGCATCCTTCCTTCACTCTTATACCGCCCCACTTCCATACTACACATCCATTCCCTCCTTACTTACCATTTGCATCATCTCTTTCACCATATTTCCCATACAATTGCATGCAATCTTACACTCAAATTTTGCAATTTTTTTGCAAGCACTCACTTTTACCTTGTACTTGTTGCTTTCATTTAGTACTATATAATTAGGCGTGGATTTCTTTACACCTAACGCATTCTTGATATATTTTACCTGCATTTTCTCTACTTCCACAATTTCTTTCACACCCCATACAACAAAATATTCTTAACACGTGCTTCCCAAATAATCATCTTCGCTTTAAAACACTCTTTGAACCATTCGTTCCATTTTCTCCCCAATCTGTCATTTGCAACTGACGCCTTTTTACACACATACTTCACATGCTCCTTATAAGAATTATTACAACTAAACACAAAACCTAAATATTTAAAAATGCTCACCCTTTCTATCAGTACTCCCTTCCACTCGCACCTGCCCTGATCTTTTATCCACCACCCTGCTAAACACCATGTATTTGGTTTTGTCCGCATTCACTTCCAAGGCTCTCCTGTCAACAAATCTTTCCAATCCCGCAACCATTTCTTTCATTTCATTAACACTTTTCGCAAAAATTACCATATCATCCGCATACGACAAGGACCAAACTTTCTCCCTGCCAATCACTATTCCACCCCTTTGCTCCACTTTAAGAATATTGTCCAGCCTTGCCACATACAGATTAAATAAGGTTGGACTCAGTGGGCACCCCTGTCGTAACCCTCTCGTCGTTCTAAAACTGCCACACAGCATCTCGTCTCTTCATACATTTTCCTAACAATATGGCACATTTGCTCGGACACCTCATACTTTCCCATCAACTCAAACAAGATCTCACGATCCACTGAATCATACGCGGTCTTCAGATCCACAAATAATGCATACAGTTTCCCACCCTTATTCTGCAACTGTTGGTCTATAATATAATTTAAAGTCACTGCATGCTCCATTGCCGATCTTCCTTTACGAAACCCCGCCTGTGTATGGTCTATGATGCCCTTCGGTTCCAACTCATCTTCCAATCTTCCCCGAATGATTGCCGCAAAGATTTTATACATGGTGTTCATTAGCGTAATACCCGTATATTTATTTGGAACGTCTTTCTTGCCATTTTTATAAACAGAGATAATGACACCGTCATTCCAGCTTGTTGGCCACCTCGCTGTACCATTCCAAATGTTATTGAATTCCACCCTTAACTTTTGCACACATTCATTATTTGCCCATTTGACCGCTTCCACTGGAAGATTATCCAGACCACTTGTCTTCTTTGTCTTCACAGGCTGTATCACCCTACTCACTTCCTCTTCCGTAATTTTGTTTTGGCTGTCAAAACTTTTCCCCTTAGCAGTATTCTCCCGCACCACTGGCCCACTTTCCCTAGCAACAACTCCATACAATGGGCTTTCCACACATTTACGCCCAGCCCACACTTGTTTCTATAATTAGCATCCACTTCTCTAATGAATTTCCATACCACACTTTCGATCTTAAGCGACCGGATCTTGAGCAGTTGTTCTTCGACCCATCGTTCTTTCTTTTCCTTTAGCACACCTTCCATATCTCTTCTTCCCTTCACCACTTCCTTACTGCTCACTACTCCACTTGTAAAATCCCTCAGTAATCTCCTCACTTTTCTCTTTTCTTCTTCGCACTGACTGTCGTACCACCTGTCTGTTCCTTTCCGCTACCCACCTTTTTCCAAACCACCGCCCCCATCAATTCTTCTGTTACTTCTTCCATGTTTCCCTTTTCTTTGAAATTTATTCTTCTAATCCTTTCCTGAAACATTGCTATGTATTTATGTGACCACCGACACTTCACACCATGTTGTTGTGTCTTCGTATCTAAACAGACATCCTTAATTGCCGTCTTCGCTACTATGGGAAAGTGGTCCGATCCCAGCCGTTTTACCACACTCAGCTCCTCCACCACTCTTATCACTTCATCATTTGCTACTATGAGGTCAATTACTGATCTTCCTCTAGGTTCCACATAAGTTATTTCACCATTCCAATCTCCCTCGATACAACCATTTAGCAAATTCCACTGTTCGTCTACCAACCATTTTGTCATCGCTCTTCCTTCGTCATTGACCACCTTATCCTTCGATTTCCGGACACTATCCTGCCCCTCCTCATCGACTGTAAACCCGTTCCATTCCCCCACTCGCGCATTCCAGTCTCCGCCCAAAAACCTTCTCTCCATCTTTTCCACTTCTTTCCAGCCTTTCATCAATTTCTTTTGAAATTTCCCTCACACGACCATTTGAGTACACAGTAAAAATTCTCATAGTTTCCCCACTAACCCTAATTACCCTCTCCTGTACCTCTTCAAACTATTCACCTCCCGTCGTTATTTCTGTTATACCTGCCCTTATACCACTAATAATTCCACCCATGGCTCTACCTTTAGCCTTTAATTTCACTGCATGCTGGCTCATCCATATGAAACCATTTGGCAACAATTGCTTGCATTCATCCCAATCTTTTTCCTGTATCCATGATTCCACCAAACCCACAAACTCAAATTTTTCAAAAAACCCACACAAATCGCTTCGACTGTGCCAGTCTTTCAATGTCCGTATTAATCCGTTAACGTTCCAAAAACACATTTTAAAACAGTCGATTCTCTCATTTTGTTCAGTGATCACCCTTGAAATTTTGTAATTTTCTTAAGTTCCCCTTCATTATCCAGTTCCATCCAATCGCCATCCACTTTTATTTTCCTGTAGCCAACTTTCACTAGCCTCCCAGCATCCCTCTTCTGTTTACCAATGGTTCTTAGTCGATATTGTAATTCCTGTTCCTTTTTAGTAAGATGATCATCCACGAAAATGCTTCCACCCGCTAACTTTCTCTTATTTCCCAAAACCATTCTTTTATCGTTCCAATTTCTCATCTTCAGCAGTACAGACCTTATTTTCCCAACGGCTTTTTCCCTATTCTAAAGCCATCTGCCATTTTTCCTACGATGATTTCTTTTACCACTGAATCTACCTCTAGATCTTCCGAGACTCCACAAATTATTATATTATTCTTCCTTTCCTTCCTTTCTCTTTCCCATTCAATGTGCTCTACTCTCTCGATTCTCTTTTTCCAGCTCACGTTTTCCTTCCCCCATTTTCTTCTATCCTCGTCGAATTTATCTTCTTTTTCCTTGAATTTTTCCTCCATTCTTTGCATCTTATCCAGAACTTCCCTATTCTCCTTTCGAATTTCTTTAATTTCTTGTAGGATATCTTGCAATAATTTCCCATTTCCTCTCTCTAAGCTTTCTACTTTTTCATCACTTTCTTTCCTCCAATCGTTCAAGTTATTTTTGAGCAATGAATATAACCATACTTATCTTCCAGAGTTTCAGTTTGAATATTCTATTTTCGTAATAATTTCTCATTTGTATTTCTCTATTTTTCCTTGAGTGTCTTCACAGATTGGTGCTCACTTTCAAATGTTTACGTTGTTTACACATTTACATCTGAAAATTTTAATCACAAAGTAATTGATCATTAACTGCGCTTTCTACCTAGAGCTACTTTAGTGAATTTATTTATCTTTTATGTTCTAACACTGGGTACGTTATTTTTTTATATTTAATCTTTTTTATTTTTAAGGTAGCTTACCACTGCTACTTGTACTTGTTAGGGGAGGGGAGTGGCTATTATTATTTCACGCGATCTCTTTTTTAATAGTATTCTATAAACCTATCTCCGTTGGTATTTGTCACATACTTGTTAAGATATTCGCGATTATACAAGTGAAAATCAAAATTAAAGTTTAGAGGAATGTTGCATGTGTAACAGGTACTGATCCGCAAAAGCTTATTAAAATTATTTTCCAATGGCTATTAAATGAATAACTAATTTGATAGGTGGTAAATGATAAACTGATACATATTTAATTAACTTTATAATGGATATCGACTTGAGTTTCAAAACGTAAATTAATCCATGCATACAATACGCATTTGACGGTTATATTTACTAATGGTAAGATCATACTCACTGATGTAAATCCACTAGAATTTAAATTCAGAGTTCGCATGTAGACTTGGTTTGTAATCTTATTGCAACTACACTCATTAGTATGGTTCGACAAACGAGTGCATGATAAGTTGTGTAAATCGGACTGACGTGACGCTGTCCCTCCTCCGAATTTTAATGTCGCGCCTTGTACGTAAGTGGAAACTGTCATACTTCTCATACACTCGTTTGTCGAACATTACTTATTAGTGTATTGGTTGCACGGTACACACGGAATATATCCACTGGGAATAGATAAATGTTACAAACCAAGTAAAATATTTTAGTGTTGGATATGTATTTACAAAGAAAAGTGTAAATGGAATATGCGCAAATTTACAAACCATTATCATGTCATTTTCCTATATACTGTTTGCGGAATCTATACTATGGTGCCATAAACATAAAATTAGCAGCAAACTTTACATACATACATATTTCTTGGAACTATATCATGAAAAAATGAGATCTAACAGAATAAAAAAGGCTGCATATTTAGTAGGCCTTTGTACCCTTTCGGGTGAGGACACATTGAGTCTATCTTTTTACGAACCCTTTTCAAGTCTTATTACTCTTTTCCAGAATTGCCCTGTCAGTGTCGTACCACGTTTTCTTTGGCCTCCCTCTTCCTCTTTTCCGTGCGCTTTAGCTTCGTATACTTCTTTCACTGATGTTGTTTCATTCATTCTTTGAACGTGTCCCCATGATCCTAATTGTTTTTCTATTATATATTCTTCTATGTTCTTAATTTCTTTTCTGATATTTTCTCACTTCTAACTTCCTCCACCAGGGTCACTCCGTGCGTTCGTCTTACACCCTCTGTCCCAAAAGTAACCGCAATGCGTCTATAAATCAGAAACCAGTGGCGTCATCTCTTGATAGTTGATTGATTATTGTAGTGGGACTCTTCCTTACCAACCTGACAAATTTTCATGACATTTGGTGCATAGTCAGCTGATACATCACGCATCCTGTGAGAGTGTTTTTCGTAAACGGTCAGAAAATGAGTCACGAACAACGAGTCAATATTAAGTTTTGTTTTAAACTTGGAAAAACTGCAACCGAGACGTATGAAATGCTGCAAATTGTTTATGGCGACGATTGTTTGTCGAAGAGGCAAGTGTTCGAGTGGCATCGACGATTTCGTAAAGGCAGAGAAGATGTTAACGATGACGAAAGAGCCGGTCGTCCTTCGACAACTTTGGCCGAGGCAAATGTGGAAAAAGTGCGCGAATTTGTGAAAATTTCGAAGAAATCGTCAGTGAGATTTATGGAAATGGAGCTTGGCATCCCTAAAACAACTATTCAGCGCATTTTGACTGAAACCCTTGGTTTGAAGAAAGTCAATTCGAAGTTTGTTCCGCACAAATTGACCGACGACCAAAAAACGCTTCGAATCGAACACTCCAAAGACATTATTGCACGAGCCCGTGCAGATGAAAACTTCTTGAAAACGATTGTGACTGGTGACGAGACGTGGTGCTTTCAATATGAACCAGAAAGCAAACATCAAAGCGCAGAGTGGAGGTCACCAGAAGAAGGAAATCCGAAAAAATCACGAATGGAGAAGTCGAAAATCAAGTCAATGCTGATTTCATTCTACGATTCGAAGGGAATTATCCATAAGGAGTTCGTTCCATACGGCTCAACGGTTAATGGTGCATATTACCTCGATGTTATGAGGCGTTTGCTGGGTCGCATTCGTCGTGTTCGGCCCGAATATCGCGAGCCAGGCAGCTGGAGATTACTGCACGATAACGCACCGTGTCATCGAGCAACGATTGTCACCGATTTTTTGGCGAAAAGTGAAATATATTCGATACAGCACCCACCGTATTCGCCTGATCTGTCCCCATGCGATTATTTCCTGTTCCCTCGTCTTCATTTGAAGCAGAAAGGAGTTCGTTATGCATCCGTAGACGCCATTCAAAGATCGACGACCGGCATCCTAAAGGCCATCCCAGAGATCGACATGAAAAAGTCGTTTGAAGCACTCGTTGACCGTGCAAATCGATGTATTGTAGCACATGGAGAATATTTCGAATAAATACAATGATTTTTGTGGACATAACATACATAGCGTGCTTTATTTCGAACTATTGCGGTTACTTTTGGGACAGAGGGTGTAGGCATTTCATTTCTACCGCTCTTGTTCTGCCTTTTATGTTTCTGATTTATTATTCACGTTTCACTTCCAAAAGTTGAACTGCTCTGTAGATTGACTTGTACACTTTTATCTTTGTTTGTAGTTTGATTGTGTTACTAATCCTGTTATTTTTCTCTTCTTTTTGTTCTCCCTAGTCTTGTATGGGCACTCCCAAGTATTTATATTGTTTGACTTGCTCTATTTCATTGTTATTAATCTTGATAGTAATTTTCACTTCTTGTACCGATATTGTCATAACTTTTTATTTGCATCCATTTTCATGTCATGTTCTCTTAGTATCTCATTGCACACAAATAATTTGTTTTGTAGGTCTTCTTGTCGGTTTGCTAATCTTGCCATTTCATCCGAAAACGCGCATAGCTATAGCAGTACTTGTTTCATGTTTCGGTATCCAATGTTTGCAGGTCTCGTTTTTCTGTTTACTTCTCTTATTTTTTGGTCCATGTATATAATGAATAGTAAGGGGCTTCAACTATCTCCTTGTCTAACTCCTTATTTAATTATGAATTCGTTGGATATTTTATTTTTAGCTATCACTTTTCTTGTTTGTTTATATAGACTTTGGCATATTCTTATTATTTCTTCGTTTACCCAATATGCTATGAGCATTGTTCCAGAATTCTGTTTATTATTGTTTTGAGTGTGATCTTGTGCACTTTTTCTTGGATTCACTTTGTGACATCGAAAGCTTCTCTTCTATTGTTTGTCTTTTGACTTCTCTTCTCTGCTTATTTGTTCTCTTTTGTATTTATATATTTCTCTATGTTCAAAAAATGGTTGGTTATAGTGAGGTCTTGGCTCTTCACAGTAATTAATCATTCTTTCACAGTTGTTGTTTTTGTGCATTTCCCCATGTCTTCCCGTGACCTCACAATATTTGCTATCCCTTTTGCCAACTTTTGCATTGAAGTTCCCCATATATATAGTTTTCCTTTCCCTTTCTCTGCTACTTCTGTTAATTGCTGCCAGTCTTATCTTTGTCTGGCCCATACAGTCCAATTATTGCTGTTATCTTTTTGCTTTTTAGTGTTACTTGAAGTATTTTTTCACTTATTGCTTCCGATTCTTGTACTTGTTGTTCGTCTTTTCTGTGTATAATACATGCTTTCCCGACTGCTCTTTGGTCGTCTTTTACTCCATTGTGAATTAACATGTGTATCTTTATGTTCTTTGCATCTCTCTACCTTTCTTCTTCCTCTGGGTAATTACTAGTATATCTAATTCTGCTTCTTCGAATTCTCGCTTCAATTCTAGTTCTTTCACAGAAAAACTTCGCACGTTTCATATTCCAATTTTCCATGTGTTCTTTTTCACCAGTTTTTGTTCTTTTGCTAATGTTTTCGTTTTCATGTTATTTATTTGTCTTCTGTTATTCATATTCATTGCTCTCTTTCCTGTCGTGGTATCTTTCATTATATTAGTTGTGTTTGGTGTTACCCGTCTTTTGACTGCTGTTCCTCCTTTGTGAGTTTCGGTATAACCCCTACATCCTTTTTCATTGCCAGGGGTCGTCGTTGCTCTTTTTTCCTTTTCTGTGTTTTCCAGTTTTTTTTGGTTTAGTGGTAGCAGTATTTCTTTTGTGCTCTTTTAGTTTTTCTTTCTCCCAGTCCCATCTATATTCCTTCCCATCAATTATAGTTTTTCGGTACGCACGCATGTTCACACTTTTTACGTTCTTCCTCTCGTTCCCGCTAATTGTTTCATGTTATTTTGCGTTTCGCGTTATTTCTTTGTTAATTGGTTGTTTATATAGACTCTTTCTTGGAGGTTCTTTAGTCTGTTTTTATTTTTCATAACAGCATATTTATCTTGTATACTTTCTAATTCGATTTCCAATTTTTGTTAGATCTTGATCTTGATATTGGTTTTTGTATTCATATTATACTCGATGAAACATTCAATTCCTATTTTCAGATCTAATTTATTTTTAGTTTTGAATTCTACCCCTGATATCACAATATTGTTCCTTATGCAGTCCTTCTCCATAAGGAATAATATTGTGACATCGATATATGTTCTAAAAAGGATTAATTAGTTATTAGAAACACACTCAATTGTACCTGACTTAGGTTTTCTTGAATAATATTCAGTTTGTCTCTGTTTGGGAACTAGTTGAGACACCGCATGTACCACAACGAACACACTACTGACAACTACCAACATTTGTAAGGAGTTACGGAGATGGATTGTAGGATTATCTCAAGTAGAAGTTTGATACAGAGAAATCGCTCGTGAACTCAACAGTAATCATTAAACTGTGATGCGGAGTTGGAATACATGAATTGGGTGGAACCTAATCTACGTCGTTCAAACCAATAGGTTTGAACGACGTAGATTAGGTTTCGGTACATTACGAGCAATCACTTCTCATGAAGAGTACGACTAATTGTGAGGCATCGGTTTGGATCGGCGACTGTTAAGAACAGTTGACTCTTATAGGCCGTCGAACATCATTATGTACAGTGCACATCTAAATGCTGTAATAGTTACTCGATAGTCCGTCCTTGAAGAGATGCCTGTGCTTAAGTAGAGGATTTCGACAGACCTGCTTTAAATCGACGAACCTCAAGTACCAACCCGTGCTCAGTATAAGATTGTGTTTCTCCAAGCATCTGTTTAACAATTGACATAACTGTTCTATTTTTTCATATTAGTTCTATTCCATTTTTATTGAAATGTGTTTATAAATAATTTGTCCGATTTTCAAACTTTTCCTCTAGTATTTTCTATTTTAATATTGGTCTTCTGTTACATTTCTTTTTCATCATCTTCCTAATCGTCTGGGTCTTCCTCTCTTTATTTTCTCTGGATGATGTCATATACGTACTTTCTTTGGCAATCTTTCGTCTGCCATCCTGTCCACATGTCCAAATCAAATCAGCTACAACTTCTCTTTTATGTTTAATATTGTCTGTTTACCATTTACAATTTTTCTAATTCTCCGATTTGTGCTTCTTGAAATTCTGCAAGATCTCAAGGCATCCATCTCAATGGCCAGCATTCTACTATTCTGTTATCCAGTATTCCTATCCACACATTTAGTTTCTGTCGGTGTTGTGTATGTATCTCCAATACTTTCAATTTTGGCGATTCACTGTACCATTGAGATAAAACCTTGACTTCGAGCCGAGTAATTACTGGTGCAAACGTCGATTTACTTGGCGCAAATTTATCATAGTTTTACAAAACTGTAGTCACCGATCGGAGTCGTCTTTTTGAGTTCATGTATAAGTTGACTTTTATAGGGATGACATTTTTCCTTCTTCATACGTGATCTGTAAAAAGACATGATAGCTTGAAAAACAAAGTCGGATAAGCAAGTAGCTAACAAACGAGTTCTTGCTTTATTTTACTTTTTTACATTGTCTAGCATGCAATTATCATTTGCTCGAAGAACTTTTTATGTAAGACCTTTTTTGTAATTTTTTCTATGTTAGATTTTTTGTAATTAGTTATGCAGAATAGCAACATCTTTGTACGGACGTAATTACTAAGAAACAACTGACGGCTGAAAATCGACTGTCATGCAGAAAAGCGAATTTGTATTAAATAAAGTCTACCTGTTCAAGGTTTTTTCTAACAAAATTGTATTTCGCTTTTACTGAATTTATTCCATACTTTAGGCGCCCACTGTATATACGATAAAATGTATGACGCCGGTAATATAAATAACATACAAGGAAAATACTTTCGAGCAATACAGCAGAAAGATTTGGAGCCGTGGACACGTGTTTCGAACTCGTTGGTTCTTATGAGTACGGCACAGCTTGGATAATGGTGTGCGAATTCCGGTGGTAGCACAACAAATGGAGCACGTTAGAAGACTAGCCCAACCATGCCACCCAGCGGAGGATCCTAGGTTTTGGAAACAACCAACTTACGCACACAGAAGATATCCCTAAGATGTGGATTCCGGTAATTATAGCTTTCTTTGTATTGTGGGTTTAAAACACTTTTCTTTTCCTTTTGTGACAGACAGAAATTTTATTTTAACCTTAATTTTTCTTTAAATATTGGATCATTTGTTGCTTCTTATTTCACATGTATACATGTTGAATATACCTATATGTACCATCTACAATATAGTTTGCAGGTTGCGAAAAAATATTATTCATAATTTCACTGTTAACGTTAATCTTACTAGAAAGAAACAAAAATGTATTGAAAACGATTTTGAAGTAAGCAATTGATACGTAGTGCATGCATAAATAAGTAGGTGAATCATATGTGTAAAACGTAAACTATGTTAATTTTTTATATTCAGTAAACAAAAATTGAAAACTGGTTTTTACATTTACGTTTATTTGATATGGAGAATTTATACCAGTTGGTACGTCCAACAAAACAGTTTGCTCCACATTTTTTTTTCTCTCCTACTTTTGTAACAACTCAAGAGTTGCGTAGTAATAGTCGCAATTACAACTTTGACGACTTCGTCATGCCCGCATATGTCAGATTGCGGGCGTACTTTGAGCATTATGGTTCCCTCAGCTTGTGATTCTTCTGAAACAGCTTTCAACACTACACAATAATTTACAATTGTCGTTGGATTGTACAATATTATTTGAACTTCAATCTGGAGATTGGAAGGCTGGTGGTTTCGTTAATTAAAAAATTATGATGTTTAATGTCAATATTAATAGGATGGAGATTGTCAGTTCAAATAACTTATTAAAAATTTATTTTCTTTCGCATTCATTTTAATTTCGGTCTTTTACTGGTTTCATATAGAATAGTAATAGATAACAGCTTATTTTGGATTATTCTGCACAAATATCTTTTCTTTATTTAATTGCATTATCAAATAGTATTACTTGTAATTTACATTTTTAATTGTCGAGTATGGAGTGTATTCTGCTTCAACCGACAACTCAACCCAGTAAACATTTTTTCAATTTTGCGGATAGTTTAAGTTGGTAGACCCGGAAATAGTGAATATATCCACATGCATTGTGCTTAGAAATTGGAGAGTATGTCCACTATTGCCGGAACTACCAACTTAAACTGTTCGCGAAATTTAAAAATGGTTACTGGGAAAGGCATAGCCATTGTGTGCGCATGCTATGAAATTTTTTCTACATTTGAGATTGTATACCTGGAGATAAAATAAGTTATTATTACTAAATCTTCTTCTTCTTCTTCTTTTTCTCGTCAATCCTTATGCCTTTCAGCGTCGGATTATTTCTGGATGCTACGACGATTTAATCCATTCTTTCCTCATTTCTTCTATGGTCTTCCCTCGCTTTCGTCCTAATTCGTTTACTCTATCAATCCATTTTTTCCTTGGTCTTCCCTTTTTTCTTCTCATGTTGTTTTTGGCTTCTATTATTTTCTTTGTTAAATCTTTTTGTTCCATTCTAATTATGTGGCCGTAACAATTCAATTGACATTTTTCAATTCTTCTTGATTTATCATATTCCTTATCTGTTCGTTTTCTATTCTACCCATTTTTGTTTTTCCCACGATCTTTCTCAAAAATTTCATTTCCATAGCTGTTATTTTGCTTTCGTGTTTTTGCTGAATTGTCTAGGACTCACTTGCGTACATTATTGTGGGGGCATTGTATACTATCTGTTTGATCTTGGGTTCTATTTCTTTTTCCAAAGATGGTTTGATTCAGAGCGTAGTATGTTTGTGGCTTTCCGTCCTCTTTTTGCTATGTCTAGATCAATTTTTCCACACTTCGATCTAATAGTACCTAAATATTCGTATGCGTCGACAATTTCTTCTTGTTTATTGTTTATTTTAATTATTAGATTACTGGTTGGCTTTCTATTATTTATCACCATTAGTTTGCTTTTTTCTACGTTTATTTCCATCTTCCTCGTTTCTATTGCTTCTGTCCATATTTTTGTTAGTTTTTCAATTTTCACATAACTGTCAGCTATTAGTGCCAGATCATCGGCGTACAGTAATGCATCCACAGCTACAGGTTCCAGTCTGTTATATCCCGACAGTATCTTCACAGTTTCGGTGCATTTCCTCGTATTTTGAAGGATTCTGTCCATTACTATAATAAATATGAATGGACTTAAACTGTGTCCTTGTTTTATTCCCACTTGCATTTCAAAATCTGCTGATCTTTTTCCATTCACTTGTACTATCCCCCTAACCTGACAGTATAGACTATTGATTATTTGGCGCATTTTTCTTGGAACCTCTAGTTTCTCTAGACAGATATCTATACTCCCTCTATCTACTGTATCGAAGGCTGCTCGCAAGTCTATGAAAATGAAGTAAGTTTCCTCCCGTGTCTCAATTTTACGTTCTATGATGTTTTTAATTATGTGGATATTATCGTTCGTTTGTTTCCCTTTCCTATAGGCTGCTTGTTCTTCTCACAGTTTGTCTCCTATTAAATGTGTAAGTCGTACCGCTATTATTTTGGTATAGACCTTAAAACATACTGTCGATAGGCTTATTGCCCTATAGTTTTCGCACTGACTTTGATCGCCTTTCTTATATATGGGAGTGATGAGGTTGTTTTTCCAATCCGCAGGAATTGTGTTCGTTTGCCATGCCTTACAAAAGATATCAAGGATCCACTCCTTTCCCACCTGTCCGAGCCATTTTACCATTTGCGGTTCTATATTATCCGCACCGCAGGCTTTTCCTGTTTTTATTCTATTCAGGGCTTTTTCTACTTCTTCCATCTTCTATCTCTTCAAGTTCTTCGTTATGTTCATTCCGTGTTCCTACTTCTGGCAATATATCTGTATGATCTCCTACATCTGTGAATTTTTTGTGAAGAATTTTTTCCATATTTCAAGTATATCTTCTGTTTTTGTTTTTAATTCATTCATGGCATTCCTAATTGGTTTTATTTCTTTCTTTTTCTTTCCATTCATTGATCTTATTAGATTCCAAAATTTCCTATTATTTGTTTTATATTCCTTATTTATATCATTTCCAAAATCTTCCCAGCTTTTCTTCTTCGCTTCTTTGATTCTCTTCTTAACTTCGTTTCTTATTTTAACATATTGTTCTTTGTATTGCTGTTCCCTTGTTAAAACGTATTTTCTCCACGCATCTTTTTTCTTTTTGACTTCCTTCTGTATTTCCTTAGTCCACCATCTTGTTCTTTTCTGTTTTTTCCTGTATCTCAATTGACCACATACTTCTATTGCAGAAATTACTAAATAAAATTATTAATGGACCAGTAAATTGCAGCCTCCGTTTCAAATTTGTAAATTACAACATACCAAGAAAATGGGAATGGGGTCATAATCAGTAAGAGGCTTTCTGAATCATTCAAAATTATTTCCAGTACTTTCTCATTAAAGTCATTAGGTATCCATTGCCATCATCTGTTTAATTTTATGTACATACGTACGTATCCATACCGACTTACCTAGTTTACATTTCAATGGATTACCGTCTAAATGATAATATGCATATATATATATCAGTTAATGATAAAATTATATATGTAAAATAAAATAGATAATGTATAAATTTACTATCGCTGTAAGTAAAATAAATGCGATTAAAACCGAAGTGGCAGAGATGACGTAAAATAAAAAGAAAATAGTAAGAAAATAGTTATCTATTTAAATATCAAATTTATTGTGAGCTAATTTTTCCATTAGGTATATTAATATTTGAAGGAGCTAAGTTTCGTGGCGTTATATGTGACCACACATCGAATCTTCCGAGCTGGTAGACGAGGAATGCCTCTTGTGTAAGAAGTATAAAATTCATTGTTTTTGGATAAACGCATTGGTGGAATAAAGCTTGTGAGCTGTGTAGGAAGAGTATGAAAAACTGAATCTGAAAAGAAGGGTATTTATTAAATTTCTAATTAAATGTTACAGTCCTAAATACTTTATATTAGCAAATTAAAGCTCTCACTATAGACTTCATCGATTTCTGGAACATTGCTGAAGCAATTCTTACCACATATAACATATTGAAATGTTTAAACTGCACTGTTTTCGAAAAATTATTTTCCAATAAAATATTTTATAATTATATATTATATATATATTTCCAAATTTCGAAAATGAATAGAGTTTGATATCTTTGAAGTTAAAGTTACTGATGATATATTTTTCTCTTCTATGCAAAACTATTCCTCATTTCCGAAATTTAGAATACTCATCAGTAAGAATAGTGACGCATGAACTATTAAAACAGTAGACGCTAACTTCGAATAATCACATTGACGGAATAAAACTTGCAGACTGTGTAAGATGAGTATGCCAAATTGTACCTGAAAAAGAATAATGAATATAGTCATTATAATCCACGCCGCAATATGAAGAGCACTTTCCGCTTGAATTGTAATAAAAGATAACCACATTGCTTTCAATACAAATAACAAAAGAAGACAAATCGTGTACGTTAACTTTCGTTGCAATTATTTAATATTAATGAATACAATGCATATGGTGGGACACATGTATTGGATAGCCATCGCATTACATTAAAAGTACACTTTATCAAATGATTTGCCCAAATATACTGTAAAATAATTAAAGAAAAACCAGGAAACATAATATATAAATAAAGTGGTGCACAAATTTCATAAAATCTATAGCATTTGGTTTTAAACAAGTCAAGATGTATTGAACAGCACCTTTTGACGTGTATTTGCGTCTCATGCGAGGGATGGATAGGAATTTGACTGTAATTCTTTTATTTCGTATATTTTGTTTTCATCAGAATTGCAATGTAGTTTTTCAATATAATCTCCATTTAATTGAATACACTTAGTGAAACTAAACCGGCCTGAAGAAAACTTTTAGAGTATCTGCAATTCCCTACTTATCTCAGATTTTACCTTATTTAAGGTCTCAAATCGAACACGTCGTAGTAGTTCCTTCAAATTTGGGATCAGATGGAAATCACTAGGATCTAGAATCTGGGGAATAAAGTGAATGTGCAATTCCCGGCTCAATTTGTTTTAAACTTTGTTTGTTGTTCCTGGGTACAGGATCTTGCATTATCCTGTTGCAAAAGCGGACGCTAATGCCAATCTCCAGACCGTTTTTTCCAGTGCACCGGTCGCAATGGACCAGATAGAAGACTAGAATAATATTCTGCGTTCACTTCAATGGTTTTCGGTAGATACTTCATAAAAATAATCTTCACCAACGAAACTGCACGTGCTTGAAGCACACGCTTTTTCGAGGTTTGATCTCGGGATTGAAGTAAGATATCCATGTTTTATCAGTAGTTGTTATTCGTTGCCTCATTTAATAGCCATAACGTGGTAAAACCTGTGTGCGCAGATTAGTAATAATGGATTACAATAATGATTACGCGCATTAAAATGATGACTTTTTTAATGGATTCCTGGAAGTGTTTTCTTTTTCACAGTACTATATATATGTAGGTTACAGGATCCTACAGATCCTTACAGAACGTAATACAGTAGAAGCCGCTTATTATAATCACGGTTAATGTTATCAAACGGTTATTGTTATCGAAAACCGTTGGTCCCAAATCACTCTATTTAAAACTCATTGAAAGAAAGCCGCAATTTGTAATCAAAAGCCGCTTAATGTTATTAGTTATGAATAGTATCCTTTGTCGGAAAGTTTCTTCAGGCGACGGTGTCTGCAGCGCAACTCCTTTGAACGAGCCGCTTTTTCTCGCCGATTTCAATTAAAACTCTCATATCGCATATTACAATCTAACGAATTGTTATTTCTATATTATGAAGAGGTCATCTTTTTTTGATGTACTTTATGTATAAAAGGTCCGTTCGTTTAAATGATATTCAGTTTCTCCTATACTCTTCTACGAATCTCACGTTCTACAGTCTTGTGTACGGGTAAATTATTGAAATTTCGCATAAACCACCGTGGTCATGGCAGAAGTGAATAAAAACGTCGCGATCTATCGAACGAAGAAAAACGACAAATTCTCGATAACTTCGATAAACTTCCGAAAATGAGTCAAAGGAATGCTGCGGTACAATTAAAAATTTCGCAACCGCTGTTGTGTAAAATTTTAAAAATCGTACAGAAATAGAAACGTGTGCGCGTTCGAATGAAAACATAGAACGAAAAAGGGAAAGATCTGGAAAGGATAATCAAGTTGAATCAGCTTTAAAAATTTGGTTTACAAATGTTCGCGAAAAAATGCCTCTGTGAATGGTCCTATCATGCGTCAAAAAGCAGAAGATATAGCCAAAACTATGGGGAAAGAAAATTTCATTGCAACAGACGGATGGTTCAATCGGTGGAAAAAGCGAGAAAACATCGTTTATATTTGTTCAAAAACGATAAAGTAAGAGGTTGCTTATCTTCGAAAGAACGAGTAACAGTGTTATGTTCTGTTAATATGGAAGGTGAAAAGGAAGAACTTCTAGTGATAGGAAAAAGTAAGAATCCTCGGTGTTTTAAAGGTGTTAAAACTTTGCCCGTGGAGTATTTTGCTAATGCGAATGCTTGGATGACAAGTGTCTTGTTCAGCGAGTGGTTACTCAGGTGGGACAAAAAATTGAAACGCCAAATCGTCTTATTAGTAGACAATTGTACTGCGCACAAAGTGAATGCAGTTTTGACGAACATCCAACTTATTTTCTTACCTGCGAACACTACGGCATTGATACAACCATGTGATCAAGGAATCATTCGAACATTCAAAGAATACTATCGAGGGCAAATTCGAGCCCAAATTATACAAGAACTTGATGAGAATCGAGATGCACCTACTGCAGATGCGATAGCAAAAAATCAGTCTTCTAGATGCGCTGCATTTGCTGGTGAAGTCATGGAGGCAAGTTCAACCAGAAACGATCCGAAACTGTTTTCGAAAAGGAGGTTTTTCCAAAACTGGTGATGAAGAACCTGATCTCCATGAAACGTGCGCTGACATTTTAGAAGGTATGAAAAAGAACTTGTTTTGTACATCTAACTAATATTTTTAAATTTTTTTGTAGTTCAAGGTCTGTCCAAAAGCGAATTTTCCGATTGGGTGGATATCGACAATGATGTTCAAACAGCTGCCACAATGACTATATCAGACATTTGTCGGGAAGTTGTGGATCAATCGTCCGAAGGAAGTAATCCTGAATTACCCGAAGTAGGAGAAGAAGAAGAAGAGGAAATGTCCGAAGAGCCGCCAACTAATGGCCAGATGCAAGAAGCGTTAAATATTCTCCGACGTGGTGTACAATTCCGAGAAAGTAATTTTGATAGATATTATGATTTTGAAATATAAATACAAAATCTTATTAATAAAAATAAACGTCAAACGACGATCGACCAGTTTTTCGAATGAAATCGTAAAGTGTAAATAAATGTACCTACGTATTGTATCGATGATAAAAAATAAACAAATTTGGTAAAATATTAAAAATTGTTGATTAATCGTTAATTTTTCCCTTGAATTTTATTTGTAAGTCGTTAAATAATTTGATTACATACATACATATTTATTATTGACTACATCAGCATAGAAAAATACATTTATATTTACCTTCCGCTTACTAGGGTTTGTTCCAAATTGATCACAATAAGCGGCTTCTACTGTATTTGTTTGCATACATTTAATTTCATTATTACGGATAGTAATAATGCACTTGCTTGTATCTCTTTGCAGTACCAGTCCTAAGTAAGTGTTCAGTTGGAATTAAATATGATGATTGTGGAGAAGTGGATAGTAACGTCAACACGTGATTTAAAGCCACCTTTGAACAACCAATGGGTTATTGTCTTATTGAAAGTAAATACCAGGTCTAGTAGTATGAAACCGGAATTTCCGTATAGATGGCGCCAGCGTTCAGTTTAATCACCATAAGACCCCTGTTACATAACCATCGTATTCTTCTAACAGCTGACGAAGAGTGCAACAAATATTAACCCACGTTCCGTACACTAGTATATTTTTTTATAACCTCAAACATGTCAACTTTCGAGCCCAATAACTACGATTTGCGGACAGCATTAATTTTTTGTTACCATTTAAAGAAAACTGCTGCAGCGTCGCATAGAATTCTTGTTCGAAGCATACGGTAAACATGCTCTCGGTAAAACACAGTGCTTCGAGTGGTTCAAAAGATTCGAAAGTGGTGATTTTAAGGTTAGAAACAAAGAACGTGGAAAACCACCAAAAAAGTTTGAAGACACAGAGTTACAAGCCTTATTGGATGAAGACGATGCTCAAACTCAACAAGAACTCGCGGATCAATTAAATGTATCGCAGAAAGCTATCTGCAATCGTTTAAAAGCTATGGGAAAAATTCAAAAAGTGGGAAAATGGGTTCCGCATGAATTGAACGAAAGACAGCAAGAAAACCGAAGAATCACCTGTGAAATGCTGCTTAACCGGTTCAATAGAAAATCATTTCTCCATCGAATCGTGACAGGTGATGAAAAATGGATTTATTTTGAAAATCCTAAGCGTCGTAGATCATGGCTGAATCCAACCGAACCATCGACATCAACTGCAAGACTGAATCGCTTTGGAAAGAAGACGATGCTCTGTATTTGGTGGGACCAAAAGGGTGCTATTTATTATGAGCTGCTGAAACCTGGTCAAACCGTCAACACTCAACGCTACCAACAGCAAATGATAAATTTAAGCCGAACAATAACTGAAGAACGACCGGAATATGCAAAAAGGCAGCATAAAGTGATTTTGCTGCATGATAACGCCCCATCTCATACAGGAAAACCGGTCAGGGAAACAATTGAATCGTTCAATTGGGAATTACTACCGCATGCGGCTTATTCCCCAGACTTGGCTCCATCTGACTATCACTTATTCGCATCGATGGGTCACGCTCTCGCTAACCAACGCTTCAATTCGTACGAAAATGTACAAAAATGGCTTGATAATTGGTTCGCTTCGAAAGAAGAAAAGTTCTTTTGGCAAGGCATCCATAAATTGCCGGGCAGGTGGGAAAAATGTGTACAATCCACTGGAAGTTATTTTCAATAAAATCTTTTTTATCACTTTTGAATAACAATCGTTTTATTTTTACAAAAATTCCGGTTTCATACTACTAGACCTGGTATATGTATATTTCTTTCTAAAATCTCAATATAGTTCATTTAAAGTCAAGATTACTTTGATCACTGATGCCATACAACGCGAGAAAGTAACGAAGCCACCACCGCCTTATCATAGTAATTAGTTTTTCCCTACAGACTTCTGTGTCATACCTTTTCTACGCCATATGTCGACCATCCTTTTATTATTATTATTTTGGACGTATCTAAGAATATAACTCCTTTTTAAAATTTAATTGAAATACTCCTTTGATTCTCTCATTAGCAGTTTGGTGCATTCCCTTTACAATTCAACTTTAAATAAAACAAAATATTTACGCAAAGTGGCGGCCAAGTTGTTTTATCATAACCGTATAATCTTATATGATAGATCTCTACCACTAATAGGTCAATAAAACAAGGCTGGTTTGAACGATAGTTATATTTTCAAAAAATATATAACTATAATCTCACTTTAATCAAATTATGATGACTGTGAGTATGGAAAGATACTCTTTCCGTAAATAAAACATTAGGCAAAGAACTACTCCGTCGTCATTCATTATTTCTTAATAAAATATCATGCGTTTATAATAGCCCACGTGGGTTAGCTCCGGGAATGTTAGAATTTTATATTTTATTTACCTTTCTTAATATTTTGAAAATCGCTGTGTGATACACACCAACTTCGCATACCGTGCTAGTCGTGATGCTAGCGTTGGTGTATACTCAATTAGACACAAATTTTAAGCGTCAGTCCCATTTACACTACTTGATGATAACACGTCATCCACCTTTTAATAAACTCTAGTTGTGTATGTATTGGTATCTAACTGTAATGCATTCCATAAAGTTTTACAATTAGTTGCTTTTGTTTATTTCCTATCCTGCGGTTGGCAAAGCGGATATGTTAGCTAAATACAGCTATAAAGATGTGTCTAATTAAATAAAGTAAATAGAAAATACTTCTAACAATGTTACAAAAAAAAAAAAAAAAATAATAAGAGTACGTAAACGAAAAGAACGAGAGAGTGTTTGACGCTCAGAAGGAATTAATTACTTTTACAAACGCGTTCAGAGATTAGTATAATCGAATGTAATCTCAATTAAGGAATAGAAAATTGACCGTGGGCTTACCGTCATCCTTGGGCTTCAGGAAAGCAACGATAACAAAGGAATTCGCAAAAATGCTCCTTGACAGGTCTTAGTTACTGTATCGAATACCTGCTGGTTCTGCACTTATTACTGACAAAAGATTAGACCTAACTGAGCCCTTAATATTTTATTGTTATACATACATCTTTTAGAGCTAAAATATACAGCTTTCGAAATAGTTTTGGAACGAATAAAAGAATTGAATTTAACCGATATTGAAAAAAGTACCACTCGAAATCGGTCGCAATAATTGCCGTCTAAAATGGACGACATGAAATCTCCCCGACGATTGCCCGACAAAGCCCGTATCGGGTATCTAGAAACGGATGTTTCCGCCATCTAGATGTATTGAGAATTTTCTCGCTTTCGAATTACTAACTGTTGTAAGTTCCAAATTTTTCGACGTTTCGGTCAACTAATAGAAGCATTTCTAACACTCTCACATTCATTCCTTCGGCGTTACCATTAGCAGTTCCAATAAACACTCATAACCTCTCGAGCAGATGCCGGGAGCACTGCTAGTCGGTCGTCGCACACTACTTCCATTTAGGAGCGTCCTGTCTTCTCAATTGTGCACACTACATCGTTAATCCGCTTGAGAACGGTGTAGGATCCTTTCTAATCCTGGTACAGCTTCAAACTACTTCTTATCTGGCGTTTGCTATTATACAAACAAACCCTGTCTCCGTTTCGGAATCCTAAGTGTTAACTCGCAGACTCTCTAACCTCAATGTCAGTGGATTCGACACGTTCTTTTGGATTGTTGAAAAGTAGATCAGCTGGAAGGCATAAATCTCTCCCGGGCAAAACATTAGCAGGCTTCTTTTCCGTATTTTCGCTCATAAACTGGCAAATTTCTTTTTACTATTAGGCATTTCACACATCATGCATATTAGTATTGTCATATAATCATCTGTGATAGTTTTAGAATCAATGCTTCCTGTTTCTTTTTCATCTGAATCCTCTGGGGTTTCAAGTTCATATTGTCATCACTTCTCTTCATATATCGAGTATCCAAGCATTTGGACCAGCAACTTGCCTTTTCTGGAAATTCACCACAATTTCCAGAATCTTTTACTACTTTGGCTTTTGGTTTAATTGCATTTCTGACACCAGTTGTAACGGGAATATCTCCGAATATTAAATTTCTCAAATAATTCTTGCGCTGTAGTTGCAAACACTGCTTTATTGAATATACATATTAAAATACTCAAATAGTAGTTAAAACATCTATGTCGTACTATCATCCGCTTCAAATCGCTGGTGATCATTGCTATCAAAAAATTACGATGGCCATTTCTTGTACAACCTGACAAAGGTCGTACCGATTATCTAGAAATCCTTGTTTGAGAATTATCTCACGTCGATCTAGTACGTTCTAGATTTATCAACGTTTTTGCCAACTAATAGAAACATTTTGAAACTTCTGCACGCATTTGTGATTGACTTCGCTCCATAGGCGTTGCCCTTGGTAACATACCCGTAAGCTATATTAAGAATATCAAGAATCAAATTGGTTAGGGGAAAATGTTGTAAATGTATGAGGAAGATAATTAGGAGATCAAAAAATTGTCACAATCCTTGCATACAGAAAGACACACCTATCTTGAGTAGTATCGCCGGCATAAAATTAATTTATAGTCAATTAGGAGAGTAGTAATTTGGTGTACTTGTAATATTAAATATATCACCTACCATTTGCAATTCTGTTAAGTGCCTCTTCCATTTCACGTACTTCTGAAAGGAGGGACCTAAGCTGGTTATGAAATAGTACAAATACATGAGGATATGAATAAAGGAATTGATGAGCCCAAGTAGGGTACCATGTCCGCCTGAAACAATATTTCTGACTAAACTCTACTGCTACATACATTTTTTGCATTACATCCCTTCTTTTATTAGTAATTTGATATTTTACTTGACAGAAGAATTAGTGCATAATAATACTGTATCGTGTAAACAACGGCAGCAATGTTATTGTTTTTCTTCGGCACGTATTCGGTTTAAACCAAACTTATTCTGGTAGTACTTACCAGGAACAAATTTGGCACCAATCCAGCTGCAGAGGGGCATCATGGAATGATGATACAAATGAAGAAAAGATACCTGGTTATTTTTCTTTCTAAGAATAAAAAATATCTGCAAACGTATGAAATTTCAATATACGTAATGTGCCGATGGTATTCAAACTTACCGTATCTAACAGCGCAATCAGATTTCCCATGAAATACCACCATACTGAAGATGCCATCTGGAATCAAAAGTCGCTATATAAATCATAACTAGGCAATAAATATTTAAATACACCATAAGTTTTATGATAAAAAGATCAATGGATCTTTAGAATAATATTTTACATACAGCCATACTTATTTTAAATGAACGTACTAGCACTACGTCGGTCATGGCGAACGGTACGCGGTCTGTATAAATTAACTTTTTTAAATAAACAAGTGTCACAGAAAATAAAAATTAAAATATTCCGATCAATTATAGTCCAGATGCTGACTTACAACATTCATCGTGGGTGTTAACAAACTTTTCAACATAGAAAATACACGATTGTGAAATGAAATGTGTGAGGAAGATAGTAGTGAAACCATTGGAAAAGGTTCAAATGTAAAAAAATGTACCATATACGAGGGCGGATTGATATTGAAGCTACCTAAGTAGGAAAAAAACATTTTTTTTTCGAAAACCATTTATTTCTCAACATAGTCTCCTTTTAGCTCAATACACTTAGTAAGACGATATTCCAACTTTTTATACCATCTGAATAATACGATTTTGAGAACCCCTCAAAATACGCGTTAGTTTCAGTAATCACTTCTTCGTTTGAGATGAATCTTTTTCCTGCGAGCCATTTTTTCAAGTTTGGAAACAGGAAAAAGTCACTAGGAGCTAAATCTGGACTATAAGAGGGATGATCAACCAATTCGAAGTGTATTTCACGTAATTTTAGCATCGTATCTAATGCTGTGTGAACCGGTGCGTTGTCTTGAAGAAAGAGCACTTTTTTCTTCTTTAAATATGGTCGTTTTTCTTGATTGCGTCAATCAATTGATCCAATAATGCACGATAATACTTTCCTGTGATTGTGGATCCTTTTTCAATGTAATCGATGAGCAATATTCCGTGTGCATCCCAAAATACAGTGGCCATAACCTTGCCAGCCGATTTCACTGTCTTCGCCTTCTTCGGAGCACTTCTACCAGCTTCCACCCATTGTTTCGATTGATTTTTGGTTTCAGGTGTATAGCGGTGGACCCACGTTTCATCAACAGTTATTAATCGACGCCAAAAATCAACAGGATTACGCTTTATCATGTCCAAACACCGCTGTGAAGTGGTCTGTCGAACTCGTTTTTGTTCGACACTCAACAAACGCGGCACCCATCTTGCCGATAGCTTTTTCATATGCAAATGTTCATGCAAAATGTTGAACACACGTTCATATGATATGTTTACCATTTCAACAATCTCACGTAACTTGACTCGGCAATCATTCATAACGATATCGAGGATTTTCTTGATATTTTCTTCAGTAACCACCTCTTTTGGCCTTCCTGTTGATGCTATTGTTGCAGTGCTTGTTCGGTCGCGTTTAAATTCAGCAATCCAATATTTTACCATGTAATCTGACGGGGCAGACTCACCGTAATGTTTATCGAGCTTTTCTTTTGTCTCTTTCGCCGTTTTCCCTTTCAAATAATAGTGTTTAATCACTGCACGAAATTCACTTTTTCCATTTTTCAAGAAACACAAAAGTTGCTTACTTCAAACGACTACAACAACTAAACTAATAGATGAATTTGGGTGAAATTTTAACAGCTGACGTTTGACAGATCGCAATTTCTAAAAAAAAAAAGTTTTTGTGTTTGTGCTGTCATGTAGCGCTAGGTAGCTTCATTATCAATCCGCCCTCGTAGATAAAATAGAGACATAGCAGTCGAAGTGGCTTGGTCATGTGGTAATGAGTGAGGCTATGGGAAACGGAAATTGGCAATAGAAATAAACGCGGTGGACCGAGGAAAACGTGAAATAGTCAGGTAGCAAGTGTTCTGAAAAAACAAAGGGATACAATTGCATGTGGGCAAAACAGAGAGTGAACAATAGGAAAGGATAAAGAAAAATCATCATTTCGACATCAATGATAAAAGAGGTTTGGGATAAGTAAGTAAGTATGCTACAACGTATGTTTACAACGATGACCGACTACCTGATTTATCCTCTAATGGTAAAACTAGAGATCTAGAGCTCTTTTTAGCAAGTTTCTAATATACAGAGTGATTTTTAGTGATTGAAGGTACGTTGAATTTCTCTGCTTGCTAAATTTTTGTTAGGGTGATATATATATATATAGGTATATATATACGTATATATATATATATATATATATATATATATATATATATTATATATGCATGTATTTTCCAGTCGCAGCACCTGTTTCTAAGGGGAGTAAATCATATTATTATCCTCAAAAAAGAATGTCATAAGTAAAGTTTGATAAAAGAGTGGATGGCGTGTTATCATTAAGTAGTGACACCCTTACTTCTCCGAATTTTAATGTCACGCCTTGCATGTAAGTGGAGATAAAGACCGGTTTACACTACTTAATGATATCACGTCATCCACTCGTTCATCAAACCTTAATCATAAGACAATAAATGCCCAAAATTTCCACCAGTATCCTCTGAACGTAAATTAACTCTTTTTTATTGTCAAATATTCTTTCCAATCAAGGTAGATCGTTTGACTTATTTCATATTCAATCAATTTTTAAATTTTTCGTTTTTCAAGTATGAAAAAGACGGTAGTACAAGGAACTTATATCAAGTGAACGTAGAGGCCACTAATTATTCTTTTATCGAAGAACTGTCTGAGATACTCTATTGTTTCATGAGCCATGAGCGAGCGGTGGTGGTCTCCCGTTTTGTTGAAAATATCCCATTTTTAATTCGCCATGCAACTGGTTTATGTACAAAATGATTTAATATTTGGTAGGTAGAGAACGGCAAGAACTAATTTCTTTCAATTTTCCATTGGCGGTCAGTGTTCGTACCTGCTAGTATATCTAGTCAGGTAAACTGCGAGGACGACTATTTTATAGTTTTTCTTCATGCTCATCAAACTATAAACGTCTGTATGGGTATTTTGCTTCTTGGTAGTTCGGTAGTCAGTAATCCTAGCGGCATTAATTTTTGCCGGCACTTACTTAAAGAATATTCAACACCAAAGTCTACTAATAATATTGTACAGTTAAAGTTACCTATGAATTATTGGACCAATTATTCGCCGCATAAACATTGCTCTCCATATACCAATTTTCGGTGGATGGACATATGTTATTTGTGGCTAATGTTCAGGCTATTTATTGTGATGATCTGTGAGAAAACTCCACGTTGCGTGTTCCAACTAATAATGTGAAAATCTCCTCAAAATGTATGCTTATTGAATTTATAATAAATTGAGACTCTCTTATGAAGTTTGAAAAATAAAAAATATTTACTCTCATCATTTATTTTCGTGATCTTTCTTTACGTATCTTTGGATTCTTATTTATTATTTTAAGTTTTCACTTTTTAAACTAGCTAAATTTGTAAGAAAATATTTTCCTACTATTACAGGAAGTTCGAAAGTTTTGCCAGGAATATATCGAGAGCCTCTTTCGGTATCCAATGAAGTTGTTTATTTTTATTTTTTAAACGTCGAAATGTACACGGTAGTAAAATTTTGGACATATCTGGAGCAAGGTCAAGTAGATTGTTTTCGTTTTACCAGACGGGATGTAAATCATGTCTGTCGACACTTATCCAACATTTGATTTAAAATTAAAGGAGAATGTTCACAATTTAGAGAAAGCAATATAAACGCCTGTAATATCCGGGGCATATGTCAACATGGTGAAGTGCTTCTTTTGATAGAAGGTGTTCTGTTTACTTTCATGACCAGTTCGTATGGCTGAGAGTTCGTCAACCGTCATTTGACGATACATAAATCCGTGATTCTAAAATAACAGTTTTATTTGCCCAACTTTTTCTTTTACACTCATTGACTTACTTTTACTTCACATAATCTTCTAATTAAATTTGAGGCATTAGTTATAATAAACCTTATACCTTGTTTTTAAATAAACCTGATCTAATTACTTTTTATATCTAATGTACAAACAAATACATATCCCACATATCAACTTATTTATTTTTCTAACAAGTTTTGTCAAATCAAAATGAACCTAAGGCATTTTATTACTTATGAACAAAGATATTATGGAACGTACCATAGATAACTAATCAACCTGTGCGAACAGCTATAGACCTTAGGTGAACATAAGCTATAACTTTACAATATTGAAATTTAAATTAAATAAGCTAATAACAAGATAATATATATATATACATATATATATATATATATACGAGGGTAGATTCAAAAAAATTAGTTACAAGGAGCAGCATTTGAAAAGTAAATAATCTAGAGGTCATATCTTTCCCCAGAGTGGAAATAGATCGCTAAATGTCTTACAGCGGTTATGCGAGTGGGTTGTAAGTTCGCAAGCGCGTCAGAGCGATTGAAATGGCAAGACGTTTAGATAAGTGGTTTGGCTTAGAGGTGCGAGCCGTGGCTCATTTCTTATGGGCAAAGAAGTTTATGGTGAAAAAACACTGGGTAGACAACATGTAGCGCAACGATGATGCGCTTTTCAGTCGGGCAGAAAGGATGTGAAAAACCGTAGTAATGCAGCGAGTGCTCGTCCTAGTTCTTCAAAGACAGAAATCAATATGATGCGAGTTGAAGTAATGATCCACAATGATCGACGGTTAACTGTGCGTTTGTAAACAGAGCTGGGACTGAACTATAGTACCGTGTACCGTAACGTTTCTGATGTCTTGCGAGATTCCAAGGTTTCTGCCCGCTGGGCACCATATGCGTTATTCGAGGAGAAGAAAACCACACATATGATACGCAGTATCACGTTCCTTCAGCGTTACCGTTCTAACAGCCTGTACTTCATGGACCACAATGGAGTGCAAAAACGCTCGCCAGACCGTTACTGCCGATCGTTATTATGCCATTTTGACAAGGTTACGTGAACCCATCCGACGCAAACGCTCTGCCATGTTGAGTGTAGTCTCCTGAATGACAATGCGATGCCTGGTACAGCTCGCCAAAGTCAAGAATTGCTGCACAAGTTCAAGTAGGAAGTCTGGAGCAACCTGCCACACAGCTTAGATTTGGCACCCAGTGACTATTTCCTTTTTCCGAAATTGAGGGAACACTTATTTCTAACAAGGCTGTCTTGAAACAGTGATGTGAAAACAGGCGCCGATAACTGGCTCAATAAGTAGAGACGTGATTTCTACTAAGCCGGGTTAAACAAATTGGTCCTGCGTTTAGATAAATGTTTCAATTGGTTTGGTGATTATATAGAAAAGTGATCGGCAAGTATATCTCTTAATTATCTTTTGTATTTCCTGTCTATTTTTGATAAATAATTTTTATAACCCTCTTTTGGATCTACATGGATATATCTATATATATATATATATATATATATATATATATATATATAAGGAGGCGATTTTGGGCTTACGTATGTCGCCGCATCACGCTCAAACGCGTCGACCGATTTAAACCAAACTTATACACAAGGTAGCTATTGGGACCTATATGGTTTATATTAAGTTTGGTTGAAATCAGAAATCGCATGTGTGCAATAAATAAATTTCAAGATACCATAAATAGCCGCCACGTTATTAGATGATGGTCGCACAGTTCACTCTGCAGTGAAATTACCCCTCAATATGAATGTCAATGAAAATCCCACGTGTAACATTTCCAAAAATTCTGGAATGGGAAAAGTTTTACAACAGTGCCAATTAATTGTCTGGGATGAATGCACAATTGCACATAAGAAATCAGTAGAAACATTGGACAGGACTGTGCAAGATTTACGCAATAGTCAAGCAATATTTGGTGGCGCTTTGATATTATTGGCTGGTGATTTCCGTCAAACATTGCCTGTGATTCTTCGTTCAACACCAGCAGATGAAATAAAGGCATGCTTAAAATCAACTCATTTGTGGAGACACGTACAAACACTCACTTTGACTACAAATGTGCGAGTTCAAATACAAAATGATCCATCGGCCGATGCATTTTCTACGCAACTACTGGCGATAGGAAATGGACAAATTGCTATTGATCGTGCTACTGGCTTAATCACTTTGCCCGATAACTTTTGCAATTTTGCACCAACAAAACAAGAATTGGTCTCAAGTATTTTTCCAAACATTGCGCAAAATTATACATTGGTAAGCTGAAAGAGCGATACTGGCTGCGAAAATTAAGGACGTTGGTGCATTGAATGCAGATATTTTAGCCCATGTTCCTGGCCAGGTTGTAACATATCAATCAGTTGATACGGTTACAAATCAAGATGTTACTGTTAATTATCCCACAGAATTTTTGAATTCATTGGATTTACCAAGTTTTCCATCTCATCATTTACAATCTTATATGATAGATCTCTATCACTAATAGGTCAATAAAACAAGGCTGGTTTGAACGATAGTTATATTTTCAGAACGTTTACAAACGTTTTCGGAACACCTTCTTCAGTAAAAATATAACTAGATAAATATATAAACATCCATTTGTTTTTTATTTGGGAACTATCAACAAAATAACTAATGACTAGGATTTCTTGATATAGAGGATATGTAAACAACTTTTATATATATATAAATTATAAAAACTACATTAATGTGTAAACATACATGCAAATTAAGTAAAACCTTATATCAAAAATAGTTTTAGTGTCTTTCTGTATATTTATCATTTCATATATTAGTCGTTTTTTATAATTATTCTCTGTTTTTAATATAATTGTGTTTTCAAAATCAAAGTAATGCCCAAGATCTTTGTAATGCTTTGTTACAGCGGTCATTGCACCAAAATCATTATTTAAAGAATACTTATGGCTATACAACCTTTTCTTTAAATATTGTTTCGTCTGACCGCTGTAACAACCATCACAGTCTTTACAGTTATTTTATAAACTACATTACTCTGATTTTGTTTAATTATTTTACATTTAGTATTAGTAAAAAGAGATCTGTTACTATAATTTGGAATGAAAGTAATGTTTATGTTGTTTTTATTAAATTCTTTTTTATTTCTTCGCTTAAACCTTTTTATAAGGAATAGCGTTATAACATTTATTGCTATTATTTTTAATTCCTCTATTGTATAATTTGTTAATTCTATTTTTTATTATTTTTTCATAAAAACTATTTGGATAATTATTTTTATCTAAGATTTCTTTAACTTTGTTTAAATTCTTTTCCCTAAATTCAGGATTAGCTAATCTAACCGCTTGATCAACTAAACCGGTAACTACATTAATTTTATGTAATTTTGATGTTTCTGAAAAATAATTTAAATGTCTTCCTGTATTGGTAGACTTTATATGCCAATTTGTTTTCACAATGCCGTTATTATGCATGACTGTCACATTCAGGAAATTCAATGAGTTATTAGATTCCCTCTCATATGTAAATTTTAATCTATTATGATAACTATTAAATGAATCGAGTATCTCATCAATACTATCCCTTCTTACGGAACAAAAACAGTCATCCACATAACGTCTGTAAAAACTTACACTAGAATTTAGTTTTGCCAAACAAGTTTGCTTTAGATCCTCCATTACCAGGTTTGCGATAACTGCTGATAATGGAGAACCCATTGCAGTACCGAAAATTTGTTTAAATATTATTTTGATATGTAAAATAAGTAGAATTTAAACAAAGTTTCGAAGCTGCAATGAATTCTTCCTTTGGAAGATCTGTGAAATCTTTTATGGAATTCCATTTTTTATCTAAAATTTTTAGTGCTAATTCTACAGGAATATTAGTAAATAAAGAAACAACATCTAAACTGATTAATTCGTAATTATTAGGAATTGTTTGATTTCTAACCGAATCTACAAATTCCCATGAATTTTTCACATTATATGTAGTTTTACCTACAATATTGCTTAAAATTTTAGATAAAAATTTGGAAAGATTGTAAGTGGAGGAATTAATGCAATTTACGATTGGACGTAAAGGAATATTATCTTTATGTATTTTAGGAATACCGTATATTCTTGGAGATATAGAATTTAGAATTTTTAAATGGTTACTTAAATCTTTAGAAATATATTTTTTTTTAAACCAACTATTTATTAGTTTATTTATTTCATTTTGTAATTTATTTGTTGGGTCTGATAATAATACCGAATAAGTTTGATTATCTTCCAATAAGGAATTCATTTTGGCTTCGTAATCAATCTTATACATGATTATGGTTTTCTCTCCTTTATCTGATTTAATTATTATAATATCTTTATTAGATTTCAAAAATTTTTTTGTTTCATTAAAAGCTTTTTGTAAGATATTATTGATACTATTATTATTTTTATTGTTTTCTTTATTTTTGTAATTTGTCAAAATGTTAACCAACTTATGTCTTAAGTTGGGTTCTAAGTTTTCCTCATAATTTTGAACGATATTTTCTATACTACAAATAAAATCATCTATCGGTATGACATTAAAATCTATAGCAAACTTAGGACCTAAATTAAGGCTTAAAATTAATTTAACATTTTGACAAATCTCTTTATCAGTTAGGTTGATTATCCAATCTTCTTGTAAAATTGGGTAATCAACCCCTGCATTTTTTATTAACTGGTTAAATTTATTAATATTGTTTTGTTTTATTTTATTAAAAGTTCTTTCATAGTTTATATTAGCTACATTAAAATTCATCCGAATCCTGTAACGACATTTGAATGACATTTTTAACATTAGAAATGTTATTCTCTAACATTTTAATTTTAATATAACATTCATTTATTGATAAAGCTAAGGTCTTTTTACAGAATTCGGATTTAATTTTGTTGAACTTACGTTTTATTGAATCATTTTCAATATATATGTATATGTATACATATACATATACATATACATTAAGAGGTACACCGACTGCATTATGTTAGGAAGGAAGGAGAAACAGAAATCGGGCAAACGGTCTGTAATGGCCGTCAAAAGACAATTGAAAAGGATCTCTAGAGATTGAACTAGATATTGATTTTATAGGATAAGTCACATCCATGATCAATAAGATTGAGTCAAATAAATACACTAGTTACCATTAAAATTAATTGGACTACATAAATGAGGTATGAATCAATCGTTGAAATTGTAACAATTCATTGCAATTCATTGTTATTAATTAATTTAATTACAAGTCCGACTAGAAATTGGACGTAACACGCCAGTGTATAGAACCTCCTAAATATGATAAGGCTAGCCGAGAACCCCTAACATTCTTCGATTGACTGAAATACGAGATATCGCCTATATTTGAAGGAAGTACACCTACACTAACTGAACGTGACCTCAGGGCTGATATGCCCACCTTACTATGAAACCCACATTAGATGAAATTAATGAAAAATCAAATATGGGATGTGATATGTGAGTGTTAAGGAAGGAAATGGTGGGCGGTTGATTTTTGTTTGAATGGGCACCCACAAAGAGATTATATCGGCAGCTTGAATATTATAGTTTTTAGGTAAACTTTATGAATCATATGAAATTTTAGATTATCAAAGTAATATCCTCATACAATTATCATGGGAAACTTACTTGTACTGCTTTAGGACTATCGGAATAATCTATTGGTTGGCAAGTAAAGCTATAGTCCGTGCCCCATCCTCCTCGAATAAACTGAAGTTAAAAATTTACTGTGATTAAAGTCGATATAAGCTCTGTTACTAACCCCGTATACTGTATAAGTGTTTAGTCCGATCTGTAGAATGTCGTACAGTCTAATAATGTGTTTTAGGTTTAAAGCCTTCCTTTCTCTCATTATCCTAGGTCCAAGCCATACACAAAAATACAGGTATACTGCTAAAGTGATTAGCAATGGTGTGGGCGATCTTATTAATGGCCAACTCTGTGTTCTCGGATCTAAAATTGTGTCTGTAAATACTTGATTTCACTATATAAAGATTGCGCCACTATTATTATTTTTAAATAGGATGCACTCTTGTCTTACCACTTTTTGTTTCCATAAGATATTTGTATATTTCCATTCCGGGTCCCACTATAGTAGCCGTGATTTCGCCATATAATACTGAAAGTAATAATAGTGTTGTTACTTTTATGAATATTTACACTTATGTTCGTATGTATTAGGCACCCCCGATAACATTCTGTATTTCAAGTACCATAAAAATTCGAGGTAGGCGGTCATAAAATATCTTACAAAAGCACCGCATAGATGTATTTCAAACCCCCACCTGTTTTATAATCACCAATTTTAGGATTATAATGCAATTACTTGTTTTGGTGTATTTAGTATTGTTCAAACCACAAACCGACGAAGTGTTTATAACTATTCGAATGCGTGCTGTTTGAGTGTTACAGTGTCTTTATAAACAATATTCTTAAATTATGCCGAAAACACGCGAATTAAGTATCGCAGAAAGGGGTCAAATAATTTTACTTAATACGGAAGGCTTTTCACAAACTGCGATTGCAAAAAAATTAAATGTTCGCGCTGTGCCGTGCAAACCACGTTAAATCGGTTTAGAGAAACTGGCAGTTACGAAAACAAACCAAAAACGGGAAGAAAACGCCGTACCACACTTCGAACAGATCGACTTATACAAAGAATCGCGATACAAAACCGACGAAAATCCTCTATAGAAATTTCTAGTGAATTGTGGGTTCGACATAATGTATCCATTAGCGCTAGTACGGTGAGAAAACGTCTCATCGCTTCTAATTTACACGGCCGCGTTGCTCGAAAAAAACCATACTTAAACGAGGCACACAAAAAAAGCGCTTACTATGGGCTAAAAAATTCAAAGACTGGACCATCGAGGATTGGTCAAAAGTGCTTTGGTCCGACGAATCAAATATTGAGGTAAGCTTTATTATCACTTAGTGCATGTAATCAATTAATAAGTTATTTATTTACTGATTATTAATTATTTTTTTAGAGCAAATTCTTTTAAAGTCTTTTTCTGATACTTTTTCTAGATTAAGGGGCGATCTGGGCGACAGTACGTAAGACGAAGGGTAGGTGAAGCCTTCCAGGAACAATGCATACTACCCACGGTCAAATTTGGCGGCGGCAGCATCATGGTTTGGGGATGTATGACAGCTTCTGGAGTCGGCGAAATGCATTTGTGCGAAGGTCGCATGAATAGCAACCGATATACAGCGATGCTGCAGGAAGTTTTGGAGCCATCAGTGTTAAAGCTTTTTGAGGAAGAGGCTCCAGAATATTTCTTCCAGCAAGATAATGCTCCCTGCCATCGGTCAAGAGAGAGTATGCGATGGTTTCATGAAAATAGCGTACGTTTATTAGACTGGCCAGCCCAGTCACCCGATTTGTCTCCTATAGAGCACATATGGCATATTTTAAAAAGAAAAATTTCTGCACACCATTGTGACTCTAAACGGGCTCTTCGGGACAAAATTATTCAAGAATGGAACTTAATTTCTGCCGATACCTGTTTTCATTTAGTGTCAAGTATGCCACGGCGGATTAAAGCAGTTATTAAGGCGCATGGGGGACCGACGAAGTATTAATCATGTGCATTTTTATTTATAATAAAGTAGATATATATACGGAAATAATTTTGTTTCAATTTTTATATGCCGATTTTTAAAATTTTTAAGGGTGCCTAATACATACGAACATAACTGTATTAGAGCGGCAACTAATGATTGTATATAATAAAAAAAAGAGAAGAGGTGTCGTGGGACACCCGGCAAGAGCGAAGCTCTTTACGCATTTAATACTTATTTGAATAGAAGGTAAAATTGTATAATTGAATAAACAATGTATAAAGAAAAGGTATTTCATTCCGAAACCGATGGTAAATAAGTTGAAGTAGAATTTGAACTAAATTCGAATCCGAATAATAAGAGCGCCATACTCCTGCGATGAGTATGTGTGTGAGAGAAATAACTAATGAAAGAAAAAGATAAAACCGTCTAGTGACGATTTCAAGCGTCTCACTTTTTCCTAGTTAACTCCCGCCGCAGAACCTCGCTAAAAGAACTTCGCTCTAATAACATAGCTGATACATGTCGTGCTGCCTGTACTTGATTGAGCTGATTTTATGGATACCGTAGATGATGTACTACATGCAGATATGGTTTTCACGTAAAAGCTCTATTTTGCTAGTATCACAACGGTGTGATTTAGATAATCCCATTTTAAATTGGGCGTATAGTACAAGAAAGAGAACAACATTGAAAACAGTATAATTTTATTTGCTTGAGAATTTTTATGACAAAAGAACAGAAATATTAGACTAACACATAACAATATCTTAGAAGATTACCAAATCTGTGTAAAGAGATTGAGGTCAAAATAATATATAAAATAAATAAAATTACCCTTCAGCTTAATTTGTCATACTACTAGTTACAAACCATACACATAAAGAACTTATGTTAAACAAACATGAAAAGACATCGCAATAATAATAACAAACAGTAAACAATACACAGCAATATGTACAGCACTGAACTCCAAGAAATAATTCAGAATCGCAACATTTTAATGACGCGCAGTGGTACATCATGTGGACTGAACGTATTTTGGTTTCTTTATTCGGATACGTAGCATATTTTTATCATATCAAACAACTGGGGTTTAACCACGAAAACTTATGTTTTTTTGTGGTATCCCGGAACATATTATGTTAGTACAACTTTGGAATTCCTTCAATCCTTTATATTATCATTCAATAATTGTAGGACATCATCCCACGACACAATGTTTGGAAAAAGTCCACAGAGTAATTCAACGTCTAGCTTATCATTTTCAGTAGATAGTCACGCATATAAACGTGGGTCAAATGCTGGAAGAAATGTAAATCTAAAGGATTTAATAAATTGACATACTGTATACAGCCATATTACATATGTTAGTACATATGTAGACATATGATACATGTTTAACCTAGTTTGTGTTGCTTTCTGTGTCAAAAATAAGCGTTATCTTCAAGTAGGACGCACATTATACGCATTAATAATTTACCTAAACATGAAATAAAATTTGACTGGCCAAACTAGTTTCCATTTGCAACATTAACATAATAAGGCAGTTAAGTATCGTTTGCTTTCTGTTCTCACTTATTCTAAAAGCGAACCCATCATTTCATGTATATAAGTGTCGATATCGAATAAGAGTAGTGGTTAACATTAGCTTCAATGACAAAAGCTAGTTAAGAAACTTTCTTTCGTAGTTTGGTTTCGAAACGTTTCTATAAACATTTGGCCGATTCCTATCCCGGGTTTTCGTTTATAATTCAACATTTGCACGCAGAGTAAAAATTTACGATTTTCTTATTCTTTCGTAATTGGTGCGAAATTTAAGAGATAATAAAAAATTGGAAATAATCCTGTCTTATACGCACTGATTTAATTTGAAAAAGCAGGAAAGCTACAAGTTGCAGTTAAGAATGAATTGCAGTAAAATGCGTTTCTATTCTTAACTACGCTAATTTAGATATTTTCAGATACATATGTCTTTCACTAACTTATTATATTCGGCGAAGAAGTCGGAAGAATTAGCAATTGCTAAATAGTTTGTAGCGCAAGTGTTACTGAATGTTTGCAATTGATAACATTCTTCGTAATTTTTTACGGTCAAAATGGCAACTAAGCTGACGAAAAACATTTTGGAAGGTATTCAAATTGGTCTAGTAAAAATTAGGTTAATTTTTTTTCCATCAATTTGAATGTGCAAGTTTCGAGTCTAGTGATCCAAAATATTTTGACCGGAATCATTACATTAACCGGCAAACACAAATACAAAAGATGGTTTGGATTACACGAATATTAGTTTGATCAACAGTATGCCCCAAACCAATAATAGGTATGTATATAATTTCTTTATATGCATAAGGAACTGATTTGTATAATAATCGTTGTAGTTATTAAATTTGTAAACAATGTAAACCATCAGATCTGAATGCAATAAACTTATTATTATTATTAATCTTTACAGCAAGTCCCTGACTTGTGAACATTCAAATTGTGAACTTTCGGGGATACAAACACGAACGAAACTTTTAAACGACGTATATTCTAAGCAATTTTTACGGACGCTGTTTACCCCTTCAAAGGTTATGAATAAAATGACAATCACTTTCTGCTAAATGAATGACAAGTTAACACAAATTTAGTTGATAGGCAGTCTTATTTTTGTGGAATAAACTTACGCAGAATTCATTAGAGTTTCGATAGGTACCATAATTCAGCACATGTAGTCACGATATAATTTAATACATATACATATGTATAAAACAATTTACCTGAAACAGTAGAAGCCATCGCTGAATAATGCTTTACACTGCATGGAAATATACTTTACCACCAAGGCAATGGACACTTCACTGTCTTGTTCAACTACTGACGTGCTTCATGTGAGACTAATTCAAAGTGAGTTTATTACCATGAAAAGCAATAATGTTCTTAAATAACGTGTAGGTGCAACAAAAAGCAATTATGTTTAAATCAAGGAGATATCAGGAAGATTAATAATTTGAACGTTTAATTGTGACATATCAACATATTATGTTCTATACGACTACAAATTTTAACTATAACAATCTAGATTTAATAATCTTCGCTAAAAGATTATTTGCATTTTGCAAGATACTTTTTAAATATAACTGCACATAAGTTCCAGTAGTTCAAAAGTGGTAACCGATAATAACAAAAAATTACAACCCTAACAATACGCTGCATTGTCTAGAATATGTTTGCTTCAGTGCGTCTTAAATTGACTTTAGCTACGGGAAAGTAGGAATACCGCTGAGATGCGCATATCAAAAGAAAAGATAATGATAATAATAATAATAATAATAATAATAATAGTAATAATAATAATAATAAAAGATGTAAAATGTGAAGAAGAAGATATTCCACTTGTAATAGCAGTAAAGATGACGCTATTTTATAGTAGACGCAACCAGCATTCCTACGTCTCTGATGAGTTTAAGAGGGACATATTATACTATACCGTAGGAAACGTGATGTGTAAATATTTTTATTTCTTAGGCTGCTTCATTAAGTGCTGTATAACCATTTCTTCAATACCGCTTTTGCAGGTAACAAGGTCAGCGCCTTGAATAAGCTTATTAATTTGCATGCATTTGCATGAACTAACCTTTATGTCTCTATTTTCCGATACAATCAATTTAAAGTATTTGAACTGAACCTGATTGCCTTTGGTTGCTAGCCTTCCCAAGATATGCCGGGTTCCCTCAGAGAAACTGCTAAATCAATTTTTGCTTTCTGAGAAGCGATGAAAAAGATATGTAAGTGATACAGACGCAGTTGGAGAAAAAAATGAAGGGGTAACAAACAATATTATAGAGCTTAGAAGCAAAATGAATTTGGGTTTAGAAGTAGAAAACATTCATAAAATACTTGAATGTAATTCCGAGTATCTAATGAAGACAAAACAGAATGCATACACCTAGTAGCACAAGGATAAGATCCAATTGATGTTTCGTCATCAATTGGATGTAAAAGAACTAGCAGTCCAATTTGGTATATTTGGTCCCCATGTACAATAGTTTTCTAAAGTAAAATGTGTTACTAATGCAAAATAAGTTTTGCGCACATGTACTACTTTTCGAAAATTTTAGTTTTAGCTGCAACGTTCATATACTAAGGATAAAACATGGCAGTGGAGAATTACAAAATATTTTAGAATTAAAATATGCCACTACAGTACATACAGTACAGTGGATATTCTGCTAAGGGGCTCAGTTTCTTTTTTAAACAAGTTTACCTCAGGTCTGTTATCGAAAGTAACTAACAAGGGAAGGTTCCTCACCCGCAGACGCCGATTTCGTTGAAACCTTGCTAATTATGTAGAGCTGATAGGACTATGTTAGCGGCCGGTTTCAATATTCAAGCATATGAGCAAATAGCGCCTCAAGAGGGCTATTGAAATATGTCCGAATCGGTTACTTTTATTCCTAGAAATATTATCCCTAATATACTCCTAAAGAATTTCGGAAACACCGATTTTGATCAAACCCGGTAAATTATGTAAGCCTGGTTGAACTATGTAGAATTCCAGTTTTTGTTTCTGTCGGTAACGCCTTTGAAGGGGTGGAAACCTCTCCCCAAGGCAATTACTCTGCAATTTTTGCAACAACAAAATATTGCAAATATGGGCTATTAAAGGGTGTCTGAACCGGTAGACTTTAGGCTTAAAGAAAAATTGCCCACCCTACCCCTACCGATTTGCGGAAAAACCCATTTCGATCCAATTTGGTAATTGCATAGATGTTATTGGACTATGTAAAGTACCAATTTCTGTTTCTGCCACTAACGCTTCTGGAGGGGTGACAAGGGCTCCTAAGGATGGTATCGCTTTTGGCAATTATTCTGCAATTATTGCAAGAAGAAAATATTCAAAATATGAGCATATAGCACATTAAGAGGATTATTAAAACATTTTTGAATCAGTAATCCTTATTAAGAAAATTACACTCTTTCCTCTTATTGATTTGCGAAAACACCGATTTCGATGAAACTTGAAAGTTATGTGGACTCCACCATGTAAAAAATGGTTTTCGTTACTGCTCCAAAAGTTTCTGAGGTTGCAAAAACCGGCTAAATAAATATTTAGTCGTTAAGTAATTTACTCGACAGAGCTCGCGAAACGTATCGTATATGAATCGAATATGCTTATTATATATTAAGAAATACCCTTTGCTACTCCTTCTTAGCCCCGCCGTTTTGCGATTTTCACGGAATTTTCAAGAGAGCCATCTAAACATAACATGTGGATAACGCTTATTCTTAAATTTAATAATAATATAATAGTAAATTGTATAAAATAATAATAATAATATTTGTATTTAAATTTCCGATAAAGATGTCCAGGAACTTTTACTTGTTGCAATTTAGCTATATACACATGCTATGTATGTACAATAAAGAGAAGCTGTAAATGCGTTTGAAGTGTAATTATGTTATTCTCATAAGAAGTTCACAAACTAAGACAAAAATATGTATATAATACGTATAATAAACAGGTATGGTTTTATTTATGCGTCAAAACAAAAGAGGCAAAATAATTTTGTTATGAAGTTCCCTAAGACCATCGGCAACCCTGTGACTAATGATATTATTAACTTTTTTTAAAATACATTGTCGGTCAGTAATTTTCCTTTTTTGCAATAATTGTAATTGACAAAAAAACAAACGAAAAACAGCCGTATTTCTAGCCTTCGGACGTCATTAGATCAGAGACAGAAATCAGGTATTTATATAGTGCTGCCAGCTCTACATAACTCCCGAGTTTCTTCGAAGCCGGTGAGGGTAAAAGCGGGTAATTTTTTAAGGGAGTTACCGATCCACATATGTTTTAATAGTCCTCTTGAAGCGGTGTATGCTCATATTTTGAAGATTTTCTCCTTGGAACGTTTCATCCCTTCAAAGGTACTACTGGCAACAGGAACCGGCCTTTTGCCATAGTTCAACCGGCCCTAAATAATTACCAAGTTTTATCGAAATCGGTGTTTTTGTAAATCGGTGGGTGGGGGGAGCAATATTTTGAAGAATAAGTGTTACCGATTCAGACATGTGTCAATAGCCCTCTTGAATCGCTATCTGTTCATATATTTACATATTTGTTTGTTAAAACAATTCCAGAGTAATTGGCAAAAAAACGAAAAGCAATTTTTACGGACGCTTTTCACCCCTTCAAAGGTTATGAATAAAATGACAATCACTTTCTGCTAAATGAATGACAAGTTCACAAAAATTTAGTTGATAGGCAGTCTCATTTTTGTGGAATAAACTTACGCAGAATTCATTAGATTTTCGATAGGTACCATAATTCAGCACATATAGTCACGATATAATTTAATACATATACATATGTATAAAACAATTTACCTGAAACAGTAGAAGCCATCGCTGAATAATGCTTTAAACTGCGTCGAAATATACTTTGCCACCAAGGCTATGGACACTTCACTGTCAGAATTCAACTACTAACGTGCTTCATGTGAGACTAATTCAAAGTGAGTTTATTACCATGAAAAGCAATAATGTTCTTAAATAAGGTGTAGGTGCAACAAAAAGCAATTATGTTTAAATCAAGGAGATATCAGAAAGATTAATAATTTGAACGTTTAATTGTGACATATCAACATATTATGTACTATACGACTACAAATTTTAACTATAACAATCTAGATTTAATAAACTTCGCTAAACGATTATTTGCATTTCGCAAGGTAACCGATAATAACAAAAAAATTACAACCTTAACAATACGCTGCGTTGTCTAGAATATTTTTGCTTCAGTGCGTCTTAAATTGACTTTAGCTACGGGAAAGTAGGAATGTCGCTGACATTCCCATATCAAAAGAAAAGATAATGATAATAATAATAATAAAAGATGTAAAATGTGCGATACAGAAGAAGATATTCCACCTGTAATAGTAGTAAAGATGACGATATTTTATAGTAGACGCAACCAGCATTCCTACGTCTGTGATGAGTTTAAGAGGGACATATTATACTATACCGTAGGAAACGTGATGTGTAAATGGAATATTTTTATTTCTTAGGCTGCTTCATTAAGTGCTGTATAATCATATCTTCAATATCGATTTTGCATGTAACAAGGCCAGCGCCTTAAATAAGCTTATTAATTTGCATGCATTTGCATGAACTAACCTTTATGTCTCTATTTTCTGATACAATCGGGCTCAATTTAAAGTATTTGAACTGAACCTGATTGCCTTTGGTTGCTAGCCTTCGCAAGATATGCAGGGTTCCCTCAGAGAAGTTAACTTTTAAAGTGCTATTCCTGAAACAGGAGTACACCTAAACAGTATTAGGCCATTATATACCACTATAATACTGAAATAATGTGGACAGAATTCTTACAAGAAGATCTATGTCCTTTGCTAAAGATCTGGAAATGTCGAACTTTAACCTTCCTATACTCACGTCAAAATGAAAGACGTATACTATACTATATAAATCGGTCTCACAAACCGTATGCGTGAGTATAGGAAGGTTAAGGGAATGTTAAGTATAACAAGGTCAAACGTAAACAGCAAGCGAATATATACTGCTTGCGGATTAAAGGTTAATGAATCTAGCCAGTGGTAGAGCAAGCTGCAGAAAACTTCAGAAATGTGGGCGCCACCCCTCACTGAAGACTTTAAGTGTCTGCAGCTGATCATATGTAGATGAAGATTATTTTACAGAAGATCTGTGTTGGATCGATTTAATTGACAGGCATAGGTTGCGGAACGAGCATTTCATCTACTAAAAATATTTGAAGCTGTTCATTCGTTTTAGGTCTTCCTACTGTTTTATATTACGTGTTCAAGGCCCATCAATGCATCAACGATTATCGAAAATGTAGATTACATGAAATAAGACGAATTATAAGGTCCGCTGAAAGTGAATCAATTCAAAGAAATTTAGCGAAAAATCATTGTATTATTTGGAACTTATCTTCCGTTTCACGCAAGATGTTCCCATTTAGTGTAAATACAGCCGAATGCAGGACACCACGAATGAAAGGCGTAGTGGTAACGTTAACCTACAGACCTATCAAGCTACGGCAAGTGATTAAGCCATAATAAATTTGTAAATTTGATAACTCACCTTAAAAAATGGAATTCAGTCGAGAATGGTATTGCGCAATAGTTTTTCAAAGATCTTTCATGATGAATTGGTTGTGAGAAAGTTATTTTCCCGTTCTCGCATCCACTGGCGCCGAAAGATTTTGCGTTGATTCAACAGCGAAAGTTCGAAAAACGTTCACGTTTCAACATCATCCGACAAAAGTTCAACTTAGGGTGGGACTGTTCTGGTTGATAAGAATTAGGTTTTCCGTAAATACAGGAGGACGCATTATAATAAGTAAAATGTGGGCAAACGATCCTATAGGAGACCACAGACGAGCAGCGGAGAGAGTAAAATTGGAAATTTTGACACATTTGCCATTGTGTATTTCCAAAAGTTTATATACGTAGAATGGTCAAGGTAACCGTGCGATATGATTCTATATGTCCGTATTTTTCTTTAATTTGTTTTTTTAGCCTACGGTATCGGAACCAGTATAAAACTATCATTAAAGATCTAACATAACATAGATATAACATTGTGTAATAATAACGTACAAAGCATAAGAACCTTTCGGTTTACCTGAGTATACGTATGTACGTATCCACTTATCCAGGAATATTTACTTAAGTGAATATACATATATCTGCGTCAAACTGAAGGCATTTTATGCCAGAAGTATCGCTTACCCTTTGAAATATCTGTAAACAAAGTTATCAAACTTATTGATCATATTTTTTGTCATTAACATGAAAAGTAGCATATCTACCAGCGCCAGTAGACATCCAAGAATGTTATTGTTTATACATAATTAATAATATACATAATCACCATATCATAAGACAATGAATTGTGATTTTACCCGTACCAACCAGATTCAGTTATAAGATACGATCCAACTATCTTTCTGGCTATATATATATATATATATATATATATATATATATATATATATAGATCACTACTTTTGGACTCCAAGACTCTTGACGATGTGATTTGAATGATTACTGGCATTTTTAGAATCGGATGTGTGACCGCGGGGTTGGATGACAAATTCTAAGCTCCCTAGCGAATTAACAAAAAGACCATAGCATTTGTCCCGTCTGGAAGTTGGATGCCATTGTCATCATATGAACTGCACGATATTGTACCTTGTAACCGTCTAGGTGTCAAAACGGCTTTAATACTAAATCATTTCCTTCTTTCACAAACTATACCTAAGATAGAAGAAACAAGAAAGTAGAGTGAGCAAACACAAATTCTACCGCACTGATAATAATTACAACGAGACTAGTTTTCAGTTGCGGTACAAGCTACGTTGCAAAATAACTACCAATAAGTTTCGAAAAACGAGTGCATGATAAATTATCATTAAGGAGTGTAAACCGGACTAACGCTGCCTCTCCACCCCTTCTCCCAAATTACGTGTAAGGCGCCAGCCTAAAATTCGGAAAGTTGGCACCGCCAGTCCGGTTTACACAACTTATCATGCACTCGGTTATAGAACCTTATTAATAACCAGAGACCGGGACTATATGTTTTTGCATATCGATAACTATCAACGGTATAATTGAACGAAGATCTGCACGAATTAGGATAAATAAAGGCATTTAGCACTAATTTAATGCTACATATTTCGAATATTTTGGCTTTTTCCACAGATTTCGAATATTTTAACATATTTGAAATTATATATATATATATATATATATATATATATATATATATTCTCCGTTTGAAAATCGCGTAATTTTTATAAAAGATATATAAACGATTTTCTGGGAAATTTACATTGTACGATTAGCGATGTTTCGTTAAATATATTGAAATATATATTACTTAAAAAAGGATTAATGCTTTTTCCAAGAAATTTATGTTTCTACATTTTTCTAAGAAATTGTTAATTGGTTTTAAACTTCCAAACGAAATATCATGTTCAATACTAAAGAGCAAAGATTATTTTGTTACGGTTTTTAACAATAAAAATCGATTAGAGGTAAGTGCCGGTTGGTTAAAAATAATTAGGTAGGAGGTGTACATACATTTCAGCATCTATCATATAAAAATGTTCATCATTTACAAATACCGAGTAAAGTGAAGTGTTACCAAATGTTATTCAAAAATGCTAATAGTGAAAAGCGATTTAGTAGCCTCCTGGATCAAGACCGTCCCAGAATTACTTTCGAACGAAAAAAGTATTCTGCAAAGCGTGCCGTAAAATGGTAAATTGATAATTTTACAAAACAATTTTATTTTATTTATTTAATTCAAATTACATGTTTATTTTGCGAATTCTAGTCTGCCATACAATTGGTTCAAAAACTTGCTTTAGATTGCTGAATAAAATTATTTTCATTAATAAAAATATTTTCCTTTAATTTCAAAATCATTTTCTTATCTTATATCTAAAAGGGTATATATATTTTCTACTATGAATATTGAGATTGAGCAATATGGCGATAAGGTGCTGCAAGTGTGAAAAGAAAATCGATAGATACGATGATTACATATCTTGCAGAGGCAAATGTGAGAGAAATTAGCATATCGCTTGTGTGAACCTAGTAGTTGAAAAATTTACTAGAATGAAAGCAAACGGTGAACTTGGTGAATGGATATGTGAAGATTGTAAACTGAAACTAACCTCAAATTCAGCAACAACAGAGGCGACATATGGAAATCAAAAAGTCGTGGAACAATATACGGGTGAGAATATTGATTCTATTATTGTATCTAAAATAGACACTATCGTTACAACAATATCAGACAAATTATCTACCATTGTACAAGAACAAATAAATAAATTAATTGCAAAAAATAGACTTCTGTCCAAGGAAATATCACAATTAAAGGATACTCTAAAAATTCTATCCCAAAAGATACAACAAAATGATACCAAAGAGAACCTCACAGATGTCGACACTAACAATAAAAATACAAATACCGTGATGGAGAGAAAAACAACAACAAAGACTAAAGCCCAGGAAAACACAACTGCGGGCAGAAAAATAGATAAACAAGAGATAATGAACTTTAGAAGCAAGAAACTATCGACAGCCGAAAACTCAAATAGTGACCTGTTATTCGCAAAGGCTCTTAAAGTAAATGGAACGCCAAGCATCTCAACTAATAATAATGATAATGAAATGTTTGGAAAAAATTACCATCCACAAGTATAACAGATAAATCGAAACCACATACACAAAGTACCAACGCAAAAACAATAATGAAACAATTGAAAGTCAAGAAAAATGGACTTACATAGCAAAGAGGAGACGAAGACGAAATATATCAATCGGCACAGCAGAAAATGAGGCCTCTAAACTTAAAGCAGCTGATAATATAGCTATTTGTGGGTAATATAGACAAAAGTAACACGAAGCAAGATGTGGAAGGCCACATTAAAATCATTCTCAAAAGCTCTGACTACGAATGTACAAAAATAGATACAAGGTATGGAGCAAATTGTTACAAAGTAGGCATAAATGAAAAATACTACGATGAATTTATAAAACCTGAAAATTGGCCTGCACGTGTAAATATTCGTAGATTTATATTTAACACAAACAATGATGCAAAGGATAAAGAATCAAATTTTCAGTTAAGGGTGAAAGACTCTATGATGACATAATTAATACTCCAAAACCAACAAAACCAAAAAGAACCTCCCACGATGGATATACTATATGTTAATGTCCAATGCTTAACAAATAAAATCGACGCAATCGAACTACTAGCACATGAAGAAAAGTTCGACATTTTGTGCATTTCAGAACACTGGCTTAAGATACACATCCATCACTTCAAAATTTACAACTACACTCTGGTGTCTTACTTTGTGAGAAAGATTTTTGTACATGGTGGAGTATGTATGTATATACCTTAAAGCAACTCAACCTTATAATGAAATAGAAATGGTATCTAAATTTTCGGTGGAAAGAACCTGTGAGATTTGTGGCATCTATATGGAAAAACAAAATTTGGTTGTACTATGTACATACCGTACTCCCAAGGGCGACGTCATGCAATTTTTAGAGATCATCTCAAATGCTCTCACAAAAATACTAGAGCAATATAATCAAAGTGTAAAGATTGTTCTCGCTGGTGATTTCAATATTGATATCTGTTGCCAACAAAGACACACGTGATTTCTTAAATATCTTACTGAGCTTCGGCTTGAAACATACAATCAATGAACCTATGAGAATTCAAGGCTCATCTGCAACTAAGCTAGACAATATATTTACTAACGTTAACGGATATACGGCCCACGTACTCCAAACATGTTTATCTGACCATTATGGGATTAAGTTCAGTACACTAAATAACCAAACAGCAGGACAAAATTACATTAAAACAAGAATACTTTCACAACAAAACTATAATATATTGGAAAATTGCATTAAATCACAAAAATGGACAAACTCATTAATATTTAATGACGTTGATATAAAATATGACCTGATTATAACACAGCTAACTTTATGTGTAAATACAGCCTTCCCTCTAAAAACTAAACCAGTCAGAAGAAACAATATCAGTCAACAAACTAACTTCAGTAACGAACTCAGGCAAATCAAGGAAACACTAACACTTATACAAGAAACATACCACCGCATAGGTGGCGATGATCTGAAACGAATATTTACCAATTACAAAGAATTTTACCTAAAGAAAGCAAGAGAAGGAAAAAGGATCAGATGTCTCAATTTTATATACAGTTCAGATAACATACAGAAAGGAATGTGGAATGTAATCAAAAAGAAACAGATATGTCTGCAATCTATAAACAAGTGCCAAGCCCGAATGGCTTGAACAAATTCTTTAGTACTATGGTAGGCGAACTTTAAAAAAAACAAAATAATTCCAATAGTCAGATAAAAAATTCAAATACTATACAACAAAATAATCATTCGTGCTTTCTAGCACCGGTAACATCTAATGAAATAAAAGCTATAATACAAAGAATTAAATCGAAAGATATATTAGATGCATATGGAATGAATACCAAGATGCTCAAAAGATGTTCTCAATGTGTAGCTGATACTTTCACCGACTTAATAAACGCTTGTTTTGAGCAAGGATCCGTACCTAGCAACATGAAAATATCTAAAATAACACCACTATATAAATCGGGAGATCCTGCAAGTCCCAGTAATTATAGACCTATTGCAGTTTTGCCTGTTCTGTCAAAACTCCTAGAAGCCGTCATCTTATCACGCCTCACAGCACTTCTGGAGAAAAATAACATCCTTACAAGGAATCAGTTTGGTTTCCGCGCGGGCAGATCAACGATAGATGCAGTTATATCTGTCTTGGATTTCATCTGGGATTCTTTGGAGGAAGAAGAGGATTTGATGATATTAATGTGTGACCTACCCAAAGCGTTCGACTGCGTGCAATATGATATCCTTATACGGAAGCTGGAGTGCTATGGTATCCGTGGTCAGGTATCAAAGTTGCTAAGTTCTTATTTTGAAAACCGAAAGCAGAGCGTTCACTTCAATGGTGTAACAAGTGAATTGCAAAGTATCAAACATGGAGTGATCCAGGGACCTCTTTTGGGCCCTCTATTGTTCTGTTTATATAGAAACGAGCTCCCGCAATACATTACCGATAGGGTCATCCAATATGCTGATGATACAACATTTCTTTGTAGAGGCACAAGTGAACAACAACTTGAGCAAAAGATCCAGAAGATCGGAAACTACAGCATGGTTTTCAGCAAATAAACTTACTCTGAATGAAGAAAAAGCTACAAAACTGACTTTTCAGGATCTGCAAGATGGTTGGGCAGTAGTAATTGATGCTCTCTCGAAAAAGCTCTCTTCAACGTTATATACTATACGTAGGATCAGAACAGTTACAAACAAAGAAACAGCTAAAACAGCGTACCACGCACTTTTCCATGCACAAATGAGCTATGGTGTTCAACTTTGGGACGAATCAGTACATGCAAATGATATATTTCTGTTACAAAAAGAGCTTTACGAATAATAGAACAAGTAAACCAAACGACGCATTGCAGACCACTTCTTATAGAGAACAAAATTATATCAGTTCCATCCACATATATATACAAACAATTACTCCGTGCTAAATTGGAGTTACCAGCACTAAAAGGAAAGGAGAAAAAATACCATTGCAGTTGAGATCCAAACAACAAGTCTTGGTACCATATCACAGACTATCTACCACGGATGCCAAACATAGGGTTGTTAAATAAGCTTCGGCCATCGTGGATTGAAAAACCATTTTGAGATTCAAGACCGATCTGAGGAATATTCTGGTGCAGAACGGCTTCTATACCATCAACGAGTTTTTAGAACCAATCAAATTAATGTGAAACTCGGATATATAACTACATATGTATAAAATAACATCAACATACACTTATATATGTACCTACACAAGTATGCACACACAAACATTATTATATAATGTAATTAATGTACCTATGTAATAATGTATGTTTCTTTGACGTTACCTTATACATTGTATACTAACGGTAAAATAAAGTCTATCTATCTATCTATCTATCTATATTGTATCTGAAAGTACTTTAAGGAAAAATTATGTTACAAATATATATAAGGACCTATGTAATTAATGAAATCAAGCAAACTGTAAATAACAATTTTATATATTTCATACGTAGTACCACAGATACTTGTGGACGCTATATGGAAAATTTATTAATGTGTTGGTTAAATAACAACACTCCTGGTAAATTCTATTTGATTTCGTGTAAATAAATTGAAAAAACTAACCATGCATTGGAGTAGCGTGGGTGTCATTCGCCCGGGACGGAGGAAAATTTCGCCGCCCCCTTATTTAGGTATTTCAATTTAAAACACTAAAATACGCGTATACGGTAATTCTAAAGAACTTTTCGGCAAGAACAATTATCATTATTGTGTATTGTACGGGTTACAAATAAAAAAGTGATGTATATATGTTTTACAATATAATAATCATATTTATTACAAAAATTCTTACACGTACCCCCTTACATTGACATAGCAGGTATACAACACTTATGATTATACCTTGATGCTCGACAAGATTAAGTTATTAGCGGAATGAATATAAAACACAAATCCACTTCCAACTAGAACGATGCTGTTACTATTTATATTTTTATTGAAAAACTAGCAGATACCCGTCGTGTTTTGAGTTTTTTCGGTAGGTGTGTAAACATAAAGATTTCTCGACGTTCCAACTTTGGAGCAAGGAACATATAATTGGCCGTGCGGTTCAGCAAGTTCAAACCAGCAACACTTACCATCTTGTTTCGTTGCACAATTTCGGTGGTCAACAATATGTTGCGAATGAGCATCAACGGTGAACCAACTTTTAAAGTTAAGATATGTGGTGGCATTACAGATGGTTCCAAAGAGTTAAGAAACTCTATTAGAAAGTTGACAGCTTGTTCCTCATCTATAACTGTGTCAATTGATTTGTACGTGACAACTTCACCGGGTAGCTTGAATTAAATTTGTGAAAATGACAAATGATTTATTTTGTTGACGTCATCATTCTTCGGAGCCAAACTTACTCGTTTTTACTGTCTATGAGATTTTTAATATTTGCTAATTCAATTATTTCACATGGTCGAAGTGATAACCACAAATGACAAAACTTTCTGATGACAGTGACAAATCAATGTTTCTGTGTTGACAGTCTGTATTCGGAAAAAATATTGTATGGGAAAAGTCGAAAATTCACTTCATGAATGGACCGAATGCATTTTTAGTGGTCTAAAGTCATCCTCGCGTTATTGCTTTTCTAATGAAACTGGTTTGGGGCACATCGGTTGGGTAGTTTCGAAGTCTATAACGGACATACAAACATTTTTTGTAGTCTATATATATATATAGATAGATAGATAATATAATGGTTAAATTTAAAAGCAAAACTGCTGTCTTTGACTAAAGCTTTATTCGTCTCCTTTTTTAAGAGCAGTCTTTTATTGCACTATCAATGTCTGTAGCATCACAAACATCTTGCTCAATAGACAAGATAGCACCATTGGTTAGTCTTACAGTACTCATTGTTGATCTTAAATAATTTTTGATCAATTTCAATTTTGAAAAATTCCTCTCACATTGCTTATGGCATTTGTGAGGAATATTCGAGCATTATTATAATAGTGGGCAGAGAATCTTCCAGTTTGGATTTCACAATAAATTTTAATAATTCAAGTGGGTCCGCATTAATTAATTTATTTTCGTTGCCTGTGCCAGCAATAAAAGTTCGCAGTCAAACTCGTTCCAGCTTGAAGTCCTGCAGATACGTAGTCTAGATTACATTTAGTATCGTCCGAATCTAGTAATATAACCAACGTCACATAAGCAAACTTATCCGCCAAATTCTGTAGCTGCCGAAAACGTTCACGAATTTCTACAATTATTATTATATATTATTCTACAATTATTCTACAATCTATCGTCTCAACTCAGTTTCACAAGACAAGTTAGCATTTCTGATTCCGTCGTCAAAAACCTGCCTTCTCGTCATACGCCGCTGAGGTTCCATGGAAATGCCAAGTTCTTCACACATATTTTTGCATAACTTACAGCACATCTGGCCATTCCTCTCTCTCGTTCCTCTATCAGTACCATCTGCAAATTATTTACTTTTTGAGCGCACAGTCTTATGTCAAGTCTCTTTGTTTGTAAATATTTTTGTGCATCATTCGCTTCTTGTAGCACCGGTAGCTAGAGGCCCAATAAACAAAGAAAGAAACTGCCTCCATCATAACTAGCAAAGTTCCTGTATCTGTTCTTGTATTTAAGCTTTCACCTATCTCTGCCAGTTTCTCCAAGGCGACGAGAATGGCTTTGTAATGATGCAATGTCATTTTTACGGCATCGCCTCTTGCACTCCAAGGCGTATCTCCTCTTTAAACTTTTGCCTGTAGCTTCCCAATGATGTGTTGACATGGAAAAAATGAATAGCAAGGTTTTAGTATGCCAAAAAAGTTAATAGACTCGCCTCAACTGAGGCAGCGTGTAAACAAACCAGAAATTATACTTCTTAATTATATTATTAACTGGTGCGCTGAATTTAAATTAAAATTAAGTTTCAATAAATGATGTTATGTTTCTTTTATCTGTAAACTTAATCTTATTGCCCCTACTTATAAGATGAATGATCAGCTCTTAACAAAACTGGATCTGGTTAAAGATCTTGGAGTGCTGTTTGATCATACCAGGCATGCCCGTCTAGACAATTCATAATGATCACTGGCTGAAATCTCTCTATTTTAGCTTCATTGATAGTAAACTGAAATACGCATTACAAGTTTGGTCTCCTCATTACATCTATCTCTAGTTATCGAAAAAAAATATTTAGCGTCGTTTCCTGAAGTACTTGTCCTCCAATTATAGGAAAATTGGTCATTGATAGTACGGTTCTACTTTTCAACTTAAACTTTCACGTTCCTAGAAGAAGAAGGCAAACTAGTTTCATTTGTTTGAGATTCGTCATCACGGTTAAATTTTTTGTGACTAAGATAATACAAAAGGTAATTTGTTATGTCTATTATCAAATGAGATGGAGAACTGTAATCCAATGTAATCTACTATCTACTATTTTGTCAAATTTAATACCAGCTTATTTTTTTACATAATATAGTAAAGCTATACAATATTCATAATTCTGTACTTAAAAAAGCTTAGATCATATTGCATAATTCGATGTGGAAGCAATTTTTAGGATTATTTTAAGGCGACATTTGTTTTTCATGTAAGAGCAATTATGACCACAATGTTTTTCTTGTTGTTTGAACAAATAGTGTAATTATATGATCAATAAAAAATAATTAGATATACTTACACATAAATATACGTCAATTTGTCCACTTGAAGTACAAATATGCAAAGTTGCGTAATACATATTTCACTTATTGTTAGTTTACACACTTTAATTCTTGGAATTTTGTGCACAAATAGATTGTTCTTTCATTGCAAATTATGGTAATATTGACTAAATATATTTTTCTATAATATATTGCGTTTCTATGTTACTATCACTCCAGATTGAGTATACAATTGAAGACTATATAGAAGAAATGTTCTGAACTACGCTGGTATGTTTCCGAAGTAATTACAGTTAAAACTTGAGTCTTGCAAACAGGAAATGGAAATCTTGCTCAGTATACAGGATATATTTAGCAGCACATTACAAACTCGTTTATAAATATTTTAAGACTTACTAATCTAGTTCGAATCAGATTGTGTGAAGTTCAATATCGTGCAATACATCCGTTGATATGTGTTAAAAGACAGGAAGAACTAAAAGAAAAACAAGAATATAAAATGTGTGGAGATGATTGGTGGATTGGATTTCTTTAACATATTTATTCCCAAGTACATTATTATTATTATGTGTTACAACGATGATACTAACTGACAAGGAAAGGTTCCTACGGCGCACACGCAGATTTCAATGAAACTTATTAGTAATTATGTAGAGCTGTTGACTATGTTAAGACTATGTAAGAAGCCGGTTTCTGTTTCTGCGATTAAAGCCTTTGAAGAGGTGAAAAGCGCCCCTGAAAATTTGCCTGCTTTTCGTTTTCCGCCAATTACTCCTAAATTATTTCAAGAACAGAATATTCAAACATATGTGCATATAGCGCTTCAAGAGGGGTATTGAAATGTCCGAATCGATAACCCTTATTCTTAAAAATATTATCCCTGCCATCCTTACCGATTTGCGGAAATAGAAATTTCAATAAAACTTGGTAATTATGTAGAGCTGATTGAAGTATGTAAAGAGCGGGTTTCTGTTTCTGCCATCAACCCCTTTGAAGAGGTGAAAGGTATCCCCAAGCCTGGCCGCGTTCCTTTCCAATTACTCTGCAATTATTGTAAGGGGAAAATATTAACAATATGGGTATATACCGCTTCAAGGGCTATTAAAACAATGTGAATCAGTAAGCCTCCCAAAAAATGCTCTCTCTCATCCTCACCGATTTCGACAAAACTCGCAAATTATGTAGAGCTGGTAGCACTATATAAAGAACTGGTTTCTGTCTCTGATCTAGAAACATCTGAAAGCTGGAAATAGGAATTGTTGTTTTTTGCCAATTAGAATTATCGCAAGAAAAAGGAATTTACTGACCGATAATGGATTTAAGCAAAAGTTAAAACCTATGCCTTTATATTGTCCGTGGACGCAGGACTAACACCCTACTTTGCCACTTTTGTTTTGGCACATAAAGAAAGTCATAGTGGTTTATTGTACATACTATATACATGTTAGTTCTCTTAATTTGTTAACTTCTTATGAGAATAACATAATTATACTTCAAACGCATTTGCAGCTTCTCTTTGTACATAGCATGTGTACATAACTAAAATGCGATAAGTACATCATGTCAATAGGAAATTTAAATAGAAATATTGTATACGCATATTTCAATATCCAGATTCTAGATTGAAGACGGGCGGTATTAACCAGTAGAGGTTATTTTATTTTTAAAATTTTAAGAATAAGTGTTATCCATTCAAGCATGTTAAGATGGCCCTTGAAGCTCTTTAGACCTACATATACTTGTATACAAGTTGCGGGAAACTCGCTAAAGGACGGGACTAGGAGGGGTAGCAAAGGATATTTTTTAATATATAATAAGCATATTCGATTCATTTACGATATGTTTCGAGAGCTCTGTTGACTAAATTACTATAAACTTTAGGAGTAACAGCGTGTTAGACTCTCGGGGAGGTCAAAGTGAAAAGACCTAAATGTTGCTAATATCGTTTATTGCTGCTACAGAATTTTCGTCCTCAGATTAAGGGCATCCTCAGTGTAGGCAACCGTGTTATTAAGATCCCCACAAATTACTTGGAAAATCCATAGTGAAAACAAGAAAAGCAATGACCTCAAACGCTTTTGGACCAGTAATGAAAACAGTTTTTACATGGTGTGATTCCACATAACTGCCAAGTTTCATCGAAATCGATTTTTCCGCAAATCAATGCAGCAATTGCAGAATAATTGCCAGAAACGATACCATCCGTGGGAGTCCTTGTCCTCATCTAAAGGCGTTGGTGGTGGAAACAGAAATTGGCGCTTTACATAGTTCAATAAGCTCTATACAATTACCAAGTTGGATCGAAATCGGTGTTTCCCGATTCAAATACGATATGTTTTAAAAGCCCCGTTGAAGCTCACACATCCATATAACTAAATATTTATTCAGCCGGTTTTTCCCACTTCAAAGGCTTTTGGAGCAGGAACAGAAACAGGCTCTTTTTAGTTTTATTAAAATCGGTGTTTTCGCAAATCAATGAGGATGAGAGAGAATATTTTTTTAAGAATAAGGGATACTGATTCAAACTTGTTTGAATTGCCCTCTTAAGGGGTCACGCCTGTCACGCGGCTGTAAAAGAAGCGTATGTTTGTGAATTTTTCCTGGGGGACGCGTGGTGACTTTTGAATTTCTCTTTCTCTACTTCAAGTAACATTGTTTTAAATATTCACTACGATTTCTTTATTCAAACAATATCCATAAATATAATGTACCCAATGGTTCGTGCAGACCACTATTTGGGAAACGTCTTTTGCGGTGACCACTGCTGCTCGGAAAGAAGATCACCTAGAATTAAAAACCAAAGGCCTTCAGTTTGATTCATAAATTATCTAGTACTTGAACGAAGGATTTCATCAAATATTGATTTTTGGATGAATGGCGGCAATTTTAAGTATAAATGACATTTTCGACAAAAAATGCTCTATTTTTGTTGATTTAAAAAGGAACCCGGCATTGGAAAGGAAATGCCTTCGTTTCAGTACTAGATTTTGATGTGTGGATAAAGCTTGTAAAATTTTAAGTTGATCGATTAAGTGGTTCTCGAGATATCGTGGTCACCGATTTGGAAAAGTTTTGGGTCGGGTTAACAGGTGGATGAAATGTAATTTGAGAGGCTCACGTAGAATTTTTCTTTCTGTCTACGAAACATTTTCCCTTCCCGTGTATTAGATTGAGCACACCGCTCGGCTGTCTATAGGCCCATCTCGTCTTCTGCTATCACATATCTGTGAGCGTTACGGCCACAGTGTACCCCCATCGCTTGCAGTATGCTCAATAACAAAATGAGCCCTTCGTTGATTCGACAGGCAGCAACGTGGGCAGTTATTTCGACCGCGATCGACCCACTCGTAATAATTTTCGGACTTATTTTCCAGATGAGCTCCCGTTATTACTTTGATTGAAACCACCTCTGCATATTTCCAATAAATTTTCCTTGCTGAGGTCTTCATATTAGCTTGATTGCTTCCAAGGATTTCGTAGGTAGAGCGTATAGAAAGGGTTACTCAAGGACTCTTTCATGGCTAACTCGTTCAATATTCTAAAGATCTGCGAATTTCTTCTCCCGATCAGACGGTCATTCTTGCGATCGTTCAACTTGCAAACTCTATAACTTTCTCAATTTTGAACGGATCAACTTGAAATTTTCAGGGAATATTCTTGAAATGTTGTACTTTGGGGATCCATCAAAAAACAAAAATCGATGCCATATGCCATCAACTGCCTTGTTACTGGTAAAAGCAGAAACCGACGTCTTACATAGTTCAACCAGCTTTACATAACTACCAAGTTTCACGGAAGTCGGTGTTTCTGCAAACCGGTGGGGGTGGGAGGAGTGATGTTTTTGAAGATAGGGTTACCGATTCAGAAATGTTTCAATACCCCTATTGAGGCGCTATATGGTCATATGTTTGAATTTTTTTTTCTTGAAACGATTTCAGAGTAATTGGCAGGAAAACAAAAAGCAGGCCAATTTTCAGGGGCGCTTTTAGCCACTTCAACGGCTTTAATCGCAGATACAGAAACCGGCCTCTTACATAGTCCAAGTTACTCTACATAATTAGCAAGTTTCATCGAAGTCGGCGGGTGCGGGTTGGGAACTTTGTGCATCATTTGATACATCGTTGCGTAATTAGTTTCTAAGCCCGCAATACACTATCATAAATTACATATATTTTTCATGAATTTAGCTGGGTATTATCGCCATACATTTATACATCAATTTATAGACGCAATATTTCAGATTTAGCTGAGATTCTACCTTCAAGGTTATTGCTTTAAATGTAATATTTCATGTATTTTACATCAAAAAAAAAAAAAATTGGATGTGTATTATCTGTTTATGTCCGTATATGAACGCGTCACACTTTTCACTAGATTTGAATGTAGTTTGGGATCCGTGGGTTGTATTTAAGAACCATATACCAATTTTGACGTTTCTACTATTTTCCTTGATTCGTGTATAAGTTTCTATTACCTTTTTACGTTTTAGTTAGGTATTTTGGTATTATTCTTTTAGGTATTCTTATTTTTGTTGATATTCACTGTATCCCACCGTGTAACGTGTAACGTGTAACGTTCTCTGTCTGTCTGTTTCGGTTTTTCTTTGTTTTTTTTTTGTGGTTTATTTTGAACTAATAAAAATGAAAATCGGAATACAAAGTGACACTGCGTTTGCCTAATGTTTATATTAACCAAAGTGTGAGTGCGATTTGATAATCATTGGATATTGATGAGTATTTTTCTTACGTATTTATGTGCGAAATACGGAAGAAATACAGGAAATATTTTATACATCCTCTGTAGAAAACGAACTTTTTATCGACTATACTAAGAGGTCATCCACATACATTGTGGGCGGTATTTCGGAAATTGGAAGAAAATGGCTACAACCATGTCATAGAAAACTAAACAGCCTACTAAAAACAAGAAAAAGGAAAGTATTGTACGAGATACACATAACAGCAGCTACATAACTGTGAAATGTAATGAAGAACAAACAAATAAAGACACAAGTGCGTTTATAGTTGCTGATTTGCGCATTAAATTAGCAGAATCACAGTATGATATTACTAACATTAGGGAACAAAAGGACGAAATTGAGAAGAGGTTGAAGACATACATTAACAAATGTGAGCATCAGATGTGATCAAGTACATGCGCGCAAAAATGACTAAACTGACGGAGAAAATAACTGTTGCTGACACTCAAACGGAAATTAAGGATGATGATGGGATAACCGCAACAAAAATTGCTGGAATTTACGATAAGAGATCTGTCGTTTTGGATGAGAGGGACAAGAACGACAGTTCGGCGGGTGATCAGTTAGGCATGTCGTCGCAAGAGACGAATTTGCAACATTCAAAAAGTAAAAGCAGATTGTTGGTACTCGCTGATGGCCACGGTCGTAATTCTGCGGTGACATTAGCGAAGTATGTGGAAGACAATGTTCAGATACAAACAATGTGTAAGCCCAATTGAGCTTTCGAGGAAGTGATGAGTGACGTCGACAACTTTTCTAGAAACTATAGTAAAAAACAAATTGTAATAATAATGTCTGGAACTAATGATGTGTTAGGGCGGAAATGTTTTAATGGGGATATATTTTCTAAGTTGAGGGTGTTGTCAAGGAAAACTAACTTATTGTATATATCAGTGCCATACTGTAATGATGACGAATTGAATAATGTATTTTATGACTGGAACTGCTATATGCACAACCTTTTTAATTCACTTAAAGTAGGCATGGATAACTATGTCGATGTAAATTCGTCAATTACGCGGTAACAGATGGCACGGATTGGCTTTGCATATGACTTCGTCGGGAAAACATCGATTGTTTTCCTATGTCGGTGTTTTGAGTTTGGAGTATGAAAGGAATGTCCAGTGGGACAGTGGGGAGAGGTCAACTTTTATTAATTTCGGTAATTTGTTTCAAGTTGAATGCGCCAAACGTGGACAACAAGGATACAAACTCACAGCTTACATTCGGGCCAGAATTTTTTCGGAGATGTCATTCAGAATGAACATGAAGCGATTTTAAGTATAGGTGTGCAATGTATTCGTAACAAAAATTTAGCGATTGATAACTTTGTGAATGGTTTGATTTGGTGAATGGTTAAATTTAAGTTTTTGTGCTTTACGAAGCTCTGGTTGTGTCATGACGAATCGGCTGCTGCCTGTTTGACAAACTTTGGTTTGGTCTCTACCTTCTGTAGATCGACCTTTATTCATGGGGCTGTTTGTATTTATATTCATAATACAATAAAAGGTTCAGAGATAAATAGAATTAGGAACATGGGAAATAAACTGTGGGATAGCCAGTGTTTACATAAAAATGTTGAACTTAGTAATTGTTGTTTTGCGTAGACCTCTATGTGAGAACTCTAATTTTGATATATTCTTAGATACAATTACGGACGTTTTATCTTACATAGACAATTCTCATACTACAGCTACGCTAATAGTTTGTGGGGACTTCAATTTGAGTTTTCTTAAGCCGGATTTAAGAACAAAAAAGGCTATTGACTTATTTTTGCAATTTAACTTAACAATGACCATGTTTGATTATACAAGGCGTATTGGCAATTCAAAAACATATCCGGACCATATATTTTGAAACTTTCCTTGCAATAAATCTGAAATTGTTCAGCTTGGAATATCGGATCACGATGGACAATTACTAACCCTTCAGATACAGAAGATTGAAGTTATGAAAGAGGTTGTTAAAGAACATCGTATTTTTTTGAGGCAAACATAGCCTTGTTGAGAAATTATTTGGATTGCGAGGCCTGGGCGGGTGTGTATTCTGCTGAATCTGCTGATGAAAAGGCACGCGCATTTCATTTACGTTCATGTATCATTTTAATAACTCATTTTCTTCTCATAAGATAGCAACAAAAGCAACTAAGAAAATACCATGGCGTAGCACAGAATTAAATAATTTAAAATAAATTTTACTGTTATTACATAGCGACTTTAAGAATAACCCTACTGGACATAATAGAGATGTATATATGCAGTGTAAGAAACATGATACGTCTTTGCTATAGGAGACAAAGCGAAAATATAAAAAAACAAAAATATATACGGAATATACAAGGTAAAAGTTGATTGGTGCAGTTGACCTGAGCAACCGTCCTTGAAGATCAAATTCACTCCCAAATCACGTGTTTCAATTTGCATAAGCGATATTTTCATATGGCGATAAACTTGCTCAATATCCGTAAAAATAATCAGTTATACAAAAAAGAAGTAAACTGTATATTAAATAAATGGTGTGGTCCCGAGAAGGATTTTTCCATTTCTGATGTGGTAACAAGTGTTAAATACCAAACAAAACGATAACTTCAAAAAACTGCAGCAGGCATTAAAATATAATTGGCCACAATTTATCCGTAACTATGTGTTTAAGGAAATTTTACAATTAGGTGCCAACTAATCTTTCTAAACTGATAAAGAACAATTGTATGGACCTTAGCATTTTGCCTTGAGATTCTGTTCATTAGGTCCTATTATTAGTTTTTAGTGGCTCGTTCATTCGCAGTAGTTTTTGGGTGTCAATGAGAACAATGTGACCATATAAACGATGCAAGCATTGGTTTGTTTTTTGTGTGAAGTAATATTCCGCAACAAGTAGTTGAATGTATAATTAATTATACAATAGGGCGGTTCGAGTTTATAGTTGTAGTTGTAGTTAGTTAACTGCGATTAAATAATATTGTTACTGGGTCTTCATTTAGGAACAAAACCCACGTGACCTCTTTTGAGTATGCAACCAATATTACAAAATGGTAATGTTAAGCATTAAAATCGGTAACATTTATTATTTATTTGAAAAGTTCTATCTTCTATATACACACAAAATATTTTCAGTAAGTTTCTATAACATAAATCTAGTATATTTTATGTTTATCATTTTATTCATTTCAGTTTACAGAAACTGCTGAAAATGGTCTTCATTAAATGTGGGCAAACTCGTCGCCTCAATTTTCTAAAACCTGTTTCAAGTTTTCTACCATTGTTATTAATTTTATGCTGCATTGCTACTTGCAGTTCTTACAGGTTATATAAGTTTGTTTTTGTGTATTTTAGTTTTTTAATTCCCAAATAAATAAAAATCGTGAAGAGTAAAATCCAAAAGACGTGGAGGCCATAAATTTATGGTAATTACTTTGTTATGCAAAATTGCTCTAACGTTTTTGACCTTTTATATATAGCTGTGTCACGTGGCGCATTGCCCTATTGAAGTAAACCGTGCTTCAATTCATTATCATCTAGTTCTTCCATGAACAAATCTAAAATGTGATATTAATGTAATGAAAAAGGTTGATCCCACTATACTAATTTCGACACAGCTAGGCCAAACTCTAATTTTTATAAGATGTAGATAGGATTCCATAAACTCATGTGGATTTTCTGTAGCGCATGTTCTATAATTTTGGGAATTAATACAGCTAGATAAATGGGACCACACTAAAAAGCCATATCCAATGTAGAATTACATGTTTATGAATCCAATAAACCATCGACAAAAACTTATTTGTTTGTCAAAATCAAGTGGATTTAATTTGTTGAACAACGCTTTAACCCATTAACGCCAAGATGATCAGAATTCTTACTAACTTTTCAACGTATTTATTTATTACGTAACGTAAGTTCGTATAGTTTCAAAATACGTTTGCCCCTAAACGTGTATGCAGTCGCAAGTCGGATGGCGGTCGCCGATGCGTATACTTTCGTTCATCGTACGACGGAAGACGGACGGATCTTCTACGGTCTCGCTAGGAGATTTGTACGTATCTGGTCTTAACGTACTGAAGCACTTATGAAATGTAGATCGAACGTCTGGGAAGGCGGTTCTCAGTTCTAAGACGTTCGGGTGGTCTTATACCCAGCTCGCATGTCCCTGCTTTGCTATATCTACATCCATATCTGTGTGCTTCGCCTTCCCTATAGTACCGACGAAGCCACAGAATGTTTATTTGAATGATTCGTCGATTCCTTTGAAACGAGGCCTAATGCAATGGGTTAAGATGATTCACTCGGCGTTCGATCTTTTCAGACGGGGACTGCAGACGATTGACTTGTATTCACCGATGGTGACATTCGATACTTTCCATCTTAGCGCGGTTAACAGACCGACGTATGCTCGTACGTCTGAACGTACGTTAAAATACACGCACGCACTGTCGCTAGCGTTTGATACAATATAAGCACTTACAAGAGTCAAAACATGAGATAAATTTAAATGTGGTACATCTACGATACCTATAACACATATAACACAAAAATTGAATAGTTTTTTTTTTTTTTAAATATAATAGTAAAATAAAAGGAACAGTTAATGAAGTTACAAAAATTACAAATCTTGATATATAGCAAATATTGAAACAATATTACATATACATATATCTTAATTCTAAAACAAATGTCTAAGTCTTTAACAAACACTCTCAAATTTTTTCAAAAAATTTTTAGGTATTTTGAAAAAATGGATTTTTGAAATTTTCGAAAATCAAAAATTGTTTTTAACAATTTTGAAAAACATTGAGAGTATTATTTGACTAATTTTAAGACATTTTTGTTCTTAGAAATTTTTTTCTAAAGTTTATAGTTTTTAAGAAAACGATAGATTAAGATTTTTATAAAATTTTTCATTCTCGCCGCCATTTTGAAAAAATTCGTCGATGAATTTTTTTGAAAAAATTCCTCTTAATGTTCGAGTGCCATGATCACCTCTGATCATAGTAAAAGTTGATACCTTAGCGGTATCATTGTGGAAAAAATGCGAAAATTTTTTTTTCACAGCTCAGATTCTGAAAGGGCATTAAATTTCGCGTAGGAATAGAGGTATTGCATTATTTTTTGGTCCGATAACATAATAAATAGACACGTTGAAAAGTTAGTAAAAATTCTGATCATCTCGGCGTTAATGGGTTAAGGATAGATTTCAACCTTCTTGCGGCCAAGGGATGTTATCAGACGTACATATGTATGTATTGCGATGTAAGAGAACCTCAAAATTATTCGCATGCGATACAGAGTGGAAGCGTGCAATTAGGGAAGAACTTACTGTGTTAGAGAGAAACCAAATTTGAAAATTCTGTCTGAGAAACGACGAGAAAATCATTGATTCTAGATGGTTTTTAATCAAGGGTTTGTGGACGTCAAATAAAGCAAAACTTTATGCCAAAGGTTTCTCGCAGACATGAGGACTTGATTGTGAGCAAATATTCTTTCCAATTATAGGATAGGACTCGATAAGAATCTTGTTGGCTATGGTAGTAAAGAGTAGATAGAAAATTATTCAATTTGATGTGAAAACCACATTTCTTTGCGGTGAATTAAAGGAAGCAATTTACAAGACACTTTTTGAATGGAGAAATATCGATGAAAAATAGTTTGCAGATTACAAGTCACTTTTTGGGCTCAAACACCGTCCCGATGTTGGAATCAAAATTTTAATCAATTTATGCTCAAAGAAGAAGTTAAACAACATACAGGTGTGTAGACAAACATACATCAACAATGAAATTCTTGAGAACTTTGCAAATTAATTACAAAACGAATTTGAAGTCACTGTTTGCAAACTTAAAAAGTTTATCGGTGCGGGGATTAATTGATTTATTAAACGAACTACTTGAGTAGAGTGATAGAGAAATAGCACCAGGTCTGCATGTGAGACTGGCAAGATACGATGAAATAATAAATAATATTCCTTAATACAGTACAATATTCCATATCGGTAGGTTTTTAGTTCATTCATGTTCGCAGCCAGTGTGACGAGATCTGGCATAATTTGCGTCAAATCATAATTAATTACATTGAAATGCTGTTAAGCGAGTAATAAAGTATCTGAAGGGATCTGATTTTGGAACTGAGTATTGGAGAGATTCATTTAACAATTGGTTATTCCGTCTCAGAGTATGGAAATGGCATCGACCTGCATTATTCTGTATCAAGATACGTTTCCGTAATGTCAAATGGCACTGTGAAATTGTCGAATCACACCAAAAGACAGTTACATCGTCAACCACTAATGCTGAATATATCGCAGCATCTGAAACGGTAAGAGAAACAATTTGGATCCGTGAATTCTTGATCTATATTAAGACACCAACAAGAAAAGCACCTATATAGAAAATGAACAATCAAGCAGCTCTTCCTCTTGTGAAAAATCCAGCCCTTCACAAAAGAACAAAACATGTGAATATCAAGTACCACTACATCTGGGACAAATTAAAAGATTTGCGTAAGTTTTACACCATTTATTATTATAATTATTCACCCAGATTATTTCTCGAGATCATTTTAATTAACTAGGTATAAAGAAACATATTTCATTCTTTAGTTGAATTATATTTTCAATGCATACTTTGTGGAATTGTCTTATGTTAATTAATATAAAATGTATTTCGAAGCGATATAATTCTTTGTGGTTTCCTTTTAACCTTCCTATACTCGCGTCAAAATGAAAGACGTATACTATACTATATAAATCGGTCTCACAGACCGTATGCGTGAGTATAGGAAGGTTAACAATGCACATTGCACAGTTATACAACCATAGACTATAGTATGACTATATAGTGAAGGACGCAATTGGTGGAAATGTTGGGTTTTAAATTTGCGTGTTCCATAGTTGCCATGTGAAATTCGTATGGCAGTGGCTTTTGTTGATCTATGTAATGTTCGTCTTTAATGTCATAGTAATAGTTTTTCCGATTTCTAGATGATCGGCGGCCCCTGTGGGACTATATAAAGCATAGGTTCCCAATCATTTTTGGTCTACTACTCCATTCTGAATAATAATAATAATAATAATAATAATAATAATAATAATAATATTTTATTTCGTGCCCAACAGTACAAAACCACAACGGACACATACAATCAAGCTAAATACACTAAGCAAAGAACAATATGCAACAATTGAACGAAGAGATACACCCGTCCTCATATTAAAGTATTTCTATAACTATACATAGGTACATACATATATGTGCTACCTTATATACTGTGTGTCTAGCTAAGTTCGCGACAAATGGAAAACTTTTTTATTCTTGGGTTTATGAAAAAAGTTATTCTTTATAAAAAGTCTTGCTTCATCCAAAACTTAAATTCAAATTGTCAGATTTTAATATTTGTTAGTCATATACGAGATATGACAAAAAGTATGAAATTAGTATAAGAGTAAAGTACCTTTATTTTCAATAATACTTAAAATGTTATAAGGAATAGTCGTTCAGAATTGGAAATTATACAATTTAAATACAGCATTTACACAAAGAAAGCATTGAAAATGTTACACAAATGTTTCAACATATCCGCCTTCTCGTTCCATAAATGTAACGGTTCTATCACAAAAATGCCTTAAAACCCTTCTAATTGTTTGTGGAGTTATTTTACGGATTTCTTCTCTAATACATTCTAGATGGCCTACATCCGTAAACGGCGCTTGAATATAAACATGTTCTTTTAAATAACCCCACAAGAAAAATCAAGTGGGGTCAGATCTGGAGACCGAGGTGGCCAACGTATTGTGGAAAAGCGGTGTATAACCCTTTCGTTAAATCAATCTTCAACATATTGCCTTACGTCCAACCTGCTATGACAAGGTGCACCATCCTGTTGAAACCAAATATGTTGGTGTTCCAGCAATGGAAGATTGTCGATAAAATTACTAATTTCACTTTGCAAAAAATTTAGATACCGGTCGGCATTCAAAGATTGGTGAAAAAAGAAAGGTCCAATTACATAACTTTTGTAGATTCCGCACCATACATTTGTCTTGAACGCATATTGACTTCGAGTTTTTATTGTAAAATGTGGGTTGACATCTGTCCACCAACGGCAGTTTTGACTCGATACAGTTCCGTTCGATGTAAATGTTGCTTCATCGGAAAATAAAATTTGTCTCGACACAAAAGGATTATCTGCTAATATTGCCTGAATGTCGGCACAAAACTCCAATCGTCTGTCATTATCACCTGGTCTTAGAGTGTGTACAAATGTAGGCTTGTAGGGATGAAATTTGTTTTTCTTTTAGAATTATAGCTACCGAATCTTTGCTTATAGTGTTTGACATCAACAATGCTCTTTTCCGAAACGAACACCTCGGTTGTTCTATTGCTGATAGCATCACTTCTAGTTCATTTCATTTCGTTATCAGCAACATGGTTTTGGCGTTTGTTGTTAAATCTGTTTTCGACATTTCCGAAAGCCACCTCGGTCTCCAGATCTGACCCCACTTGATTTTTTCTTGTGGGGTTATTTAAAGAACATGTTTATATTCAAGCGCCGTTTACGGATGTAGGCCATCTAGAACGTGTTATTAGAGAAGAAATCCGTAAAATAACTCCACAAACAATTAGAAGGGTTTTAAGGCATTTTTGTGATAGAACCGTTACATGTATGGAACGAGAAGGCCGATATGTTGAAGCATTTGTGTAACATTTTCAATGCTTTCTTTTGTGTAAATGCTGTATTTAAATTGTATAATTTCCAATTCTGAACGACAATTCCTTATAACATTTTAAGTATTATTGAAAATAAAGGTACTTTACTCTTATACTAATTTCATATTTTTGTCATATCTCGTATATGACTAACAAATATTAAAATCTGACAATTTGACAGGAGTTGGCAATGGAGACTGTAGTCATAGATAATCTTCGATACTTTCCGGGTATACCTGACGACGCAGCATTTATCAACATTAAGGTGAAGTTTATTGTGGATACACCAACCGCTAATAATTGCTAGATTCTCTTGTAGAAGCCTGGCATCATGAAGGGATTCAATTTTATGAAATATTTTTAAATCATCTGCAAACGCTACATAACGGCACGTCAATGTTTGCAAGAGGTCATCCATAAATACCAAAAACAGCAGCGGCCCTAAATTGGAGCCCTGCGGGACGCCAGATGTTGTTAAATATTGCTTGGAGGAGAAGCCGTTGTAAGTTACATAGTTGATTCTGCCAGTAAGGTAAGATGCCATTAATTGCAGCAATGAAGCGGAAAAGCCGATAGCACTCAACTTCTAAATCAATAAGAAAAAATCAATAGAATCAAAGGCTCTCGTGAAGTCGGTATAGATGACGTCCAACTGTGAGCGCTGATCAATAGTCTCGCAAATCGTTTGTGTTACGCAAGCTAGATTAGTAACCGTTGACCTACCCTTCATATAACCATGTTGGTGCTAAGACACTTTGATTTTGATACTACTGTAAATTAAATGTATATATATATATATTTCGTGACCTTTTATACTTATCTTATATGATAGAGATCTACCACTAATAGGTCAATAAAACAAGGCTGGTTTGAGCGATAGTTATATTTTCAGAACGTTTACAAACGTTTTCGGAACACCTTCGTCAGTGAAAATATAACTAGATAAATATATAAACAAACTTTTGTTTTTTATTTGGGACTATCAACAAAAATTTCCGTAAGAAAGGATAATATTGATGAGATATTAGATTCATTTAATATAATAATATTTTGATGTTTCTGAAAAATAATTTAAATGTCTTCCTGTATTGGTAGACTTTATATGCCAATTTGTTTTCACAATGCCGTTATTATGCATGACTGTCACGTTCAGGAAATTCAATGAGTTATTAGATTCTCTCTCATATGTAAATTTTAATCTATTATGATAACTATTAAATGAATCTAATATCTCATCAATATTATCCTTTCTTACGGAAATTTTTGTTGATAGTCCCAAATAAAAAACAAAAGTTTGTTTATATATTTATCTAGTTATATTTTCACTGACGAAGGTGTTCCGAAAACGTTTGTAAACGTTCTGAAAATATAACTATCGCTTAAACCAGCCTTGTTTTATTGACCTATTAGTGGTAGATCTCTATCATATAAGATACTACTGTAAATGGAATCATATAAAATTTGTTCAAAAACCTTTGAGAAATTACTCAGTACAGAAATTGGTCGATAGTTGGTGATTATCTCTGGTTTGCCTTTTTTGAAAACTGGCGTAATTCTAGCAATCTTCCAAACCATTGGAAAGACACCGGATTTTATACATAAGTTATAGATAGCGCATAGCGGGATAACTAGAACCATACGACAGTCTCTTGGGAAGAATGAAGGAATTTGATCCTCACCGGCAATAGAACCACTTTTAAGTTTAACAATGCTGTTAACAACCTCTGCCTGAGTAATAGTTTGTATACAAAAAGAATCGTGAAGGGAGCAAGTATCAGAAATACGGATCTCGTTGCTAGGTATAAAGTTTTTAGCAAATGCATCGGCAAATGCATCAACTATAGTTTGTGGTTCGCTCAACTTTGTATCACCATGAAACAACTGCCCTGGAATGCGTGACTGACTCTTTTTGTATTGATATACTGCCAAAATGCTTTAGGGTCAGACCTCAGATTAGTTTGAATTTTATTGAGATAGGCTGCGTGACAGATGCTTATATCTTGTTTAGTAAGCTTACGTAATCGCGCAAAATCATCATAAAACCTAGGGCTACTAGTAGTTACCCACTTTCGGTGATAGTAGCTCTTTATTTTAAGTTTATTAATTAGAGGCTTGCTGAACCAAGGAGGATAAGAAGTAGGCCTATACTGAGAGGTCGGAACAGATTTACTCACTACTCTGTACAATGTTTGATAAAACCGGTCGACAGCTGTATTCACATCCTCCGCGCTCAAAACACAGTTCCAGTCGGCGTTGAACATGTCACTGTAGAGAGTATTAAAATTAGCACGAGAAAAGTTGAAGCGTAGATTGGTATTCGTCGGAAAACATTTCATTGAAGATGCACATGGTACGCTTAAGAAAATATGCAACGCTGGATGGTATGAGTCCTCAGGAACAATAGGACCAGTAGAGTGATTGACTAACATGTGAGAATCAATGTTGCAAAACACGAGGTCAAGAAGGCGTGAGTTAATATTGAGAACGCTATTAAATTGGTCAAGACCCATGGATAAAGTAAAATTGTTTATAGATATATATTTAGGATCGGTAACGTTTGGAGGAAAGTAACTTCTTATATTGAAATCGCCGACCAACATCAGTGGAACATCTGAAATTACCAGCTCAAGAGCCTCAAGGAAGAGAGTAATGTCGTCTGCCGACAAATATGGTGGTACATACACTGCCACAACTATAAAGCGGAAATTCCTGTAAGTGCACTTAGTGATAATAACATCAATCAGAGGGCTAAAGTTGTCAGAGAAAGCATGCTCAATGATTTCACATGATATAGTTGCATCAACCGCAATAAGAACACCGCCTCCCCTACTCAACCCAGCAGCCTCATAATTCCTATCCTTACGAAAAACAGTATAAGATGGAGGTACGAATTCACTATTTTCAACATCAGCAGATAACCAGGTCTCAGTGAAAATTATGATATTGAAATCACAAACAAAACAATATTCATATATTAAATTAAGTTTAGTCCTAATCCCACGTACATTTTGGTAATCTATGCCTAATTGCGTGTCGATGTTACTGTTAGGGCCAACTAGTTTACCTGTGTCAAGTTGCTCGAAGTAACAACTGGTATGCCGTTTTTATATTTCACTACCAAATCTGTCTCTCCACTCTCTAAACGTCGTTCACACTCAGACTTAACTAGCTGGTATAATTTACGCTGCATCTGTGTTTTGTCGCTGGACACTGAAATATTGCGGTATTTTTCGAAGTTCTTAAGCTTTATACAATTTCGGAAAGCTATTGACACAAAATCGGCACATGGCAGACGAACCTTAATAGGACGTTTCATAATCGGCTTGGTAATATCGAACTTATATATATATATAATCAAAAACCCTTTTACCAATGAGGTGTAGGGGCAATTCCTAGTCTAATTGTAGCCGTGTATCAATTTATGCCAGTCCTTCTTATTCCTCGCTAATATTCTTCCCTCGTTCCATGTCAGTCCTCTTCTTTCCAATATCTTGTTTATCATCTTGTTCCAGGTCTGTTTAGGTTTTCCCCGCTTCATCTTTCTCGTTGTTTTTGCTTCCCATATTTTTTTACTTGTCTTTGGCTGTTCATTCTCTCGAGGTGTCCCCACCAGCTCAGTTGTCTTCTTTCAATAAATTCCAGGATGGGTTCAACTTCAAGGTCTTCCCTAATTTTCACGCTTCTTAGTCGGTCTCTTTTGGTCACCCCTCGAACTCTTCTCAGATATTTCATTTCCGCGGCTTGTATCTTGTCTTTTTGTCTTTGTGACAATATCCATGTTTCGCATCCATAGGTAATTGTTGGTCGGTAGATAGCTTTGTAAACATTCATCTTTGTTTTTTTTGATACTTCTTTCTTTCCTATAAAGTTGTTGTTCATTGCATAATAGAGTTTTATTGAGTTTCCAATTCTCTCATTTATTTCCGGTTCTTGATCGCCTTTTCGGTCTATCAGCACTCCCAGGCATTTGAACTGACTAACTTGTTCTATTTTTGTGTTCTCAACTGTTATATCTATTGTTTCTTCTTCCTGTCCCAATACCATCACTTTTGTTTTCGTCTTATTTAATTTCAACCCATAATTTAGCAGTTCTTCGTTCCATACTTGTAGGTTCTCCTGCAGGTCATGCTTATTCTTAGCCACTAGCATTATGTCATCTGCGAATGCGCATTCAGAAAGTGATACTTGTTGCAGTTTTCTGTATCCTACGGATATTCTCTTTGTTCTGCCATTACACCTTCTGGCTATTTCATCCATATAGATATTAAACAGTGTGGGGCTCAGTCCTCCTCCTTGTCTTAACCCATTGTATGTTTTAAATGTTGCGGATTTATAATTTCTCCTAGTTACATAGTTGGTAGTATTTTTATAAAGACTTTTAATGGCCCCGATCAATTTATTATCAACTCCTATTTCCTGTAAGCTATTCCATAGTCTAGATCTTGTTACCGAGTCGAATGCCTTCTCCACATCTATGAATGCTAGATAGATGTTTCCACCACGATGTACCGTCTTCTCGGTTATCTGTTTTATTGTAAATATATGATCTTGTATGCTCCTTCCTTTACGGAAGCCGCTTTGTGAATCAGACACCGATGCTTCTGCGTAATGTTGCAATTTCGTATTTAGGATTTGTTCATATATTTTAGCTCCTGTACTTAGTAGGGTGATTCCTCGGTAGTTATTACAGTCGTTTTGGTCCCCCTTTTTAAAGATTGGTAGTATCACCCCTATTTCCCAGTCTTTTGGCACCTTTTTTCATTCCATGCTTTGTTGCATATTTGTAAGAACATTTCCTCTTCCATATTACCCATATATTTAAACATTTCGCCAGCGACTTTATCATGACCTGGTGTCTTGCCGTTTTTTATTTTCTTTAGTACGCCTCTCAGGACGGCCTTTGATATATTATCAAGCTCATTACCTTCTACATTCTCTTCTAGTGATGCTTGTTGTTCGGTGTTGTTAGTTTCTTCTGCACTTTCGTTTCCGGTGTCCAGGAGGTTCTGAAAATATTCTTTCCATCTTCATTACTGCTCCCTCCTCCTTTAGTAAACGACCTTCTCTGTCCCTAACCGTCAATGTGTCACTCGTTTTGGTTTCCCTCAATGACTTAAGCACCTTATAAAACAGTTTTTGATTCTCCTTGCTGTTATTTTCTAGCTTTTATCCAAAGTCATTCCATGTTTGTTCTTTAGCTTTTTGGACTTTCATCTTCACTAGTTTTCTCTGAGTTTTGTAATTTTCATAGGTTATTTTAGTTCTATTTGTTAGATATGCTTGCCACTTGTTCTTCTTAATTTTTATTTCTTGTTTAATTTCTTGTGTCCACCAAGCGGTTTGTTTTCTTTTGCTAGTTACTTTACTAGTGCCACACACCTCTCTAGCTGAGTCAATAAGGATGATTTTTAGTGTTTCCCACATTTGTTCTAGCGTTTTGTTATTATTGTCGTTCATCATCCTTGCGATTCGCTGTTCTACTTTTTTCATATGTCTTAGCCAGTTCGTTGTCTTTAAGTTTATAAACTCTAATAGTCTCAAATTCAATATTTTTTGCTTTTGTTTCGTTTGATTCTTTGTCGACATTCCTTCTTTTTATCTTCGCAACCAACAGGTAATGATCACTACCTATTTCCGGCCCTCTTCTAACTTTCGCATCTAGTACTTTATTTTTACTTCCACTTCGTGTCAGAATATAATCTATAATTGATTTTTCTCCTCTGCTTGGTTCTTCTCTAGAGTATAGATGCATTTCCTTGTGATTGTACATAGTATTCGTTACGATAAGGTTATGCATAAGGCAGAATTCTAATAGTCTTCTTCCATTGTCATTTCGTACCGTTTCTCCGTATTTGCCAATCACAGTTGGAAATGTTGCGTCTTTCTTTGCTACCCGCCCATTGAAATCTCCAAGTACGTATATTTCCTCACACGCTTCAATTACTTCTGTTAGTTTTTCCCAAAACATATCTTTTTCCTGTATTCTTGCATCTTCGTTAGGTCCATAAACCACTAGTACTGCCCATTGTTCACCATTATCTTCTTTCATATGTATTAATAGAATTCTCTCCGTAATAGCTACCCATTTATACAACTTGCTCTTAATTTTGTTATTTATTATACAGCCTACTCCGGCTGCTGCTCGTTCTTCCATTCTCACACCACTATAGACCAGCATATGTCCGTTATCCATCTCGGTTATCTCCTGGCCCTTCTTTTGTTTCCGTTATTGCTAGTATATCCAGATTTGTATTTTTAAATTCTGTCATTAGTTCATTTTCTTTTCCATTGATACTTCGGACATTCCATGTTCCCAATTTCCATGTGTTCACATTATTTTTATAATTCTCATTAGTATTTTGCGTAGGTTCCTCTTTCTGATTTTGGTTTTTATCCGTATTCATTCGCCCTTACGTCGCCTGGTCATATATCGTGTTTGTTTGGAGGTTTACTAGTTTTTGAAGTTGGATTATTTTGTTTCTTTAGTCTTCCCTCCTCCCTATTCCATCTCCATTCTTCATTTCCTATAAGAATTTTCCTATATCCAATCTTAATTATTGCTCCATTGTTCTTCTCTTCCCTAGCCCTAGTTCGGATTTGTTTTTGGATATCTCTATCGTGTTTTGAAAGGTCTTGCTGTATAAATACTTTATCACCCGGTCTAGTCCTAAGCTTATTTTTACTTTGCATAATCTTGCTCTTTTCTACTGGGTTAGGCAGTTTTATTAGACATGTTTTTCGCCCAATTTTATTGCGTTCTCAATTTTCATTCCAATTTGTAGTTCATTTTTCAGAAAATTTTCCATAACATTCGTTAGGGTTCCTTGTTTGTTTGTATCTATTTTTAGTCCTTGTATTACTACATTATTCGACCTGTTTGCATTTTCCATGTGTTCCATTCTGCCCTCGAAGTCCATTATCTTCTCTTTTAGTTTTAAATTTTCCTGTTCTAGGTTTTTATTATCGATTCTTAGTTCTTTGATTTCTTCTCGGAACTCCTTTTGCTCCTCTCTCGTTTGTTTGATTTCAGTGGACATATCGTTTATTTTGTCATTCATGTTGCGCATCATATTCATCATCATTTCTATATTTTCTTCCATTTTTGTGTTATATTTTTGTGGAGTTCTATTCATTTTTTTGTTCCTCTTGAAGACGGTTTCGTCATTATCATCTTCTTCTCTATCGGTTCTCCTTTTCTTAGAATCGATATCGATATCGAACTTACCTAAGCGAATTGGTGCAACATCATCAATAGGTATACTTAAGTGATTCAATATTTCATTCACATTAATTGACAGTTTATCATCTACTTCCTGATCTCGCTTAGAACCACGCTTTGTTTCGATAAGACCGTAAATAATTAAATTAGTACTACGACGTTGCAAAAAAACTCCCTGCCCCTTTTTCAAACAAAAATTAAAATAAAGAAATACACCGACTCTCATTCTTCAAATCAATAGCTCACTCAATAATCCATAGTTTTCCAATATTCTTGGATCAAAGCCTATTTATTCAAACAGTGGTTCGATGGCGCTCCCCTTAGATGAAGCATGAAGTATGAACAGATTTTAAAGATTACTTTATTAAAAGATATTAACAATATTGGTGCATTGGTCAAAATTTGATTAACAAATATACATTAAAAAATTGATGTAATCTTATTAGTGCGAGGGCTGAGCTTAGTGTAATGACACTAATTTTTCGATATTTGGTGTCATGTTTGTCATCGGCAATCTTAAATAGCCCCATTCCACTAGTGACCACTACCACTAGTCTGTTTTCTTTCTTTGTTAGTAAATTGTTGACTACACTAAATCCTCTTTCGGCTAAATATGATGATGGTGATGCGATGAAAAACTTCTTTGATGCAAAATTCTCGATAAGCTTTTTTTAAATTCAATTTTAATCCTTCACTTGTTAACAATTCTATCAACTTCTGCAGTGATAATAATAATGATTATGTTGAGCACATCTTGAAATTTATTTGTATAATCTTCTATAAGTGCTTCCAAATCCTAGCAACATACCACAATACGAGGGATAAGTTGAATTTATTGAGAATAAGAAAATCTAATAGCCTGTGAAAACAATCACACAGTGTTTATTTAGAGCAACCTTTTATCATTTGACGTTTAGTTGTTGAATGTACGTTCGTTGCAACTCAGCTGCTTATTTTTTAATAGTAAAATAAAATGGAATTAACCACAGAGCACTTTCGAATCATAATTTACTATGAATTTAAAAAAGGTTTAAACGCTTATGAGTACAAAGGGACTTTAGATCCAGTTTTTAGTGAAGAAGCACCTTTCTTGCCTACAATTTACCGATGGTGTAAGGAAGTCGAACGCGATAGGAATTCTGTTCAGCATCAAAAAGGGATGAACGACAAAAACATTGCTGCTGCTAAAAAATAATTGAAGAGGGCAATAAACCCACTTATGCGGTAATAGGGCATCAACCCAAGATTGGATCCTCAACTGTTAAAACAATCATTCACAATCACCTGCATTTTTAAAAAGTGGTAAGTCGTGTTGTGCCGCATCACCTTTCGGACTTCCAATAATCAGAGCATGTGAGAATTTACCATAAAACTTTAAATTTATTAAATAATGGTGGGCACCAAATGTTTTCCAAAATAGTGACAGGTGACGAAACTTATATTCCCTTTTTCGACCTTCCTACCCGCCAAGTCGTGTATGGATTCACAAAAATGGGCAAACTCTTACAATAACCAAAAAGCGGCGAGCTATGAAAAAGGTTATGTATACGTTATTCTTCAGAAGTACGGGCTTAGTAAATGCAATTAAGTTAGATGGACAAAAGACAGTTACAGCTAAGTGGTAGATTGACAAATATTTGCCTGAAGTGTTCAATAGAGTTCCAGACAAGGTAATTATGCGCCACCATGACAAGGCATCGTCCCATACGGCAGTTCCAACTCTCCAGTTTTTAGCTGAAATAAATATATAAGTAATAGAACATCAGCCATACTCACCTGATTTAGCAATATGTGACCCTTGCCTATGTTTTGGGCTTAAACGAAATTTGTGGGGTAGAAGCTTTTCGTCTGAAGAAGAGATTGACACCGTAGTTCATGCTTATTTTGAAGGCATTCCGAAGAAAGATTGGTTGGAAGCTTTTAAACGGTGGAAAGAAAGAAGGGTCAAGTGTATAATTGCTGAAGGGAATTACTTTGGGTATATTTAAAATAAAAGCCTAGAAAATTTTAACCCTGTTTTCTATTCTTAACAGTTTCAGCTTATCCCTCGTATTATCATCATTTGCTTCGACAGAGGAAAAGAACACCAGTAATCTCACCGATTTAAATGAATTTTTGTGGATTTATAGATCGATGTAGTGTAAAAGTTTGCGGGGTGTGCAGTGTTTTAAGCTCAACGCCATTCTTCGCTGTTTGATGCAATAACTCAGAAACTATAAGAGATATCAAACAGAAGTTAAGATAAGATTAACAATGGTGTAAATATTTTCCTTGTAATAACAGATGAAGGGTTGTTTTCATAAACATATGTATATTTTTGATGGGGAAAATATTTGCGCCATAGATAAGGACGGGTAAAAGAGTTAAAATCTTGTTTAAATGCCTTTCTGATATATCATAGTTTCAGAGTTATTGAGTAAAACAACGAAGCGTAGGGTTGAGCTTAGGGCGCTCTACACCCCGCGAATGTGAGACTGGGCAGAATGTTACCATAAGTGTTTTTAAGTTATTTGAAAGTATTCGTTTCTTTCTTTCTGCAATGGGTAATTCAGAACCAGAATAATGAAATTCAATGTTATGTGCTGTGCATTTAATTTAGGTATCCAAACTTAGATCCTATTTCATACATTTTCATATGTAAAAGACTCAAGTTTTTCAACGTCATCTGTATATTAGTACATTATTAAAATTAGAGCAGTACGCCCTATAAAATCCTATTACCCAGTAAACATTTTAAATTTCGTGGACAGTTTAAGTTGGTAGTTCCGGCAATAGTGGACATACTCGCTAATTTCTAAGCACAAAGCATGCAAATATAGTTACTATTGCCGGAATGGCCAACTTAAACTATCCGCGAAATTTAAAAAATGTTTACATATTACATTTTTGATATAAAATATTTTTGCTCTGTAGAACATTCAGCGGCGTCAGTTAACACCCTTTTCTGCTTGCAGATCACATCCTGTTAACCAGGAAATGGATAACAGTAACGATAACTACGTGAACGGAGATATTTTAAATTTATTTTCCATTCATGGAGAATACAGTAAAATTCTGAATCCCACATGTCGTATTTCAATGACAGATACCCTTATCTACCACCCATAGCGAAGAAGAAGTACTTCATACTACTTCTTTACACTACTTCACTTCGTATTTACTTTCGAAGAAGCCATTCGAAAGCAGTTCTAATTCTATAGAAGAGGTCTTCACCAGTATGCACTAGTCTGGAATACACAAAATTTTTCAAATGCCCCCATAAATAAAAATCGAGTGGTTTTCAGTGTAAGTGTTACCAAAGCACTTATCTTCGACCTAAATTCAATCCTTCTTAGGAGCTGAAAGATAACACAAAGCGATATGAATAAGGGTGTAACTTATGTTTTTCGCGTGCCGTGGTTGGCGACATTCCTAAAAATAGTTAAAGAGATTAAATGTACCTTTGATATTCAGTATTTATTTAAATCGACGTAGGCGGCCGATATAGATGCATTTGGATGGATACTAAAATTAGCAAAGATACTGATTTAATTTTGTTCCTTGTTAGTAACTGATTTCTAAATATCTGTCTTATTTATTAGTGCATTATCAAAACTCAAAAAAGAATTGATTTTATCTTCGTTAACTTCTTTTTCGTCATGAAAGTACATATTTGATTTTGCGTCTTGCATGAATGAAAAGTAAATTTAAAATATCCTCGTTGGAGCAGTTATCTTTATTTTTAGCAATGTTTTTGTTAAGGGAAATGATTTGCAAATACGGGAGTCATCTGACGCTGCTAAATGTTATATAAAGCAAAACATATTCATTCAATATTTAAAATGCAAGGGCTACTATTAAAGGATTAGATATCAAATTTCAACTAGTTAGCGACCTCTGTGGCTGCAAAGTCGTTCTTTACATATACCATCATCGCTTCCATTTGTTAACCATTTTGAATATTAAGAATACGTAATGTATGCAAAATAGATGCAACTAGAATCTGTGGACACTTTCTCAAGATGGACGTTAACAAATTTTATGCTCATACCAATTAGAGTTTAATCTCTAATATGTACACATTATATTCGCCTTGTGGTTTTACAGATTTCATTAATACTTGAATGTTTTAAAATTTCTTACTAGATTTCACTACAGCAGTAGGCTATCTTTCATAATATGTAAGAGTATACAAACCAGTATAGTGAGTTGCTCAATTTGCGCCAATAATAATACAATTATCTGAAGCGATTGTATTGGAGTGGTAACATTGCGCTATACGAATACAGATGGCTTCATACTATACATTGAAACTATTATGTATTCGTATAGCGCAATTTTACTATTCAAGTCGTTTGAGATAGTATTATTGGCGGGCGCAAATTGAGCACCTCTATATATTACATTGAAAATAGTAATCTATCAAGAAATAAGTATTTACGAGTGCGAGAGAGATAGTTCATTAATATCTAAAATTACATACATATGTATGTACCACATTTGTCATCCAATACCATAATATTTTTGTCTCAAGCCGAAACAATATTAAGTGTGCTTAAAACAGAAAGTCATGTCTTCTAAACTAAGCAGTTACCATTGAAAAGGTAATAGGATGGCAAGAAGTAACAATTGCGTAATAACAATATGTAATTGTCCATATCTGAAGATAATTTATTATTAAAAGTTATCCATATTTAATGTTAATGTAAATTTTCTATAAAAATTCATTATCTTTAGTCGTACCGAAAAGTTTATTACAATTTAGTTCACTATCAAGCATCCAGCGCAATAAAGCTCTTACCTTTTTCACCGCTATCGTGGGGTTATATGTTATTTATCGATATTATCCTTTTAGTAGGTACATATATGTTGACCGGTTGAAAATATAATCTATAATTTGGAGAAGCTTGGGTAATGAAATGTAGTTTCCTTTGAAATGATTGAATAGTAGTAGCCATTTTTCTTCGCAATTCGTCCCTTTCCAGTATCATAGTTTGCGGACTAGCAAAGCTTTTATATCATTTTATTAAAAGGTTCATACCTGTTTATTGCATCGTTTACAAGGTCTTTATAATTTTCTTCACCCGAAGTTTCAACTTCAAACTTGTTGTTTGTTAATATTTCTATTATTTAGTAATCTAAAAATCTTCCCTACTTTGGGAGGTATAAATCTATTATCACACCTTTCCTCAAGCTTTTGTTTTAATTTTCACCGTCAGTATCAATCGTACTGGCTTATGTTATTTCCATAATTAAGATAAATATATTCAACTTTGACCGGGACATCATAATTGAGTTAGAGCAAATTGGTGGTTTCCTAAGTAGATGAAATCAAGGAATATCTCTTTACCACATCTTTCTTTAGTTAAATCCAAATACGTTTTTCGTTGACTAAGTTGTTACATTAATTCATTAGAAAACCTAAAGGAATTTAGTCTTAAGTTGACATAATCCTGTCTATCATAGATTTGAGGTATGTTGTCAATAGCTGGAAGTCACAAAAGAGAGCTGCCATTAGCATGTTAAAGAACATGTGTACTCTATTCTTTATACATATTCTATTATATTATGAATTTAAATATGCCAATATTTCCGCAGTCTGACCGAGAACGGACTAAAAATCTAAAAGTCTACTGTTATTCCAGTGTCTATTGCGAAGTACCGCACAAGACAAAGCATAGTTTTAATTTCTTTCCTTTTGGAAGAATAAATATATATGGTTATAAAATTTGTTTTGTTAAAGTATTCACGAGGATTCTACAACAATAGTGGTTCGATTACATTAACAATGACAGCTTGATATTTCGTTTCGGCTAGACTCAACTTTGTTTCAAAACTTGATATCAGTTCAAATGAATAATCGGCAGACTTAAAGTTGAGATTGTGAATACGAACATGAAATCTAAAAATTGCTTCTTTAGCAATTATTAACAATTCTTTGTCACTTAGATCGACATCTGTAAAATATGACAATATCTTTGAGAAAGGATCTGAAGTAGCATGGTGTACGTGCGGCAGTATCATGATTCATGAGTCACCGAAAATTTCGAAGAGCACGGCTTTTTCACGACATTTTTGTCTCAAAAAACGGATAATTTTTTTAATGCAATTGCAAACACCTGTATCCTTCTCCACATTTTGGGGGATAAATTAGTTTAATGTAAAGTACAAAATAATTACAAATAAACATTAACTCTGCATTGAACGTAGATTATGCATTAGCGTAAGAATGATTTGTGATGCAACGTATAGGCAGGGTACCATAATGTCAAAGTGGGATATTGTGTTATTTAATCTCCGTTTTGCAAGCATGCAGTTTTTGTACGGCGTGTATTTCGGCACCTTACATATATTGTAATTATATGCTAACTTAGCTTCGGTCGATAGGTCACCTGCGACTTCTGTGTGATGTTTATAGTGCGGTCGATTCATTCTTATATGCTTTACTCAAGCTACATACATGCTTCCATGCTTGTCGCTTCCAACTCCTTCTTTGTAAATCTTGCTTCACCCACGGTCCACAACTATCATCAAACAAGATCTACGGTTTCAACTACCTGTGTATATCACTGTGTCAGGTTTAACTAATGCTGAATAAAACGGCAAAAGAGTTGTAGAATGTTAGATAACAACTTGGACGTACTTTGTTCAACATTAAGCCCCTTCAACTTGTTAGTTAAACAATCAGCCTCAATTTTACGTTGATTTATTATACGTACCTGGTGGACTGAGCCTTGCTCGGAGTTCCCAAAATTTTTTGAATAATTTTGAACCAAATAATAACGCCCTTTATTTTAGTTTTAATTAAGAATAAACAAAGCTCAAAATCTTTCTTCAGAAATACATATTTTAAGTAAACAATTACATACCTTCTTTTTGCAACGCCAACTAATTGTGTATAAGTCTTTTTATTTTGATTTAAAAACTCAGCTCCGATTACTTTTGTAACTATAAACAAAGTATGTGAATTTACAGGTTGTTAGTTTTCGTAGATATTTTTCTTTTATTAACATATTACTTTCAGCGCCATCTATGGTTCAATAGTAAAGTTTTAATCACTTACAATTTCGCTTGGCTGCATGATATTAAAAAAGTTTCTAACCCACGTTTAGGCCGAAATCGGTGAAAACCTGGACTAAATGGATTGAATGGAGACCGGGACCATGCTAAATCGGTTTTTCGCCCCAAAAACACGTTTTATGTACCGCAGAAATAGGTAAAAGCGGGACACAAAGAATTTCTTGGGACCGGGACCATGCTAGATCAATTTTGTGTTCTCGGAAATCCCCAGATACTAAATTGCATAAAAATTGCTAAAGTCATTTTCGATAACCAATTTCATATACCGCAATACCAGAAATGTGTGTAAACCCGGTCAAAATGGATTTTCCCGGGACCGGGACCATGCTAGAACGATTTCTCGTCCCTGAAAGCCTCCCAGGTACTAAATTTCATCAAAATCGTTAGAGCCGTTTTCGAGAAACCAATTCTATATATACATATATACAAGAATTGCTCGTTTAAATATATTAGATATTGAAAGAGGTGTTAGTAATTTCGCATATAATTCAGAATTACCTATCACGAATAAAATAACGTGGCGCCTATAATGTTTTGTTTACTATAGAACGCAGTCGCTTTCGTAAATTTGGTCGGAGTCCTCGTAAATTTTATAGTAATCAGGAAAGTTAAGTAATCTAATATTTATTAATTCTAATATTCATACGTATGTTTAGATGCATTTACAAATGAAGGAAAACGAACATGATTGCTATTAATGATATATGATCAACTTCAAGTTGGTTAAATATCAAAATACGCATTTTCCATGAGCGCATCAAGGATATGGCTAAATGGGGCTGAAAATAAAACTTTATTGTAGTTTAAATATAAAAATGAAATGCGTTGTTTTTAAAAGATATTTGCAATATTGTTCTTTAATAAGTTGATTATTACATCATATATTCAATTTGATACACAGGGTCAATATCATTGTAATACAGAATTTATTACAGCTGGCGTTCAAACTGCATTCGGTGATTTTCCAAACATAGTGTTACTCGTTTTTTCATGTTGTCAAAGACATTTTGTAACTCACTGGCAGAAATGTTACGCACTTCATTTATAATTGCAGCTTCTAGTTGATTTACATCATGTAAACAATTTCCAAATAGTTTCTAGTTTTTAGATTTCCAAACAAATAGAAATCTAATGGTGTCAATTTTAATGATCTGGGTGGCCATCGTCCTTTACTTACAAGTCGGTGAGGAAAGAACTCTTCTAGAAACTGCAATGTTGTTCTTGCTGAATGGGCAGCGATACTGACCTGGTGGAAATAGCTTTCCGTTAGTTCGTCATCATGTAATTCGTTGATAAACAGTTCTAACAGTTGTTCTCTATAACGAGCAGCATTAATAGCGTCGTAGAAAAATATTGGTCCTATTAATCTTCTACGTGACATTGCTATCCAAACACCTACTTTTACAGGATGCAGACTTGTTTCAACATATGAATGGGAGTTATCAGTGCTCCATGTACGCTAGTTTTATGAATTTATCCCTACAGACGGGGCGCCCTAATATGAGACGCCAGTCGGAGCGCCGGGTCTCTAGACTTATTAAATTTATTTTAATATTTTAAATATATGATTAAAAATAACCATATAATGTGAAAGTTAAAACCTTTATTGATATAAAAATATAAAAAGCGCTAACTAACTATAGATATTTATAAAATACTAACCTTCTTAATTTTCAAACGAAACAGTTAACATGTTGCATTTAATAGAGGAAAAAAAAATAAAAGTCGTAGGTTACACAATATTCTTTGGTTAAAAATAAATGAAAACAGTGACAAAGAATGTTTGTTAATCATTTTTGATTCATTGGACCGAGTTTCACCCCGTGAGACAAGATGGGAAAGACGCACAATTTTTTTAAATTTTGTAGAATAGTACTTAACTTTTGAGTATTTCTTACAATAAAAACATCTTCTACGCATACCAGGTGGAATTTCCTTGTTAAGATTTCTGTCTCTGACGAATTGAGGCACATATGTTTCTAACGAACGGCGCTCAAGATAGTCTTTAGTCAGTGACAGAGCAAGATCCCTCAGAAACAATCTTCTTTGAATGTTATATATTTTGTTATTAGGGGCATAAATAATCTGTGCATTGACACCTGCTATATTCATTAAAGAATATAATATAACCGTAGGTCATCTTATGGTATTCCTAGCCACATCATAAGTTGCAGAAGGCTTATCAACACAAGATGGATCAATGGCATCATCGTGATGTAAACTGGACACCAAAATTACGTTTTTCTATTGTTTGGGTACGTAAGATACGATGGTCATATCTTCTTGGAATTCGAATATTGAGGAATTTTAAGGTCAAGGCCTTGTATTGATAAATTCAAGACGAAGTTCCCTTTTATTTTTTTATAGTGTCCACAGAAGTTATTTTGTGGTTTATAAGTAAATTTTAACTAAAGGTTCCTCTTCGCAACTCATATCTACAAGGAAAATAACAAAAGACCACTAAACAATTCAAAACACCTTACCACAAAAAACGTCATTGTACTGGACGTCCAATGCCCCAGCAATCATCATTCAGTTTAGGTTTACTGCTAATAATGATAGCTGAGCTATTGAACCGTACGTCCAGTACAGCTAAGTTTTATGGTAAGATGTTTTGAAGTATTTTTGGTTATTTGTGCCACAGATTTGAGCTTTTATGATATAACCAAAATATTGTCTTGTTCAACAAACTTTGATTATTATTGCTGTTCTCTTTAACAATAATAATAATATTTGTATTGCAAATTATATTACACTAGCGAACCCTGTGCCTGCATTTGCCAGGCAAAACAAAATAAGAAATGAAACACACTGGTTTTTAACAAAGTTGATTTTTTGGCTTATATTCATTTACTTTTATTTCTTTTGTTTACAATATAAATCCTATGTTTTAACTTAAACTATGGCAGAGCTCTTTCGTAAACAACATTTTTATTTTGCGCTGAATTGTAGTGTAAATAAAGAGAACTGATGGCTTGCCTACACGTGAACACGATACATATAATTAATTCCACACAATGCCAATGATGCCCTTGCGCTTTATTTATTGTCATAGCAAACGCAAGACGTATCGGAAATTGCAGTCTTTTGAAATCAAATGGTAGATCTTGTGGAATCATTGGAATACGGGGAATAAACAAATCTTTCCTTTTAAATTTCCCTTTTAAAATGGTTGCTACAATGAGATTATGCATAATCCTTTTGACTGCTAATGTGGTCCCATTACACACCCCCTAGGCTGATTTACATTTCGGAGCATAATAATGGGAGCACCAACTTTTAATTGTAAATGATGAGATGGAAAACCTGGTAAATCCAATGAATTCAAAAATTCTGTGGGATAATTAACAGTAACATCTTGATTTGTAACCGTGTCAACTGATTGATATGTTACAACCTCGCCAGGAACATAGGCTAAAATATCTGCATTCAATGCACCAACGTCCTTATTTTTCGTAGCCAGTATCGCTCTTTCAGCTTACCAATGTATAATTTAATGTTTGGAAAAATACTTGAGACCAATTCTTGTTTTGTTGGTGCGAAATTGCAAAAGTTATCGGGCAAAGTGATTAAGCCAGTAGCACGATCAATAGCAATTTATCCATTTCCTATCGCCAGTAGTTGCGTAGAAAATGCATCGGCCGATGGATCACTTTGTATTTGAACTCGCACATTTGTAGTAAAAGTGAGTGTTTGTACGTATCTCCATAAATGAGTTGATTTTAAACATGCCTTTATTTCATCTGCTGGTGTTGAACGAAGAATCACAGGCAATGTTTGACGGAAATCACCAGCCAATAATATCAAAGCGCCACCAAATATTGCTTGACTATTGGGTAAATCTTGCACAGTCCTGTCCAATGTTTCTACTGATTTCTTATGTGCAATTGTACATTCACCCCAGACAATTAATTGGCATTGTTGTAAAACTTTTCCCATTCCAGAATTTTTGGAAATATTGCACGTGGGATTTTCATTGACATTCATATTGAGGGGTAACTTCAGTGCAGAGTGAACTGTGCGACCATCATCTAATAACGTGGCGGCTGTTTATGGTATCTTGAAATTTATTTATCGCACACATGCGATTTCTGATTTCAACCAAACTTAACATAAACCATATAGGTCCCAATAGCTACCTTGTGTATAAGTTTGGTTTAAATCGGTCGACGCGTTTGAGCGTGATGCGCGACATACGTAAGCCCAAAATCGCCTCCTTTTTTATATATGTAGATAATTTAAGGCACTTAAATATATTAAATATATAGTAAGAAATAGATAACTTATCAGAAACGAAGTTTAGATCACTGACTAATAAAATAACTCCAGTGGGGGCGCTGGGTCTGTGAGACTTTTTCCGATATAAAATTTTAATGCAAAGTCGCCTAATGTCAATACTTGCATAAAACCAACTAAACACAAATTAATGAAGGTACTCAGATGCACCGACCGCAAAAAAATTTCTACGACGAATGACGAACGTTTTTCGGAGCGCCGGGTCTTACAGCCCGGACTGTAAGGCTATGTACCCAGAAAGATGAAACCACGTTTCATCCCTAAAGAACGGGCGATCCAAAATATTATCATCATTTAAGTTATTGTTGAACCAGTTGCAATATTCAATTCAGTTCCTACAATTTTCTGGATGCAGTTGCTAGATAAGGGATACTTTATATGGATACATATATAATTTTCTTTTTAAAGTGATTCGGCAGCTCCCGTATGATAAACCTACAAAAGTAATTTGTAACACCTAATATTCCACTTTAGTAAATAAAATATATCTGTTTCTTCAGATAATTTTCGAAGAGATTTATTGGGACCTTTGTTTCATGCGAGTACCAATGTCATCAACAGTATTATCAGTTAGAACTGGAGTTCTTCCTTTTGGTTTACCTTTACTGGCTTTACTCCTACTTTGGCAAAAGAGTTTTACAATGTCTCTTGATGATGTGCAAATGTATGATACTGATAATTAACTGTATATCCATTAAAGACATTAGCAAATTGATCGAAACAGGATCGTGTAGAATACGTCCAAGTACCATCTTCTGCCATCGTTTCACTACGAGTGTAAGTTTGTAGAAATGCATCTTGCACCAACGAATAAGGCATTTTGCTAAAATCTAATATAACCAATAAAAATACTACATTTTACTACTCGTCTAAAAATCATTAAAATAATACTTATAAGCCCGCTAATTATTAACACCGGTAGCTATGAAAATAACTGTTCCTATACTACCTACGAAAAATTTAAGGCGTTAAAGAAATAAATGCTGATAAAACTCGGATAGTAATTAAATATAATGCGCGACACTGAACTTTCTTATTATGTATTTGATATGAATATAGCTTGTGTTAATAACTAGCAACCCATCAGTGATTACTAACTTAAAATTGGACGGAGCGTCATTTCTGTTCTCATTCTACATGTAGTGCGCAATTCGTTAATTCACATGGACACATAGACGTTCTATGTGTCCATGTGAAGCATAATATGATAAATTAATCATTATCTGGGGAAAATTTACTATAAAGTGACTATGTAGAAATAAATAACTATTATTGTAGTATAACTACACATTAATATTAAAATTTGATATAGTTTCGATCGCTCAACGCCTATGATTATGACATATATTCCACCTAACTCAAAAAACTACCCGAAAGTACAGTTTATGAATATTAAAGTAGGCTAGTTTGTGGCATTACATATTAATGAAACTGTATTCGGTAACCGGAGTGACTGGTCAGAAACGGGTGGTTGGAAGGGAAAGGGTAACAACAGACGCTTATCTGATGGACGGGCGGCACTCGTTCAATTTCTACGACAAAATGGAATACCAAATGAATAACCCCTGGATGACACAAGAAATAGAATCACGTAAGGGGATAGGCATAGTATTATATTAGTTTGTATTTTGAAAATTGTGATTCATTGTGGAGAATCATCTGACGAACTGGCGAATCATTCGCAAGTGGATGAAATTACTGTTTGGAAGGAGAGATTCTACTGTCCTCAAATTTTATTGTCTATGTATAGTAAAAATCTAGGTGCGGTTTTTGATTCAGCAGTTTTTTCGCAATCCTACCTATGATTTGCTGTGGGATCTACTACTTTATTTTTCCCAATTATAAAACCTTGGAAATTCTTAATTGGATAGCAAATAGAATGTATGCATTACCCTTTGTTTAGCACCCATTATATAATATCCAACTAAATGTTATTTGGATAGTTTAAAGGCGATTTCATTTTCTCTACTTCTAATAAATAAAGTTTCAAACAGTTTTGTATGTCTGCGTGTTGTCTGATCTAACCCGTATGTAACATCGAGTTGGAAATGGAGATCAATGTTTAATTTTCAAACTCTAATTATTGATAGAAGCCTGCAGTTCCCGATTATTGATGAAGAATTTTTGAATTTCGGTTACAGTATTTAATGCAGTTGCTCTGCTCCTTCTTGATGTCTGTGTCCTTATACTCAATTTGTGTTGCTTTCTCTGTTAGCATCCATTGTTCTTTTTAGTATTGAGTTTGAGTGTACGAACTATATGACTATATTAGTTCTGCACACATATGAATAGCTTTACAAATTAGTGTTTGTTAAGAAAGGGAATCCAAGTGTTTCTACAAGCGTGAATCGAAATATTATTATTATTATTGTAATCGAGTCCCCTTTTACCGCTAGGTGTCGGGGTTTGCTCTAATATGTATGAATTTTTTCCAAGCTGTTCTGTTTCTTGCTAGTAATTTTGCTTCTTCTCTTGATTTGCATCTGGTCCGCAGTATTTTACACATCGTTTGGTCCCAGGTCATCCTTGGTCTTCCTCTTCTCCTCTTTATCGGTATTTAGATTCATATATTTGTTTGACCTGTCTCCCTTTTGGGTATTCGCTGTAAGTGTCCACACCAACTCAGCTGTCGTTGTTCGATGAATTCTGTTATTGGTTGTACCTTTAGTGCTTCTGTGATCTGTGTGTTACGAATTCTATATAGTCTGGTTATTCCTTTAATTCTTCTTAAGTACTTCATTTCCACAGCTTGTATTTTACTTCTTTGGTTGTTTGTAAGGTTCCATGATTCGCATCCGTATGTTAAGATCGGTCGGTATATGGTGTTAAAAACTTTTATTTTTGTCTGATCCGAGATTTCTCTTTTGTTAATAAATTTTTTATTCATTGCATAATATGTTTTTATTGTTTTTCCTATTCTTTCGTTGATTTCGGCATCCTGTTTTCCTGTCCAATCCCGTGTAACTCCTAGGTATTTAAATTCTCTTACTTGTTCTATTCTGTTGTTATCTATTACTATCTGAGTATTAATATTCTGGTCTCCTATTATCAGTATTTTCGTTTTGTCTATGTTCATATTCATACCTTCCTTCTCAGTTATTTCTTTCCATATATTCAAGTTTCTTTGTAATTGTTCCTCGTTTCCTGCTATCAGCACTACATCGTCTGAAAATGTTGCCGCCGCTATCTCCACTCTTTCTAGGTTTTTATGTCCGACCGCCATTCTATTGGTTCTTCGGTTGCATTTCTTAATGATTGTGTTCATGTGTACATTGAATAATGTGGGGCTGAGGCTTCCTCCTTGTCTTAGTCCTGTGTCTGTTTTGAATCCTTCGGACTTCATATTTGCTTTTATTACGTAGTTCGCATTCGTTCTGTACATGTTATGTATGATTCTTATTTTATTGTCTACTCCTCTATCTTTCAGTCCCTTCCATATTCTGTTTCTAGGGACTGTGTCGAACGTCTTTTCCATGTCGATGAAGGCTAGAAATAGGTTTTTATCTTGTTGGTGTCTTTTCTCTATCAGTTGTTTGATTGTAAAGATATGATCTTGGGTGCTTCTTCCTGGTCTAAATCCGCTTTGTGATTCATCTAGTTGAGGTTCTAGTATTGCTTTTAGTTTGTTGTTTATAATTTGTTCGTAAATTTTGGTAATAGTGTTTAGTAAGGTTATTCCTCTGTAATTGGAGCAGTTTTTTTGTCTCCTTTTTTATATATTGGTGTAATTAGTGCTGCTCCCCATTCTTCAGGTATTTTTTCTTCTTTCCATGATTTGTTTAATATTTCTAGTAGTACTTTCACGCCTGTCTCTCCAAGCTTTTTATCATTTCTGTTGTGATCTTGTCTTCTCCCGGTGCTTTTCCATTCTTTAGTGTTTTAATTGTATTTTTCAGCTCTCCTAACTCTATTCCTTCCATTTCCTCTTCATTTCTCTGTTCTTCAAGCCCTCTTGTGCTCTCTTTATCAGTTTGTAGTCCGTGTTCTAATAGTTCTTAGAAGTATTCTTTCCATCTCCCCATAATATTCTTTTCCTTTGTTAGTATTTCTTGTTGTTTGTTTTTTATGTATATCTCTGTTATCGGTTTCTCATTTCTCCATGATTTCTATAAATGGATTCTATAAAAGAGTTTTTGGTTACTGGAGCTATTCTTTTCCATTATGTTTCCGAATTCTGCCCATGACCTTTCTTTTGCCTCTTTCACTAGTGTTTTAACTCTGTTTCTTTGTTTTTTGTATACTTCTTGTTGTTCTGTTGTTTGTTTTGTTAGATATTTTTTCCATTCGATTTTCTCCTTTCTAATTTCTTCCTGTATTTCAGTGCTCCACCATGCTGTTTGTCTTTTCTTATTATTTGTTCTGGCTGTTCCGCATATCACAGTTGCTGCTTTTAAAATTATGTCTTTGAATATGTTCCATCCTTGTTTGGCATTTATCCTCTTTATCTCTCCTAGTTTATGTTTCAATTTTATTTCGGTTATGTTTCGGTATTCAGCGGCTATTTCTTCTCTTCTGAGTTTGTATGTTCTAACTGTTACATGGTTTCCTTTGCTTGGTCTTGTCCATTTTACGGTTTTTATGTGAGCTTGTTTTATTTTTGATACCAGTAGGTGATGGTCACTATCTATGTTGGCTCCTGTCCTTACTCCCACGTCCATTATATTTTTCCTTTCTTTTCTTTGGAATAGGACGTAATCTATTATTGACCTTTCTCCTCTATTTGGTTATATTCTGGTGTATTTGTGTATATCTTTGTGTAGGTAGAAGGAGTTGGTAATTATTATATTTTGTAATTTGCAGAATTCCAGTAATCGTTTTCCGTTGTTATTTCGTATTTCTTCTCCATGCATTCTTAATATTGTCTTGTTGTCTACATCTTTTTCCCTACTCTGCTGTTAAAGTCACCTGCTATATAGATTGTTCCTTTAGCCTCTTCTGTTGTTGCATTTAGTTCTTCCCAAAATTTTTCTTTATCTTCTCTTTTTCCATTTTCGTCTGGTCCGTATATTGATATTATTGATCTAACATCTCCCTGTTCACTTTCTATCTCTATCAGCAGTATTCTCTCAGATACAGCTTTCCATGTTCTAATTTGATTTGCTAGTTCTTTATGTATTATGCATCCCACTCCCGCCGCTGCCATTTGGGTTACTTCCACGCCACTGCAAATCAGTATATGGTCATTTCTTAGGCTTATTCTTCCGGTTCCCTTCCTTTTTGTTTCGTTTATTACTAGTATTTCGAGGCCTGTTTCTTCAAATTCGCTAATTAATTCGTTTTCTTTGCCATTCAATCCTCTGACATTCCATGCTCCCAGCTTCCATATTCTTGTTCTACTTTTTATCTCTGTCTCCCTGTGTATTTTCCTACTTATGTGTATTTTGTTATGTTCACGTACCTTATCCATTTCCATTTCCATTGCCCGGTCTGGTTTTTCATTACCTTTCCTATCTGCCTTTTCTAGTTTTTTCTAAATGTTGTTCTTGTTATTTTTTGAAGTTGTTCATCGATATTACTTGTTTCCGGTGATCGGTCTTGTACTGTTCGTTTTTGGCTGGTGTACTCAATATTTTGAATCCTCTTTTTTCAAGCTGTATGTTTTTTATTGTTCCTTGTATTTCGTTCTCTATTATCAGTTTGTTGTATTTAATTATTGCTTTATGTCTCTTATTTCTCATTTCTTTTAGTAATGGTATTAATTGCCCTTCTTTTCTCTTGTATATTTTTTGGGTAATCTTCATCAATTCACATTTCTGTGTCTTTTAAATATTTTGTATTTCGTAGTATTCTATTTCGAGTGCTTGTCTTCGTTAGCTTTATGAAAACCGGTCTCTTTCTGTCTTTTATGTATTTCCCTATTCTTCTTATTTCATCTATTTCGTTTCTCTGATCGATATCGACTCTTATTTTTTGCATTATCTTGTTTACTTTTTCTGTTATTTCCAGTTCTGTTTCGTTTTCTTCTTCATTAACCCCTTTTATTATTATATTTCTTGATCTAACCTCTCTTTCCAATTTTGTCTTCCTGTGTTGCTACCTTTTCTCTTAGTTCTTCATTCTCTTCTCTGATTTGTTTCATTTCCTGTAGAAAATTATCCATCTTATTAGTCATTTGCTTCATGTTTTCGTCCAGTTGTTGGAACATTGTTTCGATTCTTTCCATGTCTGTCATTCGGATTTGGGTTGTTAGCGTACTGCTTGGTTGTCTAATTAAATTCAGAAAGTTATTTTGTTATTGATGTTTCGATTATCTGGGTACGGTTTTGTTCTTTGTTGTTTCTTCCAACGTGTACTTCTTTCTTATAGCACCGCGCAAAAAGCCCTTGGCCGGTCGTCCCGTCGGACCTTGGACTCTCATCCGTGCATATATTGTGGCAGACTATTTATGTTTTCTGAATTTATTAATTATTTTTGGCTGTTTTAACTATTTGTACTACTTACTCACGTAACAATCACTTTTCCGGTAGCACTGGTCAACTTTGTTTAGTTTGTTTATTCGCAACTGCAGTATTTTGCGGTTTATTACGGAGCAAACACCAAACGCGTTTTCTGATGTGTTGTCATGACCGTATCCTCAATGGAAATATAGTTCGAAACAAAACTTCATGTTGTTACTGTAAAGAACAACAAACATAAATAAGAATCATAAGCTCAGGTGTAGACTATCGCGGTCGAAATCACAATGTGTATCTTGGTTTCCGGATTGGAACCGCGTGTGGTGTGCCGCTGGTAACGACGTTTCGTCCACTTTTGCAACGGACATCTTCACGGCCGGTCCTTGATCGCGTTGCTGTCGCTTGAAGCGACATAAGATAAACATTTCGCAAAAAGTTGTAGAAGAAATCATAATGCAGCAAAAACGTGTTTGTTGCTTCCCAAAGTATTCTTCCTTAGAAAACAATACACTTTTTCATACGTTATATTGGATTGTATATGGTACATCAGTGACGCAAGTTTGGGTGCTTTTCATTCTGCTACATGTGTTGAACGGATTCTGTATGTTTTGGTTTTGGGAAAGGAGAATAAAAAGAAATCATTTGGCCTCAAATCAGGACGATATAGACAATGGGTGCTAATTCGGAGTTTGCATGCCGCGTTAGATATCAGAATCTTGAGGATGATAAGAAGGAAGGAAGTTAAAGTTATCTTTTGACAGAAGGTGTTATGAACGCTGCCTGATGCGACGGGAAAATTGGGGGCGTCACTGATTTGTAAAAGTGGGGAAATTTGGCGTTTCTACACCGAGAAGATCAGAAACCAGATTATTACTTCAACAGTTGGTCAAACAGACTGGACGATACATAAAGTTACCTGAAGATGTATTGCTTTTGTTTCCTCTTACTGCTGACCTTGCTAGATGTGCTGGGCATGCAAGAGTTTGATTAAAAGGTACAGAAACTACTGAATAAACTGAATAAACTTGAGGTTTATTAAAAAAAAGTAAATGAAAACGAAAGAGAAACAGAAGTACTTAAGGAACGAATTTGACAGTATTCACCGTGAAATATATTATCGAACGGCGTTTCAAAACATAACAAAAATGAAGCAAATTCAATTTAGAAGTAGACTGTATTCGAAATTATTAGTAAATCCAAAAATCAATAAAGTTGCCCAAAGTTTTATTTTTCTTCGAAATTTACAGGTATCTAAAATTCGTAATATATATATATATATCTATATTATTTAAAATCAAGGTATGCAAAATTGAGAGTAAACAACTGAATCAGCAACATCAAAACAATCAATCTTTACAAAAAAGAAGAATACGGAAAATTCGTATTTTCTTACATTATAACTAAGCTTTCATAAAAGAGTGGATGACGTGTTATCATTAAGTACTGTAAACTGGACTCACGCTGTGACTTCTACGAATTCTATTACTCAATGATAAGTTACCAATGATAAATTATCATTGAATAATAAAGAAGGAGCGACAATGTCAGTCCGGTTTACACTACTTAATGCTAACACGTCATCCACTGTTTTATCAAACCTTAATTATGACAAAGGAAGGGTCGAGCTCAATTATCGCAATTTCGCGATGACCATTAAACAAAATAAACTTATTGCGCACAGAGTTCGTGCCCTGACATGTGAGCACACAGTCGCTACGGCAGATCATGCCTTGCAGAATGACGAAATATCGGCGTAGTTCAGGGGGCAAATAGATCGGAATATTCCTACCTTATAAATATAACAGATGGGTGGATAATTAAAAGGAAGGAACGTAGCGTTCAGGAAGAATATCTTGGGAAGATCTGATGACACGCAGAAACGAATATGGTTGGCTACGGCGTAGGGTCATGGGGTTAAGGTTCAATTTGACCATAAAACGGTGTTAAAACGCTGGCTGATGGTACAAGAGTTGTAAAAGGGTGCCATTGACTTGTTGGAGTGGATTTAGTGTTGTTACTCTCTTGATAGCAAGAACCAGATTATTACTACGGCGATCCGTCAAGTAGATAGACTGTTTCATGAAAGTACCGAACGAGATTCTACTTACGTTCCCTTTCCTTTGGAAAGAGATTAAAAACACATGAACGAAACAAGAAATCAAACTATGGATATTAAAGTTTGGTAAACTATTCGTTTAGCGATTTTTAAGGTACCAAACATCGTATTAATACGTGTCTGAGATCTCTATCTGCAATTAAAAATCACCCCCTTGGCTGTGTTTGTACCTGTGACCTTCGGATCTAGAGAGAGACATACTAACAACTGTATTGCACAGGCCAGTTACGTTTTGGACCTCTATTTCGTTGACCACTTTCTGGTTATCCGTCAGGATATGATGATTATCTAACGCAACGATAGTAATAAGTACAGCAACATCGAATGATCTATGAACGGTCAATTTCTCGGAATCAATTCACTTTGCAAGACCTAATTATTATTTCGTTCAAGACTCAAACGGATAAATTCATGTTTTTTTGACCGATTGGCGACGTTACAGATCAAATGTTAAACAGACTGATTGATTTATTTTAGAGTTGCTCCATTTAACTCGAGTCATTTTTGGGCTTCAGTCAAATTCTGTGGACTTTATTGGGCACATACCAACTAATACTTGATCTTTGTGGAACATTGCTGATAGCTATCTCGCATCAATGCCAAGAATCGACTCTAGTCCACCATAAATTATATGTGGATCTGTCCCAATTGTGTTACGTATAATATCCAAGTTTTTCAAATCAACACTAGCTAAGTGACGAAAGTTATCACTAAGACTACTACAGGCAAACTCTGAAACCCTGCTACAAACTGTTGCTTTGGATTGTGGTTAATTCCCAATAGTGGAAAAAATATGCGCACATTGTTATTGTATCAAATTACTTTTAGTCGTGGAAAATTATTGGACAAAATGTTTATGGTTCAACCCCATCTTCTCTCGGCAATTATTAACATTGTTCTTGTGTGCAAAACTTTCTTCCAACAATGTTACTCAAAGTTCATAATGGTGAAATAAGTAAAATCAATGGTTCTTTTTACCTTTTAACCCTCCGTCTTACACATGAGTCTGGATAGACCTTTTCCAATTTGAAACGTTTATTAGTTAGAGACTTGATTTTCAGGTACCCTCCTATAATTGAGTTGGCTATATACATTTAAAAAGAAATCCTAGAAAGGATACAGAAGGAAACTTTGATTATTTTACTACACACATTACATATGTAACACATGTGGTGTGGTCAGACCCATATCTGTTTTCTTTTGAATTCGCATTTTATCGCATTGTTCTTTGCATATTCTATTGAGCGCATAACATTGGTGCTAATGAGATACATTCCACGCGATTTTTTTAAATTGTTCGTTCTCTTCAAAATGAGTGATGAAATAGAAATCGTTTATAATACGCGATCACATAAACTGAGTGCGGATATTAATTTTCATACACGACTGGCAGCGGGTTTAGCCAAAGACATAGAACGTAGAGGAACTGAAGGAGAGATCACCTGAATAGGTAGTTCAACGTTTATATATATAGGGGTTTGGCCAGACCTATGAGGTACGAATGTGACAATCCGAACATGTGTCAAACGGAAGGTTGAATCTACAAAAGTCTCTATTTCTTTTGGACCGTATCATTTGATGGTATTAGTAATCTAGGGTTTATTTGGATGAGAGATTCTCTATGGAAGTCAAATGACGGAGTCATAATATAAGACGAAGTATGTATTTTTATCAGCATCACTATCAGAAATAAAGGAAATGGATAATTTATAAAGTATGAACTAAATTTATCAAAGGAGAAATACTATTAATTATAAAAATAACTTTCTTCGTTTTAATCGTTTTAAGTAATTTATACTTTTACGTTCGATACGATTTAGAATTGCTGTACAAGATGACTAGCAATTCTGGTATGTTCCTCTATAATTTTATGAAACCATGCTAGTCACAGAATATAAATTCTTCAAAAGAAAAATTCTTGATCAGCTTATTATATCTCAATAGAAATTCAGCGCAGTCAACAACAGTAAGACAGCACTGATAGCTAGCTTTTCTTTTGACAGTATCGTTTATCTTTAAGGTCTCTCTGTCTTCTAATTTGATAACAGCAGTGTTAATCCATTGAAATGATGTTTTCCCTAATAGTGTTTTTGTCCGCGACCACTTTCAGATTTCGGAAGGCGTCAGTCTTAGATGTGGAAGGCCCTGTGTCCTACTGTCAGTCGCTGCTGTTTTACGTTTTCTATATCTTCTCATGTTTTTATACTGTATTTACTGCCATTTACTATTGCACATGCTTTGTATATTGTAGTATAACAATGTTACCAGAGTTAAATATTTTATAAAAGCATGATTTAATGTATAAAAAGAATTTTGTTAGTATTTTTTACACATTTCGACAACAAATATGCATTACAAAAATTCTCATACATAAATTTACTGGAAATAATAACCAAGGATATATGGATTCATGGACAACGGAGAAATAAAACAGTCATCCTGGTTTCGAGAAAAAAAGTTTGTTAGGTGAACCACGAAAAAATTGACAATTTCGAAAAGTCAATAAAGAAGTCTAAAATATATTTCCAAAAGAAAAGGTTTTAAGTAGAAGTATTAGTAAGAAAGAGAAGTATTACCATACAAAAGAAGAAAGAATTGATAAAAGGGAGGAATCCATAAGCTGCGTCGAGAAAAGAAGTGAAGAAAGGGAAGACAGGAAGAACCGTCAACGGAAAATTCATACACATACATTCACACACTAAAATAGGTAAATCTATTTGATTTTATGTTCAATATTTCGAAAAAGTTATAAATATAAATTGTTATAATTTATGCTTTTATATTTTTCTACGAGCTAGACCGGTGCAATTTATTTTAAAAAACAAATTAACTAAGTTCTCAGTACAATATCCTCGGCTTCCCTTGAATTCCTAAATATTTATTTCTCACATTTTGTCTTTAAGAGCATTAAATACCGCTGCAGCTTTATTTGCCTGCATCTTGATTTCTTCCTCTTACGAGATATATGACCTTCATTGTTTATTGGTTGATTTTGGTTTATTCACATATTAAGTCTTTCTACTGGCTGTCCACATTTATTCAATAATTTATGGGGTCCATCTTCCTTTCTTGCAATAACTAGCACTTAATCTGTATATGCCAATATCAAACTTTTTCTGTTCCTAGAGTATATCCTTCGTTGATCATCCTTTCTTATTCGATTCGTGTGTCTATTATTAAGAATACTGGCCATGGGCTTAAGCTCAAGATCTATGTACGCCAATAAAGTTTTTGACTTACAATTTTTGAATTGACCTTTGATTAAATCAATATGCCATAGTTTTCTAAATTTGACCAATATTTGCAGTCAAACAATCAATGATAAGCAACACGTCAGAAACGAAAATTTTAATTAGCTTTAAATTAATTAAATAAACAGATTAACTGAGAACTAGTTTTAATGCGTTACTTAGAGAGTCAATATTAATAATAAAACGGAAAAAGGAATAAGCAGACGTTTATCTCTCAGTTGAACGAACTTAAACTTATTGTTAGTTTTGTTAGTTGGACAGCTCTGCAAGAAAACTGTATTGATTTGCACTGCAAATGTAATTTGTTCTTGCAGTGCAAGTGATTACTAGATTGTTGCTAGAAGGTGAATTACGCGTTATTATTAAGTAGTGTGAATCCGAGGCTGCCACTCCTCCGCATTTTATTATTCAATGATAACTTATCAATGGCAACTTGTCACTCAATAATAAAATTCGGAGGAACGACAGCGTCAGTCCGATTCACACTACTTAATGATAACACGTCATCCACCTTTTTTAACAAACTGTAGTGATGCCTCATCGTTTAGATGCGGCTGCTGAACTCAAAACAATGAACCAGTCTGTTATCAAAGAACACACCCTTACGAAACCTGGAATGTTACGATTTAAGCAATAGACAGCTGGGATAATCGATAATAACTAGAGACTATTTACACCTAAATAGTGCAACCGTATGGTAGATTAGTTCGCAAGTTGTCTTAGGTGATTGTTTTAATTTTTTAGTGTTTTTGTAAGTTCTTCAGTGTATAGTTTTGTTCCATCTACGTATGTATTAAATAATTAATACGGCTCATCATTATGCCATTCAGACTAAACCCGCCCTCAAAGACAATATGCGTAGTTATTTCAAAGTGTTTCAAGTATTTATTATTATTCAATGATAACTTATCAATGACAACTTATCACTGAATAATAAAATTCGGAGGGATGACAGCGTCAGTCCGATTCACACTACTTAATTATAACACGTCATCCACTTATTTAACAAATTTTAGTCATTATACAGTTTTCTTGGGGAGCTGCCTAAATAACGAACCTCTGCTTAGGTTCGTTCAATTAAGAGTTAAACTTCTATTTACTTTTATATTAACTCAACTATACTGGCTATTTTACATAAGCATTTCAAATGTAGTGTTTTCAAATACTTTACGTTATAAGTTAGATTTGATAAAAGAGTGGATGACGTATTATGATTAAGTAGTATAAACCGGTCTTTGTCTCCACTTAGGTGCAAGGCGTGACATTAAAATTCGGAGAAGTAAGGGCGTCCGTTCGGTTGACATTACTTAATGAAACACGTCATCCACTCTTTTATCTAACCTTAGTTATAAGTATAAGGCTACTAGTTTAAGAGCTACAAACATTGTATGGATTATGGATATTTAAGTTTTGGGAATTTTGAGCAGCTAGCGCCGACTGTAAAAAAGATATACCTGTAGACTTCATTCAGATGTGCTCCCTTAGAAACGAAAGCGTAGTACTAATAATTCGAAATTGAAGAAGGGGAGCGGTAATTTAAATTACAGGTTTACTTTGTTATTTAAATATTTCCAGATCTTCGCGATAAAGTAATTTAGTCGGCTGAAATACATTTCTAATGGAGAAAAAGGTGTAATTTGTTTACTCGACTTGACTCAGATAAATTTAATGGGGTAAAATTGCGGCATTACTTCACAAAGACATCGGAAGATCAAAAGGGAATCGGGCAATGTGAACGCAGAATTGTGAGTATGGTCTGATTTTATCCTCTAACTGATAGATACTTGCACAGAACAGGTAAAATATAATGCGCTGCTAAATAATGGGCACTAATGACTGAAATTATAAAACTAGGAACATTATTTTTCCTAAACTAAACCCAACCAACTAAAAACCCCTTTTACGGATTTTAACGCAACATGTGAATTAGAGACTATTAGGTTAGTGATATAAGAACGTCTGTAGGTCAACCGTAATCCATATATTTTTCAAATTTAAGAAAAGTGTGCATTTATGTAATCACGGCTCGCTTGGATTTGTTAGAAGAAGGGAGATACAATACAAAAAATATGTAGATATTCGTATATATACGATGTTGTCTACATCCATGGTCGCTTATATTTCGAGCGAACTTCGCTAGTATCTAGTAATATCACAGGTCGTTTATAAACGTATCCTTAAGTGTTCTAATCATATTTGACTCGATAGCTTACGGCTGGTGTATATGATTCAACATTAGATGTTTTTAACTTTAGCAGTTTTACAACGAGGCTCTTTTAGGGAGATTCTGCGGCGAGTTAACTGCGAAACAGCGGGACGCTTGAAATCGTCAGATAGACGCTTTTCTTCTATCGTTCTTCTTTCATTAGTTCTTTCTCGCTCGCACACACACACGTTTGCGTCTCCTCCCATCAGATGGCGCTCTTATTATTCGGACTCGAATTTATTTCAAATTCAACTTCAACTTATTAACCATCGGTTTCGAAATGAAATACTTTTCTTTATAGATTGTTTATTCAATTATAGAATTTTACCTTTTATTCAAATAAGCATCAAATGCGCAAAGAGCTTTGCTCTTGTCGGGTGTTCCACGACACCTCCTCTTTTTTTCTATTGTACATATCATTATTAATACATTGACATTTAGTTGTAAGTAATCCAACTATGGCAGATACTTCATTAGTAGTTACTTTCCATTCGAACGAACTCCAGTTCAAGACCAAGAATTAATGGTAAGGCACTAACGTCCCGCGAGACAGTAATGTCTCCTAAAAGGGATGTCAAGGATCTCATATCAGATTACAGCGTAATAATCCATTGTGGCACAATACATGATGATGTGCATCACGCATTAGACAAGCGTATTATTACGCTTTTCTTGCAATGAATACAGACGCTCAATTTTTATAGTGACTGAGTGAATTACTCACCTGACAGAAATGCGTAAGTTTTAGACGCAAGCCGTTGGTTTTCAAGCAAAACGTTCTAACCACCGAAACACGCCGCATCTTATGTTTAGTTTTGCACTAATGAAACAAATAACGGTTAGTTGACGTTGTGATAAGAGTACCTCGTTTCCATGCGTGAGCTTCGAATCTTTGTGAGATCGGTAGTCGGACTAATCGCCATTCGCTATTGGGATACAGTTGATAGTGTTTTCAGTAAGTCTCTACTATCAGTCAGTGGAACTAACTAGAGCCTACATTGTACAACGTACGTAGAAAATCAGAAACTGTGTAGCAGTAAGTCCATTCAGGACTTCGTAGCAGCTTTGTACAACTTATTATAAAACAAAAACGTTATATATACATATTAATGGAACAATGAACCATTTTTGTTTAAAATTTAGTATTTTTGGAATATATAGTATAAAAATACACACATATTTTCTTTAAAAAATACAATTCTTTCACCCATTCGTAAACACGATATTTAATTCTTCCTCTGATTTCATAACCTTTTGGCATAATAGTACTATGTGCTTTGCTACTTTCTTTCTATTCTTAATCATACCGAAATTAACAATTACGAGTACATATATCAGCATAAAGTACATTAAATTTAGGTAATGTCTTATAAAAGTGATTCTAATTAAAAAGTAAACACGAGTATGTGGTGAAATGCACCCTTTCGGTAATTTAATATTTGAAATTTCCCCATTACTAATACGTATGAAGACTACTTATCCTCTTTTTCTTTGTTAAGAAGAAGAAAGTGCACATTCAAGAAGTAAGTATTGTCTTTCCACTTTGACGACCGTCAATTTATAATTACTCTGACGATTACGCAATTCTAATTAGTTTTTCCTAAGCTGTGAACTATTCAAGAACGCATTTTGTCGGTCTGTTGTCCGGAGCGAACTTTCCGGTAAAGACGCGATGCAGCAGCCGAGAAAGAGACCAACTGAAAGCTCGTAAATTTGTTGCACGCAGGCGCGTGCCAGAGTTTCGATCGTTACGTCAATAGTGGCTTTTTCCACGTTAATATTATCGGGCTAGAGCTATGGGGTATCGACTGACAGACGAAGAGGGTGTTGCAGACGAAGAGAGTCAAACAGAACGGAGATATCTTATTCTAAATCGCTTTGCCCTGCAGCGAACGGTCCGGAGGAAACGGTGCGTCGGCGCAAACCCACGCGCTCCGCAAATTAAATTACTTTTTCTCGGTTTTTCGGTTTGTTAATTAGTTGGGTTTTTGGCGGATGGCTGGGTAGGATGGTGCGGTAATAACAGGGATAAACAAACGGCCGCAGTTTTTACTGTGTCCAGTTAAGAACTTGTCTGCTTTACAACCGGAGACTTCACTACCATCTTATTTAAACTGTTAAATAAATGCTCGTAAATATATCTAATCCAGACAACAAGTTCAAGTTTCTTTGCTAGTCTATTTCGTTAAGCACTTTTTGTACACGTTCAAATAAATCTTTTGAATGGTGTTATTTAAATAGCAACTAAGAGAATTGTGACATTGTACGATTTTTTCAAATTTCTTGAATATGGATGAATGTAATTATTAGGGCGTGTACCACTTCTGTCTACAGAATGTTTTGCTATCATTTATAATGCAACCAGAGGGATCGGTGACTAACTTATACTTTTCTTACAATATGCACACGGCTTTTAAATCGGGTTACCTCATTCCTTGGATGTAAAACTATAGGTCGTACAAATCATATTTATATACACTATTACACGTTTTATTAGAGCTTAATATATTAATAACCTATCGACTATGTATTTTTATCACACCACACACCAGACATAAATACAGTGAAAGCTCTCATAAACGGAGACTCATGGTTCCAATGTTTTTGCCCGGCTATGGGAGATGCCCGTTTATGAGATAAGTTCGAAAAAGTTCTTTATTTGACCTGAATTTGTAAGGTAATAAACAAAAAACAGTATTTCCGTAAATTTAGTTTTACTTCCATAGTGTCATTTTCATTCTTTAATTGAATTTCTATGTCGTGACATTCAGTGGGGACTGCTTTATCGGTATACAAAAATTCTTCCAAATTTATCACTTAATTCGGCGAACCCGTTTTCTAGACTTGTATTAACAATGGTAGTTCATTCTCGGCATCAAATTTGGGAAGGATGCAATTATCTCTTACGAACGCTGCCTTACGAAAGCAATTTTTAATAGTTGCTGCTACAACTTTATCCCACGAAGCTTTAGTAAAGTATAAAACGTCAAGTACATAAATACATCTTTCCAGCTATGATGCTGAATTGGCTACATCCATTTCTGATAACATGTGGTTCAAAATAAAGCCTCTGTAATGAACCTTGAAATTTTGGACTATGCCCTAATCCATGGTTTAACATACTGCAGTGTGTTTGCAGGTAAAAACATTATATTTACATTCGTTAAATTCAATTCTAGAATGAGATGCTAAAAACTTTTCTTTTCTGTGATCTCATTTTCTTGTTAAATTGCTGCAACCATTCAGACATGATATCCCGCGTCGTCCATGCCTTTCTGTTGGATTTCGAATTTGTTGGTAGGTTTTCAATTAAAAGATTTTTTAATAATGTAATTTACGTTCATTTAATGATAGGTATTCTTAACGTATCGGTTCCAGCAAAATCTTATTTAATTTCATCCAAACAGTTGGGGAAGGCAGATAATTTGACAATAACAAGGTTTATACAGGAAGAACTGGCAACCTTTTTCTTACCGGAATCGATTCCAACAGAAAAAATTCTATTGTTTTTAACGGATGCCGCACCATACATGGTGAAGGCAACTTGAAAACCTTTTACCCAAATTTAATTCACACAACTTGCTTGACGCACGGACTAAATCGTGTTGCAGAAGTAAGAAACTATTTTCCTTGGTAAATACTTTAATTAGTAGTGTTGAGAAAGTGTTTTTAAAGGCTCCATTAAGAGTTCAGTTTTACAAACAACATCTACCCGGTATTCCGCTTCCTCCTCAATCAGTAATCACACGATGGGGAACGTGGTTGAAAGCTGCTATTTTTCATGCAAATCATTATGAAGAAATAAAGACAATTATTATGGATCTTGATAGCGATACACAATCTGTGCTAGACGCCCAAAAGGTGTATTCGAGTAAAGAAATACCTCAACAGTTGGCGTTTATTAAAGCCAACTACAGTTTTATTTCCACTTTATATTGCAATTGGAAAAACACTTTATGTCGCTAATTGAGAGCGTTGAAATAATAAACAACTTTGAAAAGTTATGTTTTGATGTTAAAGGAAGAGTGGGAAAATCCGTGTATGAAAATTTTTAAGTGTAATAGAAAAAAATGGGGTTTTTAAATAGCTGAAGGATTTTGCTAAAATCTTGTGTGGTGAATCAGTAGAAAATATTGAGTTGACAATAGAGGATATTTCTAATTTAAAATATGCTCCTATAACAAGCGTGGACATAGAACGAACCTTTTCAATATATAAATACATGTTATCAGACAAGCGCCACAATTTTTCTATTGAAAACTTTGAGAAATATGTAATTGTAAATTGTCTTCATAGTTAATAATATGTTGTAAAATGTTATAAATAAACTTGTAGTAAACATAATAGAATATTTTTTTCTATAGTATTATATTTTGTAGCATTACTCCAATTTTTTATCTGCATATTTTTCATAAGAAAGTGCATATTTAGGCCAAAACATCTGCATATTTATGGGCATATTTCCACTTTTTTTTTGCATATAATCCGGCCTCTACCTATAACTAACAACATCTTTTTCCCCTACCATGTTTACACACAACAAAATAGTGAGTCAGCTTACCACCGCTACATTTTTCAGATTTCAAGGCAAAAGTTTTATTCAGTAAAGCACCTTCATAAGTATTGCAAATATCCTCTGCAATCCAAGCAATGTAAATGGAAGCTTTGCCTTGAACTGGTCGACGTTTATCCGAATTACATTTGAAGCTTCGCCAGCTATACCTTACAAAGTAATGTAATGTTTATATGCCATTTTTGCAGCTGTCCATCTGACGCAGAAAATGTAGAGTATCCCATTGGCTGAGCTATTTCTCTTGCCTTGACCTTTATTATCGGTGCAGAAATGGGAATGTTCTGGTTTCTAGCCTTTGCGAACCAATCAAAACACATTTTGTCTATACGATAACCTTCACGTTTAATAATACGTTTTTTTCTGGTGAATATTTATACCATACCATTTGTAATATACAGCGTGTCCCAAAATTGCTGGGACATGGAGCTACCACGTATTGTAGAGGTCAAAATAAGTCGAATGGAAGCAAATTATATATATATATATACGAAAATGTATCGTTTGTCCGTGAGAAGAGTTCAAAGTTCACTTAGAAAACTACAATGTTGTACGCTGTTCAGAAATGCGCGAAACAAATTTAATGAAATTTGGAAAAAGTTCATTTTAGAGAATTGCCCTACTTCCAGTAATCAAAGAAACCGAAAGGAAATTGTGGAAGGGTTAAAACTACCCTCACCCCTGATAAATTTTTAAAATTGTTTCTTAGGGGTGGTAATGCGGGTCTAAACCTTATTTAACCAGAAGGCTTATTCATCGTCTTCATATTTTGACTCTTCTAAAAACTCCGTATTTCGCATAGTTTCGAGGGAAAATATGTTTTCTCAAATACTGATCAAATACTGTCCCACAGTTGTCCGGAATTATTATTATAATTTCAACCTGGTACACTTGTGCTTTTAACCCTCCCGAGATGAAGAAGTCGCAAGAATTTAAATCTGGGGACCGCGGAGGCCATTGAATGGGTGCTTCTTGTCCCCTACCAATCCATCTACCAGCAAATTGTTCACTAAGATATTCTCTTACGGCATCGGCACGTGCAAGATGAGGTGGTGCATGAAGAACATGTTTCGACGCAAATTAAGGGGCAACTCTTCCATTAATTCTGGCAAAATTTCTTGAAGAAAACGAAAGTAATTAGCGCTATTTAAACGATCAGGCAATCGGAACGGGCCAACCAAAAAATTGCCAATAATTCCAACCCAGACATTAATTTAAAATTCTCGTTGATAATGTCTACCTTTAAGAGGATGTGGATTTTCATCTGCATAAATATGCTCATTATGTAGGTTCGTTATGCCACGACGTGTAAAACAAAACTTATCCTCAAGCAAGATATTAGTGTGGAATCCGTTGTCGACTACTCTGCGCTCCCGAACAATGTGTGAAAAATTTAAATGTGAACCCTGATCAACTGGTAATAATTCTTGCACTAGTTGGATGTGGAATGGACGAATTAATTAATCGCTAAGGATCTGTCTTACAGTGCTTTTTGAAATCTCAGTCTCTCGTTGCAATTTTCTGGTACTGGTCTCAGGATTGTTATCAATCATATGAAGAACAGTTTCTTCCGCAGTGGGTGTTCGGGCTTGTTGAGATCTTCCAGCGTTAATTCTGACTGGCTTCAACATTCGTGTTTCTCGAAAACGTCTTTCAATTCGGGCAAAAGTTTTGTGAATTAGAATTCTTGACACATGCGGACAATTTCGCGGCAATTACCTTGACAGTATATAAGCACTAATAGCATGTCTGTCTGCCCGTTAAAAGGGAAATCCATATTTGCTGCCAAAGTAACTGCAATAACAGAAATAGCAATTAAAGAAATAACGGTGATCGCGATAAAAACCAATACAAAAGCAACTAAAAGTGAACAAATTATTGAAATTATTAAGTGTCAACAATAAACTGGGACGATTATGAATTTGTTTCCTCTCAAAATCATAACTTTTGTCTTTTTGTCCACCGCTAACTAAATTTTATATTACAATCATTAATTATTATTAAACTTGTACTAACAATGCAGGTGATCAGTATTTGAGAAGACATTTCTTTCCTTCGAAACTGTGCGAAGTACTGAGTTTTTATAAGAGTCAAAAAATTAAGATGATGAATAAGCCTTCCCGCTAAAAAAGGCTTAGAACCGTATTACCACCCTTAAGGAACGAGGTGAGGGTGGTTTTAACCCTTCTGCAATTTCCTTTCGGTTTCTTTGATTACTGAAAGTAGGGTAAACCTCTAAAATGTACTTTTATTAACTTACTTTTTACATTCTATGTACATACGTATCGTTACGAGATAGAAGTTGTTACTGATTCAAAAGGAATAAAAAGGGTAAGGACAAAGTAGACAGCACGTGTACTAAGCATAATTGCTTATAAAAAGGGGAATCACCGCGGTAACTGGGATTTGTGGCACACACTACGCATAAGAGTGTGCAAAAAGGGGAATCACCAAATTCATTGTGATTCGTGATACACGCTGAGCATACGAATATGTAAAAACGGGAACATGGGAGTTATTACGATTCTTTTTGGCTATTAGATACGAGGGATGTCCGCTTATAAGAGCTGTCCGTGAGTGGAGCTTTCACTTTAAATTCAAATCAAGTAGTTTTTTTGTTGCTGTAAAAATGCCATAGGCCTTTGCAGTTACAATTCGCACAACATAAATACGACCTTCAACTTATTGTAAGTTCCAAACTTTGTTTCATTTCTTTACATTGCGAAATACTTGGTGCGACATACCCCTTAAACCCTTAACGGGAGTTAGTTTTGACGTGCAAGAGAGGATGGTCGTTTTACTCTGCAGTGCGAAAAATCCGGTGATTTTGGTTAATAGACAATGTTTTCTTGAGAGGAGCGGGACCTTCCCGATAAAGTGAGTGATAGCGAAAGGCATCAAAACGGCTTTAGGTGTCTTACATAATTCATCATTTGAAATAGATGAAAATATGGAATTTAAAAGTGCTAGAACGAGCGTATCAACTCAAAAAAGTGGAGCCGTCAAGAAAGTTATAGAAGAACGGCAAGGCAAAAATAAACCTCGCTACAATCGAACACCAAAAATATGAGAAGGAAATAAACCAAGTAACAACTTAAATAAAACTAAAAATATTATAACTAAGAGTAATGAAATACTTCCTATAAATTTATATACGGAGTTAAATAAAACAATTGACACAAATATGAAAAATATTTCACAAGATGCAAATTCATTCTCATGTACGTAGTAACGGATCCAGAACCGTACTATGTCTATTTAGAAAGCTAAGAAAATGTAGGTAATTTACACCCAATGTCATTACGAAAATGACTGTCCGTTAATCATAAGGAAATTAATCAAAATATTGAATCCATCACTAAGAGAGGTAAGAATAGAATTAAAGTGATATTAAAATCGCCTTTATCCGCAAATCGACTTGTGTTATATGGAACGTGGACACTAAGTCTATCAAATGACGAATTGGTGACATTAATTTTCCCTATGTTTGGTTAGTCTTTCGAAATTCTACCGCTTAAGCACCTTACAAGAAAGCTAAAAAGAGATGAAGAAATATACTACGAACCAACTAATACCATAATGGTGTCCTTCAAAGGTCAAAAATTGCTGTCGATTGTGTCGATTTGTAAAGTAATATGTTCAGTTGAACCTTATGTCCAACGAGTTATTCAATGTTTTAATTGTCTTAGATACGGTCACGTTAAAGTACAATGTAAGTCACAAGTCAGATGTAGTAGATGCGGAGACAACCATCCATCGGATATTTTGTAAATCATAAATAAATATCACCACAGATAGTAAATAATGCGAAGACTTTAAAAAACAAAAAGGAATTAAAAAACTATGAAAACGCAAAATATTTCATACAAGAATGCCAGAAATCAACAGAAAGTTCTCTTCTGAGATTGTATCCTCCTTACCGGAAGCCATCAACCCTAAAGATTTTCCCTCTCTGACAGATGCTACCAATTCTAAACGTAAGAGACCAAGTATGGACACTATTAATTTTAATGTGAGAGAGTACAATAAAGTCATTGCAAATCCAAAAGATAAAGCTGAAAACGAGGTATGGTTAACCCTCATGCCAATGGCGAGGTACCCGGGTACCTTTTTGATTTTCATAGGGAGAATTTCACATCTCAGAGATGCAATTGAACGCTAGACCACCTTGACAACTTAAAATTAAGTAGGAGAAAACTGTTTTTGCGCACTAGAGCAACTTAATGACAATAACATTCAATAGTTTTATTGTTAAAGTTTCTTATCCTTATTGCCTACGTTAAAGGTACCCAGATACCTCTATGTGTTTTATATTGCGGTGTGTAAATTGACCGGCTTCTTTTATGGAAAATGGAAAAATAAAAAGCCAGATGAATCATTTGAATTTATATATGAAACGTTTTGTAAAAAATAATGGATTTCTCAATTTATAAAATGCATGAGTAACATTTAGAAAGGTTTTCCGTATGCTCGTCGCAAATGGGACGGTTATATACACAGCATGATTTTCTTGTTTCTCTCTGCTTCCGCGAATTCGCCCGGCATATGTAGCAGCTGCCCATAATTTTGAGACGTCCGGTTGCATCCCTAGGCTGATTTTCTATATCACGATGCAGATAGGATTCGACTGCGTATCCCAGCATACATTCAATGCTCGATTTGGTTTTAAAATGTTAGGAAATTCGGGAGCATTTTGATCTAGTCTCGATAGCCGGCATAGCAAGTTGTCTCTCCAAATTCTGCAGGAATCCTCAAATTTTCATTTAGCAGCACCCACAAGTCGGAAATCGCAGCCGCTTTGTCCATCTTGAGTCTTTCTGCTCTTGTATTGGGATTGTCAAAACGAATAAATCTCTGAACCGCCCAAAATCTATTGATTGACATTGTTGCGCAATAAAGTGGATAGGCTTCGTTTTTCCACAGTTCCTTGGTGTCTTCGGTATTCGAATGGTGTACTGCTGTTATAATTACTATTCCCAGATAGCCATAAAATTCTTCTACAGTAAGTTCTTTCCAAACTTTCAACGGTTGATTAGGATTTGCAGTATTCCATTCCAAGTATACACTTTTGGCCTTCCTATTAGTTTCCCTAATTATAATATCACACATTACTGGAGTAAAAATACATGTGAATGTATCTCGTACAGAAAGAGAGTCTGTATCTTTTATTGGACCTGATTTCTGCCGTAATATATTATGCCTCAACGTTTGAAATACTTTTGCAGGAGGTTCAGCATTCCACACTGTTCCATCTTTGCCATGCGAAACTTGTCCGTCGATATCGCCAACATCACTGTTGTAGTCCTCATCACCATCACTTTTTTCTTCCATTTCTACGGTAACATTGGGATCTACATGAACATGCTCAACATCGGATTCTTCGCTTGCTTCAGAATGAGGAGTAATTGGCGGCCTCCGCTCTTCATCTGAAGTGGTGACTTCTAAATGCTCGCTATCTCCGTCACTACACTCGTCATTTAGTTGATGTAGATATACCTGTTGTTGCTCATACGTCATGTGTTGAAACTAAGAGCTAGAAGCTTCTCTGAAGCTGCCTGCCATCTTACAAGATAAAAATCATAACACAAAACGTAAACACACAATAAAAGAAGGAATAGCTTTGATTTCACGAAATTTCACCTTGTTTCTATTACTCCTTATAGTTTCTTCAAGTATGCTTCACAGATTGTTTCTTGCCTGAATAGTGGGCGTAGGCAATTTATGTCAATGGCATTCTACACTACTCACAGCTGAGAGCATCTCAAATATTTCGTGAAATTGCGCAGTCGCTACACAGGAAATTGTAGTAGGGGCCATCTTGGAATTTTAATCACACGTTTATCAACAAAATGGTTATTAGATACACATAGATATTGAAAATATAACGTGCAACTACATTAAGTGGACGCGTTCTCAATTTAAATAAGATATTGATGTATAATATAGATGTAGGTACCTGGGTACCTGCGTCGCGGAGGATCGTATAAAATTTTAGCCATAGGGAAGAAGGTTAAAAAACAAAAGCAATTCTCCTTATTTCGATAGGGAAAACAAAATTCAAACATTCCTCCAAAATAGTTACAAATGTGTTAGAAGTTACAAGTACAAACAGAAATAAGAATACCAGTTTAGAATTAATTCTCATAAAACAAGTAGATTCGGTACTAAGTAATTTCAAATAGATAAATTAAACATAAAGCAATGGAATGGGCGTTCAATCACTACAAATAAGGGTACCTTTAGAATACTTTATATCTGAAAATCGCAAAATTTTGATTAATAATAATATATAGTATAATTTGCTTAATCAGTGAAACAAAATTAAAACCGATAAACAAAAATAACTTTACTGGACATAACATCTTCCGTCAGGATCACCCTCAAGGACATGGAGGTACATGTATTTTATTGCATAGATCTATACCGTACAAAGAGAATTTAGATTTCTACGAAATTAATGATGTAATATGCTAGTCAGTTTTAGTATCTCTAAACAATATATATATATATATATATATATATATATATATCTCTAAACAATGTGGTTAATTTAAGTATTTTTTCTTTATATGTAAAACCTAACAGATATATTTCACAAAGAGAATGGAATAAGTTCTTCCAAAGCATCCAAAAGCCATGCATAATAGGTGACGACTTTAATATACACCGTTTAGCATTGAGAAACCGTTACTCTAATGTAGGAGGTAAACATGTTTTGAATACAGTTGAAGACAGTAATTTGTTTCTTTTGAATGATTGTTTCCATACGTGGATGCTTCGAATGGGCCAATTAAGTTCAGCAATAGACAATAACGAGACGTATGGACCACAAGTTACTGGTTTTGGTGTACCACAAGGAGGAATCTTAAGTCCGCTGCTCTATAATTTATATACACATCATGATCTCGAAACTATTTTTTGATAACATATGCCTTTCTGAAAGTAATTGTACAATGAATCAAATTTACTATTACTTAAATAATAGTTTGCAAACGTTAACATTCTGTTTTGAGAAAAGGGGTTTAACCATTTCACACGAAAAAGCAAGTGTCACTACGTTTACCAGACGAAGAATTATCTTACCCAATGAAATAACTTTAGCCAATATGCATTTAGGAATCATCGTTGATAAGAAGCTTACTTGGCTCCATGTTAATTACATACCTAAGAAAGTGGAGAGTCCAGTAAATATTCCAAGGATGATATCAGGTACAAAATGGAGTGCCGATCCTTCAACGTCTCTACTATTTTATAGGCTACAATTAGGTTTATATTTGACTACTTTACAGGTTTATATTGAATACTTTGTTGAAGCTGAATATAATTCATTTTAAGTGTACAAGATTATGTATAGGGTACTTGAAAAATACACCCATTAACGTGATGTTAGCAGAAACTTGTAAACTACCGCTAAGTCTCCGAAGAAAGGTGATAGAAATTAAGTACTTGATTATGTGCCCCTTCAGAAATGACAATATCTTAGAGCAAATACATAGACTGTTTCTGTCTGATCTGACTGAAAAATACTGGAAAAACAAAAAATCACCTATACTAGTACATAACTATTATAAAATCAATTCCTTAAATATCAACCCTAATAAAGCCTATTCCTGCATATTTGACGTTCCATATGTCCTCCTTTTCCATTCTATTAAATGTTGGAAATATGATCGATTCATGGACTCTAATCATCTCACAGACAGCATCTTTTATCGCCTACTGAAAGAAAAGTGGAAGGGGTACTATATCATTTACACCGACGACTCCATGAAAGATAAGAATTTTGGATGCGTTTTCTATTACCCCTAAAGTAACTTAAATGAATTATATAACTTATAAGATATCATGTTAATCTTTACATCAGAGTTAATAGCCATTCTACAGCCTCTAAAGCAGGTATGGGCAACCTCCGGCCAACGGGCCACTCGAGTAAGATTTGCCCGGCCCGCTACTGAATTCTTTCGTTGCATATTAGCACGGCCCGTCTAAACTTAATTCATAATGAATCATAAGGATACTACAAAAATGTATATTTTTCAAGATTAGTCGCAGCATAAAACTTCTACAAAAAAGGTTGCCCATGCCTGCTCTAAAGCATATAAATAGGGTATGTCCAAATTAAAATATTTTGATAGTAACCGATTACAGGAGCTATACGGAAAAAATTTCAAACTATAATATAACATCTAAATCCAATCCCATAATGTCTCATACTTATGAAGAGGTATATAAATTTCCACACTATAGAAATCTTGTGGGTTAAAGGTCATGCTGGGATAACGTGGTAACGTGGTAAAGTGGTAACGACAAAGAAAATCAATACGCCACACTTGGGTATGCATCATCTAATGTACTAGAACATGATTTAAGCTTCACCGATATCGTTAAATACTCACCCAGTGATATTACAGAGGAATTTTGCAATTACTTTAGGGAATGAGACATGGGAAGCTTCTAGAAGACGCATCGGCCGAGTCTGTCAAAACAACCTTGGTTCAAAAGGCTAACTCTAAGAATTTCATCAGGAGTATGTGTAGACTATGTTACAACCACGGATCATGCGATGTATATTTGAATAAAATCAAATTAAAAGACAACAATCATTGCAAATGTGGGGAGATAGGATCACTAGTGCACCTCATCATGTCCTGCGATAAAACCAGAAAATATAGACCAAAAATGTTAGCGAGTATTTCAAGAAAAACTACAAATCCTTTCAACTACTTCACCTTACTTGCTTCCAATGGAATGGAAATCTATGAAGATATTTACCGCTTTCTAAGTTAAAGTAAAATAGTAGTTTGAATGAAGCTCCTTTGTTTGTTTCACCTATGTTGGTTATCTTTCGTTCCGTAGTTCAGTCTGTTTACGTCACATTAAATGCCCCGAAGAACTCCTGGGCGAAAAGGGAGTGCCCTTGTTATTAAACTTATGAATGATGATGGTCATGGCTGAAGGCTACACCAACAAAAAGAAACCCTTAACAGTTTCTGTTTTCTGCCGTATGGTGTCCAAAACTAAGCATATTTTTTATTATTATTTATATAAATTCAAATCAGCAGTCAAAACTGTTACAAGTATGTAATTGCATAATTTGTAATAACTTTAATTACAGCTAAAAATTAAGATTTTGGCTTGTCCGAACAATTCCTCTTAAGAACACTTGACAAAAACGAGTGGGCGAAAGGAGCATGCATCTTTACTTAAATTTTTACTATTATTATTATATATATATATTAACATCGACTATTTTGTAGTTATTTAAATAAATACAAGAGGGATGTATTTGTATTCATAAAAAGTAATGATCCACTTCAATACCACTAGTTCATCGTTTTAAGGCAACAAATGTTTTGCAGATATAATGCATATGTAGAAAGTAGGTCATGAAAAATGTTGAACGCAAGGGGATATGCATGTAAATTGTTGCATTATAGATTAAAGAAATTGTGAAAAACGTGTTAAGGAGTTCAACTTTGTCACGCGTAAGCTAAAATGTAGAGTAATGGTAGGAAGTATCAAATTTAATTCTAACAGTTGGCCTGAGACTACAGTATTTGTATGCATTGTTTGAATACTACTGCAAAGTTGCCCATTTTTTAAGCACCGAGAAAACTTAAGATTTGCAACTTTGATAAAAGACCCAATGCCAATTTGAAGTGGTAAACAAAGCACTTGCATCTCAGAATTATAAAGCAAATGTAATTTATTTGGGGCGGATACAGTTGACCTATTTATGAACGAAGGGCGTACAACTCAGTGTTTGGGATGGTCGTAACCCAAACTAAGGTGTAAGGTAAGGTGCCGAAAGTTGCGTGGCCGCAGAGGAGTGCGGTATTTAACGGTCCCCCGTGGGCACCAGGCGAAACCCCCTTGTATTTAGCCTTACCCGCTCAAGGGGGCTCTGATCGGTCGGACAAATACTTCCATAGCTACCCTTTGTACAGCTACGCTATCTGGAATTTCCAAGGCTAAAGTGCAAAAGATTGTGAAACAGGGCCAAGATTACATACAGGCTGAAAGAGCCATAATCAAGGCCAACTTCATCAGGCATGCACAAAGGTGCCAGGTTTAGTCTAGATAAGGAAGTTAGGCCTCAATAGATGGCGGAGGCTACTAAACGTAAAGAAAGGGCGGAAGTCCAAAAAGGCGAGGTCGGAGGGCAGTACTCCCGCAGGTCTTCCGAAAGGCAAGAGGCCATAAGCTTTAAGGTTCAAGAATGTAGCTTTGGAGAGGATCGCGGTAGTCACGACTATCCAGCCACCCAGATGGAGCCGACAAAGCTTAAGGCAGTCCAGGACTATTATGGAGGCATATAACAGCATTACTGACCAAGGCCTTCAAGTTCGCTTTAAAAATACACGTATATGCAGAAGAACTGCTCTCAAAGATGTTAAGTCTAATTAAAGGAATAAAACTGGAGAGCGTACTCTAAGGAGGCATGAGGTCGCAGTGGAACAGGCATCATTACCACCTCAAGTAATCTTAGCTTATTTTATCTTGGGATGGTCGTATTTTTGTGAAAATGACGCTCGAAAGACTGTTTCAGTTGCTGGAATCCGTTATCGGCCGATGTTGACCGACCTTTATTTTCAACAGGATGGCGCAATATACCACATAATTCGTCAAATAATGACGTTATTGCGTTCAAAATTTGCAACAAGTGTGATTTCTCGTAATGGATACTTCAACTGGCCGCCAAGATCCTGCGATTTAAGCTTGTTAGACTACTGTCTTTATGGTTATGTGAAAGATAAGGTCTACGGAAACGGTCCAACATCAGATCAGAAATTCGTGATCTAAGTCCAGAAATGTGTTAAATTGTTATGAAAATTTTCTTCAAAAGAATGACCATTTGTAAAAAAGTTGAGACGGACATTTACCAGATATTGTGTTTTACATTTAATGGTAGGGTTTTAACATGACTAATTATTGAAATAAAAATATTATTTTCAGAAAAAAAAAAAATCGCTTTTCATTTAATTTAAAATTACGACGCTTATTGAAAAACCATGTATTTGCTAAATGTTTAAAAAAATTAAATAGTCTAATAAATAGTAAATTAAAACATTCTGTACCTACTTAATTTAATGCTGCGAAATATCTTTTGTCATTAAGCATTGTCAATAAGCTATAGAAATAAAAAAAATTAACGGTGAAGAATACTGATTGATAGTGAGTTAATATATTCAAATCACCAAAACTCTGTATGGTCAACGAAGCCCAGATATAATTGATGACAAATATGCTTTGGGATGCCGCCCTACTTGGTCTGAGAAGAATTTCAAGCACATTTTTACTGTTTAAAAATGAAGGCCGTCATGACAATTGAGAAAGGAAAAATACTTTCTGCTGAAGTAAAGTACCATATCGGCTAAACATACATAATTTCTTTTTGAAAACTTATGCAGAATTCTTTGTTTTTCTGCGGTTACAATGCAAGAATATAAAACAAATACTGATTCAGTCAAAGTAGTCCGATATTTGTGAAATTTTAATAAGCCATAATTTCATATTTTCACAAATTTTCTCAATAACATTTTGCCGTATTATTGACCGAAATGACGCTTTACTTGGACAGAAAGCGTTCTTTTTCTCAAGTGTAACGACGGCCTTAATTTTTGAAAAGTAAACATATGCTTGAAATTCTTTTCAGATTGAGCAGAGCGGCATCCCAAAACATCAAAACGAAATTCCAAAATTTTTTATCAATTATACCTACAGCGAAATCAATCCGGGGATATATTGAGATATTTCTTTCTCCAATATTTACACTGTCCTTCTCTTTTTATACGTTCCTGTTACCACTAGAATTCCCTTTTCAATTTGCAAAATATTGCAATATACAAGGACTATCCAGGAGCTAACTTACGTTGTGGAATAAAAACAAATTACAGTCACAAAAAACATTTTTATTGTATTCGTATGATAACCTAACTCTTGAGCTACTTCTCAACGTAATCCCCGTTCAAATTGAGACACTTATTGTAACGATGCACCAGCTTGTTGATACCATTGTCATAGAATTCCGCCGTCTGGGACTTCAACCCCTTTTTGCAGTTCTACATCGTCCTGTAAGCGCCGGATTACGAGCCAGGTCTTCATATGGGAAAAAAGTGGTAGTACCTTGGCGCCTAAACTATACGAAGGATGGTGGAACACTTCCCAACCAAGATTATTCCAGAGCTCCCAAGTTTGATTGCCCGAGTGTGGGCGCGCATAGTCGTGAAAAAGCAAAACCTATGAACTCAGTGTTCCCCGACGCTTGTTTTGGATTGCTCTTTTCAGTATTTTTTAATATTTCATAATATCTTGCAGAGTTTATTGTTGAACCGTGTTCGAAGAAATCGGCAAGAGGCACACCTTTCTTGTCCCAAAATATCAGTACCTGTGTGTCCTCACCCCATAGACTGCTTTTAGGCCTCACCACTGACCCAAGTCTCATTCCCAGTTACTACACGATCAAGAAGTGAATCACCATTTTTATTCCCATGCGCTGTTTTTGTAATCTTCCGATAACTGGCGGGATTTTCTATTGCCCTCTTATTCTGTTAGGTAGTGATAATTTGTCTTAAAATCCGCTGTTTTCTCGAATATAAGAGGCAATTAAGATTGACAATAGAGCGACGTCCTTGGTCTTATGATTTGCGGAACGTTAATGATTTTATTAAAGAGTATATTTAATTTTAGAGAATTGTATTGTATAAATTAGTGTTGTTTCTAGATTGTGCTGCCATTTATGTAGTACTAAAATTACCCAAATCCATTAACAGGACAGCAATACATTGAGCAACACAAAAGCAAGAATACAATAGCACTATAAAGAATTTAAACGTCAAATAAATATTCACTCAAATACATAGCAATGAAATAAATATGAAGAATGATTATATTCATTGTTGTTGAAGTTGCACATATTACATACGAGGTGCATTCAAGTTATAACACCACCGATGTTTTTCCTCAGCACTGGAAACAGTAAAAGCGTTTTGTTTTAAAATACGCATGCGCTCGTTGTGAATGCGTGAGAGAGATGGCAGCAATTTACGGTACGCGGAACTCTAGCGACAGCGGCGTGAGTGAGGATTCTATCTGATATTTAAAATGGTTACGTTTTCATTAGAAGAACAGTGTATAATCATTCGTTTTCTCCATCTGCTGTGACATCTGGGACATGCGGTGATGGCGTCATGAATGTGTCTAATGTGCTTTCGTGGGTACGACAGTGTAAAGTCGTGCGACAACAAACCAAGACAATCTCGGCCTCGCACCAGCCGGTCTGACAACATGATCGACTGAGTGATAAAAGTTGTTTTGTAGGACCGCTGAATAAGTGTGGAACACATCGCCTCCAAAATTGGCATTTCTGTGGGATGTGTCCACGCAATCCTGCATGAAGATTTGAAAAAAGTGTCCTTCACGTGGGTGCCACGAATACTGATGGACGACCACAAGGTTGCGTGCAAGGCATGCTGCCGTGCAATGTTGATCAGATCTAATCTAATCAGGCAATGTTAACGCCCAATCCAGCGTAAATAAGGCTTTCTTTCTGTCGATTGTGACAATGGATGAGACATGGATGCCGTTCTTTAATCCTGAAACGAAGATTTAGTCAGCTCAATAGAAGCACAGTGACTCCCCGCCACCAAAAAAAAAAAAAAAAAAATTGGGTAAACGCCAGTGCTCAAGAAACGATAGGAGCCATGTTCTGGGACAGCGATGGTGTAATCCTTACTTGTTGCTTTCCAAAGGGAACTATAGTGACAAGTGGGTCCTACCAAGATTTTTTAAAAACAAACTCCTTTCAGTATTGCTTGAAAACTGTCAGAAAAGGCTGCATGTGTGCTCTTCCACCAAGACAACGCACCGGCACATTGGGGGAACGCGATGGTGCAGTTTCTTCGTGACAACTACTTTGAAGTGATTTCTCATACTCCCTACTCACCTGACCTGGCTCCTAATGACTTTTGGCTCTTTCCAACGATGAAAGACACTGCGTGGTCGCACATTCACCAATCGCGCCGCTATTGCAACAGCGATTACGTCGAGAAGTGACACAAGTTTCACAGTTATCGTGTGATTACTTTTCGAGAAAAAAGTCGGAAGCGTTATAACTGCAATGCACCTCGTATATAAAGGTGAATTTAAAGAGTGATGAAATTAGGTACAATATCATTCCCAAAAGTTATAATAGTAAATAATAGTTCTTATAGAACCCAAAAGTGGAATATAGAATACTTCTCTAGAAATTTCATATCGCTTGTCTGATCATTTATAAAATACAAGTAATTATACTGCAACTTAGATTTAATACAAAAATATAGAAATAGAGAACTATAAGTAACATCCGAGTAGTTCACAGTAATTCGAGTACAACACCTGCGTATGGTTATTAGAAGATGAGTTTTGATTAAAATGTACACCAAATTCCTTGATTCTGGAACACCTCTCGAGGCTAACACTGTAAATCTTTTAATAATATTTCGTGCTGCATAACTTACATGTATAGATTATAATTTTAAAACTGATGGTATTCAAATCTAATTCATTTTCGCAGCACCATCGGAATAATTCATCAACATTAATTTGCAAACGCACGCATAAGATCTTATTAAAAAATTCAAATCTTTCGCGTAGATTAGACATCCGGGCGAGATTGAATGCATTAATGACTTGCACTTGAATTCTTGAATCCAATACTTCCGACACTGTTTCGTGAAATTGTATACATTCATAATCATGGGTCCAGCTTTCATAAATCCATGTTGTCGGTGATAAATATAAGATTTTGTGTGACTATATATCCTGTCCTATAAAATGGTTTCAAATACCTTGGCAAAGTTGCAGATCGCAGCGACTGCTCGATAACTTTTGATTCAAGTTCTGTCAGTAGATTTGAAGATAGCTATTAATATCTTACGTTTCCATATTACTAGGTGTTTCTGTTAAATCAAGATGGAGTTATGTATGCTCGGGAGTCTTTCCATAAAGTATGACACGCAATCTCTTACTAAAAAAGATGTTATCAGATCTGGTGCTATTCCAGCAGCCGTCATTATGCTCATATTTTTAACCCAAAATGGACTCGTGATATGGTGTGTATGGTGTTCGTTGAATCGTCAGTGGCAGTGCTAGGTGAGGAAGTGGAAGTACCATGTTTGGCAAACGCCTCTACAATTTGAACTAGTTCTGCGTTCACATGATGATTATACATCATCTAATCGGGAATCCTAGTATATTTTCTCTTCGCGTTGATAAGCAATCAATACCTACTAGAACCTCTTTTGCTTTCAAGTTCTGTGCGTTCGACAAAATTGATGAAACTTGCCTTAGTCATTCATTTCAGTTGTCATCGAATTATGTACACCCTCTCTTTATAAGAACTTGTTTTATACCTTTTGAACATATGAAAATTTGCGTTTAATCGACGTTCATAAGAAAAATTTAATTGCTGAATGTCAAACAAATCGAGCTCACCTAGCGTTCTCATCAATTTTGTAAGTCATAAAACCAGGCAATATTAACTTCAAAATTTGTAGAATATTAATAACGTAATTTTGCTTCACCACACAGTACTTCTGTTACTGTTAATTAAATATTAATTAGTTAGGTTAAGACATCAACAAAGGCTCAGAACGAAGAATGCTCAACGCCATTTTAACTATAACTAGAGTTTGTTAAAAGGTGGTACTAGCAGTGGCGCACTGCATAAAAATAGGTACGTAATATACAATATTAGTGAAAAATAATATTATCTTTTACTGTCGTCTTGATGTCCACTGTGGCAATAGGCAACCCCCTGGTGAGCTGCGTAGAACTGCAATATCAGGAACGCTTCCATTGTCGATTCATTCAGCCGTCGACGGTGTTGTGAATACATTATTCCATACTTCGAAAATGATCGTTTGACGTCCAGTGAAGTAAGATTTTCAAATGTCAGGTATTCGCGGCTTGTAAGTTGTTTGTACAATTTAATGCGCCTCGTATAGATAAGTGACTGTTTTCTAGTTGCTCAATAGCTTGTGGTACTTCAGAATAGTTTATGGATATTTCATTTACTTCTTGTTGATCGTCTGCATTGGAAGAACTATCTCAAACTGCTGCAGAATCATTTGAATTAATCTTCAAAATTACATTTTTCCCTTGTGAAAATTATTTCTGGTTGTAAGATATTGCTTCGAGCCATGTTCCCCATTGCGTTATTACAGGCTGAGATGGTGCCGGCAATATCGGACACAATTATTTGAATGCACAGATGTGTTTGATGAGTGTGTGTGAGATTTGATGAACACTTTTTGGTAGATGCTATTAACTTATCCACCATCAGCTACTTCTTTCGAATGTTTCGGTTACGAGGTAACATGCATGTATGAGGCATGTTATATGAAGAAGGGTCGGAAAGCATATTTTCAACATTCTACCAATTTTCAGCATTGTTCTGGTACCATCAGTAACGAACATTGTGGCTTGGGTTGCTGTGATAGAAGATTCCCTTAACTGAATCCTGTTACTGTATAGCAACAATAAAGCTGGTGGACCATCACGTTTTGAAAGACGCGCTACAACATGAATGACGCTATGATTCTGAGCATCAGTTGTTTCATCCACACATAGGCGGATTTTCTTATTTCTCAACTCGTTGTTGGCAATTTCTATGAAAGAACGTAATTAGCCCAAAGTAGACGAAAGTGTTCATTAGATATTATATGTTGTGGGATGTTGCACACATTTAACATAAAAATAAAATCATATATAAATTACCAGTATGGAACTGCAGTCAGTAGGGAAGGACATTATGGATTTATCTCTGCATGTATCCACGAACAATTTGACCTTACTATCGGTGGAATTTTATTTCGGTTTACATATCTACAGTTCTCGCAATATACGTTGGCGAAGGGTGGGAGTGAGTTCGCGCAGATAGAGGAGGGATAGATTGCCTATCATTCGTCCTGCAACGTAATGGTAATTCTTATGCACTATCTGAACGAGACAGGTGGGAGGTACATGTCCTAAATACGTTTACGGCGCATCCCCACCGCTCGCCAACTTATATTGCGAGAACTGTACGTTTAAAAAATAAGTTCATCGCATGTGCGGTTTTAATATGCCTTATGAAACCTGGGTAACTGACAATAATTTATCACGGCTTTTTTTTGATGCATAAATGTGTATGGGAATATTTTTCTGAAGAGAAAATCAGGAATCACGATCATAACTCAAATATCAAACCAAGATCTGATAAATGAAGATCGCACCAGGAACAAACAGAAATAGTCGATCATAAGTGATCAAGTAAATGTAAAATCTGACCCCAAAAAATACACACAAATACAATAACGTTGCAAAAATAATCTCCAAACTAACCCTGCAATACATACAGCAGTACAAACAGACATCCACAAATATCATGGAAAATGAAACAACTGAGCTTTAACAGTCCACCATAATAGATATACCTGGTACTCGCAATATGGCCAAGAAGCTACATGATGCGACATCGTTTGTTCGGTTCTGAATCCATAATCTTAATCTGAAAGTTGTATCATGTTTCGTATGTTTTAGGAAGCACTTCAAAGAAACATACATTTGGCAACACTGCACTCGCATACTGTTGTAATAGGAGGTATCGTAATATTTTCGGAATTTCAATCTTTCAAAGCATTTTATTCGTTATTAGTAGTATCAGATGTGTGTATTTTACGTTTCAAATTTGACACATTACGTGAGATATGATTTTCTCATGATACTATTTATTGTCAAAACAATACATATTGGAAAATGTAAAATTACAGTGGATTATAATAGGCTTAATTAATTTTTAGATATTTATCTGATATTAAATCATTGATATTATAACCTAGGTAATAATAAACGAACTAGTTAATCCAGCATTCCAAATGCATTTGCTCTAGGATGCCTCCAGTTTGGGAAACGAATGCGATATTCTTGTTCCGCCATGTTAGAACTTCCATTACAGAAACCGCATACTATGTACAGTACTTATTGGCATAATTATTCGATGTAAAATCCATTATGTGTGAACAAAATGATAATAAAACAACAAAAAAGATCTTATTGTTCTACAACTTTGGAAGATGTGTTTTACGTGAAAATATGAAGAAATATTAAAAATTGGAAGTCAAAAAGAAAACGCTTACCAGCAAAAAGTATCAAAAATTTTTCTGTACTCTAAATTTCAACTATTTCTATTAACAGATATCGAACAATAACGTTTATTTGTGGAATAAATGTCCGTACTTCTGGAACCTCGTCAAGACGTATGAAGCGTGGCACAATATTTTTATATTGAGATTTTTGATTCAGAATTTCATAAGGAGTTACATCATATCTATAGCTTTTTAACCAATTTATTGTAGTATGGTAATACTCCATTAGTAAAATTATCAATAAAAAGATGTAAATTTTATAGAAAGCATTCTTTAAGAAATAGAAAAGCGTTGTAAACATACCACACACATACACTTGAAACATTTCAAAATCTAGAATTCCAAATTGCTATAACGACGTACCGAAAAATAAAAGAAATAAGTTTGTTTATGACGACGGTATGGGATGGTCGACGAAAAAAGTTAGATAAAAAGTTATATAAATACCAGGGTTGAAAAGAAGCAGACCACATCAAAAAGAAGTTGTTGTTTACAAACGACGAACAGGCCAAAGAAAAGAGAAGTACAATAAAAGGAAAAGACCAAAGAAAAGAAGTGAAGAAAGAATTCAAGACAAAGAGAGAAGTTAAGAATTAGAAAACAAATTACACTTATACACACTTAGGTAATATATTTTGATTGTATTGTTCATTATTTTGTTAATATAATACTAAATTTTTGTAAATATTAATTGTAATAATTTTTGCTTTCTATAAAATTAACTAAAAATTCATACTACAATATCATACTACAATTTTTGGCGTCCAACGTGGGACGAACCTAAATTCATTCATTTCATTGACGAACCTAAATTCATTAATTTCATTGGCGAACCTAAAGTTAGTTTTTAAATTGATTTAATTTCATTTCATTGTATTATACACAAATTTAGAATTTAAAGATGTCAAACAAACGTCAAGATGACACAGAGAAGGGTGAAATAGAAAGGGCGTTAGAAAAATTAATGTCTTCGTTAAATAAGTTATCATGTGCTATTTATGGTCGGGAGCACAGTCTGAATAAACAAGTAGAGAGTACAAGTAGATCTAATGAGTTAAATGTAAGGTTAGAAGATATCGAGATTACATATGAAAATGAAAATAGAAGAAAAAGGAATGTACAAAGAGAAATATATCTGAATTAAAAGAATTGGTAACTATTGACACTGATTTATCTGAAAATAGGGCATTAAAGGAAGAGAATTCGTTGCAATTAACACATTTGAAAGGTGTCAATGAATCGAACTTTAAGTTATGTCAAAATTTAAATGAATCTACGAGTTTAAATATAGCTTTGTTTGAACAAGTTAATCAACGTAATGACAGGTTATTGCAAAAAGACGCGTACCAGAAGCAAAGGGAACTTGAAACCGAATCAACAATTCAACAGCAAACTAAATTAATTGATTTTCCTCAAATAAAGCTCCAAATAGAAGAATAAAAGATAAAAAGTATAACAGATAAAATATTTGGGAATTCGGAAAAGAAGAATCACCCACCCTTATATGTTGTGCTTAACTATAAAGATTTAGAGTACCAATTGAATAAAGAAAGGGAACTTAGAAAGAGCTTAAGACAAGAGATAGTAAATGTGAAATCGCAATTCTGTTCAGATGATTTGGAAAGAACTAATACCACAGGAAATATCAAGGATCATATGAAGGTGTTAGAACAAATCACACAATCTCCTGAGAAGAACGATTTATTTCGGCAGAGTTTCATTCAAAGAATACATTACAATATACTGCACAAGTTCGATCCCGGGATATGTACCAAACCAATAATGTGTGCTAATTGCAGAGATCAATTTCCGCTAGCCCCATAGCCAGTCTCTGCAATGAATGCCAAATTGTTGTGCATCCTCAATGTACATCAAATTTACCAAGAATAGATATCGTAAAAGGCATTTACAATGTAGAGAATATTTATTCATATAAAGTTAATTAAATACGTTTCCTATTGAAAATGATTTAAAATTAAATATATTAGTTAAATAAAACAATAAATAAATAGAATAGTACATTTTAGAGATTGAAGTCGTGTTAAGTACTTATCTTGTTTATTTAAAACTGTTCTCTTCTTCAGTACCATTTTATACTTACCAATTGTTAACCTACAATAAGACACTAATTTCTTTTAATGATTATCTTCTAGTTTCATTTACATAAATAAAACTTGGATTTCTTAAATGATAGTAAAAATTTTCTGTTACAAGTAACAAAAAATTTGTTAAGGGGTGCGGTAGTATAATTGTAGTATGGTAATACTCCATTAGTAAAATTATCAATAAAAAGATGTAAATTTTATAGAAAGCATTCTTTAAGAAATAGAAAAGCGTTGTAAACGTACCACACACATACACTTCAAACATTTCAAAATCTAGAATTCCAAATTGCTATAACGACGTACCGAAAAATAAAAGAAATAAATTTGTTTATGACGACGGTATGGGATGGTCGACGAAAAAAGTGAGATAAAAAGTTATATAAACACCAGGGTTGAAAAGAAGCAGACCACATCAAAAAAGAAGTTGTTTACAAACGACGAACAGGCCAAAGAAAAGAGAAGTACAATAAAAGGAAAAGACCAAAGAAAAGAAGTGAAGAAAGAATTCAAGACAAAGAGAGAAGTTAAGAAGTAGAAAACAAATTACACTTATACACACTTAGGTAATATATTTTGATTGTATTGTTCATTATTTTGTTAATATAATACTAAATTTTTGTAAATATTAATTGCAATAACTTTTGCTTTCTATAAAATTAACTAAAAATTCATACTACACGCCCGATATATATATATCTATATGTACAGTGTGTACCAGATCAAGTGGCATTACATGGGCAACTTTCTTGTTATTGAAGATGGAGATTCTGGTTAAATGGGATGTCTTGCAGCTTTCTATACTGATTTAAAATCTGTTTGAAAAATTTCGAAATGTCGACACCATCAGAAGTTATCTAAAAAAAAAAACAGAAAACTCATTTTAATAATAATGATAATTCGTCCAACAGCAGCTAAGCCATTTACAAGACAATAAAAAGAAAATTACAATTGATAATGAGGAAATGATTCAAGATATTAAAGTAACACGCAGTGCAGAGATAGGAAGTGACCACTACTTGGTAAAAATGGATATGAGAGGGAAAGAGAAAAGAGAAGAGAAAAGAGAAGAGAAAAGAGAGGACAAAAGAAGAACGAGGATACAACACAAAATTAAGAGTTACAAATTGAAAGAAAGAAAATATCATGAAAAATACCAACAAATATTAGCTAAAAGATTTGATGACATGAAAGGAAGCGGAATTGAAGGAAAGTGGAATCATTTCAAAAACAGCTTATTGGAAGCAGCAAAGGAGAGCTGTGGAGTTAAAAAATATCAAACAAGACCGGAAAAAGAACAGAGTGGTGGACCACTGAAATAAAACATATTGTAAAAGAGAAGAAAACCAGTTGGAAAAGATATCTTGAAACAAGAAACCAGGGCGATTTGGAAGAATATAAGGAGAAACGCAGAAAGGTCAAAAATGAAATTAAGAAAGCGAAAGAGAGGTCTAAACTTTGGAGAGAAAATGACTAATAATTATAGAGAAAATCAAAACTTATTCTATGGAACACTCAAACAATTAAGACAGAAAAGAGAATATAACATGGTAGACATAAAAGATAAGTATGGTCGTATAATTACAGAGGAAGATCAAATAATGGAAAGATGGCGGCAACACTTCCAAGAGCTGACAGAAACTAATGTCGTGACAAGGGAAAAAGAAGAAGAGACAGAGGAAATTCAAAATATAGAGCCAATTCAAGAAGAAGAAATAATGGAGTTCGTAAGGAAGCTGAAAATAGAAAAGGCTCCAAGGAAGAGACAACATAACACCAGAAATGATCAAATATATGGGAGAAAAAGGGATAAGACAAATAACCAAGCTAATGAATACGATTATACAAGAAGGTAAAATACCGAAGGAGTGGAACTCGGGAATAATATTGCCCGTTTATAAGAAGGGGGACAAGAGGGATTGCAATAACTACAGGGGAATTACACTAACAAGCGTCTCAGGTCGAGTATTAGCGAGTATTATAGAAAAAAGAATAAGAAAAATAACTGAGGAGAGCATAGAAGACATTCAATGTGGATTTAGAAAAGAAAGAAGTACACAAGATTTAATATTTTTGATAAGACAAGCAAGTGAAAAGATAATTAACAAGAAAAAAGAAATACATATATGTTTTATTTAGAAAAAGCTTTCGACCGGAGAAGAAGGGAAGACATATGGAATGTCCTAGAAAAGAGAAATATAGACAAACGAACAATAGAGTTAATAAAAGAGATGTATAGGAATAACACAAATAGTAAGAACCAACAACGAAGAATCTAAAGAGTTTACAACAAAGATTGGGGTAAAGCAGGGCTGTGTGCTTAGTCCATTGCTGTTTTCTATGGTACTAGATGAGGCCATAAAAAGTGCTAAAAAACAAATGAAACCACTAAAAATGGGTAACTGGAAAATGAAGGAGACTAACTTGTATGAACTGATGTTTGCGGATGATATGGCAATTCTGGCTGAATCAGAAGAAGCGCTACAAAGGAACCTTGAAATCCTAAATAAGGAAATAAAGAATATAAACATGAAAATAAACATCGAAAAGACCAAATCAATGATAATTGCAGGAGAAATGAAAAGACATAACATCAAAATCGAAGGGAGGACAGTATAACCGGTGAATAACTACAAACATTTAGGAACAATAATTCAATGGGACGGAAAAATGGAACAAGAAATTAATGAAAGAATGAAAAAAGCGGCAAGAATGTTTTATATGATGAGAACTACGTTTCTGGGGAAAAAGGAAGTGCCTAAACGGATTAAAACGGAAATTGTGAAAAAAGTGATAAGACCAACAATAACATATAGTAGTGAGTTCTGGACAAGGTCAGAAAAGGTAAAATCGCGTGTAAACGCCATGGATATGAGATTCCTAAGACGAATAGAAAACAAGACCAAGAAAGACAAGATAAGAAACGAGAATTACTGGCAAAACCTAGGAATAAAACCCATATGGAGAATAGTGGAGGAGAGTCAGCTGAGATGGTTCGGCCATGTGTGTCGTATGAGTGATGATAGACTAACAAAGAGAGTGTATGAGACACGAGTGATAGGAAAAAGCAAAAGAGGAAGGCCAAGAAGAAGATGGAATGACGATGTCAGGGAAGCAGCGGCAGAGAGGGGAATTGAGTGGGAGGGAATAAAGGATCAGACCGGAGACAGAAAACGGTGGAGAGAACTATATGGAAAATAGGAAGCTTGACCCCATCCAAGCCTTACACCGAAAGGTAGATATGAATATGATTAAGAAGAAGAAGACAATTGATAATGTGGCATTCAATTATATATACGAACAAAATGTACATACATACAGTGAAAGATAAACTAAAATAGGTATTAATCTAACAAAACGAAATTAGCAAAGAAATACAAATATATCTTACACAACGCTAATGCTAGTAACAGGATAATGTATAATAACAATTGTTACACTGTTACAACTCCAGAAAATCATTGAAGTGTTGAATAAAATTTTTGATCATAACATTTACTGGTGACTTAGTTAAGATATTTGTTCTAGCCCTGCGCAACCTAAACGTTGTACAGTGACGCGTATAACAAAAAGGTACATTAAAGTCAATACAGGCAAGAATCATCGGCGATTCAATTTTATTACTTAATAATTTCTTTTATAAATATACCACTATGTACATCACGCCGAGAAGATAGAGTATGCATACTATGTTGATCTCTCATAATCTGTATTTCGGTTAGAATATATGCGAGTTATTTTAAATGTTACATATTTTAGGAACCTCTTTTGAATTCTTTCTATAGAAATCTGATCATACGTGTAATAAGGAAACCACACCAACGAGGCATATTCCAATTTGCATCGGACAATATAAGATTTTGATAGCTGCAATGCTATGGAAGTTCCTACATGATCTGATGAGAAATCCTAACGATTTCAAAGCTGATGAACAAATCGAGGCAATATGTTGACCGATGCTTAATTGAGAGTCAAAAGGGACGCCTAAGTCATTTACTTCAGTCCTTCTGATAATTGAATCGGATTTAATCAAATAATCATATACCAACGGACCAGTGCATCTAGTGTAGGAGACTATACAGTATTTAGATATTATACATTCTTATTTTGAGTGCACCAATCATCAACTAATGAAAGATTAATCTGTAACTTGATACAAACGGATCTTTTATTAATAATGTTGTAAATTTTTAGATCATCAGCGTACCCCAGGTACTCACAATATAATTTCAGTAGAAGATCATTTATATAGATGTTAAAAAATAAGGGGCCAATATTTGAGCTCTGGGGAACACCGGAAACCATTAAGAAAAATTGAGAAGCAAATCCATTATGAAACACATAACCAGCTCTATCCTTAAAATAAGAGGCTATTAGTCGAACAAGTGAGGGACATAAACCAATACATTCTAATTTGGCTAGAAGTATATTATGGTCTATTGAATCGAACGCTTTGGAAAAATCGATAGATAACGTCAACATGTTGCCGATTATCAATTGCAGAAGATAGAAATTGACTAATATTTACAAGATTAGTAATCCAGACATAAATCAATGTTGGTGGATGGATATAAATTGTTTAATATGGGTGTATATTTTATGAAATAATATCTGTTCGAAGACCTTTGCAAAATTGGATATAATACTGATAAGTCTGTACTTGACTATGTTTGATCTATTACCCTTTTTAAACATAGGTATAACTTTAATGACTTTCCAATTATTTTTCTTGTACATCAAATATCTTCGTAAGTATAGCAGATACAACATGGTTTCATATGAGAAGCACTGTTTTTGATAAGACCAATTTAACATTGATCTCGAACAGACATTCAAGGTCGTTACTTTTGAGGTACTCGTCTCAACTTTCAATTTAAATGGACGTCTAATTGGATTTTTAGGTTATTGCATAGAATTTTTTGTTCTCTTTTCAACCATGTAAGATAACGTATGATTGAATAAAAAATACCAGCAAAATTATTTCTTTTACATTTTAATCAATTAGCCTTATATGGATCCAAAGAACATTAATAAAATTTAGAAAACATTTGAATGTAATTCAATTCCTTTAATACTTACAATTAGTAACATGTTAATTCAATATTATGTACTAAGTTCTTGAACCACAAAATGCATGACATTACACTATTAAGTAGGTAAGTAGCTATGATGAAAAACAACTCAAATCCCTGGATGAACTCCGAGCGGTAGGAGAGAGAAGTGAAGGGTTTGGCTCGCGCGTTAAAATGAGTGAACCATGCCCTAGTCGCCATGTTGCAGACTAAATCGGTATTGAATTTGAAACGTAACAAATACAAATGTTACAAAGTTCAAACGTGTGAGGACACTTTTCTCGAAAACTATTTTGCAAAATGCAGTCCTCTTAGTTCGTGTTGGAGAAGATCCAGCGATTTTTATTAAAAATATTTTGTTTTCGCCCGAGTCGTCTTTTTCCAGCTTATGGCCACCATAATTCTACAGCCACGCGAAATTGGTCTCGAAGAAATTAACATCTGCCCGTAACCGGAAAAACTTAACGCTTGGGAGAGAGGGAGTGAGATATTTGGGTTTGCTGAGAATTGAAATTATTGCTGCAGCTCGTAATATTAACGCGGATTTTGATGAAATTTGGTTCCAACATGGCGCTTGTCCCGCGCATAACACTAGATTAGCAATGACGTTTTTATAAAACACCTTTCCCTATTGTGTTATCGCCAGAAAATGTACAATAAATCAGATCTCACTCCTTGCGTTTTCTGTTTCTGTGGGATTATGTCAAAGAAAAATTTTACAGTTTTTAGACGGGGCCAAAGTAGTGAGGCGGAAGTTTTACCGCAGACTTGGTTATTGCTTAGCCAAAGAAGGTGTCATTTTCAAACTCTTCATAAAGTGAGATTTTGATGTTGTCAGTTAGAGTTTCAATTTACTTTGTAGGTAATCATAACGTTTACTTATTTTTTTGTAGTTTTATCAGAATTCTCTCTTTATTTTCATATTTAGGATTCTTTGTCCGTGTATTATACGCCAGAATTCAGCCAATAAATATAATAATATAATTGGGAATCGCGAATTAACAACTACCATAAGTAGATCATAACTGAGACCAATCTCGCAGGGAGCACTATCGGGTCTCGATCTCCCGCCAGTCTCTCTCTCTCTCTAGCAGAACGGCACACGACGGCGATGGAGTTCATTGTCGTTATATCGCATTATAAAAAACCAACCGTGTATATATTCTAGGTTACACACACATGCACCTAAAGAGAAAACTTTAGTACCATGTTAACAATAATAATAAAAGAAATAAAACTGCAGTTGTAATGAAAATTATTTAGCTATCTTAACAACTATTCAAACTAACCAGATGAAATATTTTTTATATAAGTGAATATTATTTTGGTCATCACTCGTTAAGTTGACGTTAATTTGGCTTTCATAATCCGCATTATAGTTTAGCGTGCTATAAATGTAAAGATCATTTGCATGTCACAATCTTGTTCCCGGGAACATTATGTAGGTAAATACTGAAAAGTAACGGTCGGAAGTCAAAACCTTGATGCACTCCGGAGCTAATATGAAAGTAATTAGACTAAAGCACCTAAAATGTATTTACGCCTATTTTGTATATAAATACATAGCGTATTTTTACAAACCTACGAAAATGTCCAATCCTTATCACATATGATACCTACGGAGTTGGTATCTGAACTTTATATTCAAAAAAGTTATCTACCTCCCACCCAAGGTTGCTTTAATTAAATGCTTTGACAGCATTGTTCAAACAAACCGTCTTCAACGATTTCCGACAAACTCCTTTCATTCCCTAAGCACGTTAATAAGGGTTTTCTGAGAGAAGGTATTGAAATTGTTATTTGTGTGGAAATTGTTCAAGCGTAAAACCGTATTCAAGTGACCACTCATTGTCGGAATGAGAAAATGATGTTGTTACTTACTACAGTAAGAATTAATATAAGCAGTTGGTATTTATATAATGTACCAAATGTGAAAACGTTCTTGAACTCAATCTAATGTAATGCACTCAGAAGCATATAGTGATAACTACTAAAGCTTTATAAAAATTGGTGATGAAAAACCAAATGCCTTAATTTAAAGCAATTTATATTTTAGAAATTGTACGAGGATGATTCATAAAGTAAGTTTCGTTTCCGCCTACTGAACAGAGGAGTGGGGATATAGGTGCTATTGCAGCGCTGCTGTGTAGCCTGGTCCAACGTGAGTCTGGCAGTGTTAATGAGAGAATTGCTCGAACATTCTTTCGTGCTATTTTGGTCGTTTAAAATGGCTGCTGTAATTGAAGATCTCGCCGACTGTGAACTGCGTGCTGTTATCCGATTTCTGTGTGTAAAGAACATGTAGGCTGCTGAGATTCACGATGAACTTTATTTTGTTTATAGTGAAAATGTCATGAGTGACAGTGTGGGAAGATTGTGCCATATGTTTGGAGAAGGACGAAGTAATGTTCATGATGAAGAACTGAGTGGAAGACCAACTGTTGTGACGGACGAACTTTTAAGTAACGTCGAAGAGAAAATTCGTGAAAATCCGCGATTCACAGTCACAGAACAGAGTGCCTTTTCCCCTCAAATTTAACATACAGTTTTGTACGAGCTTGTTAATTCACAGGCGGCAAAGTTCTCTGAAAGGAGCATTAAAAACCTAGTCCATTGCTATGAAAAATGTCTCAAAGTTAATAGCAACTATGTAGAAAAATAGATGAAAGTAGTAGCTTTAAGCTGTATATAATAATAACCTCTTTATGTATTGGTGTCTTGTTTAATAACCAAACGGAATTTACTTTACGTACCGCCTTCGTATGTCTAAAGCACAGTAATTTGCTAAACCTTAAAGGCGTCTATATTCTGTATAGTCTTTTCTTTCTAGTTTTGAAGTTTATATACGGTTATGTTACTAGATCTTTAATAAATTATTTTGGCATGTCTCCTGCCGAGCAGTATTTTAGTGACCGTCATTATTTGGCCGCGTGCAGTGGATACTTTACAAGATACAAAGTTTTATCAGAAAAATACAAATGATTTACTTTATAGGTTTCTGTTTGTCGATTTATTACTAATGAATATAATGAAACTGTAAAGTCCATTACAGAGGAGTCTACAGCATTAATGTTTGCTCTTAAAAAAATAATAAGAGATCAGGTTATAGTAATATACGAGACCAATAATTAAATTTGAAAAGGGTAAAGGTAACATTTTGGATTTAGATTTCCCGCTGTATCAGCATTGAGTCTATTGCGCAGTGTCTCGATTGAAACTCCTCCACAGTTTTAAGGAAAGACCGGCAATTCAATAATTCAGATCATCAGAGCGCACTATACACGCAATAAAAAACGAGCAAAAAGAAGGTCCACTATCAATCCCAAAGAAACACAAGAAGATCAAGGATGTTAAAAACATTAAAATTTCTGTTCGGCGAAAGGTACACAGCTTTTTGTTTTACAAAGTATAGTGCCCACGTTAAACGCCATTATTGCTATTATTATTATTATTAATTATGATCTCCCTAAGTTTAGTTGAGTAACTTTACACAGACTGTTACACGATATGGGCTTCGAATTAAAAAACAAGTTGGACGAAAGAATGTTCTCATCGACGGAGATGATTGTATTAGGCGGAGGCATAAGTACGAAAAATTAAGAAATTTAGAGAAGAAGGAACAATTCCGTTTTTATCTTCTTTCGTGAGAATTATTTATCCGTTATTTAAAAATTGTTCATTTTCTTCTATGGGTATCTTTATATTATTTTTAGGTGAAAATATAATATACACAGATGAATCTTGGGCGAATGTAGGACATGTAGTAGATAAAACATGGACAGATATCACTATTTAAAGCAGTCGACAAGCTTTACACAAGTGGTCTTGGACCGTAGTATGCTTCACTTCATGCTGAATGTAGATTTTTGTGCAAGGAAAACACTGCTGATATTTATAACAAAAGGGATGCGGAGACATATGAAATTGGTTCATTAACTCTTTCATGTCTTATTTATTATATTTGTACAATGTTGCCTATAGGCAACTGTGGACATGAAAGGGTTAACAAGTTGCTTTCGAGCGTACCAGAACATTCCATAATTGTTCTCTTTACTGCTTCCTATTATAGCAGGCGAATAGAAAATGTTCCAACGGTATCATGGAGAAACAATCAAATTGTTGAATGGCTTACTATGAAACAATTATTTGTAAGTAATGATACCTTTAAACTGGAATTACTGACTTGTGTATCAGAAATAAAGTCTCAGTATGACATAAATAACACGAATGGGCTTGTGAAACAGAAAAGACATGTTGTTCTTAGGTTATCTTCTTATCTTGTGAATTAAATAATCGAGATGGTATTGGCACAACTTAAGCATTATATTAAAATGAAAAATACGACGTTTAGTGTAAAAGATATGGAATACCTAATTGTAAGAGGTTGCAGCAATGTAACATTTAATAATTGACAAAACTACTTAGTCATATGAAGAATATTGAAAATAATATATGGATAGTTCATAATTTGCAAGAATTAATCATTTACATAACACGTTCATCGATTTCAGAAGGTGTAAGTGGCTCTTCGAGTGATGCTATGTATGCACCATTGCTATTTCTTTCATTATATACAGAGAATTAGGAAAAGAACGAGACCCACGTGACCATTGTAATACTAATTTTGTCCTTTTAGAATGGGTATTCCTCATAAAATTTTTTGACAACCATAAATAATAGGCTGAGTGAAATTCACAGATTAGGTTTCTTATTGGCTTTTGTCCCACACCATGAAGATTTTGGAGCGCGTTATAGGCAAGCGGATCCGCGATATCGTCAACGTCACCACTAACCAAGTCGGCTTCGTCAAAGGATGCAGAACGACCGACGTGATCTTCGCCGCCCGGCTTCTCCTCGAAAAATACTGCGAGAAGAAGCGGCCACTTCATATCGCTTTTTTAGATCTTGAGAAGGCTTTCGACCGAGTTCCACACACCTCATTTGGTACTCCCTCCGCGAACACAACGTTCCCGAGGAAATCGTTCGATGGGTCCAGCTGCTCTACCAGAGCCCAAAAATCGTGTCCGGGGCGTGGCCGGGACATCAACGCTTTTAAGCATCTGTGTAGGTGTGCACCAAGGGTTAGAACTCTCGTCCCTACTCTTCATTCTTGTTATGTCATCCAACGACCCGCACCCTACACTTTTGTCTACGCGGATGACGTACTACTTGTCGCCGAAAACAAGGTTATCCTCGAACAACTCGTCCAGACGTGGAACGACCGACTCGCTGACCATGGACTACGAGTAAATTTGGAGAAAACTGAATATTTGACGACGGATGCGGACGAAGTCGGCACGATCACCATCAGCGGCATCGACCTACCCCGCGTTGCTCACTTCAAGTATCTCGGCTCTACCCTTTCGGCCGACGGAGACCTGCGACATGAGGCCGTCTCTCGTGTCAACGCAGCCTGGATGAAGTGGCGTTCTGCGACGGGTGTTCTCTGCGACCCGCACATCCAGGACCGGCTAAAATCTTAGGTTTACCGCTCCGTCGTTGGCCCGGTCGCCCTCTATGGCGTTGAGTGCTGGCCAGCCACCAAGGAAACCGAGCGTCGATTCGCTGTGATAGAGTCACTCGTTAGATCACGTCCGTAGCGAAGACATTTGCGATCGGTACGGCGTCACACCCATCACCGAAAAGATGTGCGAATCGCGCCTCCGGTGGTACGGCCATGTTCTACGTGCAGATGACACCTCGCTTGTCAAAATTAGTTTCAACATCAACATTTCCGGCAAAAGGCAAAAAGGTCGACCGAAGAAGCGCTGGCTGGATACGCTGCACTTAGATTTCACTGCCGCTCGACTCCACCCGGACCAAGCTCCTGATCGGGACAAATGGCGGGCCCGATCCAGAAGAGCCGACCCTGCAACAAAGCGGGACTGAGGCTGACGGAAAAGAAGAAGGTTTCTTATTACTTCTATTTTCATTATCATCTCATTTCAGTACAAGTACCTTTAAGAACTAACGAGTCAGCATTAATTTTTCTGTACTGTAAGCCATTACCGTCGTTAATAAATCTTCATACAAGAAAGAACCTTTAAATTGTGAGATCTTTAACGATGTTGTTTACATAGGAGCAAGATGTTTATTTTAATAGGACACTATCGAAGTGGAAGTCAGGATCATGAAGGGAACTGGATATATTCAATTCGAAGCAGTATCGACCAATTTGTGCAACACCTTCTAGATTGTAATCTCGAATATGATGCCTTCAGACACCGAAAATGTTGTTATTAATCGATTTGAAGAACGAAATTGCATTTCGTTAGTAAGCACCGTAGCCCCATGTCACGTGTACAAATTTCGTTAGTTCAGTTTCAATATTTCGTTTAACATGTTTCAAATGTGCGCTCAAACTTTTGTCCCAGTAGGCAAATTTTCCGTCTGTAGTATTTCTGAACCGATCATATCAGCGCGCCGAACAGTGCCCTTGAACGTTCTGAATTCGTCTAATTACGAGAATGGGAAGTCAATCTTCGCTCCGACGCAGTAGCGAAGAGTAGCAACTAGGCAATAGGTAGCCGAGTGGTAAAGACGGTTACGATATCGGGAGAGTTTTGCTGAGTGAAATTAAGTTTTGTGTATCGATTTATCGAAATATCGTCAATATATTGTTTACCCTGAAGTGGGGAATTCTTCAGCAGACCCTCAAGTGTATTTTAATAAGTACAACTCCCGTTCGCGGAGGAGGAGGAGGAGGAAAAGATCGAGCCCTCAGTACATCTCGTCGTACCGAATTGAACACCTTGCCATTGTACCACCCTAAAAGGTATTAATAGAAGCAGATCCTATAGTCCAATTCGTCGGACAATTCTGGAAGTCCATCTTTTCCAAAAAACGAGCCAGACGAAACATAGAAATTCACGCGATGACATCATCCGGACCTACAGCTAAGCAGTTATTATTCTATATGTTTTAGACCTTTTCTTTTGTTTCGAATATTTCGTATTTTGCATTAGTAATTTCAACTAAATTATCACCATTAATATTCATAAACTTGTAAAGTAATCATTGATCAAGTTGCCGTATTTTTTATTAAATTCATTGGTATACATATATAGACTAGACCTGTATCGCATTTGCTCACAGCACAACTTAATATCACGTCTTTTGTATTTTATCTTGTGAAGGTCTACGATAAAACGTTTTATACTGACTTACCGTTACCGGATTGTTCGCATTATTTAGCTGATTTAATCTCAAATATTATGTAGTTTCTGAATTTTGTTAACGAATTGCGTCTAAAGGCTAATTATATAAGTTCTTGAATAGCCGTGTGTAGTTTTTGAAGTAGAACTTTGTTGTGTTCGTGAAAAGTAAAACGATATAGAATCAACGCTTAAATGCACGCACCCTCCCAGGTGAGCTTGGTCACTCCTGACGTTAAATAGTATTTCATTCAATAAAAGGTACCGAATATATTTAACCATGAGGATATATCTGGTAAGCTCATATTACCTTTGACCCAAATTTCATGGTTGGCGCCCATATTATCTGTTCTCCTTAAGACCTTCGGTATTCAACGGCGGTTATTACATCTATAAAAGGAACCTACACGACCTCCCACTGAGCTGAGCATGGCATTGGCTAGCCTGTTGCGACAAGCGTAAGTATCGCGTATTGTTGTTCTTGTCGTGTTGTGCACCCTAGCCAATTGTACCCCCAATTGTTGCTACCTCGGCCAGATAGTGGTAACGAAGTTTTTGGGTAACACCCAACAAGGCCTATAAGCTTAAAATGCATCCTTATAAAGAAAGGGTTGTTCAACAATTTTATCCACTTGATTTTGAAAAACAATTAAATGTTTGTCATGAGCATAGTGCCGCACTGGATGTTACTCTTTGGTGATGAAGTGTAGTTCCATTTATCTGGTTATGTTAATTCGTAGAATTATAGAATATAGCCTACAGAAAATTCACATGATTTCGTCGAAAAGCGTTACATAGTATGAAAATTGGAGCTAGGGTTGCTCCGTATGTCAAGACAAAGGATAGTGCTACAGCAACAGAAATATTTAGAACCATTTTCTGATAACACCGTATTTACCACAAATTTATGGTCTCCACGTTATCCGGATCTGACTCTTTTCGGTTTTTATTTATTTGGAAATTTAAAAAATAAAATAAGCAAAAACAAACTTCTTAACCTAGAAAAACTGCAAGCAGAAGCTCAGCATGAAATTAATAATATTAGTGTAAAAGAATTGCAATATGTTTTCGAAAATGCGAATGTACGAGTAAATGTTTGCTTAAAAAATAATGGAGACCATTCGTAGCACTAAATTTGAATGAATAAGGTTATAAAAATAAAACGTTCAACTTTTCAAATAAATAATAGTAAGTGATTTTACTGTTTAACGTTACCAATTTGTAATTTTGGTAGCGTACTCAAAAGAGGTCACGTGAGTTTTGTTTCTAAATAAAGACCTGGTATTCTTATGTGTAGTTTCAACAAGATTGTTGCTAATCTCAATATTTGTTAATAGATAGGGTTCTTATCTGTGAATAAGCTTTTTAATTAATATCATGCATTTGTAATGAAACATGTTTTGGGAATATGTTTTCGTTATCCCTCCTTCTCGACCGTTTAAATTCCCATTGCAATTTTTAGAATACAAATTCCTTGATATATACTATCATAGTAATACAACACTAGTACACTATTGCTTTATGTATGATATTGCAGAAAGTGACGTACTTTATAATTTTAATTAGGGTTTGCATTTTTAAAATAAAAAAATGTTTTTACTTTTTTTTTCATATACTTTTAACTTTATCGCTAGATAGATCGTAAGTTTTTATTCTATTCCTCTTAATTTGAGATAGATTTAAGTTTAATAATTGCGACAATTTATCTATTTAGTTAGTCTAACAGCTGTTGTTACATTAACAGTAAAATAACTAAAGTCTGTCAAATTAAAATAAATGTTCCAAATGTGATTCGTTCTGTTCTATACGTAATTCTATACTCCTTTTAAATTGTCAAATATTTTTGCATCACTGATATGTAAGCGTGAAGAAGTGTTAAATCCATAACTAATAACACGATCATTATAACATTTTCGTAGGTATTCCAGTGTATCGAATGCAGTATGAGCTGTTGCTCCATCTTGCTGAAAAAATCCTTCCGTCAAATAAATACAGACCGCATCGTCTCTATAATGCCACCCGTATACCAATTTTAATAGGGTGTAAACTGGTTTCGATAAAAGTATGTGGATTTTCCGTTGCTATATAATTTTGGCTATTCACGTAGCTTGACAAATGGAATCATGCCACGTCTGATATCAATGTTTTGTCCAATACATCGTTATTGTTTCAATTTTCACCAAACCACTGACAAAATTGAATGCGTCCTTGATGGTCTCGTGCATATAATTGTTGTACCGTTGACATTCTGTATGGATGCATATGCAAAATTCTCTTCAAAGCCTTTTAGCAACTTCCATAAGAGATATATATTAACCTTCCTATACTCACGTCAAAATGAAAGACGTATACTATACTATATAAATCGGTCTCACAGACCGTATGCGTGAGTATAGGAAGGTTAAATAAGGAAACATTATGTTATAATAAGTAATGAAATATATTATCATTACCTGCCTGAGCAAATAACTTGGGCAGAGATTTCGTAGGCCTTTGATCCATTTGATGTTGAATGTCGTCAACATCTACACTTAATACAGTTTGCCTATCGGTAGATTTTCCTTTACAAATGCAATGTTTATTTTGAAAACTTTCCACAACTCTATTCTTATTTGGAAATCTTTCCACGTATTGCTCAATATAAGACTGCAGTATGTCCAAGTCCCATCTTCATTTTTAGTACCGTTTCGATAAATTTTATTTTATGCTATATGATATTCTACTTAGCTTACCTTACGCAGAAATGCGATGAAACGGCTGTGTACCGAGAAGTACAGTTCTGTTACTTTGCCATAAATGAATGATAAAAATAATGGAGCAAAAACGTAAACAATGATAGCATAAAATTTGAATAACGATTGTACGCCTATGTGTGGCCTATATCAAATGCTAGTATGATCCTAGTGATATGCAAATATCATAAACCTATGAACACAAAAATTCCCAGATATTAAAAAATTACTGGTGACGTGGTGGACAATCATTCTTGATAACTCTGCACTTTGAATATGTGAAATGTCATTCTGAGCCGGAAACATGATGAGATGATTTGGCAACAATGCAACTAGTTCCCGTAAGACCTGTACTACCTCTTAAGCTTGAGACGGACTATTGTCACTACCACAACTAGTGAGTAAGCTCTTTAGATTACAGAATTATATAGAATTCTGATGGTTAAATAAATTACTAGGAAGAAAAACTATATTCAAAAGTAGTGTGAATGATATAATCTGTGTAGATATTCTGATACTTCGCGTTCTTTCATTAGTAATAGCTAACCAACTGATTTAATTAAATCTATGTCGTATACATATGTAGGGATTAACAAGAAATATTTGAGCATGAAAAATGAAGGAGACGAAAGGCATAGCAACCTGAAGTCCTGTAGGAGTGGAAAAGATATTTAAAATAGAGTTCGGGGTGAAAAGAGAACACTTAGGGTGACTGTGAACAAGGAAGGGATGACTGGGGATGTGCGTCCGGTGAAGGAATACACTTACGTCGACGATCGTGCGGAGTTCTGGTAGCGGCGCATGAAAGCATACCTAGCGAGTTGCCGGCTTAAGCTTCAACGTCAGTTTATATCTGGTGCCCGGGCTCCCAAAACCACCATTCGCCGTTTACGCTCGCTTTGGACATTTTTATATCTGTATACATGCACACACACATATAAGCTTATACAAATAGATAAATACACGCATACTTTTTCACACACTCACATAGACGCACACATTATACGTATATACAAACGCATAAACGAAAACCTTTTGCTCGTGAATATCGTGAAGCGTGTTTGTTTTGATTCGAAGGATTTCGCGTTGGTTTGCACGAATACTAGGTGCATAATTTAGGCATATGTAACAAGGAGACTTATTGTTTAAAATCGATTTTATTGTGACATTTTAGACAAGTTTTCCTCTTTCTAGATCTGCAAATTTTCGCATTAGTGTCGGTTAATAGCAATATAGTGAAACTCTTTCGTTTGAAAAACTGTTGTGTATTACATCGTTGGCATCACCGAATTTTCAGCAATAAAATCCGCCTGGAACGAGAACAAAGTAAATTTTTCTTGAAGTACATTTCTAAGGGTAAGTTTATTTATTATCCTTGTTTGTCTTCTATAAAACCTTCTGAGGTAAAAGGGAAATGATGTATGTATTACCAAGTTTTAATCGAAAATTATTAAAATTATCGATTGCTACATTACATTGCATTCACTGAGGGACCAAATGCCTTATTTAAATTAAAAATTGAATAATTATAACAAATTGATTGACAACCTATCAAAATTTGTTTGATCAATATCAAAGAAACTTGCAGATTACTTAGAATCAACTATAATTACAAAATACATACATACATATGTGTATTAAAAGCCTAACGTTATAGTTTTTCCACTGTATACGAATTGCGTGAATATTGAAATTTGTCGGATAAACTAATTACCTAAAAGAAATTTTACGATCATCATACAAGCGAGTAAATTAATATGAGAATAATTTTACTTTTGTAGCCTTACTATATGTAGATTTTGGATCTTCATTTTTTACAGACACTTTTATTATTATTCTACAACCATGTTTAACCATGAATACTAGATGTTTTATAACACAATTTAAAGGATATTGATAGTTATAAGCATATAAGATACAAATAAGATTTAATGATGTATAAAAATGTCATAAAAATTTATGTATCTATATATCACATTATTTATTATATCCCATCGAAAATCTTAAGAACATCACATAAAACCCATTATCTCGAAGGTAATGCTTCTGCTTATGGAATACTTTCCTTGTTAACTCCTAATATACATTACTTATATGTGGCTGTAATTATTCTGGTAATAATTTACGCTGCATATTTAAAAGAACAAAGCCGAAGTTTATAAATCCAAAAATCTACAGTTATTCACATTTAAAGTGATCCAGTAAATATAAATGTATATAAAGTATTTTTCTTGAAAATAAAAATTAATTTAAATTATAGAATAAAAATTATAGAATCTTATCATACCTACGGCTTTTATGCATATTATGTTAATAATTTAAAGTAATTTAGTAAAAGGAAACGGGATGATTTAAAAGGTCATCAACGTAAAAATCTAAGCTACACTGAAAATTGTTAATCTATAAGAACAGGAACTAAAAGTTTTCGCGCTTATTCTTAAAATATTTTTCAGGCTCTGCTTTGTTTAGCTATAGGGACTTTTGATTCTGTTATTTATAGAATTGCTAATTTATCTGCAAATACTCGTGAGATTTCCATCTATTCTTCCAAATTTTATTTTTAAGATCTCTTCCAACATTTTGTTTCGAAATCTTATAATGTTCAATAATCTTTCTCAAATAAAATAATTAAGGTGATGTTTTGGACACTAACATTGCTTCTTATGCAAAAGCCTAACATTCCTAGGATTTGACATCACTAGATAGACATCGCGGTATCTTTTGTGTATTGGAATAATTTTGATTTATGAGTTTAAAATCATCGGGATTCTTATTTTTGTGACATTTACATACATACTAGTATCGTTGTGCCTTCTTCCTGTTTCCTATTTCGTCACTCCTTCAATCTAAATAATGTTTAAATCTTATGTTTCTTAATGAAGTTTTAGCGTGGCATTGCAGATCTTATTAAATGATTAAAATTGGATTTATTTATGATAACTAAAATCAAATAGTGGTTCAGTAGCTGTTTATCTACGAAAGAGTATATAACTTTATGTGACTTTATGAAACTTTAAATAATAGTTACATTATTATTAATATTATTATTAATCAGGATGATGCATCGGATAAAAATGTGAGTTAAGTAATATTATTATGGATTTACGCAACAAATTAGCGTAAGTGGATAATGAAAAACACATGCTCCTGGAAATGAAGAATAATCTCACAGAGAAAATACAGGTAATTCATAGCGAATTGGCCAACTGCAAAATGATAATTAAACAACAAAACAATATAATTGAAAAGCTATCGCAAAATCATAAAGTTTACAATGAAGCGGAGACTCAAACCATGGATATCTCTGACTGTCAAGACAGGTGGACTCAAACTGACCTTGTAACTCTCATCTAAGCAATTCCAACACAACCAATGCACATACGAGTGACAAAAGCCTAGAAATAGTAAACTGGACTGTTGTCGAAATAACCGGAAACAAGTATGCAAACAAAATCTAGCACCTAAAATAGATAATCAAAGATAGACATAATCATAAAAGGTACTATTATTCGCTGATAGCCAGGGGAGATCTTACAGCCAATTACTAAAACCAAAACTAAAAGACATTTATTCCGTAACAGGGATAATTAAACCTGGCGCAAATTTACATAATTGCATTGCATATGTCGAAAATGCTCTAGAAAATCTGACAAAATCTGATCTTATAATAATAATGGGAGGAACAAACGACATACAGGATTGTTTTGATAGTGTTCAAATACAAAGTCTGTTAGACATGTATCAGAAGTTAATGGAAAATACTGAAACAACTAACATAATAATAAGTACCATTCCATTTATGTTATATAGGAAACATTTTAATAAAATCATAGAGCATATTAACCACCGAATATATAATATGGCTGCAAAATTCAGTCATGTGAATGTTTTCTGTATTAACCTTCCTATACTCACGTCAAAATGAAAGACGTATACTATACTATATAAATCGGTCTCACAGGCCGTATGCGTGAAGTATAGGAAGGTTAATAACTTAATACATACATATATACGAAGGACTATCTTGGAGGTGGCATCCATCTGAAACACCGTACAAAAAACTATATTAGTCATCAGCTATCGCAAGTGATAACTGAAAAAGGTAATAGTGGAATGGAACTCATGGAAAATGAAAAAAGCTCTACTTTTTAGAAGTAGCAGGGATGTGTGCCGGTGGGATTCAGTAAACATGTTGATTGTTCACCAAAGTGTTCAGTGTATTGGTAACAAAATAGGTAAGCTTGAGGTGTTCCTGGGAGACTACTGTGATGTGTTTTGTGTCTCTGAACATTGATGCTTGGGAGGGGGGTATTAAAGAAATCAATCTAAATGGCTTTTGCTTGATAGATCATTTTAGTAGAGAAAACCATAAGCATGGGGGCGTAGCTATATCCGTACGTAGTGACAATAATGTCAGTAATGGGGTGGGCATGTTTAACCTTCCTATACTCACGTCAAAATGAAAGACGTATACTATACTATATAAATCGGTCTCACAGACCGTATGCGTGAGTATAGGAAGGTTAAGCATATTTATATTGAAATGCATTTTGATTGTCTTGTGTCTAAAATTCAGCTGCCTGGTTTGAAATTACTGGTAGCTTTGATCTATAGGAACGGAAAGGGTAACTTTTCACTTTTTTAAGCAAACTTAATGAAATGTTAGATATTTTACAAAGCTACAAAGAATATTTCATTGTTCTCTGCGGTGATTTCAATATAAACTTTTTATCTCCTTCCAAAGAATTAGGCGACTTCAAAGATCTGCTATTCTCATATAATTTTATTATCACCGTAAACGAACCAACAAGAAAGAATAATTGCTTGGACAATATCTGTATTAGTTCAAATATTTCAGAATTCAAATCACTTGTTATTCATAATGGTTTGTCGGACCATTCGGCCCAGTCACTTGAGTTACCAATAATGCTCAAAGAAATTCCGAAAACTATAAATAAATCATATAGGCAATTAAAAAATAGGGGAAATATTGAAATATTTAGGGAACTGCTAAGGGAAGAAAACTGGAACAAACTCAACGTCTATATGGATATTGATCAACAATATAATAATTTTATTGAAAAAGTTAAAATTAGTTTTGAATTTGCATTTCCAATGATTCGTAAGACGAGTGGCGACAGGACACCTAGTAATGCATGGATTACGACTGGAATAAAAGTTTCCTCAGTTAAGCTTAAGGAATTATATAGAGGTACCCTGACTGGCAATATCGAACATATAGAACACTATAAACAATATAAAGGCATATATAGAAAAGTAATTGCGAATGCTAAATTACTGCATAATAATGGACTTATGTACCGATCATTGAATAAAACGAAAACCGCATGGTCAATTGTAAATGGGTCGACTAAGTCAAAACGGGAGCCTAAGGGCATGGCTGTGCTAACTGCAAACAATGAAAATATTACGGATCCGACAGAAATTGCGGAACACTTAAATTGCTATTTTAATGAAATTGCAGATTATTTACTTCCGTCAGTTAAACAAACTCTACCACCACATCAGGTGAATAGTTTACTTCCGTAAAATCATTCTTCTTTGAACCTGTTTGTGAACGTGAAATAAAAAATGTTATCCTTCAACTAAAAATTCGACTTCATCTGGTGATGACCAAATTAGTACAAATATATTGCGTAGATGAAATAAATAATATAAATAACTCCGTAATAGGTGGTAAGTTTTCTAAAAGATTAAAAACTGCAAAAATTGTACCTGTTCGGAAAGACAGTGGCGAGCAAACTATTACTAACTATCGACCAATATCTCTATTAAACTCGATCTCAAAAGTATTTGAAGAAACCATGGCAAATAGACTCTCAAATTTTTTAGAAAAAATAATCTACTGAATGACCAACAGTTTGGCTTTCGCAAGGGTCTTGGCACTTCAGCTGCGATAGTATGTTTTCTCGACCTATTGTACAACGATATGGATGCGAGAAACTCATGTATTAGAATATTCTTGGACCCTAGTAAATCTTTCGACTTAGTAAATCATGAAATGTTACTTAACAAGTTATATCTTTAGGGATACGAGGAAATATATTAGAATGGTTCGAAAGCTATCTTAAAGGTCGGGAGCAGTATGTGTGTGTGAATGGTATATCTTCCAAAGAATTGATACTGAATAGAGGAGTGCCGCTGGGGAGTGTTCTTGGGCCATTGTTGTACGTACTGTATGTGAATGATCTGAAACTGAGTAAAGGTGTCATGCTTGCCGATGATACTTCTTTGGATAGTGAGTACCGCAAAAAAACAAGATCTAATAGAAACTGCCGAATGTACTTTCGGTGCAATTAAGAATTAACACAAAAAATGACCTAATAATAAATTCCAAGAAAACAGCATTTATAGAGTTTAGAACGACCACCTATGATAGACCTGAGTCGATTTTATTGAAATATAATGGCAGTAGCATAGCCCAACTTGATACTATTAAATTCTTGGGGTTCACACTCGATTACAAATGCAGATGGAGAGAACATATCGAAAACATATGCGGTAAATTATTGCCCTTGTGTCATGTACTCAGAAGACTCAAGGCAGCGATCAGTTTCGATGTACTATACTTTGGTCGGTTTCACACTGTGTTGTCATATGCAACTATAGCATAGGGATCGTCACCCGAGTTTGACAGAGTCTTTAAAATACAAAAACGTGCAATACGGGCAACTATTGGCTATAGAGAGAGTTGCAGGGAGCATTTCACCTCTATGGGTATATTGCCGCTGCCGTGTATCTACATCATACAATTATTGCTGCATGCTAAGCAAAACATTAATGTACTGAACAAACTAGGTAGTTGTCATGCATACAGCACACGCAACAGATCCGTACTAGGAATTCCTAGTCATAAACTATCTTTCTACAAACAGAATCCTCGTTATCTTGCAATAAAAGCCTATAATAAACTTCCGCAAACCCTTAGAACTGGAGCGGAGCCACTTTTTAAATATAATATCAAAAGATTGTTACTACAGAGGTGCTACTATTCACTGACTGAGTTCCTAAGCGATAACCTGGGCTGATGGTTTTCTTCTGGTTATTATATGTAATTAATTTAATTAATTTTTTAATAATTTTTGTTTTAGTTAACTGTGTGACATATGTAAAATATGATGTTTATAAATGTTAGCCTTAGCTAAATGTAAATATTTTATTTATTATCAATGTAAATCATTACATACAAACTATGGCTTGTCCTATACTATTTTTATAGTCTACACTGTCTACTGGATTAATAAACTATCTATCTATCTATCTATCTGTCTATCTATAAAAATTAAACTTAGTTTTACTCTTGATTCTGCACATTGTCATATTCTTGGAATGATCATCGTCAACTAGTCTTATGCTGATATAGTACCTCTTTTAACTTTTGTGTCGTACATAGTTCAGCTGTTGACAAACGGGACAATGATCAATTATAAACATACTTCTATAGCAGAGGTGGCTAACTTCTATAATATATAGTTTCTTCTAAAAAGTATGTCGCGATCTACCTACAGAAATTTTGACATTTAACACATTCATTCCAGCGCCATTATTGGTAGCAAAAATCACGACCACATTGTATTTGCGTAGTGAAATCATCTCCTGCCGGTTGTGATTGACCAAAAATTTCTTTGCGATCAACTAGTTTTCCACTTCTGCTATATAGTTATGACAAGAAACTGATTTCTGAATATTGTTGCAATTGGTTGGATTATTTACGGAACATGGATGATTTCTGTAAAAGCACCTGTACAACTGGGCATTGCGCTCTATAATATATTTGCAGATGTATGAACAATATTATAAAATAAAACTACAAAAGCAAAATTATCCGTTGTAAGCTTTACCGTCCAGTCAGCAGAAAATTTTATCTGTCGTATCATCACTTTTGACCTGCTTGTCCTGTTTTATATTTATTGGTTTCGCAATGGGTCTTTGTTTTAGGGTAACTGATTTAAGCTTTCTATGTTCACGGGAATCGAAAATTGATCGAATATGGGATTTATATGTTTATATGTTTATCTTATTTATCCACAGCCTCTTCTATCGTCGGTGCAGAGGTGATGATTTCGGCCTACTATTTTCCTCAAATTATATATTCATTGAATTAAAATCTAGGACCTTAGTATCATTGCTAGTTGCAAACGTGGTGTGTGGATAAATGGATAAATTGTTATCTCTATAGTAGACGTTAACGTGAATAATGCTCTAATATGAACACATTTTTGCACTGTGTATTCGATATTGTGAACAGAGGTATTATCCAGAAATGCAAACAACCTTTTTAATCTAGACTTCTACGACATACATGTTCACTTAGTTGTATTTTACTTGCCGTACGTTTCAAAGATGTAAATTAATAATCAATGTTCGTTTTGCACATATTTTTCTTGAAAAGTCAACTCAAATTTAAAGTCATGGATAATATATGTACATAGACTAACTGGTTTTGAAATTGCACCACTTAGAAGACTTTGGAATTTTATGATTAGAAATGGCAGAAACCTGTAGCTATTGAAGAGTTATGATTAAAATTTGAAAGTATACCTAAGATAAAACATTTTTTTTCATTAATATAGTGTTCAAACCACATCCGTTATTACGCCTTCAGTAACACTTTGTGGTATCGAATCTAAAAATTTTTCGATGCCAGTTTGGTTTATTTTGTACCAAGCAATCTCCGTTTCACGTCAAAAAGTCCATCGTAGGCAAACTAAATTCCTTTGAAAACAGTTCAACGTATTCCGTGGAAGATGAGGACGAGCATTTTCTCATTGAAACAGGTACTGAATGTATCTCTGGGCGAGCATATTACCTCGAATGATAATTAAAGGATATCTACTGCTATAAGCAATAGAGTCCCATGCGCATGTCTTTGGACTCCAAATCGAATGTTGGGTCCTTTTCCACATCTTTGTCTAACCTTCATACTTCACTAAAGACAATATGATGGCATTCCATATTCCACCGAAATACCTCTATGTAAACGTTGCTTCTAGTGTCTAGTGTATAGTCGTAAGGGGAAACACTAAATGTGGTTTGTAAGAGCGACCCCACCGGTGAACACTGTGAATACGTAGAGGATGGTTTGCAACTAGAAGCTACTTGTGAACCGTAGATTTTCTTATTCAAAAGTAGTTTCTACGGCCCAGCAGCTTGAAGCGGCGATGGTTTTCAGTTCTTGTATGTTCCCCCGTTACTTGTCGGCGACATTAATAATAATAATAATAATAATAATAATTTATTTTTATTTTATAATACAAACAGTATAACATTCATCAATGTACATAATTATAGAACTTAAATTAAAATACTCAGCTAATAAGTAAAGGGCTTTTTAAATAAGTAAGTTTTCAATACACTTTTAAATTTGATGTTTGGTAATGCTTCAGTTGATACGGTAAGTGATTGAATATTTAAAATTTTTAATTAAATATTTTTAATAATATAATTTTACAGTTGCTTTTGCACCTTTGATGACTTTGGTTTTGGCTGAAGAAGATCTAAATTGGAAGTGTCATACTACGAGTGTCTTACTTCGAACAACCCTCCAAATTCTAATTATCCGAATATGATTTCTGTGCAAGTCGTATACGATTTCTGTAAATGCAAAACTGTCTTCGCGCAAAACAGTAACTTGTTTATTTTCGTAATCGATCATTTGATAATTTATATGGTGTTTTACGCTGCATGTTGTCACAAAAAAAGGAATTGGTAGCATTTTTAATTTAATGCTATACTTTTTAAGTTGTTAATTATCGAGCTTGTGCCATACGACTTTAAGTTTGCAACCAAATTAGCGTTCGCCTGTTTCATCAAGTAGGAACGCATCTTTTCTGTAGTGAACATTCAAATAGCTCTTCTTAACTTTATGGTGTATAATTTGTTTGTTTGTCGGGAAGTAGTATTTTGATGCTCACTTGTGTGATTCGGCTAGAAGCTGTTTTTTTTTAATCCCATTTAAACTTTTCTTTGTTATCTTTAGTAGCGCATTTAACACTACCATTTATTTAATAGAATGTTAGTATTTGTTTTTCAGCTAATATAGGTTTCAATATTTAACTAACTTTTAACATCGTTAATATAAACTTGTTATTTGGCAATTATTTGTAATAAACTTATCAAATACTTTTGTGCTTTAGAGTTCTGGTTTAACTGGGAACTTAAAAACCGGATGGCGCCGTTAAGCTAAGTAAGATATAAGCTCAAATGTCTCTACTCCTTGCTTATTAACGTACAGTTGTCGTAACTAGTGATATCTAAAAAACAATGTCATTGAAAAATTACTTGGTTAAATATCACTTAAGTGACGGCTACTTACCCAAATATTTCCAAATTTTAATCATTTATTACTTTGAGCTATGTTTCAACAACTTTGATTGAGGGGATGGATATGCAGCATTGCCTTGATGAAAAGAAGGTGATGCTTAGTGATGTTCTGGATTCTAGTTTGAATTTATTGTCCTGAGAAAACATAAATTCAAATCCGTCCTGTATGTATCTACACATTGTTATAGATATCTTCTACATGTCCCCAAAACTGACGAAAATTACCTCTATAATTAATTGTAGCAAGTCAATTTTTGGAATTTATTCATTAGGCTGTTTTAAAATTTAACTTTTCATTCTTACCTCTTACAGAGTAAGAAAGCAAAGAGGATCGAAAACAAGTACAATAGAAAGTAAGTCAATCTATGCAGGCTGGTTTTGATAAAATTGTTCTAGAAAAAAATTTTATATATTAATAAATCCTTAATATCTAATTTTTCACAAATGTAGCACTGTCCTCTAACGCTCCTATCAGGATGCCCTCTTTATAAGACTATAATAATATTAATCCTCCTCCAGAAATTCTTTAATTCTCTATCTAATTATAATATATTTTCTCTTACTTTAGAAATTTATATTGTATTATTAATTGCATGTCGATTGATCTGGTTTCTAAAAATCGTAACACATTGGCGTCGGGAGTAGCGCTTGGCGTGAGTACGTAGTGATTTTCAGTCTTTCCTGGTAATTGCGTTACACTGGTAAGGACTGGTAGACCTTTTTAATTAATTAATGTTTCACAAAGCAATTTTGGAGAAAGGCGTAAATAACCTTTTTGCGTAAAAACATATACTTTTTAAAGTGCAAACAGTACAGGTTCTACACCTTTTTATTACTTGTTAGAAATAGAAATTATCTTCCTCATGGTAACATAAAAATTAATATTCTTTCTTCGTATGGTACGTTTGGAAACAGTTACCAAGATGTAACGGTGTATTACAATCTTTACATATATAAATAGAGTTGCCCAATTTGCGCCCACAGTACTACAATTATAACTGTACTAGAATAGCAACCATGCGCTATACGAATACATAATACATAGTAGTTTCAATGTATAGTATGAAGCCATTTGTGTGCGTATAGCACAATGTTGCTATTCTAGTACAGTCGTTTGTGATAGTTGTAGTACTATTAGCGAAACATTGAGCAACTCTAGAAATGAGTCTCTCGACATTTTTGCGTAAATCATAGTGGCACCTTCTTACGTTCTTAGTTTTGTTCAAAATTCTTACAGGTTCATGTCATTTCGTGTGTATCTTATCACGCTAACGTATATATGGTCTTCTCAATCATCGCGGAATATAATAGAAAGTTAAAACCATAAACGCTCTTTTAAATTTGGAGAACATGTAACACGACATTTAAGAAGAGAAATCTAAGTAGTAATAAATTCTTTCAAGGTTATATTGAGACAAATACATTAAGATATCGATGACGCGAAAACACGTTATCCGCCGCCAATCTGTTCAAATGTATCTTTCCTATAATATCTCAAGCTACACCCATGTTATTGGAATCACTAAATTGGGTAAAATCGTTTCAGTTAGGGAAAAAACTACGTATTTCATTAATCTCCTTCTGATTTTGCTTAAATTTAGGGGTTACGGAGTGATTAAAACGGTTAGGTTGAGTATGTAAGGTGTAAGTGCGGTAGTAGTGGTTTTTTAAAAGACCAGATGAAAGTAGGGTTGGAATTAGGTAAGATTTAGATAGATAAATAATGTCGGGAAGAGGTTCGACCTCCGAAAAGTTTTGGGTGGGTCCTTTTATTGCGGTGGCACAAATAGAAATTCTAAATAAGAGTAAGACCGGAGTAAGGATAAAAAATTGATACAGACAACATCCAACAGATGACACCAAAAGAAGAAGCAATTCGGAAGACGACGGAGTTGTTTTTAATAAAAGTAGGAAAACACGCAGAGTGCCAGAAAAAATGCTGAATATTATGCAACTATCAATTAAGAATGTGTTGTAAAGTAAATGATGAAAGAGCAACAAAAATATAAAAGCGAGATAAAGGATTTGAAGTGAGAAATTGTTAAATTGAAGGAAGGAAAACAGGAAATAAGTACAAGAATGTGAAAGATGAAAAATATGTTGGAGAAAATTGAGAATGAGAAAAGACGAAAAGATGTTGCATTACAAGAAGTAAAAATAGGGACACACAACGAAGGTCCATTAAGGAGTAGAGTGGAAACCTTGATAAATAGCAACTAAATTGGAAGATTAAAATGGAGAAATCAGAAGATAAGCACGTGCTTATAAAAAACAACAGCAAATTGAACAAGGTGAAGGAAGACAAAATGTTGATCAATGACGATTTGTCAAAGAAAGTTAGATATTCAAACATAGATTAAAAGCCACAGAAGAATTGCGAAGACGTGCTGATTTGCATATGTGTATATTGAAAGAGTACAATGGAATTGATCAAAACTGGAGGATCAGAAAGTAAGGAGAAAGAACCACGTTTGATGGGGAAAGCAGGTGTCAACACAACGAACAAAACAGTAAATAGAATTAGAGATGGAAAGCGAAACAAAAAAAATAGGATCTTACAATTAGTCCTAAAGCTCTTGAAATAATGAATGTAAACAGTGTAACTTTCATGGAGTGGCCATCCAAGAAACAAAGCCACTGAGAAATTATATACAAGAATTGAATATTTTAATAGTGGAGAGGAAAAACAAAGAAGTTTTTATGATAACCTAAATAGAGAATACCAAAAAATGTGACCTAAGGATAGTGCCTAGATATGCAAACTTAAAACTGAGGAAGAAGAGATACACAAATCCATAGCAGGAAGACATAGTTTGCAATAAACTACTTCAGAAAAAGGACTACTGTTAACTAATTTTGAACGAGAAAGAAATATAATAATAAAAAATAAACAATTTGAAAGAAAAGATATATACAAAATAATATCGAGAAGTTTAGATGGAAAAGACAATAATCAGATATACCGTGCGGTCTTAGAAAAAGATCAAGAAAGGATAATGAAAAATATAAGAAACTATAGAGACCACGACCTACACTAAGATCATTTAATGGTGATGCAACTCTGGATGATATATGGAATATCATAACACTCGACATAATAAACGCACTGGAGAATATGAAGAAATACGAATAGAGAGAAGAAAAATGGTTTTAAGTAAGAGTATAGAAGATAATAAAAAAATAAAACTTTTTTCGATCATAAATGCTAAAACGAAAAACAAACCACATAATAAATATGAAGAACGAGGGAAACAAAATTCGTGGAGAAAAAACAGGCGTATTAATCCACTCAAGAACGGTACGTGATGGGCATTACGTACTAGATAACCTCTATTACTATTAGTTATAATTAATGCAGATACCTAATTTGGTGGCCGACTGAGATTTGAACTCTAACCTAGTCGAACTCTGTGATCGTTTGTATTATACAATAAAATGTAATAAACCATAAGAACGTTGTCTAAAAAATTATTGCGTTCAAAAGAAATACTTTTCTACTGTTATCAACACCCTTACGTAGTACTGCACTGTTGAAATATGTTCACAATGAGAATACGACATGTAGATACATATTACAAACCGACTATACTTTCTAAATAAAATATATCACGCGATAGCAACAGAATACGTCCTTATGTATATATGTTGCTTTTCTTTCATTTTTTTGTTCTACATTTTTCTTTTTCAATATGATGCTTTATTTTTAATATTGTTTGCTCTTTGCAAATCATTTTTACTGTAAAGTTCATATTCTTTAAACATAAAAAATAAAAAGTGCTATTCAGATACCATCACCATAGAATATAAACGAGTGTAAATATTACTAATTGATGAACTTTATATGGGTTCTATTTCACATCATACAATAATTTATTTCGATCAATAGCTAACCTAAATTTGTATGAATGTGAGCAAATAGTATAATTATCGTTGTTCTCATCCATTATGGCCGAATAATGTATTATTGGTTACCATTTCCTGCCACGAAATGATCAAAATAATTATAGCCTGTAAACGCAGTATTCGACGCGTTTTTATTTATGTATGGCAAATTACGTTTCTACTTCCATAACATGTGCCGCCACTGTAAAATAGCACCCAGTTTTAAATCATTCTATGTGTAAGTGGTTTGTGACCCAGCCGATTCATTTTTAGAAGGTACATTGGCTTGGTAGTGAGTAGCACTTATTAGGATTATTATTTCTTGTGCTGCTCTATACTTTGAATTTACAGTTAGCTGTTTATAAAAATTGAATATTGAAGGTTGTAAATTTAAGTTGAATTAATGTAGGTATTGTACTATGAAATAAGTTCATAAAATTAAACAGTGCTAGATACTTGTAGATGTGTTTACATGTGAGATTTTGGCCCACGATAACATACGGGAAATCCTTTAAACTGACACTTACTATACCTAATTTAGAAGAAGTTTAATAGCTAAAGATAGATTTAAACGGTGCGGGTGAAATTTGAACGAATGACAAGCGTATGAGGGGCCTTTAAGAATAGGTGTTTGTGGGTGGGCACAGTAATTCCCTTCACACGAAGAAAAAACCTCAATGAAAAGGCCTGTGTTGTAGTCTACAGCGAAGTACCTCTCAAAACAATTAACAACATTCAAACGCAAGCAAGGAATTCAATGATTTACTCCATCCTTGGCAGAACACGATAGAATTAACCTATAGTAAGACACCAGGGAATACAAGGAAACGAAGAGGTGAATTTCCTGGCAAGGAAGGGACAAACAGAGAGCTTGTAAAGCGTAAATCTACATATTGAATTCCTTACCAAACCGTAAGGACTGAAATGAGGAACTTGCTCGAAGAATGATTTTGGATTTTCAATTGCTGCGAATGAGCATGAACCAAATTCGGAAGGCGGAGTATTTGTTTATAGAACATTACCAAATTAGCAAACATCACATCATAGAAATAGTGAAGGAGCCCCTTTGTAGGACTTGTGAGAAACAATAGAATTAATTTCCAATTATAAGAAATTTCGGAAACCTAAATCCAATTCTGAAAATCAAATGATATTTCATAAATTTCATACATAAAACACTTAGCAGATTTTTCTGGCAAGTAAAGTTACTTCTTTTAGCAATGGGGCTATTGGAATACAAACTCATAAAATATTTATTCATATGAAATTCAATTTCAATTTATGCTGGTATTCGAATGCTGATACAGTCACCTAAAGACCGTACTACAGTGCATTACACGTGTCAGCTTGCAGCGCATCTTTCTGACTTGACAATTTCCATTTTCATGTATCAGATTGCAACGCTGCTTTCTAATCCCCTGTTTCTACTTCTGTTGAGTTGATTTGCTAACTACTTATAGATAAATGAGAATCGAGTTTTGTTTCTCGATACAATAGTACAGCAGAAGTAAAAGGCATGGTAACGCTTGCGTAATGTAATAAATCCACAGGCGCAATATGAGAGAGCTTTTGTACATATGTAATAGCTTTTTAAAGTGCTTCCCGAAAATATGAAATTTATCTTATCTACATGTGCAAGCTGACGTAGTCTTGGAAACAACCCTTTTTCCCTCTTACACGCGCTGCTTTTCTATGTGCAAAACTACGTCACGAAGGAGCGCTGCAAACTAATACGTGTAATACGAGCTTAATGATAAAATCAGGAATGGATTCGCGTACGATATATGAGTCAACAATTATACAGTATATAGATACTTATGACCACATATATTTGAATCATTTGTTTGTCAAAGTATTCGGAGTAAAATATTCGTTTCCTAAAAACAATAATTTATCTCTAACCTATTTTTATTACTACAAAGTTTTTATATAATCTGTCATGCCGAAACGAGTAATTATCATTTAAAAAATCATGCTGTAAAATAATTATTATAAAACAATTTAAGTTTTGCTACCTAGAAACAGTCAGACCTCACTACAGCAGGATGACGTTTATTAGGTAGAATAATAAATCACAATTATTTGGTTCCATTGTGCTACGTGTGAACTTGTGGGACTATAAAATGTATTATCAAATTATCTGTACCGTTTAATTGAATTACTTGAATTGTTGTTATATTGAAGATAAACTTTCTTAAAACACGAATGGGTACTATATAATATGTATTAGAGTCGGTGGTATAGGTCAATACTCTTTTATCTGTTTCATTTGAGCCCACGCATTTAACATATCCTGCTAGAAGAAGATATATGTTTCTGTTCCATACGCAAGTGCTCTTTTAAATCCCGATTGAACACCAAGAGCACCCTCAATATTTCTATTCGGAATGAAAGAACGTTTTTCACTGTGGGATACACCCTGCGGGAAATCGGATAATCCCGAATTATTTAGCGGTTGTGAAGTTTTAAGTTTTTGGAACTCCTCTTTGCGATCTATTCGTTTTAACCTATTTATATCGTGGTGATTAGAGGGTATAGGTTTTACCGGTTTTAAGATAAAACATGAAAATTGCTACGCATTTATTTAACCCTTTTCAGTTTTGCGCAGCTGACATTGTTATTCGTTTCTAGAAAAACCGTTCACTTAAAAATTATGAAAATTAGGTTCCTGTAAAAGATTATCTTTCAGGATTTTGCCTACGTGAAGCATATTGAGAAATGAATATTTTTGTTACTAGCAGATTTTTAGTTGTTGTGAAAAGGTTGAAAGGCCCGCGATGATACAAACTAATAGCTTGCTTAATAGCTTCCAGAGAGTATTTAAATTAATACTCAATTAGGACATACCCTGTGTAATACCATAAAAATGATGGCGTGTAGGATAAATTATGTATTCAACGATTTAGACTATATTATTAATAACTTTATTAAAGCTTTAAAAATAAGGAAACACGTGAATAGCCCTTTCTATATTCTAGACCAAAATGTTAATTTTCTCCAGTTTCATGAAATCAATGCAACACTTCAAACCACCCAAAAGTTTTAAAGAGTAAACTATATATAGCTCAGCTAATATGGTGAAAAATTTTGTCCAAAGGTAGATAATCGTAATATATTCAATATTTGCTTAATACACGTAGAGCCCCTAACCAACCATGGCAAGATATTTATAATTACAGTTTCGATTCCGGCCTCGTTATACAATTGTGGCGAGTTTCCAATACGTCGACGATTGCGTGCATGTATAGAAACAAATGGCGGACACATTGAACAGCTCATATTATAATTTTCTCTTTCACCCTGCTTGCACCGTACATACATGTTATCTACGGTTTATTAATCATTTTATTTTAAACATTTTTACACAGCAATGACATAAACCTACCTGTATTATTATCAAACAGGTCTAATGTTTGGCATTTCTTGTGAAACTTTCTTGATTTTATATTATTTGCCAATAAATAAATCTTTTTGAAAGAAAACATTCATCATTAGCAATAAAAAATCGTCGAACTTTTCAAGTTTAGGCCAAGTTCATCCAACGACAGCGAAATAAAACATCTGTTTATTTTTCTGTAATTGTGACAGGGAAGCATTATTCAGCTGTCGGTAATATGCTATTTACTGGCGGCGCCTTTTCAATGAAACCATCTGCTTACATTGCAGAATACTCGAATACTGACTGAATGCCTGATTATTTATTTCTACTTTCAAAAATCCCTTACCTCCTAAATAAGTGTCTACGAGGTATTCAGTACCGTAATGTAAAAATGTAGAGGACCAAAATTTTATTAAAAGTAAGCAAACACGTCTTGCGTGATTATCCATTGTTTTTGTTGATTACGTTAACTATACCATATTAATAAATTTACCATTTTCACAGTTACACCCTATTTATCTAGGTGTGGAATATTTGATTGTGTCAAGTTAATAAGTACTTTAATTTATTTTTAAAGATATATTTTTAAGTACTTCCGATTATATACGGTGCTTATCACTCATTTCTTGAATTGATCAACTGTCGTCCATACATTATTTTCATTTTATTTTGTCAACGACATTAGTGCCTATCGACACCGTAATTCATCCACTATTTTTATTCTGTTTATGTAATCGAAGGTGACTTCTAAAGTCTATAAAAACTACGTATACGTTTTTGTCATGTTCCCAGAGTTTTTGCGGTATTTGTTCCATAAAACCATTCTGGTAGTCACCTAACGTTTTTGTATATCATTTCAATTTCCAATTTATCATTCTAATAATGGGGGCCTCTCATTCGATCTAATTCGCATTAGCTCGCCTAGATTTTTAGATGGTTGGTTCAGTCAGCTTTTGTTAATCCCAACTTATGTACCTCTTAAATATGCGTGTCTACGCGTTACAACTTCGACTTTGTTTATAATTAATATCCGGTATGCTTCATTATTGATATTACTTGGGGTCTTTTTACACATATTTGGTCTAGTTTAACAATTTTTTTGTATAGTGAAAATTGCTGAAAACTTGGATGACTGAAAAGTGATTATTTTCTGCTAAAAACTTGGTTATATTTATTTTTGCTTTCTTGCTATAAATGTGGCTCCCAGCGAAATAAAGATGTAGGCGCAATGCTAGTGTTTTGTTTGAATGGGTATCAATTCTATTGGGACTAAAGTTGTAAGCCAAATACTAAGTTAGGGTTAAGGAAAGCTGACTCAACCAACCATTAGAGTGAGTATAGATTTCGTTCGTCCACGTCTAATAAACAATGATAGTCTTCGGAATAAGCGACTTATAACAGTTTACATTGTATTATTGATGCGTGCTTATATAATACTTGCATTTAAAATATGCTTAATTCGGTATCGGTCAACGTCCGGGCTGGAGTGCACGAAATTCTAATTTGTATTTGTATCTCATTAATATTCTTAAGAGAGAGAGAGAGAGAGAGAGAGAGAGAGGTTTAATGATTTTCCTATCCAGTACATTATTTCCCCAACTGCACCTATTGTTATATGAACGTGTAAATGTGTAATGTATTTCTGACATATTTGGGATAACATTTAATATGCAGATATGGAGAATATGTTATATTTTCGAAGTATCCTCGTAGGAAACACACACAGATATTCATCAACGGATTGAATGTGATTCAGTATTTCACAAAATAGTTAGTTTAATCCTTATCAGAGAGTTCTTTTACAATTTTTTCAATACTAAGTTCACTTATTCTAGTGTGCACTATGGCCGATTACTTGAATTGAAGCTAAAGCTGTTTCGATTTTTCAAACTTCTCATTAATTTGGATGTACGTATAATGTCAAATGTATGTATACCAGCTGTTTGATTTTGTATCAGTGATATCTCTGTTGCTCGTAGACCTGGAAGAAAATCTTGTAGGAATGTGTTTGTACAGTTTATTGGCTATAATTCCAAATGATAAAAAATCCAATAAAAGGTAGCAAAACCGGTGATATTTCGAACAAAACCGATAAAAATAAATACTAAAAGTTAAATAACATTGGTTTGGTCGTCGCCAAAGTTGTTTGTTGGCTTCCTCGCAATTGTCATTGCATTGAATAAATATTCTCATTAAAATTTCAAACTTATGCCATGTATTAAAAAGTAGATCTTTATATGTATATATAAGCTTGTCGAATTATAGCCAATAAAGTGAAACGAGATATCTAACACACTGTATATAAGTCCACTATATATGTAAGTAGTTAAACTAAGAGCGCGTTATTTGACTTCTCCCATCTAATTTGTTGGGAAGTATTAAGACATGCTTAAAAATAGCTTAGTGAAATACAAAATCAGAAAATAGGGAGTAGGAAATAGGAAAAGAAAGCTGTAGTTTGTATTTTTAGAAAACCGTGTAAATCCCAAGTTCAAATGACTACTAGGTTAATTCGAGCGAAAGATATTTTAATCCGGCGTTCTCTAATGGGAAACGTCTTAACGACACTCGCGCTTGTCAAAACATTCATTCGGAAGTTCACATTGGTAGGTAATAGATTTTAGTTTATAATAATCGAACTACTATTATAAATATTTAGATTTTAATTTTATAATTTTAATCTTAATTAATTATAATGCATACAATTACTTAAATATTTAGTATTTACACATATTTTTAACATATTGATTGGCGTTTCGATTTCGAAATTTGGAATTTTTCTTTCTAGTAGCTTGTTTTATGACATTGGTTTCGTTCTGATCCTAATTCTATGAATCACCAGGTACCTACATAATTCAACATCTAACGATAGTTGACTCTTTATTTTTACTTCGCCGAATATGTCAGCACCACTAATTTGTGTTTTACCGGGTTCCGTTCTCTAGTGGTAATATGTGAACACATGTATACTCGTTTCTAGCAAATAATGTGTATAATTTCTGTATTCTTAAATATTAAATACTACCCAATAGAAAACAGATTTAACATTGTATAACATGCATAAATGTTGTCAAACGCATTCTATGAACTGGTGGACAATAATTGTATTGCAATTTTAAAAGCATATCGCATATCCCGCCTCACCCGCGCCGCCGAAAATGTCGTTAAACTCCCCTTAGTTAATCACAAGTGCGAGTCTTACGACAGGCCACACGCAGTTTCGACAGATTTTAAACCATAGTAGTTTTAGCAGCATCGAATAACCATAAAGTCCGCTGATTCCTTTGTAGTGATTGTGAGTGGAAATGCTGACATATTCCTTTTGCGATCATGTTTTAGTTGAGTGATAGTTTATAATGTCGATACAATTACTGCACAGCGTGCCAGGGGGTTCATCTGCTCTCGTGCGTTGATGTACCAGCCGCCTCTGGGTGTTACATATTAATTCAACGACATGTAATGTTCTTTAAGTGCAAAGATGTTTTCTCGTTCTAATTTTCGGGTTTTTACTCCATTGAATCTGTTGAAGTGGTTTTTGGAGTTACTTCCTCTTTAACTCAGCTGTTCCTGGAAGATATATCTAGGTATCCCCAGCAGAAATTATTTCGCAGTAATGAGTTTCAGGTAATTGCCAATATAATATTGAAGTTATAGTGACATGGAAAGGATGAAGAAAAGAAGAAAATGACATAAGTACGTGCAAACGAGGAATCAAGATCGAATCATAAAGATATGCATGAATTAAAGACCACCAGAAATATAATCTCGTGGATGTCTACCCAAAGGATGAAAAGATAGTGAGTGAGTTTGACCAATGAGATGTAGGATCAGCAATACTACATCGCAATCCTTGCAATTATTATCAAGTAATAAATTTATCTGACTTGTGATAGCTTTCTGTTTTCTTTACCCTACATCATGTATATTCTTTGTATTGTTTCCATTATCTGTTACAACATTTCTGGCATAATATGTATTCTTTGTATTGTTATTTGTTTCCCATTAATTACTAAAGTGTATATTGGGGACCCCATTCCAGGGTATAGTTCCTTTTCCCCTAAATTGATGAATTATGTATGAACTAACATAGATTTTCCAACGAAAATATAATTATTACTATGTTATGTTGGTTTCAACTTTTATCTCCATCAAAAATCTGTCAAATGTAAATTTTAGAAAATATATTTTATAAAATTTACATTCTTATTTCTTTTACAACCATTACCATGTGACTGTTAAACTATTACTGTCGCCATCACCACTAGTACTATTATTATGATTTTCATTAATTAATTTCTTTTCCTCTATTTTACTTGTCCCTAACTCGCAAACCAACAACAGTATAGCTAAAAATTATCTAATTATATAATAAGACTGAGTTCTTTGCTTTTTGGGGTAAGAAATCCAAATATGGCCTTTTTTCCTATGACTTACAGGTTTCTTGCAGCTTATACTTCTTGCTAATGAAAGACACAGGACACACCTAAGCTTCTGCACATTAATAGCTTTGTACTTCCTCACTCTGTTGTCTCTCGAACTTAGAATACAGTTTTCCTCTTCTGCGACACATTCTGATTTTCTGTATTCAACAGTAGTCACCCATCGTGCTAACGTTCCAAAAATCCTGGATTTCTTTAATACCTTGGTGTCTTAATGAAACTACTCGCCTTGTTTCTCACTTACATTACCCAAATTTTCAGTGAAAATCTCCAAATCAGAAAGCGAATCGTCAAGTTCGTCAAAGCTTCTAACTTTCTGAGCTTGTTTAACCGTCCGGTCAGTAACCGGGTACCCGGGTATCCATTTCAGTTTCCAGGGTAGAATTTATTAACTTCCCTTAAAAGAATTCTACGATGGCTCAGATCCCCAAAGGTGAAGTAGTTTGACGCCAATTTTTCGTCAAAATTTTTTCAATCCATCCATTCAATAAAAGTTATTCACTATCGAACTCGATACCTCCTCTGTTCAATGACCGGGTACCCGGGTACTCACTAAGGTTATTATATATGAAAGCGCGGTTTATACACATGAAGGAGACCATTTATCATGGTGTTTATGTAACTTGACTTTTTAATAAATAATCAACAGTATGGTTTGTCATTCCCTTCATTTAAACAATTTTTATTAAGAACAATAGTAAAGATAATAGGTACAAAAAACGTCATTCAGTTTTTATACTTTAGTTATTTTTTTCTTTTATTTACAATGACACATAGCTATATTATAGAACAAGTAAATTAAATTATGTCACAGACCGCACACATATCGTGGTTGAAATACAATGTTCATACAAATAAGTAACTCACATACCGAACACGATTTACGAGTTTTGCGACGTTTCTTGAATTTGCTTTGAAGACAAACATGGCATATACCGGTAACTTGTTTCCTCTCGGTTGAATCGAGTTGTGCCTGTTTCGAAGATTCAGATCTTGCTCTCTGCACATATGGATTTATAGCTCTACCAAAAAGACTTTCAATCGCCACTTTCGTTTTGAAATGCTTAATGATTTGTGCATCACTCTCCATGCAAGGAGCACGAGTATTGGTATCATCAAATCGAATGAAACGAATGATGTCCCAGAAGCGAGAGATGCCCATTGCTGTACTATACAATGGATATGAGTACGACTGCCACATATCATTTGTATTGTCAGTATTCGAGTTGTTAGCACCAGAAGTTATCAAAATAGCCAGGAATGCACAAAATTCCTGAAGCTCAAGATTTTTCCACACTAGTAGTTTTTTCCCTGGATTTCTTTCATTATATGCTGCAAAGTTGAGCTTGCTTTTTTGTTGGTATGACCTATGATGATATCAGCCATTTCTGGCGTGAAAAACAATTTGAATGTGTCGAGATTTGGTAGCATGTTGGTATTCCTATTAGATCCACATCTCTGTCGCACAATATTGTGCCTTCCAACTTGATGTTCACTTATTGGTGCCTCAGCGTAAGCCCTGAGCACGCACGAACGCAATCCGTCGTTGAAGGATTTTCGCGGTTAGTTTGACCGATAGTCGCGCGCGACAAATTATGCTGTCTGGATACGAAAGCTTAACGCACAATTACAACGCACAAATAAATCGCGGTTTGTGCGTACCAACTAGAACAATACAAATTTTGGACGCACGGCAACTGAGACAGTAGGTGGGTACCCGGGTACCCGGTTGTTGAACGAATGGTAAATTTTTGGTTACTGACCGGACGGTTAATATATTGCTAACGCCGGCTACATACTCGGAATTCCTTCTATTACCTCGAAATCCAGTGTCAACTTGTTTGAATGCTTTCTCAATTGTCTTTTCAGAGTCTTTGTTGATTCAATGTTTGAAAGAAATTTGATTTTTCTGTTGTCAGATTCAAGAGAAACCCCTGTTTTAACTTTAGCCTCTGATAAATTAGAGAATTTTGAGTAGACATACTGAATCAAATTCATTTAAGCTGGATGCTACTATATTAAATATTTATAAAAAGAATCAAATTATTTGTTTTATCAAATACTAAATAAACGTGCGTGATATGGTATTTTTAAGTTTATTAAAAGTCGTTTCTTTTACCGTTGGCTTATAATATTTCCACATTTGTTTTGGATGCACTGCCAGTTTTCAGTTTGAGTTTTACTTTGAAACTTTGATAAGCTCAAAGTTTCCTTTTAAGTGGTTCTCGTTCGTTAATGTCAGCGAGATAGATCTCCAATTATTGTAGATCTCTTTCCTTCGCTTTCTCGCTTAGAATGTAGGCAAAGACCAAATCCTGTTAGCTTTTCATGTGTGTGTAATTCATGATTATGCCGTCTTCAATACTTACCGTTTTCTTCGACCGGGCCCAACATTTTTCTCAAAATATTTTTGCTTCTAATTTCTAATCTCTATCAGATCTGTTTCATTCAATCGCCATGCATTCCTTTGCATGCAGAGGATATAGTCGAATGACTTCATCAAGTACACCTGAGTTTCGCCTTGACGCATACTGCTTTTTGTTAGAGACCCTTGATTTGCCATTTCCGTCTTGTTAATTCTTGTTAGTCTGATTGCTTTTTTTCGGAGAACTTAGGTTCTATCCACTCTTTTAGCTGCTCAAATGTCTTCGCCTATTTAACATTTATTTCCCTGTTCTACTGTTACCTTTTCGATGACCTTCACTGTTGTACTTAGCGAAACGAAATAAATTACCGTAAGGACTAACCAGTGTGCCGTTAGATTGTACTGCCTACACTCCGTACTAATTTCGCTTTCGGTCATTTTTATATTCATTTTGTCAATCAAAAAACAGAGGTAAAAGTTCATTTCCTTGCCTAAATCGCATCCTAATTTCGTAGCTGTCTCAGATTTATACACTAAATTTAACTTTGGAGGTTGTGCTGGTTATAAACTGATAGTCCGTTTAGGTCAGTGTTTTTCAATCATTGTATACTTATGCTCCCTGGTTCATGTAAGCATTCCACAGTTTGAGTCAATTCTGGTGGTATACCTTTTTGAAGCCGACAAAGATCACTATAAATTTTTTATTTCTTAGCTTCAGATACAAAAGAACTAATTTATGGCTAATTGTATGTTCAGTAGATGACCAGCCTTTCCTAAATTTTCCTTAACATTCTTCTAAGAGCGAATCAAATTGTTCCTTTGCTCCAAAATGAACAGCTATTGACAGAATTTTACAAGTTATTGGGAAAATAATTATTCGCATATATCTGGAAATTTTCGTTTCACAAATATCGTGCATAATCAACTTATTAATCATCTTGTTCGCTGCATGTTTTCGGAGTTCGGCAATCTTCACCTAATACTTTGTCATTCTTACGCCACTGTATTTCTTGTGTTGTGAGTGAATGAGTCGGGCGGGTGATTGAGTCTGTAGTTTCGTCAAACACAAGTCGTTGATGATGATGATCAACCTTCACTATATATGGTATATACAAGGACTCAAAATATTTCACCCAGATTCGGGAGTTGTCTTGGTCGCTGACGCAGCTTTGCCGGTTTGGTTTTTCAGATACAGACAGGGAGAAGTGTATCCATTAATAACGGTGTTATTTTCCTTCCAATTATGTTTAGACTGTGCAGTTTGGATCCAGCAGACGCACGTTTCATTTCGCGGATCCTTCATCTTTGCTCCTCGTTTAAAAACAACTATCTAAAAGGGAAAATCATTACATCAAAATAAGACAAATAAATCATAAAAACCCTAATTTTTTAAATATTACCTGATCTCCCATACAAGGCAACAGCCGCTCTAGAATCAATAGATCTAGAAATTATTAAAAAAGGAAAACCAATGATACTACACATCTGAAATAAAGACAATGGCAAATTCTAAACGCCCTAGGGGTGTAAGATTATGTAACAAGGTTCCACGATACCATTTCCTTGATCTGAAAACATTGGGGACTGCCTTCAAGACATTTCCAACTAACAACGCTATCTATAAAGTTCCTGAATTTTACTTTTGAGAATAGACTTTTGTGATACTTTCATATTCTTTTTATTTTATGACCATTACATATATATGATAATTTTAATATTACAATAGAGGTCCGATAAGGTACACACTCGCTAACTTGAATATCGGAATATCATGAGCCCTTGGTTTTTGTCTATAGCTTATATAGGGACATTCGATAACGTGAACTATAAATTACTTTCCTGCAGATTCAGACAAACAACAAAATGCGTACGCAGATGGTAGTGGGAGTACATACTATAGCTTATTCCACAAGGAGTCCTAAGTATACGCTTTATGGGAAATCAGATTTCTGTTGCCATATCGTCATCGTTAGGAATTTATTTACTTAGGCAGTGTGACGAAGTTTAGGAGAGAAAACAATAGTTTTATGTTACATATTTGTACGCTCTAACGCTATATGTGAGTAGCCCATAAGAAATCACACTCGTCGAATAAGCTATAACTGCAAAGCATATGGCTTACCATACATAGACAAAATGCTTGACGAGTTTTTACTATTTCTAGTTATATTCTCGATTATATTTGACACAAATATTGAAATATACGTTAAATCAAATTGTTGTACTGTAGTGATAGAATTAAAATTTAATGAATGAGGGTGAAGGAATAACTATTAACACAAATAACAATTGTGCCGTTGCAACCTCACTACTTCCAAAGTTAAAGGTTATAAGAACCAAATTGTGAATACAGTGAATATATTTAGTAGCAATGGTCACAGAAAACCTTTAAACAGAAGCAAACAATATATGATAAATTGTCTTATTGTTAGTATCACTCATATGTTAACATATTTAATCAATGTTATTGAGGATTTTATTTCTCTTTAGCGGTATTTAATATTCATTCGGTAAGGTGCAAATGGGAATAAGGAGATTGTGGCTAAAACAATATATAAAATAAATAAAATTACCTTACCACACCTTTTGGAAAAAATCCAGATACGTATTTCGGCAACTAAGTTGCCATCTTCTGGCGCTGTTGACACTCATGCGGTCATCGGTGTGTGATGATTATTGTGCCGTGCTTTAGTGTTGTACAGTGTTCATTGTGTAGTTTTCGTCTTAGGCATTAGCCAGATTTGCTAGTGATATTGAATTCGGCCAGTTTGTTACTGAGGATGGCAACTTAGTTGCCCAAATACGTATCTGGATTTTTTCCGAAAGGTGTAGTAAGGGTAATTTTATTTATTTTATATATTCGGTAAAGTGTACAGTCCCAATCGGTTCTTGTTATCGAGCTATTACTCTATTTGTACCTGCATTATAGTATCTCTACATAAGTTATCATAATTTTGTGACTTTATGATAATGCTGTAAGTACCTTGGCTTGGCTTGACTTGATTTAGTACGTCCAACAAATCTTTCCGTGTATCTTGGTTCTTGTGTGACTTCATCCTTTCGCATACGAACTGTCGTTGTTTCGTCTCATTCATGGGTTCCCCAGCATGTTCCCTACGCTAACTTAGTGGTAATATTTCTTTGGTAGCTTTCATCACGGTTTTCTCAACTACTCCCAATTTCAGATTTGAGAGCACACATTCTGTACTTCTCGTTGTGCTTTCCGTGCAATGACATGGTCGCAAAATTCCATGCTTTCTATTTTCTAGGCAAAAGTTTGAAAATTATGGGTGATGACAAGATTTAACATTAACAGAATCTGTTCCTTCTAGGTCCGCTTCGGTTGATTAATCGGTGCATGCAGGTTTATTATCGTATATATTTCGTCTGTGCTACGGAATGAAACTATTGACCTGACTGTTGGGTAAAGACAATTCTGTAGGTGAATCCAGAATCTTGCTGACAATAAGAAGATCTAGAATTGATTTCGTTATACGCTCACCCGCTTTATCTTTCCAGATCTTGTGACTTTGTAACGGCTATATTAAATCGTAGTTTAATTTACATATGTAGATAATGTTAAGAAGTTAATCGGTTCTTATAAATAAAGGGATCAATAATTCTTGAATCGAGATTTTTAACCCACATATTAAAACGATGTTGGTGTACTTTGACTCGAACATAATTTTTTTGTGACTAATAATGCGTAATAGTAGTTCCACTATATTCCATTAATACAACTACATCATTTTAAAATAAAAACTTTCATCACGCTGGCTTTCTTTGTGTACTGTTTGCTAGCGGCAAATCGTATATTTTGCGGAGGAAATTGTACGAAATACACTGCATCGCCAATCTTCTCTTTGCCTTTTTGTGATATTGCGAGATATTCACTAGATAGTACAAACATAATACATAAATATTTGCTTATTATTTATTATTCTACACTAATTTTCTCTTTAGATGACGAAGTATTACAAGAAAAAAGACGCCCTTTGACTAACATCTGATTCTCTCTCTCTCTACACACACACACACACACACAGAGAGAGACGTATATATATATATATAACTCAAACAAAACGTTAACCTGAGTTGCTGACAAGGGCCAATGAGTAGTGACGGGGTTCGTTAGGGTAGTTACAAGGTATATGGTAAATTTTTGTTGCGCCAATGGGCTACAAAATGTGATTGACAAAGTTTCTGCCCAATCTGATTATGCTAACACGTGCCTCATTGAGGTTAAAGTTAGGAGAAACAGCAATTTTTCACAACAAATCCTAGTTTCTCCTCCTTAAAGTCGAAATCATTTGTTCTAGGAACCTGATTCGAGTATTATTTGATAGGAAATTTTATTCGTATTAATTTTGATTTTAATAATTTTTTGCTTAAACTAATAGATTAAGTGACATTTAGCATTTATCAGGGCAGGTCATAGTGGTCGCATGAAAAGACTAAATGTATATCTTAATTGTATACATTGTAAATAAAAAAGCAATGTGTTTTTATACCACGGAAGTAAATACTGGTCGCCATAAGGGAACCTGCATTGTGCTACAGCAATTATTAGAGAAAAATCTTCTTTATTTAGCATGTCGTCACCATATGTTGGAAGTTGTTTTAAAAGAAGTTTTCAATTGCAAAATGGGCACACCCACTGCACCTCAACCAGATATTTTCGAAAATTCCAGAGTGGGTGGTGTAAGCTAGACAAAAACAAATACAAAACAGTTATAGAAGATGAAAATTTCAGAAATAAAATAAGTAATTCAGACCAAATTTCACATTTTCGCCAGTCCAGAGATGATTATAAAGAATTCATTCAACTTTGCCTGATTTGTTTATAACGTCTTCCACCGGAAAAAATACTTTCAGAGTACCTGGAGCCACTCATGCCATTCATTACACCAGATGGATGGCGAAGGCCATTTATTGTCTTAAAATATATCGTTTCAGGGATCAATTTTCGTTAACTGATTTAGAGGAAAAGAGTATTAAAGATATATGTTTATTTATAATCAATATTTATATGAAAGCATGGTTTACTGCCTACAAACCCACCTTGGCTCCCAACCAAGACCTACAATTAGTAAAACTGTTAGTTTAATATAGAATAATTGATTAAGAAATTGAAGACAAGGCATTGTGTAACAAAGTTAACCACCTGTGGTATCTCAATTCGGAGCAAATTGCTTTTCCATTTTTTGATGATACTTTGAAAGAAATGTCAAAACAAGAACGATTAGACAATTAAAGTCCGAAGTAGAAAACGATGAAGTTAATTCTGATGACAGGGATGTGAATGCAAAATTTAATTTCCAAGAAGTTGATAATTTATTGGACAAAGATTGATTATTTTGCTTCCTCTCGGAGTATAAATTCTTTTAAGAGATTTGAAATTGATACAGATTTTTAAAATACTGATCCTGATGTGTGGTGTGAAAATCAACATTATTTAAAAGCTAAAAAAATAGTGAAAGGTCTATGAGCAGTTTATGACACAGCTAAGAGAAGAGGGAAATTAATCCAAGACTTCAATTCATCTTTGACAAAAGACAACGACAGTTTCTATTACAAGTTGTATCTGAATGTAGGCATCTTTTTCCGGATTCATCAAAAGCTACCATATCTAAGCCATTACCACCTTAATTTGTAATTTTAAATAATTATAATTTTATGATATATAATTTAACATATAAATAAAAAATGTATTTGAACACTATTCAACAATATAATTAATAAAATACATTTAAATTAGATGTGATGGATTTTTGTGAAAAATCGCTGTTTTCCCTAACTATAACCTGAATGAGGCACGTGTTAACATTATCAGACTGGGCTGAAACTTTGTCAAGTACATTTTCTAGCCTATTGGCACATTTCAGGGGGAGGGGAGGGTGCGCCGATGGAAAATCCAAAATTGATTTCTTGTAACCACCCTAGTATACATGTACGCTGCCGTAAAGACTATTTCGCAGTTCTAGATTTGTTTTAAAAATGTTGCCTATGTCGCGAAAACGACCGATGGTTTATTTTATGTCTAAACCTTTATGCGCCCGCCACTGTCTATTGGCGCAAATTCTAACTGTAACTGTTGTTTGGTACTATATGATTTAACTTTATTTTGTAATGTCGATTGTTATCAACGGCGATGTACATTAGTGCCATTCTGATTAAAATTAACGTGTGCGCCTCGCAACTTTTACAATTTAAGTTACAAAGACAGCAAATATTTTTACCGTTTCTTTAACAAAATACGGAAACATCCCTATGTAGTGTCGTTTAAAAACGAAATTCGTTCCTAGAATAAGTAAAAAATAAAAGAATCTTTCTAAATGAAAAAGTGTTATAATATTTTGTTACATGGGATGCTGTAGTGAAATCAAAGTGTAAGCACATATTTGAAATCTGCTGATTTTGTGTCCATGATTATGTACGTATTTCATCTCCTAATTTATAGTTATTGTCTATCATAACAATTGTATTTGTGCCTTATCATCTAAGGACTATTTGTGCTTCATTAAATTCTATTCATATACAAGTATAAGATCAATAGAGCAGGGCTTCAGTGTACGTGTTTATGTAGAATATACAATGATTGCGATCACTTAATTTATAGCTTCAAAGCAAATACAACCTCGGAAAGTATTTTGCATGGGCCATTGTCTAAAGTTACACTCAACTAAATGCAGTACTTTCAATATAAATGTGCACGGATAATCTTCATTTTGCTTTCTGACCGTATAGTTCATACAGTACCAGAGATGTATGATGTGGACACACTTTTATCGGTAGTTACGGAATTCTTAAATGATGTTTTTATCTTCTGTCAAATAAGTGTTTTTATCTGGGTGTAACTTTTCCTCCAGGTTAATAATCTTCTGGACCATAGGATTAGTTTACCCTTCGATAAACACAAAACCATAGCAGTTTTTAACTTATGGCGACTAGCTGAATGACAAGTAAAAAGAAAATCCGTATATATCTGTAACTGAGCTACTCGTTAAGAACTAAAAAGCTTTGACACTACTGTAATCAAACCTCAATTATTTTTCCGCATTCGCGTTGATAAGATTGACTAATAAACTTGAAGAAATTATACCAACCTAAAGAAGTCGTTGAACAGTATTTGTTGTTAAATAATATATTATTTAATACAGCTAGGTAAAAAGCCTTAAACACTTGGACAAAACCAGCGGGGATGCATGTATTTGAATTAAGTTAGTGCCATGGAAAAGTGTATGTACACGGGAAGGTAATTTAATTATTACTTTAGATGTTGATTATGTTAAAACATTAAATCTCTATAGGTTGACCTGCCACTGTCACTCTAAAATGTATAACCAGAGTTGCCCATGCGAGCCAAAATTGTCAAGATCGGAACTATTCACAGGCGATTGGAATATACAAATATAAAATAAATATAATGGGGGTAAACATGGTTAGAATCCAGCCTCTGTTCAGCAAAGTACCAAACATTACATCCATAATAGAACGTAAATATCTGCAAAATTGAGTGAAAAATGAACAAATAAATATTTGTAGAAGTTACAGTAGCGTACTCTGTTAGTAATACGACCCAGAACAATTATCTACATTGTATATATTGAAAAAGGATGCTGCCACAGGTATTCTTAAAAATTCTATGAACAAATTAGTATTCATGCTAGCTTTTTGTATTATCTAAACTAATTAGTATCATGGGTGGAATGGAGCATTTTAGACGACATATTTATAAGATGGCATACAAAGGAAATAAAAGTGCAGATTGTAATTCTTAACATGGTGAATGACATGGAGGTTACCGATTACCGGCAATGAGTTCCATAGTCAAGATTATTAGTAACTAGTCATGGGAGAACCCGTTGTTTTAAAAGAACAGTTCCAACCGTTCTCGTTATTTTGAAATAACGGTTCCAATATAACAGGTCATCGTTGTTTCGTACTCGACAGTTCTATTTGATAATGCATCATAAAATCAATAAAATATGTCATGCGTACATCGCCTTTGGCGGCCTTTGCTTGATTTGATATATAGTTTGTTTTTCCCCGACGTTATACTTTCCCATCACTAGTTATAACATCTTGGTGATTCCCCGAGTTATATGATTGTGTATTGATGATGTAACTGTATCTTACGTACATTAAGTTTTTCGTTAGAAGTTCCTATACAGTTTCCTTTTTCACGATTCAACGCTAGTTTACACACATGCTGTAAGATAAATATAACAAAAACATTTAAGTCCGTTTTCATTGTGGACACATCCGTTTGCTACAATCCGTAGCTGATCCATCGAACAACAGCTATATAGTTGGGAAAATAGGAACAATCATCAAGTAATCACAATTCATTCATCCGGAAGTTTCCCAGGCAAAATAATCATCATGGAGAAATATTTAATAGGAAAGAAGTCGATGCTGTGGAATTTCTTCAACCGCGTACGCTGGAGACCGTCCGAAAGGGACCGTTCTTTGCCCAGCGAGATAACAGTTGCAACCGTTCTAGATCGAGAACGGTTCTAAAATAACAGATAGTTCAATAACGACCCATCACTATTAGTAACACATAATTCGAGCAGATGTCAATGTTTCTAAAATTTCTGAATATTTTCATCATTACTACAATGGTGTGAAGAAATTCATGCAACCTAGAGCATAAAAATAGTTATGTCCGTTATGTGTTATATATATATGTATATAACAGCCCTTTAAATAATTCATGAATCAAATTAAAATAAAACAAACTTCAAACAAAATAGAACAAAATATTACATATTCCCCGGTATTCTGATGATTAATAGGTAGTCTTCAACAATACTATAAATTGCATTGTGTTTTTGTAGTGTAAATTAATACATAACCCACAAAATGTAATTTATTCGTTTAATATCACCTCTGGATATCGGGAAGAAACAGAAAATCTAAATTTTATATAACAAACACTGCATGATGCTGTTAAATGTATAATATAGATCTAGTTGCATCGAAATCGGAGAACATAAAAGGCAGAAAGCATAACTCATGAACATTGGTTAACGATCCCCAATTTTCACTAGTGATGGTTTCTTTCCATTGAAGATGACCACTTGGTTGTTAAAATGCGCATTTGGAGAGCTAATTTATCATAAAGTATATTTCAGCATATTTGTTAGTGGTGTAGTAGAAAAATCACAAAATTGCATTAAATGTATATCCAACGGTGGTCAAATATAGCGTTGACAATCCTGGTTGTATAGTAAACTAGTGTATTATCAAAACCTATTGAAATTCAAGTATAATAAAATATTTACACACTTTGTTCCGCTATAACAAATCAATTTTAGCCAGTATATTGAGGCAGTGTATTTACAATAACTATCGAATAATTACTTAAAAGTAATCCATCATCTTTAGTGTGTTAGTGCTTAAATGTGAGTTACCTAATTTACCGATTCTCTCGCAAATCTTATCCATTTTTGAATATTCAGTGAATCATTACTGTACTATTTGTCCAGTCAATTTAGGCATCCACCCTTGCATAAATTTCCAACAAGCTAAAAATTTGCATGAACGTTAGGGATGCCATTATAATGAAATTGTCAAAAGTCCCTATTGATGCCATGTATGCAAAATTTTTTATTCAAGGTCAAAGTTCGCAAAAATAGTTTTTCTTGGATTTTTCAGCGAAATGGGTTGTTTTATGATAATAATAATAATAATAATAATAATAATAATAATAATAATAATAATAATAATAATATACTTTCCCAACAGATTATAATCCAATTACAGGACAAGTACTTCACAACATATGTATATTTAAATCTATTTCAACATTACATAGGTGCTATCACACAGCAATCATCTACAAATACCGAAAGTTAGTAGTACAAATATTTAATATTGAAACCAATGATGAAAAGTGAATATCAATGGATTGATCTGAAAGATCGTAATTCACACACATCCTGTAGAGAGGGAATTTAATTAAAATATTAGTATTTGGTTTGCTGCAGTAAAACATACTTGTAGATCTAGAAGCTGGACGAGGTACCATGAAATTAATTTGATATAGTATTTTCGGCGCGTCCAGACTATTGTGAAGTAAATTGAAAAGAAATTTAAGATCGGCATGAGTTCGCCGCAGATCAAGAGGTTCAATCCCGTACAAGTCCAGAAGTAATTTGTGACGAAAGTTCTGAACAGGATATATAGAATAATCCTTAAAGTAGATATATTTGAGAAAACGACTTGTTCTAGTAAGTTTATATAGTATTTATAAAAAGGGGACCAAATCAAGGATGCATATTCCAGCGTAGAGCGCACGAAGGAGACAAGAAGACAAGATCGGATCAGTAGATGTGAAGTTCCGTGTAATTCTTATAATAAAACCCAGCATTTTTAAAGCAGAAGAAGATATCCCATTGATGTGATCGTTAAATGTAAGTCGAGAGTCAAAAGTTACGCCCAGATCATGCATAATTTCACTGCGCGTAAAAGTAGTATTATTTAAGTGGTAATCATATACAACATTATTTAGTCTCCGCGTGAAGCTTACTACTCTACACTTAGATATATTCATACTCAAACCATTATCTGCAGACCATGAGTGCACTGTATTCATCTGATTCTGAAGCGATACACAGTCATCAATGTTGTTGATAGTAGCGTACAATTTTAAGTCATCAGCAAAAAGTAAGCTCGGGCAATCAAGTATGGAAGGTAAATCATTTATAAATAGTAAAAATAAAAGGGGACCCAGATTAGTTCCCTGAGGTACGCCTGATGTCGGAGAAAAGTCTTTGGAAATATGGCCTTTGTAAGCCACATAATGTCTTCGGTTGGTAAGGTACGACTTAATAAGGGAAGTTAAAGATTGAGAAAAGCCAATTATATTAAGTTTGGTAAGAAGAAGGTCATGACTAATTCGATCAAACGCCTTAGTCATGTCTGTATAGATAACATCAACTTGTTTATTGTTATCTAGCGCATCAGAGAGATATTGCGTTATAATAGTCAGATTTGTACCCGTACAGCCTATAGCCATGAATCCATGCTGGTCAACAGAAATCCGAGACTTAATCTGGGGGTAGATAGCCTTGTACATACACAGTTCAAACACTTTGGCAAAATTATTTATAATGGCTATAGGTCTGTAATTCTAAATATTGTGTCTGTCACCCCTCGTATATACTGGTGTTAATCTAGCGACTTTCCAAATGTCGGGAAAGGTAGAATTCATAAGCGACAAATTAAATATGTGACATAATGGACTCGCAAACACATTTGCGCAGTCTTTTAAAATAAATGCTGGTATATTATCAGAACCCGAAGTTAAACTAGCCCTCAGACCCTGCAATACACTCAAAACCTCTGATTTTGTAATGGAAAGTAGATTAATTGATGAGTCATATGAATAGACACTTGGAAAATCACGCCGCGTAAATGAATCCGGAAGGTATACAGATGGAAAGAACTCTTGAAAAGAATTAACAATAGATGATGGATCATCTCGTGGCATTCCACGCATATTAACAACAGAACTAGGAATTCCTGCCTCTTTTTTCTAGAACGCACAAATTGCCAGAACTTCTGTAGCTCAGTTGTAATGGACATCTCTATGATAAAAATATCTCAGACAAAAATTGTAGATGTTGCAATTATCTATTAAAAATGTCCTTACAGTTTCTTTCATAATGTTAAGCATTTTTGAGAAAAAGCAATTCTAAAATTTACTTTAGTTGTATTCTCCATAACATGCACACGTTTCCACGCCACCTACGACGTAGTGTACTTAGCCCGTGGTTTCCCCGGTAGGCCTACTACACGGTCTATCTCAGTAAAATTGAATGGAATGTCAGGTCATCTTATTCATCATCGTCGTTATCATCGTCATCATCTTTTCCTTCATCTTCTTCTCTTCCTTCCTCTATTTATTTTTCTTCTTCCTCGTCTTCCTGAGTTGACGTAAATTGTTCTAACAGCGATATATCAGTTGTTTCGTCGTTGATGTAAGGATTTTCTTTTGTTGAAGATTCAACATTTTAACACGACTGACCTTCACAAGTGGTGCATGCTGGTGAACAAGATAAGCCTAGTTTTCTGCAGCCGCATTTCGAATTACACCCCTTTCTGCAGTTGCAAAACATAGCATTATGGAGGTTATCTAGTGCAGGTGGAAGTAGATTATGGATTGGTTCCAACACATTATTAATTAGCTTCCAATCCTATTCTTCTGGGACCAGTTGATTACCAAACCACACTTGAACCTGGTAATACACGCGATAAAAATGTTGGTGAGTAGAAGCCGCGGTTGGAGGAAGAATTAATTGCACACGTTAAACATGCTTAAACAGAATAAGTCTTCAACTGCGCTCATATTATTGTTCAATTTCTTTTTGTTCTTATTTTTCTGTTTACAAAATGTTTGAAATTAAATTAATATCTTAGAAATAGGGGCTTATCCGTCTACCTGCTCCTATTTCAGCAGCAAATGTTGCTCAAGGCCACATGGTAACATAAAATGAGGGACTCGGTTTCTTTTCAGTTCATATTCTCAGAATTATCGTTCAATATTAATGTATTATTCACGCAGGCTAATAGTTTTACTTATATTATGCGTCCAATGATGTACATACATAGGCAGCGTAGTCATGTTTATTATGGAGAATACAACTAAAGTAAATTTTAGAATCGCTTTTCCTCAGAAATGGTTAATGTTAAGAAAAACTATAAGGACAATTTTTGTAGATAATTGCATGATCTACAATTTTTGTATTGATATTTTTATCATAAAACTAACCGTTTCGCTGGAAAATCCAAAAACCTATTTTTGCGAAATTTTACCTTGAATAATTTTTTTGCATACATGGGATCGACGGGGACTTTTCACAATTTCATTATAATGGTGTTCCTAACGTTCATGCAAATTTTCAGCTTGTTGGGAATTTATGTAAGGGTATCCCTATTTTTTCGGCTAAATTGACCGGACTATATCTGAACAGGAGAATTATTAGAACAAAACTGTAAATCATTGGAATCTTTTAAGTATTCACGCAATTATAATTATTATTAATTTAATCAAAGCAGATATTTCAGATGCATAAACACCATCACATTGTAAGCGATCATTTATTTTAATCCACACACTGCAGAGACTAACAATAAATAAAATGTGAGGTTTGGCTGACAGCTCTAATTCGGCATTGAGATTACAACGATCTAGCACAAGCGAGGCGTCCTTAACTGCCTCCAAGTTAAATTGATAACTTTTATTGTTCTCGGGTATTTCGGGTAGCCAAAATACCATGAATCATACGAACGTGAACGTCATTACTGACCTCTTAATAAAAATATAGACATTCCCGTGTAACCATCATACACTTTAGAATAAAATTTCGGGTTATGGTTCGGGTTATGATTTTACTATATTTATGCACAATATGCTGTTACATATAACAAATGTTCACTTTATGGCAAAATAAAAGTGTAATTATATATTGGCACATGTGTTATGTATTCTAGGTTCATTATACGTATTTTAATTGGCTGTATTTAATAAAGCAAATTTTCAAACTAATGACATGATCAACTTAATTACCTCATATAAAAATAGGCTTTTATTAGAAAAAACATTTTTTTCGCAAATATCTCGAAATATGATGCTCAATTGTATTCCATGTTGCCATCAATGCTGCTTTCCGCATTACCAAACCTCGGTGAAACATAATAAATACTTGCAACTCTGAGGCGCACGGACTGGTGTTTACTTGAAAGCTATTTCCGAGTGTGTTGCAAATGATTCTGATGTCCGTTGTGAACAGTAGTGCTACTAATAAATACAAGATCAGGATTTAAACCATTACAAAGTGGACGAAAAATGGTTGTATAAAAATGGATCGTGGTTTGTTCGGATGCTTAAAACTTGAAAACGACTTGACCAAAGTGGATACTTCTTTCTGCAAATTTATTCGTAATTGCTACGTGAAGGTTTAGGAAAAGAGAAAAATATTAAGACATTTAAAAATTAAGAAAAAAAATTGGAGATTAAGCAGATTGATGCCGTTTGGTGGGTTACGTTATGACAGTTGTCATGGTGCGCGCAAAGACAATTAAGGTTATAACATTTGTGATTGTGCGCGCATGAACAATTGTTATGTCATAATAGAAGCAAAGTCAGCAATATCTATCACTGTCTTATTTACAATGCCGCGAGCGAGAAGATCGAATCTTTTACAACAAAGCCGTAATGCAATTAGACTGCGGCATATTGCGAATCAATCCACTGCAGATGAAGAAGAAATTGTACGAGAGAAGGGCGCCGTGTTAGTACGGCCCGACTTCGTGTTGCACAAACACGTGCTTCACAAGAACAAAGAGAGGCCATATGTGAAACGGCTCGGTTGGCAATGAGAAATCGTCGAGCCGAACACAGAGATCAACAACGTCAAATCACAAGAAGAAATGCTTTAAGTGTTAATTTTAATCGAGGAGCGTTTCAATGCGATTCCACAATTGACTACAGCTCGCACCCTTTCGTTAGAATTGGCCCTATGGAAGTTGGGTGCGTCCATTGCGGTGCATTAAAATTCGCTGGAGGAAGGTGGAAAAGTGTAAAGGTTAAATTCGCCATTGTTGCCTCCGCCGCCTGAGTCATTGCATTCATTGCTTCATGGCGAAGCTCAAGAATCACGACATTTTCTTTCGAATGCTTAAAGGTACAACGCATGTTTCCAAATTACTTCATTTGGAGCAAATATTATTGAAAAACGCGGATTCAATCTTACATTCAAGGTAATGTTTGTTAATAAGAGAATAACCTTTATTTTTTGGTAATCATAAATCACTAAGTATCACTTCCCTTTCGATTGTACAGATACAAGGGCAAATTCATCATATAATTGGATCATTGAAGCCGGTTGAAGACGCACAGCATAAAATTGTTACAAACTTACATCATGGCCAATATGGAGGACCAACTTGATCGGCGTCAAACGATCAATAACGCAATGAAAAAACAAATTCTTCAAGATTTGCAGCAAATATTTCATGAACATCATGCATTGATTAATGGTTGTTCAAAACTGCGTTGGATCGCATGCCAAGTGATGCCTATAAAGTGGTGATCAGAGGAAATAAACGTCCCGCTGGCACACACGAACGACAATTCAACGCTCCGACAATAGATAAAGTCGCAAAATATAGTATATCACAAGGTTCTTCAATGAAGATAATCGACTCGAGTCCACACATTCGGCAAATAATTTAACAGAAAGTTGTGCTACAACGATACGCGAATCATTTGGTTTACATTCAATAAAGCAAATTGCTCCATTTTGAACTTTTATTCAACTTAATTAATTTTATCTTAATATAAACAAGTTAATAAAACTCAGGTAATAACTTAAGACAACGTTTATTAATTCTAAGACGGTACGAAGTTCGCCGGGTCAGCTAGTATATATATATAGATATATATATATACATCCTTTTTGTGTAAATTCGTTAAATATTATATGCTGGATGTATTAGTTTATTGAAATTTAATATTACATTTTATACTGTATCGCTTATGTGCTTACTACTCTTTAGTGGCAGGCTTTGTTGGGAATCACTGGTTCAATAAACAGTACGGGAACTGCTAGCATGGAGGTTATAGTGAGTCGCGCCGAGCTGGAATTATTCATGAAAGCAATGACCATGACTGCAATTGTGAGACTGATAGCTAACTGCATATGGTGTTCTAGCAACGTAATGGGAGGACACAGATATAACTGGAACAGTACTGGATGATCTATTATTACTATGGACCGGACCGACGGCTCCCCCTATTGCGTCACAGAAACGCGCAGAGTCGTGTCGAACAGCCGAACACCTACAGTCGCAATAATTCCGTTGACAAACAGTGCGTTCTTAATAATGAGATACAGTAGTAGTGCTTTGATTTTCGGGATATCATTTTTCATCTTTCAGATACTTTGGTAATACAACTTTGAATAAATATAATTAATCTATGTGGTTTAGGATTAGCAAGTCTTGGTTTCTTCTACTATTTTGTTTTATTTTATTTTCGAGTAGATGTCGCTAGATCATTTTCTCTCTTTCATATTAAGAGGATTGTTTTTATTTTATTTGTCGACAATAGCAATACATATTCTTCATTGTGGTTTTCCCCTAATTATTATGGCTCCTCACAAACGGCCTCGTCAAAAAATCATCACTTCTTGGAGTAAGAATCATCACTGCTTCATAATTATTACTAATACGGAGATTTACTGCAATCTGTATTAGGTTCTTTGAAATGTCTAAAAAAATGAAGAGTGGCAGATCATCTGAAAATTGGAATTCACCAGAATCCATATACGTCAGCTGACTTTTTGCGATCTTTGCGAGGCACATGTGGCTCACTCAAAAGCTTGATCATCCAATTTATAGACAATCTCTTGCAAAATATACAGGTAAACATATTACAGATGAATCAACTTTACGCAAAAATAATTTTCCAAAAATATATGCCAAAGTAAAGAATAAAATTCCAGAACATGTGCGAGACAACTATTTTTGGATTTAGCGCAGATGATACCATGGATATAAACCGTACTTGATAGCGGCCAAAATAGTTAAACTTGTGAATGCAAATACGGTAGTTGATGCAGTTGATAGCACCATTGATGATATATTCGAAGGTGCTGTGAGCTGAGAAAAAGCTTTACTTTTTGTTAGTGATGCTGCCGCTTGTATCATAAATGCTACTAAGAAATAACTTTTATAACATGCTTCATATTAAATGCACCACCCATGCTTTGCATGAAATTGCAGAATTCGTGAAAGAGCAATTTCCAAACATAAATGAACTAATTAGTAGCACTAAAAAGTCTTTTTGAAAGCGCCAGCAAGAGTTACTATCTAGAAATAAAAATATCCCTTACTTCCATTACTTCCGTCACCTATCGTAATTAGAAGCGGTACCATCACGGACTTTGGTTATGTCTGATCTTTTGAGGCACAGCCTGTGCTCCTGTTATTGTATCGGTTTTAGCGTCAAGCAACCCGGCCTTGTATGTGCGAAATTTGCTTGACGCTTAAACCGATACAATAACAGGAGCACAGGCTGTACCTCAAAAGACCAGACATAACCAAAGTCCGTGATGGTATATCATGGTATATTGTTAGATGCCTGCTGTTTTTATTCCGACAATATGGAAAAATTTCAAATGTTGTAAATAGTTTAAATGTGGACGCGCAAAGTATAGTTAAATGCAAAACTGTCTTACAAGACTCATTTTTGTTAAATAATTTAGAATTTATTAAGAAACGTTGAAATTGGAAGAAGCAATGACAACGTTAAATAACATTTTAAATAAGTTGAACAATGTTTCTGGTAATTTTGGTGTTTCTCTAAGTAAAAAAAATGATACGGTTTTTGCGCGGAATCCTGATTCTGTAATATTAAGAAATCTCTATAGCGAAGGTAATGCGTGTGATTTTAAATACCATATTCACAAGTCTCATTTTCAATATGCTCTTCTCACTAGGTGCGTTGTGGAAAGAAGTTTCTCTATATTTAAAAATATATTAACCAGCACGCATACAAATGTAATAGCAGAAAATTTAAATTACATATTAATAAACAATGTCAATAAATCATCTTTAATGTGACATATACATATAATGCTTTGCAACTGTAACCTGTTTAAAAATATGAATATAAATGAGCAGAAACAAGATGAAATAATGCTTAAATTTATTCCTTCAATATTTTATTCACTCCTTCTTACAATTTTTAAATGTGTATGACCTAATTCGCATCTACGCCACTGAAAAATCGCATTTTATAAATAAACGACCATGCAAGTAGTACTGACTGACACGCGTATTCCCACTACCAACGCATACGCATGCTTACCTGAACGACTGTAGCTCGGCGATCTAGTGTGACTCATATTCGATAGGGTCCGTCGTCGGTCCGGTGCATAATTATTACAGATGCCTACGGGCCGTATGGCGCCAGAAATCTTTTTCACCCACAAAATAAAGACGACATAATCCTTACCGATCTAGTAACCGGGCATTGCCTCTTGAAAAGTATTTACGCAGCATGGGAATGGCAAGCGAACCGTGGTGTAGAGGATGTGAACTGCAAGAGGAAACTAGCATGTATATTGTCTAGTCTGTGAGGAACTGAGGAACTCAGGCTGAAGTATTTCGGTAAGATTGTATTGGAGCCCACGACAATATTCAGACTCCCTTTGAGCAAAATAGTGGCCTTTGTGGTGGAGACGGGTTGGTTGAACGGATGAATGCGTATGTGATGCTTTAATCGTTACCTAACCAATGTTAGGGTTTGTGTTTTAAATATTGCCACATAGTTTTTGCACAGCTGGCTCCAGTGACATACATTTTATAGATCAAGATTTAGGTTTCAAATCTGACATTTGAAACTTATACTGTATACTTTATTTCTTTATAATTTACTGTCTGGTAAGCTAATATTTTAGGTAGATGAAATTAAAATTTTCTCTGAGCACACCTTTATTAAAAAATTTAAATACGTATTTCCACAACTAAGTTGTCATCTTTAATAGAAATAGTAAAGAAATGAAAATTTAATTTTAAAAAGCAACGTACAGTGGACAACCATTATTGACATTGGGCTAGCTAATCTCATGTGCGACATTTGATTAGTTTGGTATTTCTACGGAAGATGGCGACTTAGTTGTATAATAAGAATATGTACTTCGATTTTTCCTGTAAAGGTGTGGTAAGCGCACATTTTTATCTATCTATTTATGAGAACCACAGTCTCCCAATTGTGTGATGAAGCTTTGAATTGCTATAAGAATTTACCTTGGAGCTTGGTCATAAATAATGTTAATCATAGAAATGACTTTCCTTCCATGTGTCTTCCATTTAATAAGTCGCATCAAGAAATATTTAGTTTACAGAACAATTAAAGATTAAATATACACCTGAAGTAAATCGCATCAGCTACTTTTCTATATCACAAATGTATATTATAGTGTATGTACAATTCTACATACACAAACATCAATTTATCGTTAAATCCTCACAAATGAAACTGTAGATTCGTTGTTTGCATAAATCTCTATTGTGGAATTCTTGCATACCATTCTCGTCCTAGATTAATGTTTTTTGTGCTTGTGTGGAAGTTGTGCTTTATTAAAATATGCTGTAACGTACATGAGCAACTGCATAACATATTAGTTCTACATTGTTTTATAAATTCGTTGCAAACATACATTACCACTCGAGCAGTCGTTTTCGAAGGATTTACAACGGACGTTTTAAATCTGATATAATCTGTGTATTTTTTGTTTTGGGTATTACACGGTTATATTTCGTCGCAAATTGCATACCTGCGATAAATAGTTGATGTAATACTTTGGTCTCGTGGGATTAATATGAAGAGATTGTATTTGCGGAACACTCTACTACAATACCTTGTTAAAAATAAAGTAGTTACATATAAAGCCAATATTTTTCATCAAACAATTTCAAACAGTCAAGGAATGAACGTAATTATAAATATCTTAAAGGCGTTATATAAGTTATACTCATTACCAATTTCAAAATTAAATATAAATCATGTATGTGGCATCCAGAAGTGGTACAAAAAATTGATACTTTCTGCCGACATCAATCAAATAGTTTTTGTGGAGTTTTTTTCTATTCTAAGAGCAATGTAGGTATCTTATCAAGAATACTATGCGTGTTATGTATCTTATCAAAGAAGTAATTCCGAATAAATATTCTGAATTACTTCTTCAGCTAGTCTAATACGTATTTATGATTTGTCAAAGTCCATAGTTGGAGCTAATTGGAGAATCTTAATCTTATAAATAAGGTTCGACAAATGAGTGTATGATAAGTTATTATTAAGTATGTAAACCGGACTGACGCTGTGTCTCCATTACACTACTTAATGATAACTTATTATGCACTCGTTTGTCAAACCTTACTTATCAAGATACCTATTGACTATAACATGGGCAATAAAATTACGACAGGTAATTCATTAAAGTACAATATACCCATCGGACTCGAGGTGTTTGTGCTTGATTGAATTACGGCCTTGATTTTCAAAAAGTAGAAATATCAAAGCGAAATTTAAAATTTTTGGACAATTATACTTATAGTGAAGTCAATCCGGGAATATACTGTATATATAACCTCAGTTATAATAGCACTACTGTTTTCTTCCAATGTACAATTTATATATTTAATTACCTAATAGTGCTGCATTGTAGATTTGTAGACTACGGGTACAATCACATATGGGTGTGTTGCTCTCCGACTTCTAGGGGGATTTCTTCTTAGCCAAGTCAGGCTATATAAATGCGACAAAACTTTTAGAAAGTCTCAGTACGTACTGTATAACTTAACACTGCTGCTTCAACTTTTGAATACTATTATGCGGTTGACTGCCCTTTCGTCCATCACAGTGAATGTTTTTCTTCCTATTTGGAGGAGAAGGCAGCAATCTGAAATATTTAATATGGATAAACTACAGTTATTGTAATTTCAAAAATGAAGAAATAAATAGAAGTTATTAGGAATTGGCAAGTAAGATTTATACCTTGATCTCTGTTCAAACCGTTATATACAGTAACAATTTCTCTAGTAGTTTCCTGTGACCTAATTTAGTACGTTAATACCATTAAATAAAGTTTAAGCCTTCACTGGCACACCGGGTATAAAGGTACGATGCGTTTATGTAATTACCAGAATATTAACACAGATCTACTTTGTTTGATATCAATACTATTTTTCTCTATTTCAACTACTTTAAATGCACTGTCTTTTTCCACAATCAACCACATACGCGAATAAATGGTCCTACACTTTCGCGCACAAAATTAAAGCGAAGCTGACAGTTTTCTAATACTATGGGATAAAGGATACATACCCAGTGCCTTAAAAGTAAGGAATAATTGGTTTTCCAAGCCGTTGCGTTGTTTTAAAATATGTTTCAAATAATTCTTTTTGAGCGGTCTGTGTATTTCCAGTCTTTTGGGTTGCTCTTGATGAGATCTGTTAAATGATATTAGGTTATAATTTTATGAGGTTAATAGTTTTCTAAGTACTTGATCTTTTATTGAAATAAACAGAAACATTTGGATAAGTTTAGTCTAATTATAACTACAAATAATAAAAGGCAAGCTTTCAATAAAAAACATAAAGGTCTAAATGAAACTTCTTATTTAATTGAAGATTGAAAATGTGTGTTGTTTCATTTCGTATTCACCCTTTTAAGTTTGCGAAATTGTTAGGACGGTTTCTATAAACTATGTATTTCAGTTGGCTTCATAAAAAGAAGTCACAGGTGTCAGGTTTGGAAACAGTAGTGGCTGTTCTACATGACCCCTGCAGCCTATTCAACGGTTCGGAAAAACTTAAAAATGCTTATGTAGATTTAACTAATAATGACGTGGTGTCCCAAAGGTCAAGGACGGAGAGCGCAGGCAATGCTACTAGTCACCTCAAGAAACAATTTGTATCTTTACAATGATAGTTTCGCCTATCCTAATTGAAGATATGAATAAGTGATATTTGCATTTGGTTTGAAAGAATGAAAAAGTATATGAGTCTTTATCACTGTAAGTCGATTTACAGTTTGTTATTTATGGCGAAAAATACAATCCTCGTATTAGGCAACTTAGCCTTTCAAGTGATTACTTCCTCTACAATAACACTGATGTTTTTCTGGGTTACAGGTAATAAGTTGTGTGGAAAGACAGTTAAGTGTTTGAGTGATAATTTCTTCTAGCATTTTTTTCTTGTCCAAATGATATTACAAAACTAGGAAAGAATTTTCTTTTGGAATAAACTATGCATAAATGCATTTCGTGGACGAATAACCTGAGACAATGGTGTGGATGTAGCTCTATGGAATTATTTGGAGCAGCGACTTCAAAAGTTAAAATAGCCATGATAATAGCAAACCTTCTATTCGGTTAATTTCAAAGCTGTCACACTGCTATCACTATAACACACGTCAAATTTTACCAAAATAGTAATGACACATCTCAGCAGTGCCACTTAGTTGCACTTAGTAGTCGGTTGTAGTAACACAAAAGGCGCTACTTCATATCCATATGTGAGTCATTTGATACTTGATTCTAATAGATAATAATGGCTTCTTTTGTATTCGTATAGTAGGTATCAGATTCTAATATTATCCAAATCATGGAGAAATTATAACAAAAACTTAGCTTTAGAGTCCGACCAAGCTTTAAATTTTTGGCTGATTATTATAACATATTAAACCATTATCAATTTTCTTCAATTTGAATATGTCAGTTGTATCTAAAACTAACCACTAGTTCGAGATTATTATCAAGATGCAGATGTATTATTTGTTTTTGGAGAAATTTTTTTGTGCCACATTTTTGGTATTTTTCTTCGAAAGCCCCTTGATATCCGGTCCATTAATTTTGATAATCAACGATAATGTCAATTACCCATATCTAACGATTAAGTTCAACTCTGTAATACTAAAAGAATCGCAGAGTGTTTATGTTCCACCAGCTAAAGCCCAGAAATTGTTAAATTGCCGATGTGCTGATTCTCATACTTATAAAAGTATACGCTTTATTTAATAATCATTAAATAATATTAAATTTCTTGGCTCATTACTAACATAAAAGCGTTTCATATAGCTGAAAATAATTTGTTACTCATTTTAATTCCTTTTGACAATAGTGCTGTATTTCTTCGATTGTCAACTTTGATTTTCTTAGCTAACAACGTTCGCAAAGTTCTGTATCTATGCCAAATGTATAATGCTCTCTATGTGACTCTCGAGATTTCCACTGTCGAGAACAAGAATACCAGGTCTAGTACTATGAAACCGGAATTTTTTGTAAAAATAAAACGATTGTTATTCAAAAGTGATAAAAAATATTTTATTCAAAATAACTTCCAGTGGATTGTACACATTTTTCCCACCTCTCCGGCAATTTATGGATGCCTTGCCAAAAAACTTTTCTTCTTTCGAAGCGAACCAATTATCAAACCATTTTTGTACATTTTCGTACGAATTGAAGCGTTGGTTAGCGATAGCGTGACCCATCGATGCGAATAAGTGATAGTCAGATGGAGCCAAGTTTGGGGAATAAGCCGCATGCGGTAGTAATTCCCAATTGAACGATTCAATTGTTTCCCTGGCCGGCTTTGCTGTATGAGATGGGGCGTTATCATGCAGCAAAATCACTTTGTGCTGCCTTTTTGTATATTCCGGTCGTTTTTCAGTTATTGCTCGGCTTAAATTTATCATTTGCTGTTGGTAGCGTTGAGTGTTGACGGTTTGACCAGGTTTCAGCAGCTCATAATAAATAACACCCTTTTGGTCCCACCAAATACAGAGCATCGTCTTCTTTCCAAAGCGATTCGGTCTTACAGTTGATGTCGATCGTTCGGTTGGATTCAGCCATGATCTACGACGCTTAGGATTTTCAAAATAAATCCATTTTTCATCACCTGTCACGATTCGATGGAGAAATGATTTTCTATTGAACCGGTTAAGCAGCATTTCACAGGTGGTTCTTCGGTTTTCTTGCTGTCTTTCGTTCAATTCATGCGGAACCCATTTTTCCACTTTTTGAATTTTTCCCATAGCTTCTAAACGATTGCAGATAGCTTTCTGCGATACATTTAATTGATCCGCGAGTTCTTGTTGAGTTTGAGCATCGTTTTCATCCAATAAGGCTTATAACTCTTTGTCTTCAAACTATTTTGGTGGTTTCCCACGTTCTTTGTTACTAACCTCAAAATCACCACTTTCGAATCTTTTGAACCACTCGAAGCACTGTGTTTTACCGAGAGCATGTTCACCGTATACTTCGACAAGCATTCTATGCGGCTCTGCAGCAGTTTTCTTTAAATGGTAACAAAAAATTGATGCTGTCCGCAAATCGTAGTTATTAGGCTCGAAACTTGACATGTTTGAGGTTATAAAATAATATACTAGTGTACGGAACGTGGGTTAATGTTTGTGACACTCTTCGTCAGCTGTTAGAAGAAGACGATGGCTATGTAACAGGGGTCTTATGGTGATTAAACTGAACGCTGGCACCATCTATAGGGAAATTCCGGTTTCATACTACTAGACATGGTATTCCCTCAAAAACTTTTAATTGGAGTAGGACACTCGCTTACCCCACTGTAGAATGCATAATTTTTTTAATCTCACTTAAGTGAACTACTACTCTGTTCTTACGAAATACGAATTTTTAGATTTTCCAGTAATTTGACTCGTAGATCTAAGATTTTTGTCGTTATCCGTAAGATTTACGGCGAATGTAAACTTGCGAATGTTCGATTTAATAAATGTGCTTATTTACCATCCACATGATGATAACTCGGATTATTTACATTGAAAATATGAATTCCATTGTAAGTTACACTTTAAGAGTAAATTTTCTATTGTATTTTCACTTCGTACAAGAATGTGGCGACAACAGGGGACCAAGGTATACGCAAAGCAATATTATACCGCTGTTAATAATATTTATTTCTGATTTAACAATAGCCTTGTGACGTATTAACGGCTGCAAGTTTTACGTATTCTTCACTTCTCATGTTAATTTGTTTTATATTCATCATTACTAAATATCTTACAAATTTTGGCATAGATGCGTATGTAGATGAAAGTCTAGAGTACAGTGCCTGGCCGAATTACTTGGAATATTTACTTTATTTTCATAATAAAATAAAACACTACACAAGCCTTATATTTGTTATTTATATCTTTTAAATATTCTTTTCCACTTTTAGGTCAATCAAACAACAAATTGGAAAACAAGAACTATATTTTCAGAATAAATGTTTTCGCATAACCTTCGCCAGTGAAAATATAATTTTATATATACAAAAACAAGTGTTTTTATGCCTGGACTATCAACAAAATAACTAACGACTGGGATTTCTTGATATATCAGATCTGTAATAAATATAATATATATTGTTATAAAAAGACATGTGCGAAGTGCAGGGTGGGTTAGCTGTGTGTCGTTGTGTCCGTAAATTTTGGGCTATAGTATAAGTGTAAAAGTTGTTTAAAATTTTCATATCTTGTAGCATCTGAAAGCCAAAAGTTCTTATATTGTAGCTGTGCAGTCATATCAAACAATTGGTTTGTTGGTGTATGTGTTTTACGTATAAATCGTACCCAAATATATCATTCCTAACTCATATCTGAGCAGTTTTTGTGTCTTTATTTCTCCATAATTTCTTTTCATATTTTTCTTCATAATAATAATATTCTCCTCTCTTTATGTGATGTATAGAGTCCTTTGGATTTGAGCAAAGTTTTTCCTTTTGTTGTGCGGCCTTTTTGTTTGTCAATTGTTGGTCACCAAGACGTGTCTCTATGTGTGAAGTGTGTGTTCTTATATTTTTCCTTATTTCCTCGTCTGTTCGCATGCATACAATTCATTCCGTATAGAGTAAATATACAAAATGTCTTCTGTTCATTGTCTCGAGTGTGGTGACACAGAAAAAAGAAATTTCTTATGATTTATGCAGAAAATTCTTACACTATATATGTAGACGTTTATCGCGAATGGAAGTACAGTGTGTAAAATCTAAAGATCGGAAACTTGTCTTCACCGCCAAAAGAATGGAGAAGAAGTAAAATCCTTAAAAGTGGTAACGCTAGAAGATCTAATAATTCCCAAAATCTATCAGAGAATGACAATGTAGTTAGTGTAACAGAAGAGCTTTATTACCGTCAATTCAGAGAATCGAATATAATTATCTTCAACCAACCGGAATCTAATTCTAATTCTGGTCGTCTGGTTTAAAAGGAGGAATAAATCTAAAGGATAACTAATATTTTTCATTGTATAGAAAATACCATCGATATACGAATTTGCAACCAATTAGACTGGGCAAATTTGCCCAAGAAAAAAAAAACCATTGAAGTCACCCTTTCTTCTAAGGCTGAAGTATTGAAAATCTTGAAAAAGGAAAAGAAAGCTGCCACAACCATAGAGATTCAAGCTGATCTAACACTAATGCAAATGCAATATTTCGTAAATTTGCGCAGTACATTATAGGAGCTGAATAAAAACAGCACTAACAAGACTATTAGATATATTCGTGGCAGACTTCTAATCGTTGATGCAAAAAAAACTAGAAACTAACCCAAACGAGTTCTTGTACTGCTATTATCAGAACGCACAGGGCCTTCGAAGAAAAACAAATGAATTTTACAATAACTGTCTAGCCTCAAATATGGATGTCATCATTTTGGCAGAAATGTGGCTAAATGGTGGTATAAATACAGCTGAATTGTTTGATAATAATTATAATGTATACCGGGACGAGTGCAACTCACAAGATCTCAGCGTTAGGGAGTACTGATTGCAATTCGCTCACATCTTCGATCTTCACGTATAATGTTAAGGATTTAAAGACATTTTCAATAGACTATCATATTAATAGTTTTTCTGTATAGTAATATTTTTCACTTCTCTCAACTTCAATAATTCTCTTTATTTTTATCAATGTGTTAAAATTAATATTCATTTCTGTTTATGTATGTACTAAATTTAGAATAGGTTTATGTTTCAACTTTTGTAAATGCTTGTATTATGTATCAAACATTATCTAAATCCATCGCCGACAAACAATAAACGCTTTCGATAATGCGTACCGAAGATCCTTAACATACAGATAAAAGAAACTTCGTCGGTCGGCTCCAGTACGAACGTACAAAGAGTTATTTATCAAGCGTCGACTACATACATGTGGCCCATTACGCAGGCTATGAGTCGCAAAGCACCGACCGGCTACTTGAGTAACGTTCCCTGGAATTGTCGCTTACTTAGGGAGACCAGCGCGTTAGAAGAAAGCAATATCAGAAACTTAGCATGAAAACCATATCACCCGAACGTCGTCTAGAACTGACCCGCCTCACCGACGACGTTCGTAGCTTTCTTCGTAAACCGCTGCTATGTACGAGATGTACAAAATATTAGGGCCGGCCGTCCCTCGGTTTAAAAGCAGAGACAGGTCATTCGATCTTTGAATACATAGATGCATAGAATATGAAACGTTTAAAACAAACGTATTTTAAAACGTTAAGAACAAGGCAAAGATATATATTTGAACTAATTTGAACAAAACGCATTTTGAAACGTTTAGTCACAAACGTGTGTTAAGTGGGAAACACAAGTACAATTCTTTGTCATTAAATCAGAAAATAAAGACACAAATAGAATACACGCCAAGTGCGTGATATTGAATATAATATAAGTGAGTTGCGAACATTGTGTAAGACAAAAATTTGACCTTGAAACAATATATATATATAGGAATACGTATTTTTATAATTATTTTATTGCCTAGTAAATATCAATATGATCTGTCTAAATGTGTTATATGTTATATGTCTATCTAAATGTTTTTATTGTAAAATATATGTCAATCTATCTATTTAAATAAACCGGCATGAAAACAGAAAAGCCTGTTTTCTTATTTTATATCCCCACGCAAACGGGTAACTGTTTGGTGCTCTCTCCAAATCAGGAGACCGTAACATATAGTGTTACTTTGAAATGAAATCGGGACAGTTTGCTCATCTGTTTATGTTAATAACAACCACATTATATTTTGATTCATTTACATACTACCGGGGTCTGATTTACAACATACTCCAATTTACTTCATTGGATTGACAAGCTAACGGACCGCTACGCAAATGATAAGCCATGCGTTATGGGTGATTTCCATCTACTGGGTATAAAATAGTCCCAGGATAACAAGCAGCCGGTGAGGGTGCCCTCCAACAACTTGGAAACATTTGTCTATGACAATTTAGTGTATCATGGTTTACACAACACAATTTTAATGCGAATAGAATCCTTGATCTAGTGTTAATTAACCGTCTTAATGTTAGAGTTTATGGAGAGCAGTTTCACTTACTTTCTTCTAAAGGTCGTCATCCGCGGTTGAGTTTTAATCTGAATATTGTTACTACAATCACTAGAATTCTCTCTTACTTGGAAATACAATTTTAGGCGCGTATGTCATAAAGATGTTAATGACTACTAAAGATCTACTAAATTCTGATATAAATCGATTTTATATTGTCATTAATCCTATAGACAGATTTGTTCCAAAATATTATATGCGCTCCAATAAATATCCCCACAACAATCACTTTGTCAAGATATTAATACCTTTTGGAACTTAGTTAAGTTAATTTTCACCTCCAAATTTACACAGAATATTGCTACATTAGACAGCTTAAATATAATATGGGATTTACTTGCTACCTTTTCTGAAACTGTATATAATCAATATGATTCTGTTAGATACAACATCAAGCCGGTACATTTTTCAAGCAATTACAATTTAAGTAATGTATTAATTACTCCTGGTTTTTTAACTCTTACTTCAAAAGCTCACGCTCCTACAAATACCGTACTATTTGTCCTCTACAGACGACCTAAAAATTTTTAAGGAGGCAACGAAACTATCTGATTCCAAACTATTACAGTGAGACCTAAGCTATCTCCTTCTATGGTGCAAAAACAATAAAATGGACCTAAATAGTTCCACTATAACTTTTTCCAAAAGTTTATCTCTGCTAATTGTTCACATTGCAACGAGTCTCTCAAATAACTGACCCGTTAGGCGTAGTATTCGATAGTTCACTGACATTTACCTCACACATCGATGCAATTATAAATCGGTCTCTTCGTCAATGTGGCTTCATTAACCTTCCTATACTCACGCATACGGTCTGTGAGACCGACTTATATAGTATAGTATACGTCTTTCATTTTGACGTGAGTATAGGAAGGTTAAAAGTACATGTGCAGGCTTCACAAATGTTATGGCTATCATAACACTTTTCAACTCGCTAATTAGATCTATCCTGAAGTACTGCTGCATAGTTTGGTAAGCTTACTATGTCGCACATATCACTAGCATTGAAAACATTCAAAGAAACATGGTAAGCTTCGTACTATAGAAACTACATATTAATAAAGACCATTATGAATACATAGAACGGCTTAAACTTTTGGATATCAACTATCATAAGCCTCGTAAACGTATACTGTGCTTAAAATTTGATTACCGTTTGTTACATAATTGCATCGGTTCTCCACAACTCCTATCTGAAATAAACTTGCGAGTAGCAACATTTAACTTCAGGGCTCCGACTTCATTTCATATTCTCTTCCATCGAACACTTTATGGCCACAATAACCCTTTGCATAGAAACATTATCTTAATTCCTTAGAAGGTATTGTTTTTCACATTTCTTTCGCCTGTTTCACAAGACACACTATGATTAGTGTTTGCCTAAGAATTTATTTCTATATTATGTACGCTGTGGGTTGTATTTTTTATTATTTTGGTGATTAACTTCTAAGTTCTCACTCTTTCATCGTAAAACTTCATTATTGTTATTAAGATTGTACTATTTAGAATTCTCTATACGGAATAAATAAAAAAAATAGATAAATGAATAATTTGTATGTGCGTTTGCACTTATGCAAGAAACTAAAATAAAACCTAGCCAAAGGTTTCCTTCTTATGAAATGTAAATGTCATTTTAATAAATTATTATGTGCATTACTTAAATTTTGAATACCTAATTATTATGAAATAAACAGTTTGAACATCTTTTTGTATGTGCATTTATCATTTCGTACATGTATTAGAATCGAAGATCCTTTTATGCTTTTGGTTTGATATGCTGTATATGCCATTTCTAATTTGGAAAATCCAATGCCGGATTCGTAATTAAAGACTAAAAAAACAGTTTACTGGATATCAGTTTTCATACAAAACTTGGTTTATGTTTTTAGTCCCCAAGTATGTACATCTATTTATACTTTTAGTAAATATTTTTTCTTTAAAGTTACTAAACATAGAAGCTACCAGAAGTAATTTTGTTTCATTTTAAATGTGTCTAGTACGTACTCCATTTTAACGAAGTTGTTGCTCGTACAATGGCAGCATGTTCATGAACAAGGCATTTTATCGATTCATTCGGTAGGTGTTCCTGAAGATAACTCTATTCCATTCATTTACACATGTAAATTGACTTGTATCTGCAGATGATAAATGTACTTTACGTAATGAAGCAACTTAATATATGTCAAGCATCTTTAAGGGTTCCGTCGGTAAATATGCATACACCAGTGCTTATAATTACTTTCCCAACAATTTATTTGGAAAAATAAGAAAATAATATTTTGTTTTTTATATTAAAAATAATGTAGAGTATGTACATATATGATGTCTCTGTGGTATAGTGGCTACCGTGCTGATCTCTAGACCAGTGATCGGCAATGCATCGTTTTTCCGCAATTCATACTGACTCATGAAATTTTAAATATAAGTGAGTAGGCATCATTTAAACTCAACTACTCTGATTTACTCATACTCCCGATAACGTTGATTCATAGTACAAGTTACAGGTTCAAGTACAGGTTGCAATAAATATGAATGCGACTATGAGTGTGAGTATAGTATGTGTATGATGTCATACACATACTATACTCACACTCATAAATCACCTCAGTTTGATTTCTAATGTCAGGAAAATACTTACACTACTTACATTGATTCAGCTCACTCGACTCATCCATGTATATTTAAAAGTTTAGTCATTAAACAGTTTGCAACCAGTATAAAGTGTATAAAAATATACAAAAGCAGAAAATTGTAAGTTTATACAGAAACATTTCGGGAAAATATTTTTTTTTTATTATTTATCATTTTTATGAGCAGGTAGTGAAAAATGGATAGCAATAGTGAGATTAAGGAAAAAATAAATAGCGGAGTTTTTCAATTAGTGCAAAAACGTAAGGGTAAAAGCGCAATATAATTTGAAATAAGCAACACAAATCTACACATATTTCTTTGCTTAACTTTAATAAAAAAACAACAGTAAAACAGGCAACAGAGCAAACACACAACCTCATAATGAGTATATTAATGTTCGTATGCGAAGTTCGCATTGCGAACCATACTTATTTTGCATCGCCTATACACATTGAGTTAAGGAGAGTCGAAATCAACAACGTCATAAATGTTGTTAAGTATGAGTTCGATGAGCACTTCAAACTTTCGAGTGGATATGAAGTTGGACAATATTGCAATAAGTATGAGTGCGTATAAGTATAAGAGATGATAAGTCATGATTCAACTCTACTCACTTTTTCACTACTCATTGCTGATCACTGCTCTAGACCCGAACATTACGGCTTCAAACTCGCCCGAAACAAATGAGTTTTAAGTGGAGATAAAAATCGCACACATGCCTTCTTCTCGAATAGGAATTGAAACCGCATGCTCCGTGTCAATGTCGATGTTTAGTACGCACGCACTTACTCTCATTTAGGTTTCTAATTAATTGAATAAGATTTAGTTTATATATCCTTACTGTACTGTTTTCTAATTTTATGTATTTTGATTTTTTTTGTTTGAGTATTTTTATATCTTTCTCTTACCCTGTAATTGGTTTGTAAACTGTTGGGTAATAAACATTATTATTATTATTATTATTATTATTATTATTTAAAAATCCCTACCGAAGGTGTAGTTCTCTAATTGGGTTTACAAATAATCTTTGATGTACCTATAAAGTAAGATACATATATGTATGTAAGTGCGAAGGATTTATCTGTAGCTGATACTTATTATTTGCCCTAACAAACAACAAACTTACTACTATAAAACATCTTTTATAGTACTAAGTTTGTGTAAAAATGTGTAAGACAGGGTTAATTATTATTTGTCACTAATTTATTTAATAACTAATATCCGGTTGTTTTCATAAAGCGTTTCTGTGATTATTCAATAACTTCTTAATCCACTCAATTTATAATACTCTACCTTTTGCTCTATTACTACCATTCGTAAATCCTACCAAAGATAATATGCTGCTGTCCAAGTGTTTCAAAAAAAAAAGAAAAGAAAACTACTCTTAAATTGTAATAATAAACGAAATTTGTCACTGTGCCAGAAAATGTGACACCGCATCGTTACGGCTATTCAAGATCTCAAGGCATTTGCATTCTGTTAAGTGAATTAAAAGATTACTTTGTCAAGATACTCGACCGAGATTCTTAAGTCTTTTAAATCTTTTTAATAACTTCGGATTTCAACGGCGGTAAAAGATAAAGTAATCAGACAGAAATTCATTTGAGCTAGGAATTCTTTCCAATGTCGTAACGATTTCTTCCACATAATGGGAACATTAATTGTTACAATACAAGAAGAATCGTAGCAGCTGTTCAATAGATTGGTGTTTACCAATAGTTTTAATAATTTGACACAAATATTTGTAGTTATATTAAAACATCGTCCGCACAAGAAATGGAACTATTTATACTACATGTACCATGCTAAAACACAAAAAATAAAGATATAATAAATTATTGTTAAAAAAAAATGCAATGGATTAAAAATGTTTGTCAATAATCTTCATAGAAGGTCAACCGAATCTCTGGGATTTTTTAATAAAACAAAAAACAGGAAATTTTGGAACCTAATAAGATCAATGAATGCAAAGAAAAAGAAAGAAATAAAACCAATTAGGAATACCGCGAATGAACTAAAAACAAGAACAGGTGATATACTTGAAATATCGAAAGAATTCTTCACGAAAAAATTATTATAATCATACAGATTTATTGCCAGAATCAGGAACACGAAATGAATATAATGAAGAACTTGAAGAGATAGATATGGAAGAGGTAGAGAAAGCCCTGAAAAGAATAAAAACAGGAAAAGCCTGCGGTGCGGATAATATAGAAATGGCTCCGACAGGGGGAAAGGAGTGAATCCTTGACATCTTTTGTAAGGCATGACGAACGAACACAATTCCTGCGAATTGGGAAAATAACCTCATCACTCCCATATATAAGAAAGGCGATCAAAGTCAGTGCGAAAGCTATAGGGCAATATGCCTATCGACAGTATGTTTTAAGGTCTATACCAAAATAATAGCGAAACGACTTACACATTTAGTAGGAGACAAACTGGGAGAAGAACAAGCAGCCTATAGAAAAGGGAAACAAACGAACGATAATATCCACATAATTGAAAACATCATAGAACGTAAAATTGAGACAGGGGAGGAAATCTGCTTCAATTTCATAGACTTGCGAGCAGCCTTCGATACAGTAGATAGAGGAAGTATAGATATCTGTCTAGAGAAACTAGAGGTTCCAAGAAAAATGCGCCAAATAATCAATAGTCTATACTGTCAGGTTAGGGGATAGATAGTACAAGTGAATGGAAAAAGATCAGCAGATTTTGAAATGCAAGTGGGAATAAAACAAGGAGACAGCTTAAGTCCATTAATATTTATTATAGTAATGGACAGAATCCTGCCAAATACGAGGAAACGCACCGAAACTGTGAAGACACTGTTAGGATATAACAGACTGGAACCTGTAGCTGTGGATGCATTACTGTACGCCGATGATCTGGCACTAATAGCTGACAGTTATGTAAAAATGAAAAAATTAACAAAAATATGGACAGAAGAAATAGAAAAGATGAAGATAAAATAAACGTAGAAAAAAGCAAACTAATGATGATAAATAATAAAGAGCGAGCCAGTAATCTAATAATTAAAATAAACGATAAACAAGAAGAAATTGTCGACGCATACGAATATTTAGGTACTATTATATCGAAGGATGGAAAAATTGATCTAGACATAGCAAAAAGAGGACGGAAAGCCACAAACATATACTACGTTCTGAATCAAACCATCTTTGGAAAAAAAGAAATAGAACCCAAGATCAAACAGATAGTATACAATGCAGTGGTAGTCCCCACAATAATGTACGCAAGTGAGTCCTGGACAATACAGCAAAAACACGAAAGCAAAATAACAGCTATGGAAATGAAATTTTTGAGAAAGATCGTGGGGAAAACAAAAATGGACAGAATAGAAAACGAACAGATAAGGAATATGATAAATCAAGAAGATATACTAAAAAGAATTGAAAAATGTCAACTGAATTGGTACGGCAAATAACGAGAGAAGAAAAAGGGAAGACCAAGGAAAAAATGGATTGACAGAGTCAAAGAATTAGGACGAAAGCGAGGGAAGACCATAGCAGAAATGAGAAGAATAAGTACAGACCGGACACGATTGAAAGAATGGATTAAATCGTCGAAAGATCCAAAAATAATCCGACGCTGAAAGGCATAAAAATTGACGAGAAGAAGAATAAGAAGAAGAAGGGAGTATGTGCCTTAATATTGCTAAGCATGAAGGTCTAATGTAGTTCGATAGCCTATGTGTCAATCCTCAAGAATAAATACCGATGAACCTAACCATAGATAGGAACAAACTCAAAAGAAACTGGGAAAATGCGGTCGGTATTTATCCGCAAAATCTTGTAGCATTTGCTAAATATCTGGAATTTCCGGTCTTTTAGGAAAAATGTGCCTAAACATTGTTAAGCATGGAAGGCTGATGTAGGCTTCGAGTGTATATCTAATTCTTCAAGAATAAGGGCTGAGGAGCCTAGCAACGTTTCATGACTTGCATGTACTAATGACCTAGGAATTCTTCGTTTTAAGAGACGATGTATTTTAACATTGTTAAACATGGAGATATTATAGAACGTAGACCTCGGGCATATATGGTGCAGACATAAATGTTGTTTTTCTCTTTCTGCTACTTTTGTCGGTACATTTCTACATTTTCTACTTCGTTACTACTTTCTGTATATATTTTATCAAATGAAAAACTTAAAATTTACTATGAAAATTGAGTAATTGTAAATCTACTGTTCACTATTATGATACTAGTATTATTTTGTCCCTTTATCTGTCAGTGAATCTAGTTGGTTCTTGACTCGATGCAATAAAAGGAGACTTGTGCAATTGTCTGTATCATATCTTTTTCACCAATATACCAAAATATTTTATACCGTAAATCTTTCTTGTTATCAATTAAACATTGCTAAGAAACAATTAATGTAGACCAAAATTATTCTCATTTTATTAATAATAAATAATAAATAGTATATTTTCATAGACTTCCTTTGTTACTGTTTACAGTAACAACAGCAAGTTATATTTATATTCACCCCTTGGATAACTAATGCTCCTCCTGGTTTTACTTCAATTTTAATAATAAAACTTCATGTACACATAGCTGTAGGCAGGTATTTAGGACTATGAAAATAGCATTTCTGTTATAATAGCTAAAGCGAAGAAAGAAAGATCATTAATCTAATGTAAAATGATGTCCAGTGGATTCCATTGTCGACGTAGGAAGCTTGACATTAACGCGTTGTTAAGCACACATTACGTAAAACTAGATGCGCATAGTTAGCATATTTCTAAATAATAATACAAGTAGTAAGCACAGAACTATTTTATTCTTCCATGTCGGCATATCATTCTTAACGCAAAAGATGTCAGAAACATCTGTCGAGTAGAAATGCTTTACGTTTATGTCAGCCTGAAATAGGAGGTGCATGTGAAGTATATATATTCTTTATGTAGTTTTTATGTGGCACATTACTGAGACGCGTGCTCGAAGTGATTTAGAAGCAGAATGTTTTTTTACGGGCATAATTAAAATTGGTTTTATTTTTTCAGATATACGTCACCGACTGGAAGTAAAAAATGGTGAATACAGTGGAAACTGAAAAATAATATCCTCCTCTGTTTTAATGGAATGAAGTGTATGTATTATATTTATTATTAGCACAATTTCTACTTCGCGAACCTGATGTTAATACAAAAATATGTTTTTTGTTTTTAAATTTAACCCTTATGTGAATGGCAAAAAGACACCTTTAACAGCATGGCAAGGTACCCGGGTACCTATATGGAAATAGTATTAGAAACTAACACTTTTGCTCGAAAATATGTGCATAATCACGGAAAATAAATCTGGAATTTACAATACACGTTCATTTCTACCAACGTTTTAATCTATTTCTTGCAAGTTATGCAACGTATTATTGTTAAGATATGCAAGGTTGAAATTTAACGTTCATATTGCTCTAGATATACCTAAGGTAGCAAATGTGAAACAAATGTGTATTGTTTTAGTCTACCTTAGCTTCTGACCGAGTGAAGGTAACATTTCACGTGAAATTTTTGTAAACAAAATGCATTCTAATACAAGAGTTCGTTCTAAAAGATTTACTTCGACAGATATAAGTAACATATTATGTGAATCTAAAAGTAGTGAAGAAGTTATAACACATTCTGAAAGTAACGAAGAATATATTCCACAATTAAAAGAGATAGAAGCTTCAGATACTGAATTAGTAGAAAATGTAGAAACTGATGAAGATTCATACGACTCTGAAGAAAGTGAAACGAATGAAGAAATGGAAAGAATCAGTAAGCTTTGTGTAAAATATGGAGCCTGTTGGCAACTTGATTCATTTCCTGACTCACAGACAATAAATAAAAATATTTTAAGACAACGTAGTGGAGCAGCTAAAAAATACAAATTATAGCGAAGCAAATTAAACCGAGCGTCAAACAAATATAGGCGAAAGAACGGTTTTGGATCTGGTCTTTCCATACAAAAACTCAGGAAGAAATGTAACTACTGACAACTTTTTTACATCTTTAGAGCTAACAAAAACTTTAAGCTCATGGAACTTTCTTTTATTTTATTTTATTCTAGTAGCATTTCACTAAAAATATATTTGTAATAATCGTTTTTCATATTTAATGTATGGAGGTACCCGGATACCTTGCCATACTGTTAACGGTGTAAGAAGAAAATTGGTCTACCACGCCTATTCAAAATAATTTTTTAGCTCAAGAATAATGCCAATTTAATAGTGAGGAGTTCTCAAGAAGTTTCAAGTATCTGCACCATCAGCTTCTATAAAAAAGCTGAACACGCTAAAGGTAACCGTGTACGTTGCCATTCACATAAGGGTTAAAATTACCTGAAATTGTAGTGGCAATACAGTTATAATACACACGTGAAAGAAAACAATGAATTTATTATCGTAATAACGTGCGTTAATGAAAACAACATTTAAGGTTATATGTATAAGACATTATAGAAAAATATTTAACTATATAACCTTGAAATAAGTGATCTAAGTTTCCAATAAGTTAAACACTTGCAAAGCTGTGTTCTTTCTTTGTTTTGAAACACTTGCAACACGGGATATCATCGACAAATTATTATCACATTATGTATTTTCGATTATGTATATATATATATATATATATATGTATGCGTCGCAACCATTGCCGAAAAGATGCGCAAATCGCGTCTCCGGTGGTACGGCCATGTTCTATGTGCCGATGACACCTCGCTTGCCAAAATTAGTTTCAACATCAACATTGATGGCAAAAAGGCAAAAAGGCGACCTAAGAAGCGCTGGCTGGACACGTTGCACTTAGATCTCATTGCCGCTGGACTCCACCCGCACCAAGCTCCTGACCGGGACAAATGGCGGGGCCGATCCAGAAGAGCCGACCCCGCAACAAAGCGGGACTGAGGCTGAAGAAAAAGAAGATGTATTTGTAAAAATGTGGGTTCTCATATCCTATTATGGTCTAATCATTTAATAACTTACAAACTCTGCGTTCATTAAGGGATCATAATATAAGTGGTCAACATTGTCGAACCGAAATGTTCGAATCCGGCGGATAGAGCAAAATTTCCAATCGTCATATCGTCAAAGTTATTCGTTTTCGCTGGTGCATATTACTCTTTAGCAATTCATATTGTAGTTGCTATATCATCCAAGCACTCCCATCGTAAAATATGATGTTTGTAAATGACTTAGCCTGTGATATTGAATTATCTAACCATATTCAACGCGGAACATGTTTGCTATCACTATGTATGTTAAAACTTTATCTAAATGCTTCTGAATAGTGAAATCAGCCAAACATGTTATTTAATGTGGTGTCTAGTTATATACAGCATTAACCTTCCACTTTCCCCATTCACCACCCATCATGCACAATAGAAGTTGTTTCAATTGCATGGGAGCTTATATGATAGATCTCTACCACTAATAGGTCAATAAAACAAGGCTGGTTTGAACGATAGTTATATTTTCAGAACGTTTACAAACGTTTTCGGAACACCTTCTTCAGTGAAAATATAACTAGATAAATATATAAACAAACATTTGTTTGTTATTATTATAGTCATTAGTTATTTTGTTGATAGTTCCCAAATAAAAAACAAATGTTTGTTTATATATTTCTCTAGTTATATTTTCACTGAAGAAGGTGTTCCGAAAACGTTTGTAAACGTTCTGAAAATATAACTATCGTTCAAACCAGTCTTGTTTTATTGACCTATTAGTGGTAGAGATCTATCATATAAGATAAGTATAAAAGGTCACGAAGTATATATATATATATATACATTTAATTACATGGGAGATCAATTTGGACCGATTGCTGTTATTAGCACTCATCCCTCCATTTACATGAAAAATGAAAAGAAAACCAAAATTTTGGGTCGTCAACGTAACAGAGAAAGAGTAACAGAGGTTGCTACATTTGATTTTATGAATGAAGCCACAATAAGGACAATAAGAAAAATTAGAAAAAAGTGTGGCAGCTTAGTTTTGTATAAGTATGAGGACAACTTCACACGTAAGAGATGTGGCAGTAGAAAATACGGAAAAGGCATTAATGATATGTCTCGAAGACCAACTCAAAAGTGGCTTCCAGAGGATGCCATTGTCATTACAAACAAAGCTTTCAATATTTATGAAAAAATTAAATATCAGTTACCATCTACTTCTTTAGCTCAAAATAAAAATCTTGCTCTGCAAGCCATGGTTGGCTCGAAAGTTTTAAATAAAGGCATGTCTTATATTATCTAGGAATTGAAAGATGAACTAGCACTTGCTGATTCAATTGCCCCACAACAATATCCAGCAAAATTTGCTGAAATTATTACCGCCAAATCTTACACTGCAGACCAGGTCTTCAATGCTGACAAATCGGGTTGTTTTGGAAAGAAAATGTCAGAAAGAACCTTGTTAAGGACTTTATGTTTGTTAGGATTAGGTGTACCATCACGGACTTTGGGTATGTCTGGTCTTTTGAGATACAGGCTGCGCTCCTATTATTGTACCGGTTTTAGCGTCAAGCAAATTTCGCACATACACTCGGCCTTGTATGGTACATACATATATCGTATTATTTTTGTGAAACTGTAAAGTACATAGGTATTAATTCAATATTTCTTACTCAGCATGCAATTATAATTTTAGCAGCGCCAATAAGTCAAAACACGGATTGTAATCCAAGGCACCCGGTGTATTAGTTGTCCCCTAATATCGTATGACCTTATTGTTAAGAGCAGACTTGGTCCTTTCCAACTAATGATATCATTATCAATGAATAGACCATACGCTACATTGTGCATTTACGATTGTTCTTTTGTCAGAAAAGTATTTACATTCGCAGTTTCAACATTTAAAAGGAAATGTACTTCTTCCAGGATTAGAAATATTTACGTAAATTGTTTACAGGAAATTTTCATCAGCCACTTTGGCGGGTTCTCAAGTCGTCAGAGACAAGGTGATATCAATTTCCGAATATAAAAGCCACTAAAATTTAGAGAGAAGTTAGTATTGTTACTTCAACAATGTTAGTCTAAACCTTTCAGTTCGCTATTGCATGTATCAGAGTCAAAGTATGAAGTTTTTATTTTTGAAATAGTTAGTGTAATATATTAGGTTTCAAAGTTAAACCGTGTTTTACTTCACGTATTTCTCGCGTAAACCTAGCAGTGTATATGGCTTTGCAACCCATGCACGGTAGCGAAACAATCCACGGCAGTGTTTTTTAATAAACCGTTTAAAGGACACGCTTCAACCAAGGATTCTTCAAGCCAGGAGGCTCACAAACAAACCTATTTGACCCAAGTTTACAAATCAACTAGTGGTTATAAAGGAGCGGAAAGTTGTACCTATAACAGTTGTTTTCTGTAGCAACGCTTTAGGGGATCATATAATGAAACCATTGGCTATTAACAATTAATTAACCTTCGCGCTAATTGGATGGCCAGCTAATAAGAATGGGTCAGTGCCACACATTTTAATTAGTGGTTTCATAACATTTTTCCCAAACGTTAAAACGTATTTAAGTCAAAGTGGGTTGCCTTTCAAGGTATTTCTCTTAATTGATAATGCACCAGGCCATCCACAAGATATACACACGATAATGTACAAGTTGTATTTTTACCCAAGAATACGACCTTTTTTATTGCAGCCGTTAGATCAAGCGACAATTTTGACTTTCAAGGCACTGAGTATCAAGCGAACCTCCAGGTATATTTTAGAACAAATGGCAAATGATGGAGCTTTTACACTTATAGATGCTTGGAAAAATTTTACAATCTTAGCCTGCGTTAAGCATGTTGGACGGTCATATACCGAGATTAAACTATCAATGCTCAATGTCTGCTGGAAAACAGTACGGCCAGATGTAGTTGAAGCTGAGAATGCTAGATTACCATTGGAGCGGGAATATACTTAGATATGCTTAGCATACATTGCGGAAACAAGGTTTCGAGAATTTTTAGCCGAGGCAGCGATTGAAGAACTGTTGGTTGACGAAAAACTAGATGAGGATAATTTAGTTAACATGGTTAATAAAACAAATGATCGTGACAATGATCCTGCTACAGAGCAGTCTAAATCAGTTGCGTTCACAACAAAGGCATTAGCGTATATTCTAGATATAGTAGTATCTATCAAAATTAGTTAACAGATTTGAACTATTGAAAGAGTGCAACGACTATTTTAGCTTTCTAAATAGAGTAGGATCTTTATCTATAGATCAAAAGGAATTAATAAAATGTATGGATTTATAAACTAAATAAACCGATTCATCTAGAAAACAAATGGCTGTTAAATCAATGGATTTGTGCAGTAAAATTGAAGTATTGTCCACTTACAAAAACCTAAATCGGCTAAGGAGATTTTAGAATATCTTGTGGCTAATGATTTAATTGGCACTATGAGTCTAGACTTACGAATTTAGCTGTAATAAATTATGTGGTTTAGTTCAGGTATAACTTCTAAGTTCTGTGATGGGTAATGATGATGAATATTACTCATCATGAGGTACTTTTGTTTTAAAGTCTTTGTTTCCGCTTATATGAATAATAAAGTTTATACTAACGTCGATAATTTTCTATTTTTCAAACAAATTAACAATTATCGAGGAAACGCAGAATTTTGCAATTAACAATATTTATGTCTATAGTCTATAGGGGCGGCAAAATACATCTTGCAACCGGGGCGCAGAAGCCCTTGCGTCGGCCCTGGGTGTGGTACACCTCACTTTCAAATTCCTTGTTTCTGGATGAGGTTAATAACAAACCTATTGTATTATACCTTTAGTACGAAAAGTTATCAATAGAGGCCGGATTATATGAAAAAGAAGTGGAAATATGCGCATAAATATGCAGATGTTCTGGCCTAAATATGCACTTTCTTATGAAAAATATGCAGATAAAAAAATAGGAGTAAATGCTAGAAAATATAATACTATAACAAAAATATTCTATTATGTTTACTACAAGTTTATTTATAACATTTTACAACATAATTAATTATGAAAACAATTTACAATTACATATTTCTCAGTTTTCAATAGAAAAATTGTGGCGCTTGTCTGATAACATGTGTTTATCTATTGAAAAGGTTCGTTCTACGTCCACGCTTGTTCTAGAAGCATATTTCAAATTAGAAATATCCTCTATTGTCAACTCAATATTTTCTACTGACTCACCACACAAGATTTCAGCAATATCCTTTAGCTTTTTAAAACCCTCATTTTCTTCTATTACACTTAAAAAAATTTTATACACGGATTTTCCCACCCTTCCTTTAACATCAGAACATAACTTTTCAAATTTGTTTATTATTTCAACGCTCTCAATTAGCGACATAAAGTATTTTCCAATTACAATATAGAAGTGGAAATAAAACTGTAGTTGGCTTTAATAAACGCCAACTGTTGAGGTATCTCTTTACCCGCATACACCTTCTTGGCGTCTAGCACAGATTGTGTATCGCTATCAAGATCCATAATAATTGTCTTTATTTCTTCATAATGATTTGCATGAAAAATAGCAGCTTTCAACCACATTCCCCATCGTGTGATTACTGGTTGAGGAGGAAGCGGAATACCGGGTAGATGTTGTTTGTAAAACTGAACTCTTAATGGAGCCTTTAAAAACACTTTCTTAACACTACTAATTAAAGTATTTACCAACGGAAAATGGTTTCTTACTTCTTCTGCAACACGATTTAGTCCGTGCGCCAAGCAAGTTGTGTGAATTAAATTTGGGTAAAAGATTTTCAAGTTGCAAGCTGCCTTCACCATGTATGGTGCGGCATCCGTTAGAAACAATAGAATTTTTCTGTGGGAATCGATTCCGGTAAGAAAAAGGTTGCCAGTTCTTCCTGTATAAACCTTGTTATTGTCAAATTATTTGCCTTTTCCAACTGTTTGGATGAAATTAAATAAGATTTTGCTGGAACCGAAACGTTAAGGATACCTATCATTAAATGAACTATGTATCGGCCCACACTATCAGTAGTTTCATCTGCGCATATGTAAAGGTAATTGCTTGACACAGCCTTCTTAATGCTACTCAATGTTTCTGCATAGATACGGTGAATATAATTGTTTCTTAAGGTGCTCTCGTCAGGAATATTATATTTGCTGGTGTACGTTTACAAAAATAACCTGACATTTAAATTGTTTATTTTATGTAGTGGAACATCTGCTGACACAAATATTAGGCACAAATCTTCATTAAATTGTTCTTGTTCCGATTTTTTGGTGGTTGGTGGCAAACATTGCGGTAATGTGTGCTGACCCTTCTTCGCCAATTTCATCTTTGATAGTTTTGCAGCATGAGATGGAGTTTTAATATGCTGGTCGACTTGAAACCTTCTCTCACTTGTAATCTGCATAAAAATATTACATCATCAGTTGTTTTCTTATAAAATAAGGGTTAGTAAAAGATAAAGGAGTAATAAAAACTAATGTGTAAAGAGTTTGCGAAGCAATCGGAATAAACGACATTTAATAAAATAACCAACACAACGCTTCGACAAATAATTTTATTTTAAAATGATTTTTATTTAAAAATCATCAGCAGAATGCGGAATATCAGATATTCCGTATTGTGCCGATGATATGCGAAAAATACGCATGAAATATACATCTGGTTTTACTCATTTTAAAATAAAATTATTTGTCGAAGCGTTGTATTGGTGATTGTGTTAAACATCGTTTAAAAACTATAGATTAATAAGAGGAAATAAACTTAAATTTTACTTACAATCTTGCTGTATGCTACGCAAAATACCTTTTCTCCATCAATTCTCAATTCTGAATAAGGTACAATCCATCCAGGCACAGTAGCTATTTTCGGCGTTTTTGCTATTATAATTAATAACAACCCACAAGTTTACACTTCGAAAAACCAACGTAAAATGACGTTTAAAATAAATACGATTGCTTTCGAATATGGGAATAAATTTCTCCGAATAACAAAGAAACACCTGTGCTCCTAATTTTCTGGTAAAATGTATTTTTGTATTTATTAAAAGTTTCAGGAAATTAGCTTTTCCTTGAATTCTGTCCCAGTCTAGATGTATGGGAACAGCATTAATAAATTTTTGGAAGCGCTTATCGGAAAAGTATCGAGAAGAGGCTTCATAGAATGCTATTTTTAATTTAAAGAGGGCTGTTTAACTCTTTGTTTATTACAACCACGACATATTTTCTAGTAATGCCTATCCTATAATAAATTACATCCAATAAATAAATAAAACTCGGATACTTCAAATATGCTGAATTACTACAAAATATGCAAATAATATACAAAATGCATATATTATGCAAATATGCAAATTTATGCAAGCTGCATATTATCCGGCCTTTAGTTATCGATTATAAATTGAAAATAATATTTGATTATTTCATTGGAATGAGAAAGCCGACTTGCCCCGGCTCTATTCGGCATGTGTGCAAAATTTAGAAACCGCTTCTTATACAGCGTACCCGATAGAGTGTCTGAGCGTGTGTTGTATTCCTTCCCCAGGCACATTGCACGCAAGGGCGCCGCACCTTCGTCGGCAAGGATATCAATCTGAAGTATACATACACAGTGAAAGCCGGATATTATAATTACGTCAAAATGTTATCAATCGGATATTGATATTACAATCAGTCAATACTAAACCACATCATATAAACCTACTTCAAAATAATCCGCTTATTATGATCAGATTTAGGCTATTGTTATCAATTCTGAGATTTGCATAATTGTTAATTGTTGACGAAAACCCTTTCGCGATTTTTTAAATATAGTTAAAAACAAAGAAAACGTTTACATCGATGACACTTCACGTAACGTGAAACATTTTAGAGCGTTACATGTGCGCAACGAAAACTTGCCTGCATCGAGTCAATTATTAGATTATTGCCTGAACTCATTACAGCTGCCCCGTCATAGTTTTGAGCAATGCCCTTTCAAATCACATTAAAAATACTGTTAGCTAATGACACAGCATTATGATCTTTGGGAAGCAAAAAGTCCAGAACCTTTCCCCTGTGTTTCCCTCCTAGATAACGTAACGAGGAACAATCACCATTTGAAATTTAGAGGGAACGTCTGTAGTTTCATTAGTCAACACTGCTAAAAACAGCGCTTTATTTATTTTGGAAAGAATTTCCTCACGATGCACTTCCTTTTGTACCATTTTTTGGGATGCATTCGAAAAGTTATGACGTAAAATTCACTAAACCCCGAGAAACAGCAGGATTTTCTGATGATTCACTTTCATCATGTCTTCTTAAGGCTGGCTCGAAAGTTCCACGAATAACACATACCTGTTGTTCGTTACTTCCTCGTTGTGCTTTTGTATATTTATCCAATAATTAAGTTGAACTTGAATATACGCTTTCCCAAATAATGCAAATTTCATTTGATTGCTGATATGCGCACGGCTTGTTTCATGTTTTTTCATTTTTATCGCTTAAATGTATTAAATCTTCTGTTTTTGTTTTTAATTCATTGATGGTATTCCTAATTGGTTTTATTTCTTTCTTTTTCTTTCCATTAATTGATCTAATTAGGTTCCAAAATTTCCTATTATTTGTTTTATACGAGGTACGTCCAGAAAGTAAGTTCCGTTTCAATTTAACTCCGCTGCAGCGATAAACTCCGCGATAAAGGTGTATCTCTCTTCCAGTGGTTGGTCCCAGAAACCGTTCCCTATTATGAGATCATTACGTATGCAAAAATCAATCATTTTCCAACCATTTCTGTTTAACTTTTCTTCTCCAAATGCTCCAAAGCAGCCCAGCCTTATTTGTATCATTACCCACTCTACTATTGCAGTCACCCATAATAATTACGTTCATACTATCTTCCCGCAACTCATCCAATATCCTTGTAGGGTTTCATAAAATTCCGAGGTGTTCTGCTCTTCCGTACCTTCAACTGGGGCATACACCTGCAGGATGCTTACCATCTCTTCCAATTTTAAGCTTATTGCAATTAGTCTAGGATTTATCGGCTGGATCTTTATGCCCTTATGACTCATCCTTTCACTAACTATAATCCCCACCCCCTCCTTTGCTCTTTCTCCTACCTTCACTCCAGAAAAGTACATCTTATAGTTGCTATCAAGTGTCTTATTTCCCTCTCCCACCTTCTTGGTTTCACTAATTCCCAATAAATCAATTTTGTATCTTTTCATTTCCTCTACTATTTCCACCTCTTTTCCATATATACTCGTAATATTCCATGTACCCAGTTTTATTATTTCTTTATCTTTTTGCGTGTGCTTATTTCCATTCTGCCAAGTCGCGTTCGTGCTTTGTTCCGTATCCGTTTTCATTGCCAGGTACGTCTTCCCTTTTCCTTGCTCGTTCACGTCTTCTAGTTTTTTGATCTCTGTATCTGTATCAAGTTATTCTTCTCCCTGTTCCATCTCCATTCTTCATTTCCGATGTACAATTTCCGGAACCCAATTTTTGTTTGTTTTCCGTTTTCCCTCTCGGTTTTAGCTCTGAATCTAATCTGTTCCTGTATCTTCCTATCCCGTTTAGCTAGATCATCGTTAATAAAAATCCTTTCTCCTATTTTTGTTCTTAGTTTCTTCTTGTTTTTCATTATCTCTACCTTATCCTCTGTCCTGTCTAATTGAACTAGACAGATTTTTTCACCTAGTCTTATGGCTTGTTTTATATGTACTCTTATCTGTAACTCTTTATCTATGAGATTTTCCATTGTGTTTTTTAGTTTTTCCCTATCTTCTGTATCTATTTTTCGACCCTGAATCACATTATTCGGTCTTTTCTCATTCTCTACTCGTTCTAATCTGTCTTCCACCTCCATTACCACCCCCTTAATGAATTTATTTTCCCTTTGGAGTTCCACATTTCTCTGACATTTCTTTTCTATATTTTCTCTGTTCTTCCCGCATCTCTTTTATTTGTATTGATAAATTGTTCATCTTCGCTCCCATTTCCTCAATCATCTTCATCATTGCTCCAATGTCTTCTTCCAGCTTTTTCTGGGACTTCATAGGCGATCTATTTTTTTACTTTTCTTGAAAATATTTTCGCTGTTCTCTTCATCCTCTTCTCTTTTGCTTTTTCTCTTCTTATCTTCTGAGCTGTATTCCTCCGTATCCATAATATATATAATTTCCCACTTCGCCCCTGTTCTCTGCGGATATGTATTTTTCTGTTTTCTTTTCTTATCACCGCGCAAAAGGCCGAGCCCCGGTCGACCCGTAGGAAGTCTGGCTTTTATCAATGATATTGAAATGAAATTGTTTAATTTTACCTGTTATTTTGATTCCCAGATAATCACTTTCATTTAATTTTTATATTTTTCATTTTCACGGAGCAGACCGACAAGACTCACACCGTCAAACACTCCAGGACCGGACTCCAGCTTGTGAAATCAAATAAAATAAAAATTCTCCAGTGGCCTGCACAATTACCGGATTCCCATCCCATAGAAGACCTAAGGTCAGTTATGTACGAAAAAATTGATAAAACAAATGAGGAAACCTTGGGAGGTAGTGGATGTGTCTTTTCTCCAAAACCTCGTGGAGAACATGCCTCGACGACTCCAAGCAGTCATAAAGGCAAAAAGGGGCCATCCCAATTATTAACTGATGTTGAAAAAAGACTCCTCAGTTTTTCCTTTGTGCGAAGAAAACAGTTTCTTTTCTTTCTTCGTACTTCTGTCATTTATAGTGTTTTCAATAAGAAGACGTAATCGTATATTTACCAGAAATTCTTCATTTTTAATTGTAAACATTAACATACAACTGTCAACTGTTTCTTTTTTCAACTGTTATGAAGGCCTTGATTTTTTAAAGCTAAAAAATGTGCTGGAAATTCTTTTCAGACCAAGCAGGCCAACATCCCAAAACATTATAACGAAATCAAACATTTTTGATAAATTATACCTATAATGAATATAATTAAGGTCAAAGCGTTCTACAACGTTGTTGGGTATCCATTTATCAGGATCGTCTGTCATGGATCTTCGTATAGCTGCTATCCATAAACAACTTGACATTTGCACTTACGTTGCCACCTTAGCGAATTGATAATAGAACCGTACAATATCCGTTAATTGTCTTGATCCATGTAGTTAGGCCGACATGAGCTATAAAAATTTTATTGTTGATACAATACAAAGTTGCTCACTTTGAAATCGAAATATAGGCAATATCCAATAGAGATCATTGGATTACTAACAATTTTAAAAATTGATGGATTAAATTGGAATTTCAAAATAGTTAAATACCTTTTACATGAAAAGTCACGAAAGTTGTAGAATCGAATAATCAATATCGTTATAAACTCCCGAAATATTTTGATTTCATTCCTATGATTTCCAGTTTATTAAAAGTGTCATCTATAAAAAGCTTTGGTACCACTATAAATTGCCAGATGAGTAGTTTAATCACTCATAAATTTATTCAACAGAAAAGTTATGAGCATAAACCAGGAAATTGAAGTTTTTATTATACAAAATTATTTATGAGTTTATGCTCTATATAGCCTTACCTTAATTCATACAAAACTTTGTCTATTCAGAGTTTTTCCCTACGTCATCAATTTCTGTCCATAGATCTTTCTACTTGAGATAAGCGCAAACCGTGCTTTTTTCTTCAGCGGTAACACTTGAGAAGGATAGTCAAATGAATAGATTGTCTTTACTCGTACGACAAAAGAATGACGTAGGTAAACACTTAAAATAGACAAAGTTGTATCATAATTATCATGTACTCATATTTACACATACAATAAATTTAACTAAGCTCTGCCCATAAAGAGAAGCTAATTCGTAATTCGCCAAGTAGCACTGATTTAAGATTTCGTTCAAAACCAAATGCGTTATTCTGTGAATTCGTTAAACGACGACCCTTAAAATGATGCAGCAACAAGGAATTTATTACCAACTATTAACTTAGCACTACCTTACGTCAGGCAAATAATGAGCAAACCAAACAATCAATCAATCATTTACATACGTCTTACAAAATTTACTTGCCATCCCTTGAATGAAATTTTTAAAAACAAGAAATGAAATATAATGTAATTATATATTTTTTGCATTGGTTCACACTTTGAATCAAATGTAAAAGGGTCGACGATTACCTCGCAAACAAACCGTGGTATATAATTCGTCATTAACCGCTGTTCGAATTGTACATGACTTACTTTTGAAACAAAGGCGCTAGTATTCTATTCCATAGGTTGTGGGAACGGATACATGGATGTTATTCACCTGAAAAGCAAACAACCAAATATTGAATTAATGTGTATTTTTTGGATTCGGAAGAATAAATCTATGGGTCGTCATCATTCACGACGCCTTAAACGTTTTCTGAGCTTCCAGTATTGAACGGGCCAAAGTTTTTCGACACCAATTGATGTGATCTGCCTCTTGCTTTTTAGTTATAAAAGGCACGATGCAACTGGAAGCTAACTTTCTCACACCCAATTCATTCCATAGGATCTTCTCAATGGAGGTCTTTAAAGTGCCTACGAATGGCTGTTTCGACATGTCTCCTTTCAAACCCTTGTGATGCCTATAGGTTAGCTAGCCTGGAACTTCCAAGTTTTTGTAGGTAACTGTTATCTTTGTGGACCTGAGATAGTCGCTCAGACTGGTGCATCACTGGTGAAATTCACATTACCAGCTGGATATTATTGACTTCGCCGAAACAGTGTTGAAATAATTCTTTCCGAAAGTTGCAAATAGTTATTGCTTATACATTTCTCAACCCAATTTCGTATTTACGGTGATTTGTGAAGATTGAAAATTCACTCTACCTAAATTAGCTGCTGTAGCTTGATAAAATTGTGGCTTGAGGTTAACTTAAATATTGCAGTTAATGTTTACGCTTGATCTTTCATTTGTTGTACTTAGTATGCGGGAATATGCAACGCTAAACATTACTTTGACAATGGCTTTGATAATTGGGTATTCTTCACCTATGTATATCTTGCAAACAATAACTTGCCGATTAAAGTAAGTTCGGTTTCATTAGAGCTTTAAGTATTAAATTTGCGAAAAATTTGGTGGAACTGTTAGTTAATTTATTTATACCTAATCTCTGTGGTTATTAATATAAAAGAGTTCTTTTCCTGACTACAGCAATCTGGATATCTACCAATACGTATTTCGGCAACCAGAATGTAAGTCTTCCTGGGGAAGAACATAAAGGAAAACAAGCGTCACTGTTGTAATTTTGGTTGACTTGCTCTGAAAACCACTGAATCACCACTGAAAACGGTTGTTCATATATGAATTTGGAGATATTCAGATTAAATACACATCTGTGGTAAGAGTAAGAACAGTTTTATTCTAGTTGATGTTAAACCCTAGCCATGCTTCCTTTCTTTATTTCTTCTTCTCCGAGGTGAAGAAGGTTATATTCTCTGTTGATACGTGCGACTAAATATCCTGACAATGATATGCTATATGGACATCCTTTTTCAGACGTGTGCCTCTTAGATAGATACCAAGCAATAGTTATTATTTACATATATAATGTGTATAAAATTTCCAAGATTTATAAAATGTCATAATACCAAAATTTCTTACATTTGCGTTGCTTTTAAATGGTTGAAGAAATCGTAGCACACTTCCTCGAAAAACGAACGTTCCTTCTTCGAACCAATAGATACGTAATAAGGAGAGCTTTTCACCTCGTATGAGTTGATTCATCGCATCGCATTATAGGTGTGCTAGTGTCGATATACCGGTTGGTCGGTGTGGAATTTGGGTCTGAAATTAGAGGAGTGTACAGCTCTCGCAATATAAGTTGGCGAAGGGTGGGAGTGAGTTCGCGCAGATAGAGGAGAGATAGATTGCCTATCATTCGTCCTGCAACGTTCTCGTATTATTTCCCGTATTCTATGCACTACCTGAATCAGACAGGTGGGAGGTACGTGTCCTAAATACGTTTACGGCGCATCCTCACCGCTCGCCAACTTATATTGCGAGAGCTGTAAGTGAGAAAAGACCGGTGGAACCAGTTTACAAGTTATGCATCCATTTAAAACAAAAGAATCGCAGAAAAAACACGTCTCCGACGGAAATGATCGGGAACCGCAAGTGAAGGCAAATGTTTATTATTTAGACAAAAAAATGTAAACGCCAATAAAATTTGGCACATATCTTTAATAAGCTCAAGTGAATATTAGTATAGGTCGTGTAGGTTTAATTCCGTTCGCCTGCTTTCAATTCCAAAATTATGTTTTGACGTTTGCAGCAATAACTTTGAACATCTGTTGCAATAAATAAGTTAGTACAACCAAAACAAAACATTCATTTGCCCATTTTTTTTTCTTTACACTCATTGACTTCACTGTACCTCACATAATCCTGTAAATAAATTTGAAATATAGGTAGTAAAAAATTTGGAATATCGGCGACATGGATATTAGCGTACAATGATGATGATCATTCCATACGGCGTGAAAAGCTCCGTTAGTAAAAATAGAATGCATGTTTATGCAAGTCACAGATATAAATTATAAATAATAATATACAGAAATGATAATGACAATATCTAATAGGTATCCAGTAATTTTATTTTTCCAATAGTTCTTTAGCAATTATATTGTATATAGGTATAGAAGTTTATTGAAAATTGCGTAAACTTCTATTCTAAAAATTCTAGAACAAAATCTGAGCAGAAAATCTAAAGTTCCTTTTTAGGGGCATTGAGATAAAATATAATAATATAAATGTATTCGGAGTCTCACGTGATCAAATAAAGAAAAATATTTGGTTGGACTCAGGCGTGCATAAGTTTTTAAATTTATTCGATAACCAGAGGGCATCGCAATGGATGAAAAAATATGAAAAATGGAACGACATTCGCATTTTAATGACGTAAACTGAACTGGTGATGTACCGACTTAGAGATGTGCGCGTATACAAACAAGAAGTATATCTGCCGAGATCGTCTCCGCTATATGAAAATAAAGTTGAAGCGAGGATATATAAATGGTTGATATAAAAATTTTCCCATCGAGACCTAGGGACGTTTTCCCTTTTATCTGTTCGTTTTTTCGGTTAGGTTATATTTTCATGTTCTTTCCACGTTCTTTGCTTGCAGACAACAACCAGCTCCTTTTTCGTTCACAAAGATAAATTTCTTTAAACGTATAAAATGTCTATAACATTTGTAGTTTCTTATATATACCCTTCGACATTGCTTTGAATTTTTAGAGGAAGATAATAAAGTTCTGAATTCGAGTATGACAGATGTATTTATAAAACAAAAATTTGTAGTAATTATATCTGAGAGTATATATATATATATATATATATATATATGGATGTCCAGGTTCTGTGAGCAAAGGGCGATATTGGTGATATTTTTACTGGGTTTTCTAAGAGTGCAGCCTATTCACTTCCATTGATGTTTCCCTATTGGTGTAGCTATTTTTTATGAAAATAATTTTGTTGTTTGCAAATGTTATTATTTTATTAAGATCTACAGGTAACCCATATAAATTATACGTAGAAACAGAAAAGAAAAAGAAAGAAAAATACATATACGTAGTAAACGTAAAAAGTTGGTGAGTTAATGTTATCGTCTACTTCCTCCTTCATGTAGATACTTTGGAACCATCTTTAATGATGTGTGACTACTGTCGTAATACGTAGTACGGGGCCTAGCCACTGATTTGGGTGATTCAGTTGTTTATGGGTGATAAATTATTATCTCCATATTCATGTTATTCACATTGAGAAATGGTCAATCTTGTAGTTGAAGCGGTGTGCACCTTCTTCCAGGATGTTATCCAACTTGAACTTGACAATATTTGCCCAATCTAATTAAGGCTGACATACTTACTTTTCTTTCTTTAAAGGGCAAAATACATACTTACTCGTCTTGTACTCCACCTCTGCAACAATGTGTGTCTGCTATATGAATAAATACATATGTTAACTGCCGGTCGTCGTACATTACGCCAGTGTTGCATGTTATTCTAGCGGCAAACTGGGTCTTGCAGCGGTTTACTCAATATTGTAAATCGAATTAATTATTAGAAAAACTTTTCATAATTAATAATTTAATTCTTTATTAACGTTCTGAAAATATCTATAGCTGTTTGATTACCTAGTGGTAGAGCATATTTAAAAGATATTTATTTCTTCATTAATGATGTCGGCCGGTTGTTTCACAAATCTGATGCGCATGGTCGGCAATATCGTAGCAATGGCGGTATTGGATTTTGCCAAATAATCTTGTAACTTGCGGGACAAACCAGCTGAAGTGGTATAAAAGAATATTGAAACATATTTATATCTGAATCTGAAGCAACTGTTGTTTGAGCTGTGCTTGTTGGGATCCATTGCAACTCCATATGCATCTAATTATTAAAGCGTGTCTTTCTTTTTCATTTAAACTGTCTAAAACTTCATGTAAATGCATTAATAGCCATGTAAGTTCGAGTGTATTAATTTCAGCACAAATTTTAGCAATATTGAACGATCATTTATTTAGATAGCATTCTACTTTTGATCGTTGTACAACACTCTAACAAGGATATCATTTTTTCGAGTACTCGCTATACTATCGTACTGGCTTCTGGAAACATCCACCTAGACAAATAAGGGTAATGCTTGCAACGGTGATATTTGATCTCCTTTCTTTTCCATCTGTTGAGTTATAAAAACTATCTTGTATATTTTATAGCTTGCTTTGATGAATTAGTTAATTCTTTCTCCAGAGATTTCTAATTTAACCCGGGCAGCATGTGCAAAGTGAATATTCTTAGATTTCCGGTTTTTCTCGGTTTGGATCGCTTGCTTAGCTGGCCTCCCTGGTGGATTTATTACTTTAGGTTTCATGAATGTTCCTTCCAGCCGGTCGTTCTTCTTCTGGATGAATATCTCTTCATGTTTGGGTACAGCTATCTATCCTAAATTCCTTTGTTTCTATTTCATAACAGTTGTCGTAGGCAAGGAGGTAAATTTCGAGGAAATGAAATGGGTTGTTTATAATGCCAGTCCCAAAAGATCGTGAAGCAAACCAGAAGAATGAGTTCAGACAACATCTAAAGAAGATAATAATTGTTACGAGCACGTAACAGTTTTGTCATTATATCAATCCAAACATTCAATCCAAAAATTCTAAGTGCAGTAAAAAAGCAAGTAATCGTTACAAGTGAAACTTCAAGTTGAAGCAGACGCACGATTGGACAACCCGTTTGGAAGCAGTCAACGTAGCAGTCATCAAACATTTCGCACGATTGGACATCCCGTTTGGAAGCAGCCAACGTAGCAGTCATCAAACACTTCAAACAACCATTTTGTGGACATCCCGTTTGGAAAGCAGCCAACAACAAACATCTACGAAAATCATTATGTGAGTTAGGTAATCCCAATTATTTTTAATCCTGTTTCCATTTCCTCCTTAAACAGATTGATTCGATTCGATTATATTCTTATAAACATAAACTGGAAATGGCACAGTCTAGTAATTTAAAAACATTAGAAAAATCTCACAGTGTTCTTAAGGGTAGTATCACGCGAATAATAAATTATTTAACAAATAATCCTGATGCGGAAATAGATATACTCGAAACGCGTACAAAGAAATTAGAAGAAACTTATGCAACGTTTCAAGAAGTTCAATTGCAAATCGAATTATTATCGGAAAACGAGGAATTAGAATCAATACACGAAACAGAAAGATCAGAGTTTGAAGATTTATATTATACGTGCGCAGAAACAATCAATAAACGACGTCGGTTAGCATCACTATCAGTCAAAATACCTTTATCAAACACTTCATGTCCATCTCCTACAGCATCAATAACAACTAAACAGAATGCAGATTTATTGCCAAAAATAGAGATTCGTCCCTTTGACGGAAATCCAATCAATTGGTATGCCTTTCACGATACGTTTAAAAATCTAGTTCATGAGAACAATGAATTATTGCCGGTACACAAATTTTACATGTTACAAAATGCTTTAAAGGGCCCACTTAGGTCAATCACCGAAAATTTAAATGCTTCGGAAGAAAATTATTTAGTGGCTTGGGATTCACTAAAAAGAAAATGCCATAAACCTCGTCAAATCGTTCAAACACATTTAAATTCACTAATAGAATTACCAGAAATCAACAAGGGAAATCCTGCAAGCGTAAGATCATTACTCGAGAAGGCTCAAGTGCACATAAACGCTTTAAGGGCGTTAAATCAACCTATTCGAGAGTGGGATGCCTTGCTTGTTTTCCTTATTGTTAAAAAGTTAGATAAAAATACACGGTGTTCATGGGAACGCACCTTAGAAAACGAGGACATGCCTTCTTTTGAACAGTTAGAAACTTTCCTTATTAAACAATCCCGAGGTGATGAAATGGATTCAAATAATTATGAATTTAGTAAACAAATTAAACACACAAACAATTCCAATTTTAATCATGCAAAGGGAAAGCATATAAATCACAGCCAATCATATGTAGGTATTCAATCACGTCAGTGCGTAATTTGTAATGAATCACATACCATATATACATGTCCAAAATTTCTAAACCTAAACGAAAACGATCGTGTTCGAAAGGCTAAATTATGTTTAAATTGCCTAAAAAACAATCATCAAACTAGCAAATGCTATCTGGCGGGCTGCAAAAAATGCAATCGAAAACATAACACATTATTACATTTTACACAAGCTAACCAACTTCATACTTCAATTCCCAGTACAAGCCAAGTTGAACAGCCAAGCATAAATGCATACGCATCATGTGCCTCAGAAGTACTTTTAGGTACAGCATGCGTATATATTTTAGATAATCATAGAAATGAAATACCGTGCAGAGTGCTTCTTGATGGAGGTTCCCAATCAAATTTTATAACTGAGAAACTTGCAGAACGCCTTAATTTACCAAAGACTAGGGCGGAAACACCATTCTCCGGACTAGGAAACAACATCACTAAGGCACAATATACGATACAAGCTATAATTAAATCGAGAACATCATCGTTTTGCACAGAATTGAATTTTGTTGCACTACCGGTTATAACTAATTTATTACCCAGAAAAAGTATTAGTAGAAATATTATGTCTATTCCAAAACACATTAAGTTGGCCGATCCAGATTTCCACAAATCTGCAGAAATCGACGCGTTGTTAGGAAACACAGTATTCTACCAATTACTAAGTGTAGGTCAAATAAAGCTTTGCAATAATGCGGTTATATTACAAAAACACAGGTAGGTTGGATTGTTAGAGGATTGGTAGAGTCAATGTACCCAAACAATCTTTAAATCAGTCAGATGCATGCTTCCTTTCAACAACATTAGATTATGAATTAAACAAATTCTGGGAAATAGAAGAAATTCAAAAGAGAACACGTTCTTCAATTGAGGAATCCGCTTGTGAAACACATTACTCATTAAATACATACCGCAAAGACGATGGTAAATATGTAGTGAAACTACCATTTAATAATAAAAGGAATGAACTCGGTGATTCATACAAGATAGCACTAAAACGATTTTATGCTTTAGAGAAAAAACTAGAATCCGATTCAAATTTGGCTTCTCAATATAGAGCCTTCTTAATAGAATATCTAGATCTCAAACACATGAGCGATATTACAAACGCAGATGATAAAGGGTTAGGATATTACCTACCTCGCCATGCCGTAATTAAACAATCAAGCGCGATAACAAAGATTCGCGTAGTATTCGATGGATCCGCGAAATCAACAACAAACATTTCCTTAAATGATACACTGATGCAGGGTCCTACTATACAAGATAATTTAGTAGCAATTATAATGCGGTTTCGGTCACATTAGTTTGTTTTAACCGCAGATATTGAGAAAATGTTCCGACAAATTTGGATACACCCAGATGATGCGGTTTACCAAAAATACTTTGGCGCGAAAACAAAACCCAACCGATTAAAACATACAGGTTAAATACCGTAACATATGGAACAACATCGGCACCATTCCTCGCAGTACGATGGTTAAAACAATTAATAAAGGATCATGGAGGTGACTACCCTCTGGCTGCCGAAATACTCAATCGCGATTTTTATGTCGATGACTTACTCACCGGCACAAATGATATCAAGGCAGCAAATACCTTAATTGCGCAGTTAATTAATTTATTAAAGTTAGGCAGTTTTAATTTACGGCAGTGGCTATCAAATGAGCCATCACTTTTAATGAACCTAAAAAATTCATCTACTTTACAATTTCTCTGTTTGGATAGGGAAAAAATTAAAAAGGTGCTTGGGATACAGTGGAATCCCCAAGAGGATACTATTAGTTATAATGTAAATTTAGCTAAAAAATATACATCTGTTACAAAAAGAACGATATTATCGGATATCGCACGGCTATTCGATCCACTAGGTTTGTTGGGTCCAGTAATTATGAAAGCTAAACTAATTATGCAAGAATTATGGAAGACTAATTTAAGTTGGGACGAGACAATCACACAATCATTATTTACTGAATGGATTAAGTTTAAAGATCAGTTAAAACTATTAAACAGTTTCTCCGTGGATCGAAAATTTATTTCGAACAAATCTAATGAAATACAATTACATGGATTTTGCGATGCTAGTGAAAGGGGCTACGGCGCTTGTTTTTATGTAAGATCAACCAACAAGGATCAGCAACATGCAGTACGTTTAATATGCGGAAAATCTCGCGTAGCACCTATAAAAACGATTTCACTGCCCCGCTTGGAACTTTGCGCCGCTAAATTACTAGCAAATTTATATCAATCCGTTATAAGCGCGTTAAAACTAAATTTTGGCAAAATCAATTTCTATTCAGATTCCACGATAGCTTTATGCTGGATTAAAACTTCACCACATCTCTTAAAAACATTCGAAGCCAATCGAGTATCAGAAATACAATCGTTAACAAATCAACACAGTTGGTATCATATTGTAACACATGATAATCCTGCTGATTTTATATCTCGGGGGCAATTGCCATTAGAATTCCTTCATAATGAAATGTGGTTAAATGGGCCATCATGGTTGGCCAGTGAAGAAACGTTTTGGAAAAAAACAGAAATAGCATCGATTAATGCAGCTGAACGGGAAGGCAATATTACCATGACTGCGTTAAATGAAAAATTAAATAAAATTAATTCTAATGATCAAAATAACCTTTTTAAACAATTTTCGACGATAAATAAGTTAAATCGATTTGTGGCCCTTTGCCACCGATTAGCAACAAACAAACATTCAAATAATAAAATTACAGGAGAACTTACTGTTCAAGAAATACAAGATGCTCATCTCCGTGTAATAAATTTAACACAGAATGTAGACTTTTCTAGGGAAATGAATAATTTACTAAAAGGTAAACAGGTACATAATGCCAGCAGCCTACTACGATTAAACCCTTTTATTGATGACCATGGGATTATCCGGGTAGGTGGAAAGTTAAAGGAAGCCATTGTTGATTATTCCCAAAAATATCCAATTTTGTTACCTCGAAACAATCACGTTACTGATCTCATCATACGAAATGAACATTTAAAAAATTGGCACACTGGAATTCAAAATACTCTAAATCTCGTTAGACAAAGATATTGGCCTATTGACGGTAAAAATCGAGTAAGATACATAATACACAAATGCATGTCTTGCTTTAAAATGAATCCTAAGTCACCTAATTATCTAATGGGTAATCTACCGAAACATAGGCTCACTCAATGGCGACCTTTCGAAAATACAGGATTGGACTATTGCGGTCCGTTTCTAATAAAAGAAAAGAAATTTAGAAATCGAGCCGTAATTAAATCGTACGTAGTTATATTTATCTGCTGTGCTAGCAAGGCTATGCATCTTGAGCTCGTAACTGATTTAACTACGGAGTCGTGTTTAGTGGCAATTAGAAGATTTTTTTGTCGCAGGGACAAATCAAAAAATATGTACTCTGATAACACAACGAATTTCGTTGGCGCTAAAAATGAAATTTGAAAGACAAGAGCATTGCTCCTATCATCGGTTCACAATAACAAAATCACACATGAGTTGTCTGATGAAGGTATAAACTGGCACCTTATACCTCCCCGATCTCCTCATTTTGGTGGTCTGTGGGAGGCAGGGGTGAAGAATTTCAAAGCGCATTTATATCGAACCGTGGGCAAGGGTCTCTTTACATATGAACAATTCAATACATTTGTAATTGAAATCGAGTCAATTTTAAACTCACGTCCTCTAACACCCTTATCATCAGATCCTAATGACTTTTCCGCCCTCACTCCATCACATTTTCTCATTGGAGATTCTTTAAAAAACATGCCACAACAAGATGTTCAAGAAGTGCCAATCAACCGGCTATCTAAATATCAACACATCCAAAGGGTCAAGGAGCATTTCTGGAGACGCTGGCATAAAGAATACCTCAATGAATTATTATTAAGAAGCAAGTGGTACAAAAATGATTCAAATCATATCAAGATTGATACTCTGGTCACTATAAGAGAAGAAAATATTCCACCTATGCATTGGAGCATGGGTCGCATTATAGCAGTACATCCGGGAGAAGATGGGATTGTGCGTGTTGCAACAGTGAAAACCGCGCGTGGCATTTTTAAGAGATGTGTTAAAAAGCTATGTCCCCTACCAATTGATCAGTGAACCAGTGTGACTAAGTTAATATTTAGTTTAATTTTTTATTGTTTTTATGATTTGAATTGTACTACGTAAATTAATATGTTTTAGTCATCAATTTTAATATAAACAAAGTTGTAAATAATTTTAAGCACATTGATGGTCCCTTTTTGAACGCAGTTCGTTCAAGGCGAGCGGCTATGTTACGAGCACGTAACAGTTTTGTCATTATGTTCTAATTGTATTGATAGATGGCGACATAAATTAATATAAATATTTGTAGAACTTGCGCACGCGTGGTGGAGGACAATGCATTGTGGGTAGTGAAAAACAGTACGAAAAAGAATTCCGTTAAGCGAAGAACGAAGCATGTCTAGCAATAAATAGTTAAAAATATATTAGTAAAATTTTGAGTGGTTAATATTTTATTTTCTGCACACCCGATTACTCCAAGTCTTAAACCACTTGGACGTGCGCGACAATTTCGACCAGCGAAAGAAGTTAATAAGAAAAACGACTAAAAATAGTCACGCGCACGCGCAATAATATAATGAAAGTTTTGTTTGGCGGTATATAAGAATTATCAATGTACTTTGCCACTTTACTGCACAGCCACAACTCAGACTATTTATCATACCACGCTTTAAATCACGTGTTGTCACAAAATGACGTCTATTGTACATTCCGCTCTTGTCACAGTAGTCGATGCTTAGAGATAATTAAGAGGTTAGTGTGCGTTAAAACTAGCCCATAATTGTATCCGGTTTCGCAGCAAGGAGCAAGTGGAGTCTCATGGTTGTTATCGCTTGACTGTCCGAGGGGTGAAGGTAGATGCATAGGAATATTATAGTGTACTACACCCAGCCAAAAGTTCTTTGCGACTCTAGGACTTTTCCCACATACCGCGCAGATTTAATATAATGTATCATACTTTTAAGACGGCCCTCGTACAACATATATGGGTAAATCAAACATAGTTCACGAATACTTCCATATTTACGACTGGTGATCTATGTTAGCGTACTATCACAGTGTTACTTCTAACAATAAGCAGCTTTACTGCGGCAATCTCAACATCTAGTTCTATGGACATTTCATTTAGGTAGGTTTGGGAGTTTCATGCTCTATGTTGCGCTTTAATAATACCATTGCTTCTCCATCACTATATTTTTCTGAAAAAAGCAATTACATCAATACAACATCTATTTAGCTCGATTTCGAGTTGGTCAATTCTGTTAGATATGGATTGTTTACATATTTAGATTCATCGAAGAAGTTATATGCTAGATATCCATTTCTTTTTCGAAAAAAGTTGAATCTTTTAATAACAGTATTGTTTGGGGAACACTAGTGTGAACGATTTATTTGCATTTTCGTGTTTTATTATTTCGTTAATAATGATTTTTATTTGGACTCAAATTATTTGCGGTTGTTCCTTTGTTTACGTTATCTACATGTAGCCTTGCTTTCTTTTCAGCTGCACTGAAGTTACCTATGCTTCCAGCAAGTTTACTCTTTATTACCACTTCTCTCCTTGTTCTGATTCTGTTATTTTGCGTTAACATTCTGTTTTGCGTCGGGTTTGTCGATGTTACCACTGCAGTTCTTCGATACACCTCTCTTACAATTAGGTGAGTTCTTGTTGAAAACAGCTGACAAATCATCTGAGGGGTCTGGCACTTTGGACTGATATGTATTCCTGTTTTCATGTTCTACATTTTTAGTTGCACTGCTTTCGCCAGCAGTTTATTCGGTCGCTTTGTTGTTAGGTGTTTAATAAGTTTATATATATTTTGTCTAATTTATAGACTGTTAGACTCACTTTCCGCACTTTCGGTTACATTAAATTCTTTCGCGGCCTTTTGATGATATATTAAGGACAAATTACCTATTTTATTGATATTTGTGCTTATTATTTCCGAATACTTAGCAGCAAAATACACACACCTCTTAACCCAACAATAGGACACGAGTCTAAAGGGTTAGAACGGAATATATTTATACAGTGCGCGCCACAACTTTCTGTAGAAATTTTAATAATATACATTATTTAAGATAATAACGCAAATGGAAAACCAATTTTAATGTAGATATAGATATAAGATATAGATTCACACTTGATGTACTCGCATTTTGTTGACAAATTGTATTTATTAATGCATTTACGCGAATTTTTAATTCCTCTACGCATTTACTTCGGCATTAGACACTAATTGTTTTAGGTGGCTTCATAAGAAGAAATGTATGGGGCCGGGGAGGCAAACGATCGGTCCTCTGCGTCCTATAGAGCAATTCTCCTATATGCAATTTAAATTACGGTGAACGTCTACACGGAAATGTGGAGAAGTCCTATCGTGCATAAACCACATCTGTTGTCGAATATTGAGCCGTATTTCTTCGAGTAATGATGATAACTCATTTTGTAGGAGATCTAAATAAGTTTGTCCGTCTAGTGGATTCGAAAGCACAAATTGTCCTATAATAAAGTTAGGTATTATGTCATACCATCAATTGAAGGAAAATTGTCGTTGATAATGAGTACGCCATATAGGATGGGAATTGTCCATTGCACAATGATATGTATTGTCTGTATGAATATTTCCTTGGCAAGAAGAATTAGCTTCATATGTGAATAGTATTTGTGTTAAGAAATTATCTTCTGCACTTCTTTCTAATAGCCATTTACAAAACTGTACTCACCGAGGATAATTATCTGGTGATAAAGCGTGTAAGCCTGCAATTAGGTAAGTAGTTATCCTAAGATCATCCTCCATTAAGTTTAATACTGTTTCTTCTCCATGAATATTTTCTTCACGACTGCCATTCCGACCTCATTGAGGTTGCAAGGAACCTATATCGCGTGCACGTTGAGTAACATCAACAAATTTATGTGCTGCCGGTATATTTCTATTAGGAAATAACTACGCATATGTTCTTTGAGCGCGGGTTTAGTCTGAATGGCATAATGATGAGCCCTATTAATTACTTAATACATACATAGATGGAATAAAATGTATATATATATATATATTTCGTGACCTTTTTATACTTATCTTATATGATAGATCTCTACCACTAATAGGTCAATAAAACAAGGCTGGTTTCAACGATAGTTATATTTTCAGAACGTTTACAAACGTTTTCGGAATACCTTCTTCAGTGAAAATATAACTAGATAAATATATAAACAAACATTTGTTTTTTATTTGGGAACTATCAACAAAATGACTAATGACTAGGATTTCTTGATATAGAGGATGTGTAACCAACTTTTATATATATATAGATTATAAAAACTAAATTAATGTGTAAACATACATGCAAATTAAGTAAAACCTTATATCAAAAAATCTTTGTCGAAACCTTAACAATTCTGTTCAAGGACTAGGGAAAACCCAAATTTAAAAACCTAGCCAAAGGTTTCCTTCTTAAGAAATGCAAATGTCATTTTAACAAATTGCTATATACATTACTTAAATTTTGAATATCGGTTCTGAAATTAATAGTTTTAGTGTCTTTTTGTATATTTATCATTTCATATATTAGTCTTTTTTATAATTATTCTCTGTTTTTAATATAATTGTGTTTTCAAAATCAAAGTAATGCCCAAGATCTTTGTAATGCTTTGTTACAGCGGTCATTGCACCAAAATCATTATTTAAAGAATACTTATGGCTATACAACCTTTTCTTTAAATATTGTTTCGTCTGACCGATGTAACAACCATCACAGTCCTTACAGTTTATTTTATAAACTACATTACTTTGATTTTGTTTAATTATTTTAGATTTAGTATTAGTAAAAAGAGATCTGTTACTATAATTTGGAATGAAAGTAATGTTTATGTTGTTTTTATTAAATTCTTTTTTATTTTTCGCTTAAACCTTTTTTATAAGGAATAGCGTTATAAGATTTATTGTTATTATTTTTAATTCCTCTATTATATAATTTGTTAATTCTATTTTTTATTATTTTTCATAAAAACTATTTGGATAATTATTTTTATCTAAGATTTCTTTAACTTTGTTTAAATTCTTTTCCCTAAATTCAGGATTAGCTAATCTAACCGCTTGATCAACTAAACCGGTAACTACATTAATTTTATGTAATTTTGATGTTTCTGAAAAATAATTTAAATGTCTTCCTGTATTGGTAGACTTTATATGCCAATTTGTTTTTACAATGTCGTTATTATGCATGACTGTCACGTTCAGGAAACTCAATGAGTTATTAGATTCCCTCTCATATGTAAATTTTAATCTATTATGATAACTATTAAATGAATCTAATATATCATCAATACTATCCTTTCTTACGGAACAAAAACAGTCATCCACATAACGTCTGTAAAAACTTACACTAGAATTTAGTTTTGCCAAACATATTATTTTACATATCAAAATAAAAGTTATAAACAAATTTTCGGTACTGCAATGGGTTCTCCATTATCAGCAGTTATCGCAAACCTGGTAATGGAGGACCTAGAGCAAACTTGTTTGGCAAAACTAAATTCTAGTGTAAGTTTTTACAGACGTTATGTGGATGACTGTTTTTGTTCCGTAAGAAAGGATAGTATTGATGAGATATTAGATTCATTTAATAGTTATCATAATACATTAAAATTTACATATGAGAGGGAATCTAATAACTCATTGAGTTTCCTGAATGTGACAGTCATGCATAATAACGGCATTGTAAAAACAAATTGGCATATAAAGTCTACCAATACAGGAAGACATTTAAATTATTTTTCAGAAACATCAAAATTACATAAAATTAATGTAGTTACCGGTTTAGTTGATCAAGCGGTTAGATTAGCTAATCCTGAATTTAGGGAAAAGAATTTAAACAAAGTTAAAGAAATCTTAGATAAAAATAATTATCCAAATAGTTTTTATGAAAAAATAATAAAAAATAGAATTAACAAATTATACAATAGAGGAATTAAAAATAATAACAGTAAATCTTATAACGCTATTCCTTATAAAAAAGGTTTAAGCGAAAAAATAAAAAGAGTTTAATAAAAGCAACATAAACATTACTTTCATTCCAAATTATAGTAACAGATCTCTTTTTACTAATACTAAATCTAAAATAATTAAACAAAATCAAAGTAATGTAGTTTATAAAATAAACTGTAAGGACTGTGATGGTTGTTACATCGGTCAGACGAAACAATATTTAAAGAAAAGGTTGTATAGCCATAAGTATTCTTTAAATAATGATTTTGGTGCAATGACCGCTGTAACAAAGCATTACAAAGATCTTGGGCATTACTTTGATTTTGAAAACACAATTATATTAAAAACAGAGAATAATTATAAAAAAGACTAATATATGAAATGATAAATATACAAAAAGACACTAAAACTATTAATTTCAGAACCGATATTCAAAATTTAAGTAATGTATATAGCAATTTGTTAAAATGACATTTGAATTTCTTAAGAAGGAAACCTTTGGCTAGGTTTTTAAATTTGGGTTTTCCCTAGTCCTTGAACAGAATTGTTAAGGTTTCGACAAAGATTTTTTGATATAAGGTTTTACTTAATTTGCATGTATGTTTACACATTAATTTAGTTTTTATAATCTATATATATATAAAAGTTGGTTACACATCCTCTATATCAAGAAATGCTAGTCATTAGTCATTTTGTTGATAGTTCCCAAATAAAAAACAAATGTTTGTTTATATATTTATCTAGTTATATTTTCACTGAAGAAGGTATTCCGAAAACGTTTGTAAACGTTCTGAAAATATAACTATCGTTCAAACCAGCCTTGTTTTATTGACCTATTAGTGGTAGAGATCTATCATATAACATAGATGGAATAAAACTATACACTGAAAAACTTAGAAAAACACTAAAAAATGAAAACAGTCACCTAGGACAACTTGCGAACTAACCTACCCTACGGTTGCACTATTTAGGTGTAAATAGTCTCTATTTATTATCGATTATCCCAGCTGTCTATTGCTTAAATCATAACATTCCAGGTTTGGTAAGGGTGTGTTCTTTGATAACAGGCTGGTTCATTGTTTTGGGTTCAGCATCCGCATCTGAACGATGAGGCATCACTAGTTATCATTAAGTAAATCGGACTGACGCTGTCACTCCTCCGAATTTTATTATTCAATGATAAGCTGTCATTGATAAGTTACCAGGAGTGACAGCGTCAGTCCGAATTTTATTATTCAATGATAACTTATCAATGACAGCTTATCGTTGAATAATAAAATTCGGAGGAGTGACAGCATCAGTCCGATTTACACTACTTAATGATAAGAGGTCATCCACCTTTTTAACAAATTCTAGTCATCATTAGCAGGTGTTAGCGCTTTGACAATGAAATACTGGTCCTCCGCTCACGCTGCCTCAAGGGCATTGCTTTTTAATACATTTCAGGTTTTATTAGGAAAACTGTTTACTAATTGATTTACTATGTGTTGAAATATCTATCTCAAATTCCTAAGGGTAAGTTAAGGCGCACTCTGTACATGCAACTTAAGCGCGGTTTATATTTCAAGTATTGACTCAATCCATATATTAAATTTATGACGTTACATCTTTAAACTTCCCTCATTTAGAGTATAATTGGAATTTCAGTGTGATAGACAATATCGTTCGACAGATTAGTGTGCGTCAGGTGTTCGAATAAACAAAATAATAAAATTTAATTAGTGGCAGATAGAAGCAGATGTTTCCTCCCTTCGCAATTAATTATAACCAGGAAAAAGTTTCATAATTAATTCAATTTTATTCTTCCCATTATACATAGCTGTTCGCGATGAAGTTGAGAACACTCGGTGACGAATAACGGGCGTGTCGACAAAAGCATTTTCGTAATTTCATTTCGCCAGTGCTTATTCCGAAATATAATTTTTATTTGGCCCATTCCCATTTCATTTTTCCCAAATATTAAAATAAAACCTGAAAATTAAAATTTACTATAGGTATTCATTTTATTACTAAAAGTGTAAATAATAAAGTGAAAGTTATTTTAAAGAATTAAAATAAAAACATTTTGATTGTATGAATTAAGAGTGTAGAACCGTTATTTCTTTATTGGCAACATAGAATTGCGAAGTTTGAAATGATTAAGTACCTTATAGAGTACATAGATATGTACACATGCTCTTTGATCAATTTTTGTAGAAATTCGTAAGTTCATTCACTAGTCAGTTAACCGGAAAAACTTTAATGAAACGAATTTGTATCGTTCTATAATATTATACATATTATATAACACATTCAGCGAAATTTATCTCTTTCCTATCAACATTCCTTTCAGACTGTTAGCACATCACTTTCAAGAGACGGAAAGTGTGACAAAAGGCAAGTCGCCTGGACCACCATCAGTTCTTACTGAAGATAATGTTGAAAATGTGCGAACAAGCGTTAAGCTGAGTTTTACCAACCCTTGCGACAGCTGGCACAACAGAAGCCACGAATCTTGTCAAACAGCTGTAAAAGGAAGTTCCTTCTGCATGCCTATATAATATCTGTTGTGCAATTGTTGCCGATAGATCTTGATAAAAGTTTTCAATTCTGGTTGTGTTGTGTTGCGCTAATGTCAAATCTTGTTATTAAACCTGCACGTCACTGACATAACACTAACCACAATATAAGTACGGCGGCATTTTGAGAAGTTAAATTTTTAACGGAAGCGGCACAGTAATTTTGGATCTCACTCTATGTATGTATTATTATGTAAATCTGCATTTTTTACGTTACTTAAATTGATTTCTTTGTCCAACTTTTTTTTTTCTCAAAATATCTTGTTTTTTTAATGGTAAGTATAAATTGTATATTTTCGGAAAAGTTTATTTTTCCTGTTTTCAAACAACAATACTAAGCAATAAAAAGAAAAATCGAAAGTATAATTGGCACGCCAGTTACTGCATCAACATATAATTTTTGTAATGAAATCTCTCAGTTTGACAACTCATAATTACTGTTAGCATTAGTCAGAGTGTATGCTCCCTGTTAGAATGGCAAATTTATCAGATATTTCGTGATTATGGGAAATTTGCTTGACAGATTTCGTTGTAGATTGCTTTTCAATCCCCAATTCCTATTATCACTAAAATTGTTATTCGTTCTTTGATGTGTAATGTGTTACATATTTGACTATAATATGAAGGTACCTATATTACTCCTAGACAGACTCATACTAAAGACGTTGGCATAATATTTGGTCCTTGATTGTTATTCGATGAGTATAATGTAGCTCCGGTTCCAGCTTACTAGTGCTTCTGATTCGTTTTTTAAGCAATTTACCACTCTTATATGCTGTACGTATCTTGTTCTATAGTTTAGTTTTAGTACGTTGTAAATTAGTATACGTCTCAGTTGCATGGGATCCTCACTACAGTAATCAGGAGATTTAGATTGAGCGTGTTGAAAAACGTTTTTTAAAATCGTTTATTTTATAAATTGGACAGTAATTATACTATGCGCACTGACGATTGATGACGATGATTTCATGTTCAGTATTGTTGCTTTTGACGCACTTTTTAAAGCTCTATCAACACTAATAAGCTTATCTCTTGCTTCTGCTGTTTTTCCTGAGATTTAAAACTATATTAGAAATAGTCCTATTCTTAAAAAATGTGACAATGTTCACGTTCAAAATTATAGACCAATATCCATTCTTATTTTCCTAAGTATATGAAAATCTGCCTACAGAAAAAGAGGTACCTGCAGAATGATGCGAGAGTACAATGATGCTACTATTCAAGAAAGTGGTAAAAGAACCTAACAAATTATTGCCAAATCTCGTTATTGCCGCAAATATATTAGCTTCTCATGAGAGTGATTGCGAATAGACTGACTAATGGACACCTACCAGTCAGGAAAAGCTTCAGTGCAACTGATCTCCTGCTTACAATGTGAGCCTTGATACAAAAATTAAGGAGTACCATCTTGACATACACATAGCCCTCGTGGACTTTGAATATGTTTTTGTAAGTGTTGAACTGTAGGCACTTCCCACTTCCAACTTCAATTAATTGGGCGTTTTTAAGTTATGAAAACTTTTAAATAATAAATACTGAAACGTATACACCCCCTAATTATTTTTGACCAATCAAAATTCACCTTTATTTGTTTGATTTTCAATTTTTGTTCGTAGAAACCGTAACGAAATAATGTTTGCTCCTCGGTATTGAACATGATATTACATTTGGAAGTTTAAAAGCAATCAACAATTTTTTAGACAAATGTAGAAACATACACTTCTTGAAAAAAGCATCAACCCCTATTTAAATAATATTTATCTTATTATATTTAACGAATCATCGGTAATCGAACAGTGTAAATTTTCCAAAAATCGTTTGCTATATTTTTTTATAATAATACCGCGATTTTCAAACGGAAAAATATGTCGAATAATTTCAAATATGTTAAAATATTCCAAAATATGTGGAAAAAAGCCAAAATATTCTAATTATGTAAAATTAAATTAGTGCTAAACGCTCTTATTTACCCTCGTGCAGATCTTAAAGCGTTCAATTGTACCGTTGATAGTTATCGATACGAAAAAAACATAATCCGGCCTCTGGCGAATATTAATAAATATGCAGATGTTTTGGCCTAAATATGCACTTTCTTATGAAAAATATGCAGATAAAAAATAGGAATAATGCTAGAAAATATAATACTATAGAAAAAGATTATTCTATTATGTTTACTACAAGTTTATTTATAACATTTTACAACATAATTAACTATGAAAACAATTTACAATTACATATTTCTCAAAGTTTTCAATAGAAAAATTGTGGCGCTTGTCTGATAACATGTATTTATATATTGAAAAGGTTCGTTCTACGTCCACGCCTGTTATAGGAGCATATTTCAAATTAGAAATATCCTCTATTGTCAACTCAATATTTTCTACTGACTCACCACACAAGATTTTAGCAATTTCCTTTAGCTTTCTAAAACCCTCATTTTTTCTATTACACTTAAAAATTTTTCATACACGGATTTTCCCATCCTTCCTTTAACATCAAAACATAACTTTTCAAATTTATTTATTATTTCAACGCTCTCAATTAGCGACATAAATTGTTTTTCCAATTGCAATATAGAAGTGGATATAACACTGTAGTTGGCTTTAATAAACGCCAATTGTTGAGGTATTTTACTCGAATAAACCTTTTGGGCGTCTAGCACAGATTGTGTATTGCTATCAAGATCCATAATAATTGTCTTTATTTCTTCATAATGATTTGCATGAAAAATAACAGCTTCCAACCACGTTCCCCATCGTGTGATTACTGGTTGAGGAGGAAGAGGAATACCGGGTAGATGTTGTTTGCAAAACTGAACTCTTAATGGAGCCTTTAAAAATACTTTCTTAATACTACTAATTAAAGTATTTACCAACGGAAAATGGTTTCTTACTTCTTCTGCAACACGATTTAGTCCGTGCGCCAAGCAAGTTGTGTGAATTAAATTTGGGTAAAAGATTTTCAAGTTGCAAATTGCCTTCACCGTGTATGGTCCGGCATCCGTTAATAACAATAGAATTTTTCTGTTGGAATCGATTCCGGTAAGAAAAGGGTTGCCAGTTCTTCCTGTATGAACCTTGTTATTGTCAAATTATTTGCCTTTTCCAACTGTTGGGATGAAATTAAATAAGATTTTGCTGGAACCGATACGTTTCATCTGCGTATATGTAAAGGTAATTGTTTGACACAGCCTTCTTAATGCTGCTCAATGTTTCTGCATAGATACGGTGAATATAATTTTTTCTTAAGGTGCTCTCGTCGGGAATATTATATTTGCTGGTGTACTTTTGCAAAAATAATATGACATTTAAATTGTTTATTGTATGTAGTGGAACATCTGCCGACACAAACATTAGGCACAAACCTTCATTAAATTGTTCTTGTTCCGATTTTTTGGAGGTTGATGGCAAACATTGCGGTAATTTTGCCGACCCTTCTTCGCCAATTTCATCTTTGATAGTTTTGCAGCATGAGATGGAGTTTTAATATGCTGGTCGACTTGAAACTTTCTCTCACTTGTAACCTGCATAAAAAATATCACATCATCAGTTGTTTTCTTATAAAATAGGTGTTAGTAAAAGATAAAGGAGTAATAAAAAACTAATGTGTAAAGAGTTTGCGAAGCAATCGGAATAAACGACATTTAATAAAATAACCAACACAACGCTTCGACAAATAATTTTATTTTAAAATGATTTTTATTTAAAAATCATCAGCAGAATACGAAATATCAGATATTTCGTATTGTGCTGGTGATATGCGAAAAATACGCATAAAATATACATCTCATTTTACTCATTTTAAAATAAAATTTTAAAATAAAATTATTTGTCGAAGTGTTGTTTTGGTAATTTTGTTAAACATCGTTTGAAAACTATTGATTAATAAGAGGAAATAAACTTAAATTTTACTTACAATCTTGCTGCATGCTACGCAAAATACTTTTTCCCCATCCGTACCCAATTCTGAATAAGGTGCAATCCATCCAGGCACAGTCGCTATTTTCGACATTTTTACTATTATAATTAATAACAACTCACAAGTTTACACTTCGAAAAACCAACATAAAATGACCTTTAAAATAAATAAGATTGCTTTCGAATATGGGAATAAATTTCTCCCAATAACAAAGAAACACCTGTGCTCATAATTTTCGGGTAAAATGTTTTTTTGTATGTATTTATAAGTTTCAGGGAATTAGCTTTTCCTTGAATTCTGTCCCAGTCTAGATGTATGGGAGCAGCATTAATAAATTTTTGGAAGCGCTTATCGGAAAAGTATCGAGAAGAAGCTTCATAGAATGCTATTTTTAATTTAAAGAGGGCTGTTTAACTCTCTGTTTGTTACAACCACAATATATTTTTAGTAATACCTATCCTATAATAAATTACATGCAATAAATAAATAAAACTTGTCATTAATTAACAACAAAACTAAAAACGGCAAGTGTAACTTATATCAGAAATCATCGTTCTGTGCGCAGAAAGATGTTCTCCTATAAATAATTATGGTTACCATTTAAAAGAAAACGAAGTCACGTTATATCTGCGACAAGAATAATGTCAGAAATTACGTTTTTTGTAAAAAATTGCGCATTAAGAAGTTAAGTTTGACTGGTCCGATCGCTTTTTTGCACTATTTACAGATTTTATCGAATTTATTACAACATATACATCTACAGTGTACAATATACAACGCTCCAAAATATTTAGAGCACGATGTACCCCTTTCGAGCCATACAGTGACGAAGAATTAAAGGGACGCTATCGCTCTCATAAAAATACAGCCAGAGCATTTATCGCCATGTTACAGAATATCTTATAACTAAAGGCCGGATAATATGCAGTTTGCATAAATTTGCATATTTGCATAATATATGCAGTTTGTATATTATTTGCATATTTTGTAGTAATTCAGCATATTTGAAGTATCCGAGTTTTATTTATTTATTGGATGTAATCTATCTTATTTATTTTAAACGTCATTTTACGTTGGTTTTTCTAAGTGTAAACTTGTGGGTTGTTATTAATTATAATAGCAAATATGCCGAAAATAGCGACTGTGTCTGGATGGATTGTACCTTATTCAGAATTGAGAATGGATGGAGAAAAGGTATTTTGCGTAGCATACAGCAAGATTGTAAGTAAAATTTAAGTTTATTTCCTCTTATTAATCTATAGTTTTTAAACGATGTTTAACAAAATCACCAATACAACGCTTCGACAAATAATTTTATTTTAAAATGAGTAAAACCAGATGTATATTTCCTACGTATTTTTCGCATATCATCGGCACAATACGGAATATCTGATATTCCGCATTCTGCTGATGATTTTTAAATAAAAATCATTTTAAAATAAAATTATTTGTCGAAGCGTTGTGTTGGTTATTTTATTAAAAGTCGTTTATTCCGATTGCTTCGCAAACTCTTTACACATTAGTTTTTTATTACTCCTTTATATTTTACTAACACTTATTTTATAAGAAAGCAACTGATGATGTGATATTCTTTATGCAGGTTACAAGTGAGAGAAAGTTTCAAGTCGACCAGTATATTAAAACTCCATCTCATGCTGCAAAACTACAAAGATGAAATTGGCGAAGAACGGTCCAAAAAATCGGAACAAGAACAATTTAATGAAGATTTGTGCCTAATGTTTGTGTCGGCAGATATTCCACTACATATAATAAACAATTTAAATGTCATTCTATTTTTGCAAAAGTACTATATATATAATATAATATTCCCGACGAAAGCACCTTAAGAAAAATTATATTCACCGTATCTATGCAGAAACATTGAGTAGCATTAAGAAGGCTGTGTCAAACAATTACCTTTACATATGCGCAGATGAAACTACTGATAGTGTGGGCCGATACATAGTTCATTTAATGATAGGTATCCTTAACGTATCGGTTCCAGCAAAATCTTATTTAATTTCATCCAAACAGTTGGAAAAGGCAAATAATTTGACAATAACAAGGTTTATACAGGAAGAACTGGCAACCTTTTTCTTACCGGAATCGATTCCAACAGAAAAATTCTATTGTTTTTAACGGATGCCGCACCATACATGGTGAAGGCAGCTTGCAACTTGAAAATGTTTTACCCAAATTTAATTCACACAACTTGCTTGGGGCACGGACTAAATCGTGTTGCAGAAGAAGTAAGAAACCATTTTCCCTTGGTAAATACTTTAATTAGTAGTGTTAAGAAAGTGTTTTTAAAGGCTGCATTAAGAGTTCAAACCACATCATCGCGGTATTCCGCTTCCTCCTCAACCAGTAATCACACGATGGAGAACGTGGTTGGAAGCTGCTATTTTTCATGCAAATCATTATGAAGAAATAAAGACAATTATTATGGATCTTGATAGCGATACACAATCTGTGCTAGACGCCCAAAAGGTGTATTCGAGTAAAGAAATACCTCAACAGTTGGCGTTTATTAAAGCCAACTACAGTTTTATTTCCACTTCTATATTGCAATTGGAAAAACAATTTATGTCGCTAATTGAGAGCGTTGAAATAATAAACAAATTTGAAAAGTTATGTTTTGATGTTAAACGAAGGGTGGGAAAATCGGCGTATGAAAATTTTTTAAGTGTAATAGAAAAAATGAGGGTTTTAAAAAGCTAAAGGATATTGCTAGAATCTTGTGTGGTGAGTCAGTAGAAAATATTGAGTTGACACTAGAGGTTATTTCTAATTTGAAATATGCTCCTAAAACATTATAAATAAACTTGTAGTAAACATAGTATATTATATAAATTTTTTTTTCTATAGTATTATATTTTCTAGCATTACTCCTATTTTTTTATCTGCATATTTTTCATAAGAAAGTGCATATTTAGGCCAAAACATCTGCATATTTATGCTTATATTTCCATTTTTTTGCATATAATCCGGCCTCTACTTAGAACCAATAACAGAACACTTTCTACGGCTGATCAGGTTCTGCTAGAACTTTTATACTTAATTTCATCTCAGACTAGCATTTCCTCTTCGCACGATTATAGCATCAGTTTGATTGTATTCAACTATTGTTATGAAGTTATCTCTCATAATACTGAACAATAAGTTGTCCATTTCAGAAATACTAGTTTCCGAAACTGAACATGGGATATGACGATAAGAAGACATATTATCTGACGAACAGGGTGGATGTGGAAGCAATTCTCAGCGCAATTCGTTTAAAATATCCGTAATTCTGTTGTGAGGTGTTATGTTTTGCATTGTCCTGTTGCAATAACTGATGCTTATACAATTTCCCAGACCGCTTCTTGCAAATTGCCTGCCAAGAACATTACATTTAAAAAATCAACGATTTAACACGTTAATGGGTTAAGATCAAATTTACGTGGATAAAACGTTTAATGCAGTCTGTGATTGTGAATCTGTAACATTAGATCTGTGATATTACCAATACAAATTGTAATATGTTTTCAGAATATATTCAGTGAGTTGCTTTTAATCATTTAACAATGTAATAATGGTTCTAATTTTTAGCAAATCCAATAAAAACATCAATTTTTCCCATTCATCGCCCTTACTTGAAGCTTATTTATTTATTTTTATATCTACGAGAATCGCTTTTAAGCACTAAATATATATATATATATACACCATCTGTCCCAAAAGTAACCGCAATGCGTCTATAAATCAGAAACCAGTGGCGTCATCTCTTGATAGTTGATTGATTATTGTAGTGGGACTCTTCCTTACCAACCTGACAAATTTTCATGACATTTGGTGCATAGTCAGCTGATACATCACGCATCCTGTGAGAGTGTTTTTCGTAAACGGTCAGAAAATGAGTCACGAACAACGAGTCAATATTAAGTTTTGTTTTAAACTTGGAAAAACTGCAACCGAGACGTATGAAATGCTGCAAATTGTTTATGGCGACGATTGTTTGTCGAAGAGGCAAGTGTTCGAGTGGCATCGACGATTTCGTAAAGGCAGAGAAGATGTTAACGATGACGAAAGAGCCGGTCGTCCTTCGACAACTTTGGCCGAGGCAAATGTGGAAAAAGTGCGCGAATTTGTGAAAATTTCGAAGAAATCGTCAGTGAGATTTATGGAAATGGAGCTTGGCATCCCTAAAACAACTATTCAGCGCATTTTGACTGAAACCCTTGGTTTGAAGAAAGTCAATTCGAAGTTTGTTCCGCACAAATTGACCGACGACCAAAAAACGCTTCGAATCGAACACTCCAAAGACATTATTGCACGAGCCCGTGCAGATGAAAACTTCTTGAAAACGATTGTGACTGGTGACGAGACGTGGTGCTTTCAATACGAACCAGAAAGCAAACGTCAAAGCGCAGAGTGGAGGTCACCAGAAGAAGGAAATCCGAAAAAATCACGAATGGAGAAGTCGAAAATCAAGTCAATGCTGATTTCATTCTACGATTCGAAGGGAATTATCCATAAGGAGTTCGTTCCATACGGCTCAACGGTTAATGGTGCATATTACCTCGATGTTATGAGGCGTTTGCTGGGTCGCATTCGTCGTGTTCGGCCCGAATATCGCGAGCCAGGCAGCTGGAGATTACTGCACGATAACGCACCGTGTCATCGAGCAACGATTGTCACCGATCTTTTGGCGAAAAATGAAATATATTCGATACAGCACCCACCGTATTCGCCTGATCTGTCCCCATGCGATTATTTCCTGTTCCCTCGTCTTCATTTGAAGCAGAAAGGAGTTCGTTATGCATCCGTAGACGCCATTCAAAGTTCGACGACCGGCATCCTAAAGGCCATCCCAGAGATCGACATGAAAAAGTCGTTTGAAGCACTCGTTGACCGTGCAAATCGATGTATTGTAGCACATGGAGAATATTTCGAATAAATACAATGATTTTTGTGGACATAACATACATAGCGTGCTTTATTTCGAACTATTGCGGTTACTTTTGGGACAGAGGGTGTATATATATATATATATATATATATATATATATATATATATATATAATCAACGCCTTGTCTTCTAATAGGTGTGAAGCATGTCATTGACTGTTTCTCATTTTTCTGTCGCGTGAACGAATTTGGCCCAATCTTTCTTATTTTTGGTCATTCTCTGAGCTTCATTCCAAGAAACTTTCCTTTTCCTCAGCACTGTTGCTAATTCATCATTCCTTGTTTTCCTAGCTCTGCCTCATTTTTTAGATTTTTGTGATTTCGCTTGCCATATATTTCTTACTTGCCTCTTATCATTCATTCGGCACAGGTGTCCAAACCATTTAAGTTGATTCCGTTCGATGACGTCTAAAATTGACTCCACTCCTAGCTCCGCTCTTACTGCTTCATTCCTTATTTTGTCTCTTCTGGTTATTCTCCTCACTTTTCTTAAATATTTCATGTCGATTGCCTGTATTTTACTTTTTAGTCTATTCGGCAGAACTCATGATTCACTGCCATATGTCTGAATACAGTTTTGTAAATTGTAATTTTTGTTTTCCTGCTTATTTTCTTCTGTCCAATAAAATAATTACTTAAGGAGAAGTACATTCGGACTGCAGCACTAATTTTTTCATTTATTTCATGTTCCATATTTCCCTCACGATCTATTAGAGCGCCTAAGTACTTGTAACTATGTACTTGCTCTAGTTTTTCTTTGCCTATTCCTATATTCCGTTTCTTGTTGGTATTTCCTATGACCATCACTTTTGCTTTACTAATATTAATTTTCATATTTCGTTTACCCAATTCTTCTTCCCACATTTTTAGATTTTCTTGCAGGTGAGTTTCTTTTGACGCACAAACCATCAGATCATCGGCAAAAGCATATGTTGATAAGCCCACTGGTCTTAGTTCATTGTATCCTATGTGTACTGTGATAACTTTTCTTTCTATTTTTTTAATTATATCATCCATAACAATGATGAATAATGTTGGACTCATTACTCCGCCTTGCCTCAGACCTTCACTGATCCGAAATATCTCGGATTTCATGTTACTCTTTCTGACGTAACATCTATTATCATGATACAAACTTTTAATTGCGATTATTAATTTTGGCTTGGTGATTTGTTTTAAATTTCCTACATATCATTTAGAATATCATTTCTTTGAACATTTCGATACTATCCTAGGTAGGTAGAACAAAATTCACCTCAGAACTTTGATAAACATTCATCAAAATAATAAAGAAAAAGTATGCCATTTTATTGTTAATCCCGTTTTACCATTCTGACATTTGAGTAGATTGCGTGATACCAGGTATACACATTAGCAAGTTGAAGCTTAGGTTTCAGCGTCGTTGGTGACGCACAAAATAACCTAACGTGTAAAATGAGAATCAAGACTGGTTGTTTTACAGCACCCTAACTTTGCGCCTGAGCCTTGTACACTCAAACTGAGACTTGCCAAGCTGCACCTAAGATTAGTTTAGTTTAGGCTATTGGCGACATATGTATATGTAGTAGTTTTATATTTACATTCAACATCTTGAATGTAGGTACAATCTGAGAATGCTTCTATTGAAGACATATTTGACAATTATTCTAATATTATTGATACAATTTAATTCCCAATAAATAGGTAGAACCAAAAAATGTGAAAGTACAAATGTGTCTAGTATACACCTTTAGTGCTTTTATTACTCTGCTGAAAGCGATTTTCTTTTTCCACTATGATTTATCCATTGTACAAGAAATACAGACGTCTTTTAAGCTTTAGACGAGACAGGGTTATCTATGTCTCAGCACTTACTTCGTATTAATTCCTCCAAAAGTATATTGTTTTCTTGATTTTTACTACCCTTCTCGTTCTTCCTTTACGCGTAGTCATTAACAGACTACTGGAACCACAGCCCGAAGAATAAATCTTATTAATTACAGCGACACGTAGTCCACGCAACTCAAAGCCATTAAAGTATTAGTGTCATAAAACTCTCGTAACTCGGCAGTTTTACCTCTTTGTAAATACTTTTTTGTATATATGAGTGTAATGGCTTAAGCATTTAAACTTATTCTTTGATATCGATGCTTGGATCTGCATGGACGAAATTCACATTATCTTCCACATTTGTTGACCTGTGTGTGCCTTAGTCTTTATGTACATATGTATGTACGGTGTTATAAAAAATATATAATCAATTAGCCATCAATACTACTGAACCTTCCAGAAAAATCTATCGATGTTGTTAATTCAACGTCGAAGGATACATTAAAAATACCCCGTGATAATTAAGATACAAAAAGAAACTTTTGCGAAAAACGATGACTTTAGGTCCAATCTTTTGCGCGTTCTTTGGACACATTCTAAACAAAAAATATCACAATAGTGTAGAATTTTTTTAACAGCTTTCTAACACAATTATTACGGTAATAAACATTCATTTGAGATGTGAAAATCATATCGAGGGGAGATATAACGTAAAGTGCAGAAACTGGTTGCGACCGAGACACTTTAAGCTGTGTTCCAGTTCGTTTTCGAATTTTAGTAGGCAAGTAGTACATATAACGGTGCATGCTCACACCAACAGAAAATATTTACATAAATAATCTTGTTCGATGTTCACTTTCTCATACTTAGCAATTAGTATACTTTGTTTCACTCAGAAGTAGAGAGACGAATTTCTGAACGAACCCCAAGCCCAAATTACACACTATAAAATCTGGAATAAAATTTACACGGCATATTAAAGCGATACTTCGAAAGAGGCAGAGAAAACAGTAACAAATAAAAAACACCACAATAACTAGCGGTAATAAACAAATGTCAATACATTTGACAGAATTACGTACACGATACGATTATAGCAGGATTGGTGCAGTGTAATTTGGTGCTACTTTCGACCAATCAGAATTTACTATAAAAGTGTTGTGTCCAGAAATTCGTCTCTCTATTTCTGAAACAACATTTTGTGTATCGCCCTAAAGAATTTAGAGCTTACCGTAACAAAATGGTAATCTATGCAAGTGAAGAGGCGGATCCAATAATTTAAGAGTATTTAGCTGGAAACCCTACACGATTCTGTTGATTTATATTCTGCTCTAACGCCAAAAGCGATCCCTAAAATCGATTACGCATTCCGAAATTCGTCGATTCGTCGATTTAGTGTCGATCGGGAGTAGAGAGCAGTGAGATTAGGTTCTTGGGTTGAAGCAAACGAAGCTTGTTCTAGTCCTAAAGTGGCAGACGAAACCGGCATTAAAGATAGGACTGTCAAAAATACTTTAAAACGATACAAATACATACAAATGCTATTAAAATGCAAAGTTGTCAAGAGAATTTTTCGGGTGGAACATTTGTAATTATATATTTGTATTAATAATTTATTTTCTGATGAGTTATCATTCCACGCCATGGTCGTCACAATCCTACAGTCGCTCTCAGGAAAATGAACACCATTTAATTAATGCTAGAATTCAACACCCGCAAAATTAAATCTTTGGGAATATTGGATGATAACATTGTAGGGCCTTTTTTTATTAACGGTAACTTGACAGGAAAGACATACTTAAATTTGTGCCGAACAGAAATTATTCCTGCAGTCCACAATATTTTTGTCGACTTCGTTCGAATTTAGTTAAAATAATACGGTAGTCCCGCGTGAAACAGTAGGGCACTAAAGGAGTTTTACAAAACATGTTTCCTGACCTCCTTATTGTCAATGAAGATACAATAAATTAGTCACCTAGATGACTCAATTTCGTTCCTGACCATTTTCTGTGGGGTTGTGTAGGCAACTTCCAACAGTCACAGGAAAACATTTTAGAGGAATGAGGTTTCCTGAAGGCATCATGGGAAGTGCTAATCGGGATGAGTAATCTTCCCATGCCATAGTCGCCACAATCCTTCAGTCGTTCGAGATTGGTCTTTGAAACATTAACACCATTTCGTTAATATTGTCTACTTATATCAGTCACTCAATCTCACTACTTGCGATTTTCTTTTCTGTGGGGTTATATGAAAGAAAATGTTCACAGATTTCTGGTAACGGTTAACCTACAACAGTTGCACGAAAACATCATAGTTATTTTCGGCACAATAATAATAATAATAATAATAGTCTTTATTCCTTCTATATATAAGAATAATATAACAATATACAATATAAGAAAAAGTATCTGGTGGACCGAGCCTTGCTCGGAGTTCCCAAAATTTTGTGAATAATTTTGAACCAAGTAATAACGCTCTTTATTTTAGTTTTGATATTTAATTAATATTGTATATTTCAAGTATATATAGTGGCACACATATATTAAAAGTTTATAAAGGTAGTATTAAAATTAATATTTACAGTTATATTTAAATACTTAAAAATAAATAAATTCAAGCTCAAAATCTTTCTTAAGAAATACATTTCAAATAAACATCTACGTACCTTCTTTTTGCAACGCCAACTAATTGTGTATAAGTTCTTTTATTTTGATTAAAAAACTCAGCTCCGATTACTTTTGTAACTGTAAACAAAGTACGTGAATTTACATGTTGTTGTTAGTTTTCGTAGATATTTTTGTTTTATTAACATACTACTTCCAGCGCCATATATGGTTTAGCAGTAAAGCTTTAATTACTTATAACTTCGCTTCGCTGCATGATGTTAAAAGTTGCTAACCCACGTTTAGGCCGAAATTCGTGAAAACCTGGACTAAATGGATTGAATCGAGACCTTGACTATGCTAAATCGGCTTTTCGTCCCCAAAAACTCGCAGATACTAAATTGTAACAAAGTCTTGAGAGTAATTTTTGATAACACATTTTATGTACCGCAGAAATAGGTAAGAGCGGGACAAAATAAATTTCCTGGGACCGGGACCATGCTAGATCAATTTTGTGTTCTCGAAAATCCCCAGATACTAAATTGCATAAAAATTGCTGCAGTCATTTTCGATAACCAATTTCATATACCGCAATACCAGAAATGTGTGTAAACCGGGTCAAAGTGGATTTTGCCGGGACCGGGACCATGCTAGATCAATTTTGTGTTCTTGAAAAGCCCCAGATACTAAATTGCATACAAATTGCTAAAGTCATTTTCGATAACCAATTTCATGTACCGCAATACCAGAAATGTGTGTAAACCTGGTCAAAATGGATTTTCCCGGGATCGGGACCATGCTAAATCGATTTCTCCTCTCCGAAAACCCCCAGGTACTAAATTTCATCAAAATCGTTAGAGCCGTTTTCGAGATCTCAATTCTATGTATATGTATACAAGAATTGCTCGTTTAAATATATTAGATATATGTATATGAAACAAAAAAAAAAAAATAAATATTATGGAGGAACCACAAGGAGGAGTTCAAATGTAGCATGACACTACTCTGCTTTTAAACCCAATCCTTGAAATAAGTAACATGGGAGAAATAATTGAATATACTCAAGCTACCCTAAAAACTATACCTAAAAGTAGATTCTGTGAGCCACGTTTTATTCATATAGCATAAAAGAAAATTAAAATAGTTAAAAACAAGGAAATAATCACAAGCAAACAGCAAAGAGTCCCCCAACCAGCGAGCATATAGTTCTCAGATCAATTCTTACTTAAAAGAAAATTCTTTAATCGTATTTTGAAGTTTCTCAGAGAACAATCATTAAAAAGGTTAGTCATCTCTTTATAGATCCTATAAATATTATAAGTAAGTCCTCTTTTATAAAGAGCAGTCTTATGGAGCGGATGCGTGATAGATAGCACAGAACCGCGTAGGTTCCTATTGTGAACTTTCCTAAGAAATTTTATACGTGAATACAGGTAACCAGGTATAGCACTTACGACAATTATATGGTATAAAGAAGCGGCTGAGAGTCTCCGTCTATCAGACATATCCAACCAAACCAATACCGGCGTAAAGGTAGCCATAAATTCCATCCATAAAATCTTTCTTTCGATTTCAACCTCCAAACGTAATAATAGGATGAAAGCAAACCTAGTAAATGATTTTATTATGTTAGAAGTTAGCTTAAATCCAATTACTATGAAATTCCGCCATGATATCGAAATACACTTGCCTCTACCTCTAAGCACAGATAAATTGATAAAATTAAAAGTTTGACACAGTGCGGCACCAGGTATTTTAATTCCGACTTCGCATGCTGATTCTACGTTATCTCTTGTACTAGAAACCGCAAAAATATTTTGAACACCGCCATCGCAACTATTCTTTTGAGAACCGAAATTGGTTCCGTTACCTATACGTATACATCATCGGAGAAAATTGCAATTAAAACAAAGTGCGGCACCAGATATTTTCATTCCCAGCAACCCATAACTGTTCAATGTCACCGCTACTAGTGAGTAGTTTTGGTCGCAAACAAGAACGTATATACAAACACACGCCTCCACCCCTGCTGCCACGATCGCTTCTAAAAAGCGTAAATTTATTTAATGAGATAGTATTAGAATTAATGTCGTCTGTTAACCAGGACTCTGAGACAGCTCAAATATCAATCAACACAAAACGGTAAATATCATGAAATTTAGGCAACAGAGAATGAGTATTCACATGAGCAACCCTTAAGCTGCTCATACCCAAAGTATTGTGCTTTCAAAACAAATTAAAATAGATTAACATGTATACGCATATACTCAACAATCGCTACCTACTATAAACGTAAACAAAATTATATCATTCTAATAAGAAGGACCAAAGTAATATAATAATATAATTATTATGTATTGCATATTTGCAATAATCCCTACAATTCAAAGAGGGAGCTTTACAACGAATCAGTCATTGTTTAGGTAAGGAGGGTGACATTTTCAATTTCTTAATAAAATGACATTTTTTTGTACATATTGTTAAATTTATTTGTTTTTGTTACTTTTAGAATTACCTTGTATTTTTCATTCAATTTTTTTATTATTTTGTCCTACATAAGTGATTGCAGCAAAATACATCCCCAAACTCTAATTTCTGACAGTGAGTCAGATATACCTCAGAATTTTTTTGCATGGCAAGTGACTACTCTTGCTCGTCACAGACAACGTTATCGATTTAGTCTCAATATGTTTCCCATGTGTGGCGATCGGTATTTTCCCATAGTGTATACTATTTATATAATCTCGCTATATCCATGAACTGTTCCTGTTGAATTTATGAACGCTGGTTACAGTCCATAATGATATAATGACAATATACAATTGTTCTAAATTCACCGAGTACTCTACGATAGTTCCAAATGTACTTCAATTCAATTCCATTGAAATTCAATGCTTCTCCATATACACTATCGCTTAGTGTAACTTGGGTTTGGAATCTCGGAATTGCGAATGAGAACAATTAAGATAAGATAGGATTCGTATTCCCGTGCTCTAGGCCCAAAATGAGCACTGGTCAGACCTGATATACCTTCAATGCATATACGTTTACTTGGTACATGGTGGAGTACTCCCTTTCATATTACTTGAAATAAATGGTACTCGCTAAACCAATACTAATTTCACGAATAGTTATTCGCCAATTATTTGTCATTAGGTTCTCAACGGCAGCAACGTTTCTTTTGTCTACAGAGGTGCTTGGCCGCCCACTGTGGCCACGTTCGTACCAATATACTCTCAAGAACTTTGTGTAATTTAGGAAGAATAAAGATTGAAGTGAATGAGATCGCATCTATTACTCCGAGGTACCTCACCACTATCATCCATCTGTCGCTGAGCTTTGTCCATTCTGCTGATCTTAGGGCAATGATGCTGAAGCTAGCAGAACATTCGCGGTCGACGATCAACCTTTTCCTGTTTCCGTAATACAATGCCGTAAAACCAGAAATTTAAGAACAAAATATGCATGGAGCAATTAGTAACAAGTAATGAGAACTAATAAAGTATAAAATTGCACAATCACTTGTACAAATAAGAAAACCATCAATATAAACAAATAGATAAATAAAATACTGCACACAGCGCAGCACACGACCTATCTAAAATGTTCACTTCGAATTCTTTTTAGTTGTACTAGATGATCTTTAAAGAGTGTGTTTACAAAATTTATTCAGTTTGCTCGTGTTCTCTGCCTTGTGTAGAACCTTAACCCTAGAGATGACTGAATATTTATTCTAATATTTTTCATTTAGCAACATGGCGTGTTTCACATCGAATTCATTTTAGTTATATTAGATGATCTTGAAAGAGTGTGTGGGCAAAATTTTGTTTAGTTTACTCGTGTTCTCTGCCTTGTGTAGCACCTTAACCCTAGAGGTGACTGCCTATTTATTTAAACATTTGTCATTTAGCAACTATGGTGCGTTTCACTTCGAATTCTTTTCAGTTGTAATAGATGATCTTTGAAGAGTGTGTTAACAAAATATTGTTTAGCTTGCTCGTGTTCTGTACCTTGTGCAGTATTTTACATTAGAGAAGATGCACCATGTATTTATTTAAACATGTCCTATTTTGCAACTAAGACGCGTTTCACTACGAAACTTGGTGGTTAGATGTGGGAATCGCAAGAGAGGTCGCCCAAAAATTTTTAGACAGCTAGCTTGTGTGTTGTGCTGTGTGCAGTATTTTATTCAGTTGTTTGTTTATACTGAAGGATTTATTATTTGCGCAAGAGATTGTAATTAGGTTTGTTTGTAGAGCAATCAGCAACTATCAGCAACCGTTAGACGCATGCGTATTTATATATTTGTGTTCGCAGAGTAAAATTTCAAACTAATGACTAGAAATCCGGCGTTCGCAGAGTGAATTTTATTCAATTTCCAACCGATTGGCAACCGTCAGAATAATTTCTTACAGAATTGAAAATTTTTGGTCTGAGACATGCGCAATGGCAAGCGCCAACTTTAGTAATGTTGACTCCCAGATTACTTGTTAATCTGTGGTAATCCATTTCCATGATCTGTCCCACATCTGTACGTTGACGATATTCATTTGTGAATATGTGTCGTTTTTGTTTTATTCTCCACATTCTTACTACATTTAGATAAATAATGCTTCAAAAGACCTACAAAAACTGAGTTTTGCGCCACCTTCAGGGCAAATTACCCATTCCTTCTTCTCTTTTATGTTCGTAGAGCATTAAATTTAGGACAAATTTGCAACTGTTTCCAGTCGGGCATGCGCATTGAATATTAGTTGCCAACGGTTTCCAATTTACTCTACGAACAAACCTATTATATACTTTATTGCTTCTCATTACTTGTTACTGATTGCTGCATGCATATTTTGTTCTTAAATTTCTAAATCTTTACAGCATTATATTATTAAAATAGTAATAAGGTTGACTGTCGCTCCTTTCCCGAATGTGTTGCTGCAAATTTTCTAATTGCTTCGACATTATCTTAGGGCATACGATTTCAGATAAATATCTATGTATGCAGCGTAAAAGGTAAAGTATTGGGTTGGGATCTTTAAAATAACGTACTTAGTCCTAACGTTTCCCTACCTTTGTCAGTGTCCATCTAGAGATCTACTAACAAGGAGAAGGCAAGGTAATCGGATATTTGTAATTTTTGGTATTTATGGTACGTGTAGTTTGGAACTTAAATAAGAATATTTTGGAGTAGTTCGACGCAACGTTCATAAATTACTGACATAATCGATGTTGAAGTTTCACCCACCAGTTAAATCCACTAGATATAATACGATTGTTAACTGGACTCGTGGCCTAGTCGATAGCGTTTTGATGCGATACTCACGAGATCGCTGGTTCGAATCTCGTCACGGGACATTTCTTTTTCTTCCATTCAAAACGCACCATATGTGTTGTTCATTTGTTCTTCTCATTTCAAATATATGAACTATATGCAGGAACATTCTTCAAGTACTTCATTAAAATGCACAATCGGTTGATAAGCAATATTCATTTTGAATTAACAATAAGGTTTCTTCAAAAAAAAAACGAACGGAATCAGGTAGGAAATGAAAATTTCTATTATTTTATATCTAGTATGCGACATTTTCCGCAGTGTGGCACGAGCCAGAATGGTAGTTATCATAGAGACATGGGAAGCAACATTCTTTTATTATTACCTTATTGTTAAGTTAATTCAAAATGAATATATATAATATATTCATGTAATATATATATATATATATATATAATATATATATATATATATATATAATATTATAATATATATATATAGGTGTTCAAAAGTCCCGGAACGGTCGCTTATCTCCGTTGTTTATGAAGAATGTTTTTTAATAACTGGTATGCTTATATGACAATGCATTTAATAATCGTAGTGTTTTTCTTTCGACTTCTGGTTTAGCCGGAAATGACCTTAACCTTTTTGTTTTTAAATACAACACCCTGTATATTTTATTGTTATCTGATGCAGAATAAAAAGCTACATAGTAAATGTTATAAAAGTGTGTGTATAGTATATAGTAACTGTTCGAAAAGTGATAAAAAATTAAAATAAAAATACTTGTAGCAAATCGCATTACCTTTGAAAACATTGACATGTTAGTTGCTATAGCATATATTATTTGCCAATCTTCAGTAATGTGTGTTAAATTTATCAAAACTGACTGCAAATATGGCTATCAATCTTAGTGAAGGTGAAAGGATTGAGGTTTTGATGATGCGCGGGTATGGTGATAGACAACGAACATATGACGAAGTTCGTATTTTATTTAATAATATTTATCCAAATCAATCAGTTAGTAAGTCTACAGTATGTAGGACTGTTCAACGATATGAAACAAGTCATGATGTTAAGTATTTGCCAAGAACAGGACGACCGAAATCATCCACTGACGAAGAAACTAAGTTTAACGTTTTATTACAACTTGAAGAAAATCCTCACACTTTCTCGTATCAATTAGCGTTAGATCAAGGTATTTGTCAAAAGTCTGTGATGAACATTTTAAAGTCAAACAAGGCTAAAACCGTATAAAATTTATTTTGTCCATGAATTGACTGAAGATGATCCAGACCGCAGAATTCAATTTTGCGAAACTATCATGGAAATGATCGTGGCCAATCCTAATTTTGTAAACAATGTGGTGTTTTCAGATGAAGCCACATTTTGTCTTAATGGTAAGTAAATAGGCACAACTGTCGTTTTTAGTCAAAGGAGAACCCGCACTGGAAATCTGAAGTACATGCTCAACATCCTCAAAAGCTCAATGTATTGTGGACAACCATATAATTGGACCATTTTTCATAAATGGGGATTTAAATGGTGAACGTTACCTGCGACTGTTAAAAAATGAAATTGTACCCGCTGTTACACTTTTATTTCCAAATGCCAAAAACTCTATCACCAGCTGAAAATATCTGGTTCCAACAAGATGGAGCACCGCCACATTTTGCCATAGGTATCCGGAATTATCTGAATGTATCATTTCCATCAATATGGATTGGCCGAAGAGGTCCTATTGAATGGCCTGCTCGTTCTCCCGACCTGTCCCCAGTAGACTTTTTCTTTGGGGACATTTCAAATGCGGAGTTTACAGAAACAGGCCAGCCAATCTAGAGGAATTGCGACAACGTATAACAGAAGAGATGCGCCAAATTTCTCCACAAGTTGTACCAAATGCTTTACGGAATTTTAACGATCGGCTGGGCTATTGTCAAATTGTAAATGGAGAAGACTTCGAACATTTGCTGTAGACTTAATTAAAATTATTAGTTTCTTCAAAGATGATGCAGTTTGTTACAAGTATTTTTATTTTAATTTTTTTATCACTTTTGGAATAAAACAGAACCCTTATTTATAACATTTCTCAGGTAGTTTTTTATTCTGCGTTCGATAACAATAAAATATACAGGGTGTTGCATTTAAAAACAAAAAGTTAAGGTCATTTCCGGCGAAACCGGAAGTCGAAAAAGAAGATATTGCGATTATTAAATGCATGAATATTTTTTATATCAGCACCCCAATTATTTAAAAAAATGCTTCATAAACGAAGGAGATAATCGACGGTTCCGGGACTTTTTACTTAGCCTGTATATATAGATATTGTATTAGAAAGGCAACCGTGCATTTCAATTGCTCAAATATTTTATTTTTTGTATGTCGAAGTGTCTAGAATTCTTTGGAACTACTTCTATTTTAGTTCTATTTTTACAGAAACAAAATTTGTTTACAAAAATGTGATGTTATCATGTAAGAAATGCAAATATTTTATAGATATATATTGGGTTTGTTATCCTTCAAATATTAAAGAAAACAGGCACACACATTAAATTCGCAGCCATTCGACTACATCAATCTGATTTGTATTAGGTCAACAGAACGTCTTCAAGACATTAATTCAATTAGATTTCACAATATTGAAGAGAATCACATAGATTTAGATGAAATTTTTATTATATAATGAAGCGTTGAGTTTTCGATGTTTAAAGAGAAGCATAATAAAAAGAGAGCAGTGTTCATTTCAAAAACTTGTAAATTAGCAAAAAGTAAATGGTTGGAGAAGGATTTTATATTTTAGATTAACTATATTTATTCTAGTGTAAAAGGTGTTTATTTTTGGATTCCTTAAATGAAACAATATCACCAAGAACATCTAATTCTACTAATATATCTTCTAGCTGGAAACATAAGTAACTTCCAATTGGGGCCAATCGCAGCTTTCTAATTTAATTTCTGCCTCATCTACTTCGTTTTTCATTTTCAGATCCCTTTCCCTCTTTGTTCTTCCACGCTCGTCCCAAAATTTTCAAGTTCGCATCATCTGCGACGATTTAAATTTTCCAAGAAAATAATTAGTTTGTCTAAACGAATTACTGGTATTACATCGTTAGGCAGATATATAAACAAAACAGTCTTGTAATGTTGTAATGGGTAAGTAAGAGCGAGAGGGCACAGTTAAGACGGGGAGGTATGGCGGTTGTTCCGGAATGGCTACCCATGTTGCCGCCACCACCGTTGCCGCCGCTGTGGTTGCGTGTTAATGATCCATGGCCGCCTTGCTTTTGTTAGCTTTCATAATCACACCGAGTCCGATTACCGCAGTTAAATATGGCGGTTAATAGGCGACCAACAAGCGTTTTATTTACGATATGGTTTAATGGTCGTGCGTGAAAGAGCCAATTTACAGTTTGCGTGTATCTATGTGTACAAGGGGCTAATAACGGTTGTTGGTCAAATATTTATTCTTCATTATGATAGTAGTTACTAGCTTACATCTTTATATGCCCACTGGCGACATCGATTACGGTCTAAATTCTTTTAGAATTGATTGCACAAGTTTTTAGGTGGTTATGAACAGTGTATGTTAAAATTCTGTATGTTCGCATTAAATATGCTCTGAGCCGAAACAACGTATTAATTCATAGTCATATAAATTGAAATTAAGGTGGCATTGCATTGTTACTCAAGAATAGGTTGTTAAAAGTATGTTAAATAGGTGTATAGCGATTATATATATATAATAACAATCGCCAAATAACATGTGAAATACGCACCTTTATGTAAATTGGGTCTATTAGCCAGTAATCCGAATAGTCGGGCGATAAGTTTTGTTGATTTAGGTTTTACATTATAGTATTGTGTTCACTGTGTGTGTGTGTGTGTGTGTGTGTGTGTGTGTGTGTGTGTTGTAACGTGGCTCTCTGTTTTAATGTGTTTAGCATCTTAAAAAATTATTGTTGTTTCGTCAAGGTAATATAGGATACATAGCACGAATGTAACACAAACGGAATAAAATCAGTATTGATATATGTACATACTGTTGGAAAATTTTACAGTCGAATACAAAAACATTAAACAAACTCATATCACAATTTGACCGTTTCAAAAATAAATATAAATTGGAAAATGTTACTACAGTAAGTATCTAATTAAGAGAAAACGAAAAACACATGGTTGTGATTACCGTTACATTATACGTATGCACACAGTGGATAATTGATTAATTTCCGGTTCATACAAATATATTTAAGTTTCATCACCTGTTACAATGTTGTATACGGATTTTGCAGTTGCTATGGTCAAATTAGGGGGATCCATCGGGAACAGATCAGTTTCATAGTTAAATACTCATGCAAAATCGATGTATTCCAGTCTTCGATATGACTAAGAACGCCTCTCACGTGCCGATCTTCTTCAAACATGTTATGCACAACAGTCGATTTACTGCAAACCCTTGGTAACAGTATTTCCTCACGGTGCTTTATTACCAGAAGTTGAACAAAGTGATTATATACATTGCTTTTGAGTTAAACCTTTGTTAAAATCGTAAAATCTCCAACGAAAACCTCCAGGTTAAAATATTGCATAAAGTTGCTTTCTTTAAGCGTTCACTGGAAACAAACTACTTGTGAGTTTCTAAGCTGCCACTGTTTTCACAATAACAAATGTAAAACTTTACGAAAATAGTAATGGCACATCGCCATAACCCCACTGAATGGTCATTTGTAAAAACATAGAAGGCGCCTCTTGTATTTATCTTAAAAGTTATTTACACGTAACATATTAATTTCTATTTAGTTTATTTATAACAACACCAATGCCCCGCAGAGGAACATAGTCTGTCAAACGGAGGGCCAAGGGTACCCTATCCTAGCTTTGATACCGGGTCGCTGCGCACCAATTCATTCTATAATGATATGTGGTTGTAATGACGCATTGGATAACCGCATTACTACCTCTTGTTCATAATGAAGGCATGTACTCGACTTTTAGCCGAGGGTTTTGCTTTTCCTTAATTCAATTAATTAAAACAAACATCTGTACCTGCAAGTACCTGCAATTGTTCTTTAGTCGAGACGATCAGAAAATTTACTGAGACACCTTGAAAATTCCATGTTTACATAAAGAGTTCCCCAGGCGTAAATATGGTACAATATAACTAATAATACCAACTATATATCTATTACACTTATCAATATTACCATTATTTGCATATAAATTTAATCCATCAAGATACGTAAATAACCTCACTGGTCTCAACAAACATTAAATTGTTTGGTTGTCTAGGCTTGGATGTAATTATATAATTTCGATAACCAATCGAAATAGATAGTTCCCGAAAACATATGAAGGATTGTACAAAGGGAAACGCCGAAAAAGTAAATAAATTAAATCATATCTCTTTCAAAGATTTACCATATCGAGAGCGATGTGATTTACTGGTAGACGGTAGAGCTGTCGAAGAGGTTCTAAAATTAATGATGGAAATTTTATACAATGTAGTATAGGTAGTAATTTAGAGTGATTTATAAGCAGTAAACTTTTGGATTTCTTTTTATTACTAGCTCCACGAAGGTACACAGAGCGAGCTTCTCGCCCTTGATATATTCTTTATTGGCTTACTGGATGAAGAGCATAAAGAAAATTCATATTCGAATGAAATTTATGAACAGAAGACGTATGAGATGTAGCAAGCAAACTGAAACAAGAACATATCCTTTCAAATCCTTTCAAATACGCGAAAAGGATTATAAAGAATCATATGTTTTTCTTAAGAAACAGTACCTGAGCTCATAGGAGTTAAGCTAACAATAAATTACGTATATGTTAGTATTGGCTGTCCTTCTTTATTTCTAGTAATATTTCTTTAAAACAAACCAAAATTATTTGAAATAATGGAAATTCTTTCATTTGAATTCCTTGCTTATTCTATTCTTACATCATCAAAACAGTCGTGCACAGTTTGGTTGAGGTTTATGGACATTAACAATATTACTATCGAAGGGTAAATTAGTTGTCCTGAATAAAATACAAGTATCTCCTTGAGCGCTCTGTCATTTATTAAAACAAAGATCTCTGTGTTGAACCCATAAATTGAATTGAAACAAAATTAAGTATAAGAAGTTAATTTTTTATGGTTAAAACGTGATTCATTAGTCCTTTTCGATTTCTTGTGAAGGATTCGTAGCAAATTAATTTATTTGGTAAATTAGGTTTCTTTTGTATTTTCTGTCTTCTTTCTTACATTTTTCGTATTAGGAAAATGGAAGTACGTGTATGTCGGGTTTGGCTATTCCAACTTAAGGGGTTAGACCGGTGTGACCGACCGAAAAAGTAGGTAATTTTCAAGTGTGGATTGCCAAAGAAATAAGAAAGTTGTACACTTCAAATTTGGTAGTTTAGTTAAGAACACTATGACGATATAAAATCTATAAAATCAAAAGAAAAATAATAATTTTAATACTAATTACCATGTTAGGAAAAGTAATTTTTTCGCAGCCTTTATTGGTGTCGATGATTTCGCCATAGTGGAACGTCTGAACCCAAAACAAAAAATATATTACTTAAATATATTGCATTCCCTAAGCACTGACCGACCTTTCTCAAGGTTTATTGACATTTGACTGACGTTATTTTTGGAGCGAAGGTCCAAATTAACGCGTTCAGACTCTCGTTCGAATTTTGAGTGTAAGCACCTAAACAGCGCCCTAAAAATCATTGTTGCTAAGTTTCTTGTAGATAGGAGTGATTGCCTCTATAGCATTAGGATGAAAAGCAGATTAGTGAGTGTATTCACTTAATTTATTTGTCGCCTTTGCTACTTGCTAGGACTAAGAACTTGGCCCGGGTAGACAGTTTTCATGTTGAGGTTTAACGTCAGTTAACGATTTGTGCTGTAACGTTGCTCATATTGCAGTTTTCATTTCTTCTATTGAATTTTTATGTCTCCTAATCAAGTCCGCAATAAATGCTCACTCAGACCCACAACAGACACGTCTTGAGCACACAGCCAATCTCGAGCGGCCGGCGCGCGAGTACGAGTCCATTGTAGGCTCTATAACTCAGAAACTAATTAGGATTTATACTTGGAACCTTTAGATCCATATTCTACAGCCTTCAAACTATTTTTTAAAGCAAAAATTTTGTTTTCGGTTTTTTCAAAATTTTACACCGGTCTAACCCCTTAAGAGCTCCCACTTTCATTACAGTTTAACACATTGACTGCCACATCTATCATATTTAATAACCAGTGATGTTTCCGTTGAGGCTCTGGCTATCAAATGTGATAGCCACAATATATTCACATGTCAGGCCATAGCTATCAAGAACTTATCAGTTAGACGTAAATCTTGTAGCAGTTTGAATGCTGGTCCTCCTGCGATGTGCTCAAATACGATAGCTATGATCCGTGATGAAAAACTTGTGTTTAAGTTTCACGGGAAGCCGCGACAATTTCTTTTTTGATCACCAGGCAAAAGCTCACCATTGCCATTAAAAATTTTGCCAGATTAAAAAGACACTTTTACTTAAATTTAATGTGTGTTAACAATGAACTCAATCGAAATAATTTGCTGTATGTTAATATTAGTTTTCCAGTAACTGCAGAAAGCTCCCATAATCTCGAAACTCAATTTTGTCAAAAGTTTTATTTTCACAAACTAACATCTAGAGATAATATTCATTTCTTGATATCTTATCGTTACCATCGGTAAACATCTCGAGGATGTAACTCGAAATATTCAATTAGTGTGACACATGTATTAAAATTGAAAAGACAAAGATAAATGGCCTCGGCATGAATATAGTATATATCGATGAAAAGATAATAAGTGTATATCTAAAAGATAATGGGAAAAATATATTTCAATCCGGGAAAAGAAAATTCAATCCACTGATACATTGACATTTACAAACATTTCCATTAAGGCGAGAAGATTAAAGTGTCACCGCAAAAATTTCTTATATCAATGTTTTTGTATCGACATGATATTTTTCTGTGGTTGAAAATGTGAATTATAGTAACATGTATAATGCACATACATTTCTTAAAATTAATAATGGTATTCAACTAAACATATTTTCGTTACATTTATATCTTTTATCGTATGTCGATGTTTGGTACATGCTATTCCAACACAAAAAAAAAGATGCAGACATTACTTGCATACATGTTTAATTTTATATGTATGTACTTACTCTCTCAATTTTTAAACTTTAGACAAAATAAAACTACTTACCTACTTCATCTGAGGGCTCACGTTGTTAGTCAGATATGCATTTGTTTTAAAGTTGGGGTTTAACAATTCGTGATTAATTTCTTCTTTCTACCTTTTCAAAACTAATTATTATATATTATTTTTATAATCAACAATGTTATTATTACATAAACTTTTTAAATATCAATTTTATCCATTTATTGTTCTAACAAAATGGTTTCCAGAATACACAATAAACAAGATAAATTTAATAATCACTTAACTATCGTTCTATGGAACGTAACCAAGTAACCCACATCTATAGAGATACAACAACAACATAAAGTGAACTTAACCTAAACCTACATTTTAATACTGAATTTAAGTTTAACTATTTTAACGGAAGGGAGGAACGAGGATTGTATAAATGAAACTAGAAAAAAAAATAAACAAAAAAGATGAACGAAAAAGAAAAATTGAGGCTCATGGAAGAACTGACAACATACAGGATGAACATAGTAGCAATACATGAGATAAATAGTTAGGCGAAGAAGAAATAAATAAAAAAGACTATACGGTGTTCCATTCAGGGAGAAAGAAACAAGGACATTAGCATTTTTCTTATGGGGAAAAGTTCAGGGTAATGTATTCGAATTTAGACTAATAAAGAAAGAATTGCTAGCGTGAAAATAGGAGCAAAACCCTCCAATATAACAGTCATAAATGCATACGCACCAATGGTTAATGCTGGAAAACAAGAAAAAGAAAAAAATTATGATAGATTAGAAGAAGTGCCAAAAAAGATGCGATTATAATAGTGGGAGATTTCAACACACAAATCGGTAAGGAGGATTACATTAGCTGGAAAACACACCATATATGAGGGGACGCAGAGGCTATATAATTTAGCGCAAAACGTAAACATGATAATCAGTAAAATACCAAATATGAAGACCAGATATTGCACAAAGTAACATGGATATTTCCGAATAAAAACACACAAACACAGATAGATCGTGTGTTAATTTCGAGAAGAAAACAATCAGCAGTAAAAGACGTCAGATAGTATAGAGGGGCCAGTCTAGACACAGATCATTTTATGGTTATCGTGACAATGAAATAAAAAATAAAGAGGACCATCAGAAATGAAGTCCGGAATTAATTGGACGTAGAAAAGCTTAATGAAAGAAACATAAAAGGGAAATACGCCGCGACAGTTGAGAAGCAAATATTCAAAAGATGGACACAGAAAAATGATATAGGGAGCGATTGGGGTATAATTAAAGAATGTGTTACTGAAAGTGCAGAGGAAGTCGTAGGAACAAAAGAAGGCGAAGAAGAAAAGAATAGTTTAATGAAAAGTGCCAACAAATTTTATAATTAAAAATCGAAGTTTGGCTTAAGCAGTTAAGGAGGAAGATCAGAAAATATATCAAGGAATAAGAAACCGACCCAAAAAGGACTTTAGGAAAAGAAGGGGGATGGATAGATGACGAGCGAGAAGAGATAGAAAGGGAAACGAACAAGAACGAAAAATTTCTACCAAAAAAATTAACACATGTCAAGAACAAAGAAGGAAGAATCACATAAAACGATGAGGAATATAAACGAGCATGCATTGAGTACTTCAGAGACATCTTCACTGATGCAAAATTAGAGTAGGAAGAGAAGGAAATAGAAGAAGAAAACGTAGTAGAAAGGGATCATATGGAAGATATTACTCTAGAGGAGGTAAAGGAGGTAACTTACAAATGCCGCAACGGTAATACCCCCGGAACTGATAATAAAAACATTGAACTGATAAAATACGAAGGTGAAGTAGTACATAAAAAATATTACGCATTATCTATAAAATATGGAAAGAAGGAAAAATACGAAAGGAATGGGGTATAAGCGTAACAGCAGCTTTGCGTGAGGGTGTACGAAAAATAGTTGTACACTCGTGTAGAGTAGAAACTGCAAAAATACGCACGTTTGATACATATTGGGGAATTCCTTAATTGAATTTCTCATATGTACAAACATCAAGCATACTACTATTTATAGACGTAAGTCGATAACGGAAACTACTTCTCACAAAAGTTGCACTGATGAGCGATAAACCGCGAAACGCGTCTGCAAATGGTGGGAGGTAGTTTTCCAATCATATTACTTATCACATTTTCCACGGTGGATTACCCGGATAAGCGTAACAGCAGCTCTGCGTGAGGGTGTACGAAAAATAGTTGTACACTCGTGTAGAGTAGAAACTGCAAAAATACGCACGTTTGATACATATTGGGGAATTCCTTAATTGAATTTCTTATATGTACAAACATCAAGCATATTACTATTTATAGACGTAAGTCGATAATGGAAACTACTTCTCACAAAAGTTGCACCGATGAGCGGTAAACCGCGAAACGCGTCTGCAAATGGTGGGAGGTAGTTTTCCAATCATATTACTTATCACATTTTCCACAGTGGATTACCCGAATAAGCGTAACAGCAGCTCTGCGTGAGGGTGTACGAAAAATAGTTGTACACTCGTGTAGAGTAGAAACTGCAAAAATACGCACGTTTGATACATATTGGGGAATTCCTTAATTGAATTTCTTATATGTACAAACATCAAGCATACTACTATTTATAGACGTAAGTCGATAATGGAAACTACTTCTCACAAAAGTTGCACTGATGAGCGGTAAACCGCGGTAAACCGCGAATATATCAGTCCTACAGGCCATGTAGACCCATGACTTGTGCTCTATTCTTCTGCCATTTCCTTCACTATCTTTTTCCATTCCCTTCTATTCTGTACCATCCGCTTCCAGTCTACAACTCCCCTTTCTTTCAAATCGGTCAAAACCGCTTCCATCCATTTTCTCATTGGTCTTCCTCTTCTCCCTCTTCCTCCATGTCCCTCTGTAAGTACTTTCCTGCCCCATCCTGCTAGCGTGTCCCAACCATCTTATTCTCTGAGCCTTGACGTGTTTTAGTATGCTACTATGTCCATATAGTTCCTTTAATTCCTGGTTTGTTCTTCGCCTCCAGATTCCATTCTCCATCTTCGTCCCTCCAAAGATTTTTTCTGAGCATTCTTCTTTCCCATATCTCCAACTTATCTTCCATCTTTTTGTCAGAATCCATACCTCACAGCCATAGGTTACTGTGGGTCTAACAATTGTCCTATAGGTCTTTATCTTTGCAGTTCTTGATATCTCTTTTGATTTAATCATTTTCTTTAGCATTCCCATTGCCTTCCTTTTAGAATTTTTCCTTCAATTTCGTCATCCTCTTTACACTTATTCGATATGACAACACCCAAGTATTTGAACTTGTTGACATTTTCAAACGAATACTTTGTTTTATCTGTTTGGAACTTTGAATATCTCGTGTCTATAGTTTGTTCCTGCCTCATAACCATATACTTCGTTTTTTGTTCACTTATTGCGAGACCAAATTTTCTTGCTTCTTGTTCCATTTTCCCAAAAACTTTCTCCAGCTCCTTCTTCGATCTTGTGATTATGGCTACATCATCCGCATAGGCCACGATTTGGTGCTTTTGATGGTATATATTTCCCTTGGTTTGGATGCCACTACCTCTAAATATTGCTTCCAGCACAAAGTTGAACAATATCGTCGATAACGGGTCTCCTTGTCTCAGACCTTCCCGACCCTCAAAGCTGGTCGAAAGCTATCCTTCTGCCATAACTTTGCTCTCTGTGTGCGTCAACGTCATTCTTACTAATGTCCTGAGTTTTCTGGGGACTCCAAGTCTCATCATGGCTTCGTAAAGTTTATCTCTACTAACTGTGTCATACTCTCTCTTGAAATCTATGAATAGGATAGGTAGTCCCAAATTTTGTTCGTAACTGTTGTTCTCTATCATCCTCAATGTAAATATTTGATCTACAGTTGATCTGCCTATCTTGAATCCTCCTTGATATAAGATAATATCAACGATAATACAGCACAGTTTATACAACACATGCTAGAACAGTACAAGTATGGTTTCTCAAAAGGAAAGTCTACAGTAGATGCAATACACAACATGAAACAAATATTAGAGAAAGTATGTACATGAGCACAAGATAGACATAGAACTCCATTTCATCGACTTGAAACAAACTTTCGATTAAAATAGAAGACAGGGAAATGATGCATGATGCATTAAAATAAGTAAGGGTTTATGAAAAACTAAACAAATTAATATACATGACAATAAAGGGATCGATAATGTCAGTTAAAGCACAAAAAGAACAATCCGAAAGATTTGAATTTAATCAAGGTGTTAGACAGGGCAACGCGTCAGCTACGGTGTCCAACTTAGGATTAAAATACGTACTGAGAAGAATAAATAAAGGAACATTAATAACTAAAAACAGAGAGACAATGAAGAAAACGCTGTACGAAACAGTGACGGAAGGTAAGAAGCTGGGATTAAAGTTAAATGAAGAGTAAACCAAAGAAATGAAATTTGGCAAACAGAAAACAAGGAGAGTAATTATAATCGGAGACAATAATTTCGAAAAAGTAGGCAGGTACCTAGGTGTAATAATAGTAAGTAATGGAGAGCGGGAGACAGAAATTAAAGAAAAATAACGGTTACAAACAGAGCTGTACACGCCAATAAGAAATTATGAAAGAGTAAAATATTAGGGAGAAATACAAAGATTAAAGTATACAAACAATGATTCGCCCTATAATAATGTACGCAGCCAAAGTAATAAGTGTGACAAACAACCAAGAGCAGGAATTAAGGATAATTGAAAGAAAAGTATTTCGTATTATATTAGGACCGGTAGAAATGGGGGATAACGAATATGGAAAAAGAACAAAAATATTGGATTGAAACAGAAGGTGGAGGTGGACATAGTTAGAAGGAACAGCAGAGATCCAGATCGGAATCAGGAACGACAACCTACGGGATGCTGGAGTGGGAGCCGGAAAGCAGGAGAAGAAGAGGAAGACCAAGGTCAAAATGCATGACGGAAGTGGAAAGACATATTAACGGAGGCGGAATTAAAGACCAAATAATTAAAGCAAGGGACAGAAAAGTATGGAGGAAACTATGCGAGAAGATATAGAGCAGAAGTGGGCCCGATCCACCGCAGTGAATGGATGTAGAGAGCTCTAAAGAGCGACGAAGCATCCTATGAGGCGTTTCGGCCACTATATTTAAACGGAAAGGTAAAACAGTAATATAATAATTCTGAAAAAAGCAACAAGCAAGAGCAAGAATTAAGGATAATTGAAAGAAAGGTATTTCGTATTATATTAGGACCGGTAGAAATGGGGGATAACGAATATGGAAAAAGAACAAAAATATTGGATTGAAACAGAAGGTGGAGGTGGGCATAGTTAGAAGGAACAGCAGAGATCCAGATCGGAATCAGGAACGACAACCTACGGGATGCTGGAGTGGGAGTCGGAAAGCAGGAGAAGAAGAGGAAGACCAAGGTCAAAATGCATGACGGAAGTGGAAAGACATATTAACGGAGGCGGAATTAAAGACCAAATAATTAAAGCAAGGGACAGAAAAGTATGGAGGAAACTATGCGAGAAGATATAGAGCAGAAGTGGGCCCGATCCACCGCAGTGAATGGATGTAGAGAGCTCTAAAGAGCGACGAAGCATCCTATGAGGCGTTTCGGCCACTATATTTAAACGGAAAGGTAAAACAGTAATATAATAATTCTGAAAAAAGCAACAAGCAAGAGCAAGAATTAAGGATAATTGTAAGAAAGGTATATCGTATTATATTAGGACCGGTAGAAATGGGGGATAACGAATATGGAAAAAGAACAAAAATATTGAATTGAAACAGAAGGTGGAGGTGGATATAGTTAGAAGGAACAGCAGAGATCCAGATCGGAATCAGGAACGACAACCTACGGGATGCTGGAGTGGAAGCCGGGAAGAAGGAGAAGAAGAGGAAGACCAAGGTCAAAATGGATGACGGAAGTGGAAAGACATATTAACGGAGCCGGAATTAAAGACCAAATAATTAAAGCAAGGGACAGAAAAGTATGGAGGAAACTATGCGAGAAGATATAGAGCAGAAGTGGGCCCGATCCACCGCAGTGAATGGATGTAGAGAGCTCTAAAGAGCGACGAAGCATCCTATGAGGCGTTTCAGCCACTATATTTTAACGGAAAGGTAAAACAGTAATATAATAATTCTGAAAAAAGTAGAACAAAAATGAAATAGTAGGTAAGTTGTTTGTCAGGAGAATATATCAAATAATAAATAGGTACCTTAATTTTTATAGTAGACAGCATTCTAGGCTGCAATTAGTTAACGATATTAATAACTAATATGGTACATCGATTGACAGAAAAAGTTGGCCTACGCCCAATTTGCAAATTTGACGCGAATATCTGTTTGGAGATCAATTTCGTAGAATTTTTCAACTTAAAAACCGAATTCTGCGCGCATTTAATAACGCTGAAAATGACTTCTACGGAAATACCTATTATATGTACACAAGAAAAATTTCCACGAACTAAACGAAAAACTTGCTCCAGCTGCTATCCGTTTTTACAAGTCGCCTTAAAATATGGGATCAGTAAATTATAAACGTAATGTTATCATTGATATACCAAATATATTAGTCATAATTAACGTTTGAAAAGATATTAATGTTATCATCTTGTTTGGCAAATTCAAATTTAGTTCAGTATATATGATTATAAAATATATATTTATATTTACAGTTAAAGTTCGAAATAATATATATATATAATTTATTGAGTCTTTATTTGAAATTATGTGGTCTCATTAATATCACTACAATGTCACCCGCATACATAGAATTTGATCTAGTTTAAAGTTCCAGTAGATAGAAGCTCATAACCTAGACTAAGGTACTGCCCTAACAGCAATCGTAATATTAATATTAAAATGAAGGTGGGTAAGCTTAGAATGCATAAGCAGATGTTGCTGATGGATAGCGGAAAACCCATTGCAAGCCATTGCAAGTAGATAAAATCTTAGAGCGGCGTTATCAAAACTTTCAGCTACTGTTCGTTGGTGTATTTGTTTAGGACGCATTTATATAGCCGTCGTTAACCGACCTATGTATAACTACAGCTTAATGTATTATATATGGAAACAGTTAAGCTTGTGTATTTTGCCGTGCAACAGTTGATATTAAAGTAATGTTAAAAGTGGGCTTATTAGTTCTGTTAACTTTTGATGAACTAATTGTAAATCTCAGCATCCCATTTTTATCACGATAATTTTGCTTTCTTACTATCTGAATAACTATTATCAATTCAAACTACGCGACGACGGCTATATCAAATATTCGTTTCCCAACTCATATTCTGCATAATATTGAACCTTCCTATACTCACGCATACGGTCTGTGAGACCGACTTATATAGTATAGTATACGTCTTTCATTTTGACGTGAGTATAGGAAGGTTAAGAGTGAAATAAAACAAAGAAAGGAAAGGAAGAATGATCGCTAACGTATAAAGGACATAATTTAAAATATTTATACAAAATAATATATCCCTTTTCCTAATATCGCAGGAAAGCCGAAATTAATTTTTAAGTTTCAAGAGGAACCGATCATTAACGACAAGTGGGAACGAATGTTTATTATTTAAACAAAGAAATGTAAATGCTAGTAAAGTACGACCCACATCTACAGCAAGGTCAAGTGGATATTAGAATAGGTCGTGTTGGTTTAGTTTCATTCGCTTGCTTTCAATTCCATCAAACGCTGACTTATTCATGCCGTAAATCGTTTGTTAGGTCACGCACACGTATGTGTTGGCACTTGCAAAAACATCTGTTAGGATAAATATATCGGTGCACTCATAACAAAACTTTTATTTGCGCTTTTTTTTTCATTTAAACTCATTGACTTACTTTTATCTCATATAATCTAGATTTTATGCATAAGTTGTGAAAAGATCCGGTACTACCGCGTTTAAACACGAACCGCCAATAATTGAGTTTACTCAAACGCAAATATAACATATCTTGCCGCTAATCATGATTTTAACTTCGCGCATTCATCCCGAAATTGAATTTTATTTCAGAAACTGTCTTCTGTTTACTGAAATGCATGTTTTCGCATAACTTGATAATGCGGTACTATTTAACTACTCCGTATTCCGTCACACCGAATGCATGTATGCAAAATGTATGCGAGTTGATCTCATGCAAAATGCCGTTGTTATCCAAAGTCAACTGCAGTGCTGATGTACAGTGAATATTGATTGATGAGATTTGCTGATGCGGTCACTCCTCAATTCTAAAGCGTTCCCATACGAATCCTAGTTTACAATAGGGATACTATTCATTGTGTCGGATTTCTCTTTCTTATTAACGCCACCGATAATTATCCAACAGTTAATGATGTAATTTGACATGTCAAGAGTTACATAATTAATAATTATTATTAATTATTTATTGACATATCCACATTCGCTTTGAAGAACGATTTCCCGGCAAGAAAATAAATTACAGATTGCATTTTTATAAAACTGACTTTTATTTACCAAAAATGTATACACCCCAATCTTTAACACTACTTCCTGATGAAATTGCTTATTATACATTGACATATGATTTTCCAAGAATAAAAAGAAGTTGTAAACCGATCAATCCTCTACCGTAAATTTTAGTTCTTACAACAACATGTGGTCCTATGTTGTCTTGCAAAAATAATTACAATATACTAAAAGTAGTTCGTTTGTTGCAGTGGATCGTGGGGTGAATACATTTTCAGTCCAAAAGTCGTTGAATAAAAGATATGCAGGTTATAGGACGCTATAATTTGAAACTCAATTTTCATCTCTTTTCTATTTTGTGTAAATGGTTGGTATTGTTTCATCGATTAGTTTGAACAATTCTGCAATCTGTTAACATATTGTTAATTTGTGAAAATTAATATGAGTCTTGCCAAGACTTTTTTGATGAGTAAAAATATGACGAATTCATAAAATTATTATTGAAACAATCAATATAATAAATCTATAAATCGAGTGGTTTCTGGTAGATCGGGAGGATTGGACGGATCGGGTAGACTGAGGATACTTTATCAGACTGGTGATATTTGCCTGGTTTGCATCGGAAAGGGCAAGAACAGGGTTTACGTATAGTAATACATAAGTCGATTGTACTGCCAACTTATGGTAGCTAAAGCTAGCTAAAAATTTCAATTACAGAAAAGAAATTATAGAGGATTCGGTAAAGAACAGAACCCACTTGACCATTGTAATATTAGTTGCCTGTCTTAGAAGTTGTAAAATTGGTGATTTTCACTAATTTCTTTGCCAAAAATAAATAATAGGTTGAATGAAATTGGCAGATTTTTTTGTTATTTCCATTTCCACTCCTTTTGTATCCATCGCATTTCGGTACAAGTCCTTTTAAAGAATAACGAGCCATTTAGCCATTTTGTTGTATTGTAAGCCATTACCGCCACTAATAAATGTTAATATCCAAAACAGAAAGTAGACTTTGTAAGATCTTTAACAATGGCGTTTACATTGGAGCAAGGTGCGTTTATTTTCATAGCGGACTATGGAAATGGAAGTCTGTATAATGAAAAGAATTAGATTTCTTTAGTTCAAAACTGTATCGATCAATTTGTGAAACACTTTTATAATTTTAATCTTGATTACAATTCCTTCAACCAGCGAAGACATGTTAGTGTCAATCGACTCGAAGAAAGAAATTTCATTTGCAAAGAATAACCTAAGGTTAAACCTGCTAACTTAACTGAGAATGATATTCAAGTTCGCACGGACCGTAGTTTTCCCTATCCTACCCGAAAGTCAGTGGTAAAATTTGCAGGCAAGATAAGTATTGACATTTCTAAGCAATTACTAAGAAGTTGAAAATGCAACCTTATAAGGTAAGCGTTGTTCAAAAATTAAAAGCACTTCATTTTGGAAAACAAATAAATTTTTATCGATGGTTTAATGAGCACATAAATAATAATGCCACACTGTGACGAAGGGCGGTTCGATTTATCTGACTATTTCAATCCCTAAACTTATAGAACGTGAACTAAGGAAAATCCACACGAGTTCGTCGAATTACATCCTTCAACACGGCAATTCTCCAGCTTACACTGCTAGAGCACTCAGAAACAATTAGAACAATTTTTTGATAAGACTAACTATTTCTAAAAGTTTTCAGCGTCTACCTTTTCTGAATCTTACTTCTCTGGATTTTTATTTATTTGGGAATTTAAAAAATAAAATACAGAAGAACGGATAATCAATAATTTAGAAGATCTACAAACAGGAATTTAACATGGAATTAATAACATTTCCACATGATTTTGAAAATTTGAAGTGACAAATTTGTCTACAAAATAATGAAGACAGTTTTCAGCACGTTCTGAAAATTTGAATGAATAAAATTTTGTATGTGTATAGAAGGTAGAATTTTTAAATAAGTAATAAATTTTAGTGATTTTAATGCTTAACATAACCAATTTGGTATATTGGTTACATATTTGAAGGAGAGCCGCGCAGGCTTTGTTCCTAAATATGAATCCAGTATGTAGGTAAATAGAAATTTAATCAGAACAAACAATTCGTTAAGACATTACATTTACAGGTAACAGTAAAGCATGTAAAAGAACTTGTCATGGTATGGGAATATTTGTCTGCAACTAATATAATCAGGTAAAATGAGTGTAATAAATTTGGTTTATAGTTGGATGGTAAATTCAATTGTATTTCTTATATGATAGGAATTTTGTAACACCTTTATCAAATAAGACTTTTCTCAAGGCTAAAATATAAAAAGACATACGGTGTTCTAGATACATCAGTGCTAGTAACTGGGAAAGAAAATGTATGTATGCATATGTATATAATAAATAAAAGTGAATATGATTATTGGTCTTCATATCTTGGCATCAGCATTTCTGGTAACAATTATTGTTGATGTTCCAACTGTCTTGTGTGCTTTAACTTGTAGCACTTATATTCAGAAAAAGTCAATACTACTTTAAACTCGTTTTGTACGAAAATGCACACATGCATTCACAAATTGAGTGCTTATAGTACCTCTCTTGCCTGTTATTAGATAAAGGGGAACCACCCATTCATGAAAAAATCAAAGGCTAGAAATCGCTCAAGTGAATCTCCTATAAGGGTAATAAATAAAATGGTCAGTTTTTCACTCATTAACTTAGTAATTTGGCTAACATATCCTTAATCTTAGTTGAACTGTTTGCTGTTACATGTTAGGAAACATTAGTAGAAGTAGACTCTGTTATTAGATGATCGTTTGATGTTAACTGAAGTTACTGGTTGTTAACTCGTCATGCAGATAAGGCACAACGTTTTACTTGTTCCCATAATGTTCTAAAACCATGGACCAAATATAATTGTTATTTTTTTATTTCAGATAAAAGGTTACAAGAAAATTCATTTTATTTAATATTGGGAATTTTTAACCATTATCATTGCAAATATATTATTCTGGTTATCGTAACCAATTAAAGTGAGAATTTTTTTTTTTTTTTGGTTATAAGTGACAATTATATCAACCAAAGTAATTTTGGGGTTTCAGATAACCATTATATTAACCAAAAATATTTTGGTTAGAAATAACCATTACAAAAAATAGTTTTTGTTTATCAGGAATGAAAAAAAAAACAGAAAAGAATTTTAAGTGAATGAACATATAAAAAGCTATAAAAAAACAAAATATATCAAACAATAACAAAAATCCTCACAAAATAGAAAAACAAAAATTTTAACAAACAGAACAACAAATGAGAAATAAATTTAATGCAACAACAACACATGAACAAGATAACACAACAAATCTGTGGCGGTAGTAGCAAAACTAAGCACAGCTGAAGGCGGTGTATGTTTTTTTTTTTATATTTTAAAATCATTACATAAAACTTAATAAAGGTTACATACAGTCAATTGCAATTTTAATAACGATTTTAATGGACTTAGAAATCCCTATTCAACATTTAAATGAGAGAAATGTTCCCACTAAAACTTTATGAATTAATTTTTTATTATCAATTTCATCCCTGATAACAAAAAAAAAAAGAAATTTTGTTTTGTAATGGTTATTTCTAACCAAAATATCTTTTTGGTTAATATAATGGTTATCTGAAACCAAAAAATTTTTTGGTTGATATAATTGTTACTTATACACAAAAAAATATTTCACACTTTAATTGGTTACGATAACCAAAATAATATATATCTTATAAAAATGGTTAATTATAACGATTTTATAAATTCATCAATATAAATGGTTAAAAATGACTTTTTGTCGTTTATTTTATAATTGTTACGACCCTGTCTAAAACATTATACAGACAAAAAGCCTTATTAACCGAGATTTGTTGTATGTGGCGAATAACAACATAACCGCAAAATAGTCAGCTGTTTATTAACTAATAATATTTCTAGAAGAATGGAAGTCGAACTGAGAAACGGTTCGTCTTTTTACGGCGTTACTATTTGTAAAAATCATTGCTTACTGCAGGGGAAAGAAGATTAACTGGAACTCTTAGAACTCTAGTTATGAATCAAGTGTGTCAGAAGACGCAGAAAAAGGGAAGAAATCGATTCGTTATCGCTTTCGAAGTCTACGATTTCAGTTCAACGTAATCGAACCTGACTGCTAGTGAAAAGGAAAGACCCCAATCAAAAGTCAAACATCGCAATCTCCGGTTCATTTAAACTTTCAGGTGTCATTCACAATTAAGCGCATCTCAGCGCCTTCGTTCGATTTTACGTAGTCTTTTTTCTCAGCTGTTGTGCCTTCGACGACGACATCCCTCATGCCTGTCAAAGAAAATTTTGCTCATAAATAACGGCTTCCTTTTTTTCTCGGTACATTCATCCCACTTTCTTTGAATTATTTCCAACGTTCGATTTGACGATAACTCAACCTTTTGGGAGGGACTGCTTTTAATCGATTTTATCAATATGAAATTTCCTAGTTTATGCTTCTTCTTTTCCAGTATATAAATGTAATTCGATTTATTAGTATTCATTGATGATCCAACTATTATACACACTACAACTATCTTTTATTACTATCGGTTGTAGAGAGCTGGACACCCGCCAAAATAATTTTTACGATGGAGAAAAGACTATGTGCAGTGTTTTATTTTGCACGGCTAATAAAATTCGGGACTGTTCGTCAATAACACCTTACTCAAACATTTAGTATTCGCGATGCATTCTAAAATGAAAATTAGTAGATTCAAGTATTAAGATTTTTTTCTTAATCAATACATATGTTATACCTCAACGAATTGTGATTGTGTGAAAGCCATATGAAATTGCAAAGTGAGAAAGGAAACTGACCTGCATGTCACTAATCGTGAGCAAACTGCCGCCTAACTTGTTAACAATCGGTTCACAAAAAAATAGCTAACCAAAAGAAGAAAGGCTGCCGTAATTCCGTTTACAAGAAGAAACAAACTGAACTTCAAAGCTCACACCTTGAATGGAATTTTAATTCAGTTTTCGGTATCATCTTTGACAAAACACTCGACTGCAAAACTCATATTGAATGAATTTCTGCTAAGTCTATGGTGAAAATTTAGTCATCTTGTAGACTCTGACAGCAATTACTACTTGAAACCCTAACTGAATTATTAGCTTTACCAGACGCAAATTTTACCAATTATCTTTTATGAGTCACTAGTACGGTGGCCTTTGGAAATCAGTACCAAGCCAATACTGCAAAAACTGCAGATACAAATTTACCTCGGGATCACAGATGCCATGAATAGCTGTTTCACTGCTGTTACGGTGGCGATGCTTAAGCTCATTCCTCTATATGGAGGAGAGAGGCGGAATGGAGATTTACTTAACTAAACCAAAAGCAGGTGGGTATTTAGAGATCCTTTCTATATCTCATGGATATGACATATACGTCTTCAAGGCACCTTTTTGAATAGGAACTTGTGACCGCCGAGATGTCTAAACGATGCTACAGCATCCCTATAAGAGGGAAGCATAAGGCTGCAGTTGAAATATTTGGGCCCTGATTTTGTTTGTCGCAATCTATGTGCACCTCTCCAATCATCTACTAAGCTCTAAAATCAATAACGTTTGAGGTAAAGTTGCCTGCAATTGTAAACAATCCCCCGCGCAGTTGACCAACAACAACAAGGTAACCCCGAGGCGGGTGCCAGAGTACGAAGGAGTGGAAGTTAACGGAATTGCCATCAACCTTGCTAAAGAAGGATCTGCGGCGTTCTTTGAGCCAGAACCATTTAATGCCATTAACAGTGGCCATATTATAGAGAGGATGTAGAAATGGGAAGAATAAACAAAGTCCTTCTGTTAGAGGCATATTCCAGAGCTGGAACATGCAAAAGATCCATCACCTTTTCTGTCAAAAAGAGCGAAGAAAATTCTCGAGCTACATAAAAAGATAGTCGCAATTCTTCTCAGTGGTCGCTGTTACTAGAGATACTTCTACATTTTGCGATTGTGCAACAGAAAATTCGGAGCACATACGTATGCGTAGGTGTACTTCGTTACATAAAGTATTTAGAAAGGACTTCAATGAAGTCGACCGAAACCTTATAGCCCTTCCAAAAGGCTTGATAATTCAGAGATCTCGTGAAGGTCGAAGTAATCGGAAGGCAGATCTTGTCGAGCGATCCACCCTACAATCTAATGTAATATTGCACTACCGTACTGTTTTGCGACTATATTATCTGTAATTGCGTTCTGCGTACTTGTTAATTAAATGAAACGAACTTATATGATGGTTATTTTTTATTGTTCTCTCATTGTGCGTTATTTTTTTCGCTAGATTATGTATCTAGTTCCTTTTTAGAGCAAAAGAAGCACTAGCCAAATTCCTCAACAATCAACATAACGCCTCAACCTCCCGGCGGCATTGAAATATGTGCAACATTTCAAACATTAACGTATCGAATATCGTGAATTAAAATATTGTTAAAATGTGAACAAAATAAAAATAATTAACAAATCATTGTCTGTGACGCCTGGTAAAGGACATATCTTGTTGACACTTCTGTCGACGATACCATCCAGTACCAGATGCCATCACTTCCTGGACGCAATTCTAGAATTCTGCCTAACCGCCATCTCATCGGAGGTAGATTTTTATCTTTGACAAGAACGATGGATCCTATTGCAAGGGCATTCTTCGAGTCTTTCTTCCACTTAACTCTTGTCTGCAATTTACTCAAGTAGCCTTTGTACCATCGGGACCAGAAATTCTGGATTATTTGCTGCAGCTTTGATACCGCTTTAAGCGGTTTTCTGGACTCTTCGTGTATTCTGATTTTGGTAAACTGACAAAGCTCTTGCAAATGAGAAAACTTCCGAGGATGAGAGGATCAAGGATATCAGGGTCGGTAGGAAGAAAGGGAACAAAGCGGTTTAAAATTTAAAATAGACTCGATTTGCTTCAAAATACTCGCATTTTTCTCAAAATTTAAATGAGCATTGCCAACAACTTGTTTTAAGTGATGTTTAACATTCTGTTTACCCGCTTTCCAGATACAACCAAAATTGGGCGACCGCGCAGGAATAAAAAGCCATGTTATTTTATCTTTAGCCAAACAGTCATATCTGCTAGAATTTTGAATTCGTAAAAACCTTTTAATTCCAACATCAGCGCCCACTAAATTCTTGCCATTATCTGAATAAGTATTGAGTGGTTTCCTCGTCTGTTGATAAAACAAAAAATATGAGTTCAGACATATCAAGTTACTCTTCAAACTAATCTCTTTACTTTTAGATAAACCTTTGTATTCTAGGGAAAGCTTCCCTTTGTGCTAAACGAATCAATGAGTTTAACTAATCTTGTAAATCGTTAACACGTAATATTGTCCCACATCTAGCGTCCCCCTATAGCATGCAATTGTAAACGTAAACAATAACCAAATACTCGCTGTAATTTCGTTAATTTCGAAAACTTGTCAAGAATATCGAACTTCTTATTAACCGTTATATATGTTACCAATTGCTCTTCAAGTTTAACATTATAATCAGTTTCTATATTGCCCTTTGAAATTGATAAGGTGTGATGCATTAGCCATAGTGGACCCGACCACAGTGTACTCTCCTTAGCCGTTGCACTGATGGCGCCCGCAAGATCAGATCAGCTGGATTTTCCTCTGAAACAACATGATTCCAGTCTTGGGGTTTCGCAAGTTGTTGGATTTCGCCAACTCGATTTGCGACAAACGTTTTCCAACGATTTGTCGAAGCTCTTATCCAAGACAGTGTAATCCTTGAATCTGATCAGAAATATTCTTTATCGAATACAACCTTCAGTGACTTATGTACCTTGCCAACCAGTTGGCCTTGAAAAAGCGTACTGCAAAGTTCTAATCAAGGCAAACTGATTTGTTCTATAGGTGCAACCTTACTCTTGACGCATAATAATTGATTGTGAGTCTGATAGCAATGTACCTAATTCAAGTAATGTTGCTCAGCCTTTCAATTTTAATCCTGTTTAGACTTCATTGCAGATTATTAAATTACCGACGTTTAACGGAGAATATACGAAGTGGGTAAAATTTAAGGATACGTTTCAGGCATTGGTGGGGAATAACACTGTCTCTTTCTTGAGGAACACAGGCAATATTTTCGTAATTGTCTTCTTCATCTTCTGCTACATCTTCCACAAATTGCGTTTTATGTGGTTGTTCCAATCGTTCCAACTCCAATCCTGTTACATATTCAAAAGAGAACATATTTTCTTCTTGAGCATTTACAATCAAATCCTTCAACGCATCATGCAACTCAAGTTCTAGAGACGTCAAAGGAATTACTGCGATTTTAGCTACTTGAAACGTTGCTAGTAACATGTTTAACACATTACCTATATTAATCGCTGCCATTGTGTCAAACTATAAATTTACACTGCGCGGAAAATGCTATTGATATATCATTCGGAACGACGCGACTACCTTATATATGCATTCCTACACCGGTATACGTGACACAATGCGTGTATTTCTTGTTTATTGATATCTATCTATCGTATTGAAGTTTTCATTGTTCAGTGTTTAATTCGATGTTTTATCGATTAAAGTCATTAATCTTATTGGTGTGCAATGTTACGCAGTTTGCCAGATTCTTCTTTGAGAGTACAAACTAAACTTCTTCACTTTCTTCCCTTTAGGTGTGTCTTTTATTTTGGTTACGAGGCTTATCTGGGCAGCTACTGGCTCAGTGTAAGAACTGATTATTAGCCATCTACACAATCAGTTGGAGGACTAGAGTTTTATGTTACTGGTTATGCATATAACAGTCTTTTTTAAACTGGATTGTGTACTAGCGTGGTTCCCAACCTTATCAAGTATTAATATCAATCAAAGGTTTCACCTTCGGATTGATGCTTTCTTTATATGTTTTCATCAGATGTGTCTGCTGCAGACAAACTGCTTTCGCCTAACAATATATAGCCGCGTATGACCAACACACCAACCATCCTTAAATCTCATGCGTCCTTATTCATCGAGAAGTACTTCTTTAACTTCAACAGGGTGCTTCGCTGCCTTTAGGGCTTTTAATCGATGCATTATCTATAGTAGTTTTTTGTTTATAGATTCGTCTTTGTTTAGAAAAAGTAGGACCGATTTACGAAAAACTACAAAATTTTATCCTTCAATTGACAATTCCAAGGTTCTTTTTAGTTATGTAAAGGTGAAATCAAGGGTATCCGATACTCTCGTTTAAGACGGTCAAAATTTGAATGGTGCTGAACAAAATAAATAAAAATAAAAACTAATTAATGCATTTACCAGTTATTCGAAAGTGGTACAAACACGACGTACTTGCTACTAATAACACTTTCTTTACCTTTAAAAATGTGATTGGTACATCAATCTTTATTAGTAAAAGCAAAACCATTACTTTCTGCAAACCGATTGAAGGCTGATTATCGACCCAGAGGGAATTCCTTAATTTTTGATCCGATATAGTACACCAGCCATATCACTACTACCACATCATGTGTTTAATTTTTAAAAACAACGGATGTACATTGCTGTGGATTATTTACTCCACGCTCTTCTTTCTCAATTAGAAAATTATAATTTTAATCCTTCAGTTCTCGCTCTACGTAGATCTTATTTGATTGGAAGAGCTATGTTGATATATTGATTTAAAAATGGAGTCAGTATGTTGATAGGTAGAGTGTCGAAGTCCTAGAACCTTTGGCGTTTGTTATTCTTATTATTTATTAATAACCACATCGACAATTTGCATTGCGGATGTCTATTATAGGCTGACGACTTCAAAATTTATAATGTGCAGGATTTTTTGTTGTAGTATCCAGTGACAAGTTTCACCGAATACCTTTAAATGTTATCTTATGTGGTAGAACTAATCCAAAGGTCAATTGCGTCTTATCGGAGAATGCACAACACAACTACTTTAATTAGATTAAAAATGAATAAAGCTGGAATAAAGGATCTGGGTATATTGTAGTATGGTAATACTCCATTAGTAAAATTACCAATAAAGAGATGTAAATCTTATAGAAAGCATTCTTTAAGAAATAGAAAAGCGTTGTAAACATATACACACATACACTTGAAACATTTCAAAATCTAGAATTCCAAAATACTATAACGACGTGCCGAAAAAAAAGAAATGGAGTTTGTTGATGAACGACGGAATGATGATCGACGAAAAAAGTGAGATAAAAAGTTATATAAAATACCAGGGTTGAAAAGAAGCAGACCACATCAAAAAAGAAGTTGTTGTTTACAAACGGCGAACAGACCAAAGGAAAAAGAAATACAATAAAAGGAAAAGACCAAAGAAAAGAAGTGAAGAAAGAATTCAAGAAAGAGAGAGACGATAAGAATTAGAAAACAAATTACACTTATACACACACTAGGTAATATTTTGATTATATTGTTCATTATTTTATTAATATAATACTAAAATTTTATAAATATTATTTGTAATAATTTTTGCTTTCTATACAATTAACTAAAATTCTCACTACAATATGATTGACTCCGAAGTACGTGTTAGAAATAGACATTGACTGTATTTCTACCAAAGCAACATGTATATTAGGATTTAATATTGAAAGTTTAATGTTTAATGCTAATGAAGTATATGTGTGATGATGCTTGTTTGGATATATTTTATTCGCTAGTTAGTATCAATCGTAGGTAGTGTAATGTTATATGGTTTTCTTTAAATCGTGCACCTGTACAAACTCTGGAAAGATCTAAGAAAATATGTAGTATCTATATTTTCGTCAGTATGGTCAATTCCAAATCATGGTTTAATTGAGTATGCGAACTTTAGTCAATATATGAGATGACTTCAGCGAAACTTGGCAACAGTTTGATTTCCTTGTAAGTTAATTTCTAGGAAGGTTCACAATTTCGTATCACTATACTCTTTTTACAAGGAAGTTTTTGACAAAAGCGAGGAATATTTAACTTAAGCCGTTGCATATATAATTTCTGTACTAATTGTAAATAATGCACCATAACGATGTCACTTTACAGAACGAACGAAGGCTTTTTCACAAATATTTTTGGAAGATAATGCTCGGCTAGTATCATATTCCGGCCTTAACTATAAATGGTTCTCTAATTGCAAACAAAATCATACCTTATTTAGATATAATTGCTAAACATTTCTTCTCCTCTCTTTGCTTCGGAAATCACCACTCTGTGAGCAGTAGTGATCACACCTCTAGAAAACAAGACAAAGGTCGCAAAACCTGGTTTACAGCTCTCCACAATTTATCTCTTTTACCCACATGCAAAACCTCGCCGAAGTACAGATCATGTAAGACAATGGTAACGTACTGTCACATAGCTTCTTTAGAAGCACTTCAACGCAGTACTCCACCTGTGGAAATAATCTGGTGGTTCTTCATCACATTCATTGACCAGAGATTTTCTTTAATCCTAATAAAGCTTCGAACGACCATGCACTGAGTACCTATGTTAGAAGTTAGTAAATAAAACTAAAAGCTGCTTGTTGTAAAATTATCGTTTTATTAAGACGTTATAATTAAGAAATTCTTAGTTTTAGATATGTACTGCTGCTACATGCTTAGTGTTGATGTTAAATTATTTCAGGATGTACTGTACATTTTACTAAAACGCAATTCAAATAAACTTGTTAAAAATACAATCCAATCAGAATTTAGTCGCTTTTTTTTTCTTTTCATGTTACAATTTAATCAAAAACTATTCCACAATAAGTTTATATATGTATGTACATATGTAAATACATGGATATCATAATATTCATATTAATCTTTCTATTATTTCTGAATCCTTTTGTAAACCTTATAGCTATAATTACGGTGGACAAATCTGTTTTTTAACGTTTTCATTCAGAATAAATTTAGACAGATACATTTAGGTAACAAAACTATGCTGAGCTAAACACTAGCAACCAGCTATTGTATTTACTCCTTTTACTATCTGATGCCCGTTTGATATTAAATATTTATCTCAGTCAACAGTTTCCAAGCTGTTTTGCCATGTACTTCGATTTGACCAGGTCGTATCTACAGCTAAAAGAGATATACGTCTGTCATTCACAGATGTTGCTATTGGCCTCCGCAATTCCGCTTTTCCTCCTCAATATTTCCCTCGACATTATTCGATAACCGAGAGATCTAATCCTCCCCTTGAAGCACTGGTTTATAATAATTTGTTTGAGTGTCTGTGTGTTCTATTTTTAGCACCAACTCTTAAACAGTTATGTAACCACTGAAGCAAGAAAACGCAATTAAGATTATTTGTTTTATTTATTTACTTTTTCGAGGCGTTGTTGAATTTCGTAGGACCGACTTCCTACTCGAACAAAAGTGCCAGTAGACAGGCTGCGCATTCCGATGTCGTTAAGAGGGAAAGGAATAGATTGATGTCAGGCAAAGGAAAAAAATAAAAGAGGAAAGAAATCTGCATTTATGCTATCATAAGAATAACCGACCAGAAATAGAACATTTCTTATTGAATTGATATAATTTATTGTTGTATATAGACTTTCCTTTAAATTTGATAGCTCATTAATTGAGTAGACATGAAATTCCTTTGGGCAGGTGTTCGTGCTGATTTTTTTTTAATGCTGGGTGTCGGTTTCAATTCAGATGATGAAGTACATGTACAACTTTTTTGAAAGTAGTTTTCCCAAGTTAACCGAAAAATAGTGACCATTTGTAATTCTTGCTTTTACCCAACATGAAAAAGGTAAATAGGCTCAATATAAATGTTACAATAGCGCACGATGCAATCCTGAACTGAAAAGGTAACACTGGTAAGTGTGTCTCACCGTTTTAAATTAAGCTATGTGGTTTTATAGACCGATGTAGTAGATATACATAAAATGTATTGTACGTGCTTTAAAAATTAATAGAAATCGATAAAAACATAAAATATTGTACGATATATACCTTATTGGTTTTATTTGGGAATAAAATATCAAAGAACACATTAAGTCTTATGGTTTATCAAGATTACACATAATTTATGTAATATAAGTGGATAAGAAAATAAAAACAGATATGTGATATCAATATGTTAAACTCATTTATATTTCTCAGAAGAGCCATTTTTTAAAATAATACATATAAAGAATTCAAACATGTACAAAACTTAATTGATTTATACTGACTTTACTTATTAATATTGCTTTTAGAAGAGGCACTAGTAATTGAGTCTTTTCACTCGTCCATATTTTGTTCATTAAAGAGAATATTTCTATTGGTGCATTGGTTCAAAGGCACCGTACATATTCAATAATTGGGCGAACGTTTTTGTGATTTAAATTATAATTTTTGTAGTTAAGTTGTTCAACCCACCGGTTTTCTATAGGTAGATTTGAGTTATTACATTCCAGAATCATTTCTATTGTAATTGTATTTCTATTGGTAACAAATAAAAACTCATCAATTTTTTCTATATTTTTTTGCATTCAATAAATCATTTATCATCAATAAGTCCATTACTTTTCAACATCTTTCCACTCGGGTACTTTTATCAAACATGCCCAATCGAAAATGTCCAAACCTTGATAATAAGATCTATTGTTCTAGGGTACTCCAGACATGTTTGATAAAAATTAGAAAGAACTGAATGTGACCAACATACATACCGTTCTTCTACGTCTCATTTTCTCGTAGCTTAGAAACTAACTTTCTGACACCGTGTGAAAGAAATTGCGTCCACCGTTTAAAAAAATGTTTCAACTGCTCGATTTCCTTTGCACCTTTAGGAGCAAAAATATTTGGTGCCTTGATTTTCAAAATAACCTGATGAAATGTGGCTGCTTATTCGTGGACAAAAATAAAGAAAAATTCTGACTTTGGGTTTTCGAAAAGCGATTTCAAAATATTGGGACATTTATTAATACTCAAAAATAACTCCCTAGGGGTTAATACATTTTCACAACCCGTTCCAATCCAGGCAGATCTATCCTAATAACTTATGACATTCAGTACCACTATCGTCATAAAAGTCTTTCAAACCTTCCACTCTAAGGGTGTAAATATAAAGGAAAGAATATATTTTTACAGTAATACAATTACGCCGCGTCTTTGGGAGCCACCAAAATTACAGTTCGTGATGAAAAGGCCACTATTTTCTCCGATATACTATGTTCGTTTAAAACATTCACCAAATATTGCACAATGATTTTCGATGTTTAACCTGGCTGTTCTTGGAGGTCCAGTAGCTTAATTTGCACACCTTTATATGGTTGAAAATCACGGATCAAAATGAGAAATATTTATTGAGATTCGTGATTTGATGCATCAGTGAAAATGGAGATACAGTTAGCTTCAGATATGTCGCATTGCGCGTAAAAGTATTCGTGATTATGACGTAAATATTTTCTTTATAATAAGGGGGTGAGGAATTGTTTCTATAAACATATATTTGTTATAGTGTTTCATATTAAAGTAGTAAAGTAGTTCAAGATTTTTCTAATCTAAATTATTAACGATATGGCTTCTTAAAATGTATGCATGGCGGATACAGGAAAGCAAGGGTTCATATTTGCACGTGTTTAATAAGTCTGTAAACTTTTATTCGAATTGGTGACTAACAGTTAGGTAGAGTTACTTGTTGGAACAACTGCAAAGGAAACGATACTCTACAACAAATAGAAAAGGGGGAGCATAAAACTAGATGTCCAAAAAGTGTATTTAGCTGGACTATCACGAAATCTGGAGGAAGACATTGTGTACGATCGAGAAGGATGGTGTCAGTGATTGGGACAACAGTACATACTATACTGCATGATTGCTGTGTGTGCACAAGTAATCCCAAAAGAATATAATAACATTGAACAGTTCCAAAAGTCTATCAGCCTTCTAGACGATATTCTGGAAAACAATAAAACATTTAGTCGACGTTTAATACCGATTGTCTTTTATGGTTGTAAACAACATTGAAGCGGTCCAAATGATTTCAATAAATAGTATAGGTGGTTATCTTGCTGGGATGAACTAGGAGCACATCAAACTTTTGATGAGGTTTAGGAAAACAGTTTGTATTGTTAGCTATTATTTTTCTGTAATATATGTACAAAGATATAAAGGATTCAAGACTTCCAGTATTAAGTTGTAAGTATAAATTTTTATTTGAGTTTTCTACAAATTTCAATATATCGTATGTATTCGTACCTTTACATTGTCTTGGTGGATGGTCATATAGAAAATAATTCATAGTGATACAGACGAAAAATTACAATTTGCAATTTTACACCATTAAATTTTCAACAATCAAAATTCATCTATTCCAGGCATGGGCAACCTTTTTTGTAGAAGTTTTATGCTGTGAGTAATCTTGAAAAATATACATTTTTGTAATATCCTTATGATTCATTATGAATTAAGTTTAGACGGGCCGTGCTAATATGCAACGAAAGAATTCAGTAGCGGGCCGGACAAACCTTACTCGAGGGCCGCATGTGGCCCGCGGGCCGGAAGTTGCCCATACCTGATCTATTTATTACATACTTAAAATGCAATTCTATGACTGAAGATAAATTGTGTTTCAAACAAAATTTCTGTATATGTATAGGGAAATTAAAAGAAAAGTACACACTGAATTCTCGGCACGTGCACATCCCTGGCGTTAATTTTATGGCATGCGACTGATGACTACTTTCTCGGCTTTGTAGCTATAATTTTTGTGTTATGTGGTTGAAATACGATATCGGAAATAGCTACAAGATATCGCTGAACGAAACACACGTACACGTACTTTTTGTACTGTGATATTTAGATACAGCAAAGCTAATATTATCGCAATACACAATAGCTTTTTATACAGAATTCCAGGCGCACTATTCTTGGTATCACAATGATTTGTTTACGAAAAGACCTAACGCAATGTACTGTGAGCACGAAAATTTCAAATGGTCAAGGAAATTCGATGATCGTGTTTGGGATTTGACTGAAATATGGTCATATATATGTTTTAAATATAAATAAAATATATTGAAAATATTGCTAAAATGTTTAGAATATGTCAAATATGTTTCAAAAATATTTTCAGTGATTCAGTTTCAAGAATAACAATAGTTTTATGAACAAAATCATCATTTGATTTAATGAAGCAAAGTTCATGGAGCAGTAAATTAGTTTTTAAAATTGATATGCACTTTGAAATTGCACCAATATTTTCCTCTTTAAAACTTAAAATAAGTTATTTAATAGGAACATTTTCTGCATAAAAACTAGCAGCTTTCAACTATGTTCCCCATCTTGTGATCATTGGTTCCGATACAAAGGAGTGTTAGGTAATTTTTCTCTGCAACACTGAATCCTCAGAGGAGATTTTAAAAATATTTTCTCTACGTTACTAATTAAACTATTAACTATAGGAAATGAATTTGTAGTATTTTCCGCTACTCTGCTTAAACCGTGTGGTAAACACGTCACGTGAATTAAAATGGAATATAGAACCATGTATGACGCAGCATCGGAAAGCATAAGCACAATTTTATTAGTTGGAACGATGTCGGGAAGGAAAAAATTCATGACAGTTTCAGTAATAAACCTAACCATTGTTACATGGTTAGTTTTTTCAATTCAAATCGAAAACACATAGGATTTACCAGGAGTGTTGTTATTTATACAACCTATTAATAAATTTGCCATGTAGCGTTCACAAGTATCTGTACTTTTTCCTTTAAAATACTTTCGCCAGGTGCAGTATTTTTGCAATGCTTTTGCAGAAATATTTTAAAATTTAGGTATGTAACTTATAAAGTGGAATATTAGCAGAAAGCAATGCCGGTTAATTCCGAACTAAATATTTGTTGTTCACTCTGATTTTTGGAGATGAACATGAACCTGCTAGTGACTGACCTACAAACATTTGCACTAATTTTGACTGACTTATTTTTTCTAACTTTAATTCATGAGAGTTTGTCGAAAGATGTTGAATAATTTGGGATTTTTCTCACATGGAATCTATAACAGAAGAAAATTATAGTAGAAAATGTATACACTCTTTTAGATATAAAAGAAGAAAATGATTTTGAAATTAAAGAGAAATTTTTTTGTTAATGAAAATAATTTTATTTAGCAATCCAAAATAAGTTTTCGAAACAATTGTATGGCAGACCAGAATTTGCAAAATAAATGTGTAATTTGATTTAAATAAATAAATAACATTTGTTTTGTAAAATTATCAACTTTACCATTCTACCCCACGCTTTTCAGAATACCTTTTCTTCGTTCAAAAGTAATTCTGGAACAGTCTGATGCAGGAGGCTACTATTGGAAAGTTCTAAAATTGTGCGCATGTAAGCAACTTCCATCATAGCTGGAAACGTGTGCATCGAAAATCACGAAACATGTCAGAATTATTTTTTCCTTCTTTTTCACATAAAAATACTAAATTTGAAATAAAACCTAGCACGTAGGAGTAACATAAGTTTAAACGAAAACATACCTTCGCGCACGACTCCTCAACCCGACGGGTAATTGTGCGCACGGATTGGGTGATGGTGCGTAGTTAACAACAATTTGAAATTAGAAGAAAATTTACCAACGAATCTATTAGTATAATATATTATATAATAATTATGGTGCAGAAAACTTCTTCCAAGATGGGGAAGAGTAGATATATCACGATTCTCCAGGAGCCTCTTACGCGAAGTAGATTCAGGAATGTTGAAGTGTGTTCCAACCTCTCTTATTTTCCTCTTATCTGTTCTAATAGCGTCCAGTGCCTTCTCCAGGGCCCACTCTTGAGAGTATGATACCTTTTCAGAACAACAGAAGCCAGACATCAGTATTTACTTAACGCATAGTAGCATTTGGGGAAATTGTGCGCAGCTTCCTCCCCATTGCGCACCATTACCCCAAACTTACTTTTCTCCAGCCTACTGCCTGTACAGTGTAGTAAAATAGCACACCTTTCGCCAGATTTGAAAGAATAAGTTGAGTACTAATGCCTTACCTTCTTATTTTCTGCAGGCACAAAATAATAACGAAGCTCAACAAAACATATATCTGCTCACCACACACACACACAGACGATCTGGCGAGGGGGTATTTTTAACCAATAAGAACTCACCTTTATTCGTTTAATTTCCACTTAGCAATTTCTTAGAAAAATGTAGAAACATAAATCGTAATCGTACAATGTAAATTTCCCAGAAAATCGTCCACTATATTTTTATAAAAATAACGCGATTTTCAAACGAAAAATATGTTAAATAATTTCAACTATGTAAAAATATTCGAAATATGTGGAGAAAAGCCAAAATATTCGAAATATGTAAAATTAAATTAGTGCTAAGCGCTTTTATTTACCTTAATTCGTGTAGATCTTAAAGTGTTCAATTGTACCGTTGATAGTTATCGATATGCAAAAACATATAATCCGGTCTCTGGTTATTATACCTTCTTTAAATACACTGCAAGAAAATAGTTCCATTTTTCAGTATGACAACTCTTGGATATATACATCTAAAATTGTCAAAGAATAGCGTGAAGAAGTAAATTTACAAACCTTATCGTGACCATCTAAAAGCCTAAATCTCCATCCACTCGAAAACTAGTAGAGCTGTATGAAGAAAGACATTGGGCGAAATTGTGAATATGGTAATAGAAATTAATTATTATATTGCAAACAAAGTTGGACCAAATATAAACATATTGCTAACGCCTTGTTGCATTTCTTCTATATACATATGTCCAATATTAAATTAATAATACATAGAAATACTGGAAAATGAGAACACACTTTATGTAAACAATCTTTTCTTGTAAATACGTCAATTGCCGCCGACCATCATTTTTTAATTGCTGAATTAAAATATTTCTTTTCCAGATTCATGGATAATAAACGTTGGTGATACCAGTCTCTACAATAAATGGAGTACATCTAGTTCGATGGTATGTATCTTCAAAAACTTTTGAAAGTGATAGATGCCATAATGTATGTATTCTTTCTGAAATGTGATACATGAGTAGAATTTGTTAAAAAGGTGGATGGCGTGTTATCGTTAAATGGCGTAAACCGGACTTACGCCCTTCTCCGAATTTTAATGTCGCATCTTGCATGTAAGTGGAGACGGAGACCGGTTTTCACTGCTTAATTTTCTTTTTTAAATATACATTTAGAATGCCTAAAATAGTTATGCAGAAAAAGACGATGTAATATCGAACAACCAATAACTACCTTTAATTTTTTTTATCAAAACGTTCGCGGCTTAAATACGAAAACTCACATTTTTTATAATAATATGCTTGAGTCTATGGCTTATGATATTATTATGATTAGTGATACTTGGGCTAATGAAGGTTTACTTAGCTCCGAACTTTTTTCGGATGAGCATCTTGTGCTTAGAACTGATAGGCAAACGCGCGGCGTTGGTATACTTATATACTGGATACTGACTGTCAGGGATTTCGGTGATTACAGGGTTGAATTGCTTTGTGTACAAACACGTTATATCCATTTGGTGATTAATTTTATTTTAATTTATATACCTCCCGATGTTGCTGCTTGTATGTATGATGAACTATTTGATAAACTTGAGATGCTGGGTTTGTTTGATACCCTGTTTGTTTCTGCTGGCGATTTCAATATCCCTGAGTTGGAATATGCCGGCCGTGCGAGATCTATCAGTGTTAGTAAGTTTCTTACTAGTACGAAAAGTTTTCAAATAAATACTATTTTGAATCGCAATAATCGCTTCCTCGATTTGGTTTTCTGTTCTGATGGCTGTCGGACCAATGTTGAACGTGCTGAGCTGCCACTTGTAGAAGAGGATCCTGGCCATCCTCCGCTTTCATTTACTGTTACTTGGGACGCACCAACTAATAATCTATTTCAAACCTCAGATGCCCCTTCTTACAATTTCAAGGCTGCTAATTTTGTTGAATTGTATAGCTTGATTTTAGATAGTGATTTGATGACTGTCGTGCAATATAATGAGGTTAATTTAGCATGTAGTTGGCTTTGTGATATACTGTATAATTGTTTTAATTTTTTTGTACCGCTTCATGTGAAACCCAGGACATCATTTCCAAGTTGGTTTTCGAGTACTACTAAAATCCATTTAAAACTAAAAGACATTATCTAAATATGTAAGAAAACAGGTTTGAAATTTTATAGAGATAAGTTCAGGGAGTATAGGAAATTGGTTAGAACAAGCATTGGCACGGATCGTCAGACTAGCTGGAATATTATTGAGGCAAACATAAAGAGTGACCCAAAGAAATTATTTGATTTCATAAACTCTTTGAAAAACCAGACTCGTATCCCAGGATCCATGTTGAGTGCTGAGAACAATATTGTTGATTCTCCTGCTGACATTACTAATGCTATTGCTTCTCATTTTCGATCTGTTTTCTCAGACTCCAACATACAGAGCTCTCCTGGCGTGTCCTCGTCGATTGATTATCCATACTTCATATTCAGGGTTTTTGATGAAGCGGATGTGCTCTGTGCTATCAACCCTTTAAAAATTCTTTCACACTGGGCGCAGACTCGATACCAGCTTTTTTAATTAAGGTTTGCAGAAATGTTTTGATTACACCTTTGCTGCATATTTACAACTTGGCACTAAAATCTAAAACGTTTCCTAATCTCTGGAAACTTTCTCGAATTACACCTGTTTATAAATCTGCTGGCAAAAATAATATATTAAATTACCGACCCATATCAATAATATCAAATCTCTCTAAAATATTTGAACCAATGTTATTTAAATACATCTCTAATCATGTCCCTAACAAATTATCAATCACCCAGCATGGTTTCATTAGGGGAAAATCGACAGTTACCAATTTATGCACATTTGTTAATTATGCTTCAGATATTTTGGATGGTCGTGGCCAACTTGATACCATATATACTGACTTTTCAAAGGCCTTTGATCAAGTGCCGCATTCACTTATTCTTCGCAAAATGCATGGTTTTGGATTGTCTAACGATTTGATTTCTTTACTCCGTTCATATTTGACAGAGAGGAAGAACTTTGTCGAATATAATGGATTTCGTTCATTTACATATATTTCTGGTAGCGGTGTGCCTCAAGGCTCTGCCCGTGAACCACTTTTATTTAATATATTCATCAATGATGTTTCCTCAGTTATTGACTCGGAATCACTTATTTATGCAAACGACCTAAAATTGTTAAGGTCTATTGAAACTCATAATGATTTTCTCTTACAAAAGGACCTTGATGCAATTGTTTTGTGGAGTCAAGAAAACTTTTTTAATTAAATATTGATAAATGTAAAATTGTAACCTATTGTCGTAAACCCCGTTATATAAGCTTTAATTATACTATCAACAATGCTTCTTTGGCACGTTGTGAATGTATTAGGGATCTTGGGGTATTGTTTGATCAGAAACTCACCTTTAACCCTCATGTGATGAGCATTTGTGCTGATGCCATAAAATTGCTTGGTTTTCTTACACGCAACACTAAGCAATTTATTGGTAATAATGCGTTAATTAGTTTTTACAATGCTTTCATTGTGCCCAAACTTGAGTATGCCGCTCTAGTCTGGAGTCCGGTATACAGTACATATAAGAACATGATTGAAAAAGTCCAACGTAAATTTTTCAAAATTTTGCACTTCCACAGGTATAAAACATTCTTACCTCACGACTATAGTTATGAGAACATACTTCATAAATAATAATAATGATTCACTTGAAGTTCGTCGTGTACGAGCACAAATTTTATTTATTTATAAGTTAATTCAAGGTACTGTATCAGATGCTAACTTGCTGTCCCAATTAGCGTTTTATCTGCCTAGGTCAAATAGCAGAACACAACAAACTTTTTATATTCCATCTTCTAATACGCTGCACCATTCTAATGCCCCACTGATATCAATGTGCAGAAGTGTGAATACGTACTGTGCTGATGTGGATTTGTTTAACATAACATATATTGCCTTAAAGAGTCTTTTGCAAAATAAGTTACTTCAATTCTTGTAATAAAATTATTATTATTACTATTATAATTTTATTTTTTTTTAATTCTCTTTCTTTAAGTTAGTGCATATTAGTTTAAGAACCCTCTCATATATATTTCGTATTAAAATAAAATTATCCTGTAATTAGTTTAGTTTAAGCTGTTGGATAATAAATCATTATTATTATTAATATTATTCTTAATGGTACACGTCATACACCTTTTTGAGAAACTCCATACATAAGTCGTAATTGTTTTGCTATTTTGGTTGGCCTTTTTAGAATTAAAAAAAAAGAAGAATTGCCTCGTTAACTGTAAAACTTTTTTAGCTATATTTTCCAATTTGTCGAAAAGTCGTAGTTCAATAAATGTAACTTTGATGCTGTCGAATAAATTAAAGTAAAATTTACACAATTCGTGTACATAGTTATTGATCGATTTGGGACAATTTATTTTGTTTTTCGATTTGTTAGAAGAGGAAAGATAGTTATAATGTAGACAACCCTCTTAATTTCATATAAATGCATTGTATGGGTTACCTGTATTATTTATTTGTAGTTTGACGTCGTTAGCTTTGTATCTAATCAAAAAACAAAATCTTCAATTTATGTTTTTAGGTAGTGTTCATATAAAATAATCAGTAAACGTTTTATATTACATTCCACTAACACTCGAATTCTGTTTTTAATCATTTTCAAAGAGCATAACGATTTCAATTGAAAGAAAGGTATTATATATGTATTGGTGACTTATAAGTCTTTTATTAAGGTCACCCAAATTTAGAAAAATCGTGCTTCATTGATACGTAATCATTAGAAATACACTGCTTAAAGCAATTAACGGATATTTAAAAATACTACATGTAAAAGATGCTTTGATTGGTTGCGTCTCAGTACCATGTACGACTTTTTCTGTGGTTTGTGATGATTGTAAAGTTTGTTACCCAAATTGAAATAAATTCTTCTAATATTTGTTCGTAGTTTATAAATCAAATTGGGCACGTTTCCAATTGTAAAGTCAACATAATAGAAACATTTCTTGATTCACAATTCTGTAAAACAACTACGCAAATGTTGATCGTTACATTGACATTTATGTTGCCATCTTAGCAAATTAATAACAAAAATATGCAATGTCCGTTAATTGTTTTGAGCAGTTCCCAACTTTTGCTTAATCGATAACAGTCTTTGGGATTGAAATTATTGATATTTAGCATTACTTTAATAATTCCTTCAGTTAGTAATAGTGATTATTCCTGCCAAGAAGCCTGAGATCGTAGTCGTTGGGGGTATTTCTTCTAGAGGGATGTTCAACCACTGTTGATTCTTTTCAACATCTTTTCCAGCCTCTGTTTGACCAATATATGCATGATGCATATTGGCATTACAGCGTTCAGTCAAATATATCTCGCGCAGTAGCTCTGTACCGGTTTTGTTCTTATTGGCAGTTCAGCGACGAAGTGCATTTTCCTGCTGTTGGTTCAATACATCGAGTTTCCACACACAAAATGTTTTATCTAGAAGCCAACTCTTCGTCAGTGGGTCCCACATATTGCAGCAGCAGAAAGGTGAATACATGGCATGGACTTAAACATTTTGTACTACTACTACTACCTGTTATTGCATTTCATTATTATCCAATCCGTGTGTAATAAAATTTTGTTTTGTAATAAAGAGCGCAATTCTAATCTTCAGTTTGCTTTCTATAGAGACTATAATAATATCCTGTGAAATTTTCAAATCAGTAAGCTTGACAGCACATAACTTTTATATAAATTTTCAAGTAATTTCTATAATAGAAGCGTGAAGCACAATCCAACTTCGAATTTCATGATTGTTATTCCACACAAAAACTAAATGCATTCATTGAGTAGACGTGACAGGTGTACAATTTTTAAACGACATTAAACTAACCTGATGATGCTGGATTTGCTATTCTAAGGCGGTGCAATGCGTGAGTCTCCCTGAATAGAGCTAGGCCGGATGAATACTTAACCGAATAAAGAAATTGTGATGCGTCGGTATACGAGTATATGGGAATTATCGCATTTACTGCCTGCTCCTTCAAAGTCCATTTGGTTTCATTGAACGTGCACGGCGTGATAATCGGAAACGATATGTGGGGTCGTGGGTCGGCAATTGCTATTCATACATATGTATTTAAATTTCTTAGACACTCGTTTACTTGCCTTCAGTTTACTTTAGTTACCGGGATTGCATTGATGAGTGGAAGTGCGAATATCTACTGTCGTTGGTGCTTGGTAAGTCTATTAGCAATTTTTTTATACGTATTACACATTCGTTGATGATGCAACAATTATTCTAAATATTGAGAAGAAGAATATATGTAGTGATGCTTGCGCGATTTCTAATCATGTATGTATATTCTAATCCCCTAGAATTTCTGTTTTGCAATCGTACACGTGTTGTGATTTGAAAACAATGAGAAAAATTCTGCTACTGAAGTGTATTCCTATAGTGTTTTACCCTGTTTTACGAGATAACATACCACTTTAAAAACCAAAGCAATAACGAATACTAATTCCAAATTTAAGAAGTGCAAAATGATGGAATTTATACGTAAAATACTTTACTCTTATTTAACCTACCATCCTATATTGTTACATATTTTAGACAGGATTAATGTTAGCTACAGATATATGAAATGTAGTGTCAAAATAAGAAAAAATCCAAGTAGGATTGAACTTAAATAGAGAAAGCCTTTATTATAGAGGATCATTATTTTATTAGTTTGCCGTGATTAAATAAGATGTTTCCGTTTATAGTTTGTGGGAAACATGTGCGGTGTGTCATCATGTAGATGGACTTAATATTTGGCCTTGCTTCGTTTTTTTTTCGATTTTTAGCAAATAAATGCTTGTGTATCGTAAAGCATTGCACTTTCGACAATTTTGTAAGTGGACGATCGCAACATGGTTAATAATACCGAAGGAATCGGTAATAATTTGCTTCAAAACACTTTACAAACGAACTACTTTCGTGCAAATTTAGTTCATCTTGCATTATCCAAACACTCCATTGTTGTTTCGTTTCAGGCTTACATGAATATTTCCAAGTTTTATCACCTATAACAATATTAAAGGACAAATGCGAAACAGCACATTTTATTGCTCTCAAATTTGAAGTAGGACGATTAAACTTTTGAGGCATTTTCTCGCTTAATTTGGCACGAGCCACTTTTCCTATATCGCTCAGATTGTATGGAATCCATCGGGCACATCTTTTAGCAGCTAATTGTTTATGAAAATTGTTAATATCTGTTTCGTAGTAATGCCAACGGTCGATTTTATTTCATTATATGCCACATGTCGATCACTAGTTAATGGACGATCTTTACAAAGCATTATATCTGAATATTAATTCTGAAAACCAGTAATAAAGTATGGTTTTGTATTGTGCCGGGTCACCAAAAGCCAAAACGATGTCAAGTGTCAATGCTATTCTAGACGTAAAATTGAGGTAATAACACTTACGATATTGTATATTTACACAACAACGTATGTAAAAGCTAGAGTCTTCTGCACGTGATTCTGCTACTACGAGAACGATCCGTAAAGTGAGTATCGGTCCGCCCCACTCCCTCCTCGTCCCAAGTAAGCAGAGAGAATGGTTCGAACATTCCTTCGTGCTGTTTTGGTCGTTGCAATTGAAAATTCTGGCGACTGTGAATAGCGTGCTCTTATCCGACTTCTGTGTGCCAAGAACATGAAGGCGGCTGAGATTCATCGTGAACTTTGTTCTGTTTATGGGCATAGTTTTTCTTTATGACAACGCCTGTCTGTTTATGGTGTAAACGTTATGGGTGACAGTGTGGTTATAAGATGGGGCTGTATGTTTCGGAAAGGACGAACTGATGTCCATGATGAAGAACGGTGTGGAAGGCCTAATGTTCTGACGGGCGACCTTCTGGGTAATGTCGAAGAACAAATTGGTGAAAATTGACTATTTACAATCGTAGAACAGCCTTTCCCTCTAATTTCACGTACAGTTCTGTTCGAGGTTGTTAATTCACAGGCGGCAGGGTTCTATGAGCAGGGTATTAAAAAACTGGTTCATCGCTATGACAAATATCTGAATGTTAATGAAAACTATGTAGAAGAATAGCTGCAAGCAGTAGCTTTAAGTTGTATGTAATAAAAACGTCTCCAGTTTTGGTGCCTTTGCTAATAACCAAACGGAACTTACTTTACGAATCGCCGTCGTAGAATCAATGTGCAACTGTTTCAAAACGGAGACATATTTGTCAATCCTTAATCTATAGTTGATCTCACTGTATGCGAATCCAACGGTAACATAGGCATGCTTCTCTGCCCCACATAACATATTACTCGCGCTGTTTAGTAAGTTGGTGACTTCTAGGGATTTGTAGCTAACATCTTGTACGTGGGCTCTTCAATTGAACTTACTATTTTAATTTCGCGTTTGGTGGTATTTTTGCATTTCGCGTATGATTTAAAATAACAATGGCATTCAGTTTGTTTTTTCAATTTTCGAAAGTGCCTTTCTCCACGGAAATTTCTGTATCATTTGTATATTAAACAATTGTTGAGGTTTAGGTTATCAAATCATTAAAATACGATGGCCAAATGTAAAAGGGATCGATCTTTGGTGCGGAAGGTCCGGGGTTCGATTCTCGGTCGGGGTACACTTTCGATAACTTGGATTTATTTGGGAGGATTGGGACGAGGCACATCCGAGAATCGAACCTGCAACCGCCGGAGTGCCTAGCAAAATAGCTTCCAGAGGGAGGAAGAGACAGAAAAAGTGGCCAATCCCTGAGCTACGGCGTTATTGACGCTTCCAAGTCAAATTAACTTGTTTTTATTTGAACTCATGATTGTTTTACATTTTTACATTTTACAAGAAATGGATACTTTTGCTAGTATTATGAATCTTAATGACTTTCAAGGATCGCTGCCTTTTCTATCCTTGAACCTGCTTCCTTTCACTAGAATTTTGTTTGTTGTACGCAATTATTCTTGTTGTGTGTGAATAAATCTCGAGTTTTAATTATCAACTCCGGCTGTACTAACTGGTTTATATTTGACCAAAAACTTTTCATGTAATATTTAAAAATGTTATTTGTAAATACTAATTAATTGTATTAACTTGTAAAAAGATAACTAAATAAACAAGATATTCAAATATAAACGGATGTTTTTAAATATTTATGTACTATATATATACTGTGTGTCTAGCTAAGTTCGCGACAAATGGAAAACTTTTATTCTTGGGTTTATGAAAAAAGGTTATTCTTTATAAAAAGTCCTGCTTCATCCAAAACTTAAATTCAAATTGTCAGATTTTAATATTTGTTAGTCATATACGAGATATGACAAAAAATATGAAATTAGTATAAGAGTAAAGTACCTTTATTTTCAATAATACTTAAAATGTTATAAGGAATAGTTGTTCAGAATTGGAAATTATACAATTTAAATACAGCATTTACACAAAAGAAAGCATTGAAAATGTTACACAAATGCTTGAACATATCCGCCTTCTCGTTCCATACATGTAACGGTTCTATCACAAAAATGCCTTAAAACCCTTCTAATTGTTTGTGGAGTTATTTTACGGATTTGTTCTCTAATATCACGTTCTAGATGGCCTACATCCGTAAACGGCGCTTGAATATAAACATGTTCTTTTAAATAACCCCACAAGAAAAATCAAGTGGGGTCAGATCTGGAGACCGAGGTGGCCAACGTATTTAAATTGTATTTAAATTGTATAATTTCCAATTCTGAACGACTATTCCTTATAACATTTTAAGTATTATTGAAAATAAAAGTACTTTACTCTTATACTAATTTCATATTTTTTGTTATATCTCGTATATGACTAACAAATATTAAAATCTGACAATTTGAATTTAAGTTTTGGATGAAGCAGGAGTTTTTATAAAGAATAACTTTTTCATAAACCCAAGAATAAAAAAGTTTTCCATTTGTCGCGAACTTAGCTAGACACACAGTATATATATATGTATATATATTTTTAAAGGAAGTACATCGACCGTACCAGTTAGGAAGTAAGAAGAGGATTAATCGGGTCAGCGGTCACTCAGCGGTCTGTAGTGGTCTTCAAAGAATGAAGAAAGGAGCTGCTTTGTTTAAAATTCTCAATATTTCGTCCTTTATTTTGAACTTATTCATGAGAAATACTAAAAAGTACAAGTCAACAAGGAAAATTCAACACACAATTGAAAATACTCACAACTGGAGGTTTATGTTATAAAACCTAATCAATAAAATTCTTGTACAAAAAATAAAAAGCCAAAATTGGCATATTAAAATTAATTAAAAAGTCTTTTGAAAATTTTTAAACATGTACTGGTTGAGAATCAATTTTATTCTGACCAGGAAAATATAAAATTTATCTGCTTGCAAAGGATCGCCGTACTAATGAGAATAAAAAACAAGCGACAAAATAACAGAAAAAACTATGTTTTATTACGAATGTGTTTCTGAAAATATATACAGACTGACTCCTCCAAGATGGTGTAATACGTAGGAAAATTTATATGTTTTAAACAATCAAGAGAAGTTGAATTAAAAAACAGGAAAGAAAACTTATGTGGGCAGATCCATAAACTTACAATAGATATTGCTGAGTTGATTAGTGTCAGTTTTAAAATTAATATTATTTGCAGTTATCTTGATGTGGTACATTTCTAAAAACAATCTTTTTGTATAATTACTGTTGACTTCAAGGATTTTTGGTTGGTCAAAATCAAATGAATGGCCTTGTTCGAGACAGTGTTTAACTAAGGCACATGATCTTTTTTTGATTAAACAGTCACTCTTATGCTGAGCGGTTCTGTATTTCATCCACTGGGATGTTTGAGCAATATAACAGCCCTCATAATCAGCACAAGGGATGTTATAGATGGCATGACTAATGAACAGTGTGGGTGTTTTATCCTTTAAAGTTGTGAACAATTTTTTTATTTTTATAGGATTGTACTTTGGTATTATTATTTGTGGAAAGGGCTTAAAACTTTTGGTTAACTTTTCTGTGAGACCCTTGATGTAGGGTAAGCCTTTATATTTAAAGATAGCAGGATTCTCTTCTGTCGGCCCATCATAAGTATTCGAATTATAAATGAGTTTATGTAATATTGGTCTGAGGTAGCCGTTGTTCGCAAAAATTTTCAAAAGTAAGTTAAAGTTTTCGTTTTTGAACTGATCATTTGAAATATGTAAAATTCTGTTTTTCATCGCAATGACCGTATTGTATTTTTGATTTAATAGATGATTAGAATGATAAGTAATAAATCTGCCCGAAGCAGTAGATTTTTGGTACCAGTCCAAAATCAAATTGTTATTAGTTGTCCTAATGACTTTTTGTCAAGAAAGGGAATACTTCCATTGTTCTCTATCTCTACTGTAAATTCAAAATAATAAATAAAGGACGAAATATTGAGAATTTTAAACAAAGGAGTTCCTTTTTTATTCTCTGAAGACCACTACAGACCGCTGATCCGATTAATCCTCTTCTTACTTCCTATATATATATCCTTCGTATACTCACGCATACGGTCTGTGAGACCGATTTATATAGTGTAGTATACGTCTTTCATTTTGACGTGAGTATAGGAAGGTTAAATATATATATATATATATATACTGTACTAGTACGTGGATAAAAAATAAGGCATAACAATTCTGAGTATTCAAGCAGAATTTATATCTATATAGATATAGATACATATTCTCAAAGAACACGTCCTGATGCAGGATTCCCACTGCAAGGTTGCCAAGTTAGATATGAATGTAAAACAATTTAATTTTAACGAACATTAAACTGCTTCGAAAAAGATATCTGCCTTAAAGAGGTCACAAGTCTGTAACAATAAAGCTGTTTTACACAGATGTTCAACCTTGTTTAGCAAATGGTAAGTTTTTATGTGCGCACATCGTTATACAGTAGTCTATTATTGCTGCTTACTGTTTTTACGCAGTATTAAGGTCCATTTAATATTTGTAATGCTATGTTTATTCTGTCGGAATAAGAAGAAAATTTCTTAAACGTGATTTAACAATTTTTCTTCAATCACATTATTCTCGGAGTTCTCTTATTATTAAGGTTCGACAAGCGAGTGCATGATAAGTAAGGTTCGACAAACAAGTGCATGATAAGTTGTGTAAACCGGACTGATGCTGTCCCTCCTCCGAATTTTAATTTTGCGCCTTGTAGATAAGTGATGACAAGCGGTGCAGGGGCAGCGTCAGTTCGGTTTACACTACCTAATGATAACTTATCATGCACTCGTTTGTCGAACCTTAATGATAAGTTGTGTAAACCGGACTAACGCTGTCCCTCCTCCGAATTTTAATGTCGCGCCTTGCACGTAAGTGGAGACAAACGGTGGAGTGACAGCATCAGTCCGGTTTATACTACCTAATGATAAGTTACCATGCACTAGTTTGTCGAACTTTACTTATTATTACTATCCTATGAAATGCATAGCTATGTAACTAACTAATCCTAAGGCCCTTTTCTGCCCTTTCGAGTGCAAGGCGCTAGCTTCATAGCTATGTACTAGACTGTTATTATCAGTGAAAAAGTGGCTAATATCATGAACATCTTTTTATTACAGTAGAAAGTACCTTTCTGAAAACTTTTTTCCCAAATATCCAATAATTGCAACCATAATTTCATCTATAGGTGGCTAGCCTGCATTATATGAGTAAATACCTGCATATTAGGAAATATTTTGTACTGATTTGGTACTGACGAAAATTATTTGCTATTACGAAAACGTTGGTAGGTGGTGATGTGAATAAATTTCGGTTTTCATGGTTGGTTTTGTGTTTGGTATTAATAACTTTCGTACATACATGAATTAAGCAAATTTTAGAACTGATAGTATATCACATCGGTAAAATTCCTTACTACACAATTATTTATTGTATCTGGTGACACGAGTTTCACTAGCAGTGAAGCTAGCTCGAAGATACTATACTAATATAATTTATACATGGCATGAAATATACCAAATATATTTAGACCAATACACTAATTGCATACAGCGACATAATGTTTAAAGTTTCAGTAAAACTTATCACTAGACAATTCTTAATTAAATTCGGTGACACGTGTTTCGCTGGTAACGAGGCTAGTACCTTCGAATTGTATCTTACCGAATAAATCGCGATTTCTTAAATTTTATTTATACAAACTAAACTTCTCGCTCTCCTATCAGAAACTGCTTATTCTTCTACCTACTTTCTATACTGAAAGATTATCCCCAGAAAGGATCGTTTGTTACCACAAATCGCATGGGGTGGCCCTGGTCGTGTTAGGCTTGCGGCAGGTATTTCTCCCGGCGAAACAGGGGTCACCGGATTTAATTAAATAACTGTGATGAGAAGTTTTATGAATGTGTTATAGTATCAGTAATACTGTACCATAATAATATGTATATATATATACATATATATATCTGTAGCTTAGAGGTAAAGGATTGTATCTCCATTATTGTATATTTAGAGAAAACAAGGTTTAAAGCTTTATAATACAGAAAGAGGAATATTTTTAGTAGAAATAGAATAAACCTCTCATTTGGTTTTTTGAACATTTAATTAAGTAACTAATTCAACTATTTTATTACGCTTCTGATACGTTGTAAAAAATATTAACTCGATATTGACAAAAATTGGAGTTACGATTCTTTACCTCTAATGTACAGATATGTAATGTATACTTACTGTCAACAGTGCTTTGGTTTGTTTCGTGAGGGCGTTCAGTTTCTTATTTTCGTTTTTTGGGCGTTCGCTCGATATCGTTGGTGATACTTAATTCCTCCAGTTTTCTTTTATACAAATATCAATAGTAATAGGTTTGTTCGTAGACGATTGGCAACTGTCAGAATAATTTCTTACAGAATTGCAAATTTTTGGTTTGAGACATGCGGAATGGCAAGCGCCAACTTTAGTAATGTTGACTCCCAGATTACTTGTTAATCTGTGGTTATCCATTCCATGATCTCTCCCACATCTGTACGTTGACGATATTCATTTGTGAATATGTGTCGTTTTTGTTGTTTCCTCCACATTCTTACTACATTTAGATAAATAATACTTCAAAAGACCTACAAAAACTGAGTTTTGCGCCACCTTCAGGACAAATTACGCATTCCTTCTTCTCTTTTATGTTCGTAGAGCATTAAATTTAGGACAAATTTGCAACTGTTTCCAGTCGGGCATGCGCATTGAATATTAGTTGCCAACGGTTTCCAATTTACTCTACGAACAAACTAAATATCTTCTGTAAAAAAGGGTAGCATGTAGAATAGGTATTGATAGAGACATCTATCAAGTGCTCTTTACAACTGATTAGTTTGTTGGGAGACATATTAAGCAATTGTAGTCCAAAAGTGCTAAGTATAATACACCATTCCTAATATTTGCATTGCTTGAAGTGTGTTTTCTACAGTTCCACAAAGATGAAAGGCGTAGGACCGTATTCCAATTACTGCATATCCCACATCGATTAATAATGGCATAACCTAAAAAATATCCTTTATATAGAAAGTAGAAAAAGTATTTTATTGTTTTTGGCGGAGTAAATGCAATGGATTTATATGACTAATTTCGGCACAATTTTGTTTCAATTTGTGTAAAAGAATCGAAAACACGTTACAATTAAAAAGAAAGGGTGCAAATGTTGGAAATTCTGTACCATACTTTGCACTTTTGGGTTATGTCTTGCTGTAAGGGAATATCTTGAGACTTTTTCTCAGGGAGTTCAAAAACCAAATTTCACTGTAATTCAATTCAAAATATTGTAGCCTTCACTCTTCTTTATAAACGAAGTTCATATTCATTCAGTTTTTCACACAATTATTGGTAATAACTAACTTCCTATTCCAAATCTGAAGAGGCTATGGATGTCTTTCGATACCAAGAAGAATAAAACTGAAGCTATGACATAGTATGATACAACATTTTGTACCGGTTTAGATGAAATCTATATTAATTATTAAATTGATACAACTACAATTGGGCATCATATCATTATTTGCCATCATTTTATTGTTGCACATAGAAATCTATTCCTCGGCTTAGCTATTATAATGAGAAGATTATCAAGACAACAGCATAATTGTTGAAATCAAACATAACATACTGAAAGAAACAACCTTTCAAACCTACGAAATTCACCCAAAACAGAATTTACTCTCTGATTCAAGGCAACGAATCAATTATTAAAGTTCATCTGTTTGTGCTTACTGAAATATGGATTCACTTCTTCAAGTTTCCGAAAGTTACTACATTAACAAATATGTATGTACTCTATGTTGCATTTTGATAACGACAATGTGATGCTTTTATGTTAGGTTTATTTTTACGTAGATCAAATTTGAACAATATTCTGACTTTTCAAACAGAATACAATTGTGTTGAAAATCCTTCCCATCAGCAATAGTAATTTTCGGAATATTCTTTTATTTAAATTTCTAAACCACTTTTCATTTTAAAACCGAAAGGAGATTATCGTCGATGGGAAAACAGAATGTGATCGAAAATTATTAAGAAAGGGCCGCGCTTTTACAACTTCTAAAAGGAAACTTCTAAGTATATTTTCTCCCATATCCGCGTTACTCATTTTTAAAGAAATATTACAAAGTTTCGACGGCGTTCGCTGCGGAATATAAACTTCGTCAACAAATGGAAAGTTATTTCAATTGTGAATACGGTTCCGGAACGTCGAAATGTAGAATTAAATTAAAATAACTTTTTAAATTACCCTTCGATTGGTTGACTGCCGCGTTACACATTGAAAAACACATTACACATTAAAAAGTCTTCGAATTCTTTAAATAGCTATCCATTTGGAAATTGGAAGTATTGATTGAGATTCACAAAACATCACTACTGTATTACTGTTTCTTTGCCTTAATTTTGAGCAGCTATTTTCTATCCTCTGACAAAAGTTTTATGGCTCTACTGCAGTTTGCATTTGGCATTATTATTATTCAGACCTTTGGTATTAAGTAATATACAAAGCGGTGTTTATCTAAGTCCTCTGTATTCCACACATATACGCAGACCTTTGTTTGGCGTTATTTTGACGTGTAATTAAATTATAGGTTGAACGCGTCTCATGAACGTCAGCCGCCTTTCATCCTGAGTATATGCGGTTTGTTATACGTGTAAGAAGATACCTGTCTAAGTAATTAACTTTATTAATGCATCATCACGCAATTTTGGTTTGACGTAGTTGTCGTCTCGTTCTGCGCTTCTCTTGGGAGTGTGTACACGCCCCGCGTACGACACCCTTGCAAATGCAAAGTTTCAACCCCGAGGGTGAACACGGAATTCCACTTCAGTATCATCCGGACACCGCGGCTCTCGATGTCTTATCTTCCCCTTGTCGCTGTCATTATTATTACCGCCCTAACATTTTTGAATGACGGCTGCTACACGGTTTGTTCACTTCTTTAATATTTGAGAGAAACTATAAATATTATACTACCGCACTACCTAAGGTGTTCGGCTTTCTCTCGTATGTCTGTTCTAATAAATCTGTTCTACTGTTATGTTGGGAAAGAAAGAATTCGTTTAGTTTTAAACGTCCATGCAACATAGAAACTTATGTTAAGTATATTTTCATTATTTGGAGTACCTACAATTTAATGAAGAAATTATTTGTAACACTTCTCCCTATCTTAAGCATTAATACTGCTTATTGTTTGTATGAAAAGAGTAAGTGCATATTGTAATGATGAAATAAAAAACTACAAGTGCAACATTTACGTATTATGATTACGATACCAGAGTGGCAGAACCAAAGTATGTATTAGAAGATTTTACTATTAGTAAAACTGCTATTAGTAGCAAATTTAACTCAATTGAATACTAAAAGACATTAGCCAGTACTGCTAGCTTTCACTGATGTCTTAACCCTCCGTCCGACAGATATTCTAATATCTTCGGTCCGATGGATGGTGTCTGTGCATTTCTTTGCATTGTGGTGCGAATTAGTGGTGCAAAATTCATTTTAATACAAACCAGGTATATATTTTTTATTTCTTACTTTTCTCAGAGTTAAAATCAATGTTGTTTGATGTTTACAAGAAGGGATTACAACGTTTTCTATTAATTATGATTCGAACTCTCTCATGGGTTCTCAGAAGTACAAACAATGCATGAAAAACATGAATATCGAAGTTTAGAATGTTGTTGGCATACTGGCGCTGAACCCATTGAACAGAAAAAACGAGTTCTTCGGCGAACTTTTTCCTCTCCGTGTGAACAAATTTTGCAGTCTTATTGATCTACCGAAGAACGATTCAATAGCCAAACGAACAGTAAAATGCTTCATTACGTGAATATTATTCATGCGATTTTCAACATTTGGAAGGACCGATGTTCTGGATAAAGTATATAGAAAAGTGCGTCTAGCGTCATTTTTATTGGTCCCATTGACTTCTTTGCAAATGCAATAGGCAGCCAATGCCATAACATCCAACATGTTGAAGAAAAATGCCAAAGTCCAACGTCTGGTTGGCCGTTTTGTTGTAAAATGAGTAGCCATTTGGTCCATACAATTGACACCGGCTTTCTTCGCATTGTAAAACAAAATTGCCTCTGGTTTCATTGCCTCGCCTTCACAACATTTCGTATAATGCACAGTGGAGAGCAAATTCACAACCCTGTTCCTTTTCGGCACGTAGCTACAAAGCGAAGCCAAGTTTTCATGAAAACCAAACAGAGATGGCAGCATAGGACGAGAAGCATTCTTCTTCACTTCTTCAGGGAGGATCGAACAGTGCCGACGCAAGCTAGTTCAAGCACGTCTCCGGCAGTGCATCGATGCAGGAGGGTACTATTTCGAAGAATTTTAAACCTTTGTACCAGTAAGATCAATGAATATATTTTTCCCAAAAAATGCGCATTACTTTCATAACGCACCATGTATATACAGAGTGGCCCACCACCAGCGCCTCGGACTGTAGCTCCCAATCTAATAATTTTTTAAAATCTTTTGATAAGATGGTGTACGCTTATAATGGCCATAATTAGAAAATATTGTCGTTTATACAGGGTGCTCCAACAAAGCTCTAAGTATCAAAGTTCTGTTTTCTTAAATGGAACAATATACATTTTTTACTTTTTTCGAATTGTATAGGAAAAATAAAGGTGAGTTACTTCAATGTTCCATATACCTATCGTTAGACGTTTTCGAAGTGTTTGAGGATTTTCGAAAAAGTAAGATGTTTTGAAAATGGACATAACAGACAAACTAATTGAAATTTTCAAATCATGTTTTTAGCCTTGATTTGGTATGTCTTGGGCTACTTATTTTCAGGTATGTAATTTTACAATAATGTACAGGGTGATTCCATAGACCGGCTTTATTTGTCTCAACTTTAATAGTGTATAACTTTGTTATTTCAAATGGCACACCCTGTATATTTGCAGACTCGGAGAAACGTTTTTCAATTCCTACCCAAACTGTATTAGGTTTCCCTCTACCTATCTTTTTGTGATTTCGGAGATATTTGAAAATATTTTAAATTTTACCTAGATTGAAATTAAATCGAAGCTGCTGAATATGGAAATGCAATTGTTTTTATTTCAGCGATCTGAAAAAGTTGCTAATGAAACACATATGCCCTTACATGATAAGTATTAATCAATAAAAATAGCTGACTATTCCTTGATTGCAATACAGCCTTTTCAGCTTCGTTTATAGTTCATAGATCTATCATCAACTTCTTCTAGATATATATATATATATATACATACATATATATATTCCATGGGAATCTGTCTTTTCTAATCATTCTCTTCCTACTTCTATCTTATATCCTCCATTCCTTCAATTTATCCTAACCAGCAAGTTGATTTTGTTATACTGCGGTCTCTACTGGAAGTATTTTTAGATGATTGCTGAATGACTAATTCCAGTTATTTCTTGTAGCTTTCTTAAGTATCTCTTTCCCATGCTATTCAATTTTGATCTCAGCCTTTCTGTTATTGTATATGTCTACCGAAAGTCAATATTGGTTCTACTCAAATGTATATAATTCTCTTCTAATAAGGAATAAAACTCGTAGAGTAAAAGCACTTCAGTACATTTAGCACAAAAAAATCATAGTTTTATGGCACTTTCTTTCCATTATAGCAATTATTGTAAATCCAATAATGACTTACCCGGAAAGGGTTTTTATGATTGGTTCTTATAATTTGGTAGTTTATGTCGCACTTTTCTTGGATATCATTATTGTATAATTCAGGTTATTAGTGTATATTCAGTTGTCATCTGTGTAATAAAGTTAGTTTAATGATATAGTTCACCAAGGCCACTGTGTCGGCGAAACGAACGTTACATTGTTCCTTATTATTATGGATCTTCACCAAGTAAAAGCCAGTTCTATTCAATTCTTCTCTACTTCTTGATCTTATACCTTTCTACATTTCGGTGTATAATTTTCTTGATCTTTAAATAATACTTATCACTTGGGATATTTCTACCATTCATAAACACAAAACCGATATATTCATTGGAACAAAATGTATTTCATAACTATGTTTTTAACCGTTTAAAGACGTCGTCATAACAATGTTTTTCTTGTTTATTAAATAGTATAATTGTATCTGTACAAAACATATTGAAACAAGGACTCCATTTTACACTAACCAAGTAATGGCAACCCCTAATTTCCATTTTCTATAAAAAAATCACGAGAAATGTTGGCTGAGTGGTGTTGCAGTTCATTTTCACAATACTGTATGTATTTATTTCAATAGTATCCGAATTTTTGTGGTATAATTGGACAAACTACAGGTGTTTATAACTGTCAAACTGAACATTAAATGGAGTGATAAACTCTAAAAAAAATAATGAATAATGTTTTTAAACGTCCAAATACGTTGGGTTTTAAAGCATATAAATAAAATAAGGAGCTTTTGATGTTGATAGCACACTGTTAGTGTTCTTTTACATTCTACATGCTATTACAGATTCCTATTATAGTCATCCAAAGAAAATACTTACATATGAAACTCCAACGGCTATTTACTTTGTGTCAAAACCACGTTATAGAAAAGAGAGGTTAAAATGTCTAAATGTCTAAATACTCTCCAAGAATTTAAATGCTTTTTGTTGTTCAAATGACAATCCTTGCGAAACGAAATGGTATGGTGTCAATCTATTAATTTTGTCGGTATATACTCTTTGACACTTTTTAGAGCTTATTTTAAAAGTATTATATCGTATACAGTGCCGAATTAACATGCATAGGAATTATGCACAGCGGTAGGTAATAGCTGGCTATAGCTGGTAGAGATGTTGACAGCGGCAATGTGGTTCATGCAACGTAATCAGTGATACAACGATCAAAATGCTAGATTAATTTACCCGAATATAATTCTGTGACCAAAAATGTATAAAATTTCACGTACCACATCCCATATTATTAACGCACGAGTTAATGTAGTGGAATATATGTTATAATTATGACATATTTCTTTCATTTTCCTGTCTATTTTGTACAGAGTATTCATCTAGGACATGCGTAATATGAAATTTTATTAAAATCCATATTTCTATTTCTTTTTAACTGGAAGTAGAAACTCATACCTTTTTTCTGTTTTGATACCTATGTAGTGGAGTACTAATTTTTCAGTCAACGCGGGAACATATGGCTTGCACCAATTATTTAGAGCCTACAAAAGAACTTGTATCAGTTTTGTGTTTCTTTCTTGTTAAGCAACGCTTCTGATGTTTTCAGTGCAATAGGTTACTTTTAGCACTTAACTTTAAAATTAGAATTAGATGTCCACATAATTATTTGCCACAAATAAAAAAATTTAACAAAAGCGAGACATTTTGTTTACACTGATGAAATGGGTGAACACGAGACTGTTTATGGATAAAGTATGGGTAAACAGTACAGTCGGATCTAGCCTTCATGCTAGCGCTGCAGCGTGGACAAACATGTGTTGTGATACATGTTGGTAATGAGAATCGTTTTGTTGCTAGAACTAAATTAATATATTTGTGCAAAGAAATGCTGCTAATACAGATGATGTAGTTGATGGTGAATTATATGAAAACAACAAATTGAAGGAAAGCAGATATCGTGACTTGGTATGTTAAACTGAGATCCTGGCGAGATGTCCAATATTTATAATGAACAAATAGATTCATTATAAATTGAAACAGGTTCTTAATAACACATTGTGAATCAAATGTATATATGAATCGGTACCAATAAATACTTCTTTTGGATTAGCTCCACCACCTTTTCAGATCACTCAAAGAAAAAGAAAAATTCTAATGAGCAAGGCAAAAGGAAAATTGGAACTTTGAATGAAACCAAATAAATAGCTGGAAGGAAGAAGAAATAGGAAACTTTAGGAGTAATCACTGAAACGGACTAACCGGATGCATTATATTAGTAACCCAACCATCCACCAAGATTGCTCGTAAAACGTCTCAAGATGTCGTTTGTTCAACAGGGAGCAATAGGTTGAAGAAGAAAAGATATCTGAAATACGAATCATCTAAAATTGATTGAAATAAATTAGGATAAAACTGGATATTCTTGTTACGGGATTCCGAACGAACCGATTTGGTATCCAATGCATGAATGATTTAGATAGCATTTTGTCAAACTGTTCGCACTACGTATATTACTATGATACATTGCTACCTCTGACTCACATTTGTTTACAGCTCCTTACGTAAACAGGGGCTTCAGTAGATTTCAATATTGGTCTCATGTCAAAATTTTAATATATGACATCTATTGTCTTACCTATGTATGATTATTTTTAATGATAGAATCTAGACTTCCACGGCTATCATTGAATGTGGAAAAATTCTGCGAGTAGTCCTATAGTTGTCGAAAAAGCATACTCTACAACTTTGAAATTACTTCTGACAATGGGTAGCAAAATTAATTTTATTTAATTATACATGATTTTTCATAATCATACTTGTAAACAGGATGTATTTAACAAAAGAATTTGATTTGTAATTGCCATACCCTTGTGACGCACCTATAAATTCACAGATCCCCTGGAGTTTCATTAACATTTTCTATGATACTCAGATTAAAGGTGCATGCTACAGAATTTATTTATGCTCTTTATACCGTTCCCAGTAACACTCCCACTTCCGCTTAAGCAACGCTGTGTCCTCCACAAAAGTCACTACCTTATTCAAGGGAAGTATTGTTGTGAGCTCCAACAGATCCTTACCGAACTACTTCCGCCTGAGTTACTTCAGTTCCTCAAAGATGCAGATAATATGCATGCTAGTTTCCTCTTGTAGTTCACATTTGCTAGACTACGGTTCACACACCATTTCTATGTTGCGTAGATGCTTTTTGAAGGTGTCCTTTTACTAAATCTTTAATAATCCTTATGAGTTTAGCTGAGAGTTTTGCACTTAGCCTATCTTACAATGTCTTAGTATGGAGCTGACCTTCAGTCAATTTCCATTTCTTTGAATGTTTTCTTTCTAACCATAACAAGATTTCCCGTCTGACGCAATCCCACATACAGATTCTGATCCTAGAAAGTTTCCTTTAGAGCCTTTCTTGGCTAGTTCATCAACAATTACATTGTCCTCATGTCATGATGAACGTTTCTTGCCAGTAAATTAAAATCTTCTTTACAATGTTTTACCAGTTTTGACCTGGTAATAAGTTTCAGAACAGCTGTAATAGTCGCCGGACTATCACTCATTACGTTTATTCTGCTTTGTACAGCATCCCCTCTTATTTCTTCGACGCCGGCTACTACTACAAATAGTTCAGCCTAGAAACCCGTCGCATGTTTTCCAGACTCAGTGTTGTCCTCCTTCAAGACCACACTCCGTAAATACCAGCCCCTGTGTTCCGCGTGGCTTGCGATCTGTCCGTAAATTAGACGCTGGCACTTCAGTTTCTCAAGTCATTCCCCATCCAGTCCCCGATCGATATTATAATGGTTAGTTTATACACGCTATCCGTGGGCATCTGTAATAACGGCTCGTCCAATACGATTCCAGTTATATCTGTATCCGCCAATTACATTGTTAGGACCCCATCAGCAGCTAGCTTTCAGTCTTAGGATCGCAGCCATGGTCTCCGCCCTCTCGAGCACTACCAGCGGAGCGAGACTCACTACAGCTTCTGCTGCAGCAGTGCATTCCTGTTCATTGCTTTAGTATTTCCCAACATAGCCTGCCTCAAAGGAGTAGTAAACAGCCTTACTGCCAGGGACACTTCTGTCAATCTTCACCAGATTACAGCTCAGAAGGTGATCGTTGGTCTTCCTACCACAGTGTACAACCAGTGTGCTCTTTGTTTTCATCCCTAGGTCTCGCCAACAACTTCTATGCATCGCCAGAAGAGCTGTGTGGCTCTGTTAGTCGCTTTGACAGGGTGTTTGCTCCAACTCAATTTTGCATCAAAGTAATGCCCAAATACTGTACTTCATTTGTCAATTCTAGGTTCTGGCCGTTCTATGCTGCTCAAGCCATCTAATTTCATACTTTTGGTGAAAAGTACCATCTTTGCTTTTTGGTGGATTAACAGACAAGCCTTCTTTCAGGCACCACCTTCCCACAGTCGCAGTTTCGCACGATGTCTGTCCATTTTACTTGATCATATAATGATGAATGGATAACATCTTCCACCACAACGCTCAACAGCAGTGACGATAGTACCCGCTCTTGAAGATGCCCTCTTTCTCTTCTCATGGTGATAGTTTTATTTTGCAGTTGGGCTTGAAGTGTTTTGCTTGGAAGCCGACAGCTCACCCATTTGCATGTAGTATTGTTTATAGTCCGATCCTGGAAAGACGAACTACCCAAATCATTTTATTAAATCAAAACACATTTTCCTCCGAAAGATAATTTCCTACGATTACTTCAACAACTCTTGAAAACCTCCACTTTATCGTACCGTTACTACCCACGAGTACTTTGGAAATTCATTTTTATAGTTTATGGTTTTGTATTTGTTTAGTTCATTAGACATACGGATCTAATACGTAATGCACTTCTTTCTGTTAATTGGGAGTTCTTTCACTTATGAAGCCGAATAAAAGCACAAACATATTCCAATAGAACATATTTTGAAATAACAAACTTGTTTGCGGAGTTAACTGTGCCATGATTAAACAATAACATAAAATAAGAAAAATAATAATAGCAATAATAAACAATAACACTCAAAACCAGAATAAAATACATATGGACAAAAAAAAAAATAAAACTAACTTAAGGTTAAGATAAAATAAATTAAAACTATTAAAATACACGTATTTGTACATATATTATGACAAGGTCCTCTACCGGAAAATGTTTTGTCTGACTTGTCTACGTTATTGTATCTAGGGTTCAAAATATCTTACGAATCGCAAAGCATGTATCTCTACTTAATACAGACAATGATCTTGATATAATAACCATAATTCAAAATTAAAAACCCCTCAGTGGCTGAGTGGTAAAACTCGCGCTTCACAGTGCGAAGGGCCGGCGTTCGAGACCCGGTAGCGGCAGAGCGTAGCAGTTTAAAATCCTGAAAAAATGGATCTGGACCTCTAATAAGCTGCGAAAATGAAGGAAATGCCACTGGGTGGGCCAGGAGCGGTACGGTATATGCGTCTACATATACGGCTCGGTGGCTCCGAACCCCTACACCGAAAGGTAGAAAGGGTAAAAGATTAAGAAGAAGAAGAATTCAAAATTAAATTCTAACATGATTGCCAATTTTCTCATACATAAGCGACAGGTAACATATATGTGTATCAATCTGTGGTGACATACATATAGCTGCTCAAGATGGGAAGACTTTCTGAATGTTCGTTATATGTATTTTAGCATGTTTGACCAAAAGCAAAGACTTCTTCATATATAAGATCAATAGCTATCAGAATATGAACAACGGAACAAACGAAAACTGGATTAATTTAGTCGTAAGAATGTAAATAACTAAAGTTATAGGCGTTTTCAATCAGTTATTGTAATACTTTCTTTTCTGTTCAATTTTTTAGTTCAATCTGTGTTTCTCTTGGAACTTTTCCTGTTAGTATCTTATTGTGTATGTGTTTCCATTTCTTTTGTTTCGTTCATGGCCTTGCTTCATGCGTAAACATTACTAGAAGGCTTTATCTTCATGTAAAGAAATTATTATTTTTTGTATTCCCAAAGAAGTTGGTTGCCTCTGTATAACAGACTAATTTTTACGTGCCACCGTACTTCATTTATATATAGTACATGTACACAACATGCATCCGTACTGTATAAATATTTCTTGAACACGTGCATGGATTGAACTATGTACTAAGCAGATTTGTACATATGTATTTGATTGTGATATTACAACATTAAACATTGTAATCACCTACGTGATATGGTGTTCTAACCAGATTAAGAGGAAATTAGCTTTGACGAGACCGATTTTATTCATTTTCAGTTTACAGGCGACGGGCTACGTGATTGATCCACCCAACATTAAAATGATATAATTTATTTTTTAATATATGAGCGGTAGCACTATTGCCTCGTTCGGTTAGTATCGATCGCGGATGGAAACATTCATTACGTTCAAATGCGTTGGAATGTTTATTAAATGATACAGTTCCGAGGGATGCCATTATTGCGTGTGCCGTGCTTTGTGAGTTTCACAATAGCGGCTTTTTCAATACAAACTGTTTTAATTGTTATCAAAAGCGTTCAACTTTTGTATAGCTTTTAACCTGTTTTAATAAAAGAAGAAAATCAATGTACATTGAACTTGCTTTTCATTCAAATATATGTTCATGTTTATAGAAATTTTCGGTAAAATTCAATTGACATTTTATTGAAAAGTAGTACACCCTTAACTTAGTACAGAATCGCTTCAAAAGGGGCAATAACATATAATACTCCAATTCAGCAATTGACTTTTAATGAAGCTACTATTAAATATTCTATGATTATATGTATACCGTTTGTTGTTTACTGTAAACGTACCTACTATTTTGTGTCTTCCTATTTAGATTCACGTGAAATTCATTCCCGCATGTGAACATGTATTCATAAAATTACACAATATACCCCTATAGCAGGGCTAGTCAATAAGTCAATCGCGAAGCGACTTTTGGTCGATCACAGCCAACAGGAAATGATTTCAACACGTGTGATCGTGACTAGGGCTGGGCGATATATATCGATAAGTAATATCGAATATATCGATACATATCGATATTTATCGATAAATCGATATATTCGATAGTCTTGTTAGTATCGGTTCATTATCGACTCTATCGATATATTCGATATTATTTATCGATATATCGATATATTCGATATTATTTATCGATATATCGATATATTCGATATTACTTATAAATATACTGATAATTATCGATATATCGACATAGGTATTAATAATCGTACATGGATATACTAATATCAATATTATTAACTATTATTGGTAGATGGAGATAATAGACGTTGTTCGGCTCTCCGCATAGTCATGATTTAGGGCTGGGAGAATAATCGGTAGATTCTGAAAATATTCGTTAATATTGTCAGGAGTTTGTGGTAAGCTGGCATTAAAGGAGATACGAATAACACTTATTGGATTGACGTAATAAGAATCGTTGTAACAAATTTATAGTCTATATAATCATTAAGTCAGGTGACGCCTACTATTTTCCTTTGACGTTGCATAAAGATACGGAGTTCATTTGCAGTTGTTAGAATCAATAGGGTATTCATCAATTCGCAAATTTGAAGTAGACCGCTTATTCATAATGATTTATGCTTACTCTATCAATGATCCGATCGTTAGTCATATTGAAAACTCGCAACAATTGTATAACAGGGTCGGACTCAAAACTGTAATTATCAATACCTTGCGGACGATACATTTGGCGCCCTACGTTTATTAAGCAAATATTATATAACTATCAACTTTTGGACAACATTTTTTACCATTTTGACAGTTACACACTGTATTATATATTATATATCAATATCAATATATATCGAATATATCGATATGAATATCGATTATATTGATTTATATCGATAATATCGATATGAATATCGATTATATTGATATATATCGATAATATCGATTTGTATCGACTATATTATCAAATATTCACTATATCGATAAATATCAGTGATATCGATATAATATCGGTTATATCGATATATCGATTTCAATATCATGACATATCGATGAACCGATATTCGATATTCATCGATATTTATCGATATACCGAATATTTTCCCAGCCCTAATCGTGACTACTAATAGCGGTGCCAAAGTGAATATACAGTAGAAGCCGCTTATTATAATCACGGTTAATGTTATCAAACGGTTATTGTTATCGAAAACCGTTGGTCCCAAATCACTCTATTTAAAACTCATTGAAAGAAAGCCGCATATTGTAATCAAAAGCCGCTTAATGTTATTAGTTATGAATAGTATCCTTTGTCGGAAAGTTTCTGCAGCGCAACTCCTTTGAACGAGCCGCTTTTTCTCGCCGATTTCAATTAAAACTCTCATATCGCATATTACAATCTAACGAATTGTTATTTCTATATTATGAAGAGGTCACCTTTTTTGTGATGTACTTTATGTATAAAAGGTCCGTTCGTTTAAATGATATTCAGTTTCTCCTATACTCTTCTACGAATCTCACGTTCTACAGTCTTGTGTACGGGTAAATTATTGAAATTTCGCATAAACCACCGTGGTCATGGCAGAAGTGAATAAAAAACGTCGCGATCTATCGAACGAAGAAAAACGACAAATTCTCGATAACTTCCATAAACTTCCGAAAATGAGTCAAAGGAATGCTGCGGTACAATTAAAAATTTCGCAACCGCTGTTGTGTAAAATTTTAAAAAATCGTACAGAAATAGAAACGTGTGCGCGTTCGAATGAAAACATAAAACGAAAAAGGGAAAGATCTGGAAAGGATAATCAAGTTGAATCAGCTTTAAAAATTTGGTTTACAAATGTTCGCGAAAAAAATGCCTCTGTGAATGGTCCTATCATGCGTCAAAAGCAGAAGATATAGCCAAAACTATGGGAAAGAAAATTTCATTGCAACAGACGGATGGTTCAATCGGTGGAAAAAGAGAGAAAACATCGTTTATAGACCTCTGCACGGTGAAGAAAAAAGTGCTGATTCGTTAGCAGCCGCTGACTGGATGCGTTCGGAATGGCCAGAAATTATTGCAAAATATCCGCCTCGGGACATCTACAATGCAGATGAAACAGGACTCTACTTTCGCGCGATGCCTAATCATACTTATTTGTTCAAAAACGATAAAGTAAGAGGTTGCTTATCTTCGAAAGAACGAGTAACAGTGTTATGTTCTGTTAATATGGAAGGTGAAAAGGAAGAACTTCTAGTGATATGAAAAAGTAAGAATCCTCGGTGTTTTAAAGGTGTTAAAACTTTGCCCGTGGAGTATTTTGCTAATGCGAATGCTTGGATGACAAGTGTCTTGTTCAGCGAGTGGTTACTCAGGTGGGACAAAAAATTGAAACGCCAAATCGTCTTATTAGTAGACAATTGTACTGCGCACAAAGTGAATGCAGTTTTGACGAACATCCAACTTATTTTCTTACCTGCGAACACTACGGCATTGATACAACCATGTGATCAAGGAATCATTCGAACATTCAAAGAATACTATCGAGGGCAAATTCGAGCCCAAATTATACAAGAACTTGATGAGAATCGAGATGCACCTACTGCAGATGCGATAGCAAAAAGAATCAGTCTTCTAGATGCGCTGCATTTGCTGGTGAAGTCATGGAGGCAAGTTCAACCAGAAACGATCCGAAACTGTTTTCGAAAAGGAGGTTTTTCCAAAACTGGTGATGAAGAACCTGATCTCCATGAAACGTGCGCTGACATTTTAGAAGGTATGAAAAAAGAACTTGTTTTGTACATCTAACTAATATTTTTTAATTTTTTTTGTAGTTCAAGGTCTGTCCAAAAGCGAATTTTCCGATTGGGTGGATATCGACAATGATGTTCAAACAGCTGCCACAATGACTATATCAGACATTTGTCGGGAAGTTGTGGATCAATCGTCCGAAGGAAGTAATCCTGAATTACCCGAAGTAGGAGAAGAAGAAGAAGAGGAAATGTCTGAAGAGCCGCCAACTAATGGCCAGATGCAAGAAGCGTTAAATATTCTCCGACGTGGTGTACAATTCCGAGAAAGTAATTTTGATAGATATTATGATTTTGAAATATACATACAAAATCTTATTAATAAAAATAAACGTCAAACGACGATCGACCAGTTTTTCGAATGAAATCGTAAAATGTAAATAAATGTACCTACGTATTGTATCGATGATAAAAAATAAACAAATTTGGTAAAATATTAAAAATTGTTGATTAATCGTTAATTTTTCCCTTGAATTTTATTTGTAAGTCGTTAAATAATTTGATTACATACATACATATTTATTATTGACTACATCAGCATAGAAAAATACATTTATATTTACCTTCCGCTTACTGTTATCATTCGGTTAATGTTATCAAAAAGGGTTTGTCCCAAATTGATCACAAAAGCGGCTTCTACTGTATTAAGTGCCAAGATTTCAATAGGTAATCGCTACAAATTTTTCAGAAAAAAGTCAATCGATATATTGAAGTTGCCCTATAGTATTGCTAGCGGAACAGCTTATCTTCGGGACCTGTTATGTAATAACGAGGAAATTTCACATTATTTCCCCTGTGTATCAGGAACTGCGTAGTGTTGAACACTTTGTATCTCGATTCCCGCAGCCAGAAGAGATAGAAAAAGATTGCTTTTAACAAGGTGGATATTTTATCGAGGACATCAACCAGCTCGAATAAGAAAGCTAGGTGGACATAGTAAACCATTGAACCTTAGTGCAGTAGGCTAGAAACTACACCGTTTAGACAGAGAAATTAGAACTTATTTCCAAGATATTAATAGAGAATCCGAGAAAGGGAGGATGAACATCTAGCCTCTGAAGAGATAGTCCAAGCGTTGACGAAAATAGACACCGAAATATACGTTGAACACTTAGTTTCAGGTTGGCCTAGAAAATTTAAATGTACGATATGGAACAAATAAAACAAATGTTTTAGGGGTTTCAAAAGGCATACCATGAATGTGAAATTCGACAATCTAATGCAGGAAATAAAAGAAGTGAAAGAACCTAATGACGAAGGGTATTCCAGATGAAAAAATCAGGAGGAAATACAGAGAAACTTGAACAAAGTAATACAAAAAATAGGGGTGGAAAGAGGGAGATGAATAGTAAAAAAATTCTTTGAAAAAATAAAAACCAAAATACTCAGAAATTACATTTAGTTAGAAGAACATTATTCCAGGCCCGTACGTGAGGAACGCGCAGGTGAACAAATAAAAGAGACCCGGCAAAATGGATATATTGTATATATTAACCATAAGAAGCTAGTAAATAAGAAGAAAGTAATAGCAGTCCAGAGGTTAAGCGACCAGGAACGCGCACCTGGAAAATATCTTCGCTACAACTATAAGGAACAAAATAAGTGATTTTATAAATAATAAGCAGTCCACTAATGACGAAACGGGTAATGAAACAGGTAAAACGAACAAAGTACAGAAAAAATAAGTTTAGGAACGTGGAATGTTCGGTTAACATATACGGAGAGAGTATTAAGGAATTGGTCGTTGAAACAAAGATATATTGTAGTTGCTGTAATACAAGAGATAAAACAATCAGAAACCAGAATACTGAAAATGGCTGATGTAATCTTCTTCGAAAGTTGAGAAAAAAACAGAAGGCTGGGTGCAGGATTTATTTTTGTAAGCCTGTTTAAAAAAATACTAATATAAATGTACATGCCCCCAAGGTCAATATGGCGATGATGAAAAAAATATATCTATTACAAGAAGATGACAGAGGAATACGAAAAAGTATCAAAAGAAAGATTAATTGTCATAGATGATTTTAATTCGAAATTAAGGAGAGAAGGTATATATCGGATACTAGATGGAAAAGTAGCAAACATGATGTAACTAATGGTAATGAGAAGAAGCTGATCGAGTTGGCGAGAAGAAGAAGGGACGCTTACTAGCAAGAAGTATCCAACTACTGTAACAAGGGATCATCACCTGATCGAAAACAATTAACGAGATAGATTACATACATAATAGAGAAAAAATATATGAGCCATATCACAGAGGTAAGAAACATGAGAGATGCGGATGGCAATTCCGATTATTATTTGGTGAAAATTGCATTGACACACTGTAAAAGAAAATATAGCAATAACAAAAAGGCAAACCTACGATATCGAAAGGCTAAGAAAAGAAGAAATCAAATAGAAGTACCAAGAAAAAATAAACCAAACATTATATACTACGACCAGAAAAAGCAACGAATGGAAATAAATTGAAAGGACGAAACAACGATCTAAACACACAAAAAATAGTCAATAATAGAATAATGGTTGCACAACGAGTGCCAAGAATTAGTGGAAAAGAAAAGGATGCTGTGACAATAGTGAAAGCAGTATCCAAAAGTACAAGAAATATGTAAAAAGTTTAAAGGAACGGGTACAAAATATAATTACAGATACGTTATGTTTGGTCTGGGCAAACAGCGGTGAGCATGAAGTAAGTCACGACAGCCTAGATATACACAGAACTACTCACATACAGGTACTGACTAGAGTGGGGAGTCGGCAATGCTGTCATAAATTATTTCGTAATTGTACACTGCTACCGCTGTTTGCCCAGGCAAGGAGTAATTGCACTTCATCGGATGGTTACATTGTAGAACAGATTGCCGCAAGTGTTTCCCTCAATTTCTGCGACATAAGGAGCAACTCTATATCCACCGTTATCAAAATTTCTAAGACTTCTAAAAAGTAGAAATTATACATATATATATGTAGGTACAAAACTTTACAAGTTAAAAAGGACTATTAAAAAGTTGCTCACTACTTCTTATTAGTAATAAAAAATTTTCTATTACAATAAGTATCTCATCAGCAAACTATCGAAAGAGAAAGAGATGTTAATATGCATATATGTATAATATTATAAATAATAATACTCAGCTACAACTGTATAGCCATAGTTCCTTATTATGAACACATATTGCTGGTAATGATCGATTAATAACGTTTGATAGTAGCCTGACAGATAATAGAAGAACTATGATTCCTATTTTGTGAGCTCTTAAGAGTATAAAATGGAAATTGTGACAAGAAACGAGGAAGCTAATTTTGAAACGTGATTTCCCTAATATTATCGTGGAAAGGAAATACAGACATTAAGGTTCCAAGAAACATTTAAACATATTCTAATAACAATGCGCCAATAAATTTATCGCCGACCGGGTTGAATGTGCTTCAGACAAATCCGGACAGGTGCCCAACATACATGCGCGTGTAAATATATGTCTAGCAGTGACGTGTAGTAGTAGTTGAAGGCATTGTAACCCAATTAGATATCCAACCACAGTTATGGTACGTCTGTTAGCCAACCGGTACGTACAGATAAAATTTTAATGAAAGTAATAGCATTATTTGCCCAAAATAGCCGGAGAATGACATTACAATGCTGCATATGTTAGCATATGACGGGAGGTTGTTTGCATTTATTACCGAAATATATGTAGATATCATGCAACTATTTTAGGTGTACAGGCGTATATACCTATATTGATGTTGTTGAATAAGTATGTTTTAGTAAATGGTCTGGTCGGATTTGATATTCATTTTGTAAGCCATAACACATAAGTGTGATTCTATAATTTAAAAGGTCTATTTTAGTATTTAGTCAATACGGCTCTCTTCATGTGCAAACAGTAATAATCTTCTATTAATGTCAAACCATCGATAAAGAGAGGTTTCCATTACTGAATTCAAGTTCCTTATTTACCATTTCAAAATTTAGTTCTTAAAATAAATCCATCCACCTGAAACAAACGACTGGAGATTAAGTTACTAGGAGGTTGTTGATAACAAAAAGAACAAAGGGGCGCTAAGTATTGAACCACGAACAAAGCTGCAAGCTATCTATAATTTCGGAAAATTAATTAGAAATTGTGATCAAAGCTACCTAGCCTGCATACCGCTATATCCATTTGGAACCAAAATTAAGGGATAATTTTATCCGATTTATAAAAAAAACAGATATTTGTCGGGATACATCGAGGACGAACTTAGATGCTATTTATCATTAGGACCAATAGAAGGTTGTAACAGCTCATATTTTTAGTTCTATAGTAGGACTTTAGAAGAAAATGTAGAATTTAAGTTTTTTTTTTTTTTTGTGAGAAACGCCATCTATACGTTAATTTAATTGTGCCAATTTTTATCAAAATTCTCTACGGGGATATGACGCTTAGATTTCTTTTTGTTTGTGTAATTAATATGGATTACTACAGTCTTAAATTTTATTTGTATGAAGGCATTGAAGATTAGTTAGCGGGATCAGAAGCTTACCTATACGAAGACTAAAAAGGATTATGAAAACTCATTGCTATTACATAAAATGTGTTATATTATTCTTATGATTATTATTATTATTATTATTATTATTTAATATGGTAATGTAAGGAAAATATTATTTAGAGACATTTCTTTAGGTTATTCTAACGTATTCTATGCGTAAAGAAAAGGAAAGAAGGCATACAATAGAATTATAATAACTGAGAAAGGCAAATTATAATTTAATCAGATACAGTTCAATGGGTGGATAATATATAATAATTTGAAAATTTTTATTGCGCACTTCTGTTATAATCCATAGCACTGGCAGATATGACGTTACCTCCTTTTCTTTTAAATAACAACTCCAATTTTTGATGGCGCCATTTGAAGGAGAAAGTCTTTCTGCGTGCAGAACAATGATCTTTTAAAAGGAATGTTTTGAGTATTCTTAATATTATTATTTACGGTCAGTTGTAATTTTTTGTTTAAAATCTACAATTTAAAAAAAAGTTTATTTCGAATAATGTCCAAGAAATGTTTCTTAAAAATTCAATTTTAGCTCTGTTTTGTAACAATCGAATCGTATTTGTCGTACTTCAATTTTTCCTCTAATGAGAAAGGTAACCAATTTCAATGTAAAATGTATTGTTGATTCTGTGCTGTCAGATTGGCAAACCTTATTTATCTTTTGTTTAATGGAATAAAACTATAAATCGCACGTTTACGTGAAAGCCAAAGAATACAAATGACGATTGGTTTGGGGACATTGTTCAATATTATTACGCAGTAAGGTAGAACGCAAATTTAGGAACTTGGGTTACGTATCAGATAACTTTACAAAAAGCTGCCCGTTAATTCAAGAAGAAAAACAATTGGATGTTGTTTGTACTAGCCTTTCAGGAAAGCTCTCACAAATCAAGCTGTGAAGTTTTATTGTAGCAGCCATTTAGTTACTCTATCGTTTTAAAATGTATAGAAAGGAACAAATGGCATCCGTACAAAATAAAATTGGTTCAAGAATTTCCCGAGGATAATTTTTACAGAAATCAAATCTTCTGTAAAAATTTGTGACATAATGATGGATCGCATACGCGGGTCTGCATACGAAACTGTAGATACCACAGACAATTCCCACAAAAATCCAACGTATGGGCAGGGATTGTCGATAATTCAGTCACAGGCTCGTTTTTATTGAAGGTTCATTAAGTGGTAAACATTATATGCTATTACTGCAGCGGAACATAATACCCGCAATTTTTGCTTTTTATCCAAATGCAGAACACCCCTCTTACCGAATAGCGCCTTATGGTTTTAGTAGGATGGTGCACTGCCATATTATTCTCTAACTGTTCGTAATTATCTTATCCAATTTGCTAAACAAATGGATTGGTAGGCGAGGGCCAATTGAATGACCAGCAAGAACTCCCGATCTAACTTCACTCAATTTCTTCTTGTGGGATTACCTCAAACCCAGAGTGATCTTAACCGACCTAATAATATTGAAAAATTAATTTGAAGATCTGAGTAACCGAGGAAATCAGGTTAACAACTTCCCAAGTATTAAATAATGTCGTAAACAAATTTTAACATCGCCTTGCTCATTGTCAACACTTAAATGCTATGCGGTTTGATCATTTAATTTGAATAAGTTTAAATTAGTTTGCAGCTTTTAGCTTTTTAGTAAAACTTTGATTGTTAAATTGAATGATACACAAAATGATATTTTTCTCATGTAACGTATCGCAGAAATCATTGTGCTCTATGCAGAAAAACGGTCTCATCCAAATGGCGCTAGCAAAAATTGGGGTTACCATTTTAAAGAGATGGAGAAGATGTCATATCTGCGACAATAATGGCGTCATATATGTTCTTTTGTCAAAATTTGCGCATTAAAAACTTAGGGTTGACCTGTCCGATGGTCTTTCTTTTTCTTACTATTTACAGATTCTAGTGATTTTATTCCAACCTATACGTCCACACTGTATATTATATGATACGGGAATCTATCGTGAATCTCATGATAACAACTTAGACATTGAGATACATATGTACAAACATATCTACATCTTTCCTGTTGCAGGAGTGGTAGATCTGAACCATTCTGCTTTTGGCGACTATACAGATAAGCAGGGATATGAAACAACGACATCTTCTGTCGTTTACACTGCTTCTTATGACAATTGGCTGAATTGACTGGACAACTAAAAGGATTATGGCGCAGAGAACAGGACTAAGATTAAATATAATAATCAAAGAAGATCTGTAATTTCCCGATAACGTCCGTTTAATAACGGAAAATAGGAAACAAATGCACAAGAAACTAAAAACGATGTCAGACGCATCAAAGAAGATCAACCTTAAGATGAACACAAACAAACAAAACTACTTGAAAGTAAAGGAATATCCCAATCGCATAAAAATAGAAGGCAAGGAAAGAAGTAAAGTAGTAAAATACGAGTAGATGTTCAAAACCGAATAACAAAAGCCCAACATACCTTCAAGTAGCTAAGAAAAATACGGACAAAGAATGTAATAAATTAGGACGCGTAGATAAAATTAAAGAAAGGCTGGCAACCAAATGCGACAAGGCGTACACAAAAAACAGCAGCCGTTCAAGTTACCGCATGTTCATACTAATGAGGTCAACTTTGGGACAATATTTACAGAGGAACAATATGTATAAAATGAACTTTTATTATTAATCTTTAAAAATTTTGTGTTCACATTAACACATTGTTCGCGTTAATATACTGTATTAGAAAACAGAATATACTTAGAAAGAAAATTAACGAAGAACAGGGATGAAGTGGATGCCTCATATTCGAAGTTACAGTTTTATATTATTTTTCGAAATGATGTATACCACTAAACTTAGTGTGGTTGGAAAAAAAGAAATATATGTATACTGTGATTTTTGGATAATCCCCACCTCTTTCATTCAACTCAGAACGGTAAATAATATTTGGCCAGTGAAATATAATAGTGTATAAACAAAACATTCGATGTTATTTTGACTGCTATCAACATATGTAATATCTAACGACTAGTATTTCTTGATATATAGAATCTGTAATAAATTTTTACACCTAATATTTTTATTTCTTATGTGTGCCTGCACAACTAACATAAAATCGTAATAAATCCCATTATCTATTATTAAATGTATATATATATATTACAAAGATCTTGGGCATTACTTTGATTTTGAAAACACAATTATATTAAAAACAGAGAATAATTATAAAAAAAGACTAATATATGAAATGATAAATATACAGAAAGACACTAAAACTATTAATTTCAGGACCGATATTCAAAATTTAAGTAATGTATATAGCAATTTGTTAAAATGACATTTGCATTTCTTAAGAAGATGTATATATATATATATATTTCGTGACCTTTTTATACTTATCTTATATGATAGAGATCTACCACTAATAGGTCAATAAAACAAGGCTGGTTTGAGCGATAGTTATATTTTCAGAACGTTTACAAGGTGTTCCGAAAACGTTTGTAAACGTTCTGAAAATATAACTATCGCTCAAACCAGCCTTGTTTTATTGACCTATTAGTGGTAGATCTCTATCATATAAGGTTTCTTAAGAAGGAAACCTTTGGCTAGGTTTTTGAATTTGGTTTTCCCTAGTCCTTGAACAGAATTGTTAAGGTTTCGACAAAGATTTTTTGATATCAGGTTTTACTTAATTTGCATGTATGTTTACACATTAATTTAGTTTTTATAATTTATATATATATAAAAGTTGGTTACACATCCTCTATATCAAGAAATCTTAGTCACTAGTTATTTTGTTGATAGTCCCAAATAAAAAACAAAAGTTTGTTTATATATTTATCTAGTTATATTTTCACTGACGAAGGTGTTCCGAAAACGTTTGTAAACGTTCTGAAAATATAACTATCGTTCAAACCAGCCTTGTTTTATTGACCTATTAGTGGTAGATCTCTATCATATAAGATATTATCTATTATATCGCTTTGTTTTGTTATAACTGTATTTAAGTTACCAATTTTATTTTCTAAATACGTAATTTTCGATGATAATTTCTCGTTTTCTACCAATGTAACAGATTTACTGTTTGCCTCTGCCAAATGATTTCTTAGGTCAACTATAATGCTGGATATTTCGTATTTATATAATTTTTCATTGTTTAGTTTATCGTCCTCATTATATATTAAAGTAATGTAACTATTATTAATTATTTTTTCAGACTTAGATGTAGTATTTATGCTCTATTTTGTACTGCAATTTTGGTGCGTAGGTGTTTCACGGAAGAGCGTGTTATTATCATGGTTTGGAGTTTATAAATATATGCAACATATATCGAAAATAAATTACAAGCAAAATGTATAATAAATACTACTAATTGAAAGTACAAGAAATAAAAACGGGGATACTCTTTTCACGTTACGATGTTATTTATTTAAACAAACGGGAAAAAGGCAGCGGATTAACATTGGTACATATGTGCAACAAAGGAAGTAGATATACCAAGTTCAAAAGGAACAACAACTCAAAAAGTGCTTTTTCATACTCACACAAATTTTGGGATAAAATATTGTCAGTAAAAATACTTACGACTCCTAAATCCTAAATCATCAGATTTTATTAAAAGTTATACCACTATACTCACAAAATAATTAGTCAACAACTTATTACTTATTTCTACATTTGAGACGTTTCTCACCACAGAAATATGGACGAAATCAATAGGGTATACACACCGTTGAGATTTACACGGAAATATACTTTTATTGAAACAATTATAGAATTAGGTGCCTCTTTGTTATATAATAACATTTATTCAGGCAAGCAACATTTTATAAATCTTCATTAAAATTCAAATTATTAGAATATCTCCGACCAACACCCGAGTCTTTCCGAGTGTGTTCGACGAGTTGAGTGACGTCACTGTATTTATTTAAATACGTACATTATTTCAGTATTACACTTCACTTAGTTTTATTAAAAACACATGTTTTCGTACGCTTAAGTTCTCATTTGAAACTATAGAATGGCTGAAATTACCGGAAACGCATTTGTAAAGGCGCAATGTGATAATTTACGGAATACTAACCTGTTTATGTTGATGGAATTCATTCGCCCAAACGATTGTTTCAAAGCTGCCGAAATTAGAGCAGTTAAAGCTGAATCGCAAGTAAAATTAGTTAAATATGTAATAATTTAATAGACATACTGTTATTCATATTAATTTCCATATTATTAACATGTAATTGGAATATGAAATTTATAGGTTAGTGCTGTAAGTCAAAAAATCTCTTCTGTTAGACTAACTGTACGTAACCATGGAAACTGAAAATATCGAAATGTAAATAAATACTCATCCGTCACACTAGTTTTGCCGGGAATTCAAAATAAAGTTTTTCAATACTTTACACCAAAAATAATGTATTTTATATAAAATTAAATATGATACAAGTAATTCCAAATGTTAAAGTATCTCATTTAATTATAAATAAAAATCACGCGTATATCCTATTATTCACAATCAAATTTTCGGAGAGCGTTAGTCGACCATGTGTATTACCTAGAAGTGGCGGCTCCTGACATTTCAAGGTGGGTGGTCTGAACGAACCACAACCCGTTTAAAGTAATAATAATAATAATAATAGACGATCTTCATACATTGAAATTATAAGAGAAGTTTTTATGCGCCTCAAGGTGGAGAAATTACGTTTCCGCTTCAGCAGTGGTCATGGGTGTAGTCGTCAGAATTTCCAACCACGTTTTAGTTTCTGCCATTGTTTCTTCCAAATTGTTAGAAATTAGAAATTTTGACAAAGGCACTGCACCTTTCAATGTCCTGCACTGAAAATTTGAATACAAAATTGACAGCTCTGTTCGCGGACGTTGTTTTTCCAAAAAGTTGCTGCACATGTTAAGTCCAGGTTATATTCAGGAAATGAATGGTTATAATTTTCAAAATTGTCTGAATTCAAGAGCGATTCGGCAACCAAGTGGTTTGTAACATCAAAACGTTCTTTTGCATTATTTATAATAGCATCATAAACTTCTATACATTAAATACGGTGGTCTTTGCTATTATTTAAAGGTTTCCTCTTTGCATTACAAGGGACTGTACTAAAATATGAACCTTGCTGTATGATAGAATCTATTTTATTTCGAACGTTATTAATGCTTTTCTCAAAATTATTTACCAAGTTTTGTCCATTTATTGTGGATTTATGTCTTTTTTTGCAGTTGGTTATATAAAACTTCAACATGTGGCATAATATAATGAAAAACAGTCAGCCAAAAGTAAAATTTGAACTCCCAGAATACATCGAATACCTCTAGCTTCTTTGCACGTCACTGCATTTGAATCTTCTTCCAGATGTTTCGTACATTCTTTAATAGAATGCGGTACATTTTTCCTATTAATTGCTTCAGAACCTGGAGTCTTTGCGGCGATTGACTAAAAAGTCCAGGTATGTCATGTAAATGACACCCAATTGGGTATAGATGAATTATCGATTATATATATATATATATATATATATATATATGTCATCTAAATCTCCAAAAAGGCACGTTCCTGAGAATTAATTGCACATGCCCGTGACATCACCAAATTTAATTGATGAGCATAGCAGTGTACGAAATGTGCATTTTCGTATTTTTCCTTGATTATTGCCTGAACTCCGCCATGTATTCCACTCATTACAACTGCCGCATCGTAGCTTTGAGCTTTGAGCTATGAGCTTTTGTTTTATCATTTTTTAAAACAGGGTCAATAACATTACAAATATTGTTAGCTAATGACACAGCTTTATGATTTTCGGGAAGCAAAAAGTCGAGAACCTTTCTACCGGGTTTCCTTCCTTGGTAGCGTAACGAAGAATAATCAGAATTTGAAATTTAGAGGAGGCGTCTGTAGTTTCATCAGCCATCATTGCTAGAAATTTTATTTATTTCGCAAAGAATTTCCTCACGATACACTTCCAGCATGCAATCTAAAATCTCATTTTGTATTATTTTTCAGGTGCCTTTGAAAACCGTTGCATACTTAAAATCTTCACTAAGTGTTTTATCAAGTTCTAACGTAAGATTCACCAAACCACGGAAAATACCCGGATTCTTGGATGATTCACTTTCATCATAACCTCTTAAGACTAGCTCGAAAACCCCACAAGTTTTATGCAATCAATAAATTTTGATAACACATACCTGTTGTTCGTTACTTCCTCACAGTGTTTTCGTATACTTATGCAATGAGCAGAATCAAGTTGAGGCTGAATATTTACTATCCCAAATAATGCAAATTTTATTTGATTGCTGATATGCGCACGGCTTGTTTCATATTTTCTCACCTTTTGCTTAAATGTATTAAATCAGCTACGCCTTTTCCCGTCAAATTTTTCTTCGTTATCAGTTCCGAACAATGCACAATGGAAAACAAAAAGAAAGCGTTTTTCTTTTCGCCACAGCCACAAATCTAATTATTACGAAGATATATGTCTTTATTAAATTGCTCTTTACAAGTTTTTCCACGATTTTTACCGGTCACTTCAATATTGAGTACAGGAAGAGGACGTTGACGCCCTTTTATTACCAGTTGTTGAAAATTTAGCTTTTGAAACTTAGTTTCGCCGAAAAAACAATATCCATTTTTACATCACATTGACACGTAATTGTAATTTTAAATTTCCGCGATGCGTACATTAACATCAACCTACTCCCACTGACCACTGCTGGCCGAAAATGTAGCTTATGTCGACGTTATCGCGCCCGTGTGCCAAAGACCGTCGGCTAACCTTGATTTACTTCGTCTATGAATTTATCTTTATTGCAAAGAGCTGCGCTGCAAAGATGACTTTCTCGGAAATTATGAGTGCGTTGTGCTTGCAATTGTATGATTGTATACCTGTGGCATTTTTCGTAGGAGCAAATAATTATTAAAATGTGCACGATAAAATTATGGAAATCTAATATTTTAAATTATTTATGGAAGCCAAGAAACTCCTATTCGCAGCGTTTCCATTATATTCATTTCGACAGTACTTTACTGATATTCAATGATAGAACCGAATAAAGAAAGCATGATAATATGAAAAGGACAGCGAGGGAGTGTGTCATTATAAAAAGAAATAATTTGGCATAATTACTTGAGAAAATTTATTTTGAAGACTAAGGGAGTTGAAGAAGCGTGCGTATTATTGATGTATCGTCGCTGTTTAACCCCATACCTTGAATAACCGTCGCACCACAGGAGGAAAAAGAATTAAGGGATATAATACTTTTCGCGGCGGCGTTTCAGCGGTATACGGTGTCTCGATATACTCTTGCTCATTGTTCAAACAAATCGCTTTCTATTATTACGGAAAATTGAATTTGTTCAATTTAGATGTAAGAAAGAACGCTGTTTGATTTTAATTTTGTCCGTTTAGATGGATATTTTATACGGAAACGAAAATCGTATATCTCCTGATGATTTTTATTCAATGAAATGAAATATCCGATATTATTTCATTTTGATACTTTTCCAACGCGAAGTTTTGTTACACTATGCTCTATTTAAAGCATCACTAAACTAGCAATGAAATTGTATGTATTATATCACACCGAGATAAATGGGCTGTAGGAGAAATATTGTATCTTATATAACCCATATCTTTCAAGGCAAAAATGTATATTTATCAAAGTTTACACTACAAGGGCGGTATTAGCGATGTCGTTTCTAAATGAAACTTTTCTCTAAATTTTTCTTAATTAGCACTTGCGTCTATACGTGCTACATTGCAAGTTTGCGTACAACTCTCGGCCTAAATATAATCCAATGACAGTCGGAGATTCTGTCCGGGTAGTAGTTGTCTCTTGGATGAGAATTGTCCTCCTCATTACAACATTAGGTAATTTTCTAGACACGCCGCAAATTCCATGTTCACAAAATAGTATGATGTAATAAAATATAATGCTAAATTAGAACAATTACGATTGAATGCAATCCCCAATGTAACACCAAATTGGTTTTATCACATCGGTAATACTTCTCATATAATTAAATTCGATGACACGTGTTTCACTAATAACGAAGCTAGTGAACTTCTTAAATTCTTCCTCTTTCTCATATCTATTTTACTTAGAATATCCATCTTAAACAACAGAAACGGCTAGAAGAAAAATATTAGGCTGACGGCGCTCTTGGTGAAACACGTGTCACCAGATTTAATTTAGTAATTGTGCGGTCAGGAGTTGTACCCATGGGATAAAGTGTCAGTAAAACTTAAAGTGTAAAAGCTGAAGTTTATAAGTAACACGAAAAATAACAAAAGGTACAATAAGTTCAATTAAAATAAAATAAACACAGAACTACTTGTTTTCAAACTGTAAAGCAAAACTTCAAACACTAGGTCTCCGCATCTATTAGTAGTCTGGGCCAACAGCGGTAATTACGAAATAAGTTACGACAGCCTACATATACACAGAACTACTCGCATACAGCGCACTGGTTAGAATCGGAAGTCGGCGATGCTGTCGTAACCAGACTATCTATTAGTTCCATGTACTGATCTAAATATATTTGGTGTTATAGGTTTAGGCACCAATTACATTACATTACATAAATACGTACATATTTATATAAATTGTTTTAACGAAATGGGATGTAAAATAATACTAAAATAGATGGAAAACTATATTCATATATTATAATTTCAGATGAAATTTAAAGCGTATTCATACGTATTTGTCTATTACATACGCAATATTGTTTCACTAAAAATGTATTACACAGAGGTTTTATTCTCAAATATTTCATTGCTCTAAATTTATATATTTATGGACTAATTTTTGAAAACGACGTTATATCACATTAACTGCCATGGCTACCATATTTGATAGGCAGTGATGTTTCGTTGAGGATCTTGTAGTAGTTTGACTGCTGCCCCCCTCCATCTCCCCTCCCTCCTCCTTTGCAAATATAATAGCCATGGTTCGTGCTGAAAAACTTGTGTTTAAGTTTCACGGGGACCGCGGCTATTTTTTTCTTTTGGTAGCCAGGCAAAACTTGATCATTACCATTTGAAATTTAGCCAGATAAGAAAAAACTCTTTTTGGTTGGGCAGTCAATGTGATATAATGTCAATAATACTACACAACAGTCCTTGCAGTTACTATAAAGTTCACATTTGAGCTTATATACATATGCTGTTCACAAACCCCTTCAGAATAATATTTTTTTATAAAATTAAAACGCATAAAATACGTATTGTCGACCCTTGTGCACGCGAATTAATATTAATGTTTTTCTAGCTCGCTAGTTGATAGTCAGTTGATAATTATTTTATTGTTAGTTAGACTCCGAAACTAGAATTTCAAAATCATTAATATACACACTTCTGTACCACAATTAGGTCATTGAAACAAGACTGGTTTGAATGATAGTTATATTTCCAGAACGTTTACAAACGTTTTCGGAACACCTTCCTCAGTGAAAATATAACTAGATAAATATATAAACAAACATGTTTGTTTATGCATTTATCTAGTTATATAACCAGTCTTGTTTCATTGACCTAATTGTGGTAGAGAAGTATCATATAAGATAAGAATAAAAAAGGTCACCAAATATATATATATATACTTCTTAATTTGAAGTGTGTATATTAAATGATTTTGAAATTCTAGTCTCGGAGTCTAACTAACAATAAAATAATTACCAACTGACTATCAACTAGCAGCAAACATGTTTGTTTATACATTTATCTAGTTATATCTTCACTGAAGAAGGTGTTCCGAAAACGTTCGTAAACGTTCTGGAAATATAACTATCATTCAAACCAGTCTTGTTTTATTGACCTAATTGTGTTAGAGAAGTAGCATATAAGATAATTAAGAAGTATACGAGGACGCTTCGTGAAGCAAGTTCCGTTCCCGCCTAGCAGAGGAGTGGGAATATCGGTGCAATTGCAGCGCTGCGGTGTAGTCTGGTTGAATGTGAGTCTGGCAGTGGTAGTGAGAGAAAAGTTGGGACATCCTTTCGTGCTATTTCGGCCGTTTATAGTGGCTGCTGCAATTGAAAATCCCGCCGACTGTGAACTGCGTGTTGTTATCCGATTTTTGTGTGCAAAGAACATGAAGGCTGCTGAGACTCATCGTGAACTTTGTTCTGTTTATGAACATCTTTTTCTTCATGACAACGCCCACCCGCATACCTCCGCCCGCGTGGTAGGCTTAATGGACCGTTTTAAGGATGGGATGTGTTTGAGCATCCTCCCTACAGCCCTAATTTGACTCCTAACGACTACCATCTCTACCCTAAAGTGAAGAGAAAGCTTGGATCACAACGGTTTGAGAGCAATGAAAAGCTGCATGACAGTGTTACCGTATGGCCTAATCCACTGGCGGCAGAGTTCATCGCTATGACAAATGATATAGGGAAAATTTCTTTAACTAGTCGAGTCTTTTTGTAATTTAAACTTACCCTTACATATCACTACAATATCATATGATTATAATTTGCTTGGTCTTACATACTTTGAAGAATATTTAAACAATATTTTAGAATGATCCATGCAGCACTTTCGCCCGCTTGTGGGAGGTGCCCGCTTAAAAAAACTACATTCAAAAGTAGAAGTTCTGTTTGCATTTATTTTCTATAGATAAATGTGTTTACATATGTATGTGCTTCATATACAGGATTAGTTAAAAGTATGGAGCCGGCGATGTATTGACGTTAATATTCATTTTAGGAAATTATATTCAATACAAAAGTTTTTATGAAATTTCTATCTACATTTTAGAACGCTTCAATTTTTCTTTCTTCAATTATTTCTTAGTTACGCCTGCCTGCGTAATTTTTTTAAATGGAAAGTTGTTGATTTTACTCTACCATTCTATAGAGATTTTTTTTCTCCTTACAACAGTGCTTCCTTTTTTAATTTATTTAACATTTTTACAAGAAAACATTGGCCTGTTACGAGTCTCGTCGCGCGACATTCTTTTCTCCTTCAAACATAGATATTCATTTGTCATGATAAAATTGTAACCGATAAGTTTATTGCAAATCATTTGGTCTATTTTAGATGTACCTAACATTTATTAAATACTTGAATCGATGTTTTCTGGTGAAATGTTATTCAATAAATTAAAAGACAAAAAAACAGAAATACTGTTGTAAAGAGAAAAATTCTGTATCGAACGGTGGAGTAAAATTAACAAGTTCCCATTTAAAAAATACGCGGACAGACGTAACTCAAAATTAATTGAAAAAAAAATTGAAGTGTTCTAAAATGTAGATAGAAATTTAATAAAAAAGTCTTGCACTGAACATGATTTCCTAAAATAAATATTAAGGACAATAAATCGCCGTCTCCATACTTTAACTTAGCCTGTATATGTAGCTATGTTTTCCAGAAATTTACTATATTAAACTTTATTCGGTAAAAATTGGCATATCTACTATGAAATTTCTTATGGTTGTTTGGATTTACAATATGTTAGGGGAGCTTGAAAAAATCTGATACTGTTTAACTGTTTAAGCTTTCTTCTTTGTTCTTCCAAAACGCAATTTTGAAAATGACATTCCAACTTCTTAATGTGTTAAAAAGCTACATAGTCGTCTGTTGAAAAGTCTTTAATGCACTTCAGAACTTGATCCTGGCACTTTATTGAATTATATTCTTCTGGTACGTCATTTTCTTCATTTTCTCCTTATTGTCGTCAAATTCCAGAATTTAATTCTCAAAATCAAATGACATTCAGTTGATATGTTTTGGTCGATGTTTATGAATTCGTCTAAATTTTGATTATTTGTGGCACCCAACTCTTTGATAGCTTTAAATATTGCGGCAAAGGTAGACAACGGTAAATCGTCTTCGGGGTTAAAATCGAGTAGCTTCATTTTCTCTTTTCTGAAACAGTTTTGTATTGTTATGGGATTCACGTTTTGCCAGGCTCTTTTCATGAAATATAAAAGCTTGGATGCTGTTTTGACACTGTCCATGTTAGATAAAATGTGCTTCAAAATTTTATTTCGGTAATAAAATTTCAAGCTCTGAATAACGCCTTGATTCAAAGACTGACGAACACAGGTTGTATTGTGGAAAGCCAAATTATTTTTACATTTTTAAGGTGCAACTCTCGAGGATGTGATTCTGCATTGTTTAAAAAGAGTAAAAAAATATTTCATTCTAGCTCTACCAACCATTGACTTATCAGTGCGTGAGTCACCTACACTTTTTTATTTGTCTTCCTAAGGATAGATAATTTCTGAATGTTGACATTTTTAATGCTCTAGGACAAGCAGCTTTTCCAATCACTAACCATTTTCTTTCTGCACGGTCATGCTTGTACAAAATGAAACGGCTTAAAAGTTTCTCCATAAATGCATCAACCGTATCTTGCTTTACATCACCTGCTTCATCTAATATGCATTTGAAATTAATGCCGTGTCTTCTACGTCATTTTCGGAGGCAACCGTCAGACGCATTGACACAGGCAGTTTTATGCTATTGCCTTGGCTTTCACTAACCATATGGGTATGCTTTGATTTATGGTCCTTAAAATCCATTGAAAATATGCCTTATCTATGTTTAAGCCTTCAGCTTTTAAAAAGCAATTCTTTGACGCACGTTTATGCCAGACTGCCACAGACGTTGGATTTCTTCTTTATTTTTTGCAATTGCGTTTTTCCTGTATTGTACCTCAATGCCAGAGTTCGAGTCGACAGTTTTTCCATCTTATCTTTCAGCCTCTTCTTTTCGGGACCATTGTATGTAAGATTTAATGTACGCTTCCGATCCTTAGACAAAGCTGGCGCTGCATTAATAACCAATGCAGGTTAAGATATAAAGGGTAACTAAACAAAAACAAAGAAAGCTGCCTGCGTCTGTCTATAGGTGCGTCCGCTTATTATAATGTACTTTATGTATAAAAATATGGCGAACAATTCGGTTCCAACAAATTTTACAGCGTAAAGGAGATAGTTGCTGGTTAGAGCTGCCCGTTAAGAGGACATCAATTGTACCATCACGGGCTTTGGTTATGTCCGGTCTTTTGAGGTACAGCCTGTGCTCCTGTTATTGTATCGGTTTTAGCGTCAAGCAAATTTCGCACATACAAGCCTGCGTGTATGTGCGAAATTTGCTGGACGCTAAAACCGATAAAATAACAGGAGCACAGGCTGTACCTCAAAAGACCGGACATAACCAAAGTCTGTGGGTGTACATAGATACATAATTAAAATTAGTAAAAGTAATTGAAGGCCCCACATATCTGACACAAAGTGGTACCCGAATTTATATAAACGTAAGGTGCGAGAATAAATTATAAATAGGTTTCGGGTGATTTTAGTATTTACTTCTATGTTAAAAATGATATAATCCCAACCTTTTGAGTAAAGCACAAACTATTATTTACCATATATACTACATGATATGGAAATTGTAACACCACTTTTTATCAATTCAAATGTAATAATTAATTAAAATTTCCAAGAAAGGGCACAAAATATTAACACATTTTGTTTTTTCCTTTATTACCAATATGTTGGGCCTCTCCTATTAGTGTCACACAACCTCATTCTTCGTGACATTGATTCCAGTAGGTGGTTGATGATCTCTTGCGGTATAGTGTCCCAAGCAACCTGCAATTCATCCCGGAGTGCTTCCAATGTTTGTGAAGGATTTGCCATGTTTCTCAGTTTTCTTTCCTTATGTTCCTTATGATCTAACGCGTACTCTATTGGCGAGAGGTCGGGAGATCTGGGTGGCCATGGCAAGATATTGACATCGAACCGGTTTAGATATATTCTTCCAATATGGGGACGGGTACTATCCTGCTGAAAAAGTGGGTCTTCGATGTGCTAAAGATATGGAAGAATATCATCAACGTAACGCTAGGGATTCATGTTGCCTCAGATAAACACTAACTGAGACCTAATCCCATATGATATAGCACCCCATACCATAACTCCCACGGCTCGGTGCACATGCCACGGAAAATTGAATATCACGACGTTTCCCACGTCTTTGGCTGACTGGTTTATTCTACAATAAGCCATAGACTTCATCCAGCCCCATACAAAGTAATCTAATGGCGTTAGATCACGACATCGTGGTAGCCATTTTAACAGGTCCATTTCGACCAACCCATCGATTACCATATTTACCATTACGTTTAAATAATCAGTGACGATATGAGAAAAATGAGCGGTGTCGCCGTCATGCATAAACCACATCCCCTGCCTATTGGCTATCGGAATGTCTTCTAGAAGGTCATATAAATCATTTTGTAAAAAAGGGTGTAAGATATGCCTAAAAACCTTGTTGGTAAACAGAAGGGCTGGATGAGATTGTCTCTAAGAAAACCACACCAGACATTTAATGAAAATGTATGTTGGTAGTGCATACTAGCAGTCATTTCACAAATTTCTACCCTTGTTATAATCTTCTGGTAACAAATCTTGCACAGTCGTAACGTGAAAGGGATACTATTGTTGCTCCCACAATGTCCGTCATACGTTTGTACATTATAAATTAAAACGAAGTGACAATCTTCTGGTGCTAGTAGTGGGAGATCGCTTTCGACGTCTTTTAATGGCTTCAAACGTTTTACGATTTGTTATCCTTGTAGTGGGAAATGTTTTATCGTATCTTCGAACAGCAGCAGCGCCATTTTTGTGTACTTCGCAATAAATTAAAAGCATGTCTGTTCGTTCTGTAAAACTAAACAAATTTGTAGTGTCTCCCATGACAATAACAGATTGAAGAGTCTTTAAAATAGTATTAAATCACACGAAAACGAGCACAAACTAGTAAAACAGGTTACTTAATACTAATCAATAATAATAATAGTAATAATAATTTATTAAACCGTTAAACTCTACAGTTTGTGGTTTCGTCAGCGTACATACAAAAATACAAAATAGAAATATGATTAACAATCAAAATATTACATAAAACATATAAATGAACTGTTGTGGGTGTGTCAGGACAAGCGGCACTGCCCGACTGGGGAAAAAGCTGTCTATATTGTACAGGCACATATCCCCCGTCGCCTCCTCAATTATTTTCTTGAAACAACCAGCCGGCAACTCAGTAACTTCCCGCGGCAAAGAATTATATAAACGTACACCAACAATTACAGTTTTATCGATCCTTATTCTAGGATTTATTAATTTATGTTTTCCCCGACTATTGTAAATGTGGACATTCTGATGAGAAGAGGCCTTTTGTAAGTTTGTTTTTACGTAAAACAGGTTCTGAGATACTATCTCAGAGTATAGCGTCCTTATAGATAGTCGTTTGAAAATTGGTTGGCATAATTCGGTACTTTTGCCCCACAATACCTTTCACCGCCGCTTTCTGGATCAGAAAAACTGTAACTCACAAAAGGAAGCATTACCCTACTATGTCATTACCGATTGCAAGAGCCCATAGTATGCAGTAATGACCGCCTCCATCTCTATCAATGCGGCCACACGCCGAACAGCATAGGTGGCTTTGCAGAACCTCAGGCACAGACTATTTATATGAGGGATCTACGTCAAAGCTGAAGCAAAGCAAATCCCCAGGAACTTAACTTGAAAAGCTTCACATCTAGACAGCATGAATACTGTAGTATAGTAATACTCGAATGTTTAATTACCATTAGAAAGTTCATCATTTATTACAATTCAATATATCAAAATTCACAGTTAATGTTGGGGTTATGGTCTTCGAATGGCCTTCGATTTATTTTGGGTTCTATTATACCTTTTCGGTACAACGCCTACCATCTTTTGAGCATTTTATTACCCTACGGGTGTTAGCTTCTTATTTTAACTCCAGCCAGAGACGTTTAATGGGAGAAAAAAATGTAAGTGGCAATAAAATTATTAATTATTATAAAAAGCATCGATTAATAGATAGAAAAAATTGTAAATATTCAGACACATACATACAACACTTCTACATTACAAGAATACATAAAAATACTGGAAATAACCAAGGATACATCGACATTCAATACAGGTTCCTATAACAACGATATACCTGGTTGAACTGGAGTCAAGGAGAATTAAAGTTTTCGTTTCGTGGACAACGAAGAAATAATGTAGTGTAATCCTGGTTTCCGAAAAAAATTAAAATTTGTTTGGTTAACGATGAAGAAAATTGACAACATAAATAAGTCAACAAATAAGTCTATAAATATATTTCGAATAAAGGGGTTTTAATAAGAAGTACCAGTGAATAAAAGAATCTCGGTACACCGGAGAAGAAAAGATTTTAAAAAGGGAAGAATCCATGGAAAATAGATCTGCATCGAGAAAAGAAGTTAAGAGAGGAGACATAGGAAGAATCATCGCCGAATAAAAGAAATTACACTCTCACACACACACACACAACACTAGGTAATTATCTTGATTTTATGTTAAATATTTCTCAAAATTTATAAATATAGTTTGTTGTAATTTATGCTTTTTATATCATTAATTAAGAGCTAGGCCGGTGCAATTTTGTTTAAGAAATTAACTAAATTCTCAGTACAATATACATTCCTGTGTTTTGCTGTCATTTAAATAGTTAATTTTGTGAAAACCAATCCCGGGCATGGTTCACAGTATTCTTCATGCTTTGCTTTTCCTTATCGCCATTTTTCTTATTTAAAATTAATGTAAAGCATGTGTCATCAGCATACATAATTTTCGATAGAGATTCGTTTGATGTTAACATCTATGCTGAAAAGTCATTTACGTAAAGCAAAAATAGAAATGGCCCCAGAACTGAACCCTAAGGCACACCCCGCATGATGAGTTTTGTCTCGCTAAAATTATTGTTACTGTATACCGCCTGGGTTCGATTTTGTAAATAGGAAATTATCAAAGCGTTAGCCGTTCCCTCTTATGTCGTATAGTTGTAATTTGTTCAACAATATTTCGTTGTTAACACATTCAAACGCCCTAGATAGATCCGCAAATATGGTGACGCAATTGTTACCACCATCAAATGCGTCATGTATTATGTTTGTCATTGCATCACACGCCCCTTTACGTTTTCTATATCCGTACTGATTATCGGATAGAATGTTATACTTTCGACAGTGTTCACTATATTGGTGTAGAACAGCATATTCAACAACTTTTGAAAAACTTGGCAATATACCAGTCTGTAGCTCTCTTGCAGATTTAATGAATAGATTTAATGACAGATGTTTAATCAACTATTTCAAAAATGTTTATCGTTAACTTTCAATATCCCGGTAATAAATTATTTTGAGCCGTATGTTTTGTATTAATTTTTTTGTTTGTTTCGCGCTGGAGAACACATCCCTAAAATAGAGCCTTCGAATTCCTAAACACACGGTATATTCTTCATTGCTCCATTAGTATTTCATATGTACACTTTTAATTTTTTCAGTGTGAGCCACATAATTAAATTTAACTTAGAGGTGATAGTGTATAATGAACGTTTCCTGAAAATTTAATCAAAGAAAGTATTAAGTTATTTTCATAGTAATAATTCACGCAGTACGTATTTGGAATTACTGAAAATCACTTTTTGCTATATTTCGTTTTCTTTTTCGGAACGTCTTAGAAGAAACAAATAAAAATTGTCCCGTTTGAATTATCTTACACATTCCTACAAAAACTTCATCTCCTATAAAAGCGACATATTCCCTTAGTAAACCCACGGTCCATTTAAATTCAAATCATAGACGATTTATTAAATTTTGTGAGGACATTTGGAAGAAATTTGCTCTGCTAAGCACTCCTTCTGTTAGCTCCTTTTTTAGTCTAGATCCTTTCTAACCTTTATATTTAATAGTGGCTGAGCGGTCTTCTGAGGATTGTTCTAAGATATTAAATATGATGGATCGCCGGGAACGGTACTCTAGGGACTACAACCAATTTCAAAAAACATTATCTCGTAGACATCCGCAATATATCTTCTTCCTCTATAAAACATTGTATTTTCTTGCGTACACAGTAATTAGTATAAGGAGAATAACCTTAAAGTTTGCCTTGATTTATTACCTTTCAAAGTACTGCATATGTTTTGAAAACTAGAACAGTTTATGACGCGTAGATATGATTTCAAGTGCAAAATACAAAAAATCGGAAATTAGAACACCGGAGCTTATTTATTTTATAATACGATACTTGATATTAACGAGATGTTATAGTTCTAAAGTTCCTCTTTGACTGTCCATTCATTGTTCCTTTTGGTTTTTACATAGTACTAACAAAATTGATTTAAATATTTTTCAGGGTCTTACATCTTTTAGGTTTCCAATTTCTTTTCTACATCTCTGTTTAGCTTTTGCATTTCGTAACCTTAGATATTTTGATTTGTGAGTAACGTATTTAATTGATCGAAAATATTCTGGAGATTAAAGCAAATAACTTATTAAATTATATGTTAACATGTTTATATACGTTTTTCTACATCAAATATTTGAGACACTTCAGGCAATCCTATACAACATAACGATAGAATTTTCTTCAACTAAGTGAACAGCATTTTACCAACATAGCAATTTGTGCATTAATAACTATAAAAGTTAAGAAAATAAATGTAAAAAAGTCAAATGGAAAAAATAATTTTACTCACAAGAGTTTTAGACATATAGAAGAAAGTCTATATTCCAGATCATAAAGCAATGCCGCTCGTACAAAAAGAAGATTTTAATGATATAGAAAATTGTATCAATGTACAAAAGAGACTTGGGACGTTTTGCAATATGGCTACATTTACACCGTCTTCATAACAAATTAAAACAGAATAGAGTTCAAACAAAATAAAGCAAAATTTGTAAGAGACAGTATTTTCCTACTATCACAAGGAAGTCGAAATTATTTTTTGAAGTTTACTAAGAAACTGGTTCGTTACCGCTGAGAATAAATTGCCAACGTGTATGTTTATAATTTAAACTAACAAATGTAAACACTAGTAAAATTCGACCTATATATTTACCAAGGTCAGGTGGATATTACGATAGGATGTATATGATTAACTTCACGGGCGTCATATCTAACGTCAAGTTCATAAAACATCATCAATTGTTTACTGTTTAGACAAAGAAATATAAACGCTAGTAAAATCCGGTCCATATGTTTAGCAAGGTTAAATGGATATTAGATTTCGATCAATTGGAGAGTACATTCTCAAATCGTTGCATCGCATACTTGCTAACGCACAGTCACGCTGAAAGTATTCTCGAAACATCGCATCGCACGTACGATGCAAGTACCTCACCAGCTGAAATATGAACGGCTACGTAGAATAGTGGTTGTCATTTTTTCTCTTACACTAATTGGTTTACTTTTACCACATAAAGTCTTGTAAATGAATTTGACAAATGCAGGCCTTTTTCACAACTTATACATCAAATTAAAAGAGAATTTGTAACAGAAAATATTATCCTATCACAGGAAAGCTGAAACAAATTTTTGAAATGCAGATAGAGAGAATAAACGCCAAGGTGTACTATTTAGATAAAGAAATGTAAACACTAGTAAAATTAGGCCAATGTGTTAGGCAAGATCAGGTGGATATTTGGATAGGACGTGCATGTTTCATCTTTACGGCAACTGCGTCGAACGCCGACTACCTAGCAAGAATATTTCTTGCGGTAAATATGCTCCTAAAACTGAATTCAAATTTTAGAAAAATTAGGGTCATAATTTTATATTTTGAACAACTTCTCTCAATAACATTTTGCCGTATTATTGACCAAAATGGTACTTCACTTGAACAGAAAACGTTTTTTTCAATTTTCATGACGGCCTTGATTTTCAAATAGTAAAAATATGCTTGAAATTCTTGTAAACCAAACAGCGCGACCTTCCAAACCTTAAAACGAGATTCCAAATTTTTTGATCAATTATACCTATAATGAAATCAGTCCGGGGATATACTATATATACATACTCATATGTAGTGTGAAAATTTTTATGGATTTCTAGAAAATTTATTAATTTCAATGGAGAAACTACCCCCGCTCCAACCCCTTCGAAAGTTTCATTTGGTATCGTTTAGTACTCTTTCAACAATTAAAAACATGTCTTAAGTTTTTTGTAATAATAGTTTTCGAGATATTTGCAAAAGTTTCAAGAGATACTAGTTACATTAGAGCCCCCACTCCAGAAATGGGAGGAAGCAGTGGGCGGTGAAACAATTGTATTCGGTTTAATGTCAAATTGACGATGAAATCTTCATTACTTGTTGGTTGTTCAATTCGAGTTTCCTTTTGCAACTACTACAGAACATGTACTTTACTACAGCTTCTTATGTCTTTTGTTAATTTTTAAAACAGATTTAATTCTTTGTAATATAAAATAGGATAGAAATTAATTTCTATCTAGGCAGGGTTGAACCTCACGAGATTTTAACTAAAAAATGATGTAATTTTTAACCCATTCAAACGTCCATCCGGGGACATAGTTTATACTTAATGAATAAAATACGTTTAGAATGTGAGAATTTTAAAATTACTTAGATATTTATGTAGTTTTTACTTTTTAATATTTGGTGTTGCCGGTGCAAGTCGCCGTGATGAACAATATCGATTAAAGATAAACTAACGTCATTTGTGATAAACAAAACTTATGTGCCATTGTATAGAAAATACGTTGCCTGCCGTTCAGAACATTTTGAAGGTTGCGGCACTTTCTTTAAATATTCGAATGGGAGAAGTTGCAGACAAGTTTTTAATTTGCCAAATGCAGGTCACAGGACATGGGGATGGAGATTGCCGAAGGATATATATAGGAATCTTTTACAAATAAAGTAGACATAGCAGATAAAGCATTCGGAGGGGAACAACAGCAATAATGTCGCTGACTTTTACACTAATGTTAATTTCATATTGAATTGCTCTTGGTAGTTCTTTTAGGTTATGGAGTTCGATTTTGTGTATTTAATTTTTTAATTTTAAAATAAATAGAAATCGAAATAACTAACATGCGGAGATCGTGGAGGCCATAAATTTGTGATAATTACTCTGTGATCAAAACATTGATTCTAAATGTTCTGCGCTGTTGTAGCTGTGTGAGGTGGGGCATTGACCGTCTGAATGAAATCGTGCTGCAATTCATTATCATCTAGTTGTTTTATCTAAAATATAATTATATCGCTCAGCAGTTATATTGTCATGAAACAAGATTGATTCCACTATTTCTTGCCTCGATATAGCTACCCTCCATTTTTATAGGATGTAGACGAGATTCAACCAACTTATGCGGATGTTATCTAGCCCATGTTTTACAGTTGTGCGAATTGACATAGCCAGATAAATGGAACCACGCCTCATCCCTAAAGAAATTTACATCCAGTTATTATTCTGTACTTACTAACCCATCGACAAAAATTCGTTTTTCAAATTCAAGTGGATTTAATTATAAAGCAAAGATTACGTTTAAGAACGCATTTTAAGATTCTTAGTACTTGCCTTGTGACTAGTTCCCACAGAAAGCTCTAAAAATAATATTATTGTGCAAAATTTAAATTAAATGGAATTTCAGTTAATATTGCCACTGACGTATGGGGGTCCATACAAGCTTGAATATTATAAAGTACATCCTCAATTAAGTTAATAGGTTTTTGTTTGCAAATGCAATTTCCTTCTTCAAATCGATTAATAATAATACCTCTTCGATGTTTGAAGATATTATAGACATCAATCAGGAAAGCATTGTACAAATTGATCGATACATGTTCCATTCTTGATCCTAACTTTCAGTTCGATATTCCGCCATTAAAATGGACGCATCTTGCTCGGATGTAAACACCATTGTTATAGATTTTACAAGCTACAGATTTGTTTTCTGTTTTTGATATTATCATTAATTAGTAACGGTAATGAGTTACAATACCAGGAAAAAAATCACTGGCTCGTTATTTCTTAAAAGAACTTCTCTTGAAATGCAATGAAACGAAAATAATGAAAGTAGAAATAACAAGAACACATCAGTCAATTTCACTCAGTGTATTGTTTATGGTTGTCAAAAATTTTGTTATAAATACCAATTCTAAAAGTAGGCAACTAATGTTAGAGTGGTCACGCAGCTTTTGTGCTTTATTGAATCCTCAGTATGTACATATGTAGCGTGTCTGACTCACATCTGCCTTCTATTCGTAAGTTTCACGTTTTCTTCCTTCTGTTAAACTGCACTAAGATAATTATAGATAAGGAAAGTTATATGTGCTTATATAAACAAAAAATCAAGTAAAACAACCCAAACGCCATTATGTCAATTCGTAAATTCTGCTTCCAATCAAGCAGACTCGCTTTCCTAATTTAATTAGTACATATTGTTTGCATCTCACATGTATGTATATTAAGTTTTATTTGTGTTTTCAGTTAATGCGTCCTAAATCACTAGAATTCTGTTCCGCTTTTATTTATTTATCTATCATACAAGTTAGGTCGTACAGTTAAAAATCAACCCAAAATTAACCGCTACATTTATTTGTATTTCAGGGCTACAGTGTTAGAGGAGTTATTTTTGAAAGGAAATAATAAACTACTTACGTAGTTGTTAACACACAGATGCTGGCTAAAAACCAATTATAATTATTACTTGTTTGATACTTAAATTAAAAACGTTACTAATTTCATTATTTTAGACCTATTTTAAGCATCTATATTTGGTACCGCATACATAAGTGGGCTATTGTAAATCAGAAGTAATTAATTGAAGAACATTTGTGAAAGTTTAATCTTTGGGTTATCGTGTATGTACTTGCCTGCGAATGAGCTTTCTCCACAGACAAAACTTGTTACATGATTGTATATATATATAGGCGACGCGGCAATATTACAATGATTAAGAACTGGTTGCAGTACATATTCATAAACTAACGAACATCGTTATCCCGTTGATAAATGTAATTTATCTGGTGCTGGAGAGTATGGATAAGTTAATCCCGAAAAAGGAAATTGCTTGTGATCTTTGCAGGGTATATGTTCATACATTGACTGGCTTGTCCCAATTGGATATACAATGTCTAAGCACCGAAAACCGTGAATTTTTTAGTTGTCCTCCTTGTTCTGTTTTTAAGATACAATTACGTAAACTACATGAAGTTGCTTCGTTGGTTCATGTACTTCAGGGTGAAATACTTGAATTATAATCTAAATCACCTTGAACCCTAAACTTCTGGTAACAACGATTTTTACCAGACTGAGCAGATTCTTCAGGAGATGGCACATACGAAACGTAGACCTTCTCTTAAACCTTCCTGTTGATGATGCCGCTGACTATCGCAAAGCTGCTGATTCGTCTAATATGAAAAGAAATAGTGGACTGTGTTGATAGAGGAAAAAGACCTACAAAGATTACTTATTCGCTTTGCAAAATATTACTTCACGCTGGTGGTACAAAGAAACTGGATCAGTTCACATTAGTGTTTGTTACAAGAGATAAATCTCTTCTCAAGCCTAAAATATAGAACGTAAGGTGGCAGCTAATATCTCTTCGTTAAGCGGGTGAATATAATCTTCATGTTAAATGTATTATCTAATTATTTTGAAGGCGGGTCGTACGAAAAACTGATGGAGTCTAACTGTTGTCCAACTGTCCAATTTTATTATCAAAATGTTCATGGGTTGATGCCTAAGGTTCATAACGTGTATGCTGCAACTAGTGCATTTCAGACTGGTTTTTTCCTGCTGTCAAAAATATGTAATCAAGTGATATATCTAATGCTGAATTCTTCAGTTCACTGTTTTCGGTCTTTAAGTATGACAGAAGGGTTTCCCAGCGAGAAGTTATCTACCGGGGATACCGTGCTGACTGCTATTACAGTATCTATTCCTATAAAATCAGTCCATACCATAATTTCTTCACTTATTCCGTTGATCGGCATGAGTGTTTGTAAATGTACCTTTGTCACGCCGGAACTTATATCACTAACATTTATATGCCTCCTGCTGTAGGTGTTGATGTTTATCAAAGCTCTTATAATTTTTATTATGGAAAGTAATAATTTTTGGTGGCTTTAATTGTCCTATGTTTAACTCTATGCGTGGCGGAGACAATCGTAAGACTGCAATCCTAACTAATTTTATGAATACCTTCGTTCTATTGCGACATAGTTCAAAACAGCTCTAGAAAAACATGGTGCTAGTTTTGAAACGTGCTATAAAAAGTTGGGATATCCAATTTCATGAGTAACGCATTGAAAGATTTCATATGGTTTGGTCAAAATTGACGATGTAACAACAAATGCTTCTTCTTAGATGTTCAGCGGAGATTGAAATTTAAACAATAAAATACATAAATAGATTATTTTTATACGATGTTTGGTGTTACAAACTACTATATTTCCCGGACTTATTAAAGAAAGAACATTAACACTAGAAAATACATGAAAACTACAAAATTGATGTGAAATTACTTATATTAAAAATTGCTTACCGTATACATATGCAAAGGTAAAACTTAATTGATTCTCTTACACGTAGCAACTTAAGAGTAACTTTATTTGTAATCTCCTAGCTAAATGTTTTCACCTTAGGATTAATTTATTGGCACCGCTGGAGTATCTCAACTATCTAAGACAGTACTGTTCTTTATATTTCGATATAGTACATACCAGTTTGTACCTCAGTTTCTCTATTACTTTCTGATTATCTCTCCATATGAACATAATCAATCTCAGAAGTTAATGCTTAGGTAAGTTATTGATTGCTTTAAAGTTTCCATTTTCATTTCGTTTTCAAGCATTATAAAAACCTTATTATGGGGTCATTCCATGCCAAGTGGACCAGGGGTCCCCACTCAACCATCTCCAATTTGGTTGAAAATGTATACGGATGTACATATATGTTTGAAACGAGGTTCTGTAAAGTTTTAGGTCTAGGTATCATATACCTGGAGCTCCACAGCCCTTTCTGTGGAGGTCCCACCAACCCCGCGGCGTCAACCACGAAGATTTTGTAAAGTTTAACATGTGGCCATCGCAGAACTATGGTAGCTGTGATGCTGAAATTCAACATACTAGCTCAACTTGTGCCTGTGAACATGAAAAATTTAGTATCAACATCCACAAAACAATATATAAATCGCAATTTAAGCTCAAAGTGGCTTCCAAATTACGTCGCGTAATGCATAAGCTAAATTTTGACACTGTACAACTCAAAAACAAAAATAGTTGCTAGGTTCTGCTTTTACCAGTACACTACCCACCGGCAAGACAATATATTGCTGCAATACTAGAATAGTAACTGTGATGCTGAAATTTAACATACTAACTCAATTTGTGCCAGTGAACAAGAAAAGTTCACTGTCAACACTCGCAGATCAATAAGTGAATTACAATTTGAGCTCAAAGTGGCTTCAACATTACATCGCGTAATGCGCCAACTAATATTCAACCTACAGGCACGTAGCTCGCCAATTTTGGGAGAGCAATCCAATTTTTTTGATTTGGGGGAACTAAGCCAGCTACATGCCTGCATGTACTGTGAATTTTGATAAATTCTAATAACAATGTTGCACCGCCTAGCTCTTTCAAGTGGCACCAATATAAATGAAATTAAATGGTACCCTTTTAGAGACACTTGATTTGAAAATAGGTTAGATTTGGCTTTTAAACGTTTTTCAGGTTGCACCATGTTTGCGTGTAAATTTGTATCTCCACAAGTATGTGAGCCTTTATTCTGGCATTACAGTAGTACAATGTCGTACGGCTAGTTAGTGGACTGCTGAGAGCACAACCTACCAACTTTGCAAAATCTCCATATCTAAAAAATGCTGTAATTAATGTTGATTTCGCGAAACAAATAGCACCCTGTTCAATGGGAATTTCTCTTCCTTAAACCAAAAAACACTAAAATAGAAAAATATGATTCTGGTAGAAAACATTCTGCTCTTTCCAGTGGTATAAAAATAAATGAATTTGGAGTGGTCCCACATTGAAATATTTAACTTTGGAAATAGGTTAGATTTGGCTTTTAAGTGTTTTGTACCATGTTTGTGTGTTAATATCTCCACAAGTATGCGAGCCTTTGTTCTAATATTGCAGCAATATATTGTCTTGCCGGTGGGTAGTGTACTGGTAAAAGCAGAACCTAGCAACTGTTTTTGTTTTTGAGTTGTACAGTGTCAAAATTTGCCTTGTGCATTACGCGACGTAATTTGGAACCCACTTTGAGCTTAAATTCCGATCTATATATTGTTTTGTGGATGTTGATACTAAATTTTTCATGTTCATACGCACAAGTTGAGCTAGTATGTTGAATTTCAGCATCACAGCTACCATAGTTCTGCGATGGCCACATGTAGAACTTTGCAAAATCTTCGTGGTTGACGCCGCGGGGTTGGTGGGACCTCCACAGAAAGGGCTGGGGAGCTCCAGGTATATGATACCTAGAGCTAGAACTTTGCAGAACCTCGTTTCAAACATATATGTACATCCGTATAAATTTTCAACCAAGTTGGAGATGGTCGAGTGGGGACCACTGGTCCAGTTGACATGGAATGACCCTATGATCATTTGCTGCGACGCTGCGTTGTTTCAAATTCCTTAATACCCTAATCAGAAATCACCTAGAATTTGCAAAATCATTGAACATACTACTGACCATCTGCAAATTATATTTAAAATTTTTCTAAATATTGTCGTAAATGGCGCTTTCATATTTCTACAATTTTAAACTTTAGTGACATCTCGAAACTAATTATAATTTATACTTTTGAACATATACACGTCAGGACTTGACTGACAGTTTAAATTACCTACTCGCAGTAAAAGAACGAATTGGTATAAATATATAAAGGAGCCGTTGAATATCGCCGCACTCTTTGCTTTAAATGCATCCCTCAGGCTAACAAATTGCCTATAATGGCAACGAGGGTAGCAAAGACTTCTGTTTTAGTTTTATAATGCGCACCGACTCAATATATAGCCCTCCAAGACTTACTTGCCCCAAAACTCCCGGAAAGAGAACGCAACTTCTGCCATATTGATTTTCAATTTAGTTGCATTAATATTTTGCTCCAAGAGTTTACTGGAGTGTGTATTTAGAGGGAAGTCAGAATCATTATTATTGATGGGGTTTGCCGCCCTATTCCCTCTGTTCACACCGCGCTCTCTCCGCCCTCATTCACGTCGGTTCTTGTAACAGCACAGACGCTCTTGCAGAAGTCATTGCTTATTTATTCGTTTTAGGGTTTTATCGACTCGATTTTTTAAGATAACGTGTGCTTGAAAAATTGTGGTACATCTACGGTAATTCCCAAACAGATGATGACGGTAATTTATCCCTATCACTGCGAAAGCCGGTAACAATTTTAGATATCAAATGAGTTGCCAGGGGTCTGGTTGCCAGTTTTACACCATGTGCTTAAAATATAAAATGGGGGAATTTATAGTGCTTTTAAAATATTGGCTGTACTAGCGAAATTTATCGAAATCAATATTTTGATTGAGAAAAGTATTTTGCTTTAATTAGATATAGGATAGTAAATAACTAGTTAAAATTAATTTCTGGTTTTGATAGCAACCTATTAATTCTTATCAATATAACAGTTTTTAGCTTAAAGAGAATGTTTATAGGAAATAAGTAAAGTGGTTGGAAGGATCTTAATTTTTCTCGTGTCCAATACGAATGGTGGAATATTCTTGAATCCTCTAATTCCCTTCATATAGGAAGAATAAGATTGCACTTAATAGTGATAGCAGGAACAGTGATGTACTGGCACTCGGTTAAATTGCTGGCTACACAATTACACCTACCTCCCGATTTACACAGAGGATAGGTTCCTTAAAATAACGTGTAAATCGAAAGTGTGGATTTTTATACGCAAAACCTTGTAAATCGCAAGAAAACTAAATGTGCGTACTTAAGTTATTTATTTCAACCTAAAATAAAACTAAATATACCTTTAAAAAAACATAAAAATAACGGCCTGTTCTTAAAATGACAAAAATATAAATGTATATCTACGTAATTCATTTTACATATAGAAACAAGAAATATAAATTTAAAAATTTAACCAAAGATGTAATTACTGTTATCACTTTCATAGACTATTAATCTTTGCTTCTTGATCGGTATGTCACTTTCATCACTCGATAGTACTTAATACGATTCAAGTTCGATATTAGATGAATTAGAAACAATTTCGGATCGGCGAACCCCGAAAATGAAATTCATAATTAACAATTGTGTTTGGTTTTGGTCAAATTTTTATAGACCTCCTCATAGCGTTTATTAATATGTTTGTTGAATAGGAGAGCTCGTTCAACATTCGGGTCATTTTGTAGAAAATGATTACCCAATTTTCACCCTAATTCAAGTCCTTCCCAGATGACTTTCGCTGTAAACGCAACTGGTTCATCACTATCACAATCATTTGTTTCATTAACGACGTCGTCTTCTTTGTCCGTCATTAGTTCTATAATATCTACCTCTACAAAATCCTTGAAACCTACTCCTCCCATTGTATGCGCCATCTACGTTATCTGAGAATATTCATGCTCCAATGGTAATCTAGAATTCTCACCTTCAACTATATCTGGCCATATTTTTTCGAGCAGGCATTGTTTAATCTTTGTTTGTTTAATCATTGTTTAATCTCGGTATATGACACTCCAACATGCTTAACACAATCTAAGATTGTACATTTTTTCCAAGCATCCATAACTGGGAGAGAGATATCATTTTCCATTTGTTTTAAAATATACCTCAATATTCGTTTGATGTACAGCGCCTTAGCAGTCGAAATTATCCCTTGATCTAACGGCTGCAATAAAGAAGTCGTATTCTTGGGTAAAAATACAACTTGCACATTTTCGTGTTGTAAATCTTAATGATGGCCTGGTGCATTATCAATTAAAGAAGGGGCTTAAAGCAACCCATTTTTACTTAAATACCTTTTAGCGTCTGAGACAAGTTAGTTAATAACCAATGGTTTCATTATATGATCGCCTGAAACATTGCTACAGAGAAGAACTGTTATACGACTTTTTGTTGCTTTATGGCCTCTAGCTGATTTGTGAGCTATAGCCAGACAGTTTTCCTCTGGAATTTTTTCCCAAAATAACCCAAAGTTATCAGCATTGAAGGTCTGGTCACGAATGTAAGTATTAACGGCTATAATTTCAGCAAATTTTGCCAGATATTCCTGCGCTGCATCTGAATTAGCAGACGTTTGTTCTATTTTCAATCTTAGATTGTGTAAAGAATACCTTTCTTTAAATCTCTCAAACCAACAATTGCTTGCAAAAAAGACAGCTTCTTTTCAGGTGAGAAAGTAGATGGTAACTGGTATTCTTAATTTTTTCATAAATCTTCAAAGCCTTAATTGTAATTGTATTGGTAACAAATGGAAACCGCTTTTGAGTAGCCATATTAATACTTTTTCCTTATTTTCCGTGACAACATCTCTTACGTATGAAACCCTACTCATACTCGTAGAAAATCCAGCTGCTATACTTCTCCTAATGAAGTCCTCATTATTTCTTATTCTCCTTTTTGTAGCCTCATTCGTGGAATAAAATTTAGCAACAGCTGTTACACTATCTCCATTATGTAGACGATCTAAAATTTAAATTTTGCTTTCTAAAGATATAAATTCTTTTCATTTGTCTTTTAAAATTTCGCTTGGCATGGTAAATCCCCTACAATTTTAAGAAAACTATAAAAATGCTACAAAAACCATAATTGGATATCATTAACGAGTAAATATGAAGTTTCAAAAAATTCCGAAAAGAGAAACACAATGATGTATACCTTCCTGCTGCTAAAAACTTACTGCTTTCATACATGAACAGAAAGTTAGATTATACAAACAAAATGAGATACCCCCCAGAATTGTAAGCGTCAATGTTACCAAGCGAACGGAACTTAATAATAACTGCAGAAATTTCTTGTTTTTCTTTATCCCTCATTTTATAAACCGTGTAAAATATCGTTTAAATCGGGGGATACGTGTATTTGGTATATACGGTGACGCGTGTTCTGCTAGCAACGAGACTAGTGCATTCAAACATTCGGTATGATGCCACTTGAAGCTGCTAGTTTGGTTTCTAGTGAAGCGCGTGGCACCGGATTTAATAAATAATTATGTGGTGAGGCCGTTTATCGATGTCATATAGGCTCTTGAGTCACACTCCCTGATGTTAAGAACTTTCAATTAAAGCCATACTTCAAATCTGCGTGCAAAGAAAAGTAATTATAAAAATGCCGTCAAAGGAAGAGTTTTTCTTATTGTATTCTTAATTTTAGCTAATACTATATACTGGTGTGTGCCCCCAAATCACTACTCTGTATGTTCTTGTGCTGACTGTTCGTTATTTCTTTGATTTTATTTGAAGTTGATATATAGTCAAGTATACATTCTAAGTAATTTTAAAATTAGAAGTAAACGACCTCCAGACGTTACCGTGAGATCCCACTTTTTCCCTTCGCAGTACAGTTCACTTTGGTAATAGGGCCAGCTATGAGCGGTGAGGAGAGTCTTTTTCCTGGAATCCGGGTACAGACGCACCCTCAGACGGTCGAAATTCACTTCGCTCTAAATTGAATTTGAAGCTAGCATGCGGCCCTATTGACCGAGATATATATGAAACTTGGGGTGAGCCAATAGTGAGTATAGCGCTTGAACGAGAATGAGGGGAAGGGCCCCTATTGATGGTGACCCTATTACCAGAGCGGACTGCACATGGGTTTATCCTAGAGATCCCCATTTTTAGCGTATAGTCATTTGTCTCAGTCATTCTTACACCTTTTTTGTTCTACGTCAAGGAATTGTATTACTAAATATGTTTTTATTTTACCTGTTCGCAAGTTCAGTATCACTTTACCACCTATTTTGTGTCTACTCAGTAAAAGAATGGATAATGAAATTTAATGTATTATATGTAGAGAATTAGAAATTTTGCATTTGTTGGTTGGATTTATCAGGAAACCTAGGTAAAACCACTTACGGTACATGCATGCGTGACACATAAGAGAGATAAGGTTACTTTGTATTCGCCTAGATTCCTCGATTTTGTTTCTCGGCTAGATGACGCCACCCTTCGATAAAATAAAACGAATGACGATATGTCAAGTACAAGATGATATTTTTGAAGACATTGTACTTTTGACTATAATGATTAAGCGAATATTGTAGTAACAAAATTTATATGCCTCAAAACCAGCTCATGTCTTCAATTACTTTTACTAACCTGAAAAGAATATTGTTTATAATTGTATAAAATTTTATAATAGTTTACCAAATAATATTAAGAATATAACATTATTTTCTATATTTAAAAGAGAAGTGCACACTGCAATAAATATTTATAATATATATATATATATATAAATGGAAAAAGAATGAACAAAACTTGTTTGCCGGGAATCGAACCCTGACCGTCCGGTTGGTAATCGAGTTCTCACCCACGGAGCCACGATGCGTTAGCTATAACTTGTGCAAAGGTACGGATATATGAAGCGCGTAACTTTTTCAAACCGATTTCTCTCAAAAACGGCTGGGTGTTGGCGGCCAAAAGGGGGTTTATAGATTACTGACGTCGAGTACTTTCTTATCCCAAAAGGTCTTTGAAATCCATGACCCACACGTCGTGCCCTCCCCTTGTTAGTGTTAACAAAAGGTTGTTCAAATTATTTTTGTATTTTATTTTGGCGTATTAAAGGTTTCTTTTAATAAGTTGCTTGTTAATAATCACGGATTATACGCAAAAAAAAGTGGAAATATACGCATAAATATGCAGATGTTTTGGCCTAAATATGCACTTTCTTATGAAAAATATGCAGATAAAGAAATAGGAGTAATGCTAGAAAATATAATACTATAGAAAAAAATATTCTATTATGTTTTCTACAAGTTTATTTATAACATTTTACAACATAATTAACTATGAAAACAATTTACAATTACATATTTCTCAAAGTTTTCAATAGAAAAATTGTGGCGCTTGTCTGATAACTTGTATTTATATATTGAAAAGGTTCGTTCTACGTCCGCGCTTGTTATAGGAGCATATTTCAAATCAGAAATACCCTCTATTGTCAACTCAATATTTTCTATTGACTCACCACACAAGATTTTAACAATATCCTTTAGCTTTTAAAACCCCTCATTTTTTTCTATTACACTTAAAAATTTTTCATACACGGATTTTCCCACCCCTCCTTTAACATCAAAACATAACTTTTCGAATTTGTTTATTATTTCAACGCTCTCAATTAGGGACATAAATTGTATTTCCAATTGCAATATAGAAGTGGAACTGTAGTTGGCTTTAATAAACGCCAACTGTTGAGGTATTTCTTTACTCGAATACACCTTTTGGGCGTCTAGCACAGATTGTGTATCGCTATCAAGATCCATAATAATTGTCTTAATTTCTTCATAATGATTTGCATGAAGAATAGCAGCTTCCAACCACGTTCCCCATCGTGTCATTACTGGTTGAGGAGGAAGCGGAATACCGGGTAGATGTTGTTTGTAAAACTGAACTCTTAATGGAGCCTTTAAAAACACTTTGTTAACACTACTAATTAATGTATTTACCAAGGGAAAATGGTTTCTTACTTCTTCTGCAACATGATTTAGTCCATGCGCCAAGCAAGTTGTGTGAATTAAATTTGGGTAAAAGATTTTCAAGTTGCAAGCTGCCTTCACCATGTATGGTGCGGCATCCGTTAAAAGCAATAGAATTTTTTCTGTGGGAATCGATTCCGGTAAGAAAAAGGTTGCCAGTTCTTCCTGTATAAACCTTGTTATTGTCAAATTATTTGCCTTTTCCAACTGTTTGGATGAAATTAAATAAGATTTTGCTGGAACCGATACGTTAAGGATACCTATCATTAAATGAATTATGTATCGGCCCACACTATCAGTAGTTTCATCTGCGCATATGTAAAGGTAATTGTTTGACACAGCCTTCTTAATGCTACTCAATGTTTCTGCATAGATACGGTGAATATAATTTTTTCTTAAGGTGGTCTCGTCGGGAATATTATATTTGCTGGTGTACTTTTGCAAAAATAACTTGACATTTAAATTGTTTATTTTATGTAGTGGAATATCTGCCGACACAAACATTAGGCACAAATCTTCATTAAATTGTTCTTGTTCCGATTTTTGGAGGTTGATGGCAAACATTGCGGTAATGTTTGCTGACCCTTCTTCGCCAATTTCATCTTTGATAGTTTTGCAGCATGAGATGGAGTTTTAATATGCTGGGCGACTTGAAACTTTCTCTCACTTGTAACCTGCATAAAAAATATCACATCATCAGTTGTTTTCTTATAAAATAAGTGTTAGTAAAAGATAAAGGAGTAATAAAAAACTAATGTGTAAAGAGTTTGCGAAACGACATTTAATAAATATACCAACACAACGCTTCGACAAATAATTTTATTTTAAAATGATTTTTATTTAAAAATCATCAGCAGAATACGGAATATCTGATATTGCGTATTGTGCTGATGATATGTGAAAAATACGCATGAAATATACATCCCATTTTACTCATTTTAAAATAAAATTATTTGTCGGAGCGTTGTATTGGTGATTTTGTTAAACATAGATTAAAAACTATAGATTAATAAGAGGAAATAAACTGAAATTTTACTTACAATCTTGCTGCATGCTACGCAAAATGCTTTTTCTCCATCCATACGCAATTCTGAATAAGGTGCAATCCATCCAGGCACAGTCGCTATTTTCGACATTTTTGCTATTATAATTAATAACAACCCACAAGTTAACACTTCGAAAAACCAACGTAAAATGACGTTTAAAATAAATAAGATTGCTTTCGAATAAATTTCTCCGAATAACAAAGAAACACCTGTGCTCCTAATTTTCTGGTAAAATGTATTTTTGTATTTATTTAGAAGTTTCAGGGAATTAGCTTTTCCTTGAATTCTGTCCCGGTATAGATGTATGGGAACAGCATTAATAAATTTTTGGAAGCGCTTATCGGAAAAGTAACGAGAAGAGGCTTGATAGAATGATATTTTTAATTTAAAGAGGGCTGTTTAACTCTTTGTTTGTTACAACCACGACATATTTTTAATAATGCCTATCCTATAATAAATTACATCCAATAAATAAATAAATAAAACTCGGATACTTCAAATATGCTGAATTACTACAAAATATGCAAATAATATACAAAATGCATGTGCTATGCAAATATGCAAATTCATGCAATCTGCATATCATCCGGCCTTTAATAATCACCTTCGCTAATGTAAAGATTTCAATAATGTAGAACACCCTTGGCCTGAATTAGTTCATGTTATCGAGCGTCTGCCGTATATTGCAATATGAAGTTATTGAGAGGTATATGTATGTAAGTACTTCATTGATCAAATTTGGCGATTATTAATTATTAAATCCGTTGACATCTTGTTAGCAAACTAAACTATCCCCTCTACTAGCCAAGAGACGTTTTAGATACCTACTTTCTAGCAAAAAGGAAGGAAAGTGCGTAATTGAAATGCTGTGAATAAAAAACGGAAAGAATGATTAACATTAATTAATATTTTAGTTACAGTTATAATCATCGAAGGTTTTCCTTATACAACAATAGATATATCAATATAGCGGTACTCCAAATACCGTAGTATATTAAAAGGAAGTCAATATCTTGTTGACATATTGGAATAATTGCCACTGCTTAGAGTACGTGTTACATATTATATATTACTAGAAATATTACATTAACTGATTGCATTCTATAGTTTCTTGTATGTAGCGCCCCATATAAGTCATACAGATAGCCCATCCAATACATTACACATTTTTCGTTGCCAAATAATTTTCATTTGAAACCAGTTGCCGGTGTTAGTCTTGTCATAAGGATGGCCATTCTGTATGACTTACATGTGGTAACGGTCATTTTATCTTTGGCAGTCTTTACTACCTCATGCATTACCATCTAGAAAAGTATGGGACTCAACAAAACCATCTTTTGTTTCAAACATCTATGATTTTTGGTTTCTGTTTTTACGATGTTATTGGTACTCTCATACATTGGCATAGTTATTTCAGTCCAACACTCAAATGCACCACTATCTACATATCTGGCTATGCTCTTAATGAAAAGCAGATTTTAACGACGAGGGGAATTAGCTATTCGAATTTTAATTTCACAAAGGCATGGTACATAATATCAATGGGGTAATATGTAATAATAGTACAGCATACGCGTCGGGGCGGTTTTCCCTATTCGTAAATGTATGATATTGTAATATAGCATTAGTCGGTATGATATTTTGAGTAACGCATACAATCGAACCAAAATGATTAAAGTTAAATACATATATGTGTCTTTAGATATTTGCTAATGGATCTCATGTATGTTACATGTATACGAATATTCTAATAATTTCATTTTGGCACCTGACTTTAAAGAAAAATTGTTCTTCTTAATTCGGCACCCTTCTTTACCGCTTTCATTTCTAATTACTCTTCAACTGTGCTTGGCACACCATATTTGAAACGAGTTCCGTTTTAAAAAGGACGATTGAATATATAAATACGACATGCTAGGAGTTAACAAAATGAAAAAATAACATATCTATCTGGACCTTATAGTAAATAACAATACTATAATAAGGTTAATGATTTTAGTGGGTAATAATAATGCGACCTCCTCTGCACCCCTAGTCAAAACCCAGCTTTATCGACCGAACACTACCACCACTACGCCGGCTCTTTCTCCTGGCTCTGGTTCCATCTCTATCTTTGCTTCTGTTCGTCTCGCTCGAGCTTTACCTAAACTCCTAAAAATATCCCTGCGACGAACTAACTTTGGCGGTTCGGCGGCTGCAGCGGCACCTCTGAAGAATCGTCGAATACCAAGCAACTAGAAATACAACAAACACTCTAGCCGTGCATCGTTAATTCTATAGATTGAAGTGTTGCAGCAGGACATGAAATAAACAGATGTGGAAGACGCTATACGAGTGTCATTTACTACCGCTAATGGGCAATAGGGAATAGCAGCTTCGATTCGTTTTGCTCGAATAATTAAAATCTCAATCCTAAAATAGAATTATTAGAAAATATTTACAAAACGAATATGTTTACGTAATTAAGATAGATCTGCCCAGAGATAGACGAAAATTTAAAGAACGATGTATAGGTATGAAACATGAGGAAGTCAATTCAAAATGGATCAGTTATCTGACTGGTGTAGATATTTGTACTGATGTATTGCAACTGTTGTCCAGTGAACCGAAATTTGCTATCAAACACAATAGTCACGAACTACCTACGGAGACATAATATTTGTTCAATTTTTCCCAACAAAAGTCGTCAGATGATAAAGATAAACTCAGAGTCGCTTCGATGAATTGTATAACTAATTGTAAGTTCTTACACAAAACTATAAACTACAGCATGGCAGATCGTCTAATAAAACAACACAATAATACCAAAAAATTCATAACACAACACCTTAATATAATCATCCCCAAGGCTGACAAAACTAACTCCACTGTAATTTTGAATAAGTTAAACTACGACCAAAAGTTCGGGTACCATTAAAGGGTAACAATACTTAGGAAAAAGAGAATAAGGACCCTACAAACGACATACAAAATAACAACAAAAATTAAATTAAAAAATTGAAGGATCTAAAGCCGCGTACACATCTGAGCACGAACGGGAACGAGGCTGAATGAGCGTACGTATGTGGACGTGTAGCCGAGGCGAGGAAACTGGCTCGCGTGTGGACCGAGGCAGCTGGAACGCCATCCGTCGGGAGTCTGTACTTCAAAGAGAATTCGGTTTGTACGCATACCCTACGGCTGTATTGGAGGCTTGGACTCATTGTTAATTGGAATCTACGTTCGTTCCTTGATATAAAAAATTAATTGGGCCAACAAAAAATACTTAAGTTGATCAACGAATATGAAAAGGTCCTATCTTATAGAGAAAAGACCATCCATTTTACTTTAATGTCGATAGCGATATTTTTGTAGAACTCGACGTGTTGAAGAAAAAATTGATAGTATGCGCGGTTCGCGTCGAAGGGAAAAAATCGGATATTGAAGAGAGTAATTTCAATCATTAAACGGAGTATTATTCTTCGCTTAAAACTCTGTAACTAAATTATTCTGAGAATAAATAGTTACATATCTTCACATATTCAATCAGTTTTGCAATTATCGATCTGTATATTTCAGGTATGATTCTCGACATCAACTGCTTCGATACGTTGAACATATACTATAAGCTTGTAAATGAATCACCGGTTGCTAAATATCGTAATGTTATAGCTAATCTCTCTTCGGCAGTAACCGCTTTTCGAAATCTTGTATCGGCTTTTGAAATTTCATCGCGAATCGAATCCAATAAGAAATTGAACTCAGCTGATGACATCCTCGTGAAGGTTTGGAAATGGCTACTTTCTTCTTCTTGAGACATATTGTTTAGTAGCAATTGACCGTTATTGAACGATCTATTTCTATACATGGTAGTCACCCACTAGCGCTTTCTTTTTCTTTTTACAGTAACTTGTCATTACTAAAAATGCCACACTAGCCACAACCAAATCGTCGTCCATTTCAACGAACGAACGAATTTTGTTTGTGCTCAGGTGTGCACGCTACTGAATGAATTGTACGGTACGCGTATGAACGAATTCTCTTTGAAGTACCGGCTCCGGGCGGGTGGTGTTCGAGCTGCCTCAGTCCGCACGCGGGCTGGTTTACTCGCCTCGACTACACGTCCACATCATATGCTCGTTCAGCCTCGGCTTGCCTCGCTACCGTGCGTGCTCAGATCTGTACGCGATTTAACCAAAATACCAAATACACATCTGAGCATGAACGGTACCGAGGCGAGGCAAGTCCGAACGGATGCCTCGTTCATGGGTAGTAGGAACCGAGTTCTCTTTGAAGTACCGACTCCCGGCGGATGGCGTTCGAGCTGCCTCGGTCCGCACGCGAGCCAGTTTTCCCGCCACGGCTACACATCCACATATGTACGTACGCTCGTTCAGCCTCGTTCCCGTTCGTGCGCAGATGTGTACGCGGCTTAAGACTGATTGACAAACAGATCTATAAAAAATTAATCTGCCACAATAGGCTGTTCCGTAAAATACACGGACTGACTAAAACTTGCAAGACCACCTTATCTATTAGACCTATTGCTTCGGTTCACCAACATACGAGCTTCAACACATATTACTGAAATACTAAATAATTAACTCCGCTTTTTGATTATGCCAAAAAAATAAGAAATATGACTATTCCAAATAATTACTCTTTAATCTCATTACATGTAACATCCCTGTTTACAGATATACATACGATTTAGTTATAGAAACTATGAAAGAAGAATGACCAAACATTCAACAGTACATTGCTATAAAGCTTGACATTCATCATTAATGTGATAGAATTTTTGTTTAATACTAGTTACTTTCAATAAACAGTATTCTAGGTATACTAAGCTTGCATGCACTATATCTATCACAATCAAACGGTCTAATGTTTCTTTTTTCCTTTGCACCCTCCACTGTCACTTTGAACTGAAGCACTAAATAAGTATTTCACGCTAATTTACATCACCTATAATGAAAGAAAAAGAAATAGTTAATCAAAGTATCCTAGCCCCATCACCTATTAGAATTGGGCAATAAAAAATGATAAACAATGTTGTCATAAAAGTAAGTTCTTTTAGGAAGATACGTTAGTTTGCTAGAGCCGACATTGAATGACGGTATGATGCATCGACAAGTCTCGCATGCATCGGCCTTTATTCTTATCTTATCTTATATGATAATTTTCTACCACTAATTAGGTCAATGAAACAAGACTGGTTTGAACGATAGTTATATTTCCAGAACGTTTACAAACGTTTTCGGAACACCTTCTTCAGTGAAAATATAACTAGATAAATATATAAACAAACATTTGTTTTTTATTTGGGAACTATCAACAAAATAATTAATGACTAGGATTTCTTGATATAGAGGATATATAAACAACTTTCTTTCTATATATAAATTATAAAAAACTAAAGTAATGTGTAAACACACATGCAAACTATGAAAATACCTAGAAAAACCCTATATCAAAAAATCTTTATCGAAACCTTAACAATTCTGTTCAAGGACTAGGGAAAACCCAAATTAAAAACCTAGTCAAAGGTTTCCTTCCTAAGAAATGCAAATCTCATTTTAACAAATTGGTGTATACATTACTTAAATTTTGAACATCGGTTCTGAAATTAATGGTTTTAGTGTCTTTCTGTATATTTATCATTTCGTATATTAATCTTTTTTTATAATTATTCTCTGTTTTTAATATAATTGTGTTTTCAAAATCAAAGTAATGTCCAAGATCTTTGTAATGTTTTGTTACAGCGGTCATTGCACCAAAATCATTATTTAAAGAATACTTATGGCTATACAACCTTTTCTTTAAATATTGTTTCGTCTGACCGATGTAACAACCATCACAATCTTTACAGTTTATTTTATAATGTAATATCATAATAATATCATGTGAAATCGTTGAGCATGCTTTCTCTGACAACTTTAGCCCTCTGATTGATGTTATTATCACTAAGTGCATTTATAGGAATTTCCGCTTTATGGTTGTGGCAGTGTATGTACCACCATATTTGTCGGCAGACGACATTACCCTCTTCCTTGGGGCTCTTGAGCTGGTAATTTCAGATGTTCTACTGATGTTGGTCGGCGATTTCAATATAAGAAGTTACTTTCCTCCAAACTTTACCGATTCTAAATATATATCTATAAACAATTTTACTTTATCCATGGATCTTGACCAATTTAATAGCGTTCTCAATATTAACTCACGCCTTCTTGACCTCGTGTTTTGCAACATTGATTCTCACATGTTAGTCAATCACTCTACTGGTCCTATTGTTCCTGAGGACTCATACCATCCAGCGTTGCATATCTTCTTCTAAGCGTACCATGTGCATCTTCAATGAAATGGTATTCCGACGAATACCAATCTACGCTTCAACTTTTCTCGTGCTAATTTTAATACTCTCTACAGTGACATGTTCGATGCCGACTGGAACTCTGTTTTGAGCGCGGAGGGTGTGAATACAGCTGTCGACCGGTTTTATCAAACATTGTACAGAGTAGTGAGTAAATCTGTTCCGACCTCTCAGTAGAGGCCTACTTCTTATCCTCCTTGGTTCAGCAAACCTCTAATTAATGAACTTAAAATGAAGAGCTACTATCGCCGAAAGTGGATAATTACTGGTAGCCCTAGGTTTTTATGATGATTTTGCGCGATTACGTAAGCTTACTAAACAAGAAATAAGCATCTGTCACGCAGCCTAGCTCAATATAGTTGAAACTAATCTGAGGTCTGACCCTAAAGCATTTTGGCAGTATATCAATACAAAATTCAACGAACCACATACTATAGTTGATGCATTTGCCGATGCATTTGCTAAAAATTTTATATCTAGCAACGAGATCCGTATTTCTGATATTTGCTCCCCTCACGATTCTTTTCGTATACAAACTATTACTCAGACAGAGGTTGTTAACAGTATCGTTAAGCTTAAAAGTGGTTCTGGTGAGGATCAAATTCCTTCATTCTTCCTAAGAGACTGTCGTATGGTTCTAGCTATCCCGCTATGCGCTATCTATAACTGATGTATAAAATCCGGTGTCTTTCCAATGGTTTGGAAGATTGCTAGAATTACGCCAGTTTTCAAAAAAGGCAAACCAGAGATGATCACCAACTATCGACCAATTTCTGTACTGAGTAATTTCTCGAAGGTTTTTGAACAAATTTTATATGATTCCATTTACAGTGGTATCAAAATCAAATTATCTTGGCACCAACATGGTTATATGAAGGGTAGATCAACGGTTACTAATCTAGCTTGCGTAACACAAACGATTTGCGAGACTATAGATCAGCACTCACAGTTGGACGTCATCTATACCGACTTCACGCGAGCCTTTGATTCTATTGATTTTTCTTATTGATTTAGAAGTTGAGTGCTATCGACTTTTCCGCTTCATTGCTGCAATTAATGGCATCTTACCTTACTGGCACAATCAACTATGTAACTTACAACTTACAACTTACTCCAAGCAATATTTAACAACATCTGGCGTCCCGCAGCGCTCCAATTTAGGGCCGCTGCTGTTTTTGGTATTTATGGATGACCTCTTGCAAACATTGACGTGCCGTTATGTAGCGTTTGCAGATGATTCAAAAATATTTCATAAAATTGAGTCCCTTCATGATGCCAGGCGTGTGCGTGTATGTGTGATTGCGCTGCTATTGAAACTCTTTATTATGGATTAGTTCGGAGTAAATTAGAATATGCAGCGATCATATGGTATCCTTACTATACATCTCACCAACTTCAACTTGAGCGAGTGCAGCGACGTTTCTTTAAATTTTCAACATTCAAGGAGACTGGTGACTATCCGAGGAGGAACTACGATCATGTACAACTGCTTCTGTCACACGAATTGTCATCACTCCATATGCGCTATCAACGCACTAGTGCGGTGTTTCTTTACAGACTCATTAACAACAGGATTGACTGTCCTGAGTTGCTTTCTTGCGTACCTTTTTATGTGCCTGCCAAAAAGTCGCGAAATATATGTTCATTTCACTTGGATTCTATAAGAACAAACGACATGTACCTAGCGCCCATAACACGTCTGTGTCGTTGTGGTGATATGTTATATAAAAACATTTTTTGTGTGTATAGTTATAGAAATACTTTAATATGAGGACGGGTGTATCTCTTCGTTCAATTGTTGCTCTTTGCTTACTGTATTTAGCTTGATTGTATGTGTCCGTTGTGGTTTTGTACTGTTGGGCACGAAATAAAATATTATTATATTATTATTATTATTATTATAAACTACATTACTTTGATTTTGTTTAATTATTTTAGATTTAGTGTTAGTAAAAAGAGATCTGTTACTATAATTTGGAATGAAAGTAATGTTTATATTGTTTTTTTAAATTCTTTTTATTTGTTCGCTTAAACCCTTTTTATAAGGAATAGCGTTATAACATTTATTGTCATTATTTTTAATACCTTTATTGTATAATTTGTTAATTCTATTTTTTATTATTTTTTCGTAAAAGCTATTTGGATAATTATTTTTATCTAAGATTTCTTTAACTTTGTTTAAATTCTTTTCCCTAAATTCAGGATTAGTTAATCTAACTGCTTGATCAACTAAACCGGTAACTACATTAATTTTCTGTAATTTTGATGGATCATAATTGTAGAAACATAAATACATATACAATTTAATAAAGGGAATAAAACAGGTAGGTAGTTTGATTCATTACAAACACACAACAAACACAAACCATTGATTCGACTTTTCTTAACTCACAATATTAGATAAGAAAGTATACTGGATACTTGGATAATTAATATGTCGATTTATGTAAAACAGACAGCAGGTGCGTGCAATTTTAGACATAATATTTTTGGCTTGTCCAATGCCTATGTTGGGGTGTTAGGGTACGAACATGTCGAGTAGATCGCACATCACACATGGCACAATGGAAATATCTATGTAAAATCAACCTTATAGAATCGAACCAATAAAGATATGAATATGACTATGAATGATCAATCAGAGAACGCCGCACATCGATACGAGCGATGTAAAAACAAACGAGTTTGTTTCCGAAATTTCATCGGAATGAAGTGAAATGTGCGCTGTGCTCGGATCAAGTACAGGCTGATTCCATTCTATCAAGTTGATTTTACACCATTTTTACACAGATATTTCCATTGTGCGATGTGTGATGTGCGATCTACTCGGCATATTCGTACCCTAAGAAACATCTTTTGAATATTTTGGTGTATTGTAACAGGAAGCAGAAACAATATTACTACAATACTTATACATAGTACACCAGCACCTTAACAAATTTTCAATTGCACAATAACAAAGTTATTAGTGATACATATACCCTAAAATTTTATTTTAAGCACATTAGGTATGAATTGTTAGAACTGTTACTGTGACCATTCTTTGATTGTATAATTTCAGTCTGATGATGCTATGTAATAAATAACGAAACGTCACTTCATGTACTATTGCGTTAAATTACTCACATTTTTACTGTCCGAGACTCCGAAGAATGTAATGAATTCCACACCGGAAATAAACTGGTATCATATCTTAACTATTGCCACTATGTCACATTGGTGAAACTACTTATTAATAGAGTTTGTTAAAAAGGTGGATGACGTGTTATCATAAAGTAGTTTAAATCGAACGTACGCTGTCACTCCGAATTTTATTATTCAATGATAACTTATCAATGACAAATTATCGTTGAATAATAAAATTCGGAGGAGTGATAGCGTCTGTTCGATTTACACTACTTAATGATAACACATCATCCACCTTTTTGTCAAATTCTACTTATTACACAATGCAGCAGCAAAGCTAGCACTTTCAATCCCTACCGGAAAAGTAATTAAATAATTGTTTGGTGAGTTTTACCGATGTCATATATTGTCCATTACTAAGTTTGATTTAAAGATTCTTAAACACATTTATATAACACACTGCAATGTCACTTGTGTTATGACCAGGGCTTGGCACACTATATGGGATGATTTATCGCGTCATTCCGTATGCGCCAGTATCAATGTTCAGATACAACCACAGTAACGTGCCTAGATTTAGGATATTATTAAAATTTCAAAACGTTACAAAAATATATGTGTGCGGATTTTATAAATGTGTGGTCTATAAAGTTGCACATGTATTTACAAAATTCAGACGACAGTGAATTCGTTTAATACATATATTTGATAGTGACGATTTGTTTGTATCCACGCGCTAATGCTGTTTAGTCTCCCTCAGAACACAACTGTGGTGATGTTGACGTTATTTCATATGGAATGCCCAGGTTATGACGGCTCGAATCGACCGTTGCTTTGATTTGGTTATCATCACCCTCACTGGACAAAGTAAAAATGTTGTTCAATTTCGAGTAACCGAACTTTAGCGCAATTTTGACACTATAACTGTTTTAATTCACCATGCACAGCCTGGAACATGTAAAGTCATAAGGTAAAATATACTTTGATTTTATATTTCTCGATCGGAGAGAATTCCAAAGAGAAACTATCTAATTTATTATGCGTTTGCTCTTCTTAACGGCAGGTAAAATACTAGCTATCTGCCAATATAGATTTGATATTTAAAATATGTAAGCATACCTAAAAGCTACACTAAATCCTTCTAATAGTGACATCTGCAATTACTTAGTTGATAAATTGGTTGGGTTCAAGGTATTAATTAGCTTTAGTTTTATGGAGGCCTTCTAAAGAAGTGTAAGGATTTAATTAATATACCTATCAAAGAGTTTCTGAATTGATAATGATTACAAGGGCTGTGGTGTCGTATTACTAACACTATATCACATCGGTAAATTCCTTACCACATCATTATTTAATTAAACCCAGTGACACGTGATTCGCTAGCAGTGAGACAAGCAATTTCAAACCGTACCTTACCATATAAACCGCGATTTTTTAAATTCTATTAATGCAAACTAAGCTTTATTTTTTGCAAGTAGGGGCCATATTTTTCTACCTACGCATTATTCCGAAAAGGGAAACTCACGTCGTTTTAAATTTTGTAATCATGTTCCTCTTCACGCTGACGGCATATATCGCTTCTTCGAGCAATTTCTCCGTCGTATGCCAGTCACTTGCGGCAGCAATTTTGATGAAATTTCTTTCGCGAGTCACCGTAGAAACAAGGGTTGTCAAATTTCTTATGTGGACCTTTCGTCTGATCTTTCTCAACTGTTTTCTCGATGTCTTTAACGGAGTATCCATTGTATGTAGCTATTTTTGTCATATATTCTAATTCTATTTTAAACTTGCTGTTTATAAACGCCAAGTTGACTAACATGTTGAGCAAAAAATTAATAAATCACATCTTTCGCTGCATGCAATGATTCTAATTTTTTTGCAGATCCTACATACCAAAATTCCTAATCATAAGTTATTTTGTTGATAGTTCCCGAATAAAAAACATGTTTGTTTACACATTCATCTAGTTATATTTTCATTGATGAAGGTGTTTCAAAAACGTTTGTGAACGTCCTGAAAATATAACTATCGATTCAATCATTGTCGCTTAATTGCTCTAATGGTGGTAGAAAAACTATCTACATAAAATATAAGTATAGTTAAAGTTCATTGATGCATTCATATCCTTTTATACCTTTTGCGAGTGAAAAAAATTTCCAATAACATTATTTATCAATACGCAATTATACAAACCTAGAGATACTTTAACGTTCTCATTATTAGTTTGACTAGTTACAATATCAGAAAACCACAAGTAAAACAGGGAGAAGGAAGTAAAGAATTAACACCATGCTAGGAGACAAACTGAAACGAAAATGTCTTTTACGCAGTGAAACTTTGTGTTGTTTTAAAGAACTCTAAGTAGGATTTGGAGTTTGTTAGGGTGTAACTTTCTGAATACCAGCTAAAGTGACCCCATGAGATTAACGGAGCATTAAGTGGTCTGTGGCCGAGGGATTGATGCTGACTTAACTGGACGTCTACGTTGAAATATCAATGTATTCGACTCTTATGAAAAGCCAACGCGTACCTTACAATGTGTGTACAAATAAAACAATTTGAAAAAGAAAAAAGGACTTACGGTGCTCTAGGTGCGAGTGTACTTTCCTATTATTTTTAATAATACAGTACATTAAATTAAAAAAATAGTCTTTTATGTAAGAAAATCATTTGAATAAGTAATACTTACTATACCATTTATAAGCAGTAAAAGTGCTACCTACAATCTTACTAGCAACAAACAGATGGTCTATTGCGTGATGGTGACACAACGAACTATAAAACTGCGGTCAACAAGCGGAGCAAAATGAAATAATTCTTAGGCTTACGGGACTCATTATTTAGAAACTCCAAATACGCATTTCTATCACAGAGTGGTCCATATCGGTGAAAACACAAAGAAAATGAAGTACCACTCGTCTTCTTTATAGAATAAATGAGCAAATTAGAATCGTCATTTGAACAAAATTGTTTCATTCACACACCAAATTGCACTAAATTGCATACTTTTGCTTATCTTTTAAATACTCCCTCATTTTCTCACTTTTAGGGCAATAAAACAATAAATCAGGAGTTAATAACTATATTTTCAGAAAGTAAAAATAATATTTTCGGACATTACAAATCTTTGTTTGCACATATATCTAGTAATATTTTCACTGACGTTTATTACATATACATATACCGTATATACAAATTTACTCTCATGAACTGACTCGACACAAATTCAATAAAATTTCACTTTTTCTCATTTGAAGAATAATGGCGTTTCGTCAATTGACAGAAATTTATAATAAATTTCAGTAACACTATTACACTTTTCAAATGAATTATAAATTACTAACACCGTTTCATTGCTTCAGTATTTAGATCGATTGTATGAGTATATGTGATCGAATGATATAAATTGATAGAATCATCACATTCTTTAATATTTATAAGGCTAAATTGAAAAACAAATTAGGTTCTGCAAGAAAATTGAATTTATACTATTTCTCAGGTTTATTCGTCAGTTATTGGAATCCGCTAGATACTGCAAATATTTTCTATTATAATGCAAGAAATAAATAAATTTATCTAATTATGCTCTCTCCAAATATCTTACATAAGCTTCCTAGCACACAAATTTAATTACAAATTTATCTAAAACTATGTAAATTACTCTTTCTGTAGTTCGTCTATGTTACACGGCAAATATTGGTTTAGCACCTAATGAATCCTTAAAAATACCAATAAAATTTTATTTTTTAATGAAACGAAACGAACTTTATTTAGTAATATGTATATTGTCAATTTTTATAAATAAACTTTTACCAGCTTTTAGGCTGCATATCCACGGAAATCCACGTTCCTAAAGCTCGTAACATATTGGAAAAGGAAACAAAGCAAGTGGACTTCAACATATTAGTTCTATTGGCTTTTCTTGAATTGCATTGTTTTGAACTTTGATTACGTACTCTAGCTTTAAAGGATACAATTTCTTTGCAACTCCACCATACCAATAACATGAATTTTAGTTTTAGATGTTATCTGGACTAGTTCAATGCTCCAGTACCATTGATATTGTTATACACGATTGATTTGTCACTGCAAATGATATCAATCCTAAATAATTTTCGTTAGCGTTTCGCGGATATTAGCAAGCTGTGTTTTTAATTTCTTTACACTAACCAAGCAGCCATTAATTTTCCTTTGGGCTATCTAAGCTTACGATTACTAGTACTAATACAAAACAAGAATGCGGGCTAGCTACAAACTAATAAATACAAGTCATGATCGAGTTCAAAAATCTTGTATTTTATTACGGTTTCTTCCGTTCTTCTTTGATAATGATTAGACATCTTACATTAACACATGTGACATGGTATTTTATTAGTAATTTACCTTTGGAATTAGAACCTTGTTATTATATATCAACTTTTAACATTCCCAATATTTATCAAATTAATCTTTTTATGGAAGATACATATTTTATTCTAAAACAAATTAACAACCACTTAGCGAATTAAATTTGTAATACTGAATTTTCCAATTATTTTCTGAAATTGCGTTTAATCTCACCGTACAACTTCCGTTGCAATGTTCTTTTATTACTTAACTGGACCCTTGTGTACTGTTGTCGAAACCAGCCAATTTGCTACCAATACAAATACAATTGTCGAAACAGTAAAACTTGCGCAAAAAGCAATCTCGATCGACCAATTCTCATGTTCAGTATTGCTTGATTTCTATGTTCCAGACAAAATATAGATATCACATGGCCCGGTAGTAGATACATAATTCTCGTAACAGTTACTAAAAATTAATTAACAGTAAGACTAAAATATTGTATAAGGATAGATATGCTTACCTAAGAAAATACATAACCGATGTTTTAATCTCTGCGGAATTTCAAATTGCAAATTAATACTGATTTTATTTCATGAAACTTTTTATATTACGAATGGCTCCTGTAATAATGTAATTTTGTTCCTTATGACCAACAAATCGTCGGAGCTAACAATAAAATGATTTAGAATAAAAGCTTCTTACATATTTAGCATACTCATTCCGAAATGAACATCAGATTAATAAATAACAATTATTTAAATTGTAAATACGAAATTGTCTGAATTAATAAATTAGAGAACACATTGTATATATATTGTGACTTATTTAGACAAGTATTCAATTTAGCACATTATATTTCGCCCACCCAAGTACAAAAAAACAACATTTATTTCTATTTTGGTAACTATCAACATAACTAACAAAAAGATGTTTTATGACGTATAGGATCCACCATAATAATAATAATAATAATAGTAATAATAATAATAATAATAATAATAGAATAATTAACATACCTGATAAAACCATTTATCACAACATGAAAGTAATTTTAAGTTAATTCTGTTTTCAATTAATTCTAATAACATACGGATTGATGATTTTATTTGCAGTACAGGAAATATAAAAAATCCGAGGAAAACTTATCCCCTTAAGACATAGGTTGGTTAACATTTTTAGAAATTATAAAAATAAAGTGAACAACAATAACAATAATAGTATACTAAAACAGTAGTTAATGAAGCAAAAATAAAAATTAAACACATATAAGTATAATAACAAAAGTAGGGGAAAACATCATTACTAGATCCATTTTAAAAGATTAAGACCATGTTGAAGTAAGAAGCTGAGTAGGTATATATCGCATATATGCGTCGAATTCTGAAATAATTATCGATTCGAGATCCTTTTAGAGATTTGCCGATAGCAAGAAGAATACATCTGGAATCCCTGGTCTGATGGTTCATAATGGGGAAGAATTCACAGAGGCTCAGTATATTGTTAATGTAGTGGCTGAACAAAATTTCTAACGTTTACCGTCCGGGCGCAAGCTTTCAGTTATTACCTTTCTTTCAACATCACTAATATTGCGACTGTTAAAATGTATTGCAGTGCTTGGTGTGCCTTTGACTATTTTATTTTAATCACTTTAACTATTAGAACATCTTGGTTTCCAAGGCCTGGAAGAGAAAAAGCAACAAATTGGATGTTACGAACTACAGACTTACCAATAGACTATAAAACTTTTCCAAAATCCTGGAATGTATACTAAACCACAAAATATTTGCGAACATAAAGCCCTACCCACCAACTTGCTTTTGTCACCTACAGTAACTAATATCGTAGAAACAACATAGTATATATCTTTAAATCTAGATCAAACACATGCGGTCCTCGAGTAATATTTGTCCGGCCCCCTATTGAATTCTTCCGTTGTATATTAGCACGGCCCGTTGAACTTGTGTGAAAATGTATATTTTTCAAGATTACTCGCCGCATAAAACTTCTACAACAAATGGTTGCCCATACCTGCTCTAGACCACCGTAAACAAGTTGGGGTTTTATATATAGACTTTTTCAAGGCATTCGATTCGTTGGATTACTTATTAAATTAGATAGTATTGGTTTTTGTCCTGCTCTTGGGTATCGTATGTCTTCTTATCTCAGTGATAGAGAGAGTTATGTACGTGCATTATACTGGACACTCCTCCAATTTAATCAAGTTATCATCTCGCGTACCCCAAAGGTTAAACCTAGCACCTGCTTATTATTATTATTATTATTATTATTATTATTATGCATTTATATTAACGATCTACTCAGCAAACTTAAGTATGAATATCTGGAGTATCCAGCTGATCTCAAAATATACAATGTTCAGTAATACCCTTGATTGTATAAAATTACAAATAAATATAGCCATCATTAATGAGTGGTGTACATGGAATAAAATAGTTCTTAATGTGTCTAAATGTTGTATAATTTCTTACAGCAGACGACATAAGCCTTTATTACTTAGTTATACTGTTAATAGTAAAAAATTATTAGAACATCTGCGAAGGACTTGGCGATATTGTTCGATTCTAATCTTAGTTTATTTTATCATATAACGTCAGTGTGCTCCCCTGGGATGTGTTGTACGATCTCGCCGCAATTTCAATAATCTCCACTCAATACAGGTACTTCATTATTCCTTTGTTCGTTCCCAGCTAGAGTATGCTCCTTTAGTTTGGTATTCATATATATATATATATATATATATATATATATATATATATATAACCAATTTGCTAGTGAAGTTACCTGTTTCAGATGAAGGTTAAGAACTTTAATAATATTTGTAGCCTGTTAATATTTTGTTACTAAGCGTGTTTATTATTTCATAGGCAATTAATGTAGCTTCTTATTATGATTCAATCTTTCGGATTTGTACCTCTGCTTGGACGGTTACTTCTATTATTTACGATTACTTTTCCTTTACCGTTGGACAGTCAAGATTATTATTATTATGAATAAATAAATAAATGGTTAACACCGCAGGACAAAAGCGGACCCTGAAGCATCGTTCACCAGCATAATTCACCAATAATTCACCAATTCAATACTATCTGATTTTATAATATAGGATATGAATAGCATGCAATGCCTTTCTAAATTTTCCGGAAGTAACTGATAATTTTCAAAGTTGAAAGCTTTCATAAATTTACAATTTCAGCGCGACATTAACCTAATCATGAGCTTCGGGAATCACATTGACAAATTCACTTTTTATGAGAAATAGCATGTTATGTTTACTTACAACTGACTCAAATATTTTTGAAGGACATATAACGCTTATAATTCTAAGACCCTCTACGTAGATTACACGACATTAATATAATTATTGTTGAGGCGGAGTACGCAATTATGTTAACATCAATAACTAATTTTTTTAAATCTATCCAGTCTAATATTAGCTACATTGAACAGGTCCTCTAACCAGAAATATATGAACAGTATATCACTGTCAATAATCGGTGAATCTCCTCGCTCCACAATTATTTATTAAACTCTGTGATGCGTATTTTACTAGCAGCTTTAACCGTACCTTACCGAATGTACCGCGACTTCTCAAACTGCATTTACTCCTTTTTCCATACAAGCATCTTATTTTATTTGTAAGCCAATAGAACTACAATTACTCTTACATCGTTTGAAAAATAAAACATTTTTACTCACTTTTCTGAAGCTATTTAATTAAATTGAATGTAACGAATGTGATAGAGCCTATGCATCAAATTTATTTACAAGATTATATGAGGTAAAAGCAAATCAATGAGTGTAAAAGAAAAAAGGGAGACCTTGTTGTAACAAAACTTCATTGATGAATTAAAATCCACTTGCCTTTGCTGTACATATTGACCACATTTTACGGATGTTTACATTTCTCTCTCTAAGTATTCGCGGCGGATTTATGGTTGTTAGATGAAGTCGCCGTTAAAAGTATAACATTCACTTGACCCTACTTAAAATATGTCCGCATGTTATTACTGTTTATATTTCTACGCCTAATAAGCTATAAACACAGATATTGCTAGTGTTATTAGAACTTTTTTCATTTAATTTAATTTTATGCATAAGTTATAAAAGAAAACGGTGTATAGGGCAATCAATACGTGCTATAGCGAGCACGTAACATATTACCGCTGCGGTAAAGTAGGTACACACAATATGTATGAAAAACACACTGGTACAATATTCGAGCCGAAAATATAATAATAAAAGGACTAGTTGTGTACGAAGTAATACATACACGCAAATATAGCAACGTCTTAAACAAAGGTGATGGTACCCTCGGTCGCTCGGTGGTGATAGATTTGTTAGGGTAGGGTAAAGTGTCAAACAAAAGTCCTGCGTTGCGGCATTTGCCGCTATAATCTAGGATTAATTGTCAGAAGGAAAGAAACATTATGCGGGAATGATATACTTTGCGAGACGGAGCGCACTATGAACTGCTTATACCTAACTTGAATAACTTTGTTAAATATTTTACATATTCACAAAACCTTTTACAGCGTCATTTTATACACTGACTATCGATCTAACTAACAATGAGACGGTCACTTAAAAAGCGTGTTCAAAATAATTCCAAAAATGCAGTGCACTTGCAGCCTCTGAACAGAATATTATGATTGACATAATAAAACGCTTCCGAAACAAAAATAGCAACAACAGTAATAATAATAATAATAATAATAATACTTTTTTGTTATAATAGTAGTAATAATAATAAATAGTTAACTAATGCAGTAGAATCCACATATAATAGAGTCACTTGTAAGCGAGTGCTTTCCGCTAAACTTGTGGAACTTATTTTGCTCTTATCAGTCCAATTTACAATATCTATAGTTATATGAACATATAAATGCTGCATTTTGTTTTATATATATTGTCCTGTAATTGGATATTGGAAGATTATTGTTGTTATTCGATGTCATTTGTTTAGATTAAAACGTTTATCTCGCAATTTGCGTTTCTTATGTGATTATACCTTGTTACAGATAAGGGGTAGCTCTACTACTACAATGTAATCCCGGATATAAACTATTCCAAATATGGACGTCCGATGGTCTATAACATCTTTCCTTCGAATCATCCTGCTATTACTTTCACTTTTCCGGCATACGATTACATTCAAGCAACAAGGTAAATATTCTAAATATTTTAGGTATATTCAACATACACGAACTTGATAATAGATACAGAAACTTTCTATAGAACTCGATACACAATAAATAGTTAGACTACGTTGAGTTCCATTTCCATTAGAAGGAATTTCGATCATGCATTGATGGAAAGATTGTTGATTCTGAAACAACGTGAACGTAGAGTGTGTGCGATCGGGGTGAACTTTCACAAAGAACCGGACTAGGTATATGGGCATTTGTGTGTACGTAAATTTGCCAGGGAGTGAGGGGGATGCTATACAGGAGACAGAAACATACGAAAAAAGTATTAGAGGAAGCCTCTTCCTCAAACTCATTGTGAACAAAGAAAAGTAAACCGAAAAGGAAGCAACGCTGTAGGTATTGTAGGAATAGTAGAGTTTGATGAAAGTTTATACAATAAATTGGTAATACCTACTAATACCACGTTCATGTTACGAAAAATGTAAATTGCTACTCACAAATTAATAGGCATATTTGACAAAACAAATCCACCGACATGATCCACGATTAATTATGTATAATACCGCCCTCTCCCATTATTAGTTCGTACAATTGTAATTTTGCGTTTGCACAGCTTTCATGCAAAGCTACCCTTTCATGGCGTGCTTATTTTTGATCAACGCACTCGAACAGCGCTAATTTTTATCTTTAAAATAGAGAGTAGGTTCAATTAATCCAGTTCACGAATTAAAATTAATTTTTCCTTAAAATCTGGTAAAGAAGAATTATTAGGAGCAAAACAACTACAAAATCTTTACAAAAGTTGTAGCGCCTAAATAAATACGTTTACTCGTTTATGCGTATGTTCCAAACCAGCCCGAAATCCACTCCAAACCGATTCCAAAATTCGCCCTCAAGATCATATCCGAAACTACCCGAGACGCTTTTAAAACCACACCAAAGCAATCATAATTAAACAAAAACTAAAGGCTAAGAACAAATTGGAAATTATATGAATTAAAAACACAAAAATGCGGTTGACAAAATCAGAAATAGACAATTTATGAAAAACATCACACCGTTGAACATGATTTATTTGCTTTTCTCTTATCTTTATACCCATTTGGCTATCAGAATTATCTTCCTTCTTACATGTCTAATAATTTGCTAATATTTTCATTGAATTCACGTGTTTTCCTTTTGTCTCTCCATATTTCTACCAACTCTAACCATTTTTCAGAGATACAGTGAAGCCTTTCATGTTCAAACTTCCGATAAACATAATTCGTGACATTCGAAAGGACTGGTCGGTAGATTTTTTTACAATTGCGGTTTTGATCAAATCAGTCCTGGGGCTGATTTTCCTACCTAACAAACGACAAAAACTAAAATTTCTCTTTCAATTAAATTTTTTACATATTTAAATAATTGCACGTATATTCATTTAGTCTACGAATTTCTTTCAACTTTTAGTTTTTTAAAATTATTTAAACCTGATCAAATCGGAAAGAATAAGAAAGAGGAATTGCTAACTTATTTAACTTTTGTTTTGAATTCATTCTGTAATTATGTTGCCATACCAACTGAACTCATTTCTCTCCAAATATAGTTTTGTTTCGTTATTCGAACACATTAGCTTCTCTCTTAATGCTGTTTGCTGTATGACATTATGCTTTCTAAGCACTCAGATGCTGATACTATTTCTAGTGTTTGCTCTTTTACTTTAATTTCTCCATCCACGTTTCCTTCTTTATTTTTACTATTCTTTATAACCCATGCCATTACTTACTATCGATCAGTTCCTATGCTATTCTATGTGATGCATTTGTACGGGTAGCAGTTGTTCTACAGACAAGAGTTGTCCAATATTTATCTACAAAATTAATCAAACATGAATGTATGCGAAATGGGCCTTTTTGCTTCTTCTGCTTCCTCCTTATTTTCGTTATTCTCATGTCTGAATTTATCAAGGTAGTAGTCTATCTATGCTTGTAACACATCTTTGTTTTTATTTTCGGTTTGTTAGTTTTACTTCCTCTACCCTTTTTTCTTTTTATGGGTTTATTTCTGTTCTTTTCATTTCTTTACCGAACATATTTCGACACTATTTCTTGCTTTACTGCATTGCAGTTCGTATTATGTCTGTGCGTTTATATACATTTTCCATACTACCCTTTCCCGTTCCCATTGTCCACCATCTGTGCACCACTAAATTTTCTTCCATCGAAATGTAATTACTTGTTGTGCAAACCTGACAAATATTTTCTTTATAACACAAAATTGAACTTACGTTTCATTACAATGTTTACTTCCCCCATAATAGTTACAGCTCTTGTTAAAGTTTAATTTCTTCTGTATTTTGTGTGTCATATTTAGTGATCGAAAAAATTTAGCCCAGAAATCTTGTCTTTTACACTACGTGGACATAAGACAGATGTGATATATGTACTTACAAAGTTTATTATAAGTTTCAATCGATCTTTGCTGCGATTCTCTCTATTATTTAAAAAAATTATAAAATGATTTTATGGAGTAGATTAAAATGAATATCGACAAACATAACTATCCAAACCTCCAAACTCTAATATTTCAGTAATTCACTCTAAAATAACTAAGCTAAAGTCTCAGAAATAGCAATGTCGTTATTACCGTCAATCATAATAGTTTATTCCTCATATTTTATACTATAATGACATATCTTCATTTCTATATACTCGGAGTACTGGATAGAAGAAGCATATTAGAACTGAACTCTTATACCAACTCAATAATACAGACTCGAGTTTTGTCATTCCATATTTTAATGTGATTACTGATTATGCCACATACGTACATACAGTATCTCTCAGAATAAAGGGTACCCCAAGAAAACAAGAACGAGTGTAGGTTATTTGGAGGAAATATTTATACAACATGCAATCTGAATAGTATTACATAAATTTAAAATTGCAATATTTTTCATCTTACCTATAGTTCCATTAATAAACTCAATATTACTCGCACCGCTATTTTATAGCAGCAATTCGGTTTTCGATGGATTTTTTCCATTTTATGTAAAAGCTTCTTAAAAATAATCGACATGCTTTTATTTTCCTCTTGGTGTGCGCCGTGTGGTGACTGTATGTGTTTTCCTACTGTATGATTCTCGGTTTCAACCACGATTTCAATTCTGGTTCTCAAATGGGCAGTGACAAACAGGCCGCTGTCGTAGTCATCCTTTCAGTTTGTGACGTTTTTTTTTGATCTCTGTATATTTTGATCCCTGTATATTTCCATTTTAGCGAGTTTTATTTGTTAAACGCATAAGATAGCCATCGAACGTTTGTTTTTCTTCGTACGAATGTACGTGGTGCCCATGCGCGAAATTTTTGATAGTGGCTTATCAGTCAGTCCGATCGAGCAGTTGAGTTAGTAAGATCATCTTTCAAGGTCCAGTAGTAGGAAGGTGGGTGTCGACAAGACTTGAATTGATTTTGGATTTTAATTACGTCGTCTAGGCGGATTCGCAAGTCTAAGTTGACCGACCGGAAACGACTTTTGTTGGAATTTTGGTTCGTAGAATAGCTTGAAAGCTCGTCGTTTCGCTATACGCATTGGCTGCGGATATTATAGCTATCTTCTACGTCCGACCGTCGTAATTGTATGGAACTCATGTTGAACGTTCGATTTGCACTTTCCCCTATTCAGTGTGTGTTCAGTTGTGTTTCTTTTGTATTTTAGAGGTTTCTTTTCCTGGATGCACGTAATTTTCTTGGATACACGTAATATTTCTTTTGGATACCATTAAGAGTTTTATTGGATTTCCCGCTGAGAGGTAGATTTCTGGTGCATTCCTTTTTTGTGGTTACCTCCTGACAACGGCACACATTTTCCCCAGAAATAAACATTTAACAACATTAAACAGATTAAAGAGATAATTGTTTAAAAATTACAATGGTTTGAATTTTTTCATATAGAATCTGCCATATTTAATTTTCTAGCAAGAAAATCTCAATTCTGGGCCCGAATTCCGAAAAAGCACACTCCAAAACACTCGGAAACATTACTGTTATACATTTATTTCTTTATGATAATCATGGAGATGAAGTTAAAAACAAAGTTGAAATGTTAATCAACTCCGGCCTTAAAGGGGTAAAGTAAGGTACATGGATACATGGTAATACTACTTCGGTACCATTTGCCGCATTGGATGATTTTTTGTAAATGACTCTTGTAACCCCTCAGTGGCTGAGTGGTAAAACTCGCGCTTCACAGTGCGAAGGGCCGGCGTTCGAGACCCGGTAGCGGCAGAGCGTAGCAGTTTAAAATCCTGAAAAATGGATCTGGACCTCTAATAAGCTGCGAAAATGAAGGAAATGCCACTGGGTGGGCCAGGAGCGGTACGGTATATGCGTCTACATATACGGCTCGGTGGCTCCGAACCCCTACACCGAAAGGTAGAAAGGGTAAAAGATTAATAAGAAGAAGAAGAAGAAGACTCTTGGAACCTTCGAGTAGAAGGCAATAAGTCGCATTTTAGTAAAACATGTATTCCGCAATAAATCAAAAATTATTTGCTGAATAGTTTGCCAGATATTATACCTATGCTCTACGTCCGACCGTCGTAATTGTATGGAACTCATGTTGAACGCATGGTAAAGTAAAGTTCGATTTGCACTTTCCCTATTCAGTTTTGTGTTTCTTTTGTATTTTAGAGGTTTTCTTTTCCTGGATGCACGTAATTTTCTTGGATACACGTAATATTTCTTTTTGGATACCATTAAGAGTTTTATTGGATTTCCCGCTGAGAGGTAGATTTCTGGTGCATTCCTTTTTTGTGGTTACATATGTATGTCTGCCATATTAACACCATGAACATCCTAGGGAAACTTCCTTAACACAAAACTGAACTATACGTCAAATTTATTATAAGTCCCTTACATATTAATTCCCTGTTATCACTGAAAGATTAGCGGTGGAGTTGGAGCGGTTAAGCAGCAGCTCCGTTTAATTACCTGCTCCCACATAAATCCTTTCTCTAATTAGACTCATTAATAACTGTTATTAGAATTGCGCACTGAATATTTTATTAAGATAAAATCTATTATGGTACTCTAAGTAATTGTAAATTAGAGCAGATTTAAGGAAAATATTTCAAGAAGAAGAAAACAAACCTACGTGCTCTGCATGTTATATTTTCTATATGCAACAGCAATAAACGAAAGATGTGTACTAGATTAATAACAAGCTTTTCAAAAAATAATGTGGGAAATATTTAGTATTATCAGATATTTTCAGTAAATGTAGGTTCTTTCAGTCTGCCAGATAAATGTAATTAAAAAGTAGCTGTGCTTTAACATGTTGATGTGTTACTGCTATTCATCTTTGCAAGTGAATTTAATTTGGGTTGAATTATAACTATCAAATATTGAATAGTGAAATTATTATTTAGAAAAGCTAAGGGGAAGGCTAACAAAGAAAAGCATATGCACTGAGTCATTTACAGAGCATTGTAAAAATGCAATATACAATATACTATACAAAAACATATACATATAACAAATGCGGTTTTCCGAAAAATATTACGGCCAGGAACACTTTGATTTATATCCATTTCCAGTATAATGAAAAAGTTCATTAAAACAATGATAAAGCCAGGTATAACCATGTTAAGTAAAACTATTAAAATCAGAAAGTAGGCTTAAGCCCTTTATTAACCACAGGTACTCATATATCATGAGTCCACCTGGAGCTCGATAAAGCACAATAATATTATTACATGGAGTTTCAGAATGAAACCCACTACTTCCGAATTTGTATGCAATATTGCACGAACTGAGCTACTACAGGGTACACGACCTGCAGTCTAGAAGGTTTACATTGGGCTACTCCAAACTCAAAATTATCAAATAGCCTAAATTAGTTTTACTTGGTGATGATTATACATCATATACATATGAGAAAAGCAATAATCTTTTTGAATAACAGACCATGACTTGTTGGATTAATTGTTTCTGATTAACCCATTAACGTCGAAGATCTTTGATTTCTGAACTTATTTTCTATACTTAGGTATAATAAAGAAATAAATTAATAAAAAGTAACGTTTCCGAAGGTTTCTAGGTTTGCTCTTTCGGAATGCGAGCTCAGAGTTAAATTTCTCTGCCAGAAAATCTAATCTAGCGGATTGTAAATGAAATAATAAACAAAATTGTACATTTTCAACTTTTATGCCTTTTTTCGCACTGAAATGGGAAATTTTACCTAGTCCAACGCCTCTAGGTTGTAGAGATAGAATTGTATACAATAACTTTTGGGATAGAAATGTCATTAATATGAAAATAAAAAAGTTTCCTGCTAAATTTCAACAGTTTTGTACGCCCATGGTTGAGCGAGATTAAAGAGATAATTGTTTAAAAATTACAATGGTTTGAATTTTTTCATATAGAATCTGCCATATTTAATTTTCTAGCAAGAAAATCTCAATTCTTGGCCCGGATTCCGAAAAAGCACACTCCAAAACACTCGGAAACATTACTGTTATACATGCATTTCTTTATGATAATCATGGAGATGAAGTTAAAAAAAAGTTGAAATGTCAATGAACTTCGGCCTTAAAGGGGTAAAGTAAGGTACATGGATACATGGTAATACTACTCGGTACCATTTGTCGCATTGGATGATTTTTTGTAAATGACTCTCTTGCAGACTTGGGCGTTACCAATTACATTTTGTAATTATTACACGACCAATTACCAATTACGTGTAATTACTAATTGGCTATCATCAATTACTAATTACATGTAATATGTAAGTGGTCAAAGCCAATTACCAATTACATCTAATTTGTAATTGGCGACTGCCAATTACTAATTATGTGTAATTTGTAATTGCGGAACTATAATTACCAATTACATGTAATTTGTATTTGGCGATTGCTAATTACTAATTACATATAATGCGTAAAATGTTATTGAAATATAGACTAATCGATGAAAATAATGTAATGATTATTTTTAAAGTATTTAGTAAAAGAAATACAATGATTACAGAAATCTTCCATTACACAATACTGAAACTGAAACTAAATATTTTATTTTCACAAAATAACATAACGTTTCAATTCATTTCAAGGTTCTCTGATTTCAAGTTTTCTGTACCTTTCTGTCCATTTCTATACCCTCTCTATTTCACTATCACATAATGCATGCGGCCAATGACAGAAGACCCGAGAAGATTATTCTATTCTTTTCTTTGGATATATTCAATGTTTGAGTAAATGAACTACTTTTAAAAATTCCTTTATGTGAAGGAAAAAAATTAAAATGTAATTACCATTTGTGTAACTAAGATTACTTTTTTGCCAATTACTTCCAATTACTTTGCCAATTGCCAATTGCATGTAATTGGTAATTGATATTTGCCAATTACTAATTACAGTAATTGGTAATTGGTAGAAGCCAATTACCAATTACTTGTAATTGTAATTGGTAATTGAGGATTGCCAATTACAAAATGTCATTTAATTTGTAATTGGCAAAATTCAATTACAATTACCAGTAATTGAAAATTGGTATTTTTCAATTACCTATTACAACTAATGTAATGGGTAATTGAAGAGTAATTGGTAACTCCCAAGTCTGCTCTCTTGGAACCCTCGAGTAGAAGGCAATAAGTCGCATTTTAGTAAAACATGTATTCCGCAATAAATCAAGAATTATTTGCTGAGTAGTTTACCAGTATAATCTAATGTCACTAAATTAGTTTGTTTAGAGATAATCATAAACATATAACAAGCCATTTTTATATAGTTCTGCATATTTCGCTGGATGGTTGTTCTTAACATGCTCAATTGAATATGACGTAGCATATACTCATTGAATGGATCGCAGTCTGGCTATCGAGAATTCAATGCATATGTGCAACATATATTATTACATTAGAATATACGCAAGCCGGGTAACATCAAATATTTTTAAACGTGCTCAGTCGTGGTCTGGTTACAGTAAGAAATTTCACAGATTTACGTTACACTGTGCTTTTCTCATATTTGGATTTTGAAATTATTGTTCTTTTAAGCTACGTATTTTCTTTTATTTTCTTATGGTAACAATCATTTAATAAATTGTATACCTTAATTTACTTATCATGCTGTTTGCTTATGCTAAAGAGAAGAAACGGATATCATTAAATGGTATTATTTACCTCAATGAGGTACATAAGAAGCCTTTGGGCGTTTTGTGTTTTCGTTTCCGGATCGTCCAGTTCACTGTCATCAGACGATACTAGAGTTCAGATACAGAGTTCAAAAGACAGATGACTCATCATACCGCATATTTGCCTAGTTTATATATCACTTTGAAAAGAGGGACTGTATTAATTTATGCTCAAACTGCTACGAAAGTAACCAGCAACATCTTTTTCTAAGGAAAGAATGGAGAGGAAAGTCAGCGTATGCGCTTTTGTAGAAGCAGGTGGGTCATGTTCTAGTCGCCAAATTTCAATTAAAACAACTAAATATTCCAAAAGCGACAGTCAGGCACATATTAAAACGAAATAAATAAAATACGAAATTAATTTTAAAAATATAAATAAATATGTGTTATAAGGAAACCGTTTCAGGTTTGGGAAGCTATGAGAAGAAAATTCGATGCTAATTTTATACAAAATATTTTATTTACGAACGAATCAACATTTTTTCACCATAATTTGTCTGTCGTACGTTATTCGTCCCAAGAAAATAAAAGAGTGGTTTGGTAAACAGAATTTGGTTTCAGCAAGACAGCTATCCGGCTCATAATGCGAGAGTTGTTTGCAAATTCACTTCTTTGCATTTCCTGCACACTATTAGTACTTGAGGCACTATCTTGGTCGGCTAAATCTCCTGACTTAGTGCCTAGTAACTTCATTCGTTTGGGATACTTAAAGAAAACATAAAAATCTCCGAACATTAAATGAGTTGTGAATGCGAATCACACAACTCCGTAACCGAATTTCACCTGTAACTCATGTTAATGTACGACGATGATAGACAGGACTACTATGAGGGAAAATATGGAGGCCATTTTGAACAACTTATTAAATGATATTTTGAAATTATTATTATTTTTCTAGATTTTTTTAATCTTTAACTTTTCTATGATCGCTCTTTTTTAGAATTTCATCTTTCATTCTACGTCATGTTTTATATTATTTTAGAATTGGTTTTAATTCCTAACTCTATTCAGGGTCACTACATTCATCACTTTGTAGAATTTCAAATTTTTATTTCTGTTATAATCGGTATCATTCTAAGATAAAACCAAGCAATTAATCTTTTTACAGCATATTTGTCGATTGATTTTTATGAAAATCTATATCCAGCTAATTGAGATGATATGTAATCACGTTTAAATTTGCTTTAACGATGGATGTATTACCTGTTCGTGTTTACGTCACGAAGGATTATTCCAACGCAACGTCTGGCAACGCAGATACTCGCTTGCCTAGTTTCCATTACGTATATAAATACGTATGTACTACCTATATGTATACTGCATAGAATACGGCCAGAGTACGCTAGCTTCAACCTGTATAGATGTTTTGTGGAATTTAGCTAAAGAGAAATCCGATGCCAGAATCATCCGCTTAAGCAAACATACGATAACTATTGCAATTATTCAACCTTATATTTCTAGATCCCTTTTCATTTAGTTAACAATTAGAAGGGTATAAACCAGTAAGCGCTCATCACAAAATAAGTACGACTTCGTCATACGAGGCATTCAATTGTAAAACACTACCACAACAAAAAAAAACAATATGTAATAATAGTAATAATACGTAGTTTTACCGCATATACCTTTAATCATTAGAGACACAGAAACAACCTTAAGAAAATATACAAATAGCGGGTATTCTAGTAGAGCAACTACGTTAGGTGTGGAAATTTGAAGATGCAATTCAGGTGGTATTACCCTCCTGATCTTTCAGTATACCGGGGTGAAAATAACAGAAACATAAACTCAAAAAGAAATTATAATTAAATACATTGCAATCTTTTTCACGCGTGACGGTACGAACATATTGAAGCAATAAATCTGCATGATAAATTCAGCGTATAAATTGGAAGAAAATCTATAATTTTCAGTTATTTCTAAGCTGATGTATAGTTCAAAGGTGACTATTAAATGCAAGCGAGTCACCTAAGCCAAATTACCTTGAGAATTCAAGGTGCATTTCAGCCCAACAAAATAATTTTTTGTCATGGTGCCTGTAAAATACGAACTGATTCAGGGTATTTCTGAGGTGTTCATTCCAAAAATAACTGGCATTTCTTCCAAGCGGCTCTAGTTTTTGAGATACAGCACGGTGAAATTTATTACCCATACTCATTTCGTGTGATAACTGTGCCAGTGCGTACTAAGTATTTACTTTAAATTGTTGCGTGAATATTAAAAATTCCAATGATAACAATGGCTTCTACAAGCAGATGGAATTGTGTGAACCACACAGATGTTTTTCGTAACATTTGTGATGAATGCACTTTAAAAAAAGTAGGAAACCCATATATGAGTATATAAAAAGGGTATATTTGGGGTATTTTGGCGTCCGGTTAGGAGACCAGGATAAATCTTGGGCACCACATTTTGTATGAAAAACATGCGTAGAACATTTGCGACAGTGGACAGACGGAAAGAGAAAGATGGCTGACTTTTGTTCTGTCAACATCAAAAGCTTTAATCGCAATAACCGGCTTAAATGGATATACCGTAACATGGAGTCAGCAAGGAGACCTTTTCCTCATTCTGAAGAAATACCTATTCCAACGTTCAGTAACTTACCTATGCTTACGGAGGATGAGTCGGAAACATCGTCTGACGAGGTCCAGTTCTAGAAAAGTGAAGGTGATACTGATTATGATGGACCGGCAGTGAGTTCCAAACGCTTCGATCAAGAAAAGGTTAATGACCTTGTTAGAGATCTGAACCTCTCAAAGGTGTCGTCCGAATTGCTTGCTTCCAGATTAAAGGAAAAGTACTTACTGTGGTACTAATACTTTTTATCGTACCAGAGAGAGAGAGAGAGAGATCTGCTGCCGTATTTCTCTAAAAAACAACTTAGTGTTTTGTAATGACATAAGATGTCTCTTGAAGAAAATGGGGTTAACTGAATACACGCCAAGTAAATGGCGTCTTCTTATAGACAGTTCATCTCGAAGTTTAAAATGTGTACTTTTACACAATGGTAATAAACATGATTCTATACCTATTGGACATCCCACCACTATGAAAGAGGAATGCGGGACAATACCATTGGTCCTGAAACATATCAAGTGTGAAGAGCTTCAGTGGGTGATTTATGTCGACCTAAAAGTGGTAAACTTTCTCCTCGGGCAACAAAGTGGTTACACAAAATACCCTTGCTTTTATGCCTTTGGGACATCAGAGCTAAAGCCCAGAACTGGATTACGAGAAAGTCGCCTTTAAAAAATGTTTTTGGTCCAGGAGAACACTACGTTCTTACAACGAGACATTAGTCGACAGAATCAAAATCATCGTTCCACCACTACTTATCAAGCTGGGACTTATGAAGCAATTTACGTCAAATTAGTAGAACAGGTGCTTTCTAACTTCCACACGCTGGGATGTAACATAAGCATCAAGATTGATTACCTTCGCAGCCACTTATATCGTTTTCCAGAAAACGTAGGGGATGTTAGCGAGGAACAGGGGGAAATATTTCACCAAGACATCAGCATTATGGTACCAAGGAAGATGGGACGATTACTATCGAGTGCTGCTGGAATCTTTCAGCGAGACTGCTCCGGTAAACCTCACGCAACGAAATCTTGGACAATCTAGGACATTTTTAACTGATGATTGAAAGTTGTATATGTATTTTTTTATGTTAAATTAATACGTCCTACCCATTTTTGCTATATATATGCTCTCTCTGCATGCTGACACGTTTTCTTAGTGCTCTGAGTTTTGCTGATTTTTGTGAGTACCTCCTTTGCAAATATTAATTGTGTTATATCATCGTGAAGCCCTTTTTCTGTCGCACTACGTACGTACAAGCTACTTTCTTTAAGGTCAGTAGTACTTGATTAATTTAACATTAAAGCTGTGGGCTTATTGCGGCTTCGTAGTTTCTTATAACACTTTTTTGTTAGTCAACAAAACAACTCGTATGTTTCTTATATTTTTCTTGGATACTTTATGTTTAAATTTGAACGCTGTATACACTCACTGTTGATGTTATTTGACCATTATTATTTGTATTATTGATTGCTGTTTTCATCCTTTCACTCCTTTTACCGTGGCCCTCGTGCTTGTCTATTGCTGTTAGTCACCAGCATCGGTCCTCTAGGTGCGAAGCGAGTGTTCTTGTTCCTCCTTAATTCCTTTGTATTACTCTAATTTCTTCTTTATGTTTCCCTTTTGGTTTCTATTATGAGCTCCAAGTGCTCAGTGTGTACGAAGGATCTGGTTCCGGATAAGGAATTGTCATGCGATCTTTGCAAAGGCTCTGTTCACACGTTTTGTAGTGATCTATCACGCAATGAAGTACCACTTTTGAAGTGTAAGGATCGTAGGTTAACCCTCAACTGTACATCTTGTGGCGACTTCAAGAAGCAACTTTCGTTGATTCATGATCTCTCGTCTATAGTGACATCGTTGCAAGTGGATTCAACTTTTAAAAGAAAAATTTGATTCTGCTAGTTTCAATTCTTCTGGTGGATTGAAACTGGATATGCTGGACACGGAAAGAGTTGTACAAGTTTCCGAACGTGAGAAGAGCAAGAATAATATAATCACTTTCAATATTCCTGAACAATCAATTGGTAAGAAAGCAGATCAGGTGGCGTGTGACGCTGCGGATGTGGGGGAGATTCTGAGTTATTTGGAAGTGGAGTCTATTACTGCTGCTCCAACTAGGCTGGGAAGATTTGATCCATCGAGGCAGTCCAGAATGAGGCCGATTAGGATTGCTCTGGCAGATGATAGTGATGTTCTTAAGGTTTTGCGCAATAGTAAAAGGTTACCTAAGTTCCTAAGTTTAGCAAAGTTATATTATCCAGAGACAAGACACCCTTCCAACTTGAACTATTTAAATCTGTCAAGCAAACGTTGACAGACCGTAGATCAGCTGGAGAGTCTAATCTTACAATCAAATATATTCGAGGTATTCCCACTATCACCAAGGTTCAAAATTCGGGAAACTAACATTATCCAACAGAAGTATTTCTTCCCATACCGTACTTTATCAGAATGTTCGAGGTTTACGCACGAAATTGCACTCGATTAGGGCTGTTAGCGACAGTATTCAGGCGGACATGATTCTTTTTACTGAAACCTGGCTTTCATCGGACATTGATAATGCTGAGCTTTTCTCTGATTCTTTTTCCGTTATGAGAACTGACAGAAAGTTTATTGAAGTTGGTCTGTCTGCTGGCGGGGGTGTTTTGTCCGCTTGTTCTGAACGTATTAATGCGATTTCCGTTGATACAGGTGTGTCGCTGGTGCCTCTAATCGACATTAAAATAGTTAGATGTATTCTTAATCGTTTGGTTGTGTATGTGGTAAATGTTTATGTTTCCCTAACGAATTTGAATTGTTCTTTGATAACATAACACTTGAACTAACAAACAAGAAAGTTATTATTATGGGCGATTTTAATTGTCCTCTCTACAATTCCTGTCGGAGCTATTCCGATAGTAAGTGTTTGACCTTACTGCATTTTTCGACTTCCCTAGGACTACGACAACTTAACTACGTAACTAATTCTAATGGAAGACTCCTTGATCTGTTTTTCTCTAATTTGGATAATACAGTTGAGCTTATTCGTGACTCCTTTCCTTTGGTTGCGGAGGATCCACACCATCCTGCTCTTTATATTACATTAGTGTTTAATACTATTAGTGAGAATATTAATTTTCCATTCAGTACGAATCCACGTTACAACTTTCGGTGTGCTAACTTTACACAATTATATAATAATATAATTTGGCCAATATTGATTGGTCCTTTCTTGAATCTTACACCGATGTAAATGCTGCTGTGTCGGCATTGTATGCGACGATATATCCTATCGTGGACTCCACGGTTCCAAAGATCAGGTCTTCTAAGCGCAATTATCCTCCTTGGTACACTACTAAAATAATCCAGTTACTGAAACTTCAACAGCACTTCTTTAGATTGTGCAAGAAAAGTAAGGCTCATCATCATCGCTTGGAATTCAATAGATTGAGGTCGTCTACTAAGCATGAAATTAGACTGGCTTATAATGTTTACCAGTCTCATATTGAGGCTCAGGCTGTTCGTGAGCCCGCTGTATTTTGGAAGTTTGTTAATGGTAGGAAGGGAGGCACACGTATTCCAGGGTCCATGGTGCATGATAATAACGATATTACTACGCCTCAAGGAATTGTGGATGCCTTGGCGGATATTTTCTTCTCTGCGTTCCGTCCTGTATCGACGCTCACTCCTAATACATATAACGATAGTTATCCTATTTCCTTATATCCCGTTACATTTGTCGACGTACTGCGAAGTATTCGCAAACTTAAACCGAATTTAACATCGGGCCATGACGGCCTTCCGGGTTTTTTCGTCAGGGATTGTGGCATTGTGTTTTCCGAACCGTTGGCAACTATTTTTAATTTGGCCATTACATCGTTTACTTTTACTGAGCTTTGGAAGGTTGGCAAGGTTATTCCCGTACACAGGAATGGTGATCGCTCGAATATCTATAACTATAGGCCTATAAACATCCTGAGTAATTTTGCCAAAGTGTTTGCATCTTTGATTTATCACCAAACTGCAACACTCACTAAACACCTTCTATCCACTCATCAGCATGGCTTTGTTCACGGACGATCCATCACAACGAATTTATCTATTATAACACAATTTATTAGTAGAGCTATTGATGATCGACGGCAAGTTGATGTGATTTATACAGATTTCACTAAAGCCTTTGATTCAATGGACCATTCATTACTTTTGGCTAAATTAGACACCTTTGGATTTTTCCCATCTTTGGTGAAACTTATATCCTCTTACTTGAGTCATCGTTCTTGTTATGTATGTTTTAATGGGTTTCACTCGTTTCATTTTACTCCTACATCTGGTGTGCCTCAGGGTTCTAACCTAGGGCTTCTGCTATTTAATCTCTTCATTAATGATCTCTTAACCTTGTTGGACTGTGACGTTTTGGCCTATGCCGACGATTTAAAGATTTTTGTGGAGATTGGTAGTGATGCAGACTGTATCAAACTACAGAACAATTTACAGGTGGTGTACGGATGGTGCAGCGATAATAAATTACTTTTAAATGTAAATAAGTGTGCTGTGGTGTCAGTTTAATGTTCAACGATCAGCAAGAAATAAAAATTGTTTTGCCATACGGCACAAATACATCGATGACAGTTGTGTTTTAATGTTTACAAAAAAGAAGAACTTCTGGTAAATAAACGGATTACGTCTTCTTATTGAAAACACCCAGACAGAAGTGCGGACAAAAAAAGGAAACCACTGCTTTCTTCACACAAAAAAAAAATGAGGAAAGTCTTTTTCTTCAGTTAATACCTTTTGCCTTTATGACCGCGTGGAGTCGTCGAGGCATGTTCTCCACGAGATTTTGGAGAAAACACATCCACTGCCTCCCAAGCTTCCCTCAGCTCTGTAAAATAAGAGTCATTGTTCGATACATTTGTTTTATCAATCTTTTCGTCCATAATTGACCATAGATTTTCTATGGGATTGAGATCCGTGATTGTGCCGGCTACTCGAGAATTTTTATTTTATTTGATTTCACAAACTGTTGAGTTTTCTTCGCCGTATGTTTCGGATCATTGCCTTGCTGGAAAATAAAATTGTTTTCCAAACCAATCAGAAGCAAGGATTCCTCCATGTTTTCACTAAAAATATAGATGTACCCATCAGCAGTCAACATGTCGTTGATTTTCACTAAATTGCCTACTCCTGGCCAAGCAAAGCAGCTCCAAATCATAATACACAAGCACCGTTGTTTCACAGTCTGTTGCAAATGACGCTCTTGATATTCTTCCCCGGATTTTCTCCATACCCGCAGCCTTCTTTTTCAATTGAACAATTTAAGTTTGCTCTCATTGGACCAAACAATTTTTTCCAGAACTCAATTGGCATACGCACGTATTTTCTTGCAAATTGCAAGCGCTTCTTCTTGTTGCGTTTATTGATAAATGGCCGTTTACGAGGAAAACGGCTATGCATACTAGCCTCACAGAGCTTCTGCCGAATTGTTTTGTGCGATACAGTTAGTTCAAGTTTCTCTTCGATCGCTTGTATAGTTTTAGCAACTTTTCTCTGCGAAACACTTTTTGAATGTCTTTGATAATCAATTTTCGCATTTTAACACAAATTTATTTCCCAGCAATATTAGCCGACGATTTTTCGCAACTGAACAATAAGCCAGCGAATGAACTAAGCATACATAACAAAGTCGCAAAGGATGATAAACAGAGTACCTCAAAATTTAGCTCACGCGTCGCCTCAGTGGCAATGATCTCTTTATTTTACTTAAACGAAACATTTACAAACTAAATTAAGGCAAATCTAAACTCATATAAAATAATATAAAAATTCACACTGAATGCTAAAATCAAGTTAGTAGAGGGTATGTTAGCAAAAAAGCGAACAGGTTTTCAAATATTTCTTCCCAATATTTCATGTGTACACTAGAAAAGTGAGGTGGTCTCTTTTGTCAGTCACTGTACATTTAAACCCCCTGTCAAACAGCAAGTCTGAAAAGTAGGGGATGTCCAGTATCATTGGTTAATGCCAACCTCGTATATTTCATTAAAGTGAGTTTTAATTATGTGTAGAAGCGACAAACTCTTACATAAATATATTACTTTTAGTAACAAAAGCCTAACATTTTTGAGTTATTCCACGTAGATTTCAAATTTCACATCATTTTATTAACCTGTTGTTGTTCGGTACTAATCTTTTCAAATGAACCCATCGGGGAATGGGTTAATTGCCATTCATCTTTGGTTTAATACCCTGTAATTTCCTATGTGCGTCAATTAAAAGAATTACGTAGCAAGTTATATTACACTGATATTGTCAGTATTCTTAATTTGAACATGAGCAAACTAGGTCATTATTATCATTGTCATATTAACTATTACTATTTATTGGTCAAGATCTAATTAATTGTTTATTTATCAAAAAACTAGAATATGTATATTTCGTGACCTAAACAACAGATACTTATCTTTGGATTAGCTCTACCACTATTGATCAATAAGAAAAATAACAAATTTATTCAATAGAATATAGGTACTTCAAAACCATTTTTAACTGTTTTCGTAATTACAACTTCAGTGAAATATTCTAATTTGTTAAGAATATTTTACTGATGAAATTGTAATTACTAAAACGGATAAAAACCATTCTAAAATATATTCTATTGAACAAATTTTGTTGTTTTTCTATTTGACCTATGTGTTACGCGGGCGCAATTAAACGTTTTTCATGAATAGTTCTTTTGTAACGATCTCAATGACTATTTATCTACTGTAATTTAACGTGTCATTTGTCTAATTTAATCTTATTAATTTCCTTTAATATTATTTCTGACCTTATTTTATCTAGATTTTATTATTTTATGTTATTTTCTACATTACTCACGTTATTAGTTGGATTCACCTTTGAGTCGTCGTTGCGAGTGGATGTAGTCACCGAGCTATCAGCAGTTTTGGAAAGCTTTCTCCTATCATTTATCGGATTTCGGGGAAGCTGCAAATTTTGATAATGCCATGTCGTTGGTAGTGATGGTTGGTATTAGTGTGAAGCTTACATTACCATATCCTTTAATTTCTTCGACTAGAAGAACTCTACTGTGATGGAGGCTTAACGCGTGATCGAGTCTTGTTTGTTAGAAGTATGCGCAATTATTATTTAGGTTCAAGTTTTACTTGTATTTTTACCTTTCTACGGTCCTTTTGTTTCTTCTCCTTTTCTGTTTCGCTTTAGAACCTTCTTTTATCACCGTACATCCGGACTAAGTGCTTGTTGACGTACAGCTAGTTCTCCGAGGTACTGTTCTAGATACCGTCGATTTGAGCCTCTTATTACAGACGAAGTCGCTGCGACTTTACCCATCATCAGGTAGGGCATAAGCAGATCGAGGCGCGGCATACTTTACTAAACAGTTGTATTAAATCTTTATAATTTTCATTAAATCAGTGGTGTATTTACCGTTTAAATCAGAGTGCTTCAAAGATCATTCAAAACCACGACGTACAGCTTTTGAGCTTGCATAGTGATAGTACAACTTAAATTAATTATTAACGTATTAAGCGTATTGTAAAGTTTGTGAACTGGAGGTATGCTGCAACATATATACAGGAATATCATTAATTTTTATACTTAAGTGTTTCAACCCCTTGCGTTCTTTTTTGCTTTTTTATTTGATACATATTGGATTTTTAATAGTTAAATACGCATATTTTCGTACTTTTTCCTTTTATTAATTGATGACCTACGTTCCCTACTGGTCCCGTCCGCTTGATACGGAGACTCAAGGTTGCTTCGTTACCTTATCATTCGTAATAGCTGGAGTATGTGGTGTGTCCTGAGCCAACCGGATAAACAAGCTGGTATGGTATGCAAAGGTGGGTTCGCGACATTTACTTTCTCCAACTTATCTTAAACTAGCAGTTACACTGAGACGCTACTAATAGTGATAGAGCTAATCCAAAGGTAAATATTTTTCAGAAATATTCAGTCCTCGTACATGCCTATGTGTATGTATGCACCTGTAAGAGTTTATTCTCGCCAATGCAACGCATAAAAGCTTCAGGAAATAGGATCCGCAGAAATCCCCCACAGAATTTATGCATTCAGTGCTTTAAATTCCGGAACTTAAATACATGGAAAGTGTATATTTTAATGCAAATTTATAGTTTGCGTCCGGTTTATGGCTAGCATTTAAGCCTTAAACTACTTGGTTCCCTGGCGTTAATTCAAAATACCTTCTGTTTTCACAATAATTTAAACTTGATTGTTCAAGTTTTATTGAACGTCATTTATTTACACTTTGAATTGCACTATTACAAATTCAATCGTACACACCCGGTACTGCTGCATCGAATGTATATAAACCCCAACATGAAATTGTAACGTCGCATTGAACAAGGGATTCGTATTTGTACAGAGTAAAGATATATAAACAATTGGGTTATTAATTAGCCCAATAATGTTATATGTTATGTTAAAAACATAGCGCTTTTTTATCAAGGCGCTATAAGAAAACGATATAAACAAAATTATACAGTTTTATACAGTAGTGCTAAATATATAAGTACAGTGAATACATCTTTAGGAATGTGACTTTTGAAACGGATCAAGATAGTCAGGACGATTCAGCTGTGCGTTAAGATGTGCAGATGTTAAGATAAACTCATACACTGCGAAGATAACAAAATAGTAAGGAGTGGGGTTACGCAGTAACACTCTGAGGACGCTTATTTATTTTTATTTTTATATTTCCTTATTCGCGCTGTCTTTATCGTACTGCTTATAAAATCTCATAACTAATTTCAAAATTATGTACCCGAAATATCCTCGTAGTTCTTACTTAATATTGTTCTGAAACATGTGAAGTGATAGATAAACGTCTATTTATTATATAGTACCTGGTGGACCGAGCCTTGTTCGTAGTTCCCAAAATTTTTAGAATAATTTTGAACCAAATAATAACGCCCTTTATTTTAGTTTTGATATTTAATTTATATTGTATATTTCAAGTATATATACATAGTAGCACATATATATTAAAAATTTATAAAAGTAGTATTAAAATTAATATTTACAGTTATATTTAAATACACATTTTAAGTAAACATTTACATACCTTCTTTTTGCAACGCCAACTAATTGTGTATAAGTTTTTATTTTGATTTAAAAACTCAGCTCCGATTACTTTTGTAACTGTAAACATAGTATGAGAATTTGCATGTTGGTGGTCTTCGTAGATATTTTTCCTTTTATTAACATACTACTTTCAGCGCCATCTATGTTTCAGTACTAAAGTTTTAATTACTTATAATTTCGCTTGGATGCATGATGTTAGAAAAAGTTGCTAATCCACGTTTAAGCCGAAATTGGTGAAAACCTGGACTAAATGGATTGAATCGAGACCGGGACCATGCTAAATCGGCTTTTCGTTCCCAAAAACTCGCAGATACTAAATTGTAACAAAATCTTGAGAGTAATCTTTGATAACACATTTTATGTACCGCAGAAATAGGTAAAAGCGGGACAAAAAAATTTCTTGGGACCGGGACCATGCTAAATCAATTTTGTGTTCTCGAAAATCCCCAGATACTAAATTGCATAAATATTGCTAAAGTCATTTTCGATAACCAATTTCATATACCGCAATGTGTGTAAACCGGGTGAAAATGAATTTTCCCGGGACTGGGGCTATGCTAGATCGATTTCTCGTCCCCGAAAACGCCCACGTACTAAATTTCATCAAAATTGTTAGAACCGTTTATGTATATATATATATATTAGATGTTTATTATTGTGGTACTGAGAGCATTAATTTATCTATATACGTTACAGAAAAAGCCAATCGACACATTGGGGGACACCGTAGGCATCAAATCCATAACATTTTATGCGGAGGATAAAAATGTTCAACCTTGCCATAGTCATAGCAGTCAATTGCTCTCGATGCGTATACTGTGTTCCCATGTCACGCTAAAGAATTCAAAACTAACGAAAACAAACAAAAAAATTATGCAAATGAAGAGAAATTTCAAATGATTTAATGGTATTTAGCGAGAAAATTCGTCCTAGATACTTATCTCTTGACCATTATGGAAATCGCCCCATTTCAACGGGAAGAACGGTTTCTAGAATCTTTTATATATCTAGAAAATACACCCGAGCTAAAACCCAAACTAAGGTGTAAGGTAACGTGCCGAGAGTTGCGTGGCCGCTGGGGTGTGCGGTATTTAACGTTTCCCTAGGGACACCAGGCGAAACCTCCTTGTAATTAGCCTTATCCGATCAAGCAGGGCTCTGATCGGGTGGACAGATACTTCCCTAGCTACTCTTCGTACAGCTACGCTATCTAGAATTTCCAAGGCTAAAGTGCAAAAGCTTGTGAAACAGAGTCAAGGTTACGTACAGGCTAAAAGAGCCATAATCAACGCCAACTTCACTAGGCATGCACAAGGGGCTAGGTTTAGTCCAGATAAGGAAGTTAGGCCTCAACAGACGGCGGAGGCTATTAAACGTAAAGAAAGGACGGAAATCCAAAAAGGCGAGGTCGGAGGGCAGTACTCCCGCAGGTCTTCCGAAAGGCAAGGGGCCAGAAGGTTTAACCTTCAAGGAGGCTGCTTTGGAGATGATCGCGGTAGTACGCAACGACTATCCAGCCACCCAGATGGGGCCGGCAAAGTTTAAGGCAGGCCAGGGCTCTATTATGAACGCATATAACAGCACTACGGAGCAAGGGCTTCAGGTCCGCTTTAAAAATACACGTATATGCGGGAGAACCGCTCTCGAAAGCTGCTAAGTCTAATTAAAGGAATAAAGCTCGAGAACGTACTCTAAGGAGGCATGAGGACCACAATAGATCTGGAAAGGTCGCAGTGGAACAGGCATCAATGCCACCTCAAGTAATCTAATCTAATCTAATCTAATATAATCTAATCTAATCCAGAAAATACGATTGCCTTGCCCCTAAATTTACAGAAATGTCAAAAAGTGGACAAACAGCCTCACATCCCCCGATCCATGCCCAATAGGGAGGATAGAGAAATGAGGGTTTGTTCCTACGTTGAAACAAACGAACCTGTTCTAGTCCCCAAATTGCGTGAAATGCTATATTGAAGCAAGGACGATCAGGTGTAGTTTGAACCGCAAGATCTACACATAAAGATATAGTAAATATTGGACGCAGTCCTAACTAAAACGGAGTATCGTTTGCTTTTAAAAAAATAGGAGATTAAGTTATCTACTTTGGTAAATGGCACCCGAAAGCGATACACGATTTTTGCTTCAGATACTTGTGAACAAACTTGGAGTATCAATTAAATGAATATTAAGCACATTTTGCAAAATAAATCTGCGCATAAATACGGGCGGGCAAATACTTTTGTTGTTGTTGTGTGTTTAGGGTCTTAAGAATGCCCAGGGAGTATTCAACATCACAAGTAACACCCAGAATCTTACGTTTGATATAACGCAGTGATATTAGGCTCGACAATACCACAAACAAAAAAATGGTTATAACCATACTGTTCTTTTCTTTTTCTTTTTAATTTAATTTTAAATTATGGTGTCAATGAATGACATTTGCCTCAAAAAGGGAGTTATTTTTGCAGCCTGAATCTCAGTTATTATACTTTATAGAATATGAAAAAGTTAAATTAAGGAACTAAAAAAAGTTTCACCTTTAAAAACAAATATATGTCTTAATATTGTATTATATGATAGAGAGAAACCTAAGGGAAGTAGTTTAGTTAGTTTTTCTTATTCCGTACTACAACTATCCAGGAATTCAGAGACGTACTACTGGTGAGCGGGAGGAAGTAACAAGCGTGTGGAGTCTGCATGTACAATTTCTTAGTAAAGACTGAGACGAGGAAGTTGCTGCGCCAGCAGCAACATAAATACTGGAGGACTGCATATAAACTAAGGCAATCCCATATATTGGTAGTGGGACCTCCAGATTCCATTAAACGTAGCCGTCCGCTTCACTCGACGACATACTCCCCGGCCGATTCCATCTACGTCGGGGAGTCTCGCCGTCCATGGAGTCCCACGGTAAAGTATTTGTGGGTGATCCTGGATCAGCCTTTTGGACCTTTGGTGCCCACATCGGAGCCGTCATCGACAAGTTTTATAGTGCTAGAAGGGTCCTGCTGCCTGTGCTGGAGGTCAGCTCTTGATTTAGGAATCAAGATGCTGATTTACAAAATTTATCTACGACCGATACTCACGTACGGAGCGGTGGCCTGGGTCACGGCGGCGAATTCCCAACTCAAGCGTATCACGGTATTCCAAAACAAAATCTTACGTGTGATCGCCGCAGCCCCGTGGTTTGTCCGGAATGCTCAACTCCGTGAAGATCTGCGCATACCGTCCTTGAAGCATTTCATTTTCCAACTTGCCAATGCTACCATGGATAGGATACAAGGTTCGGACAACCCGGTGGTCTTATACACCTCTACGCTTGACCCAGACAGGACCTGTTCTAGCGCAGAGATGTCAACAACTCATCCAGTGTCGACCCGTGGAATTCCCACCTGGATCTCGATGATGGCCCATGTTATGCCATAATGGGGACAGATCTGCGATGGATCCATATATATCGCCCTTATAACCAACCGCGGCTTGAGTGGAGGCCGCACCATTGAGGACGAGAAGGCTTTTGGAGCGTATCAGCTTTGGAGGAGAGCGATAAATCACAGATTCCATTAAACACAACAGTTACTGCGAATGAGCAGGATCTAAATTGGGCCGACACTGGGCTTAACAAACATCATCACATTATAAATAGTGAACGATCCGATCTGTGGGACTTGTTGTAATCAAAGGAATACTTTGCACCATGTCCAATGTAAACATTAGGGGCTGAGTAACGTAAGATTTAAACAGCTTGGGTCTCGATTCGTGCACCCAAAAGAGGTAACAGGTTTACAATTAGCAACGTGGTAAGTTTCATTGAGGACCCCAACTTAATGGAGTAGATTACCTACGGGGTACAACTGAAGCTCTTTGACTTGAGCTTCAGTTTGATGGACAACGAATCATACCTTTATGGCAAAAATCCAAATCCTTGTTATAAAATTATGTATGAATGGGAAATAAGGTTGTTACTTCTTTATTTCTTTTATTAGTTCATACGATTCGCCATCTACATAAATAGACTCTACCTCGCTTTATACATTCATGAATATATGCACGTAGACTTCATTAAACCTTTGGTGCTTTTATACTGTATGCTGTGTTGAATAACAAAAGTTATTGAATATATATATGTACGTACACATATTTATGTACATTATGTACATGCATACATAACTGTTAGCTACGCTATTCCAATAAATTCGTAACCACGAACTTCTTCAAATGTAGGGTACAATAAATCTTCAAAACTCGAACAATAAGAACTACGTATATAGTACTTTCTCGAGTACATGTAATGGTAGATTACATACTATAGTAGTAAATGCATACAGTTAGAAATATTGCAAATAAAGGGTACTCATTTTTTTTTAGTAACTCGGAATTATCCAGATAAAATCTGAAAATTATCCAAAATATTTTGTAGTCACAATCTCACATTATTAATTCGTCTTTTAAATCAACACAATTGCCTGCATGTATAGAATAGACAATAACAATTCCAATCGAAGAACTAGTGGGGGTTGTAGGTAAGTTCGTTGAGTTTAGTCATAAATTTTTTCAAATTTGTATAAGTGCTATAAAGATGTAAGCAAACTAGTTTACAACAACTAGATTTACAATAAAACATGATCCAAGCAACAAATATCATTTCATTCCTCCCTTAAGATTAGAAATATTTTTGATTTCAGGTAGGAAATAAATAAATATTTCATTTTTGTTCTCAACAGTGTCATTTCTGGATTCCAGTTTTTAGTAAAGAATTAATTTTGGGAGAACCAATTTATGTTTTTGGGGTCACACAACACAATGTTTCCCATATCTATATTTGCCTTATAAATAATTATTTTTATTTACGATTCCAAATCCAAAACAATAATAAAGAGAAAATACGAACCTTAATGTTGATTAAAATTTTGTTAAAAATTACTCCACTAGGTCTGAATTCTAGTTGGCCTATTTAACTGGTCGCTTTTTATAACGCTCATGTTTGTCGTATTGATTTCTCATAATTCATGTTTGTGCTAATAACACACAAATAATGTATGTTGTTGTAACATGACATCGTTTAATTTATTTTTGAATAAACGAACGCAATTCTAAACAGGATATGATAAATCTCTTAACTGAGCTTGTATCTATGCATGGCATTATTCGAAGCCGGCATTTTGTTTGTAATAATTTCCATACAAACGGTTGAGACGGTCTGTTTAAAATTTCAGAATGGTCACAGTTAACACAATTGAGATAGCAGGAAGTGATAGCTGTCTTGAATATATTTAGTACATACTACATCATTATCTTCTTCATCTTTTAAGAGACAGCACGAACATTACATCCTAATGCCAATACAACACAAGCAATAGTAACCTATTATCGACATTTAGTTTTGAAATTTCCAATGGACATTATCTAAATGGGTCACAAAATATATTGTTATAATTTTTACAAACCGACCCTACGTTGGTAACCAATTAAACTTGTTCACATATGTATATATATATATGGTTTATGTAGTGATTAGTCCCACATTTTTGGTGCCAATTAATCATGTGGTAACTTCAGCTCCACATTGCCAAACCACTGGAACCAATGAATTAACATAATTACTTGAATAAAATTAATATGTACATATAAAAGGTTGATTCCACCAAACGTTTATCATATATTTATCATTCTACTCACTTGAACGGCTGAATTTCCCTATTACGGCTACAGTTGCGCCTTACTAAATAATGATAACCACGATAAAGAATACTAACAAGCACCCCACCATTCAAGCGTCAAAATCATATACATATGTAGTTAATTATTCAAAATAAGAGGCTAAAAAGAAACAAATAAAAATCACCTGCGACAATAATGACAGTAAAATAATTTTTGTAAAAATGTGCGCATTTCAAAATCAAGGTGTTCAATTGTCTTTCTTTCACTATTTACAGATTTCGTTGATTTTGTTCCAACTTATATGTTCACACTGTACGGACTGTTCGTCGATGTTTCTTAAGGTTATGACAAAATAGTTCTTGTCAAATTTTTTACTTGCGGTTGCTATCTTGTAAATAAATAAATTACTGAAACGAGGGATGAAGAAAATCCGATTATTTAAAAACCAGATAAAGATTTTATTGAAATTTATTCGTAGGATTTCCGTTTCGACCATTCCTGAAACTCATATAATTCCAATAGCTAATTGTAATCTACTTAACAGTTGTCCATTTGCATTCACGTTATATCACAACCCCGCTTTAAACGTGAAAACAGGGCTTCCACTATATTTTGCTCTCTTTCTCTCTCTTTGTCTCCCTTTCTCTCATTATCGGTCTTTTGTTATAGGAGGATGTTTTTTCCCTGAACGCTGGATCGGAACGTGGTTTCAGTCGGGCGTTCGTCAACCCATAATAATCGAAGGCCCGAGGCTAAGCAGTAAAGGCATGTGTCTTGGATCCGAGGGAGATAAATTCCTTGTCGTCGATGAGTAAGTTAACCCTTTATTTACTTTACGCTTAAAAGATTAGAAACGCTCTTTAACCTGTTAATGGAATCAAAATAGTCGTAAAGTAGATGTTCACGAGACAAGCAGCTATAAAGAATACAGTGTTCTTCTGTTTGTATACATTTTCATATTAATTGTAAGCATGATTGTAAATATATTTGAAGGATGTTACTCTAATTTACACAATCAATGAACCGATTACGTTCGATATTCTTTAAATAAAGTATACTTTTAAGATTTTCGCTAATACTGAATACAAATGAAAAGAACTTCGAAATATACGATGTTTGAAACAGCAGATGAATTAATACGATGAGTATAGAATAGGTATATATGTATAAAGGAACTGAAGAAAATTGCGGTTTAATAGTTAGAAAAAAAGAAATAATACCCTTACCCTAGCTTTATTTTAAGAACCAAATACACATTTAGACAGTTAGTCATAATCATCAACTTTATTCCAAGACTTTAAATACAGAAGCCGACACAACAAAAGAAAAATAAAAACTGCATACATATGAGTGCAGCGGCGCATTAACCTGATATATTGGTAGTAATATAATATAATAGATATCATCTTCAATGGAAAACCAGGAAGAAAATAGGTATCACTTACCAACACACACTAAATTATACACAATGACCACTAATCACTACACACCACATACTACGCGGCGTACACACTCCCATCTTTTCTAAATCACTATTGACACTAAATCCCTACTAACTCTCAATACAAAATTTTACACTCCAGTGAGAGACTCAAACAGTAGCTACCTGTACTCAAACAGGTTCTTTCCGCTCCAATAAGCCTGTCTCAACAACAATAATTCATTTTTGTTATGTAGCTGAGGTAAAAGTTGGCAACAAGTTTTTGAACTAAATCTTGGGTTGCTGTACTGATACTTTTTTTAGTAAAAATTTATTGAAAAACTTTTTCTTATCTAACAATTGGTGCAATTTTGGATTTGGGATAGGTCCGTATCTGCATCCAATGACTTAAGTAATTTCAATTTCTTTATTGGTACAGCATGTCCTTTATCAAAAAATGTTGGACAACGCTGGATTCTTCGCGTCTTTCGTACGATTTCTGTTTCAACTATTCCTGAAACTTATGTAATTCCAATAGCTAATTGTAATCTACTTAACAGTTGTCCATTTGCATGCATGTCGTATCACAACCCCGCTTTAAACGTGAAAAAGAATATGAGCAATGTGCTCCTTATATCGCATTATTATTGAACGTCTGGTTTGCCCGACATGTTTAGAAATACAATCTTGACAAGGAATCTCCTAAATGCCCAACTTCTGAATCTCATCAATTTTGTGTTTGGCATTTCCTAAAATTTTCTATAAGAAATTTTATGATTTGCACGCTACTTCGAAATTATATTTTTTACAGATATTTGAAAGGTTCTCATTGCCAGTTATTGTTTGAAAAGTTAATTCTATACATTTCTGCTCTTGGTGAGTTTCAAGTGTCGAACTGGTACCATTTTTTACCAAGTCTAAATTTAGATAGTAAAAGAAACCTTACCACAAAACTACCATCTCGTTTGAATTATGTACTAAATCCATATACATATGTATGTAGTCTGGGCAGACAGCGACATCGGCGTACCAAGTTACGACATCCCCTTATCTAGTCAGTACTGAATCGATGCGGTATGCGAGTGGTTCTGCGCTGTTACTGCTGTTCGCCCAGATTATACGTATGTATGTGCCTTAGATGTTAACAGATGGAAGGAATTGTTTGTATCGTAGTTCAAATTGGTAACTGATTTAATACCGACTTAAATCGCAATCTTTTCTTGTATAGTTAGTATATCGCTATCCTATTTTAATGAAAATTGTGTTTCAGCAAGAGGGTGTGTTATCGCTGTGTGGTGATTCACGAGAAGCACGCAAATGTTCTACAGTACAAGGAAAGTAAGTAAATACAATTGAACTGTACATACCTGTTTTACATGCTTTTCTATTATTATATTACTATCATTGTTAATATTATTATTATCGATGTGCTTTTCCAATTACTCTCTGCACAACGTGTGTTCGTTAAAAAACATTATCGAATACTTAGGAATATAAGAATATGGAGACTGTGGCTAAAATAATATATAAAATAAATAAAATTACCCATACCACACCTTTCTAAAAATCCAGATACGTGTTTCGGCATTTAAAACTGGGGAATTCAGTATCACTAGCGAATCCGCCTAATGCTCAAGATGAACACCACACAACGAACACTGTAAAACACCAAAACACTCAGTGTCAACAGTGTTTTGGTGTGTTTCGCACGTTCATTGTGTAATGTTCATTGTGCAGTGTTCTGGTGTTGTACAGTGTTCGTTGGGTGGTGTTCATGTTGAGCATTAGCCGGATTCGCTAGTGATACTGAATTCCCCAGTTTTACACTGAGGATGGCAACTTAGTTGCCGAAATACGTATCTGAATTTTTCAGAAAGGTGTGGTAAGGGTTATTTTATTTATTTTATATAAATATGGTGTTTGTTGTTGATCAAACCAGACATTATCATACATCTTATTAATAATTAATAACACAAAGTATAGTTTATGTTATGAGGAGATCCACTACGAATTCTGGTAATAAAACGTCTGCTATGTGAAATGCGATCATGTGTTCTCTAACGTAGTTGTATGTTAAGTCCGTATAATACCTTTGTAGAGGATTCCACAGCAGCCATTAACAAGCTTTCTCAGTTACTTCGTCTATTATAACAAAGATTTGATAAAAAAAGTGGATGATGTGTTATCACCAAGTAGTGTAAACCGGTCTTTGACTGAACTTATGTGCAAGGCGCGATATTAAAATTCGGAGAAGTAAGGGCGTTTACCCTACTTAATGATAACACGTCATCCACATCGAAACCTTAGTTATCACAACGCTGTTCGTTACGACGTTTTTCAATTTCCTTTTCGCCGGCGTTGTTACGTGTACACGAAGTTTAATTATATCATCCACTCTTTTATCAAACCTTAATTATGACGCAACTGGCCGACACTAGTATTACCGACAGAGTAAAACAAAAAATTGATTTGCAACAACCGACCTTCTTACTTATCTTTACACGTGTAATTAGAAAACTACTTTCACCATTCGCAGACGCGCTTTGCGGTTATACCGCTCGTCAGCGCGACTTTGTAAGAAGTAGTTTTCATTTAGAGATAAGCACTATATATGCTAGTATGTTTGATGTTTGTACATATGAGAATTCAATTAATAAATATGCACTTAAATGTGCATCTTTGCAGCTATTTAATTCTACACGAGTGGACGACTAGGTTGCCACAGGTATTTTCTTGTATCCTGGATATCCCTACTTTGATCGAAGTGTCTTTCCAATAAGTTTGAAGACATAAGCAATGGTCCCGATACATAAAATAATTGATTCTAGAATCAATTATTTTATGTATGATGGATTACAGACTTGTAGTACAGACATTCACTATTACAAACATTACTGCTATTTAAATCTGACTAAATTTATATTTAGATACGTTTTAAGATTTCCAAAGATCAACGTGGATCATCACAATATATACATATAATCTAGTATTGGTACATCAGAGTGCTGGATTTGCAAATAATATTAGAACAGTCCTCTTCCTTTCCTTCGCAATCTGAAATCACAATTTGTAAAATAAGTATTGTTCTTACTGTACTATACGAAAGTACAGTAAAAGTTACGGAATGGTAGGAGGTACGATGGTATTCGATATTAAAGAGACACGTGGCTGTTGTAACAGGAGCACTATGAATGCTAAACAGTGTGTATGATGATTGGTATAATATCTGCAACAAGAGGATTATAATCAGCGTAAATTACTGGAAAGAGAATCATGGCAAGCACTAATGTCGTTTGAACGACATATTGAGCTGCTCAACACAGCCAAGTCAGCCACCTACTACAATATTGTTAGGAAACCACTGCCGTCGTTGTCAAATCGGCCAATAGTGATACAGCAAAGGACTATACAATTGATATCGGGGGAGATAATCAAGAAGGATGAAAACTCAGAAAGGTATGTAGTCAGAGAATGAGGAATAAGACACGGAATTCATCTACGGGAAATTCCAAGTGCAGGGTTGTCTCCGCCTATGGAAGAGATATTTACGCAAAATCAACCAGAAGTCAGTGCAGGAGATATTACAGATAATCAGATTGACGAAAAGTAGTAAGTGGAGGAAGACACTCTGGACATGGGGAACAGCAACCAACCCAGGAACCACAACGATGACTTAGGGAAGGTGTCGTCCAAATGCAGAGTGATAAAACCACCGACTAGACTCTAAGACTACCGACTTTATGAAATAAATAAGTGGGTAAAACAAAATAAAAAAGGGGCGCGTAACATAAACACTATGAATGCTCAACAGTGTGTATGATAATTTGCATAATATAGACAGCAAGGAGATTATTGTTGTTATACATTTGAAAGAAAGACGTACGTATCACTAGACAAACGTAAGTGCGTGTAGTAGCAGAGTCTAGAGCCACGGTGGGCAACAGCCGGCCCGCTGTATGATTTGATCCGGCCCGCGAGACATTTTGGAAAACCTAATTAAAAAAAAATTAAAATTACACTACTTACTCAAACTCACGGAATCAAGTAAGCGAGCAAGCCGAGTGTCGGCGATCATCAAAGAGTGAGGCGGCAAACATCAAAGCCTTCGATGTTTGCCGCCTCACTGGCGGCGCAACAAAAGATTATTTCTTCTCAACTGTTCTACACCAGACGATTCTAGATCATTCCTTCATTTTGCCTATATAAGCGGGTGGATGGTGGATAGCCCGAACTTTAGTTCAGTTCTACTTGAGCTACCGAGGTGATAACTTCGACGAGCGATATCCTAGCGAACTGCTAGTGCCGTCAATTAGCTTTGTGACTTTGTGTGCATCTTAGGATGCTTTCTAATTATATTTTGTATACGAAAATGATGTCTGGTGGAAAGAAACGAAAAGTAGATGCAGAGGGTCGCCAGTTTCAAGAAAAATGGACTGAAGAATTCTTTTTTATCTTGCACAATGGTAAGCCTATTTGTTTGCTGTGTAATGAATCCATTTCAGTGATGAAAGAATTCAATATAAAGAGGCATCCTACGCTGCACTCACTGACAGAACAAATAAGAAAAGACAAAATCCAGAAGCTTACTGCAAATTTGGAAAAGCAGCAGCAAATGTTTCATAAACAAAGAACACTACTTGATAATGTTGTGAAAGCTAGTTTCATAGTTCAAAATTGGCAAAGTCATTAAAACCATTTTCCGAAGGCGAACTTATCAAGGAGTGTATGTTAGAAGTTTACAGTGTTTTGTGTCCTGAAAAGAAAAATGAATTTGAAAACAAAAGTTTGTCAAGACGAACTGTTGTCCGACGTATAGAAATGATGGCTAATGATATAAAAACAACATTGACTCATCGTATGGCTGGTTTTGAATCATTTTCCATAGCATTAGACGAGAGCACCGATTTGTCGGACACAGCTCAACTGGCTATATTTATTCGAGGTGTTGATAAAGAGTTCACTGTTACTGAGGAATTGCTTGTTTTACAGCCGCTAAAAGGAACCACTACAGGAGAGGACATTTTTAATGAAGTTCAAAAGGTATTTACAAGTTTTGCCTTGCCATGGTCAAAATTAGTTGGAGTATGCACAGATGGTGCACCTTCTATGGTCGGCTTACATAAAGGTTTCATCGGAATTTTGAACGGGAAAGCAACTGAATTAAATGTGCAAAAAGATGATTTGATAGTCCTTCACTGCATTATCCACCAACAGAACTTGTGTTCTAAGTCCATTCGACTCCAGAATGTTATGAATGTGGTAGTAAAAACCATCAATTTTATTCGATCCCGAGGGCTTAACCATCAATTCAAGGCGTTTTTGGATGAAATATCAGCCGAATATGACGACGTAACATATTATTCTGAAGTCAGATGACTAAGCAAAGGGAAAATGCTGAAACGGTTTTGCGAGCTTATAAATGAGATAAAAGACTTTATGCAAATAAAAGATAAACCACTATCTGAATTGAGTGACCCAAAATGGATATGTGACTTAGCATTTCTGGTCGACCTTACTGGCTATTTGAATGATTTAAATTTGAAACTTCAAACACAAGGACAGTTAGTTAATAATTTGTATAGCCATTTGAAAGCGTTTCAGAATAAAATCCGCTTGTGGGAGGCACAGATGCTGTCTGGAAACAGTTACCATTTCACCACGCTCTCTGCGTATGAGAATATTGCTTATGCTCAATATGCTGAAGAACTCAAGGTGCTGTCGGAGCAATTTTCGAACAGATTTAGCGATTTCAGAAACATGGAAGACTGTTTCAATTTATTTGCTACTCCAACAAAAAGTAATGTACAAAATGCTCCAATACACTTGCAAATGGAGTTGATCGAGATTCAAGAAAACTCACTCCTAAAATCTAAATTTGAAGACGTGGAGTTATGTGATTTCTACAAAAAATACCTCGAAGAAGACCATTTTCCGCAGCTTAGAAAATTCGCAAGAAGATTGATTTGTGCGTTTGGCAGTACTTATAAATGCGAACAGTTTTCTTCACTGATGAAAGTTAATAAATCGAAATATCGTACAAGGCTAACTGACGATAATTTGGAAAATTCTTTACGTCTTTGTATCAGTGGAATTAATCCAAACATCGATGGATTAGTTTCCCAAGTTCAAGCTCAAGTGTCTCATTGATTTCGGTATCGCTATCTAACTTTCGTAGTTTGTAACAATTCCAAATTTAACGATTTAATTATAAAGTTATTATTTCATTGTGTTATTTTCATAAGTTGATATTATAATAACATTGTCGTATTATTTCATGTCTGATATCTATCGCAAAAGTTATGAATACTACAACACTACTTTAAAATGTACTACTTTTAAACGCGGCCCGCGAATGTATTTGCACACTAAAGTTTGGCCCACAACATGTCAAAGGTTGCCCATACCTAGTCTAGAGCGCTGTTTTGTTTACGACTCAATTTAGCTTATGGGAAACAAATAAAGATGGCGCGTGTGATTGCAGAGTATTTGAAGTGTGAGGTGCGTAGAATTATCCATTCTTTGCAAGCCGAAGGAGTTATTCAGAAAATTTATTGCAGATCGTAATCTGCTCTGTAGAGCGTTTATGGCCCGAACGTTATAAGCCGACAAAAATTATGAGTCGGAGATGAAAAGAGAGATGTTTTAATTTGTTATACGGGGTGCAAATTATAACTAACCCCTTTAAACAGGCCGCAGTGCCAATATAATAATAATTTGCCCAACAAATTATAATCCAATTACAGGACAAGTACTTCACAACATATGTATATTTAAATCTATTTCAACAATCCATAGGTGCTATCACACAGCAATCATCTACAAATACCGAAAGTTAGTAGAACAAATATTTAATATTGAAATCAATGATGAAAAATGAATATCAATGGATTGATCCGAAAGGTTATCGTAATTGACACACATCCTATAGAGAGGGGATTTAATTAAAATATTAGTATTTGGTTTACTGCAGTAAAACATCCTTGTAGATCTAGAAACTGGGTGAGGTACCATGAAATTAATTTGATATAATATTTTCGGCGCGTTCAGACTATTGTGAAGTAAATTGAAAAGAAATTTAAGATCGACATGAGTTCGCCGCAGATCAAGGGGTTCAATCCCGTACAAGTCCAGAAGTAATTTGTAACTAAAGTTCTGAACAGGATATATAGAATAATCCTTAAAGTAGATATATTTTAGAAAACGTCTTTGGACTTGTTCTAGTAAGTTTATATAGTATTTATAAAAAGGGGACCAAATCAAGGATGCATATTCCAGCTTAGAGCGCACGAAGGAGAAATATAAAGACAAGATCGGATCAGTAGATGTGAAGTTCCGTGTAATTCTTATAATAAAACCCAGCATTTTTAAAGCAGAAGAAGATATCCCATTGATGTGATCGTTAAATGTAAGTCGAGAGTCAAAAGTTACGCCCAGATCATGCATAATTTCACTGCGCGTAAAAGTAGTATTATTTAAGTGGTAATCTTGTACAACATTATTTAGTCTCCCCGTGAAGCTTACTACTCTACACTTAGATATATTCATACTCAAACCATTATCTGCACACCATGAGTACACTGTATTCACCTGATTCTGAAGCGATAAACAGTCATCAATGTTGTTGATAGTAGCGTACAATTTTAAGTCATCAGCAAAAAGTAACCTCGGGCAATCAAGTATGGAAGGTAAATCATTTATAAATAGTAAAAATAAAAGGGAACCCAGATTAGTTCCCTGAGGTACGCCTGATGTCGGAGAAAAGTCTTTGGGAATATGGCCTCTGTAAGCTACATAATGTCTTCGGTTGGTAAGGTACGACTTAATCAGAGAGGTTAAAAATTAAGAAAAGCCAATTATATCAAGTTTGGTAAGAAGAAGGTCATGACTAATTCGATCAAACGCCTTAGTCATGTCTGTATAGATAACATCAACTTGTTTATTGTTATCTAGCGCATCAGAGAGATATTGCGTTATAATAGTCAGATTTGTACCCGTAGAGCGTTTAGCCATGAATCCATGCTGGTCAACAGAAATCCGAGACTTAATCTGGGGGTAGATAGCCTTGTACATACACAGTTCAAACACTTTGGCAAAATTATTTATAATGGCTATTGGTCTGTAATTCTGAATATTGTGTCTGTCACCCCTCTTATATACTGGTGTTAATCTAGCGACGTTCCAAATGTCGGGAAAGGTAGAATTCATAAGCGACAAATTAAATATGTGACATAATGGACTCGAAAACACATTTGCGCAGTCTTTTAAAATAAATGCTGGTATATTATCAGAACCCGAAGTGAAACTAGCCCTCAGACCCTGCAATACACTCAAAACCTGTGATTCTGTGATGGAAAGTAGATTAATTGATGAGTCGCATGAATAGGCACTTGGAAAATCACGCCGCGTAGATGAATCCGGAAGGTGTACAGATTGAAAGAACTCTTGAAAAGAATTAACAATAGATGATGGATCATGTAGTGGTATTCCACGCATATTAACAACAGAATTAGGAATTGCTGCCTCCTTTTTCTAGAACGCACAAATTGCCAGAACTTCTGTGGCTCAGTTGTAATGGACATCTCAATACTTAAAATATACATTTTGAATAATAATTTGGCATTATTTTCAATTTTTCTCCTAAGGTCCTTGAACAGTTTGAGAAAATAGTCAGACGTCGTTCTTGTATACCTCCGCCGATAATGATTTTTAAGTCTAATGTTTGCAATGTGATCCCGATCAAACCAAACCGGATAGGAAGATCTACAGCTAACTCTAAGGGGAACATATAAATTAATACTACTGTATATAGCCTCATAGAAAGCAGCACAAGCTTTGTTAGTATCATTACAACTATAAGTGGAAGACCAATCCGTATGTAAAAAGGCATTATAAAGATTAACAAAGTCGGCCCTCCTAAAATTATACTTTTAGTGTTGGCATGCACATTGGCACTATGTCTACTAGTGTAACAAAGAGAAAGCTTAAGACTGGGATGATCTAAGTCTTCATTCACTAATGGCTGTTGCTCTCTGTCAACAGTTAAATTGTCATTGTAGTTGGTGAGTACCAAATCAAGTAGTCTTCCCCTATTGTTAACCACATTGTAGACTTGCTTAATATCAGAGAAGCTCAATAAATTTAACACAGCTCGACATTTACTGTCAGTAAGCGATTCATCCCTGAAATGAGTGACATTAAAATCGCCCAGGACAATTATACCGGCAGTGGAAGATACAGTGATCTCAAATAGAACTAAAAACTGTTCAAAGTCTACAGCAGAGACATCTGGTGGAATGTATACAACATACAGAAAGCATTGTAGAGAAACTCTCATTAGTATAATATCATAGCAACAAAATGGCGTATTGAACAGTGCCCCATAGCCGACGTTCGTTCGCTTTCTTTCGTAAACCGCTGTTTATACAGTACTAGTTTAGTAAAAACATATTAGGGTCGGCTTGTTCGCCACCTAAACGACCGCTCCCGATTAAAAGAAAACAGATCGTCCGGTGTTTAGTTTCATACATATAAGTGAAACGTTTATGACAAGCGTAGTTAAAACGTTTAGAACAAATGCAAAAAGAAACATATTTGAACTGTTTTGGACAAAAGGTATTTTAAAACGTTTACCCACAAACATTTTAACTTCTCCGAAGCGAGAAACATAATTGTTCAATTCTTCGCTTCCATATTAGAAACAAAAACAGAATACACGCCAGGTACGTGATATAACCATAAGCTGCGATAAAATTTTTTGGATAAGGTTTATCAAGTACACAATGAAAAAATATTTACTGAATTTTTTCATAAGATTAAATTGTTTCTTATTTAAAAGTTGTAGGTTATCGAAGGAAGCTACATTAGAGCAGTAAATAGTAAATATGTTTTCGTAAAGAAAATAAGCTGAATGAGATAAGCGAGTAGTAGGTATAGCTCATCAAACTTGAAATTAATAATAGTCATTGGTTCGTTATATAACAGACCTGTAGTGTTGTATGTAAATGGTCACCATAAGTACCTACTATAAATGTAATTCGTTTACTGATGGTAACGTTCGAAGTTGCCAATAATAATAATGGGGCATTTGTGAATACCAATGACATCGAATTGCGCGACAAAATAAAAATATCCTTCTCGATGCTCAAAGAAAACATCGTTTTCACTGGAAACTGATACAACTAGAATTTTTGCAACCGTACAGACAACATTCCCTAGAATTTGTAGATGTGCATATACATACCTCATGCGCCCACAAGGAAAGAAGCGTTAGAAGCAATGGAAGCTGAAGAAGAAGAGTGTATACCAGAAGAAGGGGGTATTATAACTTTAGAATATAAAACCAACGCTGTTACGTATTGGAAAAGTGGGAAGAAAAGACGACTTTAATACCGTCCAGCAAAAGTTTCGCAAAGTTTTATCTATGCAACGATTGTACAGGTAAATGGTGAAGTAATATTGTGACATAGCAACGATTTGTTCCTACTTATATTATTAAGGTGTCTCAATTCGTATACAATAAATTTGTAAATAGTATTGACTCAGGTACCATTATTCATGATTTGGACGTCCAGCGATAGGCATTACAAGCTAACACAGACATTAATTTAAAGAATTTTAAAGCATCACGACACTGGGTTTGGAATTTTAAGAGAGCTCACAAAATAGTTTCAAGAAAAATAAACACATTTATTACTCGATCATGTGGCACAAACTCCGAGCAACTGAAGGACATTGCTTCAATTTTCGTTAATGGTGCAAAAGATCTTATAGGGTACGTCGGGATAGATAATACACAACAAGATTTTGTGCATCCTCCTTGTTGTTCCGTATGCGGTCGCCATGCCATTGTACGATATACATAATGCAACAAACTCCTGTGTTTCAAACATTTCTTTGAGAAATTTCATCACCATGCTGTGCATCCATTCCATTTTTAAATATAAACAAAAATTACATTGGTAAGTATTTTAACCAATAATCAAATCGATAGCATACTGCTGGTATATTATTGTAAACTCTAATGCAAAATGGTTTACAATGTAATTATTAATTTTTCGTTAGTTTTTAAAATTAATTCCAGCACTAGAACTACAGGTCTGTTATACAATCAACCAATCTGTATTGCCTATTATTAATCCCAAAGATATTTATCTGACAAAAGATATTTAAAAATGTCTGCACCTTTTTTTCTTGTCTGTTTAATAAAACTCATTCAAACAAATAATTAGCCCGTTCTGCGCATCGGCCGAATGCAAAAGTTTCCATTTCCACCCGCTCAGAATGTTTTTCCGCAGAAAAAGAATGCGTAGTATTATGTTCCGAACGTTTCATAATTTTTTGAATTATCGGGTTCGGGATTTTCTCTTGTAAGTATTTACAGTAATTAACTGGTTCAATATTTATCCTTATCTTACATTTTGTTTTCTCAATATTTAAAAGGTTTCGCTTTACTAGACCGATTTTCCAAATCTTAATATTCGTTTCTAGGCATTTTCAGTATTGGCAAACTATACTATTACATTCGCGTAGATATATAAGTTCACCTAAATTAATACTATATCGCATGGGTAAAACTTTTCACCACACAATTATTCATTATATTGCGTGACTCGTGCTTTGCTAGTAACCAAAGTAGTATCTTAAAACCGTACCTTACCGAATAGGCCGCGAATTATTCATGCAAACTGAACGTCCCAAAGTGTTTGGATATCTACTGTACGAGAAAGATCAGCATGTAATAGTAGATGCTATAAAGCGATCATTTGGCGTAAACGGCGCGTATTTCTTTCACGAAAAATTTTCCTTTTGTACTAAAAACACATGTAAGTCGACAAATATTACAGCATACAATTACCGCACAATATGCCGTCCTAACATCGACCTTAGTAAATCTATCAACGCTGAACGATCGAGTTGTCCATTATCTTTGTTCAAGAAGTTCTTAATTTATCTATATATATTTTTGGTGCTTATTCTATTTTACACTTTCACCTTAAATGTGGTGTTGGTTGGAAATATGTAAAATTGACTGCAGCGAATGTAATACCAACCGAAACGTGCAATGGTTACAAGATTTAAAGAACATGTAGCACATCACCGCTACGATAGACGGAAAGCATCAAGTGTAACAAAACACATGAACGACACAAACCTAGAAAATAGGTGTCCAAACGTTCCCGGATAGTATTCTTTCGGTAAGATACGGTTCGAAGATGCTGGTGAAAGAATTATTGTGTAGTGCAGAGTTGTATTATTACGTAAATTAATTAAAAAAATTATGACTCACAATTTTTAGACTTTATATTATAAAACTTGATAACAATGCTACTTTGATACCCGAAATATGTTTGATACGAATTGTGTATTCTGTAAGTCATATTTTCCTGTCGCTTGAGGATTTTCGTCAGTTTCCAAAAAGGCGTTTAACTTAATACCTTCAGGTAGTTCGAATACGTTGGGTAGATTTTCATTAAATAAAGTACAAACCTCCAGTCGAGTATGAACTAGATTTCCGACGATAATCATCATGAGTAATCGTTCTATCATTTTGGTTGTATTATTTTAGTAATAAATATTATTTTAGTCAGTCAAAGTAATGGTTTTGATTCGCCTCGGCCGCGTGAATTAATAATCAAAAGCTGGTGCGCTGTGCTCAATCGACTGCACAGTTAAAATTTGCAAAAATATGTAAAGAGTCTAATTTAAAAGGATTAGTTCAACTTAAACCGCAAAACCGGAAGTAAGATTTAGTTGCATGTAGCAGGAGCGTAGCCACTTTTCTTTTATTGAACAAAAATCAATGGTGGCAGCAAATCCCAGAAGACTGGATATCGTTTTATAAGCAGATTATGCATTTGTGAAGTTTTTTGTTATGTAATATAATAGAAAGCATAATACACGTTAGTTGTGCTATTTTCTTATCAATTCTTCACTTAATGCAAAATTTGAACGAATCACAAAAACCCCCACGAATTTTTCTTCTGGTTACGCCCCTGGCATGTAGACTGAAAAATGTCTATTCAAGTATATATGTAAATCGACCTGTCCACAGGTTTGGATGAGAATATAAATATACTTCTATTATGAATTTATCGAATTTACTGCATTCTCCGTGACTGTCCCCTTTCAGCAGCCTTCATGTCCTTTGCATACAGAAATAGGATAACAGAACGCAGTTCACAGTCGACGGGATTTTCAATTGTACCAGCCATTTTAAACGACCAAAATAACACGAAAGAATGTCCGAATGATTCTCTCACTAGCATTGCCAGACCCACATTGAACCAAACTACACCGCAGCGCCGCGCCAGCACCGATAGCCCCACTTCTCTGCTCACTAGGCGGAAACGAAACTTACTTTACGAATCGCCCTTGTAAATCTAAAACATACTCTTTAATCCCTTAAAGCGTTGATAAATAGTATTCAACATTGCACAGAACGTGAGGATAAATCTTCTGGCACTGTTTATTTCGACTACACTAATAACCCAGATGTATAGAAATGATCCAGTATCTAACAAATCCAATACGATATTATTATTGGTTTCTTTTTCTAGCATTTTGTCAAAGCAGAGAAGTATTGCCAACGCTTTGCAGTCTAATCACGGGCGACGCTTTACTGTATTCTATGTTCAGAGAAAATGCAACCCCAGTACCTTGTCCTTTTCATGGACCTTTCACTTTCACATACAACAGAGGACATGGAGAATGTAAATCGCCAGTTTCAAGCATCGATACGTGTACAGAGGAGAGTAGACTGCTATTGAGTTATCAAGCGTGTCCAGATATTCATGGATCTGAAAGTACAGGTACGTACTGACAGTAGTGCATAGTATTTTCTTATCCTATACTATGTTGCTTACGGAATTTGTCTATACAATTGAAACTCAACTATAATATGCCAAATATGTACATTTAATAATTTCATAGAAAGCGTCCACATTAACACTTCTTCAGTGAAATATATTTGTTCGAAAACAATTAAAGGTTTCATACTATCAACGACAAAGATTTCTTGATATACAGGATATAAATGTTTTCTAAAAATTTTAATTCAATTTTTTTAATTTACGTATCGTTTTATTAAAAACATACTGTGTTGAAGCTCTAACATTTCTATTTTAAGATTAGCATGACGAAGCAGTAAATTAAGAAACTGCTTTGAATTAAATTTTAAATACTAGTTTTGAAGGTGTTTGCTTCAGAATTTCCTAATATTATATAATCACGTTTTATAATATTTTGAATTTCTTTAATCATTTAATTTTAAGATAAATTTCATATAAATCTTTAAACTGTTCGGCGAAAACTGTCATCGAGCCGTTATCTGATTTAGTGTTTTTATTTATGAAGTAGTAAGCCATTCGCTTTGTATTTGGGTATTTACATCAATTAAGTATTCATGTCCATATTAAGCCTTCATATTGCAATTTTATTTAATCCCGCGTAGTCTTGAAAACATATGTAGGATCGTAATTACAAAGTGTGAATGTATAATGTGTTGGTATGAAGTTGATACGACTATATAAATTTCGCCCTCTTTTATTGTAGTTGGATGTTCGTTCTTCCACGATGAAATATGAAAATAAGGTGGAAGCGCGGGGTAACGGGACGGACGATGTGATGCATTGCGACGATAAAACGTCGCACATTTTGTTAAAATATGCGGCATACGTGTCACAGCTTAATGCACCGTCTAATGACTGATTATATGTATCTCATAGAGAAGAGCTACCAATTGGGCAAATGACATGAATATACAGCTCATAAAGTGACGCATTTGATGTTAAAGCATGTATATGTAATACTGTTGCATGTGAATTGTATATTTCGCTTTTCTATTAAAACATTTTATGCTTGAAAATTGTAATAACATATAATTCTATTCCATTTACTTTATTTCGTTATAGTGTGGTAATCTAATAAGTAGGATTTATCGGTGATCAAGAAATGTTAATACAAAATTCTTTGGAAAAATTAAAGGAGGATGGAATCTTCTGAATTGGTAACACATAATAACAAACATAAAAAGAGTGATCCGCTTTGAACACAGAAACGACTAGCAACATTCTAGTCCTTAGTCCTCATTGTTTTAACTACCGTTAGTCAGATCTTTTTTTGTGGTTCCACTTTTATATTTGCTTCCGACAGTTCCTTTACTTCTAATTTTACCGGTCTTCCAAAATAATACTTTCGATATTTTGTCGTGTATTAAATACATAAAAATGTACACTTTGTTTTAGATTTATGTCTGTTTTACACTTACACGTAGATGGATGACGAAAAAGCGTAAATTTCTTAACCCCCTGCCCACCCCCACACATGTTCTATGACGAACAGATCCTGAGATCTCGGTAGCCAAAGCGAAAGGCTGACATGGTTCTCGGTAAAACAATTCAACGTAGTCCTTGTAATGCCAAGACGAGCATTGTTTTGTTCAAAAAGAGAGTTCTCCAACGTCTGAAGAAATGAAAGCACATAAGCACGATATGTTACTCCATATTCCACTCAAGTCTTTCTCTGCACCAGAAGAAACATAAATGTGTTTAGTAGGAGCGCAAACCAAAAGATCGAATTCCCTATCCACACATATGCAACGGTCTTAACGTTTCCTCCACTCATGGAAAACTTTTTGAAAATCCGCTTCTGTAAACCAGTCCAGCACAGCTGGCAATTCGATGTGAATTTCTTCGATCGTATCAAAACGTCGACCTTTCAACTTAATTTTCACTTTAGGGAACAGACCAAAGTCGCAGGGTGTTTAAAAGTGGTGGTGATTTTCGTGGTGCAACTTAGACTTTATCTTGCCAAATTTCAGGGCTTTTGCGTCCGATATCTTCACGAAGCCGCCCCAAAATATTGCAATAAAACAGGAGTATTAATAATATCCCTGGCGACAAAAATTCAGGTAAAAAACTAACGATGAGCAAGATCATCACTTTGGGCTTCGATTAACGGTTCAGCAGTTTTATCCAAAATTTGAAGTTTTATTTCCACGCGCGTTTCTGTCAGAGGAATATGTTCGTCAGAAGGATAACAGGACTATTTGGACTTCGATAGGAAACACTTGATGACCCGCCTCCAAAGACCATTCTTTGTAAGGGTGACTAATAACACTTATTGTTAGAATCTATGTAAGAAGCTAAACCTTCGTCTCCGTTTAACTGCCTGCCACTTCAAATATTACTTTGAGATTTCTGCGACGGGCACCGCTAGCGCGAGAAGAATATCCCTGTGTTTTCCTATTTCTCAACTATTAACTGTTTTCCTTTTTATAAATATAATATGTCTCAATTTACGTGTAAAAGTTGCGTTAAGGACTTTCCTGATGGCTTTATTTTTAAATGCTATGTTTGCGGAAATGCCTTTTGTCTTACATGCGCTGGCTTAACAGATAAAGATACTCGTTTTCTTAGATCTAGAAAGAATTATAAGTGGACCTGCTCCAGCTGTTGTATATCAGATATTCCGGGGCAGATTCAGAGTCTTATGGCACTTGTAACATCACTTCAGAAAGAGATTTTAGAAATAAAGAAAACTGTTCAGGTACCTGTAGCTTCTGCAAGCTCACCCTCTTTTAAGTTTGATGAGATCATTCAAGAAATTAATGACCGTAAATCCAGAGAAAATAATGTCGTATTGTTCAATCTTACTGATGATGGATCTGTTGAGAGTGATGCTGTGGCTGCTGCGGAAGTTTTAAGCTTTGTCTCAGAAAATCGAGTGCAGTCGGAGTCTTTCAAGTGTTTTCGGTTGGGTAGGGCTCCAATTCCTAATAAATGTAGACCACTGAAGATCGTTTTAAATTCTGTTGAAGAACGTAAACTAGTGTTAACCAAAGCTAAAAAGTTGAAAACATTTTCTGGCCCAGCTAAGTTATTTATCTCCAGGGACTTGACTGTTAGGGAGATGGATGCTAAAAATAAAATTATGTTGGACTATCGAAGGCGTAGGGCCAATGGTGAAAATATTTTTTGAAATATAAATTTGGAATGCCTAAAATAGTTATGCAGAAAAAACGATGTAATATCCAACAACCAATAACTACTTTCAATTTTTTTATCAAAACGTTCGCGGCTTAAATACGAAAACTCAAATTTTTTATAAGAATATGCTTGAGTCTATGGATTATGATATTATTATGATTAGTGAGACTTGAGCTAATGAAGGTCTACTTAGCTCCGAACTTTTTCCGGATGAGTATCTTTTGTTTAGAACTGATAGGCAAACGCGCGGCGGTGGTGTACTTATGGCATTTAAATGTGTTATTCCATGTCGTGAACTGGATACTGACTCTGTCAGGGATTTCGGTGATTACAGAATTGAATTGCTTTGTGTACAAACACGTTATATCCATTTGGTGATTAATTTTATTTTAATTTATATACCTCCCGATGTTCCTGCTTGTGTGTATGATGAACTATTTGATAAGCTTGAGATGCTGGGTTTGTTGGATACCCTGTTTGTTTTTGCTGGGGATTTCAATATCCCTGAGTTGGAATATGCCCACCGTGCGAGATCTATCAGTGTTAGTAACTTTCTTACTAGTACGAAAAGTTTTCAGATAAATGCTATTTTGAATCGCAATAATCGCTTCCTCGATTTGGTTTTCTATTCTGATGGTTGTCGGACCAATGTTGAACGTGCTGAGCTGCCACTTGTAGAAGAGGATCCTGACCATCCTCCGCTTTCATTTACTATTACTTGGGATGCACCAACTAATAATCTATTTCAAACCTCAGATGCCCCTTCTTACAATTTTAAGGCTGCTAATTTTGTTAAATTGTATAGCTTGATTTTAGATAGTGATTTGATGACTGTCGTGCAATATAATGATGTTAATTTAGCATGTAGTACGCTTTATGAAATACTGTATAATTGTTTTAATTTTTGTGTACCGCTTCATGCGAAGCACAAGACATCATTTCCAAGTTGGTTTTCGACTACTACTAAAATCCATATAAAAACTAAAAGACATTATCTAAATATGTTTAAGAAGACGGGTTTACAGTATTATAGAGACAGGTTCAGGGAGTTTAGAAAATTGGTTAGAACAATCATTGGCACGGATCGTCAGACTAGCTTGAATATTATTGAGGCAAACATAAAAAGTGACCCAAAGAAATTGTTTGATTTCATAAACTCTTTGAAAAACCAGACTCGTATCCCGGGATCCATGTTGAGTGTTGAGAACAATATTGTTGATTCTCCTGCTGATATTACTAATGCTTTTGCTTCTCATTTTCGATCTGTTTTCTCAGACTCCAACATACAGAGCTCTCCTGGCGTGTCCTCGTCGATTGATTATCCACACTTGGTACTCAGGGCTTTTGATGAAGCGGATGTGCTCTGTGCTATTAACTCTTTAAAAAATTCTTTCACAATGGGTGCAGACTCGATACCAGCTTTTTTAATTAAGGATTGCCGAAATGTTATGATTACACCTTTGCTGCATATTTACAACTTGGCACTAAAATCTAAAACTTTTCCTAATATCTGGAAACTTTCTCGAATTACACCTGTTTATAAATCTGGTGGTAAAAATAACATATTAAATTACCGACCCATATCGATAATATCAAATTTCTCTAAAATATTTGACACAATGTTATTTAAATACATCTCTAATCATGTCTCTAACAAATTGTCCATCACTCAGCATGCTTTCATTAGGGGAAAATCGACAGTTACGAATTTATGCACATTTGTTAATTATCGTTCAGATATTTTGGATGGTCGTGGGCAACTTGATACCATATATACTGACTTTTCAAAGGCCTTTGATCAAGTGCCGCATTCACTTATTCTTCGTAAAATGCATGGTTTTGGATTGTCTAACGATTTGATTTCTTTACTCCATTCACATCTGACAGAGAGGAGGAACTTTGTCGAATATAATGGATTTCGTTCATTTACATATACTTCTGGTAGCGGTGTGCCTTGGACCACTTTTTATTTAATATATTCATCAATGATGTTTCCTCAGTTATTGACTCGAAATCACTTATTTATGCAGACGACTTAAAATTGTTTAGGTCTATTGAAACTCATAATGATTGTGTTCTCTTACAAAAGGACCTTGATGCAATTGTTTTGTGGAGTCAAAGAAATTCTTTAAAATGTAAAATTGTAACCTATTGTCGTAAACCCCGTTATATAACCTTTAATTATACTATCAACAATGCTTCCTTGGAATGTTGTGAATGTATTAGAGATCTTGAGGTATTGATTGATCAGAAACTCACCTTTAACACTAATGTTGTGAGCATTTGTGCTGATGCCTTAAAGTTTCTTGGTTTTCTTACACGCAACACTAAGCAATTTAGTGGTAATGATGCGTTAATTAGTTTTTACAATGCTTTCATTGTGCCCAAACTTGAGTATGCCTCTGTAGTCTGGAGTCCTGTATACAGTACATAGAAGAACATGATTGAAAAAGCCCAACGTAAATTTTTTAAAAATTTTGCACTTCCGTAGGTATAAAACATTCTTACCTCACGACTATAGTTATGAGATCTTACTTCATGAAAATAATTATGATTCACTTGAAATTCGTCGTGTACGAGCACAAATTTTATTTATTTATAAATTAATTCAAGGTACTGTATCAGATGCTAACTTGCTGTCCCAATTAGCTTTTTATCTGCCTAGGTCAAATAGCAGACCACGACAAACTTTTTATATTCCGTCTTCTAATACTCTTCACCATTCAAATGCCCCACTGATATCAATGTGCAGAAGTGTGAATATGTACTGTGCTGATGTGGAGTTCTTTAACACAACATATATTGCCTTAAAGAGTCTTTTGCAAAATAAGTTACTTTGATTGTTGTAATAAAATTATTATTATTATTTATTTTTATTTAAAAAAGAAAGAATTCTTTCTCTTTAAGTTAGTGCATATTAGTTTAAGGACCCTCTCATATATATTTCCTATTAAAATAAAATTATCCTGTAATTAGTTTAGTTTAAGCTGTTGGATAATAAATCATTATTATTATTATTATTATTATTATTATTATTATTATTTCCTTTTCCATTTGCCAGAAGATTCAAAACTTTTTCTGATTCCATCACTTGGGTGGCACCGCTTCTGTGACCTGATAAACGATTTGCCACTTCTGCATCTGTGGCTAATTCACTAAAACTATACGATTGCACTAGGTCTTCAACCGTTTGTTTGTCTTGTAAGACGAGTCTTCTAAGTCTTGGTCCGCCTTGAGATCGATTCCCTTCTGATTACAAGGAAGCGTAAGGCCGATGCGTGCATAGTGAGAATTGCATGTCTATCCCTCTATATGTTAGAGGAAGAATCCAGCTTTATTTTTATTTAAAAATCGATCCATGCGCGATGAAACCCTTTCTTCGGCAAATTTATAAGAAATACTCAAAATTTTTAACTGAATAAATCAGGAGTTATATCAGTATCATGGATCTTACGACTAACATAATTCATTACGCAGGCATTTCGTGCTTCTTTAGAATATTTCCGGCGTTCTTTGAAAATGCCATTTTTTAAATCGAGTACACATATTCTGATAAAAAGATCGAGAATAACGGTGGAAATCGTTGTGATATTCAAATTATGTATCATTTCAAAAAAGAAACAAAATTAGAAATTGGATACACATGAATAAAAAAGTTGGAATTAATAGACCACATAGTTATTACTATTACAATCTAAAGTAAAATCCATGACAGTATCATCTATATTATAAGCCACAAATTTTATCGAGAACACTGCAAAAGACGGAATTAATGGAATTACCTTATCACTTACCTGCCACCGTCTACAAGTTATCACTGTGGAATGTTCGTCATCTTCACAGAATATTATTCTAATTTTTTAACTGGTCCATTGGCAAGCGCTTTAAAAGAAACAGTCTGGGAAGTTGCATAAATGTCCAAATGCCCAATGGAAGACCCCATACTAGACGAAGAGTAAAGGGTATTTTAAACGAATTGGGCTGGTAATTGCTTTCACGTCTACCCTATTCGCCAAATCTGACTGCTAGTGATTTTCATCTGTTCTCAAATTTGAAAGAACCATAAGAATGTTCGATTTGAGACCTTAAATTAGGTAAAACTTGCTATGAATAGGTGGAATGCAAAGACTCAAAAAAGTTCTTTGAGAACGGTTTAACAAAATTGGTTTTACGTTGAGATAAGTGTATTCAATTATAAGAAAACTTTATTCAAAAACTACATTGGGATTTTCATGAAAATTGCCGAATAGCCAAATTGCTAGAACTTTCGAAACAACCCTCGTAGATTATTGCTTTCAAAGAAAGTACAGTCGTTTGCAATAAGCTAGGTGTTGGTTGCTAATACGGCAGCATTTATCGCATATTAGCTTGGTAGAGGAATTAAGAATGTTTCCGCTTGCTCTTTTAAATTATTTAAAAATGTCAAAAAAAAAATATTTGCGGTTATTAGTATTAATGTCATACAAAAGCAATATATATGAAGGTCCTGCAGCACCTTAAGGAGAGTCATTTCTTTAATATGATGGTCCTAGAGGGTACATACATGATTTAACGTACAACTAGTGGATTTGAAATTTACGAGTCAACATTTTTATAATAGCTAATCATACTTTTCTGCATATTGTAGTATGGTAATATTCCATTAGTAAAATTATCAATAAAAAGATGTAAATTTTATAGAAAGCATTCTTTAAGAAATAGAAACGCGTTGTAAATATATATCACACACATACACTTAACACATTTCATAATCTAGAATTCCAAATTGCTATAACGACGTGCAAAAACAAATTAAGTTTGTTTATAAGCGACGGAATGGGATGGTCGACGAAAAAGTCAAATAAAAAGTTATATAAAATACCAGGGTTGAAAAGAAGCAGACCACATCAAAAAAGAAGTTGTTGTTTACAAACGACGAACAGACCAAAGAAAAGAGAAGTACAATAAAGGAAAAGACCAACGAAAAGAAGTGAAGAAAGAATTCAAGACAAAGAGAGAAGTTAAGAATTAGAAAACAAATTACACTTATACACACATTAGGTAATATATTTTGAATATATTGTTCATTATTTGTTAATATAATACTAAAATTTTGTAAATATTAATTGTAATAATTTTTGCTTTCTATAAAATTAACTAAAATTCATACTACAATATACTTTCAAAGATGTATGCTGCGTAATATTGCACCCTCACATCAAAACTTTATTATTCATTGAAAAGTTATGGCTATATACAAAGAGCTGCTATTTTTGAACACAATAGCCTGAACGTTCAGTTTTTACTCTAGCTCACTCAAACGATATGATGTTATACACTGAAAATTAAATTTAGATCGCATTCGTCTCAAGATTTTCTTTCTAAAATTCTGTATTCACGTACGTCATGAAACAACTCGAGTGAAACTAGACCAACGCGCAAGCGTGTCATCATCTTAAACTACCAATACTTGATCAAGCGTCTAAATTTTAAGCGTTTAGCAGTATTGATTTTCAATAGTTAAAGGTTTCCGCTAAATTTAATCAACGTCTTCTGGATGATGCGTTTCTAGCGGGTAATATGTAGGTGCATATAAGGAATTGTTCCTTATAATTTCAGAAATCTGGCCCTCTTGAATGAAAAGAGTGCAATTTTGAAAAACGAATTATTTGTTTGTTACTAGAGATAAATATAGAATTTTTTCCGAAATAGAACAACAAATGAAGAATCATAACTAATTTTATAAAAATTTCAGACTTTTTTTCCTGGCGCCATATTGAATTTTATATTTGTTATAATTATTCACTATTTATTGTTTTTACTGCAAACTATAGTTTTCAGAAAGCCCCATAAAGAAGAGATCAAGGAATATGATACTATATTGGTCCCGTATTTCAGTCCAATGGTCGAGATATTTATTACATATCTCGAAAGTTCCTATTATGCTCAAGTTCCTTATACTGCTAATAAAGGAGCATGGTTTGGGGGTAGTAAATAGTTTTTCAGAATCGTCGTTGTCATTAGAACAGAACGGCTCAACAAATATTATTACCAATATGCTTATCCAGACACTGTATCCACATCTCATCTGTTGCCCCATATTGTGAACCAATTTTTGGCTTTAGCGGGTGTTTTTCTAAGTACCTATTCAGTTGTAGAATGCCTTACTTTACCAACTGTTTCGCTGTTTCTAATATAGAGAATGGAATAGAATGTCACACTATTTATAAGAAATATAAATGCAACAAAGTTGAAAACAACAGTAACAACTTGACTGTTATAAATTGTATTTCCGAGTACATAGCAAGCAATTATTTTTTATAGCATATAAAGTTAGTGTTCTGTGAAGAAAGATCTCCGGAATATTCTATATATGTAATTAAATTCTTGTCGAAATCTATGCAGTTGATACAATTAAACGCAGTGACTGGTATTCGCTAAAAGTGTAGTCATCAAAATTTCGAACAAACCACAGTAAACTACATTACCTCAGAAATTATCAATACCTCAAACACTAATAAAAGCAAATGATGTAGCGATTCCCCCGATTGGTATCTCCTCAAGGAAGCTTAAGATTAAGTATAAGAAGCTTCTGCACACAACTTCATAAAATCTGATCAAATTCGGTCCTACGATTACCTTAACCTTTTGGGACGGACCTCGCCAGTATGTTGGTGAAATGCAAAAATTTATTTTACATCCCATTTACAGATATACAAAATATAAAAAATGCGTGTATAAGTTATAAAAAACAAAATTTGCAATGGCGGTTATATTGTAAACCTAAAGGTATCTGGCGGACGTAACACTAATAGAATATGTAAAATTCTAGATCGCCGCTGTAATTTATCTATATAGTGTAAGTCAAGTTATATGAGCCTTATTTTTCATAATTTTTGCATCGCAGTTCATAAAGTTTCCGTTTTTTCCTTTTTGGGGTACGTAATCTTAAAAACACCGAACAACGGTTTGATCACCATTTACGAACATTCTTCTTTTGGACTTTCTGGACAGACCTAACCATTCACAAATTTGGTAACTCTACAGGTACAGTGGGATAATCAACTATTTGCACAGTTAAGTTTTTCAGGAAAACAATAACAAACATAAATATTTTTACTTTAAATTTTAGTGTTACATTCAACATTAGAATTGCAAGTAAGAGAGCATTCTGTATACAGCGAGGAACGCATAGTTATTTGAAGAAACATTAAAACCTGAATACCCGAAGTATTTGCACATGCATACATAGTAGGTATGTACGTATTATATTTTAACTTGGAAATAAATGCGGATCTTGAAAACAGTGACATACTTACTTAATAATAATAATAATAATAATAATAATAATAATAATAATAATAATAATAATAATGACCTTTATTGATCAGACAGATGACAATTTAGATAAATGTTTACAATGAATGAATCTTAACACAATTTCTGTACAATAAACGTTTCTTATCTTCTTAACAATTAACAATTACAATCATTATATCTGACCAATAGGTGTAGGATTCAGAGAAAGTCTGCTATTCTTTCTAGACCATTTAATTAATATGCGACATATGTATATATATATATATATATACACGTATATATATGCATATATATATACATATATATATATATATATCACACGAAAAAAAATGCGACAAAGAAAAAGAAGAAAATAATAATACAAAAAAAAACAATGAAGAGGAAAACCACCAGAGAGCAATACATATGTGACTGCAACCGTCACTAACATATTCACAAATTGGTATTCCGGCAAGACGTTATACTTAATTAAATGATCCCGCAGTTGCGTATCAATTATCCTTTCCAATATTTTCGATAGGACAGGCAAGACTGATATCGGTCTCAACTGATTGAAATCATTAGGCCTAGTAACCTTGGGTAGCGGTGTGACTCGAGCATTTTTCCAACATTATGGAAATACACTATGCGAAATACAGAAGTTAATAATATGCTAAATGAAAGGCAGTATAAAAGGACAACAATATCGAATCATGTCAAGATCGATCATATCCAGTCCAGAAGATTTGGACTTAATGCTTAAAATAACATGACCAATTTCATCTTCTGAAACTATATTAAACTTCAAGAGCGAGGAAAATACACTCAACTTATTCCTATGGTAAAAATCAATGAACGTTGAAATCACATGATGCCCCACAGTCGGTGTTGTCGTAAAATGATTGTTTAATTCGTCAACATTCTGCAAGTGTGCCGGGAGCAATCGTTTGGGTAAGTTATATATATTACATCTCTTAACCCCTTTCCAAAGTGCCCCAGGAGATGAACTATTAGCTAGGAATTTATTAAAGTTGCTTTTTTGCATTGCGGATAGCGCAATTGAGGTGATTCCTTATTGATTTGTAATACTCCCATTTGCTTTTGGTTTTATGTTTTTATAGTCAAGAAGTGCCTTATGTTTTAATGATTGCATGAACATGACTGTCTCCGTCATCCAGGGAGAGTACGTTCTAAAAATACGTGTTACAAAAGGCGCATCATAATCAAAAATCGAGAGTAGGGCATTATTGAAAAAGTTCACCTTATCATCAATAGATGTAAAAGAAAAGAGACGGAACCAAGGAAAATTAGTTAAGTCGGAATGGAATGTATCGTAACTAAAATACATACTTGAAGTTGCGAAAAGTTCTAGTTGTAGGTACATGTGCTGGCTCTTCCAGTATGATATTACAGTATATTAAACTGTGGTCAGATATGTGATCAAGTGCTACAACACCACTGTCGAAAATCTCGAGATTATCTCGAAGAATAACAAGATCCAGCAATGCAGCTACTACTCCACTCCTCGACGGGCGATCGGCACGCAAGAGATAATAACCATCGATATGGAGGAATTCATCGAGAATACCCTCCGCCAACCATGTCTCAGACAAAGCCACCAAGTCAAGATCAGAGCCTAGAATGTGATCCTTAACATCAGCAAAATGAGCTGTCAATGATCTTACATTTAAATGCGCAAAATAATATGGTTCAAAACCATGCCCACAATCTCAGCAGAAAACCAGAGCAAACAGACAAATAGTATATATATATATATATATATATGTATATATATATATATCTACTAATGAAATATAAAATATATAATAATATAATAATAATAAAGAAAAGAAGATTGATGGCACCCTAGTATAAAAATGTAACCCAAAATAATTAATTAGAACTAAATGATCTAACTTAGTAATTATTCTACCTAATCTATTATCAACTTCAGTAAATCTCTCAAATCTTCCCCTGCACAGATACGTCCACCCATCCATTGCTCCAGCAACAAGAAAATCTCAATGACAACAGTAGAGAAAGAGGGGCAAAAAAGCGTTCCTTCCTTTGCTTCTTCAACAAACTAATTGGAAGATAAAAGCTTACGACTTTAATTTTTTGACATCGGATAATCGGATATAATAATACTTGTTCATACATATATTCTAATATTATGAAACAGTATTAATTTTGCTTTAGTTGCAAAAATGAGTTCAAAAAGTGAAAAGCTGAGTGTATTTGAAAGATACAAAAAAATCCGAATTATAGAAGAAAATGGAAAAGCTGTTTGCGCAGAAACTGTAAGAAGGGCAATCAGAAATGCTGGCTTCAATGCAAGAGTAACACGAAGAAAACCATTTTTAAGGTGGAATTAATCTCTAGAAAATTCGAAAATTCGATTTTTTTTTTTTTTGGATTTTATTAACCTGGGATTCTGAGAATGTGTTTCGAAAATATTAATACGAAATACGTAGAACTCTAATAGTTACAGAGGTTCGAACTGCGGCACGTCACTTATACCCTCGACCGTTGTATCCATTGTTTTCCCGGTATGCCAGCTTGGGAAAATTCGATTTTTTTTTGCATTGTATTATATATGTCTTTTTCTTGAAGCTGAGGAAGGTGGTGTCTATAGTCCCGGTACAGCTGATTAAGGGTAAGTTACTCAAATTAGTTGCTATCCATCGTAAGTTCCGCCGTATCAGTGCTACATGTATGGCAAACTTCGAACGCGTTTTTCTCGGAACGACATTTTTCAAGACGGGCGTACGTTTTTCTCAAGAACTACTGAACCGATTGACTTGCGGCTTGGCACACATATTGAAGGAACCTTCACTTATGGTTGGAACTAGGATTATTTTGATAGCTTGAATATTTCTGTTCCAATCTGATGTTTTGGTTGACAATTTTTCGAAAAAATGGAACTTTGATTTTTGAACAGCTGCCATTTCGATAAAAATATTTATTTCCACTTAGCCACCACTACATAACAGCGCGTAACTTGTATAAATTTCAATAAACCGCTACATAAAAATTTGTATTGGTAGTTCAAACATGTTTTGAAACGAGTGAAAAATCCCGATACTGTAGGGTTGATAGTTTTCGCAAAATTAATTTCTAAAAATCACTTTCAAAATACGCTTCTAGAGAGTAATACCCCCTTAAGTGAACAGAGCCAGGTAAAGCGTTTACAATTTTCCAATTTACCAATTTAAAGAAGCCAATAGAATTTTAGAAAACCAGAGCTGGAAACTAAAAATTTAATTCCACCTATAAAGCATGGAGGTGGGAACGCTCTCGTTTGGGATTGTATGTCTTACAATGGGGTGGGCAATGTACACTTCATGGACAATATGATTAATGCTAAATCTTATTTAAAGATATTGCAATCATAAATTAGATTGATAGTATGGAGAAAATGGGCATGAATACAGGATTTATGTTTCAACAGAACAACGATCCTTAATATATGTATACCAAAGATCGAAAGGAATGGCTTTTATGCAAAGTACAAAAACCACTACTCCACCCACCCCAAAGTCCAGATTTTAATCTAATTGAGAATTTGTTGCATATACTCGATCTGAAAATAAGAAAGTACCACATTTCAAACAAGGGACAGTTAAAATTGAGATTGGACGACGAATGAACTAATATTTCTGATGAAATTATTTCAAAACTTTCAACATCTGCGCAGCAGACAGGTTACTGGCATTACTGGATGCAAAGGGGATGAACACCAAGTATTAATCGCATACGACAAGTAACTCTAATAAATGTTAAGTATAAGTGTGCAAATACTTTGTTTATAATACGTTTTCAATTCTGTTGTATATCTACAAATTTCGTTTTTAGGTTCGAGTGAAGAATGTAATTTTCATTTTAAAATTTATTGTCAAAATTAATATAAAAAATAATTTACCAGTCTATGAGGTTTTCCCGAAAAACTTAGTTGTGCAAATACTTTATTGACAACTGTATATGTATCTGTATTGGTTACCAACTATGCGCACAATTTTTAGTGCCGTGAATATTTGATAATTCTGTTTAGGGAAATATGTTGTTCTTCTTGATTAAGACCGTACATATTGCGATTTTTGGATTATCTCTTCTGATAATTTCCATATTGCACACTGCATTGAGCTTCAGTGGGTATTAGAATTTACAGCTTTCCCTGGAAATACATATATCGAATCTTAATCACAACTCAGTTGTATCATTTTATTGAATTCCGGGTTCGCCTAGAGTCTATTTCGGTCACTCCAACTTGAATGAACTGTGTCCATTTAGACAGGGCTTAATTCGCTGCGGTTTATCATTCATTAAACCGCGACTGTAACAATATTCTGCGAGCACCAATATTGAATTGTGTTAGCTTTGAAAGCGCTTTCGCGTGCTCCATTAACCGTTGCACCATAGCTGGTAAAATATACAGTATTTCTTTAAAAATTCGGAATATTACGATATCTGTGAACATGAGCTTAATCTGATACAACAGCTTTTTTGTCATTGTTACCACCCGTTATGACGCTCAATAGGACGTATATTAGAATTTAAGTGCAGTGAAAGTAACGGGAGGAACCGTAAGTATCAAACTTCAGTTAACGCCATCATAAACTAATTATAATTGAAATGCAAAAGGCAAACGTAGACAAACTTCTTTATTATAATTATTTATTGTTAAAAACAGAATTTACCTATGTCTTCGTGTGACTCTTCGAAATCCAAGTATCATCATGGTGGACTCTTCAACTTAGGATTGGTGACGTTTCCAACCGTTCCGTAGCCCCCTGTACAAATTTGACACAATCAGTAGTTCTCGGATTATGGAAATGCTTAATGCTTAGCTTACAGAGTATATGTATGTGGTCCGATAATGATGTTTCAATAGACACCCTCTAGGTTTAAGCTTCTGATTATGAGTTGTACTAATGCCCAAGATTGCCTGTATGTAACAATGTGTTACATGCCAATCGGTTTCAATTACGGCGCGTACGTCACTACTCTTTTGAACAACAGGGTCTTCTCAAAATTTATCACTGACTCATTTACGACCAATTTAGGTATAAATTCTGTAGGCTAATTATAAATTATGGAAAAGAGGAGATTTTGTGGCGAAATAAATAAAAACTTATGAGTGGTATGTCGTCGACCTCCTAACATTATTCATAGTACGGAGTAATGAGGAATCGTACAGGTAGGTGTCAATACCTATTGACCTGCCGAGAAAGGTTCAAGTACTAATACAGCTTGACACGCCTAAGTTTGTGTTTCAAGGTTGTTGGCGGCACATAGCAGCGCACATTATAGAACATGTAGTTAACATTTTGCAACTAAGCTCTGTGATTATTACAACTCCTATACCATTCCACATACACCCTTGAAAGATAAAGCTAGCTATGCTAAGCTATACGTATATGTAGGTTCCGTATTTTGGTACTTATATATCAACTGTATTCATATTAGCCATTTGAATATCCACCCAGAAAATATCTCCGCTTGGGACGTTGTAAATATAAAGATGTTTAGCTTTTAACATAAAGATTCGATGAAGGTAATGTTTCCACAACGCTGAGCACATTCAACGAGAGAATTATACGCCGTTACGGCTCCAAATAAGTATTTCTTCTGCATCATTATACTACAACGGCTGTGTACGCACACATTCTACATGCAACCGTTTATCTATTTATCTCTGTTTATGGATGCACTTTTATAAAATGTATGTATGTATGTATGTGTATGTCTCTAGTTTAAATGCATTAGCCACAAACATTGCCATTCCTACAGAGTTAATGGAAGTGTCGGTGTTCCGAGGAACATATTTATCCGAATGACATCATTTTCTATATGACTATTTGATGAAGTTAGTTTACGACGAGGTCTGAAAATATGATTTAATAGGTACACTTTATATGTACTACGTTATATTTTCTTGTATCATAAATGTTCTATTCCTGTATTACACGAACTTCATTCCGTTCTTCATGTAACATCGCTTACGCCGATATTTCTCCTCGTGTGTGGCGAAATAAACCCAATTTGTTTAACACAATTTTAAAAAATCTTAGACTTTCACAATTGAGGTAAAAGGCATTTTTCTTCCAAGCCATTCGCCTGCCTCGTGTTTATGGTTTGGGGCACAGTTTCTATAATGTTTCGACAAAATCTCATTGTCGTCCAGATGTTTCTACTTTTGAATTTGCTATTGTCCTTTCAGAGTAAACCAGTTTCATCCAGCAGAATTTTATTGAACAAACAATACTGCCCCATACTGTTTTAGAAACTACACACAACTGCTACTACACAACGATACCTGTAAAAGTTTTAACGTTCAAATCCTTTCCATTTACCAGGTACTTTTCCCTCGACTGTCCACTCGATGTAGTATGTAAGAAAAGGGCATTTACAGGGGCGACAGGCGTTCTAGCCGTTTTCGAGCGGGAGAATATTTATTTAGGTTAAAACGCATGGTTAGAATTTTAAGGGAAGAAATTTTTTGCTCACTTTGGTTGTGACAATGCTTGCCCCGAGCTAGCCAAACACGTGTCACCGAATTTATTATATAACAGTTGTGTGGTGAGGGGCTATTAATTAAACCACAGTCCTTGCAATCGCCTTTACAATCTATATTTGAAAGTTCGTCAAAACTAGCTAGCTAGCCAATGTCCCCCTGGAAATTTCGCGTTACAGCTTCCATTAAAGTCTTAAGCAAAATATAGTTTTTGGAATACTTGATTCACTACGGTATGAAGCTTTCATCCAATCAGTTGCGCTATGTCTCTTTGAAGGGATGAAAAAAGCAACGCCTAGTGACTGCGTTATCTAACTGGAATTTGCTGAAAGAGAAACAAACGGTATATTGTGCTCTTGGCATTTCTGTTCAGCACGTCACAAAATGTGGAACGGCAAATTGGCACCAATTAACACCTTATTTCCTGGCAAATTGCGAAAATATGGAATTGATATTGTCTCCATCCAGTTGTGAAAGCAGTTTGCCAAACCATCCAGAAGGAATTTAATTGAAACGGCCACTTGGCGATACACCCACTTTCCAAGATTCATAACATGTATGTGTAACATGTATGTGCGGCCCTATAAACCACGTAAAAATTATTCTATCTACAGCTGCCGCAAATATACAAATATTAGCTGCTTTGCTGCTATTCATAATCCCGTCTGGATATTTTATACCACGTTTTGAACTGTTTTGTACCTAGATCGTCCGTCAGGTTGGTTTAGTTGTAGACCACTATGTTGGATGGGAGTATCCCATCATGTTAAGTTGATCGAAATCGGGTTGGGCAGATCCGAATAGAAAAAGTTTCTATACGACGCTTCACGAAGTCTAACGCAAACTCCTTCCCCGGTATATTTTCAAAGCCCACAACTTGTTTAAATTATCTAAATAATTATTTACTATAACCCTTAAATCATAAAGATTGAGTGGTTAATACAACACATGCTCGGTTGCTCTGTTGGCAAAAAGGCTCAACTGATACAAACAAAATTATAATTTCCCTACATTTGACCTGGGCTATTGGTACATGCAAAAATTTATAACAGGATGCACATACATCAAAGAGCTAAAGGTTCAATTCAAATTTCCAGTACCTTCACCACATAAAGTTTTACAGAGGAGAACTGTGCTAAAAGAACTGATCTATTTGATCAACCAAACGGGAAAGCATTTCTTTAGAAAATTATTCTATACGTTTTGAACTAATGCTATGAGAATTAGCACAAAAAAATACAAGCTTCTTAAACAAATAGTGATTAGCTCAAAAACGAAAACCCAAAAGCTGCGACTGGTACTCAAGTTGCGTTTCGCTCTATTTTAGGTATGTTATTGATTAAAAGGTTCGATTTTACAGAGACTTCAGAGAAGATACGAGTACATTCACAGCAGCCAGTGATGGGAACAACAATATACCCAAGAAGTTATAACGTATTTAATAGTCACACTCTCAAATTTCATTCGTTTCGTCAACCCTGGTACTAAGACAACTTAGTTTATCCTTAATGAATTGCAGTTAGACAATTTATATGATTTGCTTACACACCCGTTGTTACTGCTATATTACAGCATATGCATCGAAATTTACAGCCGTTCACCCGCATTTCATGAGACACATCGGTTATGTATTTGCAGGAATAAACAATTCTGATCTCAAAACGAATTTCTGAGAAGCACCTACCGATGTTTGAGAATGTCTTCATCGAACTGTGCTGAAGTTTACTCAAAAAGAGCATTTGGTTAAATAAAATACCTTTCTTTTGCAAAAACCAAAATAACTATTAAATGCAAGTCCATACATAGTACGATATTATAAGTAATGCTATATTGCACTTGATTAATATGTTCATAATTAGTAACGTTTTGTACAATGTGTTATTCTAATTTTAAAATATACTAATATTCAGTACGTTCCATTAAAAAGGAAATGGGCGTCTTACATCTATAAATGTATGAATGCTTTGGTTACTGGTTCATGTCTAAAGTAAACGTATAAAATGTCCAAGAAACTTTGCTTCAATATTGGCTGAAATAACTAGTTTTAAAGTATCCACCGCCAAAACAGGAAAAGAGAACAATTTTAAATAACGGGAAGATGGCAGCGCACCCCCCAGATTTGTATGGAACTACACAGACTGAAAGTACTTTAGTATGTATAAGAACAAAACCATTTTCTTTTTCTACAGAATCCCCCGATTTCGGAGTACAACTCCCTCCAATAATTTGAATGATTTTTAAATTTTTGTAAATATCTCAAAAACAGATTTCTTCTTTTTGTAGAATATAATTTAAAGTACGTTACATAGTCCCAAGCATAACGCGAAATATTTTCGGGAAAAAATCATAACGGGGGACCGGGTACCCCGTACTCCCATTTCTTTTAACATCTTTTATTTCTATTTATGACAAATAAAGTATAACACATAGTATCAAGGATGACGTAAATTGTTTTCGGAAAAACTTAAAGAGGGACCGGGTACCCCAGACCCGCAATTTTTTTAATTCTTTACTTTTATTTATAACAAATGAAGTCGGTTTTATCTAAAAACGGTGCTGTATAGCAAATCTAAACTGTCAATAACAAAGATATAAGAAAACGATAATAAAACTTTACTTGTCATTAATTGTCGTTATATATATATATATATATATATAGAAATTATTTATTATTTCGACAATGGTTTAAAGAAATACTATAATAAATGTGATAGAAATGGATTAATTATATGTGCTTACTTTTCCTATAAAGTACATTTTTCCGGTCACATATACAGTAAATATATATTTATCCCGAGCGCTTAAAATCATTAATTATTTCGATAACGTTTCCAAGAAATACTGTAATATAATCTGATGGGTATATCGATGTCAATATCGATAAACAAAATATACAAGTATCACGTACAGTACTATTGTAATGAATATATAAAGTTGCCGTTCAAATGATATATCAGAAGTATTTTTTTGGTGTAGTGTAAATTTGCAGTTTAGCATAATGGTGGCGATTAATATAGCTATTGTGATGAACAAGGATATAGTTGAAAGTGCTCAACCAGAAACCATGTTCTTTTTTGAATATGTAACAAGATTGGAGTTTAAACGATTAGAAAGACCACATAAAGTGCAATTTGTGGTAGATGTAACAGAAGATGAAGTAGACAATTATGAAAATATTGCATGTGTTCCTGAAGAAGGAAGTAGTGTCGTTGACCTAAATTACGAAATTCAAGCTAAACATTATTTAGAACTGGTAAAAGCGACGTTCTGTCGAAAGCATGAAACCAAAATTCCGAAAGGTCAAATCGTTACGACAGTTATATAGATGAGCAGAATGTATTAACACAGGTGGTACACATACGAATATACTATAGTTTATTGCGAAATACGTTCATACAAAATTTCAAAATAGAATTGACCATAAAAATAATTTATGATATGGACCTTCGAAGCTGGGCTTTAGAAGCTAAACAAGAAATTGAACACAACACGTTTAAAGCAGGACATGACATTTCAAGAAAGTACATAATATTGTGTCACGCAAAATAACAAAATTTATTACTTCGTCGACACTTACTGGTATGGAATACCTACGCACAGAATAGACAGAAGCGACAAAGTGTGTCGGGAGCTTTAATGTTCATGTGATTGATTTGAATATTACGAAATAGCTCAGAAGTTAGCTAACGCCACTTGGAAAATACTAAAAGTGCACATTTCTTCATATTAATTGAAAAATATTAGAGTTTTTGGATATGATAGAAAAATAGTATTTAACAATAATCGTATATTTAATATTTAAATATGCACACACCATCCCAGAATAATAATATTAATGAAGCTAGCCACATATAGACACTGTCGTCGTACTTAAAACATGGTTCCCGGTCATACACATACCGAATTTACCACAAGATTTCTAACTTTGACGGTGCTGTCCATTCTGTGACCTACGGTTGTTAAATAACACACAACACATTAATAATTTTATTAGCGACGTCAAACATCATATTACCGGTATCCGGAAGCAACGTATACAACACCAACGAGACTGGATTTAATCTAGAAATGCACTCCGGATATACTTTGGCAGTAAAGGGTCAGAGAACCGTTGAAAGTGTTGTGCAATCTTTGTACTCTACAATGCATAGTTATACAATTTTACCAGTTATGCCGGCAGATGTACGCTAACTTTCGCTAATATTTTTGCAATCATTGTTTAGACCCGTAAATGTGTATTTCTTCTTCGACATCTGGAAAGCTCATTTCAAATTAATTCAAAATCCCAAATATCGGACCAAAAGGTGTTTTCTTGATTGATTCTTGGACTGGGCATTGTGTTGCCGAACTTCAAGATTTAGTGCCAAAAGATAGATCTGTGCGCATTTTAAATAACCCTAAAAAGACAACAGCAATGGTACAACCTCTAGATGTGTTTGGTTTTAGATTATAGAAAAATTTATGAGAACTTTTTTGATACAGCGATTCTCATGAACTACGACATAGGTTTACATTAGAGAAATAGTATTATTAAGCTGCAATCGTTGACTCACAACCAGTTTTCTTCAATTTTGTTTGATGTCTTCAAATACTCATGGTATAAAAGTGGATACATAGATGAAAGACCGAGATTCTTTAAAAATCCTGTAGAGTTTTGTTTTCCAAAAGACGCGGAGTCTACCCCCTTCTGTAGTGTTTGTAAATACAATACCCGTGTTTTGTACCCTTTGATACTGACTGCCATTACGGCAAAAATTACATAGCATAATTACAATATGTATAATAGTACCATTCAATTATAATATCAATAATTACATTACAGTGTGTAGTGTATTGAATCCTGTTTATTTTTAATTCTGCTCCAGTGTTTTCCAAAAATGTGTTGCTGTTACTGACATGTTGGTTATATTAATATTACTCTGTAGAATATCATACTGAACTGTAAATTTACACTGCAGCTTTTCTTTAAACCGTTATCAAAATAATAAATAATTACTAGATAAATATATATTTATGACGACAATCAATAGCAAGCGAAGTTTCATTATCGTTTTCTTATATCTTTGTTATTAACTGGCTAAATTTGCTATACGGCACCGTTTTCTACATAAAACCGACTTTATTTGTGATAAATAACAATTTTTTTAATGGAGTATAGAGTACTCAGTCTTCTATTTTTAATGTTTTCTGAAAATAATTCGCGTCATCTTTGAGACTAGATAATATACTTTAATACATAAAGATAAAAACCGCTAAAAAGGTATGTTGTACCCGGTTCCTCGATATTTACTTCTTGCGAAAATTATTCGCGTTATTCTTGAGACTCTGTAATATACTTTATTTGTAAAAACTAACAATACAAAAAAATTTGGGGATATAATGTACCCGGTCGCTCGTTATATTTTTTTTTTTCCGAAAATAAATCGTTTCATACTTGGAACTAGGTAATATACTTCAAATTATATTCTACAAAAAAGAAGATATTTAGAAAAATTAAAAAATCATTCAAATCTTTGGCGGGGATTGTACCCCGAAATCGGGGATTCCGTAGAAAAAGGAAATGGTTTTGTTCTTACACCAAGGTTTCAGTCTGTATAGTTTCATCGAAATCTGAAACTGCGGGTTGCCGGTGTTCCCTTGTAAGAATTAATGTATTTTATTGCGTAGAATACATCGATGAAATAAATACTATAGCGTCCTACTTAACATAACAAAGTTGACATGGATTTTCGATAGTGTGATATTTCTAGAGAAATAGTCTGTCTTATGAGACAAAAAAATCTTATGCTACGTATAACATAACTGTATTATTTAATTTGAAGATCAAAGTCCTTTATTGCACAGAATGCGTATTAATTATTAATTAATGCCTGAGTACGATTAATTGGGCATACGTTGTGGGGCAAACTTTTCATACATGTATACGTACTTACGTAGTTAGTAGGCTAGTAGTACCTAGTTGGTGTTTCAAGTAAAGGGAGAAAACAAAAAATCCAAAAGCGAACTTCACATTCTTGAATGATGTTGAATGTCTCTATTTTATGGATTGCTGTTTTGATTCGTGTGTTACATGAGCCACCCATGTTTCGTCGCCAGTTACTTGACTTAACAACTGATTACCTTTATCATAGTACCGCTCAAGCAAAGTCAAAATAGTGACTACATATTTAGTTTTGTACACCTCAGTGAGCATTTTCGGTACCCAGCGTGAGCACAACTTCCCATAATTTAAGCGCTCTACCTTAATTTCATAAATAACACTCCTTGAAACTTGCGCCTACGATCATGACGATGACGTTAAAACGGCTGTGCCCCAGTCTTTGGAAAATCAGGCGACAGATTTCTATGAGGATGGAATTCAAAAGTGCCTTAATATTGATGGAGATTATATTGAAACGTAGATTAAGGTACAGGTTTGTTGAAAAAATTGCTCTTGTATCAACCGTACTTACTTAAAAGAAAATATGCCTCGTACATATGTATGTATATCCATATATGTATGTTATATGTTGACTACAATTATTTTTATGCTTTGTATAGCAGCGAATAGTGACTTATCCGAAACTTTTCATCTTGTATTGTTTTCCAGTCGAAGAACTCCAATGCTTGGCCATCTGGAAGGAAGGCAATTCGCGATACCTTGTGGGCAAAGTGCATCACAATCATGCAACATCAAACGAAGACCGATTTAGATGCTTTGTATATGAAAAAGCATCACCTGCTTCTGAGGCGATCGACGGCGTTGAATACAGGGTTGCACAAAGCGGGGACGCCACATGCAATGGGCTTTCCAGTACTACGGAAGGCAGCAGAACTATGACCCTCAAAAAGGTAAAATAGATGAAGGATGAACTAGTTACAATTTCATGCAAGTAATTTACCGAATATAAAGTAATAATTCAAAATTGTAAGAGTAATTATGCATTATGTTGCCTAAAAATCATATAGAAAGTTATAAAGGGTCTTTCCGTAACAACTAATTTTGAAATTGTTTATAAAACACACATTTTGCATGACACCTCGGGATATTTTAATTGAAATAATAATAATAATAATAATAATAATAATAATAATAATAATAATAATAATAATAATCTTTATTACCCAACAGGTCAAACCTAATTACAGGATAAATAAAAATAAAAGAAAAAGCTATGTGTATACAACCAAGTAAATACAAATAAGTACAGAAAAGAATTTAAAAAAGTACAATTCATTAATATACATATGCAAATCAAGCAATATTGATTAAATAATTAAGCGAACACATCCTCGATCCATTGCCCACAACGGAAAGAGTGTATACTGGTGCTCTTTTCATAATATTTGTTCGCGGAAATGGTACTACGAATGTGCATGCGTACCTGGAGTTAATTCTAGGAACCAGGAAAGACATTCTATCCAATACGAAAGAGCAATCTATCTCATTGCATAAGAGTTTCCTCAAAAATTTTCCACATAGTGTATCTCTTCTTTCGCCGAGCGATGACATTTGATGGCGGACCAGTAAGTCTGTTTGCGATGTACCTCTCTCTGGATAAATTCCATCCAACCTATTCGACAAAAATTTCAGAAATCTGCGATGTATGCGGTCTAGCATCCAGGAATCACAAACATATATTGGGTACCAAATCAGAGACGCGTATTCTAATTTACTCGCCACGTAAGCGAAATAAAGAGACTTAATTAAAGCAATGTCCTTGAAGTATTTAGGGTACCCTCATGATGAATCCCAGAGATCTAAATGCCTGTGAAGATAGTTTCATTACGTGCCTCTTGAAGCAATGGCTTGAATCAAACAATACACCCAGATCTCTAACTTCCGTTTTAATTATTAGTGGACTATTGTTAATGTAGTAGGTTGATATGAGAGGAGAGGGTGAGCGAGTGTAATTAACCACGCAACACTTCGTAACGTTCAGTTTCAGCTTGAAACGCCTACACCATTCGACCACATAGTTTAGGTTATGCTGGAGGTTGTTAACGTCTTCTTGCGAAGAAATTTTTGAAAAAAAAATTTATATCATCGGCATAAGCGAGAATTGGACAGTTTACTTATGAAAGCAAATCATTAATAAACAAAATAAATAACAAAGGGCCTAAGTTTGAACCTTGAGGGACACTAGATGTGGGTATGAACTCATGTGAATGAAATCCAGCATACGTGACATAGCACTTTCGTTGATGTAAATATGATTTTAAAAGGTTATCAGATGGAACAAAATCATGTGTGCTAAGTTTATTTAAAAGAATTTCGTGGTCAATCATATCAAAAGCTTTCGATAGGTCTGTGTATATTATATCTCCTTGCCCGCGTGTATCCAGAACTTCACTTATGTGTTGTGATATTGTGGCCGAATTGGTAATAATGGAACGCCCAGAGACAAAGCCATGTTGACTAGGTGAAATAAGAGAACGAGTACAACTGTAGATTCTCGAGTATAAAATTTTCTCATATAACTTCGCAAAGTTAGACAATATAGAAATTGGTCTATAGTTTGAGAGTAGTGTACGATCATTGTTTTTATGCACTGGAACTATTCGCGTCTTCTTCCAACAGTCAGGAAATATGCTAGTAGATAAAGACATATTGATAATTATTCTAAGTGGACAAGCTAAAACATATAGACATTCACGCACTAGGAAACTGGGGATCAGATCATATCCAGACGTCCATTTGTCAGGAAAAGTAGCCATAATTTTAATTAATTCATCCTCATCAACAATTGAGAAGAAATACGGTAGAAAATTAGTATCAGGTAAAATGTCAGTAAAATTAATATTAGCAGTAAATATAGAAGAAAACGTAGAAGCAAAAGTATTAACAATCCTAACAGGATCATCATAGACATTATCGTCATCATCATAACGTTCACCCGGTATTCCTGTAGAACGCCTTTTTGTTCGCAAAAAGTTCCATAATTTAGAAGGAGTAACTTTTATAGAATTCTCCACATCAGCAAGGTAGGATCGATAACTGTCATCGATCTGCTTTTTAACTATCTTACGAAGACGCTTGAATTCAGTATAAAACGTTGCATTTTTTGTTCTGAGCCATCTCTTGTGATAATAATTTTTGGTTTTTATGTTAGTTTTGATTTCCGACGAGAACCAAGGTGGGAAAGCAGAATTAAATCCTTGTTTACTAGGAACATAAAGATCAAAAATTGAATAAAGAGTATTATAGAAAGCATGTAGGCTGTCATTCACGTTAGTGAAACTTTCCAAGAAAGACCAATCAGTATTCAGTAGATGACTATATAGTGATGGGTAATCAGCCTTTTCAAAATTATAGCGGATATTGTTAGCTGATGGAAAGCATGGCATTGTAGCTGGTTGGAGAAAGTGAAACACAATGTCCAGACTAGGATGATATGGATCCTCAGTAACAAAAGGATAATCAGATCTAAATATGTCCAAATTCAAATCTATATTCGAAAAAGGAGATAAAGAATTAGATCATCACTGTTTTTGATATTATTAAACTGTTTTGCATTAATTATATCTAGAAAATTTTTTAAAATTCTGACCTTATTATAATTTTGGGAAGCAGGTAAGAAAATCTGGTGGTATATAAACCAATATTATAAGAAACGATAGGTTATCAATAAAGCATTTGCAAATTGATACATCTATGAGCGGAACCAAAGCAGCGATATGATTAGTATTAATGACTTTAAATATAATGTTATGTTTGAGAGCGATAAGTACACCACCGCCCCTAGAGTGACCCACCGCAGCGAAATTTCTATCCTTACGAACAACATTAAAGTGATTTGTAAAAAGTTCGTTATCATTTACGGAATCGTTTAACCAAGTCTCTGTAATAAGTAATATATGAAGAGAAGGAAATATGTTATATGCACTCCACAATTTATGAATGAGAAACAATATCCGATAAATGTCCACCAAACATTGATTCTTTTGTCAAAATTTTCAATCACATTTGTACATAATTGTGGTTCAATCTCACGAATTACGCTGTAGATGTCGGCTTTGAGTTCTGCAGTTGTACTGATCCAGCTGACATCTTTTTCCACTAAATTCTTAATTACAAGTTCTGATGGACGATTATAACGACCGAAAGTATCCACGATTTTACGAAATGTTGTCTTTACAGATCGACCATTCTCATAATGGATTTAAATTATTTTTATACCATTTTCGGGCGATATTGAATTCGTTTGATTTAATTGTTGACCTACTGTAAACATAATCACGAACTGAATGGCGTACTAGCAAACCAAATTACAACTAAATAATAGTAAACAATCACTAAATGAAATTATCTGTGTAACACTATTTCGTAAAATTTGGAATCACCCTTAATTTAACCATAATAGTGCAAAACTTTTGGTAACAAAAAAATTATAATTACTGAAGGTACTGATAAATAAAGTAAAGTAGAATAGATCTTACACAGTTACATATTTTCAATCAATATTGTATTTTATTATATTTATATTCATCGATATACCGTGTGTCCCAGATCGAGTGAGATTGCCTGAGTAACTTTCTTATTATTGAAGATGGACTTCAATTGAAAAAGTTCAAAATATTAGACCTGTCAGAAGTTATTAGAAAGAAAAAAACAAAAGCACTTTCTTATACATCAAATATCTTCGTAAGTATAAGAGATACGAAAGAAGTTTCATATGAAAGTCACTGTTTTCGATAAGACTAAGTTAAGATTCATCTCGACCAGAGGTTCAAGGTGACTGGTTTTGAAGTACTCGCATCAACTTCCTTAAATTAAATGGCCGCCATATTGGATTTTTAAGTTACTGGATAAATTTTTTATTCTCTTTTCAACAATGTAAGATAACCTATGATTGAATAAAAATACCAGTCAAATTAGCAATATAAAAAGATAATTTTACTGGTATTTTTTATTCAATCATACGTTATCTTACATTGTTGAAAAGCGAATAACAAATTCTATCTAGTTACCTGAAAATCTAATATGGCGGTCATTTAACATAAGAAAGTTGATACGAGTACTTCAAAAGCAGCCACCTTGAATTTTGGTTCGACATGAATTTTAAATTGACTTATCGAAAACAGTGACTTTCATATGAAACGTTTTTTCCTATCTCTTATACATGACATTTTTCTGTTTTTTCTAATAACTTCTGGCAGGTCCGACATTTTAAACTTTTTCAAACAGATTTTAAATGAGAATGTAAAGCTGGAAAATATATCTCATACAATCAAAAGTCCATCTTAATAATAATAATAAGTTACCCATGCAATCTCACTCGATCTGGGGCACACGGTATATTCTCTTCGGCGTGTATGTTACATTGGTACACAGTGTTGGCATGTGAAACGTTAATTTTTGAATTGCTTCAACCTACATATTGGGCAGGTATGATCCAGTATTTACGAAGCAATAATAACAATAAGCCGACGGCCAGAGTTGCAATCCTAGACATAGCCCGGCCTGGTTTATGACCTACTCAGTCTTTGAAAAGTTTAAAATTTGAGTACCTGCGTTCATTGTGAACAAGTATTAATGGCGGTTATTTACTGCGTGATGCCTACCACACCACGTACCGTTTCTGAACGAATTGGTACGCGACATTCCGATGTAAATCGTTAATTTTGTTAGATCCCGGTGCTTACGCTTCTTAGGTAAATATAGATTTGTCTTTTTGATTACTAGCTAGCATTACTTATATACTAGACCTACAATTATCAGACTAAAAATGCTTCTTGTAAAATTATTTGTCATCCCTACAATAATAAAAAGAAACGAATATTGTTCGTAAAAGCCATTTATTAAATCCGATTGATAGGTCTGTCTTTTATTTTGTGCTGTCGCATTCAGTCAATCAATCCATCATTGCATCGTTAGTTGGTTCAGTCATCGACCAAGCCGTCATCGGCAACTTTTATCCATTTTCAATCAATCGCAGTTGCCGTCACCGTCAAACACGAACGTATTGTCGCTTACACCGGCCTTTGTCGAATTAGGAATTTCAGACCGTAACCAGATACACTACACTATTCAGCATATACAGTTAGAAAGGAATCTGAATACATATGTATACAGTTGTGTGAAAAAAGCAGAAGAATGCAACGCAAAACAGTTTACTAAGTTTTGTTTGGGCGGTGGACCGCATTTGTAATGTGTCGACATGTTGAATGGACTGTCAGACAGCGGCCATTATGTTCGTTACATCACCATGGTCATCCCCTATACAGAACAAAGCCATGAGCCATTCCATAGTAACTGTAAGAGCAATACTGTCGGACTTTGATAAATAGAGAACATCAGAAGCAAGCCCTACGCCGCGGGTATCGAAATTGTGAAACTTACTGCTACATTTGATTTGTGACATGAACCGATCTATCTGCAAACCAATTATATCAATCTATTTATCTCTTACGTAACCAATATAATATAAAATACATATTAGCTAATGATTACATTCCCTGGAAAATTCAGAGACCATCCTTTTTAAGTAAGATGCAAAAAGTGCAATTAAAAATCCTGAAACTGCAATGACTGCACTAAACCAAATCATATTTAACACAAGTTTTGCACGTTAGCGTTGCAAAGGAAAGGCTACGTTTAGTGTTCTATCAATGTTTAGTAATAACGACCTAAGTGCAAAATAGATCAACTCGCTTATACAAAGAAAATAACACGAATGCATGGTGATTGGGTTGTATGGAAAATAATTTGAAAATGAAAATGAAAGACGATTTTCTTATAGTGAATAAATATTTTATTACATTACATATTGTCGATTCTGATCCAATACCTTTTGCCATATTTCTTGCAGTAGCATGATTTCACGCCCATAAAATTTTTGTTGGCAAAAAAACAATCCAGGTAATTTTTGACTTCCTCATTTGAAGTAAAGGTTTTACCATCTAAAAAATTTAGTGGAGACCGGAACAAGTAACAATCAGAAGGTGCCAGATCTGGAGAATAATATACTGAGAATGTAGTTAATTTCTTAAACAAAATTGCACCGGCGTAGCTCTTAATTAATGATATAAAAAGCATAAATTATAACAAATTATATTTATAAATTTTGAGAAATATTTTTAACATAAAATCAAGATAATTACCTAGTGTTGTGTGTGTGAGTGTAATTTCTTTTATTCGATGATGGTTCTTCCTATGCCTCCTCTCTTAACTTCTTTTCTCGATGCAACTCTATTTTCTATTGATTCTTCCCTCCCTTAACTTTTTTCTATGGATTCTTCGTTTTTTTAATTCTTTCTTCTCCGGTGTGGTGAGGTTCTTTTATTCACTGATGCTTCTTCTTAAAACCCTTTCAATCCAAATATATTTGTAAACTTTTTTGTTGACTTATCTATCTTGTCAATTTTCTTCGTCGTTAACCAAACAATCTTTTAATTTTTTTTTTCGAAAACCAGGACTACACTACATTATTTCTCCGTTGTCCACAAAACGAAAACTTTAATTCAACATGACAAAGTTCATCCAAGGCATAAGGTTGTTATGGAAACCTGTATTGAATGTCGATGTATCCTTGGTTATTTATCCAGTAGTTATTATGAATTCTTGTAATGTGAAAGTGTTGTATGTATGTGTCTGAATGTTGCTTTTCTATTATTATAGCATTTAATCGATGCTTTTTATAATTATTATTAATCTTATTTCCAGTTTCATTTTTTCTCCCATTAAACGTCTCTGGCTGGAGTTAAAATGCTCAAAGGGTGGTGTATGTGGTATCTAAAAGGTATAAATGGAACCCAAAATAAACCGAATGTCATTTGAACATAAATATCCATAACTCCAACATACTGTGAATTTTGATATATTGAATTGTAATAAATGATTAATTTTCTAATGGTAAATTACCATTCGAGTATTACTACACTACAATTAGCTACGTGTGGCAGTACATCCCATCCAAGCTTTAAAAGCTTTTAGCGAGTTACCAAACTTGTACGAGGTTTTGCACTATCTTGGTGGAACACTACACCTCTTCTATTGATTAATTCTGGCCTTTCCTATTCAAGTAGATCATTCCATTTGTCCAGCTGATGACAGTACACTTCAGAATTGATCGTTGTGTTGTCCGGTAGAAGCTCAAAAACAAAATGATTCCCTTGAAGTCCCACCAAACAATTCTTTGAGCCGGTTCAGCTTTTTTATTCCATGATCTCTTACTTTTAACATTCTTGTAGACAACCCATTTCTCGTCCCCAGTGCTGATGCGCTTCAAAGATGGATCATTTTCTTGACGTTTGAAAGCCAAATCATAGACGTCAACGCGGCGACGTCACAAATTTCTTTCCGTAAGAACATGAAGGAACCATATTGCGAGCTTTGAGCTTAAACCTAGGCGTTTCAAATGATCACGAACAGTCGAATTTGATAAATTTAAACTCTTCTCGATCTCACGAGTTGTTATTCGCCGGTTTGCATCAATTAATGTCTTTATTGTGCTTTCATCAGCTTCATTTGGCCTTCCAGGATGTGGTGCATCTTCAACATCAAAATTGCCGTATCGAAATTTTGGAAACCAGTTTTGACACTGGCGTTCTGTCGATACATCTTCTCCATATCCAGCATTTTTGCCTTTTTGATAGTAAAAAGGTAAAGTATACCGTAAATGCTGCTTTTCACTCTCCATATTTGATTTGGTACCAGTCGAAAACAATAAGCTATTATTAAATAAAAAGTTCGAAGGACTGACAGCGTGAGTTCGGTTTACACTACTTAATGATAATACGTCATCCACTTTTTATCAAACCGTAATAATGACCATGCGACTTAAGTGTTAGCTGTGAAAAATACAATTAAGTCTTCTGTACCAACCAATTGAATGTCGGTAAAGAGAACTATCAATACTTCCCTGCAAATGTTCAACTCTGTAAACAATGGAGGTTTCCAATATACAATAGACAGGGATTTCCCAACAATCTATTCTGGTGTCCAGATCTGACATTCCGCTCTTCAGATATGACCTATCACGTGATAAGCCTGCCGCTCTACATTAACGTATGTAGTTATTTGATCGTTCGACTCGCCAAAGGTTTGGTCAGATTGGTTAGTTGGCAAATTCTTTCGGATTTCGAGGGGACACGACTTCGCCAATCCCGATCTGTCTGCCACTAACGTACAGATAAATCATCGGAATTTATCCGTGGTGGAACAGATCGTTCATAGATCGCTCTCGTGTGTGTTCAGATAAATTACTTTAATGTCTGGAACTTTAAATACATATTTTAGAAGAATTACTGGCTGTACAACGTTAGGACTTAAATTAAAGATGGAAAAACTACATGATGTACCTCGAGGTCCACATGGTCAACATGTGCAAAGCTTCGATATACGTAGAAGTTATCTTAGTGGTTCCCGAGTAGTATGTGTAATGCACAAATTTTTATTCAATTTTATTTAATTACATGTAAATTTTGAAAATACTTACTTAGAGTTACTGAAAGAGAGACTTCTATTTCTACTCATCCTTGGCTGCAATCCCCAATAGTTTTGCCATCTTTAATTTAAGTTTTAAATACATATATCGAGTATGCCCAAATATTCACGGTGCAAGGAGCATAATGCTCAAGTACCCGGTATATTGCTGACCAACCACAAAGAGTGAGTGTATAAATGTCTAAATGCTTTGGGTACCAAAATAGAGCAGTAGTTGTTGATTGTATTGAAATTCCGGTTGAAGAGTGAATACCCAAAATGCAGAATAAGAACTATTCTTATTATTAGTATAATAGTAGCCACACTGTATATAAAATAAAAGGAATTATTCCTCTAGATCAATTTTCTATATTTGCTACATGTACATATATGATGAACGGACACCAGACAAAGCAATTTTGAAAGAAAATATGAAAAACTGACACATTCTAACATGGAATAAAACTATTAGCTACCAGTTTTATATAAAAAATAGTCAATTTTCTATCGCTTTCGTGCTGTTACCGATGTTAGTGACTGTTGTGTGCTGCAACGAGATATTTATGCTTTGTTAGGGTGGTGCTGTGAGAATCAAGTGGATTTGAACCTTAGTCCGTGTAAGACTATGACTTTTACTCGTAAAGCCGAAAATGTTCTGGAACGTTGCTCTACATTTAAAGATTTTGGAGTGACTTGATATGAAATTGACATTTAATATGCATATTGACTCTGTGTATTCTAGTTGTTGTAAGTTGTTGGGGTTTATAACTAGAACAGGTAGAAACTTCAGAAATACGCAGCAGGCTTGAGTATTGTAGTTTAGTGTGGTCGCCTCAATATTATAAATATATACATATTTTGGAAAGTGTGCAAAGGAGACTCCTGAGGTAGCTATATTATGTAAGATTTGGGATGTATCCGCAGTTTAATGTGTCCTACGAATATCTACTACGAGAGTTTAGTTTTATATCATTAGATAATTGTCGGAAATTAATTGCAGTCAGCTACTTATTTAAAGTTATTCACAATATAATCGATAACTCACCATTTTTGGAACAACTTAATTTTCATTTACTCACAAGGAGATGTTAAGGTAATCGGATTTTTGTAATTTTTGATATTTATGGTACGTATAGTTTCGACATTGAATAAGAATATTTTGGAGTAGTTCGACGCAACGTTCATAAATTACCGATATAATCGATGTTGAAGTTTCACCCACCATTTAAATCCACTAGATATAATACAATTGTCAACTGGACTCGTGGCCCAGTCGATAGCGTTTTGGTGCGATACTCACGAGATCACTAGTTCGGGTCTCGTCACGGGACATTTCTTTTTCTTCCATTCAAAACGCACCATATGTCTTTTCCATTCTTCTTCTCATATCAAAAATTATGAACAAACGAAATATATAAACTATATGCAGAGTTCATATATTTCGTTTGTTCATAATTTTTGATATGAGAAGAAGAATGAAAAAAACATATCAAAAATTATGAACAAACGAAATATATGAACTCTGGATATAGTTCATATATTTATATGGTGCGTTTTGAATGGAAGAAAAAGAAATGTCCCGTGACGAGACCCGAACCAACGATCTCGTGAGTATCGCACCAAAACGCTATCAACTGGGCCACGAGTCCAGTTGACAATTGTATTATATCTAGTGGATTTAAATGGTGGGTGAAACTTCAACATCGATTATCTCGGTAATTTATGAGCGTTGCGTCTACTACTACTCCAAAATATTCTTATTTAAGGTCCGAACTACACGTACCATAAATATAAAAATTACAAAAATCCGATTATCTTACCTTCTCCTTGTCAGACTTAGTAGCAGAAATTCAATTACTTTTGTTAATCGCATTCCGAATACAAACCATTTTTTAAATTCACAATTGTGTAATGTGTGTCGCATTCATAATTCATATAACTATTATTTAGATATATTTCATTCTGATTATGATTTGTTTATGTGCTCAGCCAGAGAATGTATGTTTTAGTTAGTTTTCTTTTTGTTGTATGAATATATATACGCGTATATGTATGCGTGTGTATATTGTATATGATTTCGTCCCTGAAAGGCTATACGTTGCATTTTTCCTTTATAAACATTTTTGTAAATAAAAATCACCTTTATTTAGATTTGTCTCTACTAGGTTATTAATAAATATTATTATTATTATTAACGCTAATGCAAAAGCCACAGCTAATATAGTAACAGCTAGAGTGAATGTACTACGAGTCATTCAAGTTATCTTTAAAGAAAACTTTAAGAAATAAGAATAACGAGACCGTGGCTGAAATAATATATAAAATAAATAAAATACCCTTACCGCACCTTTCGGAAATAAATCCAGATACGTATTTCGACAACTAAGTTGCCATCCTCAGTGGAAAACTTGGGGAATTTAGCGTCACTAGGAATATCCAGCTAACACCCAAAACGAACGCCACACCACGAACACTGCACAACTCTAAAGCACTGTACAATGAACATCACACTCTGAACGCCCGCGCAAAACACACCAAAACGCTGTTTACACTAAACTCCCATTATAAAGTGCATGTATTTATACTAATCCTAAACTTAAAATGCTCTATGGGGCATATCGTAATGGTTCAATACTGTATTTAACCTGAATTTAATTCAATAGGTCGTACAATTTGGAATTTGGGATAGGTCCCCCATCTACATTCATAATTCTTTTTCTATTTTTATAAATATAACGTGACCAGCTATAAAAACTGCTTCATCTCCTTCAAGCGGTCTTCTCATACCGCTTATATAAAATAATTAAATATCTATATCGTTTAAAGAGACGAACATCTCGCCAAATTTCACCCAAGCGTAAAATAACAAGCTGCTGCCGAATTGCATGTAACTTTCAAACTCAAATGAGGAATTGTTTTCCCTATTGCGTAGCAATGTTGTCTAAATTTATAGTGCTATCTATAGTTTCGTGCGTTTGCGAATACCGGCTATTTCCTACCACATTCAAGATTGTGTAAAAATTCTTTTACTTTTTAGTCTTCTGATACCTTCTATGACCCGTCTCACTTTCATTAATAATTAGGTAAAATATTCTTCACCACACGCACTAGTCCTTTCTGCATTATAGGCTTGTTTTCAAACCTTTTTCCAGGTAGAATTCTATCCGTGTCCAGTCAACTGCATAAATACATATACATATACGTATGTAAAATATTTCAATTCATTTGAATTATTTTATTCTTGTGCATTGCTACATGAACATTTACATTTAGTTTTTATTTCATACTTATTACTATTTCATTTTTAAAGTCGATTTTCGGACAAAAATGTTTAGCTGTTCTTATTGTGAATCAATGTTTCGTTATTGACCGAAAAATATTTGTTATCCATATTTATGACCTATTGACAGAAATGAAAACATTTCAGGAGTGCCTCAACTACTGTTATATTCTATAATTAAAATACTTTTTCAAAGAACTCCTATTGTATACTATTGTGGGAAAGCCATGAACGTTATGTATATTGAGCGAATTATCTGTTGAAATTGCCTAGAGTTAATCCTAGCGCTATTAAGAAGTACGAAGGACTTGAATAAATTCCGCACCATTACTGATTGAATTGCAAAGCAAGAAGGAAGAATCAGTAGGAAAATATAAGAAGCATTAGCATACATTAAAGATAAAGATTTGGAAAGAGAGAAGAATGCCGATAAATAAAATAGAAGAAAAAAATCGTCAAGACCAAAACACTACCAAAAATAAGTGAAACTGGATCCCAACTCATTAAAAACCTGCATTGAACTATCAAATTAAATTAGAAATATACCTACTGATAAGTAGTTCTATAAAATGTTATTTCGACTGTAGAATTTTTACATAGGGGATTTCACAGAAAGCAGCCAAACACAAAATCCAAAGAAAACTTCAGAATGAGTAGAATGTCACTGAATTTTTCTTATATAAAACCTTTCATGTTATAGCCCTAGTTACAACGTAAATTGTAACAATGAGATTGACTAAAAGTTTCTTAGTAGAAGTTGTGGCATCGGATGCAATATGACCATCATGTGCAAAACGCAATGACAGAAATAGAGTCGATTTTGGCTTGGCTTGATTAATTATAACCTAAAGTGTGACATTTCCACCGTGCTGATACAAAGATAGCATTAGTTCGTATAGATATAATAGACTAGTTTGCTTGTTTGTAAAGGCCATATGCCAACCATTCAGAGGTCCTTCTCACGTATAAGTACACTCAACTTTAGAGGTAACCCCTAGAGTAAACCCCATTACAATTTGGCCGAACCTGGAGGAAACCCACCTCCAAGGGGGCTTTAACGTACCACACATTGTCTTGACACCGAGCCTATGGTTTTACTTCCTATCCGAGAGGAAATCATGTCCGAGGTTATCTACACTTAAAAGTCACTGTCCTCGGTCGGGTTTGATCATGTGACTTTTAGGTCTAGAGACCGACATCCATCTATTACACCATGGAGTCGCAATATACACTTGTATAATCGCGGGAATTGAGTTTTGATAGATGGCGCTAATATACGAGCATATGCGAACAAATACTTATAACAGCACGTACCCAGCAGCCACCTCTGCTAAAGAATGTTTGAAATCTAATTAAACAATGATTTCGAAAAGGTTAAAAAAGTGAAAACACTAACTGGAAATTCATAGCATTCTATTAATTGGTAGGCACTTTTTCTAAAGAAAATATGCAAAATATTTAATATGTATTAATATGTACCAGTAACCTGCGATGCAATGGGATTAACCGAAAAATGTTTAGTTCGGTTGCGTGATACATGTAAGCTGGATACATATATGGCAAGAACGAAGTATTTTTTGTCAATCTTTGTGGATGGCTCATTAATTATTATGTACATATTTACATATACAAACAATCTTTGTGGTTTTGTGATATTGAATTTGTATTGCAATTATTACCATATTAACAAAATTTTATGGTTCTTTTTGTATGTACACACATACTACCTACTTATACTTACATATATATTTTATGACATCTACATATTTGCACTTTATTTACAGCTGTGTACATATTATGTACCATAATTTAATGATTTCTTTTCAATCTGTGACTACTATAGAAATATCTACAGTTACATTATTTTCAGCACCAGCATTGCCTAGGTGTCGGTTTCCAATGTGGATATCAAACAGCAATCACTGGCACACGTTAGATTATTCCTTCACATACAGCTTTCATCATAAAAATTCAACGTTGAGAATAACAAATTCTTCGTCACTGGAAATGAAGATCGTTTGTGCTCAATTAAAGCATTCGACCAGAGACGAAAGCTTTGCCATCTTCCTTACACATTTTACAACGGGCTGGTAAGTAACATTAAATCAGTTCAGTAAGTCAAACATAAATATAGTGATTAGCATCGATGTAGCAATATTTTGCTTTTGAATGATGTAAAGAATTTCAATTTTATTGGCTTTCAGTCCAAATGCTTAATGAATAGTGTATGTTTTACTTTTTTAATTCTGTCAACATCGACCAAATCTCGATATTGTAGCTTCTAAATTATTAGTTTATCCATTTGGAATATTTATTACCTCAACTTCACCTCAAACATACCCAAACGATTCTTATTAATTTAGATCGCAAAATATTCCAATCGAATTATATCGAAGATGTATCAAGTAGGAGATTAAGTGGACCTTCAACAAGCGAATTAAATCACCTTAACTTTATATAAAAAACTAGAAATAATTTCAAATAAAGGAATTTCGTTGATTCAAACCGCGACTGTCCTAGTGCAATAGCAAAATGTATATGTATTATGTGGTAGGCTTTAAGAAGGTAATAAGTTACCTAAACTAGACGTACTAAGTAGTGACTATTTGTATATGTTAGTGGAATAATTAAAGTTTAATTCAAATGAAATCTTATTTTGTATGCAATTCAATTATTGGTGGTGCTTCCATACGAGTGACAGTGATGTAAACAAATCAGAGTTTGTCCATTCATTGATTATTGTTTAGGTGAATTAATTTGATTCCCGTTATAAAGAAATAGTCTTTTGTTGTTTGCTATTGATTTCGTTACCTCTGAATACAAAAGGCACTTTCAACTAACGCGCACCGGGAGATCATGTCACACATCAAAATTTGATGCGTACACTTTGAAGAAAACTTGATACAGTTGCAATTCTCTTTGAACGCTACAGAAATTATTACTATAATGAAGAAATTTTTCAGGCCTGTCTTAAGGGATTTTGGCTCTCCTACTTTTTAATAAACTCCGCTATAAATATGAATACATACACTACTGGCTCTCAAAAATTGTTGGTGCTCGGTTAAGACAACCTTGGAATTTTGTTTTAATCAATCCTGGTGGCTAGAAAAGTAGACGTGTAAAAGTTAGCTTTGATTAGAATCCATAAAAAGTAGTGAAATAGTAAGTATTAATATGCAGGTGCAAGTACAAACACATACGTATCCGAGGGCGCCATAAATTGTCGGCCTGATATGGAAAAAATAAACTTCGTAAAATATAATATATTTTTATTTTTCAATATATTTTTCCCTGGCTTCATTGTATTTCCTACAATGATCAATTAATAATTCTTGAAGGCCGGATGGCAGTTTGTTAATTTTCCTCGACGCTTGGTACGAATAGTGTCCCTCAATTTTTGCAACAATATCCTCAGAATCCTAGAATAGTGTGGCCATCACCGCTTTCGTTGATTGAACGACTTTTGCCTTTTTGGAAGAATGATCATGAAACAGAACCATTATTTGATTTGGTGTGACAATGGACTCCAAAATCTGTTTAGGGTCGTCTCCACATATGTTTAAAAACGAACGCGCACATTCGACCCGTTGTTAACATTGGAAGGCGAAAAGAAGATGCGGTACCCATCTTGCACTAATCTTATTCATACCCAAATGGTCATGGAAAATTAGACGAATGCTTGCTTCATAATTGTTAGACATTACTGCTATTGCTTCACTTTCAAATGGCGATCTTCGAATACCATTTCATCACTCATTTTCAGTTGGCCGGCCAGAGCACTCATTATCTTCAAGGGATTCTTTCCCCAAACAGAGACATTTTGCCCACTTTTCTACAGTGAAATATGAAGGAGATAATTCACCACAGACGCCGTCTAAACGTTATTTAATGTGATTAATGATCGCGCGGTACTCTGTTTTGTTCACTGCGACATTTTCATGCACTAGTCACGTCTCGCTGGATGCTAAAAATTACTATTCTGCGAGCCAGTGTGAGTCTCACGCATGTGCCACTATGAGGCAACGGAATTTGAAACACGCTTGGACCTGTATAAGCCTGCCAGGCTCAGAACTTATGGTGCCTACCTCGTATATACATAAGTGGTGGTCTGTTTGTACCATCCAAATGGTTCAATTTATTGCCAAAAAATGATTTTATTGCACGTCACAGTGAACTTTTACACCGTTCAATTCCTTTATACAATATTTAGAGATTATCGATTTTACAAACTAACCGTTGGCGAATTATAAAGTAACTACACTCCCATGTTTTCTCAGTTGAGGCTAGGAGGTTATTTTTTGTATATGTATTTTACATCTGAACATCATGAATAAAAGTAATTCACATAATTTCTATAGTTGAATAACGATAATTTATTATTAAAACCAAACGACTCGGGACATACGTTATGAACAATGAAAACGGACTTAAATGTTGTTGTTATATTTATTTTACACCATGTGTGTAAACTAGCGTTGAATTGTGAGAAAAGAAAACTGGATAAGAACTTCTAACGAAAATCTTAATGTACTTACGTAGGATACAGTTACATCATCAATACACATTCATATAACTCGGGGAATCACCACGATGTTAAAACTAGTGATAGGAAAGTATAACGTCGGGGAAAAACAAACTATATATGAAATCAAGCAAAGGCCGCCAAAGGCGATGTACGCATGACATATTTTATTGATTTTTTGATGCGTTATCAAATAGAACTGTCGAGTATGAAACAACGATGACCTGTTATATTGGAACTGTTATTTCAAAATAACGAGAAAGGTTGGAACAGTTCTTTTAAAAGAACGGGTTTTCCCATCACTAGTTCCAACCTATATGTTTGACGTCACATTTGTAGTTTATACAGTACAATAGGTTAAATATCCAATTAATTATACAATTTCTTTGAGCGGGTAAATTTGCCTTAATAGCCCAACGAATCCAATCACTGATAAGAAATAGTACCACACTCAAGAACAGAAGTGTTAATAATTGTCCGACAATTTGTGAAAGTAACAATAGGCCTCAAATGGGAAGAGATACAACACAGGAGTAGTAAGAAAATTAAGAGATGGGAATCAACAACTGAAAAAATGATTACCGATCAAGAAAGAGCACTAATGGAGTGACAGTTAAAAACGATATAAGTGCAAAAGAGTATTCAAAGGCTGAATGGAGAAAATTGGAATGAAAATAGAAAAAGAAATAAATATAACCAGATGCTTAAGACTGGGAGGGTTCAAGGAAAATAAGAAGAGCAGTAATATATAAAATAGGAAACTAGAACAAAAAGATGGGAGTGATCAAAGAAATAAAAAATCTAGAAGGAATGGATAACTGATGGTTACTCAGAAGTGCTAATTAACCGAACGGAACTTCTACTTCATTTAAACACGGCAAACTAAAGAGTAATGAGTAAAAGAGACGAATTAATCTCACATGGAAGCCTATGTGAATTGAAAGATGCTAACCTGATATCTAAAAAACAAAAAGTAATAACAAGGGTACCATAGGCGAAAGATGACTCAAACAGTATCAGAGTTGCTGCTGCTTCCCCACAGTTTCTACAACAATTGAAGAAATCGGAAAGAACAGACCGAAAAGCCGAATAAAAGAAGTAAACAGGACGGATGTTGTTACTGCCCATTGTATAATTTTCTATATTGCTTTGCAGGTCGAACGAATCGTTCACGTTGTTCTTCGCTCAATTAGAGGTGTGTTTCTTTTTTGGAATTTCAGTGCCGTAATATCACGCTTTCACGTTGTTATAGGGAACTAGTACGGAGCTAGTAGAGAACTAGTGTGATCTAGTAAAGACTAGTGATTTAGCATAAGCTGGTATAACTATCGTAGGAGCTAGAAGCTAGTTTTCCCATCTTTTCCACACGGGCGAGAAAACCCGCCATCTTGAGCCTCGTCCATTGGTATACCGAAGAATCACACCGTCAACCTCGGAAAATCGCCTACGCTAAGTTTTATTTACTTTTATTGAAGTAAATACTTCTTAAGGGACACCGGACCAGCTCGAGCGTAAGCGTAACCGTAACCGTAAGCGCAAACGTAATCGTAAGAGCGTTAAATTTATGCGGAGCTTCGCTTCGTGGAAGGACAAAGAAGACAGAGATTACGATGTGCGAGCGAAAGACGATGAGCGAGAGAAGGGATACGTGCGTGCTTGCTACGTGTGAAACAGGAGAAATAGAGGAAGTATGATGTGCGAGCAGGAGGCGATGGGTCGGGCGGTCAGAGCAGAGGGAATACGTGGCGTGCTTGAGACGGAGAGATAGAGAGTATGATGTGCGAGCGAGAGGCGAAACCTCCGAAAAAGATTTTATACAACCTAATTATAATGACTTCCGAATCATCCTAATTTAACGTATAACAACAAGATAAAAATTTATACATAAAACATCCGAAAATCGTTTTCTACAACCTAATCCTATTGATTTCCAAATCTTTAAAAACACGTGGAACGAAAACGCGATGGGCTCCAAGTATGAAATACGACAATTATTAGGTATTCACTTCACACGTGCGTAAAACAAACACAACATTTTTCTTTTATATTTCGTATCGTTGTATTTTTGGAAAACAATTCCTTATAAACTTGCAATTGATTTTTAAGTTAGGAATTTTGAGAACTGTGTGCGAGTATACAGGAGCTTCTTTACGTATGTGAACATTTAATTTTATTAGTATTTTAAGGGGGAAATTCTGATTATTTTCGAGTAAGGAGGGTTTCTTTAGTTTCTTCGTTAGTTCCTTAGTAATATTATATTTAATCTTATTAGTATTTTAAGGGGAGGGGTGATTTCAGTACTATCACGCGAATAATTATTCTTATTTCTGATTACGTTCAGCTAAGCTGTAAGTGGCTGTAGGGACTACTGGAATTCCATCGGCTACCAAGCGTGTACACTAATTTAATTGATTTTTTTCTCTTTGTTTATTCACTTGAAGTGACATTAAAGTGCTACTAACCGTCAATTTTCGCCTCAGTTTATTTTAATTCAATATAGCCATTTCGGGAAAGGTCGTACCATTTATTACGGAGGATTTCTCCGACTTCAGATAAATGTAGGTGATCCAGTTACACAATTGGAGAGTGGCGCCCTGTTAATTCTTTTACGACCTTAAGTTACGCCCTATTCACTGGGCTAGCACGACCTGGATCGTCTTCTACCTTACCAACGTGGTGGGTTATCCGCAGTGTATCGGTTCCGTTTATCACTGCGTTTGTAATTTTCAATTTTGACAAAAGTCATTTTCTTGCTATTGTTTAGTTTTGCGTGATTTTTCCGTTTAACGTCCCTTATCGCACATTGTCACGCAATATTTCCGTATAATACCACGCCAAGAAGCTAGAATTTCTTTGCATCCCCGTTTATCGTTTATCGCATCCTTGTATATTGCTTTTCGCTTACTTACGTACGTCCGTCTCACTGACTTCTACTTACGACTAATTATGGATTTTAAAATGGACGTAAATCGACTTTCGAAAAATGAGATTGAGTATGAGTTAAGAATTAGAGGAAGTATGAGACGAACGTTGGGACAGTTGCTTCGGTTAGCGGAAAGTCCGTCGTATGGTGGGTTATCCGTAGTGTATCGGTTCCATTTATCATTGCCTTTGTCATTTGCCATTTTGACAAAAACTTTAAAAGCAAGTAATAACGATAATGAAGAGGCAAAAAATGAATAATCACGGAAAATAACAAAGCAAGAACGAAGAGAGATAAGACTTCAGTAATAAGGATCAGGAAATGGAACACAAGATCGATGCTAAAAGTAGAAATTTACAAACAAATGCGGGGGTACAAAGTTGGGATTTTCGCCTTACAAAAACAATATCGAAAGGAGATGGTAGAAGTGCTCCTCTGGATGACATACTTATTCATAGAGGAGAAAACACTTGGGGGAAAATGGAACACTTTTTTGACTAGTAAAAAATAGGGATTTATAAGAGTATAAGAAAATAAACGGCAGAGTAGCGTACATAAAAAATAAACCAGCAAAAATTGTAATAATCGGTACATACACTTCCATAAAGAAAGCAGACAGTCAAGGATAAGAGAGGATTTTACGAAGAATTCGAGGAAACACGCAGAGAAGTTTCAAAGAACGAAACATTAATGATTTTACAAAATAAACGCAAAAATAGGAGGAGAGGACTACTGGAGCATTATAACAGAAAGAGAAGCACCACATGAACCAACTAGCAAGACAACAAGGAATCCGATAGATGATATACCTACTAATAACTACGTAAGAAGACAGAGAGTTTTGGTCGTACAAAACAGCAAACACTGACTCCAAGTCACAAAAGTAAAAACAATAATGATGCATAAAGAAAGAAAACTAGAAAAATAGAAGAGGAGGATGGAATATAAAAGAAAAATCAGAAAAGAAAAAAATTTAAAGACCATGTACAAAATCAACAAACGGAAAAAAGAGATACAACATAAATGAAGAAATGTTTCTAAAAAGTATCATAAATGCGACACTGAACATACACTAACGAATCAAAGACTCAAAATAAATATTATGATCAGGATTGCGAAATAGATATAAAACAAAAAATAAGGCTAGATTACTACAGCTAACCACACAAAGTGACAGCTACAACGAATTAAGGAGAGAGAACAATAACTAAATGGATAGATGCTATAATGAACGACGTAGAAATTGAGAATAAGAATAGCACAAAACTATATCAATATATCAAAAATCATATCAAAAAGCTATCATGAGTGAGGATTAGTTTACTTTAAAAAAACTATTAAAGAATTAGAAAATAAAAATCAAATTGAACGGTCTTTCATATGACAACACACCAATAGAGCAACATTCACCCATAGAAGGACTTGCGTAAATAATTAGCAATTTCACACAAAGCAAACCGAATTGTTCTGATGGCATAGATAAAATGGTAATTTACAGCAGGGATTAGTAAAACAAGCCGGTTTTACCAATACTACAGGTAAAGAAGGAAGATTCAGAAATTAGTGCGAACTACAGAAAAATTATTTTATTGAAGGTGACGTATAAAGTACTCAGAACTGTAATAAATAATAGTTCAAACGAATAATCAGAAGAAGAAATACAAACGACAATAAGAAGACTGTGGTTACAATAATATATAAAGTATATAGCAATACCCTTACCACACCTTCCGGAAATAATTCCACATTCGCATTTTGGCAACTAAGTTGCCATCCTCAGTGGAAAACTGGGGGAGTTCAGTATGACCGATCATAAATTGATTTACAAACCTTGTGGCTTTACAAATCTCATTACAAGCAGTACTGTAAAAACTGTACGTAATTATGTTATGTATCATAGTTGGCCAGTGTAATTGTGATTTTTATTTTATATTTCATTTTTATATATTATTAGACCAGTAACTATATTGTTTAGAAATTTTGCTTTGTATTCCATATACTATTTTTCTTTTGAAAATAAAAATTAAAGCAATAAAGTGTGGTTATTGAGAGGTTTTACTGTACATGCAAATAGGTTGCAAAACCAAAAACGTCGCAAAGAAAGTGAAACTAGAAGATTACAGAAATAAATAAATAAAATGCCTCAATATAACTAGAAAACTATATGTATTAGAAAGGACGTGACCATGAAATAGAAATAACGAAAGGGAATTATGCATGAATAATAAAATCCGCACAATTGCGCTGATTTGGACATATAAGAAGAATGAAAAATACAAAGCGAGTGAGAAAAGTAGCCAAATGGAACCTAGAAGAAGGCAGGAGAGGCTTTGGGAATAAAGCATTGGAACAAGCTAATTCGAGAGAGAAAGGAGTCGAGAAGAATTGTCGAAGATGTAAAAACCAACCACAAACTGTAACCAAAAACAGGAAGGAAAAACAGGTAATTCACCACACAAATAGGATCTGTACGGTCCAGAATAACCGCCAGATATTTCCCGGAAATGTAAGGACATATTATATAATATCCGAAATGTTCAATATATGGTAACACTTCTAAGAGGTAGTTTCTCAATTGTTCGTTCTGGCCGAACTGACAGATTTCTTGTAACAAAGGCAAAATAATTAAAACTAAATTGTAATAAATTCCATGATTACCCGCCAAAAAATTTTATGTGTACAAGATGAGAATGTATCAACTAACAGAACATTGAAAGATGAAGTTCTATGACGGTACAGCTGCCAAAATTGACCAAGATTGAAGATTTATTTTAGTGAAAAATACTCATTCTACATTTATAGAAATATGAATAAACAAAATTTATGTTATTAGGATGACCACAAACACGGCTATGGAAAATTATCATGTATTCTATATCTCCAAGATAATGGCTCCTTTTGCTAAATACATCTAAAACCAATTGCATTATGTTTAAAGCAAGTGAGTGTACTTTGACGCCTGATGATATTGCGATTTTACATTTAGTTTAAGTCAGTATTGTAAAGTGCTAGGTATAATAATAGATGACAAACTAAGATGGAACCACCATGCTGAATATGTCTGCGGTAGGCTCGATGATACCCGCTTTGCACTCAGAATTCTGAGTAGAACTACAAGTTTCAATACAACGAAAGTAGCCTATCATGCTCATGTTGAATCCATTTTGAGATATGGAATTATAATTTGGGGAAATTGTAGTGACTGCAATAGTGTTTTCATATTACAAAAGAGGGCGATATGGCCGCTTCTGGGTTTGCGGCCGGATACTTCCCTACGGAGCTATTTTAGAAATAATAGACTATTGACCGTATATATGATTTATATATAGATCTATATATATATATATATATATACGAGGGCCATCCAGTAAATAAGTTTCCCTATTTGTTAACCAATAAACAACATTATTTACAATTATGCAGTTATTTTATTTTCATTATACAACTCATAGACTACTTCTCTACATAATCACCATTTCTGTCCAAACATTTTTGGTACCGTTGTAGCAATTTTTTGATACCACTGTTGTACCAAGCTGTGTCCTGTCTTCGTAGCCAGTGGTTCGCCTCCGCCTTCACTTCGTCATTATTCGCAAAGTGCTTGCCTCCAAGGTGCAACTTGAGTGCTGGAAAGAGATGGAAGTCGCTTGGGGCAAGATCCGGAGAATAAGGTGGATGTGCGAAAATTTCCCATTTGAAGTTTTTCAGCAACGTTTGGGTCGTTCGAGCTGCGTGGGGGCGAGAATTGTCATGTACCTCGCAAGGTTAACCGTAGTGCTTGGGGGCAGGTAGTCAACCGTGAAAAAACGAATTACAGAACGGAGTTCGCACGTGGACACGTTCACCAGTGGTAGCTCCATGGCAACTGAAGCGCTACGGACTTGCGCGTACGAATAGCGTGATGTGGAAGGTCACGCGCTTCCAACGCATCCTAGTCACCATTTCTTACACTACTAACTAATTTTTACAACGTTTCGTTCGCAGAAAAAAAATAGGGAAACTTATTTACTGGATGGCCCTCGTATATATATATATATATATATGAATGTATACTATTATGTTTTAAACATAAGCCTGCATTTACTTCTCATGAAAAGACGTAGCTATAGAACATTTCATTAATTATAATGTTCCACTGCACAAGTTATTTAAATCTGAGAAAATTGTTACTTACAACATTATCAAGTTCTTCAATAAACTACCACTATATATGAAAAACGAAGATGATTTCGATAGGTTTAAGCGATCTGTTTTTGAACACGTGTGCTATATTGAATCATATAATATGAGTGAATATCTACGCTATTGTACTAATGGAATTTAATTTGACGTTTCTTTCTGTTTTTAGGAGATATTGTACCTTTATAGCAGAAATAAAGAACTATTATTGTTATTATTATTATTATTATTATGGTTTCTACACTTTCTTTTCCATTGTTTCCGAAAGTTCTTCGTTTCTTACTTTTTAGGTCAAAAGATCTTATAACATGGAACCACCTATTTATAAAATTTTGTAATTTACGATATATTGTTTGTTTACCCTCCATGTTTCTGCTCCGTGTAGCAAGACACCTTTAACATTGTTACATAATATCTTTAATTTTGTTCTCCAACTTGTGCTGTTGCCCATATTTTGCATAAAGCATTGAAAGTATTTCGGGCTAAGTCCATTCTCCTCCAAATATCTTTTTCTCTACCTCCTGTATGTTCACAATGCAATGGAAGTAGTCATTTAACTCTTCTAATTCTATGTTGGTGGTTGGGAGTCACACATCATCAGAAAATTCAGTGTGTTCAGTGTTCAAGCTTCCAAAAGATGTTCCAATTTATGCCCCTTCTGTATTCTAACTTTCTCATAATCCAACTTATCACCAGCGGAAATAGCTACATTGTTGTAAAACAAGCGTAATTATTCGGAATACCGAATGTTTTTAACATTCCCCACATTTTATTTCTAGTCGGAAGCTCTATTATAGGAAAACTAACCGGCCATTTCTCAAAAAAAAATCTTCTTTAATCCAGAAACTGTCTATTGATAGAAGAAGAAGAATAGTGTCAAGGATAACAACTGTTTTGGATAATTGAGCATAATGATATAATGTAGCAGGTGATAAAATAATATTTCAGTAGTAAGGGGCTCGTATATATTTTTTCGTTAGTTAGAAATTATTGATGTGTACATGGATAGATCAGTTAGTTGTCGTGGTCCGATTGAAGGGAGCACCAGATTTGTCCACCCTTAAGTTTTCATATTTCTACATTCAATCCAGACAAGTTGATTAGTCGTCATGGTCCAGTTGATTGACCCTCCCCTTCATCAGATTTATCAGCTCCTGATTTTATATAAAAATTATATTACGCAGTAAGAAAGTTTAATGGAGTTACGGTTAAGGAGAAAGACGAATGTGCATTAATCTGCAGAAAAACACTTTGTAAAATGCTCCAATGCTCCAAGAAATTTCAAACAAACTGTGTTTAAATATTATCAGGAGGTGTAGTATATAACAGATCGCAGTAGCTGTCAGATTGTTTCATTCTAGTTTCTAGTAAAATATTTGACTTTCAATTTGTTTTAATCTACTAAAAGAATCTTTAATATCTAAAGCGCAAAAATAACCTTTTAATTTTTTTAAATACACGTTTACAGACTTAAACTACCTTCCCACTCAGATACAATATATTTATTTTTATTGTCATTCAGCAGACTACTATTATATTGCGTTTCTTTATTGCAGTCTAAGTGGTTATACCTGCATGTCATTCTACCGAAGAGACAGCCACGTAATGGAAGTACAAATTGGAAGCCACACCAAAAGACAAGAAGATGCGTGTACAGGTCTTTATTTTAATAGAACTAGTCAAGCATACGTTACTCTCGTCAGTAAGTATCTATATTATACGATATAGCCAATATTCACAATACATATGCATATTTTGATTACATTGTCGTTCATTGGCCAGGTAATACGTGCCTAAGCTGTATCTTTGCCATAAATATAAAATACAGAAAATTTATAGTTCAAGACAACAAGTCATTCAATGATTATAAGTTATTATTAAAATTTATTTCGCTAGTGGAAAGAATCTTTGAATGTCGTGCGATTTGTAAATAAAATGAGAAGTAGGATATAATAATAGATTTATTCAAATTCATGTTTCACAAATATGACCACATTAGGGCAGTACAAGATTATATCGGGTAAAGTAAGTAAGCCAGCGGATGCAACAGAACACAAAAATGATTTTAAGAAATATGGGCAAACGAAATTGTAGTTTTCGAATCAGTGCAATATGTATTGCGGAATGTAATTGAAAAAACGCGGGGGTCGTCGAACCCTCCCCGTACGATCCGTCCATGAATGTTAACAAAACCTCTTATAAAAAAAAACACTTTACCGTGTTTGACATATGGCCGCAATTTTACAAGCGTTTATATTTCTTTCTCTAAATTGTAAGCATTCGCCTTTATTTTACAATCAAATGGTCCAGGATTGTGGACAGATATGATTTACAGTTCGTATGGTAAAACGAGAACGATCAACTTGACTTTGCTCCAAACGTTCAAATTTTCCAACCGTTTACGTATTTACGTCTAACAATAAACATTCTTGTACATACGTGTATACTTTCATTGACAGTGAAGATGTTCCTTATGGTACTTGCGAAACTCCAGAAATTATTTGCGGCTTTCCTGTGATAGTACGTACATATCTTCTTTTACTAATTTTGTTTTATTTTGTTTGAACCTTCTTCTGCTTTAATTTGACTCCTAAGTTGTGGAAAGGCCAATATATAGATAGATAAGATTCCGTCAATTCAGCTATGTCTATACCGGGTTAGTATGTTGCAAGTTGTACGTTGGCAGCAATCACTAATGGACAGCAATTAGTTTTGTTCCTCCAAGCGTTGATAATAGTTCATATTCATTATGTCAGAAAGTCAGTTTGGTAGAGATTTTGTTTTGATCATATTAACTAGTAACTGGTATATAGCTAGATCAATAAAACCTCAACTAATTTCTTTATCGTTGTGATTTAATTAGTTCTCAAATTGTGGCGGTAGCCGCCCCAGTACGTTTCAGGCAGCTTACTGTGTATCGCCCAATGTAAAAGATATGTACGATTCTGTAAGTAAACGGCTATTATTCGATTATCGCCTCGGATACTTATTACGACACTTTACCAGTAGCATTACGTGACTACGCTTGATTGGGGTTTGGACGTTATTATGGCTTCTATTCCGCGCCAACATTGGGCTTTAAGTGTTTATGACGATCTAATTCTATCCCAGTTACACGGAAGAATGGGAAATAAACACCTGATAGTTCTAAGACAAATCATTGCTTCAATTCTAGAAACAAATATTTCCCAAGTACCAAGCCAACAAAAGAACACATCAGGAAAAGAGAGTTAGGTTTCATAAGTATGTCAACATCTGAAAAGATTTCATAAACTTGCTTGTGATTTTGCTTATTTCAGTTCAATATTGTCGGTCCACTTCACATCATTTCTCATCCTTTTGTTTAATAAAATAAATAAGAAGTCAGCTAAGAATTACTATATCTTAGTTAAGAAAAAGTCCACCTTATCCCATTGCGTGAAGAAGCTACCGTACCAGTTACCTGATGACTGCCACATAATCATAAGGAAATAAGCTAAATTTAATGTGATATGACAGTTTGACAAGAATGATAAGTATGCTCCTAAGACATGTACTGCATAATTAGGTTGAGATAAAGAGATATTTGCTGAAACAAATCCTAAGTATTAGTGATGTATCTTCGTTCTTAACCGCGGAATAAATTTATCTATCACCCTGCCTGCCATCGACTTTTATAAATAAGTCATTAGTTCATTGTTCTGACGTCCTGTTGTTGACTTTTTCACTGTTTATAGACTAATGGACTTCAGTACGCAATTTGGAATTTTCTTGCACTATGTTTAGTCTATTTCACTTGTTTATCGTTGCAAGTTTCGTTGTTTAAAAAAGTTATGATCTTCGATTTTTCATTTTTGCGTTGTCTTTGTCACGCTTGTTAAAATCATTAATTGATCAAGAATTTAACTTAGCAATTTTCATATCTCATGTTTACTTTTACCGATAGTATTGCAAAATTATATATCGCGACACCTCGTCAAGAATTATTACCGACGATTGCAGATGTATAAGAATTACAACTTTAGAAGTGTTTGCAGATCTTTTTATGTTACTCCGATCTCTGAATTGCAATTAAGTATTTTCGACACATCTAATTGTAACATTTGTGGAAATAAAATTAATGAATTATATAGATACATATATCCCGAAATGTGTGGTTTATGTTACAAACTTTAAACTGAGAAATATTTCGCTCTTTCAAAGATACAAAACTTGGATAGGGAAATAATTATGAGCGATAGACTAGAGTTGGAGTGTTGTATTACAACTTCACTTAGTAAACCCAATTATTTTGTCACGAATTACATACAAATTACAATATTATGATCAATATAAACGAGTGTATATGTATGTATACATTTTTCTCTGTGTAGGTAGGTACTGTGCTTAATGTAAACTGACAGCAGTTCATAGTAATTATAACGCGCGAGCGGTTCATACGATTCCGTTAATTGTTAGCACATGTCAGTATCACTATCATTAATACACGACGTAATGGGTTTTCTCGGTGGTCTATCCATTGCGATGTGTTGAGGGAACTGATTAAAATAGACGCGTGCCGAACGAATGTGAGTTATTCATGTGTGAATACTTCAAAGGACTAGCTCTATTTTGGTTTTCAATTTCACGTAATGTGCACATAATTTAGGTCTGCCTGTCCGGTTGACTCCCCTTCCTAGATCTTGTGCAACATAAAGAAGATCTAGCAAAGTTACCCAAGATCACTTCGGAGAAGAAATATGTTTAGAATGGAGGAAGGGAAAGGGACATTTTATTGGAGCAATGTGTAGAAGTAAAAGATATCTCAAAATCTACTTTATTATTATTTTTTTAATGAAACACGTATTCTAATTAAATTTTTTGTTTTTATTTAAATATAAAATACAGATATGGAGGTTGGGTGTGGAACACAACGTCCGACAAATTCCCACCTCGATGTTATTGGCAAACGTTCACCCTTTTCACAAGATTTTTACATAACATTTTCTCATAATTGGAGATGAATTTCGTGAATAACTCGTTGAATTTCCGTTTTGAGCTCCGAAATTGTTTGTGGATTGTTTGCATACATTTTTTCCCCTTTCCCAAAGAAGAAAATCGAATAATCTCAGGTCACTCAATATTGGTTGGTAATTAACTTCTTCCCGTCGCGAGATACCACGTACAAAAAACCTCGTCTCCAATAGCTGTATTGTTTTAGTCGCAGTGTGACAGATTGCACCGTGTCTTGTTGAAACCAGATGTCATCAACATCAATTTTATTCAATACGGGCCATACAAAATTGGTTAACATGTTGCGATAAGAAGACCGTTGACGGCTTCATTTTTAAAGAAATACGACCCAATGACTGCGCCAGCCCAAAATCTATAGTACACAGCCACTCGTAGTGGATGCATAGGTTGCTGATGGATCACAAGTAGATTTTCGACCCCCTGATTTGAAAGTTATGTTTGTTGACATACTCGTCAAAAAGTGAAAGTGCACATCATAGCAAAAAATGATTTCCTTGGCAAAATTACCATCATATTCTTGACGCTCCAGTATCCAATTAACAAATTCTGGGCACTGTGAATGGTTTGTTAGCTTTAGATGTTGTGTAAATTGAAGCTTGTAAGCGCGCATACACAGGTATTTAGTCAAAGTTTGCTGCATTTTCAAACCGCCTTTGCAAAATTTTCACCCTTTTGGTAGTGAATGTTCATGATTTCCATGCGTTGCTCGCCTGTAAAAGGCTAATGACGACTGCAAAATATCCGGTTCCACACAACAAAAATGATTGTAAATTCAAAATTAAAGTAGGTTTTGAGATACCTTTTATGAACTTCCAGTTTGTTATATAATAATTTTACCGCTAATGTATATTGTTGAATGTTGTATGCGTAATAGACAACAAAAACTTATCATAAATACATTGATCGTTGAAATCAACGACATTACTTGGTATTTGCAAAAAAATCACCATATTCATTGTGTTTCAAGGTAATCCCCCATGGAATCAATATAGTTTTAGAAGATTCTTTTTCATTCAAGAATGGTGTATGGGAGACGCGTCTTGTGAATGTTTCTACGGCCTCTACAGATATTTAAAACGAGTTTCACGCATTTTATTTTTAAACGCGTGAACAAAAAGAAATAATTTTGACGTCTTTGTGTCAAACTCGAGTTTATTTCACTGTAAGTGTCATCTCAATTGTCTTACGCCCAGTTCTTTTTGAAAGAACATTATTTCCCGACGAACTGCACGAAATTCAATATATGATTTGTATATTTGCCTACAAAGCTAAATTCTATTAGGAAATGACGTATTGCTATTGAATTTGTTACTGGATCAAATCAGTTTCAGAAACAGGAAATGGCTTTTTTAACTTTCTTGCTCGCTTAACTTCTAAATCTTTTCCATATGAACAAAAGCTATTCAAAGAGATTAAATTTCTTTAAAGACATTAATGAATCAGCAACAACATAATTAAGAAAAAAATTATCAGCAATCTTGTAAATACATATATTTAAAAGGTTACATAATAGTCAAGAAATTCTTTAAAATACTTTTTAAAATATGTGTGCCTATGATATACTCAAGATGAAAATGAGAGAGTATGCTCTGCAAGCTAGAAATATCTTTGAAATGCTTATTGGCAAACTCAAATATTTGTAACAGTAAGTTTTTCGATGTAGAATTTAGTTTCGCTTCCTTTTTAATGCAAATGTGCCAAATATCGGGACTGATGAATATGAAACGATGAAATAACCTGACTAACGAAATCCGTTGATTAAGACATAGGCATTGGTTCCAAACGCCCAAGTTTTTTGATTGCAAAAATCCTATCATTTTGGCATCTACTCTATATCTCCTATATTGTATTATAAGACCTTCAAAATAAGATAGGAGATGTGTGTCACAGTGCTCACAAAATACATATTAATGAAGGTAGTGGTTTAGATATAATACTACAATAATCCCCTTTGCAACAGAACACCGCAGTATCACAACGTTAATTATTTTCTGAATTGACAGTAGCCGCTTCATAACGGCACATTCGATAATTTTAATTCCAATTTTAATCTAAATCAATACATCGCAAAAGTCAAATTGCTTATATCTAACCACTGTTGTTTACTTGCAATAATAAACATTGTTATTAGGGATCATATGCTAATTCAATTTCTTTGTCTTCTAAATTGTAATTAAGTATTTACTAAAGTATTTTTGTATATAAATAGTGTTTGATTTAATACATAATATTCGTTTCAGCCAGTTCACCAGAACCACGACAGTGTCCGTATTTCGGAAAATTCAGCGTCGACAGCATGATCAGCAATAAACGTTATATACGGTCACTTAAACAGAGTCGATCGTTTGCCTACTTTGACCGAAATCACTATTTCAAGGATAAGTTCCGAAGTTCGCAGGATACCGCCGTAGGACTCCATAATAGACGAATAAAGAGGGTGGAACAACGCACAGGCTGTGATAATGAAGGGTATTCCAGTTTAATAGTGGGGTGCAATTCTATAGATACAATGGAGTTTCGCATCGAATGTCCGCCATCCGATTTCATTTCTTGTAAGTGGAAATGTATTATTTCTTTCCCCAAATCACCCTGCCATCCTGGTACTAACCCTACAATATCCTTTCATATTTCTTCTAACGCCGACTTTTATGATTAGAAATGGTTGATGGATGTTAGTTAGAAGAAGATAATATAAATTCAGAAATAATCAAGAAAATGCATGTAGGGGAGACCGGGGCAAATCCGGCACCTCTTTTAATACTGAATTTTCAATAATAAAATGTAGCTTTTCTGCACAACGAAATGTATGAAGTGAAAGGATATACTCTCAACTGCAAAACTTCTTTTTCTTCTTTATCGCAACTGAATTGTTTTTAGGAGTAAAAAATTTGAAGTCGTCGAAATGTCACCTACCCAAAAATCGCGGGGCAAATCTGGCAGTTTTTATTTGCAAAACTGATCTAGTACAAACAACAAACAGTTTTTACAGAAAAGAATGTTTTTATTAAAATTTTATGTCCCAAAAGTGCTTCAATCGCTGTCAGAAACCTTCCTCAAACAATTTTTACAAATAAAATAGTCTTCAAACGTCCGCCAGCCCGCGTCGTGCGCTGATTTGCCGCATTCAAGGCAACGCTTGTGACTTTTCTTGGGGTAAATTTTTCCGAGTGAGTTCTCCCTCACCTCCTTCGCGATCTTTTCCCATTTGCAGTTTTCTGCCTCGTGCTCGTCAACACCTTCATTTTGCCATTTCTCACTGCCAAAACTGCCTCCTTCAATTTCGCACGCTCCACTGGCTCCTTTTCTCTTTGTAGTTCCGCACCATTACGCTATTTTAAAATCAATTTAATAATAAAAGTTATAGGATGCTCGTTTAATCATTCTCCATGAATATTCATCTGTAGCAAAGTGTCGCATTTGCCCCAGTGAAAAAGTGACGGATTTGCTCCAATCCACAATTTGAGCTTTACCTTTTTCAATCAACCCCCTCCCGACAGTTTCATTTTTCGAAAGCTTGTAATAACAGATAAAACTTACCTGGATGGAAAATATACCAAAATATGGGTCCTGGATCGGCCAAATGTACAAACGCACTCCCAAAACGTCGAGAAAAACGCGCAATCGCCCACACTTCTCTCCGGGAACGGTTGAGCATAAAGACGCGTTTAAACAAAAAATTTAAAAAAAAAAAAATTAAACCGACTTCCAATTTAAAGGCCCCTTACCGAAAAACCAAAATACAATAATTTTGCTCTAAAAAGAAAAAAATAATCTATTATTTATTTTATTTCATTATTTCTTACATAGAACGAATCAAATTTAACTTTTGGGAGGTCGGCGCCAAATTATTTTGTTTGTATTCGTATGCAATCTAATACGTTACTCAAGTCTCAAGTCTACGTATATCCAAATCTAACGGAATTACCGTTCTGTCACGTTCTGTTATTAGAATTCTATATATTTATTACTTGAACGTATTTTATACTCAAGTTACATACCTGCAATTTATAGTTATATACTTATAAATTATTTTCATAAAAATTTGGGTCTCAAAACACAATTCAAAAGAAAGGATAACAATCATACACTATTAATACGAAAACAATGAACTATCCGCGGTTTTCATGCACGCAAATAACGTCTATGATTTGCCTTCTTTATTAAAACACTCCTTATAGGTTATCTCTAATAAAAACTATATCTATTTATGATCTGTTTCAATATCTATCCGCGCGGTTTTGGTCCGATCGTTTAAGCAGCTAGTTGAAAGGGTATAGCCGGATAAGCATATGAAAATTGCCCCCACTCCGTATAATTACTATTAGAGCTCATGACTGAAAACTGATACTCAGAAATTTTCATACCAAAATTTGCAATTTTGTAATAGTTATGGCAAAAAATGTGATTTTTACAATTTTTATATTTACGATCGACTGCGATAACGAAAAATCTGAAAAAATTCAAGTAGCTTTTATAAAACAGTTTCTACAAACATGATTTTTTCAAATTATTCCTGTGCTAATTAGTTTGAAAAAAAAATCATGAAAACTTTTTACAATATTTAACATTGTTAATCACGGTGGACTGCCGTGATAGTTTTTGTGTAAGAAGCCTAACTCATTGTGCGTTAGTGTGAATTTTTTCAGAAATTTTGAAATGGGTTATTTTTTGCAAAAAATCTCAAATTTTTTTTTTTAATGATTTCTCCTATTTGTCGAATTGTCATCACTGTTTATTAATGCTTATTATATGTACATGTGTTTTTCACTGCCATTGCTACAATATCGGTCCCTTCAATCATCGTCACTGTACAATTTCATCGTTTACAAACATGTTATTCAAAATTTCAGCTGATCTGAAAATTTTAGACAGATATCGCCCGTGCGACAAATAGTAAATTATTGCAGCTACATGGGAACAATAACCGATCGTTCGATTCCCATTAGCGCATTCACAGCAATAACCGGGTATACCAGAAAAACCGATAGAGTTTGGAACATAATCCACGAAGCAAGTGTATATCTTATTATTAATATGCCGAGATTTTACTTTAATTTTTATAATATTTTTCTTCAGCTTGGCGCAGCAAAAATGAATATTATTGTCTGAATCTAGAATTTCGGCAAGGTATGATACAGCTTGACATAATTGATATGATCCTGTTAATAATATTTTCAAATCTCTCTCAGTCATCTCAGGAAAATCAATTAAATCAGCAGAAGTGAAATCCTCGAATGGAACTTTTCTTCTACACCAGCGCCGTTCTTCCACTTCTTTGGCTAACGTGTTTTCTGTCACATCTTTGATACTTATTTCATCCGATATCTCGTTATGTAGGTCCACATCCGAATGGAGACGCTGCCCGAACTTATTTTGTAGGAATCTCGCAATTCGGCAGTATGTTCCAATATTGGGAAGCATCTTGTTGTCCACTTGATTATGCAATAATTTATATTTTTTCCAAGAATGCCGTGAACTGATTCGACAACCCACCTGAGCTTTGTCACTTTTCTAGATTCATTTGAGGCTTGAGTCGATAATTGCTTCTGTTTTCCTTCATGCCAGACATAAGTACTATATAACCTACGAATAACATTAAAAGTGTTATGTTTTTATATATACTATCGAAATTAGCAAAAAAATTGACATTACAACCAAATTGTGAATATAATACCTTGATTTTCCATGTATTCTTTGACATCTCTAAATCCTCTATCAACGACGCAGAAATCGCTTTTCTTTAACAAACTTTTAAGGCCATTTGAATCTTGAAGAACTTTTTCCATAATTTTCGCATCGTTCTGATTGGCAGAATAAGGACCGAGTGTCTCAATAATGTATCCTGTTGTTGTAACAATGGTGAACGGTTTGAAGAGTGGCTTTTTTTTTGTCCGGAGTATGATCGTCTTTGATATCCAGTGTTCGTGCTTTTTTGATGGTGAACATAAGTTCCATAAAAAATGAGCATAAGTTGATCATTAACATTGAACAATTTTTTGCAATCGTAGATGTTTCATTTTCGACAAGTTCTTCTGGAATGAGAGCTTTGAATCCGAAATGAAAGGGCAGTATATCCGTTTCAAAAGCATTCATCACTGCCTTAGTGTATTCGGACACTTGTTGTCCATGTTCAAGGCCAAGAATGGAAGCAGTCAGGATATTAGAGTTCCCAGTGCGTAATTTGAAAAGGAAGACGACAATAGCTTGATTAACATTTTGAACTTTCCCAAGTCAAGCCAGTGAAAACGCGTAAGCGTTCTTCGGATAAAGTGAAGTCGCCTACTTTATCCGTAATACTATTATCATATTGAATTGATAAGTTTTGTAGAAACAATTGTAGATCTTTGATTTCTATGCTTGAAACCATTGAGTAAATGCAAACATTTTGGAGTTCATCGTCATACAGTCTTTTTTAAATAAATGTTTCCGACAACATCGATTTCCTTTTGGTATAAAAATATGTTTCTTCACGAAAACTTGCTCACGTGCTTCGTACGGAATGGTGACCATAGTTTTATCTGGACCGCAAATGAAGCAATATTTGTAAGTTGAATCTACTCGTGAGAATGGCATTTCTACATATGTTGATTCTTCTTTCAATAATGCTTCCGAAAAGTGACTGATTTTCATCATCCGATAATGAGCTCTTTATATAAGCTCATTATCAGAGGACGATTTAAATGATGAATTGGACGATTCGGAAATCATAGCTGTATCAGTGGTTTTTCACTTTTTGTGTATAATATTGGACGGCATTTTTTGCAGAGTACATCACCCACAGAGACATTTTTATCGAGTATTCCTGAAACGCGTCCAGCTTCTTCAGAAGTCTTCAATTTTTTTGACTGAGTAAAAATTTTGAGGATTGAACGATTGCATTTTATGCACTTAATTTTCAATCTGTCTTTTAAGCTCAGTGTTTGCAACATCTAAAATACAAAAATCACCGAGCACTTAATAACATTTGTTTAATCAAGCCAAAGTTTAGTTTGCTGTAAATGTGGATCTATTAAAATCATGAGTGAATATATGGAAAATATTTACCGATATTAGCGTCGTGCAATATTATAACGTTATCACCTAGTGAGCGCAACCATGAACTTAAGCAAAGACATACTCACAGTTAATTATTTACATATACTGTACTCTCGCAGAATGCGCTCTCGGAGAGTGGAACTTATAATTGCTTTCGCTCGGACGTCGGAGAGAAAATGACAGTTTTGTTTGTACTTGAATTTTTTCAGATTTTTTCATTACCGTAGTCGATCGTAAATATAAAAATTGTGAAAATCACATTTTTTGCCATAACTATCAGTATCAGTTTTCAGTCATGAGCAACAATTTGAGCTCTATAGTAATTATTCGGAGTGGGGGCAATTTTCATATGCTTATCCGGCTATACCCTTTGGCGCCGACTTCCAAAAGTTAAATTTAATCCGTTCTATGTAAGAAATAATGAAATAAAATAAATAGATTATTTTTTTCTTTTTGGAGCAAAATTATTGTATGCTGGTTTTGGTGGCCTTTAATTGGAAGTCGGTTTAATTTTTTTTTTTTTCAAAAAATTTTTATTTCATACTTTTTACTGTTTTGTTTGCATTCATATTTTTAGTTCATAATGGGAAGAGCAACAAAGGCGTCTACACATATGAACAAAAATAGTAAATGGACATGTACCATACATTGCGGTTTTATAATTCATCGATTCCTTATTTACTTTTTGCATAAATTATGCATAAATTAGAGACCAATTTTGAATTGAACACATTTTATAATTAAAACAGGAAAAATAATAACACCGATTCGCCTGTCGTAAACGTCAATTTCTGTATTAATCATTTTCTTTGACTAAATAGGATTACCAATATTCAAATTACGACTATGGATTTACTAAAATCAAAATACCTATACATTTTTATTTTTCTCCCCGAAACGTCAAATTATTTAATGTACAAACAACAACTTTTACATGAAATATATTTGAAACAACTTCTTTTAAGTCGGCACTGTTCTCATAATGCTGGCGAACATATTACCTAGACGGTAAAATTGCCTATAGTTTAGATTATGTGACCTCCGATAACAGATTAAATATAAAATAACACGAACAACGAATGTAACTTCAATTACAGCTTCGTTGTGCCTCATCCTTCCCGTCGAACACGCCTGCTAGTTGCGTTGCTAACACCGACGTACCATACATATAATAATAAGTTATTGTTGGTTTCTTGTTAATATTAGCCTAGCACTAATTCGATATCGGCTCAAGATGATATGGGACCATTCTGGATGTACGCTCTATTAAATGTACCTAGAATCATTAGAATCGGTCAACGCGTTGAGTAGTTATGAGCGAACAAACATAAAAAATAAAAAAGAAACACACGACGAATTGATAACCTCCTTTTTGGAAGTAGGTTAAAAATTGACGGACTTTTCAAGCTAGTACTTTCCGAGAAATGACGGGGTGTCGGATTTGCCCCGGTCTCCCCTACAATAAACGAAATCAGAAAGGCGTAAAAATTTCAAGAATGATAAGATTAAAGACAAACTTCTTGAAAAATAATTTAATTTCTTGCTTTCTTCCAATTAAATTTAAGCTCTTAAAAATAGCCGCGGATGTTAAACTGTTGAGGTATTGCACCAAAAGAAAAAACTTCTCTACATATGTAGAGATCAGTATTTTATTAAAAGAAATTGTAATATGTATTATGATAAATATACAAAATGCTTAGTATAAACAACTAGAAAGACTTAAAATTGTATTTTATTTTATGTTCTCTATGATTGAGTCTGCAATTTTATCCAGTAGAGTAGAAAAGAAAATAGACAATTTCATTTTGGAATGGAATAATTTGATTTGCTTTTTACAGTAGCGTTATAATTTCAGTTACATAAAACTTTAGTTTTACTGCCAAAAACCAAATAGAATGCGATTTGGCATCATCATCTTCATCTTTTGGATTCTCTCTACCGCAAATAATTAAACAAAAGCTTTGTTTACACTAGCGAGTACAGAATTGTATTTCACTGATGATGTATTTACGAGAACCGTTTAAAATAACGTTCGAAAATATTTTCTGTTAAATAAATTTGTTGTTTTGTAATTGACCTAAAATAGTAGTTGATAAAACTCAAACGATAAATATCTATCTAAATAAGTTAAGAAAAATATATTATAGTCATCTTTATTTGATTTGAACATTGTGCATATTCGATTACGCAATCCGTAAAACGAAATTAACGAACCAATTTTGCCTCTCCTTTAAAGCTTTATCATCATACCCAGCACATAACTTTCTGTGAGTTTGTGATTTATTATTTCTAAATAATGAAGTAATGTATGACAAGAATGGTCGTTTTTATTTTTCCGTTTATTAATGGACACCAAATATAAACTACAAAATTGAAGATGCAATTTTTTGACATTTCTAACTCGTAAACATGACACAACCTTCACTAAAGCGAAATCCGCAATTAATTAGTTACCTAATCTATATATATATATATATATATATATATATATATATATATATATAAATCAATTGCTGTTCGTTTGTCTCGCTAAAACTTGAGAATGGCTGGACCCATTTGGCTAATTTTTTATCTTGAAATGTTTGTGGAAGTTCAGGGAAAGTTGAAACGGTGAGAAACATAAATAATAAGTAACTGAAAATACTAAAAACGGCAATTTAATTTTCCAAGAGAAAATGTTCCGAGCTGTGAAACATTTGATATCTTCTGTGTTTTGTCTTCTTTTTTATCTTTTGTCTTTTTTTAGGTGCGTTCAGAAATTTTCTTTTTTATAGTTGTTGTATGAGATGTGTAAAAGTGTCAGTTAATTGTCGAAAAAGGGAAATCTATACATATAAAATGGATCGTGGTTTGTTTGGATGCATAAAGCTTAAAAACGACTGGACCAAATTGGATACTTCCTTCTGCGGATTTGTTCGTAATTGCTACGTGAAGGTTTAGGAAAAAGAGAACTATTAAAACATTTAAAAATAAAAAAAAATGGAGATTAAGCAAATTGATGACGTTTGGTGGGTTAGGTTATGACAGTTGCTATGATGCGCGCAAAGATAATTAAGGTTATGACATTTGTGATTGTGCGCGCATGAATAATTGTTATGTCGTAATAGAAGCATAATCAGCAATATTCATCACAGTCTTATTTACAATGCCGCGAGCGAGAAGATCTAATCTTTTACAACGAAACTGTAATGCAATTAGACTGCGGAATATTGCGAATCAATCCACTGCAGATAAAGAGGAAATCGCACGAGAGAAAGGCGCCATGTTAGTACGGCCCGACTTCGTGTTTCACAAACACAAGAACAAAGAGAGGCCATAGGTGAAACGGCTCGGTTGGCAATGAGAAATCGTCGAGCAGAACACAGATATCAACTACGTGGAGCCGCAAGAAGAAAGGTTTCAAGTGTTAATTTGAATCGAGGAGTGTTTGAATACGATTCCACAATTGACTGCTCCTCGCACCCTTTCGTTAGAATTGGCCCTATAGAGGTTGTGTGCTTCTACTGCGGTGCATTGAAGTTCGCTGGAGAAACGCCTGGATTGTGCTGTCTCAGTGGAAAGGTTAAATTGCCATTGTTGCCTCCGGCACCTGAGCCACTGCATACATGGCTTCATGGCAAAGCTTAAGAATCACATTTTCTTTCGAACGCTTAAAGGTACAACGCATGTTTCCAAATGACTTCATTTGGAACAAATATTATTGAAGAACGCTGGTTCAGTCCGCCATTCAAGGTAATGTTTGTTAATAAGAGAGTAACCTTTATTTTTGGTAATCATAAATCACTAATTATCACTTCCCTTTCGACTATACAGATACAAGGACAAATTCACCATAGAATTTGATCATTGCAGCCGGTTGAAACCGCACAGCATAAAATTGTTACAAATTTACTTCGTGGCCAATATGGAGAACCAACTTTATCGGCGTCAAACGATCAATAACAACCAAATGATTCGTGTATCGTAGTAATACAACTTCTGTTAAACTATTTGCTGAATGGATTGCACCCGTGTCGATTATCTTCCTTGAAGCACCTTGTGATATGCTACATTTTGTGACTTTATCTATTGTCGGAGCGTTGAATTGTCGTTCGTGTGTTCCAGCGGAGCGTTTATTTGTTCTGATCACGACTTTATGATCGCTTGGCATGCGATCCAACGCAGTTTTGAACAACCGAATCAATGCATGATGTTTATGAAGTATTTCCTGCAAATCTTGCAGAATTTCTCTTTTCATTGCGTTATTGATCGTTTGACGCCGATCAAGCTGGTTCTCCATATTGGCCACGAAGTAAATTTGTAACAATTTTATGCTGTGCGTCTTCAACCGGTCGTTCTTCAATAATATTTGCTCCAAATGAATTCATTTGGAAACATGCGTTGTACCTTTAAGCGTTCGAAAGAAAATGTCGCGATTCTTAAGCTTCGCCATGAAGCCATGAATGCAGTGGCTCAGGTGCCGGAGGCAATAATGGCAATTTAACCTTTCCACTGAGACAGCACAATCCAGGCGTTTCTCCAGCGAACTTCAATGCACCGCAGTAGAAGCACACAATCTCTATAGGGCCAATTCTAACGAAACGGTGCGAGGTGCAGTCAATTGTGGAATCGTATTCAAACGCTCCTCGATTCAAATTAACACTTGAAACATTTCTTCTTGCGGCTCGACGTTGTTGATCTCTGTGTTCTGATCGACGATTTCTCATTGCCAACCGAGCCGTTTCACCTATGGCCTCTCTTTGTTCTTGTGCTTATGAAACACGAAGTCGGGCCCTACTAACACGGCGCCTTTCTCTCGTGCGATTTCTTCTTCATCAGCAGTGGATTGATTCGCAATATTCCGCAGTCTAATTACATTACGGTTTCGTTGTAAAAGATTTGATCTTCTCGCTCGCGGCATTGTAAATAAGACTGTGATGGATATTGCTGATTTTGCTTCTATTATGACATAACAATTATTCATGCGCACACAATCACAAATATCATAACCTTAATTATCTTTGCGCGCACCATAACAACTGTCATAACCTAACCCACCAAACGTCATCAATTTGCTTAATCTCTATTTTTTTAAATTTTTAAATGTTTTAATAGTTTTCTTTTTCCTAATCCTTCACGTACCAATTACGAACAAATCCACAGAAGGAAGTATCCAATTTGGTCCAGTCGTTTTTAAGTTTTAAGCATCCGAACAAACCACGATCCATTTTTATATACATATATATAGATTTGCCTTTTTCGACAATTAACTGACACTTTTACGCCTCATACAACAACTATGAAAAAGAAAAATTTCTGAATGCACCTAAGAAAAAAGAGACAAAAAATAAAAAGACAAAAGACAGAAGATATCAAATGTTCCACAGCTCGGAACATTTTCTCTTGGAAAATTAAATTGCCGTTTTTAGTATTTTCCGTTACTTACTATTTATGTTTCTCACCGTTTAAACCTTCCCTGAACCAACCATTCTCAAGTTTTAGCGATACAAACGAACAGCAATTGATTTATATATATATATAGATTAGGTAACTAATTAATTGCGGATTTCGCTTTGATTAAGGTTGTCATGTTTATGCATTAGAAATGTCAAAAAATTGCATCTTCAATTTTGTAGTTTATATTTGGTGTCCATTAATAAACGGAAAAATAAAAGCGAGCATTCCCGTCACACAAGCTCACAGAAAGTTATGTGCTGGGTATGATGATAAAGCTTTGAAGGAGAGGCAAAATTGGTTCGTTTATTTCGTTTTACGGATTGCAGAGTAAAGAACCTATGTATTGTAATGCAGAAAGAATATATATATATATATATATAAGAATATCGATATATATGTATATATATATAAGAATATCTATATCTATATCTATATATATATATATATATATATATATATATATATATATATTTCGAACTCGGAGTTCATCAGCACTTTATATTTAGGGTAGCGTGTTATTCACTTTACTCTTTCAAACTCAGTGACTGACTACATATGCATATTATGGGTGCCTATCAGTTTCTAACAGTAAAAAGTGGTAGAATAAGGCTTTTACCGAAGTCAGGAACTTACGCAACTATTGTAAATTCAACAATTAATGATTAAGACTACAACTTTGGCCTTGGGTCGGGTATCACCATGTCATCCTCTTGCAATACACTCACGTATTGATCGTTTCCATAGAGAATGCACTGTAGTTAGCATTCCTTAGTTGCCGTGCAACAGTCGATGGTTGCTAAGAAAATACTATTTACAACTTCTGGTTTGAAATGTTGGATCGTCATCCCAATGTACTCTTATGCAAGGAAACTAGCTATATTCACTTTTATGTTCTATTTTCCATAAATTTCGCCCCTGTTTAGGCAATATTTCACCAGTTTGCTTTTGGGAAGGAGGGAGCTATATCATTTTATAAATATTTGATATATATGTACATTTTTATATGTCACAAATAAGTTTGTATAATTTGTGAGATCTCCTAAATATATATACTGTATATAGCGCTTTTCACAACTAATGCGTCAAATTTTTTTATAAAATTATATGAGGTAAAGGTAAGTCAATGAATGTAAAGGAACAAAAATCATTTGGAGACAGCTGCCTTGTTTATTCCAAGAAATTACTCGATACGCACTCGGCGCTCAACGCGTTACCGGTAAAGTAAACTTACATGTCCTACGCCATTTTGCTTAACTTATTGGGCTAATTTTGCTAGCATTCACATTTCTTTATCTAAAGTATACACATACTTCTCCACTTTACTCTATGTGCATGTCAAAATAATTTCCTTCCAAAACTTAGCAAAAACATTTTGGCTTTCCTGTGATAATTTTCTTTTACAAATTTTGTTTTATTTCTTATGAACTTTCTTCTATTTTAATTGAATGTAAAGAAAACAAAAATTACGTCGCCTATTTTACTTAAACGTTAACATTGTGCCTAAAAATTGAAGCCTAATATCCACTTGACGTTGCAAAACACATGAACTGAATTTTACTAGCATTTCCATTTATTTGTCTGAAAAGTAAGAATTCGTGTTATTCAACGCGACAAGTATTGGATAAACACTTAAAAGACTTTAAGCTCGATGAACTACAACGCGGCCGTAGAATTAAACAAACACTTCCTATCGTAATATCCACCTAAATAATAAACATACGTAATCTCGGCGGTAATCCGCTTCTAGTTCTTTTTTTCAAACTTCAAAAATTAATTACGGCTTTCCTATGATAGTAGTAAAAGTTTTGTTTTCCTTTATTTGAACTTTCTATTGTTTTAATTTGACGCATACGTTGTGAAAACCCCCTACAAGCAAACACTCAACGCGTCATTCCACTTTTAATACTATTTTATAGTATATCTAGTATTGCCTCTAGTTCTTCCTTGATTTCAGAATTCAACCCTGTTACATCCAATTCCAATTGATGTTTACTTTTTTTTTCATTTTAAACATAACCATTTCAGCCTGTTTCTTAAACTTTGCTAGTACATATAGGTGCATTATATTCAGTAATATACTGTCGACGATAACGCTATCGCTGCCACAGAAACGCGTATTCAAGGTTTACTATTAATTGTTCCTGTGCAATTTAATATGAATTATAATGTATCACAGCTATGGCCGTTTCGGTGGGGCTATTCCAAGGCTCCACTGAGCCTAAAGTAATTTACAAACAAATATATTGCAAACATTGTTTTTAATTTTTCAGTATTTATCTTTACAGTCAACGGATCCTTACATTCATGACAACTAATGCCCAAAATATTGATTCTAATCTTCCTGCGCTAGGTTGTTTATTTAATTTTTAAATGAGTCCATCGTTTCTTCGCCCACTGTAAAACCTGAATCCCGTCATTTATACTTTACACGTAATAATAATAGGAAAGCATTAGGTGTCAGGTCTGGACTATATGGCGACTGATCAACTACTTCAATGTTTTGTGCATTGAAATACTCAATCGTTCAAGTACCTTTGTGAACCCGAACGTTATAAAAATGCAAGATGATCTTGGGCCCTACTCGCGAACATTTTGATGAACTGGAAACAGGCAACTGTAGTGCACCATTTGCCAGTAATGGCGATCCTCTAGTGCTATAGTGAAAACGTGTCCAGTAATTCCAAAAAATGAGAGTCGAAACAAAAGATGGTTTTGTTTCATCTTTTTCCACGAATAACCTTTCTTGGAGCCGACTCAAACGGCCTATTGTTGCTATCGTTTGGGATCAGCAGTATGCCAGTGTTTCATCACATGTAATGATGTTGCACACCATTTGAGACAACCCATTGTCAAAGCGATCTAGTGCAGATCTGGACCATTTTACACGGTCTTCTTTATGCACTGGCGTCAAATTGTGAAGAATGCAATGGGGACAGTGCTTCAAATGCTTATGTAAAACGGTATTATTTGTTTTCACACCAATCTTTAGAGTTGCTTCAATATCCCGTATAGTAACATTTCGTTCCTCTTCAACCACGTTCCGAATAAGACTAGTACCTTTCTCGGTACTGCCCGTTTTTGGCTTGACAGCTCAAAAAGTGTCGTTTAACGAAAAACTATCACGTTTGAATCCATTGTACAACCACTTTATGGTAGTTAAGGAACATGACTTGTCATCAAACACTCCACTGATTTCCACAAATCATTCTTTACAGCTTAAATCACGTTTGAAATTGTAAAAAGTTACAGCTGGCTAATAATTATTGTTCAATTCCATTATTTCTTATGCACAGAATCACTGTACACGTATGTGTCTAAAAGAGTTCTAGTATATTTGTCAACTATCACAAACATAATATATAAACAACTACGATAAAATGTCAAACAAAATTTATTGATAAATATATCGTGTCCAGCTAGAGGGACTCAGCGGAACGAGAGCACCCCTCGTACTAACTGTTCCTATGATTCTTCGTTTTGTTTTAAATTTATATATTTTCGCTTATGGAAATAGAAACGATGTATCTGCACCATATTCTATATATATTCTATACATCCGACCTCGTTGCTACCGTGTTTTAGATTAAGTATGTAGTAATTCTTTTGAGAAATTGCCAATTGCTATTTACTTTATTAATCATATTCTCTATGGACGTCTCTTATCACGTCAAATAACAACTCTGATGGGTGTATATTAAGATATGCTATGGTTCTAAGGCACCACCGCCACTTTAGTACCTACTTCGTTGCCTAATCCGAACACTATTTTAATGACCGTGCGTTCTATACAGCGACATAGGAATTTGCGTTAACCACAGGGTTAAATACATTTGTGTCTGTGACATACTATATTTCCTACAATTATATTATTCTTTTAGCATATTCATGTCATGGACAATGGGAAGAAAATGGTACCAACTATTTGATCACTACGCCATTAAGTAGATCGTCATATGGAGCACGACGGTACTGCTTCATATACCGAGAACACTCTCCCGGCACTGTTCTCTTCTCAACATCACCAGACAATTGCGAGAGATCTGTGAATCCCGGTATTTCCGGCGAACTAATTTTCAACGTCACCAACACTGGTAAGTAATGTATAGTGGACATCAGGAATCAAACAAATTACGTCCTACAATTTTGTTGACCTAATTGCTGACGTTTGATTCCTACTTTCTATTATATTAGTATATTTATGTGAATCTGTTCTTCCATCAAAACTCATTTTGAAGACTGACAACATTTTTATTATAGTGCAGTGTATGCGGCATCAGAACATATATATATATATATATATATATATATATATATATATATTAATATAGTTAATTTAGTGTACAGTGTATGCCCGGATCGACATGTGAATAAATAAAACATTCGTTAAAACTCTAACTTTAAATTCCAGCCTGGATAGATAGTAATTTGCACCATGTTTTACTTAAAAAATAATAATCATAAATTACGTCGTGAAAATTGAAAAATAATTTGCAACTGCTGATAAAGTACGTTTGTAATAATAGATACTACGAAATATTATTAAGAAAAGTTGCTCTTAAAGGAAAAAGTTCACCTCTGCCCACTTTGATATTTAATTTCTTAATTTTTAATGACATAAGTTGATGATATTGAAAAATTTCAGTTCAAGTTCAGTTTGATTAAGGTTATTTCTAAAATAACATTTACCTAAATTTATTCATTCGATAAGTCTGCCTCCTTTATCCGCGTATTGCCCAATATTTTTCGGAAATTTCGTGAAAATTTCTGGGTCGACGTAAATTGAGTCCCAAGTTTCTCAATTACCTCTTCACCTAGGTACGTTGCGTCCCATACCTTTTTGGAGAACTACGTAAATTGAGTCCCTGCTACCTGAATCACTCCTAACTGCATTTTAATGACAGGGTGCAATTACAGGTAGTTATACAGTTAATATTTCTACCATGTCCAATTTATAATTTAGTAGTATAGTAGTAGTAGTAGTAGAGGTTTGTAAATTTTAGTTTATAAATTCAGTAACCAAATATATTAGTGACATTAGACAAATGACATGGAAATTATAAAAGGTGAAAAGGGCAGAAGCATTCTAGTACTACAAGGATTTAAATTTCGTTTCCATAAATCTTTGGTGAATGAAATTGAACGTTGGACGTGTTGTAAACGAACGTGCAAATCGTTTTTGAAAGTGGGTATAAATCAAGAAGTTTTGGAAAGTTCTTCTCCTCACAACTATGAAAAAATTGGAAGACAACCAACTACAACGTCAGAAGCTGAGTAATAACTTAAAGCGTAAAGTCGTCGACGATATTTGTGCAAGACCTGCCAAACTGATTCACTTGGCCCTGAAAGAGAGTGATATCGAGTCACTTACACGTACGGATATATTGTTAATCAAGAGGGACCTGCAAAACGTCCGACAATCGAATCATGTGCATCCAAAATCCATTAAAGAAACGCTTTCCACAGTAGCAAATATGGCTATCAAAACCAACGCCAATGAAAATTAACAGACACTTTAACAGTCCACACCCTAATATTTTTACATTTATTGAGGTCTTAGAAGGAATACAAAGTGAGACGTACCTTCAGCTTACAAGTAAGTCGAGCAAGAAATCCAGAAGTATCATTGAAAAAGAGATCTGCTTGCGAGAAGCAATGACTAGTTTACGTAACAAACAAATTACCTTATATCAGTTTGTGAAAAAGTATCATTTAAATATCTTCCAATAGACATAAGCTAATTTCAGTAAAAATTACAAGTTTATTTCGTAATTTAGTAATAGGTATGTGTTATAATATTTCAATACACATGTTTCCATAACAATTCTTACTCTCTATGTTTGTATATATGTTGTATAGTAGTAATCTGAAAATAAACTGGTTTCCACTTTTAAATATTTTTTTATTAATATCAAAAGATAGCGTTCTACCACACAACCTTATAGAATCCGTTTATAGTACAGATAATCTATTTTGTCTGTATGGGTTAATCGGACTCAATTTACGCACCTTATTTCGGATTCCGGGACTCAACTTACGTACCTATGGAAGTATGTTGGGACTCAACTTACGTTCATCTCGGCAATCGGGTCTCAATTTACGTTTTCCGAAATTTCTCTTATCTTCTCCCGGAAATAAAACTGATTGCATCTTTAATGCATTCTTTCCACAGTTCTTCTGGACTACTTGGAAGCCTCTCCACTATTTGTGTAAGCCAACCCCAAAAATACAAATCCATGATTTTTAGATCCGGAGATCTTGACGGCCACAAAATGGGACCGTCGTTGGCTATCCAATATCCTTGAAAATATTCAATCAGCCATTCACATATTCGCAAAGTCGAGTGCGCAGGAGAACCGTCGTGTTGGAAAAATGAACGGTGTCTTGCTTTGCATAGTAATTCCTCCACAAAAAAGAATTCAAAATATGTTAATAATTATGCAATTGTCTACCTTCTATGAAATATGATCTAATGACACAACAATGATAAGAAGTAGCACCCCAGGCATTAACATTAACATTAACATATTGAAAACAATAATAGAAAAAACAAAATAACGATTCCTAACCCACATGGGAAGACCGGCCGCCCCGACCCGCACTTCCACGCCGATGGGAGTAGATTTAATATAGAAATGCACTAAGGCTGTACTTTGGCGGTAAAGGGTCAGGAAACCATTGAAAGCGTTCTGCAACCATTACACCCTACAACACATGATTACACAACTTTACCAGCCATTTCGGCAGATGTACATTTACCTTCGCCATTATTTTGGTATTAAAGGACTCTACGAATATGTTTAGACCTCGAGTTGCGCGATCATTGTTGAGACCCGCAAATGTGTACAGTTCTTCTTCGACGTCTGGAAAGCTCGCTTCAAATTATTTCAAAATCTGGCTGACAGATGTTTTCTTTCCAAGTATCGGACCAAGAAATGATCTCCTGATTGATTCTTGGAGGGGGCAGTATGTTGCCGAACTTCAGAAATTGGTGCCAAAGAATAAAACTGTACACATTTAGAATATTCCTAAAAAACAATAACAATGATACAACCTCCAGATGTGTTTGGTTTTAGATTATGGAAAAATTGTATGAAAACTTTTTCGGATAGAGTGATTCTTATAAACTACGACATAGATTTGCTTCAGATAAATAGCATTATTAAGCTGCAATCGTTGACTCAATCAGTTTTCTTCACCAAGGTTTTTCGATGTTTTCAAATACTCTTGGTATAAGAGTGGATACATGGATGAAACACCGGGATCCTTTAAAAATCGTGTAGAGTTTTGTTTTGTGAAGGACGTGGATTCTACGCCCTTGTGTAGTAAAAATCTGCTATTGCGCGTTGTTCGTGGTGCAATCAATACCTGTGTTTTGAACACTTTTATACTGCCTACCATTACTGGAATAATTACGTAGCATAATTACAACGGTTCCTTGGGATTTCCTTCCAAAACTTCAAAAATTAATTTCGGGTTTCCTGTGATAATATGAAAATATTTTCCCTTACAAATTTTGTTTGACTTTATTTGAATTTTATTATGTTTTAATTTGATATATAAATTGCATGTAGCTTACACTTCCATGCATTTAGAGTTGATTTTACTTATCTTTCAGAGAATTTCATTTCTCATATCATATCATTTCTTATGATTTTGTGATTACGGAATTAGACATTATGGACGTTCTGTTATTCAACTTCCTGAGAAGACGTCTTAATTCCGAAATCCCTTTTTCCTCTTTTTATTTTACTTTTTTTTTTTCCAGAAAACTCGTCTCTGAGTTACTGCCAAGATAAAGTTAGCAATAGTTAAATATACTGTTTATATATTTTTTCGTGACAACATCGTTGAAACTAGGACATTTTAACTTTTCCTTTAAGTTTAAGATAACCACTACCTACTTCTGGGGAAAAGAAAATTGATACGCGCTGAAAAGCACTAAGAAACAGCCGAAGGAGCGGTAAAACCGTATCTAGTAAAATACCAGGGAATTGTTAAATAATATAGCAGATGTATTTTTTCCTTCCTCGTATTACATACACTACTAATGGTTGGTCTATAATTCTCATACATAAATATTTTTTGAAGATGTTTCTGTATACAAGAATGTACTAAAGAATTTATTTGCGAACATCATAGTGAAATATACAGGTTATTTAAGTCAAAATTAAAAGATAAAGATATATAGGTGCTATTTATGAAAAGTAGTGGCGATCATAATTTAAAATATATTCACGTATAGTTTTAAAAATATAGATTTCATGTTATCCAATCGCTATTGTTCCAGTTGTTTACTAATGTGGATGAATAATAATAGTAGTTTGAAAAAAGAATGTGTAACCGGACCACCGTATTGTTATTAGCAAAATTATTAGCAACAACAATAACTTACAATTAGAGCAGGTTGCATATCATTTGTGAATAGGTGAATAGTAATTCCAATAAGCACAATTATTTATATCTACTACACGATCGTTTCTGAAAACAGATAACAACACCACATCTTGCATAAACTATATTTCGTTAACGCGATGAGGAACGTAAAACAAATTATAACAACAGCAAAATAATAACAAATTCGAGGTCGGGTTTAGATTTTTGGTGTCAATACCTCCTTCGAAGGATCGAGATGTTTATGGCCCTTATTGTTACCTTATGGTTTTACAAATGTGTAATGTTCTGATCAAAATTTTCTAGGCAGACGTATTCATTATATTCTCTTGTTGCAGGAAAATGTATGGAAATAAGCGGATCAGAAACAATCGCATCTCCTTTCCTGGGAAAATTTGTGCTTATAGCCGCTACATTTCTTCATGTTCTCATAAATAATTCGAGATGATCAATAATAACATTTAATTCTTTCCAATATATACGAAGTCAGGAGACTGTTTGTCGATCGTCATTGAAATCCACTGCATGACGTCGAACGTTGGTTGTGTACAAAATAAAGAAGAAATGAAAATAATCTAGTAGTCTTACCTGTGTTCTCCATTTGTTATCTAAGGGTACTGAATAATTACTCTATAAAAGTAAATGATAAAGAGTATGAGTTTAGTAAATATAATCGAAGGTAAAGTACTTTAAACTGTGATTTATCGAAACTTTTACAACGTTAAGTGAAAGAAGAACTATTATAATAATGATTAGAATAGTTAGCTATACTTGAGTCCGTTAAAATGGTATAACGAGAATACGAAACAGTTCAATTGTAGTTTACGTGGGAAATAAAAAATTGAAATAAGCATAGATTGAATAGTCTAATGCAGCATACAGCTCTCGTGACGTTCTTTTTCATAAATCATTAAATTCTATGAAATGCTATTCAAATACTGCAAAATAAAAGTAGTATTTCTGTAATTATTTTCGTCATAACACATGTTTATCTCAAACAAATTATTTTTGTTGTAGCAAAAATTTTTAAAAAATTATGAAATACAAAGAGCACACACACTTAATCTGGCCTGACAAATTTAAAACGATTAATAATAAGTGCTAAACTGAAGTATTAATTATCAATTTGGCAATTAAATTACTTAACTGAAATGTTAAATTCACAATCTGCTAAATTGTGGCATAACATATAACAAATGTATATGAAAACAAAGTGAACAAGACATTTACCTTACGTGTGTATTACCATATTCTTTCTTTATATACAATAATATTCCACCTAATATCTTTACGTTTATTAAAAATTAGTAAAAGATCATTTTTAATAAATGTAAAAAAAGAGCTAGAATATAATTATAAACAAAATATATGGTAATACACATATTGTTTACTTTGTTTATATAATGTATTATCCCTATGCACTTCTGAGGAAGGAAACAAAACTTTTAAAGAATTATTATTTGTATATTTTTTCTTTTATTTTCGCATATATATTTATAATAAAGAATTTGGATAAGAATTTTGAGGAGTCTAGCAAACGCAGAATGAATAGGAACATCGAAATAACTACCTAGTGTGTATACAAACATTCTCTTCACGAAATATTTAATCTCGGTTGCAAAAATTGAATTTGGTCTATTGAAAGAACAGATAAAGGTAACCGATCCAGGTTGTAGTAGTAAGTAACTGAAGCAACTATTATTAATATTATCAACATTGCCTATAAGATTATAAATAAATCTGTGTACACTCTTGAACAGTTATAATTATTAACAAAATAGTTGATATCAAAATTTGAGATATTTTCTCATGTCATCAATCAAACCATCATATCTTTCAGATTTATTCTCTCTATTAATTCATGACCAAAGTTCAGTCAAACGTACCATGAATCTTTTAAAGTCAGGATCTGTTTTCCAAGATTATATTAAAATCTGAAACTTATACTTTTATATTACTTATATAACGAATATTATGTTTTGATTCTCTCTGCACTTTTAACGGACTATACCGTAAATTGTATTATAAGTAATAAATACATACATACATACCATATTTATTATATGTAGGAGCCCTTGATAATCTCAATACCCATATTCAAGAACAACAAACACAGATTGCATTGATTTAAGCTTCAGTAGTTTTAGATTTTTTAATGCCCCACCTCAAATTATTAATACTAAAGATGGCCGATTCGATAACGTTAATTGAAATGGCAACCTCAATTTTAAATAATGAATCTTTATGCGTGCAACATATCAATATAATAATGTTGAAACAATTTTGACGATTAAAAGGGAACGATTTTAATCGACCATCTTGACGTAAACGAAATAAAGAACCCAGACAAAATAGCTAAACTGTGATTAATTTAAAAAATCATAAAAGTGGAGAAATTTTACTGCATCCGTGAAGATGTTCGCAATAAAAATATATGTATTTTTACACACTGCTTCTTAAAAGGAATGAATACGGTGATATTTTTCGTATTTAAAGAAAGCAATATTTTACAAATTTAGTTGTTCTTTTGTGTGTATTACTTGTTTATAGTGCTTAGTTTTAATGTTATTAAAGACAAAGAAAGAAACGTTTTTATTTGAAATTTCTTTAAGCTCACAAGCAATAAACTTGTAGTTATGTAGCAAAATATGTATAATAGATAATAAATTTGTAAATAGATTTTAAAATATTTTTCGAGAAGAAATGATTGTAAATGCTCGATTCAATTTTTGTCATATAAAGTAAATAGAAATCAAATACACACTGCTATGTTAATCCATACATATTACAAATTTTAGATATATTGAGAAACTGGTTCGTGTTTCGTTGTAAGTACTCCTCTTGGATTACGAGAAATTATACGGTTAGTTCATTTGAGAAGTAAACATACCTTTAGATGACAATGAAAATATATATCTATTATAATTAGGCACCATAAAGTGGACAAAAGTCGAATCGAGTAAATTAGAGCGATAAACGAGAATATACACGTAGAAATAAAAACAAACAAAACAGCCGAAAAGTCACGGAAATACAAATATTGTGCGATTTGCAATCAAATGTATTTGTAAATTATTGTAATTTACGCTGTAGTTAAATAGTAAGTAAACGAAGAACTATAGAAATAACCAAATATAACAAAGGAGTACAGAAATAGCGAACTTCGGATATAAAGAGACAAAAAGTAACAAATACTTGGTAGTTTAAACTGTTTTAAAAGGCAGAATTTGTAAATTATATAGGATGGAAGTTTGGTGCCTTGGATGTTTTGTTTAAGAAAAAGAAAACACAAAATGTTGAATATATATGAACAAAAATGCATTTGTTGTAACAAATATCTGTACATTTAACAAATAAACATGAATTTTAAATGTTTGCTACTTCTTATTTGCACCTTAGCAAGTGACGAAAGTAACTAACAAGATTTTAAAGTTATAGATACTTTATTGAAACTTGACTACATATAATAATAGGTAGAACCCTACGAAACCTACATTCCACATCAAGAGCAAAATTTAAAAATCTAAAGTCGGTCCCACACATTCGACATTCATTAAATTGCGAACAGATTTGCTGACCGCCGAGTAATGGTGGTCGTTGAAAGCCGAGCACAAATATTTGATGCTCGTAGTTTCCTTACTTACTCTCAATTCACTATTGTTATATGAACTATTACTTACATCCTATATAAAATAAAATTAAAAAAATTTCGATCGATCTTTATTATTCTGAGAGTAACTAATACATATTTCTTACAATCTCTAATTCTACATACGAAAAGATATTTTTATTAATAGAGTTTGTTAAAAAGGTGGATGACGTGTTATCATTAAGTAGTGTAAATCCGATTGACGCTGTCACTTCTCCGAATTTTATTATCCAACGATAAGTTGTCATTGATAAGTTATCATTAAATAATAAAATTCGAAAGAGCGTCAGTTCGATTTACACTACTTAATGATAACATGTCATCCACCCTTTTAACAAACTCTATTTATTAATGTCATAATTAATAAGAAAAACATTGAAATTTATCATCCTCCTTTTTTACAAAACATTCGCTCGCAAGAGGGTTATAGATTTTCAAAGATTTTCAGATCTTTCCAGCGTAGTATATAATCATTATATGTTTCTTGCATAGCGATAACCATCAACGGTTGAACGCTTTAAAATCTACACCAATTAAGGTAAACAAAAGCATTTAGCACTAATTTCATTTTACATATTTACAATATTTTGGCTTTTTTCCACATATTTCGACTATTTTGAATTTACATATTTGAAATTAGTCTACATATTTTTCCCTTTGAAAAATCGCGTTATTTTTATTAAAAATATAGTAGACTGTTACACTTCGTATAACCAAAATAATTCCTTCGTTTTAAATACGCGATTGAATTTTTCTTAATATTTTAGCCAACGTCTGTGTGTTACATTTAGTTGAAGGAAAGTTATTTTAAGATTCATGTTCGCAATTTCGTGCTTTTGACTAGTACGTTTTGCGATCTTGGACCCTTACCGATCGTTCGATCCCCTAGGAGGTAGAAAGGGGCTGAATGTTTTCGTAAACTAACCATTGACACTTTCTAATTCATCGGTCCGTTAGTTAACCCCTCGCACCCTTCAGCAACCTTTAAAAACCAATCGCGCCAATTTTTCGGAAGCCACTTGCATAAAAGCTTCGAAGCCCTACTTTCAAGCTCAGGTACCACGCAGTAAGTTATCCGTATCGTTCTAATGTACCTAACTTCGCTTTTCTTATTATTACTCGACGCCACGTACATATCTGACAAACAAAACGTACTGCCACGCTCTGTCGAAATTTTTATTACATTTGCTTTAGTCATTAACGAGTTAACTAATATTTTTGATATACGTTCTCAAAGAACAGTGTTTGTTTTATTTAGCGATCGAATAAATACATGTTTTGGTTTGGTTTATTTTAACCATTTGCATAGCACTCCTCCAAGTTCACCGTTTACTACAATCCTTTATGCCCGTTTGCACTGTATGTAAAATAAGCATCACTTAACAAAGTCTTCCGTAAAGTTAAGTATGACTTAAAAACGATCTGTGTTGCACCGTAGAAGAGAACGATGTTGCTTAACAAAGTAACACTTGATCTAACAACAATGTTAAAAGTTGGTAACTTCTAGGGAGATTTGAATATTTTATGTTGATTCATTCCGAATATCACCCAAGCGTATATGTTAACCTACATTCGATATTGTATTGTTATTTAGTGAAGTGATATTTATTCTTTGATAAATAAGTACCTGAACTTATTTATGTTGTTTTAATTAATTCTTATGTTGCGGCCCTTTGAAATTATCATGTATGTGGTCCGAGGAAAGAAAGCTTGAGTGTTCGAAAAAAGAAATAAAAACATTTGCATAATCTGTATTTGTTTATTCTTGAAAATAAGTTTGTTTTAAAAATAGAACTAATTACCATTAATTTTTATATTAATTACATTAATATCATTCCACCGAAAAGCCATTCCTTTTATCTAAACGATTGTAAACACAATTTGCCATTGGATGCTACTCGGAACTACATCAGCTGTTGTTAAAACTAGGTTAAGCAATGCTTAAGCCACCGTTTTCGATGACTTAAATTTATGCATAACTTAAGGGCGTTAAGTATTACTTAAAATTCGGTGCAAGCGAAATTCACATTTTAAGTCATTCTTAACTTTAAGCATTACTTAAATTATACAGTGCAAACGGGCATTAATGTCATTGCGTAAGGGAGGTGTCAACCTAGCCGCTCTATCAATCTACTCAGTCATTCTTTATCAACAAATCAAAACCCCTGCAAATTCACCACACACCCTCTTCATTATTAACCACCACACCACACCCGCGTTATTAACAAGATGATTTTCTGGGAAGTTTACACTGTGCACCGATGTTTCGTTAAATATAAAAAAATAAGTATTATTTAAATAGGGATTAATGCTATTTCCAAGAAATGTTTCTACATTTTCTAAGAAATTGTTCATTCCTTTTAAACTTCTAAACGAAATATCATGTTTAATACCGAAAAGCAAAGATTATTTTGTTACGGTTTTTAAGAATAAAAATCGAAAATTAAACGAACAAAGGTAAGTTCTGATTGGTTAAAAATAATTAGGTAGGGGATGTATACATTTCAGTATTTATCAGTTTTTAAATAGGAATTAATATTTTTCAAGAAATTTATGTTTCTACATTTTCTAAGAAATGTTTATTCCTTTTAAACTTCTAAACGAAATATCATGTTCAATACCGAATAGCAAAGATTATTTTGTTACGGTTTCTAAGAATAAAAATCGGGAATTAAACGAATAAAGGTGAGTTCTGATTTGTTAAAAATAATTAGGTAGAGGGTGTATACGCTTCAGCATTTATCATTTAAAAATGCCAGGGATTTAGTAGCCTCCTACATCAAGACTGTTCCAGAATTACTTTTGAAGGAAGAAAAAGTATTCTGCAAAGCGTGTAGTAAATTGGTAAGTTGATAATTTTACAAAACAATGTTATTTATTTATTTAAATCAAATTACATATTTATTTTGCAAATTCTGGTCTGCCATTCAATTGGTTCGAGAACTTACTTTGGATTGCTAAATAAAATTATTTTCATTAACAAAAGCATTTTCCTTTAAGTTCAAAATCATTTTCTTATCTTATATCTAAAACAGTTTCTACTATAATTTTCTTCTTTTATAGATTCCATGGGAAAAAGAATTTCTCAATTACTCAACATCTTTCGACTGACCATCATGTTAGAAAAAATGAGACAACCAAAATTAGTGCAAATGTCTGTAGGTCAGTCACTAGCAGCTTCATCTTCATCTCCATAAAAATCAGAGTGAACAACAAATATTTAATCCGGAATTAACCAACTGCTTTCTGCTAATATCCCACTTTATAAGTTACAAAACCTAAATATTAAAATGTTTTTGCCAAAGCATTGCAGAAATACTGTACCTGACGAAAGTACTGTAAGGAAAATTATGTCACAAATGTATATAAGGACGTAATTAATGAAATCCGGCAAATTGTAAATAACAGTTTGATATATTTTCTAGTACGGCAAATTTATTAGTAGGTTGTATGAATAACAACACTCCTAGTAAATCCTATTTGATTTCGTGTAAACAAATTGAAAAAACTAACCATGTACGAAACTTGAATGAATTTTTTCCTTCCCGACATTGTTTCAACTAATAAAATTGTGCTCATACTTTCCGACGCTCCGCCATACACGATCAAAGCTGGTTAACAGCGTCAACTTTTGTATTCCAATTTAATCACGTGAGGTGGTTAGCACACGGTTTAAACAGAGTGACGGAAAATGTTAGAAATTCGTTTCCTATAGTCAATAGTTTAATTAGTGACGTAAAGAATATATTTTTAAAATCTCCTCTGAGAATTGAGAATTACTCCTTTGTCACTGGAACCCATAATCACAAGATGGGGAACATAATTAAAAGCTGCCAGTTTCTATACAGAAAATGTTGTCGCTATTAAAGAAACTTATATTAAGTTTTGAAGAGGAAAATATTGGTGCAATTTCAAAGTGCAAATCAATTTTAGAAAACAATTCACTACATCGTGAACTTTGCTTCATTAAATGATGATTTTGTTCATAAAACTATTGTTATTCTTGGAACTCAATCACTTCCGTTGCAAGAATTTCTTTATTTAATTGATGAATTTAAAGAAAAACTTCAGAAAGCTCCTGGCAAAATAGAACAATTAATAAATAAAAATTTAATGATCTTTTAAAAAAATAGCGATTTAAATTTGTTGCAACAAGCAAATGGAATTGTCCGTGGCGATTTTGTTGTTGAAACCGATTTCAATCCAGAAGTTGTTAGTGTTTTAAAATATGCACCAATCACATCAGTTGGCGTCGAACAAAGTTTTTCAACGAACAATTCGTATTAACGGATAGGAGACATAATTTAGCTATTGAATATATTGAAAGACATTTGATTGTGAGTTGTTTTTATAGTAAGGAATGTAATGCTTAATGTAGAAATGTAAGTGGTATCTGTTTAATGAAACCTGTTTTAACTTTCTGAGTGTTTGTGTCTTTTCCTTGTTACTTGAAAATATATTCGACATTCTGAAAATATTTTTGGAACATGTTTTACATATTCTGGCCATTTAGGAATATTTTCAACATATTTTGCTCATATTTAAGACATATATGTGTAAATATTTTAGCCCAATTTCGAAAATATTATCCGGTCTCTATTTATAATATTGTATATAAGTGAACCACGGTGCGCCGGCTGGTAAGTGCTGTTTGGTAACAAAAAATAAGTGCAAGTTAGCAATATTTCTTTACTAAGAGTGTCTGTGCAATTTGTTTATTAAATTCCCCACTGAATCCCTTTGCCTTTATCAAGACTCTCAGTTTAAAATCATTGAGGTGTACTTTGTGGTCACCTATTTTAATAAAACTTGCAAAATGTCGTGAAAAAGAAAACGAGTAGTACTTTTATTAAAATATAAAATGAAAATTATTACGAACAGAATAAGTATGACATGAATTTTGTCTACTATGCCGACGAAACAGGCCTCTATTGGAAATCTTTACCATCTTAGTCGTTGATATCTTGAAGAGAATCCGCAGATCCAGGCTACAAGATCAACCAGAAACGTATCATAGTCAACGGTGTGCTTTACTTTTGATAAAGAAATCAAAGAAACCCACGAGCCAAATAGAAGCGGGAATGAATAGGAATTTGTTCATGAAATGATCTGAACAAAATTTCATTCCTGAAGAAAAAGAATTTCAGCACCATTGCGACAAAGAAGATGAAACGCAGACGTTATTTGATTGGCTAAGCAAATCTGAAACTACCCGCAAATTGATATCGCAGCGTATTATTGGCTCTGACTGCTCTACGTAGTTTCTGATTTACTCTGCGAACAATACTATTGAAAAAACTGTACCGAAAACAGTTCATGCGTCGTCTGCTTTTAGGGGATCAAAATTGCGAAAAGACAATTATTTCTATGTATATACAACAAAAAATGGATTGGGGTACCTTCAATGAACCGTGGAATGCAACCATCCGAAGATGAAATACAAATCTGAAATGAACCTGCAAATGAACCTGCCAAAATGTTGGAGGTATTGAGCAGCGTTGGTATTTTCATTGATTGTGATGAAGAGAATGTGAATGAGTGGCTACTTGTGGATAGTGGTGATGCAGGATATCAGAAGCGGACAGACAACGAAATTGTTCAGGACTTATTACACGACAACGATCACACGGAGGATGGTGATACAAATGACGATCCAGATAGAGATGACCATATCGTGCTGAGGCCTTTCGGTCACTGAACCTGGTATTCCGGTGGTTCGAACGGCAAGAAGAATCCAACGAGAACCAGTTATTGCAACTCAAAAGAATTAGAACCTAGCTGCGATAAAGGAGAAGTCACCATTGGAGCAAACCACTATTATGGCTTATTTTGTGCCAAATGCTTTTAGTGTCGTTTATTTTTCACTATATATATATATATATATATATATATATATATATATATATAGTTCAATAAAGATGTTTCTTTTTTAGTAAAAACGTGATTGATTATTTTACACCTTCCTTTTTTTCTTTCGTTTTTAGTGAATTTTGATTATCCGAACCACCCCTGACAACATTAGTTCGGATAATCGACACTCTATTAAAGTGCAATTGTATAATTATTTTGTAATCGAAACCTGGAATTTACATATATTGTCGGCAACCTTGTCACTATCAAGTCTATCAGAAATCAGACAAACTTTGTCATCCAGTAAATTACATTATGATTCGTACATAGTTAAACAGTAGAGGAAAGGAGAAAAAGAAACATAATATGCCTGGATCTACAGTCATATTTCAATAAAAGAAACGAGTATTACTATTCCTATATTTTGCAGCAAATTTTAAGGGGAAAAAATAGAGCGAGAGTTGCAGTGGAAGCGACGATAACAATGATGAAGCTAGATCGCCAAGATCATCTAGACCTAATACCGGACAACCGATAAATTGGTTAACATCTGTGGAAGAAGTTGACCCTGGGCTCAAATTGTCTTTTCTTAAAGAATTTTGTTTGGGGTCCTCTTTTTGTGCCGTATCCAATTAAAATCAAAGTAGAAAGTGTTAGTTACTTGCGCCATCTATGATCAAATAGTTCTAGTTGTGTGTTCTTTATTTTCTGGAATTTTGAGTATGTTTAACCTTCCTATACTCACGCATACGGTCTGTGAGACCGATTCATATAGTATAGATACGTGTTTCATATTTTGACGTGAGTATAGGAAGGTTAAGAAAGTACACTAAAATACTAGAAGGTTCTATAATCATCGCTTCGCCTTTATATAATCAGCGAAACGCTCACTTGACATCATTTGCAAGTTCTGTACTGTACTGTAATATTCAACATTTAAAGTTAATTTACGCGTGTTATATTCGTTCTTTGATATTTATTATTTTGCAAAATATGGAAAAAATGTTTCAGAAGATCGTTAGAACCACTTACCTCCCAAAGTGGCAACAATACAAAGAGGAACAGATTGTGCAGTGGTGAATATCTTAAGTATGGGTTTATTGATTTTTTTTTTTTCAATAAACCGCAATGTGTAATTTGTGAACAGGTCTTATCAAACGAAAGTATTAATACATCAAAGCTATTTCGACATTTAAATAATAGCAAACATCCATGAAAAGTGTCATTAGAATTGTAAATTCTGTCAAAGGAAAAACATTACAGAACTCTATTTTTATAAAAATGTGTGAAGACATGCGTTCTTCTTATGTAAATCTTCTCTATCACACAGAAGACGGGTTGCGAAGGGTAACATATTGAGAAGGATTTTTCAGTTACAAGCAGAAGTTTTGATGTACTTGCAAGATGAGAAATCAGAATATGAAAACCTTTTTTTTTCATTCCTCTTCGCCTTCTTAGGCTAGCTTTTCTTGCAGATCCTTTCGAAGACCTAAGTATTTAGGCCGCGATGTTAATATAATAACAACCACGGACCAAATTTATGGATTTATGAAAAAGATTGACTTATGGGAAACGTCAGTCGAGATTTATTTCAGTGCGTTCAAGAACTCATCAAAGATATAGCTAATTGTAAGTACAATATGACGAAATCTGAGCAAGTTTCTTAGACATGCAAATTACTTGGTGCAATTTAAAACAACAGTTTTGTGGGTATTTTCCAAATGAAATTCAAACCCGTTATTACAATTACATTTTATTAAACGAAGCTCTTAAATGTTTGGTTCCATTTGCAATATCATATTTATGCGAGTACGAAGAGCTAGTGTCTGAGAAACAGGCACATCCGTCGCATTAATATTTTTTACTTATAATTAGTAATTAAGTAACTTATTATTAGACTTCATAGTTTATTTAGGAAAGACAAAAGAGATAAAAATAAACCCCTAAATAAGTGATTAATCTGATTATTGTTTTATGTTGAGAATTCTTTCGGGCCCAGGGTAATATTTACATTTATACCAAATACTAAATATCTTAAATGTTTGTTTGAAAAATAGCATTAATAATTCATAATTAATTAACTTACGAAATTCAATAGCATACGAAAACCTGAAGAAGTGATGCAATACACAAATATCTTCTTCATGTCTAAGAAAAATTTTCTGTTATATATCAAACTTAGAAACTATTTGAATATATATTCAGTTATAGATGGGGGAGAAAAATATTCTTCGAATTAAGCATTCTACATGCATATCCCTCCATAAACATAGTATAGGAAACAGTAACAAATTTCACAGTAACAAATTTCAATAATATCTTTCTGTATATTCTGCTTCGTACTTCCGCAATATGAAACTTACAAATTGTAAAACTAAAACGTATTTTAATATAATAATAATAAAATGTAACTATGTATTTTCACCGCCTACAGCTACAAAACCAAATTTACGATTGGCATCACCTACGACTTAAAATTTTATACTGATTTCTTAAACTAGAAACACTAGATTTTTTGTTTATGTGGTATTATAGAAATTAAGGTATATAAAAATCTATAATATTTTATATATATATTTTATTTTATGTTCTCATATTAAACGAGATAATCGTTTGTGACACATTAAATTAATCATACTATATATTCAGTTGATTTATAGGTAGAAGTCAAACGATTCTTAAATTTCCAAAACAGTTATTAAAACTCTGCAACCTTGGTATTTATTTTTGACACAATTCAACAAAATGTATCAGTTTTTTCGCTACCTAAGAATAACTCCAGTTGGACAGTTAAAACCTGACCGTTTTTTAAATGCTTAAAATTGTGATCAGCGTTTTTATTGAAACTATTTTCCAAAGCAAACATGTAATTCTATTTTGAGTTGTACGTGAAAGGGAATTGTTATGGTTATTCACGAAGCCAGTGGGTGTGTATATTTTTAGATATTTCTATTAGGATAAAATTGATTTTTATTAATGCAATAAATATATATATTTCGTTAATTCCTTTGTATATTTCCTAAATCCAACGTGGTTATTTGTATTTCTCTACGTTTCCCATTATTATTTTTTAACCGAAAGTCCAGTCTTTGTAGATTCTATATTTAGTAAAAGCAGCAGCGGAATCGCACGGTTTTATAAAACAAAAAGAGCTTAACAAATATTGTTGATTCAAGGATCACGTATTTAGCTGTTCACTTTAATTAGTTTTTGTCTACTTTGTTCCAGGACCATCGAGCGTAAAAAGAATAATTCGAACGAAGTTGTGTGATACTATGCAGCACCAAAGTTTTCCAAATATAAATGGAAAATTGGGTTTATTACCTCCTTGCCTACGACAACTATAACGAGATAGAAACAAAGGAATTTAAGAAAAGATAGATCGCTGCACACAAACATGAAAAGATATTCATCCAGAAGAAGAACCACCAGCTGGAAGGAACACTCATGAATCCAAAAGTAATAAATCCATCATGGAGGGGGCAGCTAAGGAAGCGATCCAAATGGAAAAAACAAAATCTAAGAATATCTACCAATGTGGAAATACTTGCACATGCTACCCGGGTTAAATTAGAAATCCCTGGAGAAAGAGATGCAGTCCATGATCCAAAATTTGTGCTGAAATTAATACACAAGTAATACTCGATCTTACATGACTATTAATGCGTTTAGATGAAGTTTAAATGAAAAAGAAAGACACGGTTTAATAATTAGATGCAAATGGAGTTGTGATGGATCCCAACAAGCACAATTCAAAACAACAGTTTTGGAATGATTCAAATTCCGATATAAATATGTTTCGATATTCTTTTCTACCACTTCAGCTAGTTATTCTCGCAAATAACAAGATTATTTGGCAAAATCCAATATCCTGATTGCCACGATAGTGCCGATCCATACCCATAAGATTTGGAGAAGAATCGGCTGACATTATTAATGAAAAAATAAATATCTTTTTAAACATTCTCTACCATTAGGTGATTCTTATTATGATATATTTTCAGAACGTTAACAAATAACGGATATTTTATAAAAAATATACTACTACAAATTATTAATTAGAGAAAGTTTTCCAATCGAATTAAGTCGATTTATAATAATGAAGCCCCAGTTTGCCGCTAGAACAACATGCAAAACTGACATAATGTAAACTATATATAGAATAAATAGCATTTATAATCAAATTAGTCACAACACCGACTTGCAGTTGACATATTTGTTCATATGGCAGACACACATTGTTGCAGAGGTGGAGTACAAGACGAGTAAGCAAGTATTTTGCCCTTGAAAGAAGGAAAAGTATCAATGTCAGTCATAATTAGATTGGCCAAACATTATCAAGTTCAAGTAGGATAATACCTTGGAAGAAGGTGCACACCCCTTGAACTACAAGACTGACCATTTCTCAATATGAATATTTAGATAACAATTTATCAGCCATAATCAAATGAGTTACCCAAATCTGTGGCTAGCTCCTATGCTATTATGATAGTAATCATCATTAAAGATGGTTCCAAAGTACCTACATGAAGGGGGAAGTAGACGATAACATTAACTCATCAACTTTTACTACGTACATATATGTATTTCTCTTTCTTTGTGCTTCTATATATAATTTATATGGGTTACCTGTAAATCTTAATAAAATAATAACATTTATAAACAACAAAGTTATTTTCCTTGTCAAATAATGTATATATGTATATTATTTATTATTACTTATTACTTCTAGTGAGAATATCTATTGTAAGATGGCGAAGAGGAGTCTTAGAAAAGCTACCTTAATAATTATTCATATTTTTTTAATTCAATACAATAATGCATGCGTATGTATGTTGTGAAGAAACACACGCAATTTTAAACGCATTTCGAGCTAAAATAATAAAGCGGTTACTATTGTAATGAGTAATGACACATGTAATTTTAAACCAATGAATTTTCTTAGAAAAAATGGAGGATCATCACTCGTTCCAAGGATATGGAAACAACTTTCTAATATTATATAATTCTGTCCGTTTGTTTATAATTACCAATTCCGCGTGGCAGAACCATCATTTATAATTTAAACAAAATTATATTATACAGGGTTCGAGAATAATCCGTCGGTACATGCTACAAAAGCTCCAAAAAAGAATTTCTGGATAAAATACTTTATTGAACTAATAGCAAGTGAACATTGGTGGAATATAGTTGATTCGCGGCCAAGCCAATTTTTGGTGTACAAAAGAAAATAGAATTGGCTTCTCTGAAAGGAGTAAGATTATTAAAAATATCGTAAAAACGGACACAGAAAAATGGTACACACCGGAATTACAACAAAAACAGAAAATTTTAATCATAATGGACCCCATCATTAAAGCAGATAGTACAAATGAACGCAGAGAGTTATACAATAAATATAAGAACGAATATATATTGCCAACTTTATAGAGAGCAACTTGGAGTATAACAAATAATGAATAAGGTTTGCTAAAAGAGTAGATGACGTGTTATCATTAAGTAATGTAAACCGGACTCGACGAATTTTATTATTCAATGAAAACTTATCAATTTTGTTGGAGAAATTGGATGTGTACGGAGTCAAGGGAGTTCCTCTGTAGTAAGTGAAGTCATATCTATAAAATAGATCTCAGCTGGTGGAATGGAATGGTGAAAAGTCAACTACTAAATCCATAGAAGTAGGAATGCCAGGGCTCCACATTGGGTCCTCTCCTATTTATAACTTATATCAGTTTTCTACCCACAGACATCAAGGCCGAGAGAGTGAATTTATACGCAGATAACACGTCTATTGTAGTCTCGTCTAAGGATCACAGGAAGACGGCAGAAAAAGCGCAAATTGCGTTGATGGAGGCTGGGTTCGCTAGCAATCATCTCAAACTTAACACCAATAGAACGGCCAACTTATATTTGACAACAAAACATATGTCAAATCTGCAAACAAAACAGTTTGTTGGTCTGTATACAGACAGCAATTTCTGGTGAGCTTCCCATGTGCAAAATTTATTGGCCAAGTTGACGTCGGCGCTGTACGTCAACAGAAGGGTCATTCAGCTATGTACGTATCAGGCGGCTCTAACTGCATACTACGCCCACTTCAGGTTCAGAGCCTCATACGGGATCCTGGTGTGGGGGATGTATTGAATGTGCAGCATTACTTTCCTACACAACTTCGCCATTTTTTTATATAATTTTCAATTTTCGTATTTTCATCAAAGTTATCCTGATTAAAGAGCCCTTGGTCCCAATTAATGGAGTCCTTCTGTTGACTTTTAGAAGACTGACCAATTTCATTACAATGTCTCCAACACTCTGTTAGGGTTGTTGAAGGTACATAGATAGAGGAGGGGAGAGCGAAAGGGCAGAAAGATTATTTTTATATTTTTTAGCTTTAGTTGTTTGAGATATGAACCAACATTATCCAGAAAAAGCAAAATTTTTGGTTTCTGAAATTCTGAAATTTTTATTGGAGACAAACAAAAGACAAACTTTTAAGCGGTACATGTTTCAATACCCGTGGTCGCGCAGTTTGTCCGATGATCAAAAGCTTTTTTCCGCCAATCATATTGACACAAAATAATATGGTTAACTTTCTTTTGACATTTATCCCTTCTACGCATTTTTCACTTTTAATTGTCAAGGCTTTATCTGAGAAAGCCCTGAAATACAAACCACCCTTATCTGCATTATAGGTGTCGTCTGGCTTATATCGCAATAGCATTCCTGTCAACATTCCTAAAAATCGGGCAGCACGTTTTTGATTGGCGTTTGTCAGTCAGCTGACTTTCCCCATGTCCCCATGCGATCAAATGCACCAAAGTTCCGAAAGTTTAAACCGTTTTGGTTTTTATTAGCTGGCCTGAAATCGGAATGGCCTGGAATCATTAAAACTAAATTTTGTCTATTTGAGCAGCGTCACCTTTTAATTTCATGGATTTTTTATCTAAATTTCGTTCTGATTGCCATTACCTGTGAATGTTTTCCTTCCGTTTCGCAATTTTCTGGTCTGAAGTTATATTGAATCTAAAATTATCTACAAAAATTGCTACGCACTAAGCACTACATTTGGATTCATAGGGGAATTCCATGCGATAGTCGGCAAAAAGGCGCGGTTGTGGTGATTTTGTTATGGAGTTTTAATCTACTTTTGTCCATTTTTGGAGATTCATGTCCGTTGTTGGGAATGTATTGAACGTGTTAGGAGTATTTTTGCTATTGGCTTCCATCCGATAGAGCGTACGCCAATGAGAATGTATCTTACGCAGGGATTATGCCCAAAATTTTTGAAAAAGAAAAGTTGTCCGGTAATGAGAGCTGTTCGATAAGAGGAATTTTACTGTACTTGAAGTCGTATATTAAAGTTGATGTTGAATTTGTGTCCGTCACGGACGAAAAAATAGTGATAATAGTCGATTTTTTTATGAGGAGTGATCATAGTGCCTTCGTAATGCTCAAGACAACAGAATAGAAATCATGATGTGTTTCAATCTTTGCAAATTTGAGTTATAATAGAGATATACGAATATAAAATAGTTTAAATTTTAATCTTTTGCAATGATTTACTAGTAAGGAAGAAGAACTAGGCACGCCAGTTTGCTTATCGACACGTATAGGTAATGGTACAGTAACGAATACAAATCAAACAATTGAATTATGTAATTGGTAATAGCGCAATATACTTATTTATGCTTACGTAGTAGTAATAAACTGTTCAGTTATTATGTATGTAACCTTGAGCGCTGAAACACATGATGATGAAATGATGTAAATTGCTTAGAGACTTACAAAGATTTTAGATATTTACGAATATACCAATGCAATCGAGAACTTGAACAGTCGGAAATACAAAGATAAGATTGTATTGGATGCCTTAGGCAAGATTACTAATATTATTAATAATATTATGAAATGTAATATGGGAAAACATTATTTATATGTCAAATTAAAAATATGTATTTCAAAAAGGTATATATATTATCTCTGAAGTTCATCCAAGAAAGAAAATATATTTACATATTTGCCAAAATGACAAATAAGTGCAGATACTCACGAAAGTCTATATGCAGCACTAGAAGTTCCTAATAATAATAATAATAATAATAATAATAATAATAATAATGTTTATCTTTCAAACAGCTACAACAACCCAATTACAGGAAAAACAAAACAAGAATAGAAACAACTCAAACTAATCAGTTATCGAAAATAGAAAACATGAATAAAAATCAACAACTTAAACCTAATGCAGAAGTATACCATAACCAATAGCGAGTTACATATACACACACTAAATAAAACTAATGATAAGAACAATATAGACAATAATAAATGGAGATGGTAACGTGCCATAATTGTAGGATGTATGGCAGTGGTTGTAGCTACATTGTAACTAACTAATGTGTTTTAGCGGTCTGTGGAGTCTGTGGACGTGGCACATAGCAGGATGGCCGAATGTAGGATACATTTACATCATCAAAACAATCATAACTGGGGAATCACCAAGATGTCAGAAGAGCGTTGGCCAGATGTAAGGTGAAAGAGAGGGGATAAGCAGGACATGTATCGAAGGGGCGGGCGGGAGATTATGTATTGTATTGTATCACGAATTGTAAGACAGTAAAGTTGTGATATTTTCCTACATAATACACAATAGAATGGTGCACTTAATTTGTATTCAGTTTACCAACAAAAATATCGCCTTAGTAAAGGTCAGCGTTTTTACACATATTGCACAAAGGTGCCTGCACCAAAGCATTAGATTGGAGGATACCTATATTAAACGTAACCGAATGTTTGGCCGAAAGACGTGGGACGTTAAAATTTACGTTAGATAGCAATGTAAGACAATCAACGATATTGGATATAATTTTATACAAAAATTTAGCGCTACCAATTTACCTTCTGATAATGAGCGAATCAAAACTATGTTCGCTTAATAACTCGTCATATGAGCAATAGCGTATAGGGTAAGCACCAGTAATTTTAGAAGTTAAGAATTTCAGGAACCGTCGTTGAACTTGTTCAACACAAAACTATTAAGACAAGTACAACGGATACCAAACGACAGATCTATACTCTAATTTACTTACGACAAATGCATACTATAGCGTTCGCAATACGGCAACATCATTAAAATACTTAGAGGTTCAGATAATAATGCCTAAAAGTCTAGAGGCCTGACTACAAATGAATTCAATATGTTCCGCAAACGACCAGTTGCATATTTAATACCAAGATCTTTAACACTGTCTGCAGAGTACACGGTCCTCCATCACATATAACCTTACAACAGGATTTAATTTTCGGCAAAATCTCACAGTGAGGTATTCGTCAAAATTGAGTTTAAGTTTGTTGAGTTCCGACCATCCAACTAGAGAATTAATGGCTTCTTGCAATCTATCAGCATCAGCTAGCTTTTCTTTTGACGTCATCACCATATACAAATGAATGGCAAGGTAAAGAAGATAGAAAGTCATTAGTAAACAAGACGAATAACAGCGGTACAAAATTCGAGCCCTGAGGAACGCCAGAAATTGAATAGAAATCGTAGGACCTCGTTATAAAAACGTAGTTGCATCTGTATGTAGGGTATGACGACATTAAGTTAACCAAGAAAGGTGCAAAACCAAATGCATCTAATTTCTTTAACGAAAGTTGCTGTTTTATCGAATCAAATTCCATAGAAAAGTCTGTGTAAATAACATCAACTTGATCTCGATCATCAATATCTTCGCTAATAAACTGGGAAAATGTTGCAAGATAATGGTAATGGTGGAGCGACCAGGATTATAGAGTCGACTATAGAGTAGATAGTTTGAACGGCGATACTATTTAGTAATATGAAGGAATTCTTAGCCGTCTATATTTAACAAAATATAGACCGCTAGGAATTCCTTCCCCAAAACAATAGTTGAGCATGAAAAATATAGTGTCACGAATATTTTGTAATACAATAATGATGTTCTTTAATACTATAATTACCGCAATTTTTCAGCAGAAGAGTGCGATTATGAAGATAGTATGTGTACCTCAAACAAGCAATATATTTCATATTAATGCTATTAATGCAATAGCAATTATAATGGAATGGGCTGAACAAATTGAACTTATTCCATATAATTACTTTAGATAATGTTTATGGAAAGGCTCCCTTTATTTAATATTGGCTCAAAAAGGAGGAGCAAAAAATTACTTCACACTTACAATAGTTACAATAAATGCTCGCTATTCTTCAACAACGATTTGTTTTGACGACTATCATGAAGTAATTTTCCGTTTTCGTATACGCTGTTTTAACTAATCGCATCAGTGTTCTATTCGATTTAAATCTGGCGACTGAGGGGCGGTTCTGGCTCGACAAATGTTTTGCATCGCATGCCTGTTGAATCTGATCTAATTGAAAATTGAAAATGTATTTTAATCAGTCAGAAAAGTTAAAGTGTGGTACACTGAGTCAAAGAACAACCTAGTGTTAAACATAATCAATCAGTTCGTTTGGGTTGTAGGGGCAACTAGGATGAGAGCCTTTAAGTATAGTACATGGATTGCTATAAGCATGTTTATATTTTCAAAAGAAATCTGCCACAAATTACATCTTAGAGGCTATAGAATTTATTTAAAATAACGAATTTTCCCATCACTACTTGCTTTGGTCAAAGCGTTCTGTTTGTATGTTTGTACGTGTGTGTGCGCCTGCGTATTACGAAGCTTTGGTACAAATATAATAAATAAACCCTATAATTATTCCACTCCTGATACTGCATTCGTCTTATTCTCTCGCAGTTTACTTTTCACTTCTACCGCGTGTGAGCTGCACGCATAATTTTTTTATTATGCGTCCTTAATTACTACATTTACCTCTCTGTACCTACATGCAGTAATTTTTATTTATCGATGCCGAATTCCCTACTGGTGTCCTGAATTTTTTAGTTGTTTTTAGGAGTACTTGCATTTGTATTTTAGATAATGCAAATATTTTGATATCATCCATATGGAGTTGATAGTTTATCGTATGTTGTTCTGTATCTTGATGTTTAATTTGAAATTCATAAGTTTTACTGTTTTGGGGGTTGGGGGAGGGTTGAGATATATGCATAATCATAAAGCACAAAGAGAACCCCTCTAAAGTATAGTTGTATGTGGTTTTGATTAAGCGACGTTGCACCTACTATTTCGCTTTATCGTGCCAAAATCAGTGAAAACTGATTCTTGCTCGAAAGAGTGTTGTACGTTTGTATGTTAATGTTGGACACTACGCGCTTAAAGTGAGCCGTTTTACGGACAATAAAATATTTTGCAACATGTGTCTTTTAAGAGAGCTCGACCGCCGTTAGAGGCGGCTTTATATGCCAACATATCTAGCTCACAAGTCTCTTAATGCTTTATTTAACACTGTTGCCTCACATATCTTTCGTGATGCTCATCTTGGGTGATTCATGAGCCTGACTCCACCTAATCCCGCACCCCGAGGTTTGCACCAGGCGATACAACACCGTAGCTTATTGAGAGATATATATTATTATTATTATATTTTTTGGACCTAAAGTAGCACATAGAGATAAGTGCTATTGCCAACAACCTCGCAGTATAATTAACCTTCGTGTGCACGTAACAACGCCGACGAAAAGGAAAGTGAAAAACGCCGTATGGTCGTAAAGTCGTAACGTCTTAACGTCGTCACAAACAGCGTTGTGATAACTAAGGTTTGACAAAAAAGTGGATGACGTGTTATCATTAAATAGTGTAAACCGGACTGACGCCCTTACTTTTCCGAATTTTATGTCCCGTCTTGCACGTAAGTGGAGTCAAAGTTGGGTTTCCACTTCTTGATGATAACACGTCACCCAGCCTTTTATCAAACCTTATTGATAACCAACGTTCAAAAAAGACCCAGAAAATGCAATATTAATGTCAGATATTACTTGGCGTACTATTGATGTCCCCAAGTTCTGGGCATTAATATTCATTCACGAAGATTTAGACAAAGTGACACCCCATTCGACGAGGGAAGAACGAAAACTTCAAAAGAAGTGTATTCATTTTAATCTCTTCATTCAAATTGACTTGTTATCAATTACATTCGACTAATTCATTGTTTTATGAGTTTTCCGAATCACATCGAGAAATTTTGCCCTCTATTATGAACATCAATTAAAAATTGAAGATAGTAAAAAGTGAATCTAAAAAGAATAGTATAAGATTTACGTGAAAACGTACAATTTTATTTTTGGAGGATATGAATGAAATGTCGCAAATATAATAAAGTAAGTCAAATTACTTCAAATAGCTAACCGTGATCTCAATGTTTATCAATACCCATCTTTCGGGTAATTTGCAAATTTGCGAATGGCTTCCTAAAATTTGTTTAGTTTAGCGTGCTAGTATAGACAAATATTGTAATTGTAAAGTAAATTTTGAAAAGTGATATATAAACCTTACAGTTTTGTACGATACGATTATTCTCATCATTCTCGTCAGTCTCTAGTCAAATGAAACTGTTTCTTGTTTACCTTAAACAAAATGGTTGTTTGGACAATATTTTTCATTTTCTTTGTTCTTTTTCCGTTGATAAATCTGTCATACTTCACCTGAGATAAAATTGTGATCGTCGAAAAAAATTCATTCATCTAATTTAAAATTTCACACCGTCTCAGTATAAAAGATTCTAGAATTCTCTGAATGGGAGATTTTTAGTTTTACGTAGTGAATTCACTTTTTGTACTATTTATAACTTATTGCAATAGGAATGATTGCAATACATTTAAAATATTCGAGAAAAACTAGATTAGATATTTTTATCATTTTAAACATCCGCAAATATAAATTGTTTATCATTGACGTCAGCATCTTACACCAGAATGACATCATCTGTACACCAAAATCTGCAAAAATAATTGCAAATCGATTTATAGATAAAACTAATTTAAAAATAAGGCTATAAATGCGCTATAAAATATCGAGATAGGTATTCCAGATCTGAGAACACTCAAAACGATATCAAAATTACACCGTCTATTGTTAAAACAGTTTATAATTTATTCTTTTGTTGTATTAAACGGATTAGTACTCGAGTTAATTCACAATATTTAGTATACAGCTGGTATGCATGTTCATCTGAATACGAGAACGTGACCTAAACAGTTACCCATTTTTTATGAACAATGCAGTGTAATCTGTCAGTTTATGTGTATTTAGTGATCTCAAAGACTTAAAGACATTGTAATAAGCAATATTATATGAATACTTTTTGCTATACATCTATATTTCTAATTTCTTAGTATCCATAATTGTTCTTTTATTTCTACTAGTATGTTTAAAAATTAATATTCATTTGGTGTTATATTTCCATGTTATATTTGTTATATGTATCGTATATGTACTACATTTAAAATTATTTCATGTTTTGACTTTTGTAAATGCTTATATGTATTGTGTTTTAAACCCTAGCGGCAATTCTTGTGTTTAGTCAATTTCTAGCGTAAATTTTAGCGTCCGTTCAGACGTAGGAGCATACGCTGTCCTTCAACCGTACGGGCACGGAAGATGTCCAATATCACCGTCAATAAAATGCACTTCGATCGGCCGCGGTACTCTTCTGGAAAGATCCGCTCATCGAGCGTCGATGGAAATATTGTAAGCCATCGCGTAACCCGCTGTTCGAAGGATCGTTCAATCAGTCAGATGAACGTTCTATGACTTCGTCGCTATTCTGGTGAGGCAAGTACACGGATAGATGTAAGCAAGCTAAAAGGGACTGCGAGCGGGATACAATATCACTCGAACGTCGACTTGAACTGAAACTGCCTCCCGTCGACTGTTCGCCGTTTACATCCGAGCTTCGTACGTGGACACCGCATACGTAGTTTTTAACGTCTCCTTAACGAGAGACACGGCGATCCGTTCGGTCTTCATTATCTGATTGTGAATTTAAACACTTAGGGCAAATGTGCATTAACGTCTCCAATTCAAGAGATTCTTACGGGCCCGCTCGTCAAGAAACCGCCGTCGCGTCGTTTCACCTTATCCGCGCTCAGGCGCGAAACGCCTGTGACTAGAGTATTTAAAACGCAAAGAAAAAATATTTCAATGGAACGTATTTTAAAACGTTTAGCCATAAATGTGTTTTAATTTCTCCGAAGCGAGAACTATCCGATTTTTCAGATTCAAGTAACAGACCGTCGTTCACCGTCCGACTTAAAAGCAAGATGCATGCGTGAAGTCAAATGGCCTAAACTCAGTACACCCTAAGGACGTGATACACATTATAAGCGTAATTTACGATACATTTTTTTATTCAACAAATTTGACCTTGAAATAACGCTCATACACAGGAATACGTATTTTTGTAATCGTTTTTATGTTGTGAATGTGTCAATCTTATCTGTCTGAAGAAATGTTTTTTATTGTAAATATATCAATCTTATATGTCTAAATAAACCGGCATAAAAACAGAAAAACCTATTATTCTTTATATCCACACACAAGCGGGAAACCGCTTGGTACTTTCTCCAAACCAGGACACCGTACCAAGTGAATTAATATAATTAGAATTTTGTGAAAAAGGATATCAAATATAACATACCTTTGTATTAAAAAAAAAGTATGCGGCAATGCAGTTAATAGAGCTTACATAGTGAATTATAATTTTAAAGACACTAATTTTATTTGAAATGATTTGTATTTCTGATTTTTAATTTAAGAATGTAGTACCTCATTTCAAAATATAATAAGGAGAAACTAAGAAAATGTTTCTTCTTCGCCGAATATATATCGAAGTTCAAAGTTAAACTAAAAACAACAAATACCAACATCAATAATTACGTTTCAACAAATAATAGAAATAAAAAAGGAATTATTAACTGTTGTGAGATTCCTTTTAAATCGAAAGGTCTCATACAGTAGAAACTTTATTATCCATGAGGACTGATTTACAGGTTACTAGTCGGCGTACCAGTTGAAATTACCGGTCACTAGATGCCCACAACCAGCACAGCTTCAAGCCAGTCACCCGGGAAACTATCGTGCCACAAACACATCACTAGCCAGCAGCTCCAATGGAACACTATTTTTTGTTTATCTGGCACCCTAGTTTCCCACTACATCCAACTACCTACCAACATCCATTACACGCTTTCATGTTAGTTTGTACGAACGCTTGGTATACTTATAACTAAAGGCCGGATAATATGCCGTTTGCATAAATTTGCATATTTGCATAATATATGCATTTTGTATATTATTTGCATATTTTGTAGTAATTCAGCATATTTGAAGTATCCGAGTTTTATTTATTTATTGGATGTAATTTATTATAGGATAGGCATTACTAAAAATATGTCGTGGTTGTAACAAACAAAGAGTTAAACACCCCTCTTTAAATTAAAAATAGCATTCTATGAAGCCTCTTCTCGATACTTTTCCGATAAGCGCTTCCAAAAATTTATTAATGCTGCTCCCATACATCTAGACCGCGACAGAATTCAAAGAAAAGCTAATTCCCTGAAACTTTTAAATAAATACAAAAATACATTTTACCAGAAAATTAGGAGCACAGGTGTTTCTTTGTTATTCGGAGAAATTTATTCCCATATTCGAAAGCAATCTTATTTATTTTAAACGTCATTTTACGTTGGTTTTTCGAAGTGTAAACTTGTGGCTTGTTATTAATTATAATAGCAAAAACGCCGAAAATAGCTACTGTGCCTGGATGGATTGTACCTTATTCAGAATTGAGAATTGATGGAGAAAAGGTATTTTGCGTAGCATACAGCAAGATTGTAAGTAAAATTTAAGTTTATTTCCTCTTAATAATCTATAGTTTTTAAACGATGTTTAACACAATCACCAATACAACGCTTCGACAAATAATTTTATTTTAAAATTTTATTTTAAAATGAGTAAAACCAGATGAATATTTCATGCGTATTTTTCGCATATCATCGGCACAATACGGAATATCTGATATTCCGCATTCTGCTGATGATTTTTAAATAAAAATCATTTTAAAATAAAATTATTTGTCGAAGCGTTGTGTTGGTTATTTTATTAAATGTCGTTTATTCCAATTGTTTCGCAAACTCTTTACACATTAGTTTTTTATTACTCCTTTATCTTTTACTAACACTTATTTTATAAGAAAACAACTGATGATGTAATATTTTTTATGCAGATTACAAGTGAGAGAAAGTTTCCAGTCGACCAGCATATTAAAACTCCATCTCATGCTGCAAAACTATCAAGGATGAAATTGGCGAAGAAGGGTCAGCACACATTACCGCAATGTTTGCCACCAACCTCCAAAAAACCGGAACAAGAACAATTTAATGAAGATTTGTGCCTAATGTTTGTGTCGGCAGATATTCCACTACATAAAATAAACAATTTAATTTAATATGCCGTTTGCATAAATTTGCATATTTGCATAATATATGCATTTTGTATATTATTTGCATATTTTGTAGTAATTCAGCATATTTGAAGTATCCGAGTTTTATTTATTTATTGGATGTAATTTATTATAGGATAGGTATTACTAAAAATATGTCGTGGTTGTAACAAACAAAGAGTTAAACACCCCTCTTTAAATTAAAATAGCATTCTATGAAGCCTCTTCTCGATACTTTTCCGATAAGCGCTTCCAAAAATTTATTAATGCTGCTCCCATACATCTAGACCGCAACAGAATTCAAAGAAAAGCTAATTCCCTGAAACTTCTAAATAAATACAAAAATACATTTTACCAGAAAATTAGGAGCACAGGTGTTTCTTTGTTATTCGGAGAAATTTATTCCCATATTCGAAACCAATCTTGTTTATTTTAAACGTCATTTTACTTCGGTTTTTCGAAGTGTAAACTTGTGGGTTGTTATTAATTATAATAGCAAAAAGGCCGAAAATAGCGACTGTGTCGGGATGGATTGCACCTTATTCAGAATTGCGTATGGATGGAGAAAAAGTATTTTGCGTAGCATGCAGCAAGATTGTAAGTAAAATTTAAGTTTATTTCCTCTTATTAATCTATAGTTTTTAAACGATGTTTAACAAAATCACCAATACAACGCTTCGACAAATAATTTTATTTTAAAATGAGTAAAATGAGATGTATATTTCACGCGTATTTTTCGCATATCATCAGCACAATACGGAATATCTGATATTCCGTATTGTGCTGATGATTTTTAAATAAAAATCATTTTAAAATAAAATTATTTATCGAAGCGTTGTGTTGGTTATTTTATTAAATGTCGTTTATTCCGATTGCTTCGCAAATTCTTTACACATTAGTTTTTTATTACTCCTTTATCTTTTACTAACACTTATTTTATAAGAAAGCAACTGATGATGTGATATTTTTTATACAGGTTACAAGTGAGAGAAAGTTTCAAGTCGACCAGCATATTAAAACTCCATCTCATGCTGCAAAACTATCAAAGATGAAATTGGCGAGGAAGGGTCAGCAAACATTAAAACCAACTTCCAAAAAATCGGAACAGGAACAATTTAATGAAGATTTGTGCCTAATGTTTGTGTCGGCAGATATTCCACTACATAAAATAAACAATTTAAATGTCAAGTTATTTTTGCAAAAGTACACCAGCAAATATAATATTCCCGACGAGAGCACCTTAAGAAAAAATTATATTCACCGTATCTATGCAGAAACATTGAGTAGCATTAAGAAGGCTGTGTCAAACAATTACCGTTACATATGTGCAGATGAAACTATTGATAGTGTGGGCCGATACATAGTTCATTTAATGATAGGTATCCTTAACGTATCAGTTCCAGCAAAACCTTATTTAATTTCATCCAAACAGTTGGAAAAGGCAAATAATTTGACAATAACAAGGTTTATACAGGAAGAACTGGCAACCTTTTTCTTACCGGAATCGATTCCAACAGAAAAAATTCTATTGTTTTTAACGGATGCCGCACCATACATGGTGAAGGCAGCTTGCAACTTGAAAATCTTTTACCCAAATTTAATTCACACAACTTGCTTGGCGCACGGACTAAATCGTGTTGCAGAAGAAGTAAGAAACCATTTTCCCTTGGTAAATACTTTAATTAGTAGTGTTAAGAAAGTGTTTTTAAAGGCTCCATTAAGAGTTCAGTTTTACAAACAACATCTACCCGGTATTCCGCGTCCTCCTCAACCAGTAGTCACACGATGGGGAACGTGGTTGGAAGCTGCCATTTTTCATGCAAATCATTATGAAGAAATAAAGACAATTATTATGGATCTTGATAGCGATACACTATCTGTACTAGACGCCCAAAAGGTGTATTCGAGTAAAGAACTACCCCAACAGTTGGCGTTTATTAAAGCCAACTACAGTTTTATTTCCACTTCTATGTATATTGCGATTGGAGAAACAATTTATGTCGCTAATTGAGAGCGTTGAAATAATAAACAAATTTGAAAAGTTATGTTTTGATGTTAAAGGAAGGGTGGGAAAATCCGTGTATGAAAAATTTAATTTAGGATATTTCTAATTTGCAATATGCTTCTATAACAAGCGTGGACGTAGAACGAACCTTTTCAATATATACATAAATACATGTTATCAGACAAGCGCCACAATTTTTCTATTGAAAACTTTGAGAAACATGTAATTGTAAATTGTTTTCATAGTTAATTATGTTGTAAAATGTTATAAATAAACTTGTAGTAAACATAATAGAATATTTTTTTTTCTATAGTATTGTATTTTCTAGCATTACTACTAATTTTTTATCTGCATATTTTTCATAAGAAAGTGCATATTTAAGCCAAAACATCTACATATTTATGCGCATATTTCCACTTTTTTGGCATATAATGCGGCCTCTACTTATAACCCACAAACAATGCTAAGCATTCCTCTACCATATACGCCCGTTGTTTATCAAAAGATTTAGGGAAGTTCTTCAAAGTTGTAACCTCTGCGGTTAACGAATTTATCCCCGCATAAAATTAGGTAGATCTCTCTTGCCTGATAAACGTACAACACCTTCAGAAGCATACACAAGTTCACTCAGTCCTCGAATCTAATCTTCTTCTCTAGGTTCTAAACTTACTTGGTCAAAATCTTTCATAAGTCTACTGAGCACAGTAGTTAATGATGACGTTGATGGCGTTAGTTGATCATCGATATAAAAAATGTTGTATATAAAATTTTTAGGAAAACAATCACTAATTTTAGAGGAAAACTGGCTGATATCAGCTTCTATCTGCACCACAATAGCATCTGTAAGTTTCGTTGAGTTGTAGCTGGATGTCGTGTGTTTAAAAACCTCTACATTTCTACTTTGCTTATCATGAACCCATTAAAATATTTCATTCTTGTAATAGTGTGTTGCCCCTGAAAATTGAATATTTTTATTAATTGCGCAAAAATAAGCAGAAAAGGCTTAATATCCATGAATAACTACATTAGTTTCCCTACATGTTACATATAAAAAAAAAACTTAAATCTAATGGAAAAAAATAACTACATATCAACAAAGATAAATAGAAATCACTTAGACACTACACGAAAATAATTCGTGACTTTTGCCTACCTGGTTTGTATGCGACGGTTTAGACTTTAGAGTGTGTCGTTTCAAGTTGCAGTTGAAATGAATGTTGCACCGTTTACACTAAAGGATATACCAAAAAAGGTTTAAAGATAAAAAGCTTTGCGGTCTACGTATTATTTGGAATTGGCGGAAATTAGAAAAAGTAAGCGTCATAATGGAGGAACTGATTTTGTTTATCAGTTATCAGTCTTCACTGCTGTGATTCGATGATATGAGTTACATCATGGAAGCAGCAAATGTTAAGGAATATGAAATGTACAGTAATTCAGCAAGTAATCATAATAACAATTTATTGTAGGTAAGTGTTCTAGTGATCGCTGTCGGAGGTTTTCAAACTACTTTAGCCATTTTGAAGGTCTTATAAACGATGGAGAACTAAAAATTCCCTATCCATTTACTATACTTCAATTACAGGATAAAATGTTCTTACCGCCAATACGGAACAAGGTTTTCGTAATAAAATTTTGTTCTTCTTGGGTGGTAAACAAAACTTTAACCTGTTTCATTGGAAAAAGCGAATAATAGGTATATATACATATAAAAATGCGGGTGATTCTAGGCTGCAATTATTAGTGCCACAACAGTGTATTTATATCACTTAGTGCGGTGCAACAATTCAATGATAAAACTGGGGGAAATTTAATTTTCTAGAAGTTTGCCGAAACTCCTACAATTACAAAATTTAGATTCTGACTCCAGTTGTTTTTCAAAATGCTGCAACGCTGTTGGTTCAGACGTGGAATTTCCGTATAAATTCCTTAAGCATGTACCATAGGAAAATTAGCTAAGGCTCTTTTTACCATTGAAGATCAATTTGGAAAGATGTTTCATGGTAATAATCGAATTCTAGGCCTATAACAAATCTGAAATTTAAAAAAATAGCATCCATGCAATTTGGATGAGAAACTTCCTCCAGCTATTATATCCCTTTTTACACTTGCCTGAAAATATACAATCAACATATTTCTATTATTAATATGACAAAAATAGTATTCACATTGTTTAGAAAATAAATATAAATTCTCACAAATTTGTTTTGAAAATTAAAATTTAGTCTATTATAATTTAAAATTCGTACAACTATCTAAATCTTGTTTAATATTTATTTCTTGATTTACATTGTGGTATAAATAAGAAATTACTTAAGAAAAGGAATTTAATTAAATACTTCTTTGACATTATATAGTCTCATTAAATATCAATATCTAATTTCTCATTGTATAATTGTGTGCATATATTGCAATTTTCAAGTTCTATAGATGATAATTTGATAATTCATTGAATCCGAATGCTATATTTGGTTTATATGTATGCGTATTCATATTATAAAATGAGTAAATTGTGCGGTCCTGTTGCAATTTCTTGAAATATTATGTTAAATAATAATTCATATTACACTGAACTGTGTTTCTTGCATAGTAGATGTTGTAATTGCAGTTCACGAACCAGATAAGTCGTATATATTAAAAAATACTATCCACATGCGATGTGCTACGTCACTTAAATTATTTGTATGAAATCATATTATGCAAATTTGCGATAATTTAATTCTGTAGGTATGACTTTTTTACATGTATTTATGTGTAGCTACTATGAATATCGATTAAAGAGAAACTAAAAACAGGGTTTATTAACAATGAGAGAAAAAATGAGAACGAGTACAAATTCTGAATTAACGGAATCGATGTTTTGGCTTAATATCTGTAGCAGTAGAATATCTGTAATACTAAAGTTTCACGTAATATAGAAACATATGTCTTCCAAACAAAGGTTTAGCAACTCGTCTCGGCTTAGCTCCTCATAAATCAGTTTGACGTCTTCAAGAACTTCTTTAGAAAATTTAGCACTAATTGAATTTTATTTATCCTAGTTCGTGTAGGTAGATCTTAAAGCGTTCAATTGTACCGTTGATAGTTATCGATTTGCAAAAAACATATAATCCGGTCTCTGCTTATAAGCATAAGAAATAAAAATAAACTTAAAAATCAGCACTACATACAAGAAGCCGTGTTTTCAAGCGAGGAAATTATGTCCTTTTTGTACATCTACTGACTCTACACTGCCGTGCTTTTTACTTTTGAAGTAAACACGACAATGCTTCTAACAGAACATAAACACTTTCTAATAATATAGGTTAGTGTATTAGAGGAATTAGAAATCAAAAGGTAAGACATTATACCTTCCAGCAAGTATTTTAACAATTCTTATAAGTTTTGAGGACTGGCGCTCTCTCTTTACTCTCGCCCATTCACAACTGACTACCAAATCACATTGGACGAAAATTTTTTTTTTTCCGTTGTAAGTATAATGAATGTATTAATGTAACTCATCTCTTTATCATCACGATTACAATCTTACCATATTTACCAATATCGATATATTATTTTATGTTTTAACCGAAAATTTTCAGTCGTTAACCCTAGGATGCATATGGAAAAGAAGAATTTAGTTAATTTTTTTAAGTAAATTGCACCGGTCTAGCTCGTAGATAATAATATAAAAGCATAAACTATAACAATTCATATTTATAAAATTTTGGAAATATTGAACATAAAATCGAAATATTTACCTATTTTAGGGTGTGTGAATGTATGTGTGTGAATTTTCCGTTGACGGTTCTTCCTGTATCTCCTTTCTTCACTTCTTTTCTCGACGCAGCTTATGGATTCCTCCCTTTTATCAATTCTATTTTCTTCTGTATGGTGAGGTTCTTTTCTTACTAATACTTCTTTTTCTTACTAATACTTCTTTTTCTTACTAATACTTCTACTTAAAATTTTTCTTTGGGAAATATATTTTAGACTTCTTTATTTACTTTTTTAAATTGTCAATTTTATCGTCGTTAACCAAAGAAACTTTTATTTCTTCTCGAAACCAGGACGACACTGCTGTCTTTCTCCGTTGTCCCCCAAAACGAAACTTTAATTTACCTTGACTTCAGTTCATCCAAATATATTGCTGTTATAGAAACCTGTACCGTACGTCGATGTATCGTTGATTATTTCCAGTAAATTTATGTGAATTCTTATAATGTATATTTGTTGTCGCAATGTGTAAAAAATGTTAACAAAAATCTTTTATCCACTAAATCATGCTTTTATAAAATATTTAACAAATTTTAATTTCTGGTGACATTTGTTTCTTCCCTTAACTGTCTCTGGCTGGAGTTAAATTAATGAGACAATTAATGAGACAACACCCGTAGGGGACAAAAATGCTTAAAAGGTGGTGGGCGTGCTGTCGAAAAGGTATAAATAGAACCCCAACACTAGACTAAATGTCAAATGAAGCCCATAACGCCGAACTTAACTATGATTTTTATAACTTGAATTATAATAAATGAATTTTCTAATGGTAATTAACCATTTGTGTATTATTATACTACAATATCAAGCCCGGAATAATATCTGATTGCTTATAATTTGTATTAAAATTTTTAAATTAATCCAGAGTTCTGGTATGGTATAAGCAGGTATTCATTCAATTGTTTCTCACGTCAAATAATTAGAAATTAGAAAATATTTTTATATTATCATCAATATCGCGCATTTACATAAACTGGGCCTGCGAAACCCACAAGCTTGTTATGGCAGACGTATGTTGTCAGACAATTTGAAGCAAACAAATCTGCGTGTTTATGCATATTGGAACCAGCATTATTAAAGGGCGTATCGGTGTTATGGATCAAATGGTATCCACATTGGGGTGACCGCAGTGATATGGGGAAAGAAATTCCAGAATTTTGTCATTGGGAACCCCATAAGATGTTGAGTCTTTGCAGATTTTACGATAGCCAAAGTTTGAGCACGATTGGAGTATGTTAACCCGTGCCGCTGGGGGCTCAAAGTTAAGAAAAAAGACGATTTTTGGCTGCCTACTGAACCTTCTCATTATTTTCTCATGATGTATGAGTCAAATCATAGGCAATGTTGTTCTATGTAATATATATTCTATATATTTGTTGCTACTTATACTAGAACAGAGCTATAACAGCCTTTTTCATAAAAAACGTAACGAGGAAATTTTATTAAGAAAATTATGATATGAGAATTTGTTAAGATTTAGAAGTACATTTTAAATTTCCCGCTTCATTATATATTTGAATATTGTGTTTCCATTAAAGAATCAGTACACAATTCTTTAAAATCAGAATTTTTTCAGAGTTTGAGATGAATTATGATGGAATAAAATGACAATGCTTTTTAATAACAAATTTAAATGTATTTTAATAAAAAAAGAGTGACATTGTATCGTTCGATACAATATTCGATATAGAAGGATACAATAATAAATACTTTATTCTAAAGGTTTGCTCAAAGTGTGTTTAGAAACATCAGGATACAGCTTTCGGCATTTTGTGTACTACTTGTAAAACATATTGTTTCTGCTCCTCACCTTTGGTGAGAAGGTTATTAAAGTCTGTAATTAATTTCACTCCTCGTTCTGCCACATCATTAACAACCTTTAGTGACTTCACAATCCGCAATCCTTTCTGAAAATTTATATTTCAGGCCAGCTACTGAGGGAGTTCTCTGAGAAAATCTGCATTAATATGGAAACGCTCAAAGAAATTCATGGTCGCCTTGGTAATTAAATGAGATAACCCTGCATTAACCAGTTCTTCCAACTGGGGTCTTCGAAATTTGGGGTTTAGAATTCTGGAATCTTCTGTCTCCGTTTCACTCAGAGTTATGACTGTGTTCGCCATTTCACAATTAAATGTAAAAATAACAAAGGAAAAGAAATAGCATTAATTAACTTAAATCTGAAGTTACTTGAATATCATCAATTTCATCATGATATAATGATGATGAGCCTGCTATAGCTGGATTCGACTAGAAGTAACAATAATTATATATAATTAATAATTATATACAGAATATAAATTAGTCACAATAATATTGCCTTTCGCTTGAGACATATACCATGAGAAAATAATGGGAATTTCCGCAGATACGACCCTCAAACGTGGCTACTGACTACGAAACTCAAAAAACCCGTTTTTTGTAAGTTTGAGTCCCCAGCGGAACGGGTTAACATACTCCAATCGTGCTCAAACTTTGGCTATCGTAAAATCTGCAAAGGCTTATCATTCTGTGGGGTTCCCGTTGTGAAAAATATAACATCGATTTTTTACGATCACCCTAATCCAAATGCACATGTAAAAGGCAAAGTAAGCCTCTGACGTTTTTCTTCAATATAATTGACGTGGCCACACTAAATGCGTTTATTGTTTTTATCAAGAAACATCAAAATTACAATGCTGGTGGCACTCACAAAGGCAGAATATTTCTCTAATTTTTAGCAAAGAAGCTGGTGACACCTCAATATATAGCAAGATCGAATATTCCCAACATACGATACGACGTAACATAGTGGAGTGTATGAAAAAGTTTATTAATATCTCTAATCCACATTCACAAATAGATCGTAAAAGCAAAATGGCATGTGTTAATTATAAGAATAATGTATGTAATGAACACAATGTAAGAAAATTCACTACTTGTTACTTGCACTACTTTTGTTATATGATCGCTGGTATGTTATTTTTGCGAAATGACCTCTTGAAGGTAGCTTTATGTCAAGAAATTTGGTTTGTTGCATTTTAAAATGAGTTTTAATGGGCGGGCTAGCGAGGCCCGGTTTATGTAAAAGTAGATATTGTACCAGATATGCATCTTAGAGTTAAAGTACAAAACACACAAACTATTTCTTGATATCATAATCAAAATAAATAAGCAGTTTTGTAAGTGTTTACGTATTTCCGAATTCACAGTTATTACATCAATCAAATTAAATTACTCCTCTCGAATTTGGAATTTGACCTTAATCACTCAAGGGCTGATACTTACTCCATACAACCACTTTGGATTATAATATATAAAATTATTTTAAAATTGAAAATATATGCATGTGTAACATTCAATTCTGCAATTAATTTACAAATTGCTGATATCGAACATAAAACTATACACAAACTGTCAGGAAGACTGTATGCAGTGCGTTTATTCTGGTATTTTAGGAAACCATTTGACCATTGTTTCTGCAATAACGAAACTCTAATTTACATATAGGTACACACATAAAATATTTACGGAGTGAAATGGGACGGTGTTGAAGGTACACATGTAAAAGTTAATACCAAACTTAGTTGAAATTTATAATTTTCTATGTTAAACTCCAACGCGGTAACATCTAACTAATTGTAAGTAGAAGTAGATAAATTCTTTTGTTAACTAAAACGCAATGGTTTTTGTGGAGTTGCATCAACATAATCACTGCAACAGTGCAATTATATAATATTATTTTATAAAATTTGATTCTCTATTTCCTGAAACTAATATTTCGCATCCCAATCGGATGTTTCTTCAGTGCATCAGAATATGAATCATGTTAAGAAATATGACAAACCCATCCACAGTGTTATATAAACAATTTCTACATTTCTGTTTAATTGAAAATTCTAAAAGGGGGAAGAAATGACACCTTTTTTGTTAGTTAGTCAATAGGGGGAAAGACAGTCTAGATACAGTATCTTGCCATGTTACAATTATAATTCTTTAAATGATAATGTTAGTCCAATGGCCGCTTCAACAAAACATTACGGAGATTTAGGCCATTGCTTAGATATTGAACACACACCTATTGTAAAAAGAGGAAAATAATAATAATTAGTTAAAATGTTACCGATAGTAGTTAAAGTTGCAGATGCAGTAAGATGAAGGCATTCTTAGGCATATCGAAGACTGCAATACGAAAACAAGAAACACCATTTTGTGAGAAAAATGAAAATTCTACGTGAATGTTTTCGTTGGATGATTTTTACGATTATAATAAAGGTCCAACTCAAGAGCAATGCATCGAATCGTTTTGTTCAACTTTTGGTAATGAAGTACCATAGAAGAGACTGTTTACCATCTATTTGTAGAATTTCGTCGTCGTGGTCGTGCGTCCATTAGTGATGAATAGCGTGAAACTTGACCAAAATCGGTTGTCATTCCAAACAACATCGATGCTATCTGCAACGTGATTGAAGGAGATAGATAGATAGAGGCTTTTCTAGGCACATTTAGCTGTGGGGAAGATCCATTCCTGACAAGTTCCGCCTGATTTGATCGAGTCTCCAAAAACTGTTTGATGTTAATTGGTGGAAGGAAATGCTTAAGAAATTGACAAATCAAATAATTGATTAGTTGGAGGACAAAAACATCAAACTAACACCTCGTGGCTCGTCTATTCAACTGATTTATCGCCTAACAATTTTCTTTTGTTTCCGAATGTCAAATGGATTAGTAGTTGTTGATGAAGTAAACGTGACTTGCCGCTTGTGGAGGGAGCTTACTTTCGTTTCAAAGAACTCTACAGGCTTGTCTTTTTCTGGATTTTTGCCATTTAAATGTCGAAATAGCTTTGATGGTTTCATACTTTCTTTTGATAAGGCTTCTCCACAAACTACACACTGCGGTTTTATGAAAGTAATGGTAAACCTATATTTAACCTTTAGAAGGTCTTCGGGTCAATTTTGACACATTTTAGGAGAAAAATTGGATTTTTTCTGAAAATTAGTGGTTTCTATTTTTGATATTTTTTGACTTTTATTTAATTTCAAATCTCAACAGCTATATTAACTTTTTGGAAAAATATATTTGCAAAAAGAGCGTATATTAAATTTTTTACGCTTAAGGTCTTCGGGTAAAATTTGACCTGGAGTGAAAAGCTTGAGTTTCTGTTATGCTGAATTTGGGCCTTACTAACACGTAATTTAAATATATGTATATATTGAGCGTTGGTACCACTAAATGTATCTTTCTGTTTTCGTCTTATCATACTTGTCGAACATTGAAAACGGTAAATAGGAAAGATATGGCGAACTGTTGTTCTTGTGCACTTATTGCAATATTGTTATCAATTGTAGAATAAACACAGAACAAATAAGACGTATCAAAGATTGGAAGTGTTGTGTCTGCTATTTCTTGTATAAAAATGAATGATAGTGAAATAGAAGTTATGCTGAATACATTATCAGACGAGGAAGAAACTTGTTCGGAAAATGAAGATCATCTGGAATATGCTGAGTCCTAGTGAGAATGAAAGTAAGGTTGCGTCTACTCAAGAAATGATATCGAAAAATGGCTAAATAAGATATTTCAAGGAGGACACATAGACGTGGAAGAGTCCGAACGGAAAACATTATCAGCATGACGCCAGGCTTGACTCATTATTCTTGCTCAAGAATTACAAAGGAAGGGATCTCTAGTTTTCAATTATTTTTCCCACCTCCTGTGATGAACACTATTTTGAAATATACCAATAATGAAGGTAAAAGTGTTTTTGGTAATGATTGGACCGACCGACGTCGACGACACCGAAATGTTTGCATTTATTGGTATACTATTATTAGCTGGAGTGTATAGGTCAAATAATGAAAGTATGGAGAGTTTGTGGGATTCTGAGAAAGGTAGACCAATTTTAGAGCAATCATGCAATTGAAAAGATTCAAAACCCTTTGAAGAGTAATAAGATTTGACAATAAGGATACTCGCAATGAACGACGAATCCTAGACGAGTTTGCACCGATACGTGAATTATGGAATAAATGGGTTGACATATTGCCCAAACTTTATAATCCATCTCAAGATGTAACAGTCGATGAGCAGCTAGTTGCGTTCAGAGGAAGATGTCCATTCCGGCAATACATTCCGTCAAAACCAGCTAAATATGGTATAAAATATTTGGGTGCTTTGCGATTCTGCTACTAGTTATGCCTGGAATATACAACCGTATACAGGCAAAGGAATAGGAACTAAGCCTGAAAGAAACCAAGGTATGCCTGTGGTTCTCGATTTAACAGTTGGGTCATAATGTAACTTCAAATAATTTTTTTACATTATATCAATTGGGACAAAAATTACTAGAAAAATAAATAACTTTAGTAGGAACTATACGTAAAAATAAAGCTGAACTACCACCAGAGATATTGGCAACTAAAAGCAGACCTGTATTTTCATCATTTTGTATTTTACCAAGGAAACTATCGTACTTTCATATACTCCTAGAAATAATAAGTCTGTGAATCTTCTCAGCACCTTGCATCACAACCCAGAAGTTAGTAACCGCGAAGACAAAAAGCCGCAGATAATATTAGATTACAATAAATGTAAAGGAGGAGTAGATACGCTGGATAAAGTTGTGTCATCTTATACTTGCAAAAGGAAGACTAATCGATGGCCTGAAGTGGTATTTAGTAACATGTTAGATATATCAGCTTACAATGCTTTTATATTATTCACATCAGCCAACCATGGATGAAACGAAAACTGTTTTGCCAAACGTCGACACTTCTTAGAAAATTTAGGTTTGCAGCTTGCCGCACTTTATATAAATAACCGAAAAACGTTACCAAAAGCACCATTTTGAGAAATAGCACAAAAAATATGTGATGTAGCAGAATGGGATCATTTACCGTTAACTTCAGCCAAATCTAAAGAAAAATATGTGAACCAGTCAAAAATGCAATTAAAAGAAGTCGTTGCCAATTATGTCCCAAAACGGATAATAAAACACCATTAGTATGTATAAATTGCAAGAAAATTGTGTGTAAACGGTACTCTAAAACAATACTTTATATAACCAGTGTAATAATGAACAATAATATTTATATAATACTAGCCAACCCGGCAAACGTCGTACCGCCGTAGAATTAATAAATGTTGTCTTAAGTTATTACCTGCATTTTATTAACTTGTTTATATTAAGATAAAATTAATTAAGTTGAATAGAAGTTCAGAAAGGAGCAAATTCACGTGGGAGCAAAGCATTTGCTTTATTGAATGTAAACCAAACGATTCACGTATCGTTGTAGCACAACTTTCTGTTAAACTATTTGCTGAATGGGTTGCACTCGTGTCGATTATCTTCATTGAAGCACCTTGTGATATACTATATTTTGCGACTTTATCTGTTGTCGGAGCGTTGAATTGTCGTTCGTGTGTTCCAGTGGGGCGTTTATTTGCTCTGATCACGACTCTATGGTCATCACTTGGCATACTTTATAGTCATCACTTGGCATGCGATCCAACGCAGGTTTGAACAACCGAATCAATGCATGATGTTCATAAAGTTTTGCTGCAAATCTTGAAAAATTTCTCTTTTCGTTGCGTTATTGATCGTTTGACGCCGATCAAGTTGGTCCTCCATATTGGCCACGAAGTAAATTTGTAACAATTTTATGCTGTGCGTCTTCAACCGGTTGTAATGATACAATTCTATGGTGAATTTGTTCTTGTATCTGTATAGTCATAAGAGAAGTGACAATTAGTGATTTATGATTACCAAAAATAAAGGTTACTCTCTTATTAACAAACATTACCTTGAATGTAGAACTGAATCCGCGTTGTTCAATAATATTTGCTCCAAATGAAGTCATTTGGAAACATGCGTTGTACCTTTAAGCGTTCGAAAGAAAATGTCGTGATTCTTGAGCTTCGCCACGAAGCAATGAATGCAATGGCTCAGGTTGGGAAGGCAACAATGGCAATTTAATCTTTCCACTGAGACAGCACAATCCAGGCAAATTCCAGCGAAATTCAATGCACCGCAATGGACGCACATAACCTGCATAGGGCCAATACTAACGAAAGGGTGCGAACTGTAGTCAATTGTGGAATCGTATTGAAACGCTCCTTGATTCAAATTAACACTCGAAACTTTTCTTCTTGCGGCTCGACGTTGTTCATATCTGTGTTTTGCTCGACGATTTCTCATTGCCAACCGAGCCATTTCACGTATGGCCTCTCTTTGTTCTTGTGTTTGTGAAGCACGAGTCGGGCCGTACTAACACGGCACCCTTCCCTCGTGCGATTTCTTCTTCATCTGCAGTGGATTCATTGGCAGTATTCCGCAGTCTATTTGTAGTACGGCTTCGTTGTGAAAGATTCGATTTTCTCGCTCCCGGCATTGTAAATAACACTGTAACGGATGTTGCTGACTTTGCTTCTATTATGACATAACAATTATTCATGCGCGCACAATCACAAATGTCATAACCTTAATTATATTTGCGCGCACCATGACAGCTGTCATAACCTAACACACCAAACGTCATCAATTTGTTTAATCTCCAATTTTCTTTTCTTGATTTTTAAATGTTTTAATAGTTTTATTTTTTCCTAAACCCTCGCGTAGCAATTAGGAACAAACCCGCAGTATCCAATTTATGTTTCTCACCGTTTAAACCTTTCCTGAACTTCCAAAAATATTTCAAGATCAAAATTAGCCAAATCGGTCCAGCCATTCTCAAGTTTTAGCGAGACAAACGAACAGCAATTGATTTCTATATATGTATATAGATGAAATTTTTATATATAATATACCTACTTATATTAGGGTTTGTTTCCTTAGAGAAGAGCACATTACGTCAGGGGCGCGGCGAAATGAACCAAATTTGGTGTTCTGTATACGTTACCATGACAACCGACTAGCGAAAGTCAATGAAACGTCACATTTCGCGCATATTTTCATGACGTAATATGCTCTTCTCTATGGAAACAAACCCTATTGGATGTTCGTATATATGAGAGTTCAATTACGAAATTCGGCCATAATGTACTAATTGCCCATTTTTGCAGCTATTTTGATTCTACAGAAGTAGACAACTTGTTTTGCCACAAACTCCTGTAGTAGCTACAACCGCGCACTCGGCTAGCCCGCCGTGGGAAAATTGTGCTTAATTAGAAAACTACTTTCACTATTCGCAGACGCGCGTTTCGCGGTCATACCGCTCATCAATGCGACTGTGTGAAGTAGTTCTCATTTTTATAGAAGCTCTCTGATGCTCACTGATGAGCGGTATGACCGCGAAACGGGCGTCTGCGAACCGTGATAGTAGTTTTCTAATTAAGCACAAAACCCTATTGGAATTAACTCTATAAAAACAATGCACTCGTTTATCTACAATAAATGTTTACTAAAAATATCGGTAACATACGCTGAGTATAGTTAGAAACAATATTTGAAATCTAATAACATCTAAAGTAACGTTAATTGTTGTCTATTTATACAATTTTCTACTTGGGTCAAATTTGACCCGAAGATCGTAACGTCAATGACTTTCACTACCTTATGAAGATTAAGACATTCGTCACTGCACAATCTGTTTTGAAAAATTATAAAACCGGATTAGTGGTTCTTTACACCATAGATTATACTTCTAACACCGAAATGATGTTTTTGGAAACTAGAATTCTTGTTCCTGTGTATAACATCGTTTACCACGTGGAGGAGTTACACCGTAATATTATCGGTGCAATCAGACGCGGGGAAGTACCAGGGGAAATGAAAACGGTGCTAACACAACAACAAAACCAAGATTGAGCCCAAAATTATTATTCCTGTACGTAGATTTGCCATTGATTGTACAAATTTTTTAACGAAATAAGATTTTTCTAATGTTTACGACTTGCTGAATTAAAATATGCAAATTAAAATACGTAATATATCTCTGAATATGTAAACTTAATGTAAAGTTAGGTCGCAAAAAAACAGGTGACCATTCTCATGTATCACGTTTCCTTATGACCTTCTTATATGATTTTACAGACGGCTCACGCGTAATATTCCAATAGTAATCTGCTAACATGGATGGATTCCATTGCCCTTCATTTCGTCTTGATGAGAAAGCTTAGCGGACCACAGTTTTAAGGGAAAAAGTCAATGTATGACTGCGAATGATCATCGCCATTAGTACGGAATGAAAATTTACTATATTTTCCCTTTTCTGTAGGTTGTATAAAAATACCTAATAATTGTATGGAACTTTGGTTTCTGAACTTTTTGGCTGTAGACGAGTGTTACCAGAGGTGCCTCTTATGTTGATACAAAAATTAGCAAAACTGGAACAAACTATTTTATTGCTTTTCAAAATATTAATTAATTATATATTTATATATTAGAAAAAACCTGGCTTTTGATGGCTTCCACAGCTTCTAAAGATGCTGGAAATCGCTGACCACGCACATTTGTTTGACACTTGGGAACAGAAACAAATTGCTATGCGATAAATCACGTGAATACGAGCAATGAGATATTAATTCGAAGCTTATCTTCTACAAATAATCAATTGTTGGCTGTGTCATGATGCAAAATGATACCACCTTTTCGGTTATTTTGCCTGATATCATCGATGACTTTGGCAAACAAATTGTTGTATACCATTCAGCATTAACTGTTCTTCGATCCTATAAAGAACTGGTTGAAACATGTTCAATATAACCAAAGAAACAAGCGATCATTTTCTTGGAAGTGCTTCGTGAACGAACAACTTTTGTGGATTTCAGAGCATCTTGGAACGCTGCAGTGCTGTGTTGCTTAGTTTCCGATTCGTACGAATATATTCGTTTCGTCACCTATTTTATAGTTCCTCGATCAATTCTTTTGAGCATTTCCTTACACCAATTACCACAAACCTCTTCTGGTCTTCGGTCAAATTATGCGGAGTCCATCGGGAACAGATCTTCTTCAATCATGTTAGGCACAGCAACAATGCTTTTTGAAATAACAACCGATTTCGGTCGACCTTCGCGCTATTCATCATTAACGGACGCACGTATAGGACGAAATTCTGCAAACCCAGTATAAACATTGTCTTTCTTGGTGGTGTTTTATTACCAAAAGTTGATCGAAGCGATTTTGTGCATTGTTCTTGAGTTAGGCTTTACTAAAATGGTAAAAAGTCATCCAACCAAAACTTTCACGCAAAATTTCCATTCTTTTACCAAATTGCCTTTCACTGTAAACAAACTACTCAGTCATTTTCCAAGCGGCCACTGTTTTCGCAATAACAAATATGATATTTTACGAAAATAGTAATGATATCTCAATTGTCGTTCGTAAACGCATAAAAAGCGCTCCTCGTATGTGCGTCTACGACGAAGGGGATACATTTGATAACTTTATAATCTGTATTCTTATTTTCATGACAATGCGTTCATTTATATATTTGAAGAGGCATATTTTAGTTTACATGTCAACTCAATATTACTCCCAGTTTTCCTGGAAATGACATCAACTTTTAAATATTAAATCAGACACCCATATGTATTGTTAAATATTTTAGTTATTGAATAATAATTTGAATGCCTAATTCGGATGCTATGATTACTAAAACCCTTTGTTCTTAATAGGGAACAAATTTAAGTTACCACGTTTTAGTTATAAGCTAAACTTCAACTGATACAATGAATGTAAAAACTGTAATTTAGATATTTACTTCATACCGTTTTTGGGGTTGAACGGTTCCTTCTGGAACGTTTGAAGCGCTTCCCGTGATATGTGATGATATCCGATAATAACGTATTATCGTTGGATGTGTTGTAGGCTATTAGGTCACTTCAAGATACACACATGGTTACTCAACAAAATCCCGCTTTTCGATCCATCTGTTGCGGAAGTTGCATGAACAACGAGTGTGTAGTGCAGAGGTGCACTATCTTGGTGCAACCAAATTTTATCAATTGGTAGAGTTTCTGGACTGAAAACAGGACAGTTGAAGCAGGAATGAATTCGGGCTGAAAAAGCTTTAGGTGATGTTCTCCAGTTAACGTTCCTTCAAAAACCTAAAATCAATAAAAATGCTTTAAAATGTTCATGACATAGTTTGGCTACACAGGTGTTGTGGGCAATAGCTTCAACAATTGTCCTATGCGCAAATTTGTAACTATTTGCTATAGTCGGCAAAGATTGTTCAATTGGGTGAACATAACAAGTGGAGGTAATTGTAGGCTTGCATTAATAATGTTTTATTCACACTAAAACAAATCATTCAAAAGACCAACGATAAGAAGGGAACAGCATTTATAGATATGGAGGAAGCCTTTGACCGAATTAGGAGGGAAGAGATATGGAAAAGCTTTAGAAATAGGGGAGCTGGAGGAGCATTAATAAATAGCTAAGAAGCTTGTAGGAGGATAATGTAAAGTATGCGATAACTAGAAACCAACAATCTGAAATGTTGGCAAGAAACCTAGAAAATAACAGGAATGGAAAGATACATTAAAACAATATGGAATATCAATGAACCTAGAGAAAACCAAGATAATGGAAATAGGAGAAAAGACGGAGATGTTAATAAAAATAGATGGTAAAGAAATTGAAAAAGTAAAGCAGTTCAAATATCTAGGTGTAGTGATAGACGTTGAAATAGACATAATGGAGCGTATCAACGGCACAAACAAAGTATTTTCTCAATAACCGGAAATTTAGTGAACAGAAAAGAAATATAGAGGGAAACAGAGACGAACGTTTTTAAAACAATATATAGACCAGTACTAACATTGTGAGTCGTGAAACATAGGGAAGAGAGACAAGGGAAAAATACAAGCAGCCGGAATGAGATTTCTAAGGAGGACAAGAGGAGCGACGTTGAAAGGCAAACCCAGAAACGAAAAAAATAAGAGAGGACTTGAAAATAAACCCCATACATGATTACATTGAAAAAAAGCAACTGGTATGGTGGAGACACATAACAAGAATAGAAGAACAAAGAGGAGATGTTAAAATAGGAAACTGTGCGTAGAGAGAAGATCTTTGCCAACTCTACCCATTACCGATCGCAGGAATCTCATTTCGCTGCTCTGTATTCTACCCTCTATTGTTTTCATACTTGTGCGATGTTCTCATTATTGTCCCATCAATATAATTACGCATTGATTGTTCAATGTTACTTAGATCATATATCTTTTCGTGAGTATGTGGCAATTTTAGTTTCACCGTCGATATTTTTGGATTACAGGCAACCACTGCTTGATGTAATTTACACAGCTCTAACTGTAGACCCCCAGAATCTGGTTGTCCGCGAATAGCGCAGTAAAAGTGTGCAAAGCGCTGTAACAGTTACATTTGTATGTGTATAATTCTCCTTGTTATCCATTTACGTAAAGCTAGTGATAAACTACAACCTAGTTCAAGTAAATATCTTCTCTTTTTCCGGCTTAAGATAGAAGTTTAAGTAATTAAACTAAATTTTGGATCACAGATAATACACATAATACACATAATTTTCCAGAGCTAATTTCGTATTACATAATTTATAAAACAGTTTCACGCTATATATTAGGACAACAATAAAGTGGGATGGACAGTACAGTAACATGATACATTGTTGTGTTCAACCAAGCATAACCACTTTGATGTTTTTTCGATCAGTATTAACACTGTAGTTAGCAAGATGTATATAAAAATAAAATTCTGTTTTCTAGTAGTTAGTTATCTAATTTTAATAACCCTTAAGTAAAGAGCCTTTAAAACAGACTTGGAGGGTTATAAGTTAGCTAAGAGATGAATGCATACAATAAGTAAGTTATAAGTAAAGGCCGGATAATATGCAGTTTGCATAAATTTGCATATTTGCATAATATATGCATTTTGTATATTATTTGCATATTTTGTAGTAATTCAGCTTACTTGAAGTATCCGAGTTTTATTTATTTATTGGATGTAATTTATTATAGGATAGGCATTACTAAAAATATCTCGTGGTTGTAACAAACAAAGTTAAACAGCCCTCTTTAAATTAAAAATAGCCTTCTATGAAGCCTCTGCTCGATACTTTTCCGATAAGCGCTTCCAAACATTTATTAATGCTGTTCCCATATATCTAGACCGGGACAGAATTCAAGGAAAAGCTAATTCCTTGAAACTTCTAAATAAATACAGAAATACATTTTACCAGAAAATTATGAGCACAGATGTTTCTTTGTTATTCGGACAAATTTATTCCCATAATCGAAAGCAATCTTATTTATTTTAAACGTCATTTTACGTTGGTTTTTCGAAGTGTAAACTTGTGGGTTGTTATTAATTATAATAGCAAAAATGCCGAAAATAGCGACTGTGCCTGGATGGATTGCACCTTATTCAGAATTGCGTATGGATGGAGAAAAAGTATTGTGCGTAGCATGCAGCAAGATTGTAAGTAAAATTTAAGTTTATTTCCTCTTGTTAATCTATAGTTTTTAAACGATGTTTAACAAAATCACCAATACAACGCAACGACAAATAATTTTATTTTAAAATTTTATTTTAAAATGAGTAAAATGAGATGTACATTTCATGCGTATTACAATATAGAATACGGAATATCTGATATTCCGTATTCTGCTGATGATTTTTAAATAAAAATCATCTTAAAATAAAAATCATCTTAAAATAAAATTATTTGTCGAATTGTGTTGGTTATTTTATTAAATGTCGTTTATTCCGATTGCTTCGCAAACTCTTTACATATTAGTTTCTTATTACTCCCTTATCTTTTACTAACACTTATTTTATAAGAAAACAACTGATTATGTGATATTTTTTATGCATTTTACAAGTGAGAGAAAGTTTCAAGTCGACCAGCATATTAAAACTCCATCTAATGCTGCAAAACTATCAAAGATGAAATTGGCGAAGAAGGGTCAGCAAATATTACCTCAATGTTTGCCATCAACCTCCAAAAATCGGAACAGGAACAATTTAATGAAGATTTGTGCCTAATGTTTGTGTCGGCAGATATTCCACTACATAAAATAAACAATTTAAATGTCAAGTTATTTTTGCAAAAGTACACCAGCAAATATAATATTCCCGACGAGAGCACCTTAAGAAAAATTATATTCACCGTATCTATGTAGAAACATTAAGTAGCATTAAGAAGGCTGTATCAAACAATTACCGTTACATATGTGCAGATGAAACTACTGAGAGTGTGGGCCGATACATAGTTCATTTAATGATAGGTATCCTTGACGTATCGATTCCAGCAAAATCTTATTTAATTTCATCCAAACAGTTGGAAAAGGCAAATAATTTGACAATAACAAGGTTTATACAGGAAGAACTGGCAACCTTTTTCTTACCGGTATCGATTCCAACAGAAAAAATTCTATTGTTTTTAACGGATGCCGCACCATACATGGTGAAGGCAAGGTGTTACAGAAGAAGTAAGAAACCATTTTACCTTGGTAAATACTTTAATTAGTAGTGTTAAGAAAGTGTTTTTAAAGGCTCCATTAAGAGTTTTACTAACAACATCTACCCGGTATTCCGCTTCCTCCTCAACCAGTAATCACACGATGGGGAACGTGGTTGGAAGCTGCCATTTTTCATGCAAATCATTATGAAGAAATAAGGACAATTATTATGGATCTTGATAGCGATACACTATCTGTACTAGACGCCCAAAAGGTGTATTCGAGTAAAGAACTACCCCTACAGTTGGCGTTTATTAAAACCAACTACAGTTTTATTTCCATTTCTATATTGCAATTGGAAAAACAATTTATGTCGCTAATTGAGAGCGTTGAAATAATAAACAAATTTGAAAAGTTATGATTTTATGTTAAAGGAAGGGTGGGAAAATCCGTGTATGAAATTTTTTAAGTGTAATAGAAAAAAATGGGGTTTTAAAAAGCTAAAGGATATTGCTAAAATCTTGTGTGGTGAGTCAGTAGAAAATATTGAATTGACAATAGAGGATATATAAATACATGTTATCAGACAAGCGCCACAATTTTTCTATTGAAAACTTTGAGAGATATGTAATTGTAAATTGTTTTCATAGTTAATTATGTTGTAAAATGTTATAAATAAACTTGTAGTAAACATAATAGAATATTTTTTTCTATAGTATTATATTTTCTAGCATTACTCCTATTTTTTTATCTGCATATTTCTCATAAGAAAGCGCATATTTAGGCCAAAACACCTGCATATTTATGCGCATATTTCCACTTTTTTGCATATAATCCGGCCTCTAGTTATAAGTAAGTTAAACTACGGTTTCTAGATTTTGGGATCGTTATAGAAACTGGCTATTCAACAAAAAAAAAGAAAACACTAGCCATAGCTAGTATTAACAAGATCTAATAATATACACTTTTTTTCTGGATTTATAAAATGCTCTCAGAATGTGAGGAGTACCTACAAACTGCCAGGTCAGTGTCATTATCCAATCTCATAACAGAAGTGTTATAATTTGATGAGCATGAAATAGCCCGCCATCGACTAAAAAAATAGCTAAGCTTTGTTATTTAAAGAATTCTATGTTACTGGGCAAAACAATCAAGAAGGGATTACTCCTTCAATTTAACCAATTCAATTAATTCAACTCACTTGTGTTTATTACACATACTATCGAAACTTTAAGTTGATCAAGAACTATTGCTATTGTTACATGCAACCACTGAGTTCACACGTACAACATATGTATCTATGTGGAAATCAGTGTCAGTCATCAATGACACAATGACACAAACAAGCCCACCTAGAAGGAAACCCCATTATTAATTAGGTAAACTACTAAGAAAGCTTGGCAATTTTTTCTAATAACACTGAAATTGGACAACGTAAAACACATACATGTGTAAATTAAAAAATAAAGTAGGTAAATTACAATATGTTCCTTATAAATTTACATGACAGTATCACATATGTATGTATGTATGTATGTAAGATTGCTGCCTTCCGACGTCATTTTCAGAAATCACCGTGTTTAGTTGCAACAATATATGATAATGCTGTCGGCCGTAAAAGATCTTGGAACCACTAATGGTATAGCTTATTTAACAAAAGGAAAGCTTATCTAATATAATAACGAAACTACATATACCTGACCAAAATTGTAGCATTATTAATATAATTACTGTATCAGACATCTATCGTCTCACCTTCAAGTCGATGGTGACACTTCAGATAATCTTTGATGTAGGTATGTATTAATGCTTTCATATCTATTTAAGATAATCTCAAGTATATCTGAGGTCAAAGCAGATAGTTTTCTAGTTCCTTTGGCATCACATGTCTTAGACGTAGAAAACCAAGGATAGTAAGGTACTAAAATCATCACAAACGTTCGATTATTTAAAATGACAAAACGTTTAGTTACGATTCATTACCGGTATAGACCTAATTTAAGATTAAATGATTTGTATTTATCATCGTTTACCAAAAATAAAATGCATAAAACATCAACATTTGTAGAGGTTATGGTAGCATTCAAAAGTCAGGTTTCCAAGTGTAAAAAGTGGAAGTGTTTTAAAAAACATGAAGAGCGTTTCTACTGTATTTTGATCTTTTTCGAAAATAGGCTGTCGTCATATCTACTATCTATATTCGTGACTTTTCTTATTTTATATTTAGTTCTAGTAATTTCGTGATAAAATTATGGCCACTGTATCGAAATTTTCTCATTTTTCTCATATTTGGAAAAATAGTATTACTTGTATCATTCTGATTGTTCTCTTTACAAACACAGGTATAACATTTCCCATTAAAGCTTGCAACATTTCGCGTTACAGTGCAGAAAACTATTAAGGAATACTCTTTTAATGCCGGGGATAGTCCGTGGCTTATTCACAATTGCTCAGTAGTCACTAGCCATAATCAAATTGTGAGATTTTGATCTACTCATCAACTCCTTCACAATTTAATCGCCACTCAAAGCTATGTGCTGTTAGTTCACGAACTAGCTGCACCTCATCTGGGAACGCCGACAACGATTTCTGCATACGCATCAGTAAACTACGTAATTCCAACTACCAATTTCTAGAGAGGATGCTTCTCGTTCGAACATTTTGTGCCACACAACCAATATTCGCTTCCAGTTGGAAGACGATCATGAACACACCCTTTTTTAAGTTCGATTTCTGATACGCAAACGTTAGTGTACGTTCTCTGAATGAGGATAGTGGAGCGCTAATATTTTGAGTAAAATTTCATGATTTCATTTCAATTAACCACCATGTTTGTTTATAAACAACGATAAGTGATTTTGTCATTTTTGCAAGTAAACAAAAAATGGAATTAATTCGGAAAGATTGCAGCTAAATATTTTTAGCGAATATCGCAATTTCAAAAATTATGTCTTGGTGAGTTTGTTCCTGGCTTTCGTAATGAAGCACCATCTCAACTGACATTCTGTCGTTTGTCCTACGAATTTCAACATAAACGCACCGGTGTTGCAAATGAACTCAAGGCACATTCCATCAGAAAAACATCGAGACTCTGGATGAAGACATTCCTAGGCATTTTAAAGACATCAATCAGAAGGAACCTGCATGGTGAATTGGATGTGAGAAAGTTAATTTGCTGCTGGATTTGGCATCTTTTAGCTGAACAGCAAAAAGTGGTTAGCATGCATTTTGTATGGTTATATGTAACTTTAAAGCCACTTATATATGCAATAAAATTTCGAACAAATTCCAAATCAGAAATTTAACACTTATTTAAAAATTTGCAATACTCCATCCAGCTGATCTTTTAGTTTGTACCAGATGAGGATAGACTGCAAATTATTCTAACCTTGTTTAAAATATATAAATATTGTTGGACTTTTGTCATTCCCAATTATTCATGCCTAATATCAGATAACTAAAAGGACTTTCCGAACCATTTATGTATATATATATATATATATATATATATATATATATAGGTAGAGTAGAATATATAAAATCGAGCGAAAAACTCTATTGGGGTGGTCGGTCCGTGAAATAAAAAGTCTCATTTGTTCAACTTCTATATTTCGTCACCGTTTGGTAACTTCATCAGGAGTATGCTGAAAAATGTACTATCACAATGTTGCAACTTAAGGATTAAACTAAGACTTACAACTAGAGTAGATCACTAGCCCTCAGATACATATTAACGCGGTATCAGACCATCAGATTTTGTACGTGTAATCACATGAACGCGTGGAATATGTATGAGTATTTGTTAAAATTGTAACGACAAGTATACATGTTAAGCGCAAGAGAGACAAGAACAAGTTTGTTTTTATTGACGTGCAAATATTTTTATGTACAAGATGCATAAACTAAAATGTATACACAGTTCATCCCGAAAACCACAAAAATTGGCAAGGTTACAAGCACATCAAAGATTTAGCAATTCAGTATATATTATGCTCAATTGATTGACATCTGTCTTAAAGTTGATGGCCCTATTGTTTTTTTGAATGTGTATCATTTCCAACAACAATCTTGTTTTGTAGTTGCTTTCCCTATCCAAAATCTTGACACTGTCATAATCAAAAGTTATCTTATATGATAGATCTCTACCACTAATAGGTCAATAAAACAAGGCTGGTTTGAACGATAGTTATATTTTCAGAACGTTCTGAAAATATAACTATCGTTCAAACCAGCCTTGTTTTATTGACCTATTAGTGGTAGAGATCTATCATATAAGATAAGTATAAAAGGTCACGAAATATATATATATATACATATAATCAAAAGTATGAAGAAATTGCTGAGAATGAACAGCCAACGCACACGAACCCTTTTTCACCCTGCAGTCGCTCTTATGTTGTGTTAATCTTTGTTTTAGCAACTGTGATGTCTGCCCAACATATGTAGACTCACAATCACCACATGGAACTGCATAAACGACATCTTTTTGGTTGAGCAAAGGTGTTGTGTCTTTAGTTCTTGTGAGTATGCTACCAATATCTTCATACTTTTGATTATGACAGTGTCAAGATTTTGGATAGGGAAAGCAACTACAAAACAATATTGTTGTTGGAAATGATACACATTCAAAAAAACAATAGGGCCATCAACTTTAAGACAGATGTCAATCAATTGAGCATAATATATACTGAATTGCTAAATCTTTGATGTGCTTGTAACCTTGCCAATTTTTGTGGTTTTCGGGATGAACTGTGTATACATTTTAGTTTATGCATCTTGTACATAAAAATATTTGCACGTCAATAAAAACAAACTTGTTCTTGTCTCTCTTGCGCTTAACATGTATACTTGTCGTTACAATTTTAACAAATACTCATACATATTCCACGCGTTCATGTGATTACACGTACAAAATCTGATGGTCTGATACCGCGTTAATATGTATCTGAGGGCTAGTGATCTACTCTAGTTGTAAGTCTTAGTTTAATCCTTAAGTTGCAACATTGTGATAGCACATTTTTCAGCATACTCCTGATGAAGTTACCAAACGGTGACGAAATATAGAAGTTGAACAAATGAGACTTTTTATTTCACGGACCGACCACCCCAATAGAGTTTTTCGCTCGATTTTATATATTCTACTCTATACAGTACGGTCGAAATACATTTTTACTATATATAGGTATATATATGAATGTGTGTAATATTTGTATACGTTTTCACTAAAATATTTTCTATGATATGATTGGCATATTATGAATGGCTTTATAGTGTGGATATCTCAAAAGATATGAAGAAAGGTTACATAAAAGAGGTCATACACGCAATAGAGCTAAATGAACACCTGAATCATCGCTAATGAACGGCGTTGTATACTTATCAAGTAGTAGTGACAAAAATCAGTGCGAGTAAAACTGCGTGTGCCGCTAGAATTACAGACTGCTGAACTAGAAAAAACAACACCCACACATATCGCATACATATACAAGGAAAGACACTATAGGTCGCTCCAATACACGCCAAAACCGATTTGTGAACCGTCGGACACATGCGCAAAGCAAATTTGGAACGACAAATTTGCTCTCAGTATGTGTTCGACGATCCACAAACTGATTTTGTGGGATGTTGAAACGAACCTTATATCATAGTTTGACGAACAGGATTGGGCTGTGAAGGGAAATGATCACGCACCCAGTTTACCTATTTGTGCATAGTGTAATATAGTAATACTGGAATGGTTAATTACCATTAGAAAATTCATCATTTATTACAATTCAATATATCAAAATTCACAATGTTGGGGTTATGGTCTTCAATTGTCATACAGTTTATTTTGGGGTTCTATTTATACCTTTTCGACAACACGCTCATCACCTTTTGAGCATTTTATTACCCTACGGGTGTTAGCTTCTTGTTTTAACTCCAGCCAGAGACGTTTAATGGGAGAAACAAATGTCACTAGATATAAAATTAATAATCATTATAAAGAGTATATATTAATGGATAAAAAGCATTGTTAACATTCAGATACATACATACAACATTTTACATTACAAGAATTCATAAAAAATTACTGGAAATAACCAAGGATACATCTACGTTCAATACAGGTTTCTATAACAGCGATATACCTGGATGAACTGGAGTCAAGGTGAATTAAAGTTTTCGTTTCGTGTACAACTTAGAAATAAAGCAGTGTAGTCCTGGTTTCCACAAGAAATAAAGTTTGTTTGGTTAACGACGACAAAAATTGACAACATAGATAACTCAACAAATAAGTCAATAAATATATTTGGAATAAAAAGGTTTTAAGAAGAAGTACCAGTGAATAAAAGAACCTCACCATACCGAAGAAGATAGAACCTAAGAAGAATCCATAGAAATTAAAAGTGCATCGAGAATAGAAGTTAAGAGAGGAGATATACGAAGAACCATCATCGAAAAAGAAATTACACACACAACACTAGGTAATTATCTTTCTCAAAATTTATAAATATAATTTGTTATAATTTATGCTGTTCATACCATTAATTAAGAGCTAGGCCGGTGCAATTTTGTTTAAGAAATTTAACTAAATTCTCAGTACAATAGGCACACTTACATAGATTGTTGACTAGATATACTGGCGTGTATTGAATACGAATCGCCATTAGAACAACAATATAAAATATTTTCTGCCGTTCTCTAGTAATTAGCGCAAAAAATGAAGAAGTTGAAGCACACAGTAGTAAAGGACCCTAACCACCAAAAACAAAACTCAATGTCGCATATATTCATATAAAAAGTACCAAAAAATAAGGACAACTTATAAGAAGTGTAAATAACATGTCTCTGCTGAGCATTCAATAGTAAAGAATGTGCAAAATAAATATTTTGTATTTGGTCTAATTATTATATATTTTTTATCACTAAAATATACTCAATTAAAATTTTAAAGTTTGTATTCAGATCCAGTGGATCCAAACAGTAAGCAGCTTTTGGTTTTTATTTTTGATAGGCAAAGGATCATGAAGTACTTTCCGCTAATTCATAATATGCAACATGTTTTACACGAGAGTACAGACGGCTATCCATACTGAAGACCTCCAAAAAATGAATTGACACCTTGAATTCCTGAAATTAGAAAAACTTACAATTTATTTTATTTTGCAGCATCTCTAGCAGTTGATTGACAGTTACTTCAAACATAGTAGTTAATTACACCTGTTTATTTAGAAAAACGTTCAACTAATGACTAAGCGTTGTGGTGCTATAAGTAAACTTTCAATAAAATACAATTACTATTGATCTTTTTCTGAGAAAATTAAAACTGTAACGTTGTGGTATGCTGGATGTGGTAGCCAAAAATATGTTCGCGCTCTTCTTATTAATTGAGAACGTAAATTTTGTTGAGAAAGTATTTCCAAACATATTGACATATTATTTTTCATATCAATTAGAAATCACCAAAAAAGATTAGTTAAGGGTTTTCGATCCTCAAAATCTTATGTGTTACAACACTAGTTTATACTTAAAATATTAAGTATCTATAATTGTTTTGACCAGTCCATGTACCTATATAAATAAATTTACATAAATAAATATTAATAAAGCATGTATTTCTTGATCTTATCCTTATTATATTTCAGAGAAATAATTACGAAAATGATGCACGTATGATCTTATGAAATAGATAGATATTGTATTAATATGTAAGGAAAAAGTGTAAATTACATAAAGACTCTATTAAATACAATTATTGTTTAAGAATTTCTTTATATTATTTCCACGAGGAAAACAATATCTATTGCGTTAAATATAGAGAAATGTAAAGATAAAGTGTTAAACTTAAACTAAAATTAAATTTACGAAACAGACATAGGAACTTTTATATTTATTGTTGTAAACCTTTCATTATAGACAAAATATTATCTCTGTGCTGTTTAGATAGTGGAATTGTAATTACAATGTAAAAAAGATATAAAATCTGAAGGAAGTTGCTAATGGATCTTAATGAGATGTGAAATTTCGAATGGCATTTCACAAGAAGAAAGCATTATTAGGATTGCAAAGATCCTGGATTTCCAATTTCTCCAAATTGACTTATTGCCTCAAATTTAGGGATCTATTCAATTTTCAATGTGGTGCGAAGAAAGAAAGAAATAGGGCAAATTCTGCGTTTGGACCAATACGTAGTGTGCTTGTATCCAAATAAACAAGAAGCGTTGGCGTCTAAATTTTGTAATTGCTAGACCATTTATCAGCAAATTCCTAGAAATTAGTAAATTTTATCAAATTTCGTCCAGTTTTATCAGTGAATTATTGTCCCACATTAATTATTTATCTCCCTGTCGTCGTACAAGTATCTGTAGAATGGAATCTGCTATTGCTTCATATCAAGGATCCAATCTTCCACAAGCAAAACGATTGAGGTTAGATACGCCATTTTGGGAAAAGAATATAGGAATCAAGGTCCCCGAGATAGAACGAAAGTAAACTGTAAATAGAAGTTTATTTTTTAATTTTAAAAGAGTCCCAAGTTGTATATATTTAATTTCTGGTTAACATAGGAAGATTGTAGGGAGCCACTACATACTCCATTAGCTTCGCAATGTCGAGCTGAAGTTATCATAATATGTATGCATGATCTATCATATAATAGGAAAAAAATCCTTCATTGACTTAAAAGTGAATTCAGAAAACGTTCAAATAAAAATATTCACTTCCTATTGTGGACAAGAAAAGCACTCTAACGACTTAACAAAACTTACAGCAGCATACATAGTAACACGTCATCAACAACTTGGTATTCTCCTACAAGGTCATTACGTTTACTTAACTTTCGTTAGAATTAAATTTTGATACAAGATAGCTAGTAAACGTAATTACCTATAAAGTATTAGCATAATAAAATGGAGGTGATTCTCTATATAACGACCTAATGATTTTCAAATTTTGGCTCTCAAAAATAGTTTGCCAACTATAAAGTATATTAAATGTACATATACATTAGCATCGAAGTCAGATAAAAGTTTGTAGTGTGGCAATATTTGTTGAAAATGTTTCAAATATTTAATGATGTCCTTCCTTGCTTTTTGTATATTGTTCGGAAAAATAATACTTTAACTAATTATTCTCTTAATTAGTAGAGGGATTAATAAGTAACAAGTATCTAACGCGGAGTGTAATGTTTTGTACAAGCGGCCTTTATATATAAATATTATTATATTACCGGTAATATCATCTTACAAATATGGAGACATCGTTGGCTTCTTCTAAAATATTGATACAAATTAAAACAAATAATTGGTTTATAATACAGTCGAGATAAAGTATTCACACACTTCTTAAAATAGTTGTTTTCCTTTTTAGTTTCGATGTAGTGGGTTTTGTGGTGTAAACTAGAGGAGGCCTAAAAGTGCAAAGTGTGGTAAACGATTATTCACATGTGTAATATATTCCTTATTTGTGTAAATAGTTAGAATAGTATTGCAATTTTATGTGACACATTGATTATTTACTTAGTGATGCCGCCGAAAAAAGTAGAAATTACTTCTCTGCGATTTTAAGTACAGAAATTCGATAGACTTCATCTTGCGTCCACCTTCGTGGAACATTAAGAGTAGTGTACCAAAGTTTTAGTAATTAGGCATACCGTAAACATAACTCGATTGTAAAAATACAGTTCAAACTACAGCAAAGATATTGCCACGGTGCTCTACATTACTGGCCAGTGCAGGTGGGTCTAGAAATACTCTTGCTCGAGCGAGAACAAATGACGATTTTTTACTATGAAAATGGATATATTGGAACAGATCAAAAGGATGATATACTATGTTGTCAAGTCGAATGTGGAGTAGACTGGAGTTGTTTGTTATATGTTTGTTACACAGAAAAACTAGTACTGTGTTTTATATTACTTATTTATTATAGTACAAAGTGACTATAGTTTCGACATAGATCATGTCATTATCAAACAATACGTATGAATAAGATAGTTTGATTGTTATCGTCACACTGTGCTACAATAAGTGACATAAAACAAAGTACTAGTTTTTCTGTGTATCAAGATAATTAACTATCACGAACTAACTGCTTTCACAATCAATTTTTTGTTATATGTTTTCTGTTTGCAAAGTTCGAGTGCTATTACTTACATTAGCAAATGCCCGTAAACAATTGTAGGATCGATGGGGATATTGCGAAGTATACTTATAATAGAAGTATTTTGAGCCCCATATTAAGTAAATAGATTAATTTACTTGCAAATTTTTATTTGGAAATAGATTTACTGCGGTTTTGTTATACAACTAGTGACTTATGGATTTGCAAGAGTTTACTGTACACATAACTTCTGCCGGAATACCATCACGCTTAAATGACTGAAGTTTTTAAAATGGCTGGATATTTCCGACTGCTATCTTACGACAAATATAAAACGGACACCATACAACTAATGCATATTTTGGTCTATAGCAAATTGGTAATGTATATAGACATTTCAGCATGTCAAGGGTTATAAAATACTTTGTACTTCTTGTGAAGAATCCAAAAGATTTTAAGGCTATATATATATATATAAGGTGAACTGGTTCTCAAAATCAACACCAAGATATCTAAGAGTTCGTAATAAGTACTTTATTACTAATAATGTAATTATAGATGAGTGGTTGTTTCCTTGGTGCAGCAATACATTTTTCCACTAGCTTTGTAACAGTAGATCGTTCCTTAATACAAGCATGCTGAAGAAGGAACACTTGGAGTTTGGAGTGCACGTTTCAATAAACTAAATTATATATTATTTGTTCAAAAATTTTAGAGAAGCAGCGTAAGATAGAAATTGGACGATAGTTATCATGCATCAGCGCCGGTATACATATGTAATGTTCCTAGACCTAGATGAATGAAATGCTAAAATCCTTTGAGATTTCTTCACAAATTTGATTGTGAAAGTGATAAACTGAGTACACACAGGAGGAATCTGTCCTTTCATAGACTTCCACTATCGATGGCAAAAGTTTCTTTTAATTGCTTCTAAACTTTAATTAATCAGCTACCAGATTACTTTACGGCGATACCGATTTATAAAATATATCATACAGTTTATTGTATAGCACATTAACATTTTTTAATATTCCGTCAAAATTAACCAATCGATCTGTTGTAAATCATAAAGTTACGGCGAAAGTTAAAACGCATTTTGCTATTGGATGGAAAGCGATGGTGAAGCTGATTTACAAGAATGTACGATTAATTGCAAGAACTAAATCAAAAAGTTCATCATAAATATTTAACATGGAATTGGATTGAACTACATCCAGAGAAACAAAAAGAAATCTGGATCGAAGTAAATTTGCGATCAGATATAGGACTATTCCAATATTCAGAATCGTTCATATCACCGATAATTACAATGGAATGATCCAAGGGTAACAATACTATGATTTCTAGGAAGGAGTTAAAATCATCAGCAGACATGTCAGGATGTAGGTAAATTCCAGCCAAATAGAAAACTTAACCAAAAAAATATTTGCATATAACAATGGTAACAAGTAAAGAAACATTTCAGAGAGGCGAAGTATCTACGAATTCATACTGAATGTTGTTTCTTAAAGTGATGAATCCACCACCAGTACAGTATCAGGCAGCAAATGGTACAGGTACCAGGAAATATTTCACTATGAAGTATTGATGAATTGAACCAGGTTTCATTTAAAATTATAATATCTTAGTCAGCATTTAGAACATTTCTGTAAGCAGTAGGAGTTTTGGTTTGTAAACCGCATACGTCTTGATTATAGACTATTAAATTAGTGTTCAGAACGTAGTGAAAACTATCCAGATTTGGCAGACTATTGGAGGACTTAGTTTTCAGAATTGGTGTAGACTATTACAGAGATGTCGGATTCATATATTTATAATGTGCGATCCACTTTCGCCTTGAGCAGTTCGTTCCAGTAACTCGGCCTTGATCTAAAACTAATATAAAAATTATTATCACCTCAAAAATGTATTATCACCAAACTACGGTATCTCTAACCCACACATCGATGCATTGTCGTGGTCTATGTACGAGGGCGATCCGTAAAGTAACTTCCGTTCGGTTATTCAAAACAAATACAATACATGAAGAGCTATTTATTACATACAACTTAAAGCTACTACTTTCAACTATTTTTCTACATAGTTGCCATTACGATTGGAACATTTGTCAAAGCTATGAACCTGTTTTTAATGCCCTCTTCATAGAACTGCGCGGCCTATGAATTATTTAAGTTTTTCGTAGACTTCAGCGTTTATTGTGGTCGCTCGTTCCATAAAGTCTACAAGAAGGACGCCTTTGTTGTCCCAACAGACAGTAACCATGACTTTTCTCGCAGAAAATGTTTGACGGCACTTTAAAGGCTTCGTTGTAGACGAATTAGAACGACCCCCAGCGGGGTTTGACTGTCTTTTCGTCTCACACTAGATAGAGGCGACGCAAAACTGATCGCTTATTATGACATGCTTGAGGAAATCTCCACCCTGAACATCGTAGCGTATCAGAAAAGATAGTGCATGTTATGTGTGCATCATGTTCTTTGCACACAGAAATCGGATAACAGCACACATTTCACAGTCGGTGGAAGTTTAAATTGCAGCAGCCATTTTAAAGGACCAGAATCGTACGAATGTCCGAACATTTATCGCAATAGCACTGCCAGATTCAAATTGAAACAGACTACACCGCAGCGCTGGGATCGCGGCGATATCCCCACTGCTCCGCTCACTAGGCGGAAACGTAACTTACTTTACAAATCGCCCTGGTATTGTGAAAGTGGGGAAGCGCTATCCGCAACGTTCGCACCGCAATTTTTGTTTCTTGCGGTTTTCCCAACCATTTGGGGATACTACACATATTACGTCTTTGTTTCCGTAAATTCAAAAACTGTATGAAAATTATTTTAAACTAATAATGCGATATTTCTCGTTGCAAGCATGCTACATCTTGCCAATCGCACGCGTAGCACAAATAACTGAAATTAATAAATCCGTTGCATATTTGCAACAAAGGGTTAACTTATACAGGATAAAAACTAGTACTTCGATTTGGGCCAGATTTACCCAACTTACGTACCTTAATATTTTCAATAGTATAGTCACATTCAGAAATGAAAGCAATGCATTTAAGATCTTACAGTCTGCCTCAAATTTTTCGTTGTCTGATGTACGGTGATTACGGCGTTCAGGACAGTAATATTATTTTTACGTCTCTCGCGATTGGATATTTTCTGAATAGTTTTCACCATCTCTATTAGTAAAGATATGCTTGCAGCCATAATATAATAATAATAATATTCTCTAGTGAGTTCAAATCCGAGGAATAATTCTTTCACATAATTTACATAATAAATGAAATTCGTCGGTAGAGGGCTCTCGAGCAACTGTAGTTGTAATTTCTTATCATATATGATAGTTTTCTACCACTAATTAGGTGAATGAAACAAGACTGGTTTGAGCGATATTTATATTGCCAGAACGTTTACAAACGTTTTCGGAACACCTTCTTCAGTGAAAATATAGCTAGATAACTATATAAACAAACATTTGTTTTCTATTTGGGAACTATCAACAAAATAACTAATGACTAGGATTTCTCGATTTAGAGGATATATAAACAACTTTTTTTTCTATATATAAATTATAAAAACTAAAGTAATGTGTAAACACACATGCAAACTATGAAAATATCAAGAAAAACCTTATATCAAAAAATCTTTGTCGAAACCTTAACAATTTTGTTCAAGGACTAGGGAAAACCCAAATTAAGAACCTAGCCAAAGATCTCTTTTTACTAACATTAAATCTAAAATAATTAAACAAAATCAAAGTAATGTAGTTTATAAAATAAACTGTAAAGATTGTGATGGTTGTTACATCGGTCAGACGAAACAATATTTAAACAAAAGGTTATATAGCCATAAGTATTCTTTAAATAATGATTTTGGTGCAATGACCGCTGTAACAAAACATTACAAAGATCTTGGGCATTACTTTGATTTTGAAAACACAATTATATTAAAAACAGAGAATAATTATAAAAGAAGATTAATATACGAAATGATAAATATACAGAAAGACACTAAAACCATTAATTTCAGAGCCGATGTTCAAAATTTAGGTAATGTATACAGCAATTTGTTAAAATGAGATTTGCATTTCTAAAGAAGGAAACCTTCGGCTAGGTTTTTAATTTGGGTTTTTCCTAGTCCTTGAACAGAATTGTTAAGGTTTCGACAAAGATTTATTGATATAAGGTTTTTCTTAGGATTTTCATAGTTTGCATTTGTGTTTACACATTACTTTAATTTTTTTTATAATTTATATATAGAAAAAACGTTGTTTATATATCCTCTATATCAAGAAATCCTAGTCATTAGTTATTTTGTTGATAGTTCCCAAATAAAAAACAAATGTTTGTTTATATATTTATCTAGTTATATTTTCACTGAAGAAGGTGTTCCGAAAACGTTTGTAAACGTTCTGGAAATATAACTATCGCTCAAACCAGTCTTGTTTCATTGACCTAATTAGTGGTAGAAAACTATCATATAAGATAAGTATAAAGAGGTCACGAAATATATATATTATTTTACTATATATATATATATATATATATATACATTTAGTTGTAATTTCTTGACAAATTCAAGAGATGCTATCTGTTGCTAAGATCAGTGGCTCACAACTCTATCCCCGTGGACACGATAGCACCCTTTCGATCAATTTTTGTGTGCTCGTAGCTGTTTGACCATCAAACAACAGTTTGTTTACTTTAAGGTAACTCGATAAAATTGAGTGCAATACATGCAGGTAGCCGTATTGGTAGGCTAATATAGATCTTGTTACTTACAGCACCAAATTTTTAAGGTTTTATTAGGAAAATAAAGAACCTGCTATAATTCCGCAATATTGAAATAAGTTGGCTCAGTAAAAGTGAAGTTCTAAAAAGATACATATATCAGTTTAAGAATGAAAAATAGTTCCTGGTAAAATTTAAGCAATTTAAGCAATAAAAAGTATCAACGTCAAAAATGAAAAGTCGGATGAACTGACTCTTGCTAGCTGATGGATATGGCTTTCATCCCAGAGACAATAAAAATTAAATTCGTTAAACTCGGAGCTTAAAGAAAAAGGCAGACACGTTACAAAAATAGGTGAAATCACTCCTGCATTTACCAAATATGGAGAAAACGGGCGATGGCGAATTTACTTTTCCTTCTTCTGTTAACCAGCTTCAGGTAGTGGCCCTCGATAAACCGGCATTTTAAAATGTGCTGTAGACTCAGACCATAAAGGAATTAGAAATCCCTGGTGTAGATATTAACATGCTGTTACGTTCGCTAGTTTCTTTCTCCATTTATCTCTATTGATTTTATTGTCTTTATATTTTAGTGCATATTTGCATGGATATTTTGTACCGTTTTAGAGCGTGTTTTCTGTTATTATAATAATATTGCTTTTATTATCTGGAACCAATTTTATAAGTTTAAAGCAAATAAAATCGTAAAAGCAAAAAGTGCCAATAAATTAACTTATCTAAAAGTCTTTTACGACCTAAATATTATATCTGAGAATTTAATATGTAATAACACAGAAAAATTATATAAAGTATCAATTGATTATAGTGTGTGAGATACATAAATCTTAGATGTAGTGCAATTAAAAGAAAAGATATAAACTAGAAGGTAGTACATTTCACTTAAAATTTTGACAACCAAAGTGTATTGTAATCTAATAATACAGGTCATTGTTTTGGGGTGTATTCTAACTTGCGTAGCATGTTTATAGTACGTACTGTGAGGTATTGCAAAAATATTTAGTATGTAGTTAAATGCAACACATACATTAGAACCATAAACATTCGAAAACTAGTTTATACAGCAGTGGGGATATCAAGAAGTTAACTGAAACGTTTGAATGTAAAAATTTAGTAGTATGCATGTAGAGCGAAACATAAACATAACCTCACCTATCGATATACAGACTACGTTGCTTTTGTATTATCAAGGCGTATAATATCTAAACTTTATTTTAATTGCCACTAAAATAATGTAAGTAACAAACAGCAACGTCATGATTAACGTGAACAAGAATGTCATTCACTCTTAAACGAATATATTGCATCACCCGTTTTTGCAAATGTATATATAAGCTATGGTGTTCAGGTACTCCTTTATAAAACTTAGAACATTACATCTGCACACACGAAGTACAAATTTATAACGGAATTTTAATTAATACCCATCGACGTTAATAAGTGTGCGACCAATTGTGACAGTTTCACAGTGTACTTACATATATTGAAGCAAATAGAATATTAGTGTTAAATTCTCGAATCTCTTAATCGTTGCAATTAATTTTTAAGACTGTTTCACTGTGATATTATTTATTTGACGAATTTTTTCTATTGCGGTTTTAAAATTTGCAGTATTACGAAAATGTGTCCAAGGATTTGTAGGAAATTATGTTTCGCAATTATTGTTTTTGCATGCGGTAAGTTTATCAATTCCTCCTTTTTTACTATTTAAGTCTAATGTACTAACTTCTCGTTTCCAAAGCTTTGTTTATCTTAACATACAGTAAAACAAATTCCCATGAGCTATATACAACAGGTACATTTGCTAGTTTTTGTTTCATTTTCTGTTAATTGGGAAGCAATTTTATATTTTTAATAAATTTTTGGGATGCAAGTATTATTTTCAAATAATAATTTTCTTAAAATATAATGTATCTATTATAAACAAGCACAAATTCTCATGAAATCACAAATTCTAGATATGCACATACACCGCCAAAAAAGAAAATACATTGGGGTAGCTCTGCATAGAAGCTTCTTTATAGCTATTATTTTTCTAGTATGAATCCCTACAACAGTTCAATGATTTGTTTAAGCTTCAATTACTTAAGTTCTATCATTAATGCAACATCTGTCTCTATTAGATCTTCGTTAATAATTTTTATGAAATTTATTCGACCTCACTGTGCCGCTTGAAAATGGTAACGCTGGCCGAAATTATGACTGTCATATATGTCTAAAATATAAAGAAATAGAGAAATACCTTCTTACGTTTTGACATATGTATTGTTTATAAAATCAATAAAATTAAGATTGCTAGGAAATCGACCTTTTCTTAACTCGCGCTCGTTCCTTAAAATAAATATTTTGTTGTAATTATGTACGTATTTCGAAGGATATTCTTTTGTTAATATGTAATAGATAAAAATTTTAATTACCTCAAACAAAGTGAATATAAGTAGTTAAGGAAACAGTCGTCATTAGGCATAGTGATTTGTTTAATAATAAAAGCAAAAGTATTGAAGCAACGGATCAAAATGAAAAGAAAATTTTAAAGGAAACCCAAATAGATAGATGAATTTATTTCGTTGTTACGCACCAAAGATGATTATAACAGTCAAAGTAAATGAAATAAACATAGGAAGAGTTAAATCGTAATCACAGTAATTGACAAAAAAACCAAGGCAATAATTAGTTAGTTAATAAACCTAAAACAGAATTACAAAAATTACAAAGTATCTACAGTCACGCTCAAAATTGTGTGTCCGTTGTGTCCAAGAAATTTTTACATAATGTATGATACGAATGATATACCAATAGTTGAATTTGAATTTGAATAAAAGAACTACGAGCGCAATCCATCGCGAAAATGACCGTATCCTTAATTATAAGCTATAAGTTTTTTGTTACTCATGATGGTAAGCTTTTCAAAAGTATATATATCTTACTTTTTCTGATATCGATTTGTTTGCCAACATCGATTTCTAGTACCACCCATGTTCAATCGGATTTAAATCTGGCGATTGTGGAAGAGTACATAAAATCTTCGACACATGATAGAAAAGCCATTTTACAACAATAAAGAAGTATGTTACGGGTCATTGTTTTATTGAAAGGAACAGACCAGAGGCATGCGTAGTATCAAGGAAGAACTTCTTAAAATTTCAATATATTTTATCTTACCGATAGTCGCTTCAATAAACTCAAGATGATTTGCACCACTAGCTGCTCTGAAATCCCAGAAAGTAACAAACCCACCGCCACTTTAACTGTTTGGAGTTAGGTTTTTCTACAGTTCTGTATCATAGCTTTTCTACGCCATATACATGCCAACCGTCTTCTTTGTTTAATTTAGACTCATCACATAATATAAGTAAAAATCGAATTCTACACGTGTATGCAGCTATTTCATTCCAACTTCTATTATTAACTTGTATTAACTTCTGACGTAAATGGTTTTCTTGAGGCAATCCTACCATTGTAGCGGAATTTGCAATTTTGGTACCCTGACTTCACGATTTAGATTTACTTTTCATACAATAAATGTTTCTTTCACATCAAATTGGCTTTCTAGTTCACCCGGTTTATTTCATACAGTACCCTTATCTAAAGTTATTTATAATATTTTGCATTGTGTTCTATTTATTATTTCATCAATTTTCCTTAACAAGTTCTCTTGACGGTAGATACAATCTACTCTTGCCAAAATATCTGTTTGGTTTCGTTTAGTATGCCCGTCCAATTTTAACGCATTAAGATCGTTTTCTGCTGATTAACCAACTAGTATAGTATATGAGCGATATATATTACTTTAAATGTTTCCCGCAGTTAAAAAAATGCCTAAACTTATTCATTTATACATTAGGAAATACTTCTTCGTACATTCAATTTTGCATTTTAAAAACTATGGGATTCTATAAATAATATTGTTGGAGTTGACGTAACATTCATTTCATTTTTCAGTTTCCTTGTCTAATTACATATATGTATAGGTACTAAATAATTGATTCATATTGGTTTTCCTCTTTTTAGTAATTTTGTTATTAGAATTTAATTGAATTAGAGCGAAGTTGTATGCTTAATTTACAATGTGACTGTATAGCGTATATAAAAAGAAGCAAGCTCTACAAAGGTGGACAATTGGTAAGATGGCAATTGTATATATGTATATGTATATACTCCTATATTATAGATTATATATATATATATATATATATATATATTAATTATATAAATATCAAATTTTATTAGTAAATATTTACAAAATACAACATGTAGTTTTACCACCTTAATATTAATAAACAATTATATTGTAGAAAATATATCCTATTGTGAAATAATTAGTAGAAATATAGAAATTGTTAGTGTACACGAGAAATATTGGTGTGCATGGGCAAAACACCGAATCAATTGCGGTTAACGCCATCATTGAAAATTTTATTATTCATGAAGTTTTGTAAACAATGAAACAAATGATAATTTAATGCTACAAATTGACGAACATGCCGTGACTGTGCCCACAAATCCCAACCCAAGCTCCAGTAATTTTTGCCGAGTGAACAAAAATGTTCATGGCCTTGCATTTTTACAATGAAGCATAACACCTTTACGATTTTCTAATTCTGGTTACTTTTCTAGAATTGCATATTTCGGTTTATTGATTTGTTGAATGTACATACACAATTAACTTGATTATTTGGTTGCGTGGTAAAATTTCAAAACACATTTTTTTAAATTCAACAAATTAGGAGTTAAGAAAACGAATGCAATTTTTCCACGTGATATAATAATTTCTCTTACACGTTCAGGAACATATACCTACATAATTTATTATTATTATTATGATTTATTATTAATCCAATTGGCCGCTGCACAATTTCAATTAATAATGGATGTAGAGCCGTATTTCATTGTGATTAGTTAATTTCTATTTTATGTACATGTTAAATTTGCACCTGTAGGTAATAATCAGATTGCGGAGTATTTTTGCTTGATTTGTACTCTTTCTCTAGCACCTCTAGAATTGAATCCTCTGCTTTGACGCCCTTGACGTATAGTAGTGAATTTGCGATTGTCATATATTTACGTGCTGGTTTACGTACTTGTATTTACTTTTAACCTTCCTATACTCACGTCAAAATGAAAGACGTATACTATACTATATAAGTCGGTCTCACAGACCGTATGCGTGAATATAGGTTAAGGTTAATATTTCTTTCATTCTTCTTAGAACAACTTGCGTATTTGTTAATTGCAAATATTTTGTTATATTTTCAAGGATCCTTATTTCAACTTAATGGATTACAAAATATATATAACAAGTAATTTTAGTTGCCCGTGTACATTTTTGTAATGAATAGGTTTTTGAGCTTTTAATCAAGAAATAAACATGAGTTCCTACAAAACATAACACTCTATCGTAACTTTGTAAGTGTGGATGTTGTCTTAAGTTTTGTAGATATAAATTTAATTTCATTTGCTTACATCTTTTTTTTAATACTTTAATGTTTAATGCTAGCTGAATTGAGTTTATCTAAATTCAGTATAATGCAGAGTTAAGATTTATGATCTAATCTCTCTGATTTAAAGTAGATATGTCACAACAATATAGACAGACAAAGGAATTATATATGCTTAGTTAATTGTTAAACACGAAATGTCAAATGCGTGTACTTCATACGCCAGTGTAAAAATTTGTGCCTATGTATATAGTTCATCACTTTAAACGTGCTATCGTTTGATATCGATTAATATCGAAATATTCTCAAAGATAGCATATCATAATTTGATACTAATGATATTCCTTGATCTTTTAGTATTAGGTAAACCGATTATTGAATTTTAATGGTATATTTTTATACCCAACAACTCAGTGTTATTACAGTGTTATTATTAAAAGGGAGAGATTGACATCTAAAAAAAGGAACTACTAAATAAAAGTTGATTTGTTGTTTTTAAGTTACTATGGTATAGTTGATTGGATTTAATAATTTATAATCACAAAGATGATTATAAATTAATTTATAGACTTTAGCAAATATTTCAAACTGGCCGACTGATAAAACACGTAATCTAACAATTGATTGCCATTAAGTGATATTATAGACTGCAGTAGTACTCCGTGATGATCATAAGAGATCGCCACATTATTTTTGAGATAAATTACCATACCTATTTTGTTCTGGAACAAGTACATTGTGGAAGAAATTACCTGATACATGCGGTCATTAAGGATAGCTTAATTCTTGGCCCCATTTATATGGGGTCAGGAACCATAGAAAACCGCTTTTGCTCTTCACTTTCGGAGAATAGAAAGAAACTAATATACGTACGTGATGTACGATAATGTACGTGATAGAGAGGTTCTAGTGATTTGACTTCTCTGACTGGTTGCTTTTACATTTCAAAAAAATTAAAAAATTAAAGTGATAGACGGGGAACAGCAATTTATTTTTCCATACAGTCCGCAATACCAGCTTTATCACCGGCGAAACACGTGTCTCATTTACGTTAATATTTATGTGATGCGGAATCACCGGTACTATATATTTATACTATAATTTCATGTTCGTTATGCAAATGGTTCCCAAATGGTGGTCCGCTCCCTATTGTCAAAAATAATAATAAAATAATGCACAGTTACCCGTATATAATTCAGTATGAAGAATTAGAAACGTTCGAACGTACTATGCCAAATTTGCAGGTTTCTAGGTATTCTATCACTAATTATTAATATCGGGAAGAGATATTACATTCTAAGTCCTAATGCATTAAAAAAACGGAGGCTGGAAGGGTGCGTCGATCTCAAAGCCCCTCTTAGGGGTGGTTGACTGGTACATACATAAGTATGAACCACTGCGTTATGCTACACCACAATCCTTGCAATAATTGTGTAGCAGGAGATTAAATCAGTTACGGGGGTGACCTGAGATTTTATAGTCAACAGATGGCATCGCAATCGAAAAACAATACTAATTTGTAGTATCCTACAAATTAGTATTCTTTCTCAAAAAAAAAAACTCTTTTCAATAAAATCATTAATATTCCGAAATCATTAATGTTCCAAACATAACAAATTTCAAGAAAAAATTGTCAATGTCAAGTAAAATATATAGCAATACCTTCAAAATCCTCAATGTTTGAAACGTTTTCTCAAAATACATGACATACATATTTTAGATGGATGATATAGCGAATTTCGTGTTATGTTCGATATGTTAATATTCTACAAATTAGTTCTTTTTTTGGATTGTGGTACAATCTATTGAGTACAAAATCTCAGGTCGCTCGCTTAAATTAAGTTTTGGTCGGTGTAATAATGTATTAGTACCCACGTTTATATTACTAATTTGGTGTGTATCTTATGTTTACGTACATAACCTTATTGTACGGTGCAGGACTTATCTTGTGAGCATAGTCTGCATTGTTGTCACATTCTCATATCACAATAAATTTCGTTTTTTTTCAATATTACTGTTCATATAATCAAATTATAACCTTTATTAAAATCATTGCTGCAGTAAAACTTGACAGAACAAAAATAAAGTGGTATCATTAGTCATTTCCGCTAACGTAGAACTTGCAACATACCGATCGCATATGGAGATAGCTTTATTGCCAAATCTTTACAGATAGTAAGAGAGACGCATATCCTATTTAAAATAATACTGCATATTAATAAAGTTGATTTATTTATTCATTGATAGAAAGTGTTTCTGCATTTACATTTTTTGAACTAAAGTTCGATATGTCCTATATGTGTATGAACTCAACGAGACGGAGCAGTTCCTTATCAACCAGACCAATCAATATAGTATTGGTCTGGCCCACTTGAACAATTTAATTTACATCATTTATATCGATATGCAGACACCTATCAATATAAACCAATACAATAAATGCTCTAAGTTAATCTTGCATACCACGTCGGATCCTTTCGAGATTTGGATGATAAGATTTCGTAGTTTTTTTTAATGACTATACTTTTGTAAATCAGTTTAAGTTGCTTAAATTTAAAATGCAACGTTTTGTATTAAAAATCGTATTTGCAGTATTAAAATAGGTACGTACTGAGGAAGTACGCTTTCTTTAAGGGTGTTCGGTACTTGTTTTCAAGATCGTTTAAAGTTTTTTTGTCGATTCGAAAACTATCGAAAGCTATATATCTTAGATCTAAAAGATGTACATATGTATAACGATAAAATACTAATTGTTTAAAATTTTAAGAGTTCATGCAGGTCTAATATTTTTTCAACAATAAGTATACAACTGGCAGGTTTCCAGCCTTGAAATTTGGAATACCACATATTCGATACGGTAGTTAAGACTTGTCAAAGAGCATTTTTGTAAATTCCTTAGTTATCGTTTCTTTCTTAAAGTCCAAAAATAACAGTAAGCCCATGTCATTTTTCTATTCCTTAATTGAAGTTAAATTCTATAACAATCAAGGAATTTACAAAAAAACCTCGTCGATAAGTCTTAGCTATCACAACAAAACCCATAAACTTGCCGGTTCTTCACTTATTATTAAGAAAAAATTAAAGCTGTAGAAGCTCTTACCATTGTAAAAACTAGTATTTTATCGTTACACACACTACTTTTAAAGATCGCATATACAATTTTCAAAATAGTTTTGAAACCAATAAAAAAGTTTAAGTACCGAACACCCTTAATAGTTCCTATGTAGTTCAATTATTGTAATGTGTCCTCATGAGAATTTATAGTGTAATGCAACTAATATTTACTAAAAAACAACTATTACGGCAAACACCCTAGACCCTAGACCGATCGATCAAGAGAATAATATTTTTCCTAAGTTGTCTGAAACTACACCTGTTCGAATTCGTACTACGTAATTTTGCCAATGACTAATCATTTTGTTTTATGTGGATAATCGTCAAAGACTTTCCACGCACATTGGTTACCTACAATGACACTGAAATGGAGTAACTATACATACAGACATTCTAATCTACAACAAAATCGTTAAAGCAGTGGAAGTACGTACATATGTATGTATGTATGTTTGCTTCTATTGGTAGTTTACGTTTTTACTTTGACTAATAATTATTTAAACGCAATCCACTAACCGATTCTATTGTAGTTCTAGTAATTATTGTAGTACTACTAGTTACGACTTATCTATCACTTCATTCTGCTACAAATGAATTATGCATTTCATTGAAAAACTGTTACCTTGATATATCAAGGTAAAGTCAAGATCGAATACTCCGGAAATGATATTGAAACCAAAATGTCAAATGTGTGTATGTTTGCAGTGTGCGTCTCAACTCTCCGTAGAAATTTTAATAGCATGCATCATTTAAGGTAAACAAATTTTAATTTTTTAAATATGAAAAGAATTCCATTGCCAGTCTAATGCTGCTACCAACCTCAACACGTGCTTGCCATAGTAATGAATCACGCATAAAGTTCTGCATATTTTGTTAACAAATTGTATTTATTGACGCATTTATGCGATTTATTAATTATTGTAGTCATTTATTCTGGTATTATAAACTAATTGTTTTAGGTGACACCACAAGAGTAAATCTAGGGGGTTTAGGGTGGGTGATTGGGGAGGGGGATAAACAACCGGTCTTAAGCGGCTTATCCAGCAATTCTCGTGTATGTTATTTAAATGACGACGAACATCTACGCGAACATGTAGAGGAGCCCCATCGTGCATAAACCTTGTTGTTGTTGCATTTCTTGTTGAATATTGAGCGGTATTTCTTCGAATAATGATGGTAACTCATTAGTAGAAAATTTAAATAACTTTGTTGATCGAGACGATACGGAACCACAAATGGTCCAATTATATATATATATATATATATATATTATGCCACACCATGATTAGGGAAAATCGCCGTTAATAATGAGTACGCCACATAGCGTGAGAATTCTCAATCGTTCAATAATGTCTATTGTGCGTATTGAATTTGAAGAAATTGTCACTTCTTTCTAATAGCCATTCACAAAACTGCACTTGATAGGGATAAGCGTGTACATGTCGAAAATGATAAGAATGTAACTGATTTCTACTCAAAGTTGGCCACACCATTGAACGAGGAAAATTATGTTGCGCTGCAATTTGGGGATTACTTATCCTAGGATAATTAGAAAATAACTCCATATGTCCTCCTTAAGCGCGCCCGGAATTTTGTCTGGATTCGCCGTAAACCCCTACCATATTTACTAATTTCGCATAAGTATAATCAGGAACCATATCAATTACTTAGTATACTTGACTTTTGTATATTCAAATATGTACTGTTTTCCGGTAAATTAAGAATAATATAGGTTCCTTCTTTTTTCTTTGTTGACCAGTATTGTTACACAACTATTGTCTCACGTACATACATATATCAATTTTTATATAAAACACAATTAGATTTGTATACTTTATAATGGAGGTAGATACTCAAATATCTTTGATTTTCAGTAAAAGTAGATTTGTGAAAATGAAAAAAAAGAACAGATTTTGTAAATATGGAAACTAGCGTTTACGTTTGTGTATCTATTTCAACATAGCCACTGCAGTTCGCTAGAACAAACTCAAAAATCTTTCGAACAATAAGGAGTATAATTAAAACAATGAGAGACACACATATCTGCACCCGTTAAAACAATAGAAACTAAAAATAGAAATAATATCTATGTCTGTCTACTCTAAGTAATCATTTGATGTATTTGATATTAGATATTCAAAGTATAACGACAAACAACTGCAAGTGATAATATATGTAGTTCTAAAACACGAAAGTTTTAAATTACAATTATATACCAACTGAATTGAACTCTCAATTGAACGAACTTAAACAGAGGTGCGTCACTTAGGCAGCAAAGAAAACTGTGTAACGAACAAATTACATATGCCAACAAGCTTTATATTGACCCTCTAAAAGTAACTCATTGAAATTATCTTTCAATTAGATGTGTCAACTACTTTGCACCATCTTTGTTTCTTCTATTCTATTGTACTTTGTTATATGGCAAGAAAATAAAAAAAGACAACACTAATTGCTTTCGAATCAAAATTTGACCAATGTTAGAAAACTGTAGAGAGCAGTAACGTCAAAAATATTAATTTCATCATTAATCAATTTCCTCATTTTATGATTAAAGGCACAGGCACTTGTTTTCCATTCAAAGAATTATTAAACTTACTGCGCTGGAAAGTGTGTTGTCATACAGGAATTTAACATTATGACTCCTAAGAAAACCATCTTTTCTATAGTATCAAAAATGCAAGTTACAACTATTTCTCAAGTAATATTAATATTAATTAAGTAATTTATATTATCGCTTGGTTATTTGATTTATAATAATTGTTGCAATTACTTACTACCGTAATTAGCAATAATCTTAAGAATCTACCTTACATCTCAACAAGGCAGTTTTCTGTTCCACGAATTCATAAATAAATGCTTCTAAATAACGCATCGGCGTTGAAGGTTTGAAACATTTATATACAAGTACATATTTGTATTCTGCGTATACACTGCCTAGTAAGAATAATCATTAATTAGCCTTGACTTTTATAGGAGCATATGTTAATTTTATATGGAATACATTTTGTCGATGGAATCCCATAGCAATTATAGAAATTGTCAAGTGGCAAATGTTTGGCAATGTTCTCATCTTAATTTAAAACATGCTTTATTTTTCAAAATAAGTTCTTGTTTTTCAAAAATAGTTCCTAGGTTACTAGATTAATGATTTTAATATTCTCTTCCTCTCGTCGACACTAGACGATATGAAATTGTCTTCCCTTTTCTTTGTAAAACCAATACTAGCCAAGCCAGAATCATTCAAAGAAATTCCAAACACTGGTCGGGTAATTAAAGTTATTTCTTCGGGGTTTCGCACACTAAAAGTGTGATTAATCAGGTTTGATAAAAGAGCGGATGGCGCATTATCATTGAGTAGTGACAACCAGTCTTTGTCTCCACTTACGTGCAAAGCGCGATATTAAAATTCGGAGAAATAAGAGCATTAGTCCGGTTTATACTACTTAATGATAACACGTCATCCACTCTTTTATCAAACCTTAATGATTAATCAAACGCCATAGTACATAAAATGACGTTTCGCTATTTATCACACTCAAAATTAAACAATTAAAGAATCATTTAGTTTTCAGTCGGATGATTCTGTACAATAAGTAGCGAAAAGTCATTTCGTGTATTGTGCTTGGTTAATCGCACTTTTACTGTCCGAGACCCCGAAAATCATTTTAATTAATTCCACACCGGACCAGAAACTGAGATCATATCTTAATTCCTAACTAGTTGTCTATTGAGCAATGACGAACAAGACTTCTGTTTATTGCATAAGCATTCGTTAGACACAACAGTCTTTACACAATTGTTAAAATTATCTTTATTACTTCTAATAATAATAATTATTATTATTACAGTAAACCCTTTCAATAACGACCACAAGTTTTTGCAGCAATAGTGGTCGCAATAGGCAAGTGACCGCTATTAAATGGACCATAAAAAGAACTTAATCTTTTTTAATTTTTTGTTTCAGAATAAACAATATAGTTACTAGTTATTAATAGCATATAAAAATGAAATATAAAATAGAAATTACTATTACGCTAGCCAATTATAATACATAATATGATTGTATACAGTTTTTAAAGTATTACTTTGTTGAAGTTTGCTTAACTTAAAACCTGAGCCTCACATTTTGTTAAAATCTGCGACATTTCTAAAACTATTTCACTTTCTTCATTACCCAATAGGGAATTTTGTATACCTCTAAGTTTGGCACACACTTCTACCATACTTTTAGTATCTGTTGAAATTTCGGATTCCTCCAGGTTACTTCCACCACACGAAGAATCTTTATCCTCAACCAATAGTTCGCCAACTATGTTCTCAATGCGAAAACTTGTATTTTCGGTCAGTGCATCAGAATCTATACAAACGTAATTTTGAAAATTAATTTCGTTATCTGTTAATTGGGAGAAAACTGTCTCAGACGAATTTCATGTTCCTTATTAAAATAATTTGTAGAATGTTTCGTTTTCCAAGAATCCAAATTAAAGATTAAAGCACTGCTTTCCTCCGCTTCCTGAAGAAGTGTTTCACTATTTATAAATGTTAAAAGCCTTTTAACCAAGAACTTTCTGTAAGCTAATTCAAAGTTTTAGATAATTCCCCGATCTGTGTGCTGATAGTAGTAAGTAGTGTTAGGCCGTAAAAATATAATTTTTGCATTATCTACGACAATTTTGGAATGCGATGTGGCATTGTCCCAAAACAGAAAGATTTTAGCTCGATTTTTCATTGTTTCCGTCGAATTTTCGTAGCCACGACGTCATAATATCTGTCGTCACCCATGATGTTTTATTGGATATCAATTCCACTGGTAACTTATTAATATAAGCTCCTTCGGAGCAACGTACTTTTTTGCTTTTTCCAATAATTAGTAGATTTTCTTTGTCGCCATTCATATTTGCACAAAATAAAATTGTGAACCTTTGTTTAGGTGTCTTTGTATCTGCACAATTATCCGGGCATTGCTAAATAAAGGAGTGCGGTTTCATCGGCGTTGTACACACCTCCGAATATGTAGTCCTTTAATATAACGGGTAACTTCGTTTTCCAGTATTTCCTTCGTTCTCGTCTTCTCGGTGTTTACATCAACAGCAGCTTTGTATTTGTGAACAGCTAGCTGTGCACTATCTGGTCAATTGCCAGTTCCGCAGTTTTTGGAAACGTTCGTTTCTGTTCTAAATCAACATTATCTTCAACAAAATTTTTAAAGTCGGCCTTGTGTTTCATCATATTGTTGAACTCTGTCCTTCCGATGGCATATTTTTCAGCTAACTCTTGAAGTTGTACTAAACTTTTCACATTCCTTAATAATATAAATTTTGTCTTTAAGACACGAACCGAAATCAAAGTAAACTATGTAATCGAAAAGTAATTTGGAATGAACACCAAGCAAAATAAATCTCTACCTTCAAATCATAAAAGATGGAACCCTATTAATATGTAATTACCTATTTGCCATACCGTAATCCTAAGATATTTCTGATTTGGTAATACAGTTTTATTTCACATTATTTAAAAGTGAAGAATCACCTGATTTATTTTGCACGTTCTAATAGAAATCCTTTTTTATAACTGTTCTTCATTTGATTTTGTACCTACATTGTATGCGTCCTCTCTCCGCATTTAATGTATAACTTTATTTATTGCTATACTAAAATTATGCTCAGTGTATTACTGAATTTCAACAAATTCCTACTTTCCAGATTTCATGAATAAAGCTTAATAAGTTTGCGAAAAGTATTTAATTATGTAACAACATGGGTTATTGGAATAGCAATATAAAGAGACTAGTGTGCATATATTTGGAACAATAGATACTCAATTTGATAGTATGGGCTTTCGAATTTGACCTAGTTATTTAAAATTTTTGGTTCTCCATTCCTATTTTCTGAACTAAATGTTTCTAATGTATATATATATGTATATATATATATACATTTAGCTATATAAGTATATATATATATATATATATATTTAGGTGGGTCCAATATTTAACTTTATCACAATTTTGGCTTGGGGCCCAGAAGTAAATAGATCATGCATATAATGTGCACTACTATGCAAGCATAGTAAATATAAACACATGTCCTACTTCTACTATTCCAATTATTTGCTTAAAATAGAGTTTGGTTACGAAAGTTGCAATGATTTACATAGTATTTTTATGAATGAATAAATCCAACAATTACGAAGTGCTTCTGTACGTTTCTACTTTCTGTCAAGCCATCAGCTTCGAAATCAGCCCAATTGCTTGTTAAACCAACAAAGTGTATAAATATATACATATGTTCATAATGTAATGTTGTCCAAATAATATCGTTGTCTTTCTACAAATCTATTGAACAAGTTATGATTTAATTATCTAATTAAAGCAATTGCTTGATAAGTATCTATTATTGTAATGTATGTATTATATACAAGAAAATACATTTTTTTTTGAAGTAGAATAAATTCATTATTATTATTGATACAAAAGATGTCTTCAATCAATTAGGTAACCCGAAAGACAAAACAGATTTGGAACAACGGTTGGATATTCATAATATTCGAAACGCCAAATAGCTATACGATTTAAAGAGCATCTGTCACATTATCGTTATGGTATAATACATTCGTCAAGTGTCGCGAAGCATATCGACGACATAAAAATGGAAAATTTAAAATTAATTAAATGTGTTAATTCACTGTGAGAACTACATTCGTATGAAGCAATATACATACGTACAAATACAAATCTAAATAGAGAAATTTTTACGTTTATTGGGTAATAAACGGTTTTGATAATACCTCGTGGTAATGAAACACGTGTCAGCGAATTTAATTAAATAATTGTATGTAGTATTCGTAATTTAATGTTCATTATAACCTTACGCTCCATAAGACAAGAAATTGAATTCTAAGTGTTTGCTCTTTAACCATTATACATATGTATAGTCTGTGGTATACAATCTTGTTCATGTTTCCCGCGTTTCTTTATTAAATTGGTTATGGTTAGGCGACAAAATATAAATTATGGAACGAAACAACGTAATTCGGCATTAAATAAAGAATAGGATTAATCAGTGCCTAGATAAATTTATGCTAAAACCTAGTATGTAGTTTAAAATCTTTTCGACCGAGATTACCAAATACTATATTGTTAAAACCGATAAATGAAATTTAAATCATTATCATATAAAAAATGGAAAGAAATTTACGATTTGGTCAATTAGAAATTCGTGACCACATGGGTCAACAAAAGTGAAAAAGCAAACAGCTTGCCATTCTTAATCGCAACTACAATTTAAATTAAGCAATAAATGAATAGTGTATCAAAGATTCTATACATTACTTAAAACACAGCTTTAAATTGTAATAAAATTGTTGATTGAAATAAATTTGTATTGCATAGAGGAGACTAACTAGTTTTAGTAATTATTAACAGTGATAATAACAATGGAATTTTCACCATATATCTACTTCTTTAAGAAATTTGTAAACGCTTGTATAAAGTTGCTCATTCACGCAAAGTACAGGAATAAGGCAACGTTATTCGCTTCTGACTTGAGATCGATCGGCAATTTTTCTTCTCCCGTTTGAGCCAATCCTAGGTGTTGAAGACGTAGTTGCTAAATCTGCTTATGAGCTGGTTTCGTCGTTTTTTGATGCTGCTGTGCGAAAGTAACTTCTTCGCGTTCATCGGCCACAGTTTGTAATGCTGTATAGCGCGTTTGTTAACTTTTTCGGTGATTGTAGTATATTACTTTATTATAATTAAATTGAACACCGAAGATAGCCGAATATGGAATGCAAATAGTTGAGAATAAGGATTATGTTGATGCTTGAAGAGTGCGCTTAGAACTGATTGCTAATGGAGATCTTATCACAAAGGTAACTTCGGTGGTTGTTCTTAGAGTGTGACGTCAATAATCACAGGGATGGCTATTGCCAGAAGTATACAATGGACTATGAAAGTAAGCATAAATACGAAAGAGAATTTCTAAATACCGATGCAATGACTCAGCCGACTTAATGTCATTGAAATAGTTTTGGCTTTAAAATGAAGTTAAAACGAAATTTTGAATTAAAATACGTATGCATATTCATTAAACGCTGAATAAGAAGTTGTGTTGTCCTCAACACTAGTTAGTTGGTATAACTACTTCACGATTCAAGAATTTGAAATGAAATTAATTTTTAGGTATATGTATTTGTGATATATACATGCATAAATAAGTATGTAACTATTCTAATTCCAAAATATACGGAAAGCGTCAAGGTTGACTTTTAACTATTTTGTAGCTTCGTACAACGCTTGACTTAATTCGTGACTCAAATTTAGTGTTATAATAGAAACTTAAATAGATCTACTTGCTCGAAATCGTTTGTTTGTGAAGGGGATTTCCAGGTAGTGCAATTTGGCGCGATGTGGAAAATTTACCACAAATTACTAAAACTTCTGTTTTTCCGATTCGACCTGAATCTTTAAATTGGTTTATAACTAAACAAATTAAAAAATACAAGGAAACCGAAATACCATTTTAATAAATTTTAAATTAATGCGCTAACAAATGGTACTAAGCAATGGGTACATCATAAGAACGTCATAAGTCATTTAATTGAGCATGGTGTTAATTGTTTTTTAATATATTTGGAATATGTGAACAATCTCCTCTTTAATTGGCGTCTTCTTAGCTAGTGTTTTTAATAAAAAATTTATAATTGGATACTTGAAGGTGCAGTTCACTATCGGCGCGTATTCCTTTTAAATGGATCAGAAATAAATATATGCTGGATACTAACATAAATCAATATAGCTCATTGCAAATTTCCTTTTTGTTTGAAAACGATGCGCATATGTTAACAGTGATGGTTAGATTATAATAGATAGAACGAATAAAGTTATTACACAAAACATTCAAGGTTTGTTATGATGTTGCAGGATTCATAAAATATTTATCTAATACTCAGTATATAGCATAATCAATTAACTAATTCGCAAATTGAATGTGATGTTAACCTCTAAATATATTACAGCTTCTAATTAATTTATTCAGAATCTTCAATTTAAATAGAAAAATATATATTATGATGAAAAACTGGCAAAAATATTTTGGGCAAAAACATACAACTAAGATAGAAAAAGATACATATATGGAATACGATATTATTTATTTGTCATAGTTTCTAACAAAATTAAACTTCTTAACACTTCTGCCTAAAGTAAAGGTGCATCAGAAAACCGTGAATGCCCATCGAATTAGAAACTTTCTTTTAAAAGATGTGATACTTAATTTTTACCTGCTAAAAGTGGATTTTAAAGAGAGTGGTAATAAATACCTTATTACAAATTCACAAATAATGTGCAAGAAATGTATCTCTATTTATCTCTAGGCATTTGCTCAATGTGAAATAAATGCGTTTTTAATTCGATTGTTACCATGTATTTAATCAAATCTACAATAATTTCAATATTTCCCCTAAAATTGTATTAATTTAAAAAGTGTCAAAATCATGGTCTGCTATAGCCAAAAACATTAGTTAACTTACAATTTGCATACAACAAGAGATGTTTGATGATGTGATTCAACTTTTCAAACTAGGTGCATACTGTTATAGCATTTGCTTTTTAAAATATATTCTGAAAATGTTTTTAGTTGTGTTAATGATTTACATGTTTTTACATATTTTATAAGCATAATATCAAATTGCTTCCCGTTTAATTAATAGTAAACATTTATAGAAGCTTAATTTGTTTAACACTGTTTATAGCTACCTAATAGTTTGATATAATCCCTAAAGAAACTGTTCTTCTTTCAGCTATCAATGCTATAAACTGTGATATTTGGATGGAGGAGCATGATATTAGAATAAAACTTCAGGAGACATCAATTTTTCACATATATGTGGCGTAAGTACTATTATTCATTACCACTCAATATTAAGTAATAGTAATTAAATTCTTTTGATTATAAAGTGACTTTTCTGCAAGAAAAATTTAAATAATTATTACTAATTCAAGTATAAAAAGGCTTTGCAATCTATCAAATATGTTAGAAATTGTAAACGATTCATATCCATAATGAGCTGCGCGTTAGAATAATTGATATTGATTTTAATAGGCTACTCTATTAGTACATATTATGGGAGTCGGGAGATACAAAGTGCAGTGGACTGGTTTAATCAGAACAAATATTAGGCATGTCATTTTCAATTATAACAAAAGTTGAATTTATAAAATCGATTTGTATCTAAAAATGAGTATATCATTATGATCATATTACTTATAATTTGATATTATTGGCCCGTTTAAATATAGCTCTGAAATTAGATAAACGTTCAGTGAAATTAGGTAAACGTTCAGTGAAATTAGCATGTATGTAGTTAAGCCACGTCATATACGGCTTTCCGTACCTGTTTCTCTACCCTGTCATTGGACTCGTACATTTCCTAAATAGAATTATACAATTTTTTTGTGTGCTTTTCATGTGTGGCCATATCGATGTGAGTACGTGCCTTCGTTTGTTATCTGTTAAACATAGGATATTTTTGTGCAAATGACATTTGATGAATATGATAAATATAGGGAGATAAAAGGTAGAGACGAGCAATGAGTGAAATTCTTATGAGATTGGAAAATCTAAACACATGTATGTATGTATATACATACACTCCCGTTCACGTACCGTTAGTACAGTTAAATGTTCTGTAATAGAAGTATTGTATTTGCATAAAACTAAAAATAAAACATAAAGTTATTTTGATGCAGTAAAATATAGCTTTATTGACATAAAATGGTAGAAAATAATTGTATTTATCCAATAGAAATGTTATACATTTTTCTCATTGAAAAATCTACCTTTTGCGTTCAATGTTGCCCGAAAAATTATCGGCATCCTTTCAACAAGTTTTGGCAGTATTGGCCGACAAACTACTCCAGTCTCTTTGTAAAATGTCCCAAAGATATTGTTTGGTAGTTGGAGGTACTGTTCGTATCCGTCTCCCCAGCTTATCGCACAAGAGCTCAGTAGGGTTAAGACTGGGACCCTGCGAAGGCCACGACATTATTTGTGAGACATTATCTGGTTCTTATGCATTCAAATTATTACCAGAATGAACAGCATTGTCTTCCAGAATATTTCTATAGAGCTGTTTTCTCATAATACGTTCAATTTGTGCCAAGTCTCCTACTCCTGAGTATGAAAAACAACCCCACACCATGACAGAACCAGCACTTTGTTTAACAGTGGGTGCTATACATTCGGGAGGCAATTTTTCGCCTTTCGACCTTCGACCTTCGAACATAAATTCTTCTGTTTTATCGAAAAACTTCAAACTTAGATTCGTCGGTCCAAACCACATTTTTCCAGTTCTCTACCGTTCAATACCGATGTTCTTTTGCTCAATTTAGTCGTTTTAGTCGATTGCCTTGTCTTAATAGCGGTTTCCGTACAGCAATTCGTTCGAATAAATTTGCTTACCGATACAGCATTTTGACGATCGCCATTGAATCTTGCAGTTAATTTTCGATTTCGTTTACTAATTAAAACGATTCGCCGATCATCAACATTGGTAGTGATTCGAGACAGACCTGGTCGATTACGGTCGTTTAAACTTTGCGTTGCCCGGTATCGTTTGGTGTTGTTCACACTAGATCTCGCTACATGCATTTGATCACCAATTTGTCCAATAGACTACCTTTCTTTGTGAAGCATTTTAGCTTTTAAAACTTCGAAGTTTTTTCACTTTTTTATGGCACTCGGGATCTAAGCCCATATGCCTCGGTAACTGTCGAGATGGAAATTAACTATATTCTAATCTGCATTTTGCATAAACTGTCTATGAGAACTTTGCATCTCTTTCTATTATTGTAACTAAGTAGAGTAATAACACTAGTTGGAAGTGGGATCTTTTCCTGTATAATAGCCCAGTACAGACAATTAATTATACTGTTGTGGATTGTGCATGCCAAAAAAATGTGATTAAGGTCGGCCACTTGATGGCCGCAAGAGTATTTCGGTGAATCAATCAGACCTAATCTGTACAAGTGTGCAGGAAACTGGCCATGGCCGAATTTCATTCTAGCTAATGTGGCCCGAGCAAATCTAGGAACGGAGGAGTCCATATACCAGTACTTGTTCTCCACGTTGGGATATATTATATATGTATTTCACTTTCACTCTGTGTGTACACCGAGACGTTTGCAAGTAATCAAGTAATGGTCGGGGTTACTGACAATAAACTAATGACTGTAAAATCGTTCTGAGAAATACCCAGACAAACTTTTATGACAGAGAAGGTATTCAATTACCCCTTAAATAATTATTTTCTTCAATAATTGTAAATCATTGTAAACCATTATTATATGATTTGTCTTTTGAGAGAATAGCTTTAGTGTAAAAACGCTTATTGCAATATTTCTAACGATGCTATATTATACCGTAAACTAATGCAAATTACAACGCACTAGAAGTCTTAGTGTTGTATAAGATTTGAAATGTTTATCGCACTATTTCCTCAATTTATTGAAGTTTTCCAACTTCCGTGAATGGGAATATATATCTCCATCGCTTGGTGATTCCTTTACATTATCACGCTAACGACATTCCATCAGCATTTATCAGCTGTGTATTATGTTTATTTTACAATCCCTTTACACTTTCTCAACTGCTACAGATATTTGGTATTTTTAAACCACATATTTGTGCACCAAACTGTAGATTAAACCATCTCTCTTTTGCCTGATTTATTTCAAATACGTTGGTCAATTTTATATTGTATTTAGCTTGCCACGATTGCGACTATACAGGCGGGCAATAACTATTAGCACCTTAGATATCTTCGAAACTATAAGGTTCACAGAAATATACTAACCATTTATCAAAGGATGTTATATAATAAATATGCATAACATTGTATGTAGAATTAAATGTGTATATATACATATATTTCGTGATCCTTTTTATACTTATCTTATATGATAGATCTCTACCACTAATAGGTCAATAAAACAAGGCTGGTTTGAACAATAGTTATATATTCAATAAAATATAACTATCGTTCAAACCAGCCTTGTTTTATTGACCTATTAGTGGTAGAGATCTATCATATAAGATATTGTATGTAGATAGAGAACAATCAAGCACATTCGTAAACGACGTCGTTAAAAAACTGATCACCCAACCAAAACGATCATTAATATGCTCATTAGATACTAGCAATTGCATCATTTAGGTACAACCTCATACCCAATTCAATGCATATATATATATATATATATATATATATATATATATATATATATATATAAACATCGTGTTAATAAGCATGTATTATCTTCTCCTTTAAACAGACTGGTGACGTTATATAAAATATGCGAAAACTTTAAGTTTCTAAGTGTTCATTTCCTTCTTTTAATTGACTATTTACCACCTTCCAGAACGCTGCAAACAGTCTAGAACAATTTGTAATTATATACGTGTGTGTATGCCATATTACTGCTAAAAATCTAAAAAACACATGTTTATCGAATTTTCTTGTGTACGAGGACATTTAAACTATTTGGACTTTCATCAACTAAAAAAGTTCCTCTGTTCCACTGTATATGGGATGTTTTTTCGAAAATTTCGAAGTAATCTTTTATCATTCCTGCATCAATTTCCACGAGCCTTAAATTTTCCGACCTCCGAAACAACTATGAAGCATTACATTACCATTTAGCGATGTTTAATTGTCTACGACGCATTCATCCACCATCCGTTGTCCAGCTCTGTGCACACGTTTTCTGCCAAACAATGAGAATTCGCCTGACAATGATACTTTTTCTATCATTGTTGAAATTGTAACGATCTTGCGTCGATTTTAACCTTTTTATTTGCATACACCCCACAAATGTTTGTGTTTTTTTTGACTTCCGCTCATTTTTTCAGATCTAAATACTCGTACTTCTTTTTCCTTTTATTTGTGCAGTTCATATGAAGTACAAATCCTAGCTGGCGTTCCCACGCCAATTTGGTTCCTTTTAACAATTTTATTTTATATAATACCTAGCGGATCAATACTAGATAGTACATAAAACTTGCATTTAATTGTTTGCGGATAAACTAAATCTAATAATTAGTCAAACTTTACATTTAGGATTTTATTTGCTATTGTGCTCTATCGTCCTAAGACACTGTTATTATACAAGTTGTATTTACTGACCCAAGATTACATCAATAAACTCCTAGAATTCGAACGTGACAACGATGTCTTGGCCATAGAAACGGATGAATGTGTCGCCAAATTCCTCCTGTTTATATTTTTTAAGTTCCAGACATTTGATTTAACTATGGGAAGAGAATTATCCGTTTATTGAAAAGAATTGTTAATTACAAAGCCGATTAATTAATTCGGATATGTACAGTATTGATAACGAAACAAACAGGGTTTAATTAATCTTGGCGAATTAATAATACAAGTTCTATCTATAACAACGTACTGATAATTTATGTAATAATAGATGTGTTATATCAATAACTAATATTATCCAATTTAAATTTTAAAATAATAAACTGACAAAAAGGTCGCTGCGTTTATGATGTATATGTATAAGTTTAAAGATGTAAGATATCAATGTACATTTGAACCTATATATATATATATATATATATATATATATATATTCAACAAGTAACTACTGATACAATGACAAATTATTAAATTCTGAAATTATTAAATTCAAATACGTTCTTAAAACTTCTACCGATTTGAACCTTTTATTTATTACTTAAGTTTTTATCTGGTCCGTAAAGGTGACCCACTTTGTATGTATACAAGTTAACAAATACGATGCGCCTTCAGGTTTATGTATCGTTGATTATGATCTCCAAACATTAATCACTTCATATTGGTAACAATTAGATTGATCTCATAGATACAGGCTATATAATTTATTAGTATATTATATTGCGTCAGACAGTTTATTACAATCTTCTAGTTAATCTTTTAACGACATTGCGAAGTACTAATATTTTTCCTAAATATTTTTCAGAAACTGGAATTACAGCGACGTCTCTCTTCAGCTTTACGTTCAGCACGATGACATTGTAAAAGTTATACCGTCCACTGTTAAAATAGTTCCCGAGAACACGTCATACGCTCTCGAACTTCAAGCCCTCGGAGCAGGAAATAGTGATGTATTAAGCAATGCCACCGATGACAGAATAAAGTAATTATTATTTTGATATTAGCATACTAGCATAGTGTCAACTTAGTCAGTTTGTAGACCCCATCTAGTGTTCTAAATTTCCGCATCCCGTTCCTGGTAAATCCTACATTTAGTGGGTAAAAATACAGGTATGGGGTGCTATTAATGGGGTGAAGGAAAACACAAATTGGTTCAATTTTATAGACCTATAAAAAGAGAATGTCGGGATACGTAATAACTGTGTAAATCGCAATTAACTGAAAATCCTGAAAAGTTTTGTAAAATTCAGATTTCAAAAATAATGGTGCTTATTGCAGGAATAAATGTGAGAATTAGACAAACCTGCACCGTTTGTTTTATAATTTTTAAATTATGCTACGAACTTAATACTATAATTATTTTTACTGTTAGTCTATATTTTAAAAAATACTAACCCTTTTTATTTTTCTTTCTATTAGTACAGAAGAAGTATATCTGCGGGTGACAGTGTACAAAAATCCAGCGTTGGATATTCTTTCTACGGTGATAGGCTGGATGTACTTCGTAGCTTGGTCTATTTCGTTTTATCCACAAATTTATATTAATTACAAACGAAAGAGGTAAGAGAATGCATAATTAATGTGCAATAATCTTATTGTTAGTTTAACATTAGGCGCGTAAAAAATATGTTCTGCGACATAAATTGACAGTTATTTATTTTCTAAATAATCATTTTACCATTAATCGGCCTTGGCGAAATTAATTACATATGGCACGATAAATAGCGTGCAGAGAAAATCATCTATATGGTCCCAATAGGAACAGAATTCAATCACGCTGATAGTGCTTGTTACAGTCAATAACGAACGTAAAATTTATCCTACAATTTTGTTTTCACTGCAAATTGCTATAATAGTACCACATCAATAATCACGATTGATTTTTGTCACTACTAGTCATCAGGGAAAATCTCTATTTTTCAGTAATACGTGTACAATAAATGTTATTACATACTTCTATTAATTTTAAAATGAAACTTATTTTTCTTATCTGTTTGAATGGGCAACGTAAATAATAAGCTACCTCGCACTGATGTTCTTGGGTATAGATTTATTTCAGGGAATTCTCAAAATTTTCAATTAGGTACTTAGTGGTAAAATGCGCAACGCATGTCGTAATTGTGTCCTCTATTTATTACGTAACATTATAATAATTATATTTTAATTTTTGTACGTCATTATACACCCACGTGAAAATATCGGATACTCTCAATTACTCAAGAATGGCAAATTTATTAACAAAAATTTGGAACCAAATTTGAAGTGAAATAGCAAAATGTTGCCAAATAGAATAACAATGAAGGTCACTATATTTTTCTTTTTCCACTGTGAAAGTTCCGAATTATTAAAACTGCACGAATTCGAATATAATCGGAATTCTAAATTCTTTGGTTTCACTATTAAGGACGCAAAATATAAAGTTAATACTTATTTCATTTTCTTAAAAGATAAAAACGTGTCCTTTTGAGAATCGCGCTGGAGCAACTAATTATGATACCGATCGATGCGAAATGCTAAGCTAATCGCTGAAACGTGTTATATTATACATATTTTAAGAAAAGACCTAGTAAATAATTTTTAACAAAGTAATGACGTCAACGTCAACAAAGGGGCGCAACTTAAAATTATTATTATATTATTAAAAGTTGATTATCTTCAAAATCCAAATCGTATTTATCATACTACAACTTTATGTAATTTAAATTTCATATCCAAACCGTATGCATTTAAATTTAATATGTAGGTCTGCATGACATTCGATGAAATACAAAAACTGGTGAAAGTTTCGTATTAAGAAGAAATTTCTATTTGCTAGAGTCATTTGTTGATAAACTAAAACATACCGGTTTTAAGAAAATACATCATGGAACATCTTCATGCTAAAATATAATGTGGAACACGTACTTATCAGCCGAATTCATATATTTTAAGCATTCTCAACCACTTGTTAGTAACATGAGCATCAGAATATAGAAAACGATTACATGTATGATATTGCTATGTAGATGATGTTAGATTTTGTTTATATGTACTATTGTTGCCATTCTATCATATTTCTATTATCTTTTAGATGGACTTGCATACGTTTAAACGTAAAGGTTTTTATTATTATTAAATTGAAATTGATTACAATTGCCTGGCACTGAACTGTTCTATTTTATATTTACGTTAGGCTGTAGTTAAAATTTACATTATTTTTGTGTGCAATTAATTCAACTAAATAAACTTTCTTCGTCATACGTTCGATTTTTTATTAATATATTATCTTTTATTAAATTATTATTACTGCCAAAACCAAAATCTTGCCACTCGGTCAAATGCATTGGCAAATCTAGGCTGTTTGTAAAAAGATTCTCCCCTATAAACATTTCCGTTTACTTTCGATCACTTCTTTTATTTATCTGAATTGTATCTCGTTTTCTCTGTTCGTCTTCTCTGGTCTTGCCTTGTGGCAAGAATAAGATAGTCTGCGTTCTTGCTACTTTATTAACTGTTTTCCTTTTGTTCTATTTGTATTTCTAAGCATGCTAGTGTTTACTGAAGTTAAAACTAATGTAAAGTTTACTACATTTTTAATGACATCTTACACTCAGACGACTTTACCTTAGTGCAGTTATGCATGTTACAATATTGGAACACGTGGTCGACATTGACATTCTTGGGTAATTGTGTTTAATACTCGTTTACCAGTTGACATTATATCGGTAGTAAATATTTACAGCAGTGTATTCACATATTTCATATATAACGGATTACAGAACTTGTACATTAAAACTTCAAAATTTCTGTATTTACATAACCCAATAAAAAATTCCATGTTATTTATATTACACAGAGTATAAACGATGTTAACACCACTTCTTTGTTTTTCGCTTTGTACTATTACCGATGCCAATCGAATAACGAGAATGTATTTATTCAAAATAAATACATATTTAACCTTCCTATACTCACGCATACGGTCCGTGAGACCGATTTATATAGTATAGTATACGTCTTTCATTTTGACGTGAGTATAGGAAGGTTAAAATCTTTTGTCAACAGCGGCGAAAATTAATTCGAGCTGTTAATGCTTTGTAATTATACTTAGTTTCTCGACAGTTAATAATGTGGCAAACAAAATTGTTACAAACGGGGACGGTATATTTTTCTAATAATATAATTCTGTACAGCAGTAAATTAACAACAAAAGCATTAAATAACCGCAAAATTGCATGCAATATTTTTAGCGTTGTAGTTTCTGTCGTTCAATTTTAAGTTATATTTCAAGGAATCATAAAGTTTATAACAGATAATATACGTGTTACTGCACGGCATACGTTCTTTATTTGAAAAGTACCATTTACCACTATTAGAAACGTAGCAGGTAAAAATTGGAATAGAGGCTCGCGCATTTGTCTCTCTAAGACTCGTATAATATCCTCAAGCATCAATTAATCCAGGGGTCTCCAAACTTTTCAGCCTTGGGGCCATACTGATTACTTCAGTGAGTTTTCTGCGTATTATACTTGTCATTAAGCTTTACCTAGCAAGTAAATAAATCCGAGTTATTATCATTCTGTATTTTTTATCCAACTTATCACAACAACAATAAGCTATTAGCCGGATTTGGGCCGCGGGCCGTAGTTTGAAGACCCCTGAATTAATCTCTCTGCATAGCTGTGCTATTTTATATGTAATTAATACCATACATGGATATTCAAGTCGGGTTTACCTAATTTTTCTTCCATTTTCTTCTCAATAATGGAAAAAACATAATTGGTGAAGTACTAATGATTATTTTTGTTTCAGCGTGGTTGGTTTAAACTTTGACTTCCTACATCTAAATATAGTGGGATTTGCGCTATATGGTCTATTTAATTTAGGTCTATACTTTATTCCAGAAATAAAGGTAATTTGTATTTTTGTTTGATACGTCACATCGGTGAACTCCTCACCACACAATTGTTTAAGTAATTCCGGTGACACGTGTTTCGCTAGCAACGAGGCTAGTATTTTCAAACCATACCTTACTAAATGTATGGTGACGAATTTACCGATGTGATATAGTGTCAGTCATACTACTACACAACAGTCGTTACAATCACTATCAATATATACTAAAAATAAAAAGCCATTATATCAAACACCAAAGCGGTGCCTTGAGCTCCAAAAGGAGTTACAGGAACAAGGAGAAGAATAAAAAGCTATACTCTGAATACGGGGTAAAGTTGATCTACAAAAATACTATGTAATACTTTGTTAAAATTTCCATTAAAAAAAAAATTTCGTGACCTTCAAAATTCATGATTTATTATATTCCCAACACTAAGTCATCACTAATAGCAACAACTTCATTTACAACAAACAGAATTTTAATACTGATGGAGAATTCCAATTTGCATAAAAATTATCAACCTTATTACTCCACACTGCCGACCTTGCAATTCAAAAATGAAACACACTACCTGTATAACTTCATAGATTTAATCCCTTTGGTTTCACTGATTGTTAAGAATCTAAAATTATGTATAAGCAAAACACCAGAATATTGACAGTACTGCACAACTTATACCTACAGTCTTTTGAAGAATAACAAACAGAATCTGTTCAAGTAAAGTATTACTAATACGTAACTACTAAACTAAAATTCCAGATATTTCTTTGGCGTTAATATTCAAAACTAAATAGTGTACGTTAAGTGTACTAGCGTGTAAATTGTTAATTTTTTACTCTAATTTTATGCAGCACATAATTTATCTAAACTTTTGTTTAATTTCAGTCAGAGTACTTCACAAGATATCCTAGAGGTCTGAATCCTGTTCAAGTAAACGACATAGTATTTGCTGTTCATGCATTTTTTGCATGTGTTGTTACTATTGGACAAACTTACATTTATGAAAAAGGAGATCAAAGAGTGTCGCTTGTGGCTAGAACAATTTTAGGAATCTTTTTCCTATTCCTGCTAATTAGTATCATATTATCTTCTGTTAACGTCATACACTGGTTGGACTTCCTGTACTACTGCTCGTATGTTAAGTTGACGATCACACTGATAAAATATATGCCACAGGTAAGAATAACATTTTATTTTGTAAAAAGAGAAATAGGTACTAAACTACACTAGTGTAATTATGTATTGTTTTATGTAATGTGTTCCGTTCTGGTAATCGACGTTTGTTAGCTTCTCAATCAAACATAAGTTTTTATCCTCCATTGAATTTAACACCCTTTGTTGAACAAAATTTGAATTTCACGAATACTCTCCTGTAGTTATCATGTAGGTACTTGTTTTTTTAACGACGTATTATTGTCTCATCAAAGTTTCACGTAATAATTCTATTAATTGTAACTATCCATAGGCATCATCCATTTTTTAGAAAGGTCGCGTGTCTTACAAAGAAGAGTGGCAACTAATATTACTAAATTAGGAACCTCTTGTAGGACCTATGTTATTTCATTATTTATATGGATTAGTTCAATTTCGTATCTCTTATTCTTATTTTAAAATATGTGTGAATCAATTAAAAATTAATGTTATTGATAGAATTATTAGAGACCAAAGTATACCAATCACATTTTCTGAAGTATATGTTACGTCATCAGCACAATAGACCAAATTGCATATTGCCTTGTTAATTTGTCTACGCCTCTGCCATTTCGTAGACGCAGCTTAACATGACGTAAATGTACTTCTTAAAGTGTAGTTGCTATACAAACCAACACAATCTTGATCATTTTCTAGCGAACCTAATAATTATTAATAATGTATCCCTACATATACATTAAATGTAATCAAAACGTATTGTTCTAGGCGTATATGAATTATAAGCGACAAAGTACAGTTGGATGGAGTATTGGAAATATATTTTTGGATTTCACTGGTGGCATTTTGTCTATGATGCAAATGATAATTAACGCTTACAATTATGGTAAGTAACTTTCTGGGTGCCTATGAGTTTATTTAACTTAATTGAAGTTCTTATTTTGGTTACCTTTTCACATAAGAAATACAATAACGCTAGTCTTGTTTTAGATGACTGGGTATCCATATTTGGTGATCCAACGAAATTCGGTCTTGGACTATTCTCCGTTATATTTGATATATTTTTCATTATTCAGCACTATGTGCTGTATCGGCATTCTAGATATGAAGAAAAATAGTATTATAGACATATTATTTAAACAAATGTTAGTATTTATAATTATTTTATCTGTTATTGTATGTTTTACAAAGAAACAAAAAAGATACACTATTTTCTTTACAAAACTTTTAATAAAAATACCCACATATCAATATGTGCTTTCGTATACCGTATTAACCTTATTATCTGCTCATTAAATATAAATCAAAACAAAACGAATATTGATGTTGTACCATGATGGAAATTCCATTATAACCGTAATGTAATAATTTATAGTTGAATAGTGTGATGGATTATTAACAACTGTTACTCAGTCTATTTAATTTCGAAAAATAATTGTCTACCACAACAATGATTGTGAAGAAGAAAACAAGCAAGGTCAGAAACTAATGGTCTACGCAACAGTAAGAAAAAATTATGTAATAACATAGGTACATACATATATTTGTCCAACCATGAACCATTTACTGGACAACAAATACAACAACAGGAGCCATAAGAACTGATACAAATAGAACCGGAATATATAACTAAGGCACACGAATAAATGTTACTAAACAGCATCTAAGTAAAGAATTAGATCAATATAAACATTGATATAAATAAACCAACATCAAAGTATTTATTAAAACCGGAAAATTAAGTCTAACATGAAAGAAAGCAACACAGGACTGTTGATTTTATTACTGAACAACGCTACCAGAAATGTTGCATTAAATGAGTCAAGGAACAGATAAGAATTTAAAGTTATACTGGGCAAGTAGAACATTAAAATCCATTCTTTGAGCACTGTAGATTCTCGTTAAATGGAAGAAATTTCAAAAATTTGTTATTTCCTTTGTTTCATACCGTTCAGGCACCACCATATAGAGCTCTTCGTGCAGTTTGCTAGTTTTTATGTCAAATTTTTTTGTAACGTAATTGTTTCTCACTGATAGAGCTATTAACAGTCTCAATAAAATCACATTTACTACTGGACTGAAAGCTTTTTCAAAGTCTACCCTTTTGTTGCTGACATCCTTTCACTACTAATCTAGTCCTATATCTTCCGCCGTCTTTGATTTTGAACACCCACTTATTCGTTAGTATCTTTTTATTATTAGTTTCTTCACTATGCATATAGTGCCAAATGTCATTTTTGCTTAATGACTGTTTCTCTTCTATTGGTTTTTTCCATTTATTTTTGTGTGGTACATTCATTGCCTCTTCATAATACATATTTCTCGTGTAATTTTGGTATATTTATTTCCCTTCCTCATTGTTGTGCTCTCCTCCATTATCACTTCTTATTTTGGAGACTCTCTGGTTTTTTAATGCTTCCATTTCTTCTACATATTCTTTCAAATATTCAAGTATTTGGTTTTTGTTTTCCATTAAATACACTACTGTATAATGCTTAAATCGTCAAGTATTGTCAAAATGTATCTTTCTCCGTTCCAAGTTGGTGGATCTATAGAGAGATCAGGTGAAATGTATAAGACACTGTATAATATTTACCAGAAAGATAATGAACAGCAAAAGTGCACCTTATTGCAAGAATTCTTTAATTTTAAACATGCAAAGGTTAGTGATATTTTTGACATATAAGCAAATTAGAGAATGTAGCATTTCGATTAGGAGTATTGAAGGGCTTTAACGAGTATGACATCTAGGTTGATAGCAGAAGAAACAATCATAGCAAAAATAGTAAAAGTGAAGGATCGGTTGCATTTAGTACAAATGAAAAAAAATCTGTTTTAAATGTAAAAAACCGGGACATATTGAGAGATTTCGCAAAATAAACGGTAGTGCTGGGTAAAGAAGTGAAATGGTACAGATGTGGCAAAAGTGGTCACTTTGCCATTGTGCCTTGAAAAAGGTATGTAGAATATGTAAAAAGATAATCATACCTAGACTATGAAGCCACAGTGTGGTGAAACAATATTGTAGTGGTACTATAATTAAATATTTTTGAAACCTACAAAGTCTTTTAATTCAATCTATTCGTTCTGGAGTTCCAACAAGTGATTCCCGCGTCAATCAATTACTTTCTTGTTAATCTTGATCACAATAGCATTATGAGCTTTGTAATCTTTCCTTTTCCAATATGTTCTTTCGTGTCATTAGCTAGATCTTCAAATTTCACCTTTTCTGTTACAATTTCATACAACCCATGAGTTTAAAAAAAAATTTGAATAGGAAAGTTCCATATCTGTAATAATACTAATGATTCTGCATCAACTAATTTGCATAGTTTCTTCATAAGTTAGTCTTATTGCCATTGTTATTTGTTTTTACCTTTACTGGTCTCCCACACAATATTACTTTTTTACTGTTTTTACTTTCACTATTTTCTAATTTTTGTTTTTAATCACCATATCCTGGGCCCGTGACCTGTTCATTTTTTATAGTTTTATTTGTGTGACAAATACTTTTACTTTGTGACATCGATCGAAAGAGAAAACATATACATCTTATATTATAATATAACATATTAATATTTATAATTGAATACTAGTGGCGCCCTTTGATGATTATCACTAAGGTTCGACAAACGAGTGCATGTTAAGTTGTGTAAACCGAACTGACGCTGGTACTCCTCCGAATTTTAATGTCGAGTCTTGCACGTAAATGGCGACAAGTGGTGGAGTGGCAGCGTCAGTCCGGTTTATACTACTTAATGATAAATTCTAGAGATGGGACGAATCCAAATTTTCTCGAATCCGAATCCGAATCCGAATCCTAAAGGATTCTCGAATCTCTCGAATCTCGAATCTGTCGAATCCATCATATAATTACAATAATAAGAAAGGACAGAGAGGAAAAACAATTTTACAGGAAAATTTTAAAGCTACTTTAATTAAAAACGATACAGTTTTTAAAAATATTTATTAAAAAGATTTTTTTTTTGAACATATTTATATTTATATTAATTAAATTAAAAAAACAAATTACATAATATTAAAAGATAAATTATGTTAAAATCTTGATGATTATGCAACAAGTTTTTATTTATATTTAATTTCCTTAGCATATGGAAATTAATATATCAATAACAGTACCGATATCTTTTCAGAAACTTTTGTGAATGAGAATAAGGGAGAGCTAACATAGATAAACAGCAAATATTGCACATGAAAATCTAAACACATATTTTAGTATATAAAGGAAAGCACTCAACCTAAAAGAAATAAGTGAGAATTTTAATTCAGATTTTTATTTAAGAAAACCAGCTTTCGAACTCGCTCTGGATCCAACCGACTACGTTTTTTATCCACTATGATGCCTGATGTGCTGAATAGTCTTTCTGAAATCACTGTTGATGGTGGTGTAATTAAGAATTTTTTTGCTAGTTTCATCAAATTTTGGTATTTTGTGTTGCCCTTCCAGTATTTAAAGATGTCTGCAGTTGGTGGGAGCAGTGGTTCTGCTAAATAGGCATTTATTTCTTCTTCAGGAGATGAACTGTAATCCACATCACTGCAGGTAGCTGGGGTCATCAACTGAGAATAGTAACTCCACATACTATGACCTTGTTCAGTTAAAGATATATCTGTGGCATTTGCTTGAGTTTTCTCTGATGACTGCAGATCACCATTTGTTTGCATATAGATGGATGAAATTTCATTAGCCAGTGTCAATTTAGCTTGCTCAACGTTTTCTTTATTCAAAAATACATTCCCTTTGAATCGGGGATCCAGTAAAGTACCAATAGTATACAATTTCTCTGTCTCAACAGAATGGTAGCGCCTTTTTAGTGACGCAAGCAAATCATTTCGGAAACCCTGTACTGAACCTAATTTTGGTTTGAAATTTTCTAGAGCACGAATGGTGCTATTCACTAAAGGAATTATTTCTGAAATTGTCACTTTACTTGAGCTGGCCACAAATGTAGCTTTATCAAACACTTCTAATATTCGTATAATATCTTCAATAAGTTTCCATTGTCGAGGACAAAGGTCTATCTGAATATTCAAGTCAGAAGCAGACAATAAAATGGCTTGCTTTTTGTTCCACAAGTCGATTGAGCATGTGAAGCTGAGAGTTCCATCTAGTCGGCTCGTCTTGTATTAAACGACGACCTTTAAGACCTAACTTAGCTTGAGCAGTTTTTAACATTTTTGTCGCTTTAGAAGAGTGTTTGTAATGTCCCACAATATTCCGACAGGATATCATTATTTCCTTAATTTCATTCTTATTCAGTAAACCATCTTTTATAACTAACTGAAACGTATGGGCTAGGCAAGGCAAGTGGGTGAAGATGCTACGCTCTAAAGCTGCAACCATATTAGGACCATTGTCTCTCATGAAGCATACAACTTTTTCTGTAAGATGCCATTCTTTTATTATGTTGCTAATGAAAGTTTCTATAGCAGATGCTGTATGTGAAACCTCTAAAAAGGAATACATTCTAAGCACAAATAATGATACTCAAAGTTTTCATCTACAAAGTGCACTGTCAGGCTTAGGTAGTCATCAGATGATGTTGATGTCCACATATCTGTTGTGACTCCAATGTATTCAGTATTTTTAAAAGTTCCTCGACTTTCATTTTTTCTTCTTCATACATATCTGGAATTACCTTTTCAGAAAAATGTTTCCTACATGGGATGACATATCTTGGTTCAAGATGGTTAATCAATTTTTTAAACCCCTTATCTTCCACTATGGACAGTGGTTGATTAACTGTACATATCATTTCAGCAACCAATCTGGTAATTGTTTTGCCTCTTTTGTCCCCAGGCTTAAAACTTTGCATTTTATCAAAAAATTTTTTCAGAGTAGGTTGGTTGAAAGGTTCTGCTTTGCGTTTCACTGCGCATTGTTTCAAAGACCTTTGTTCGCCATAAGAACAAATTTTTGAACCTGGACTAGGAGTTGAACTAATTGACACAGGACTCCCAAAAGTAGTTATATCATCTGGATTATTTTCTTCAAATGAAGAATCAACATTGACAGTCAAAGGGCTTAAGGGTGAAGTTGGAATTAGTAATGAGTTTGATGAACTTGTACCTTTCAGTTCTTGATATTTGGATAAATGCCTGGTTTTCAAATGTTTCCACATAGCTGAAGTAGTGTGTGACTTTTTCCCTCTAGATATTTTTCAGAGCACAGATTGCAATTTGCATAGTTTTCATTTTCTGAAATTTGGAAATAGTTCCAAATATCAGAAGTTGTCTGAGGACACAAAGCCATTTCATAGGTTGCTATTGAATGCAACAAATATGATGTAACAGTGACAGTTGTGCAACTTCAGAACTCCCTGAAAAAGAAAAAAAATTAAGTTTTCATGTTAAAATCCTAAAATCCTTGTAATTTTATTATTAGCTGTAATAATTGCGCGAAAATACGATATGCAACAGTAATAATAAAATTGCAATAAATGTACAAAATTACTATGCCGTGAATAATTAATTAATAATGCAGTTGACAGACATCTGAAATGGCCTTTGACAACAATTAACAAGTTATTTATTTTTTTTTTAATTCTTATACTTAACAATTACATTTATATAACATCCCAATTTGATTTCCAACTAACACCGCATGCAATGTAATATAACTTAATATGTGCAAAAAAATTATATATCAATACAGTATAAATGAAAATAAGTAACTTACCTCATATATCGTATAAACCACGCATATCCACTCTCAAACGTCACAGACTGAACAGTACTGCACTATAAAGTGGTCGTTGCGATCTGAAGTTTACTCGCACCACGCACCTTTTATATATCATATATCAAGAGTTTCGAGAATAATCCAGTATTAGAGCTCAGTCATCCAGAACCGACGAGACTATTCAAGACGAGATAGTTGCTAGAATTTACGAGAGAGCGCAGGATGTTAATTAGAATCACATAAAGAGCGATAGATGGTATTAGTGTAGCATATATGGTGTTTAAAATATAAAACTTGACTGAACTGACTTAACATGATATAGTCTTAGCTAGTTATTAGAACTAAATGTACATAAGTTAATAAGTTTTCATAATTTTTGTAATTAGATTAGTTATATTATTTGCTGTCTGTATTTGACATGTTCCATACCTTTTCTGGTCTCAGGAATAAAGATATTTATTTATTAAAATACCACAAACATTAGGAAAGCATGCCAGCTTATAAATACTTTGTGGCTGAAAGAACGAGAACCGAAGAGAATCGTCGAGATCTTTCTAGTCAGTGATTCATATGTGTCGTGATTACATGAGTCATCATTATTATTATTATTTTTTTTGGATTCGAAAGATTCGAATTACGAAAATCGTGCGAAGATTCGAGTTTTCGAATCTCGAATCTGTTTCAGGATTCGATGGATTCGAGGATTCGCGGATTCGAATGTCCCATCTCTAATAAATTCCCATGCACTGTTTTGTCGAACCTTAATTACCGGTTTCCTTAACAAAGAGGACTACCACGTACTAACGGAGAAGCTGGTAAATACGAATTTATTTGGTTTTATAGTATTAGATCCCAAATATGTCGAGATGGTAGATGGAAGTAAAACATTATTCCTTCAAGGAACGAATAGAAATATAAATATATTCATAGTGCAACAAGTGGCTACCCAGCTGCCAGTAGCTGCTAGAGCAGTCCTCACTTGATCACAAAGGCAACTGCGTTGAGTTGTATTTCATAATTTTCTGTATCATCATATTTTGTTAACTCAATACTTGCTTTTTATAATAACGAGTGGTACTGCGCTTCCCTTTCAAGTAGCGACCAACGGGTAGGCTCGAATTTGTTGAAAATTCCTACAAATTTTGAAAGAAATACTAGCCACAATTGTTGAAAATTAGAAAACCGACGCCGATTTGTCAACACGATAAACTACCAGACAACAATTTCGTTTCCCATTGCACTGAGAAATGGAAATCGTAATAATCGGCTAATGTTCTGGTTTTGTAGGTACTTTATTAATAAATCCTGCAAGAAAATTAAACGGTTCTTATATTTTTTACTTGTTATCATTTGTGGTAAAATTACGCTATATAGTTTAACATTTGTCTGGTTTTGGTGTGAAATATGAAAATATTAGAGTGCGGACAAATAAAGCTTTTATTATATTGGGAATAGAACGATTCGCAGCAGTTTGTAGTTTTTTTGAAGTAACTGATGTGGTACCCCAAAACTCGGGTTGAAAACGAGCATTCTCCTGTATATAATCTTCTGTTAGGTCATCTAGGAATGTTGTCAGTTGGCTATTATCAACATTTTCAGATAAGAAATAAAATACGAAGCAGTCACCGCAGTTTCTTGCTCTAAAAATGCTAGACCGAAAATCCAATTCAAACACTGGTCTATTTCTGAGTTCTGATCCATAGGATGGTCCACAACTAGTGCCTCGGACTGTACCTCCCTAACTAGTATTTTTTCAAATCTCTTTTGACAAGATGCTGTATGTTTATAAAGGCCATAATTGCCCCAAAAAAGCGTTAAGTATCAAAGTCATGTTTTTCTAATGGAACATTAGACAACCCAATACTTTTGCTTTCCTCGAATTGCAGAGAATTATCAAAACTAAAGGTGAGTTACTTTAAAGTTTCCTCTACCTATCGTTTGCCATTTACGAAGTATTTGAGGATTTTTGAACAATTCTAATTCACTTATTTGGGAACATTAAATTTAAATAGTTTCTGAAGAGCTATGTGAAAATATGCAGGAGCCCTGTCTAACTGCAGCCACATTTTGCCTCTTGTAAATAACGGAACATTTTCTAAAGGAGTCCAGAAATATCCTTGTAAAAATTGTAAAAAACGGTATCCATTCAACTGTTCTTCAAAAAGTCAGATCGAATAACATATTCACCAATAATTCCCGCATAGACATTTAGACTCAAGCGATATTGGTGATCAACATTCTTAAATAGTAGTGATGTACCATTATCAAAGAATAAAATATACTAGAGTAAAGTAGAATTGTACTGATATTTATAAGGCATGTAATTATACAACTTAATTGCTGTATATAATAATGGGGTGTTGGTTAATTATGATCCGAAGAAGGTAAAACTTATTTCTTTCGATATTAGAACCCTTTTCACCCGAATACGTACTAATGGTTTACAATTAATCAAAAATACAATAATAAAATAAAACGTAGAGGACTCTCTATAAACGACCTAATAATAAAATTAGGTTCGTTAATGGGCAATTAACAAGTAACCGTGTAAAAGCTTGCAAAGTAAGTACCAATTTACATATGCCAATAATCCTGTAGGAAGTTTTGACTATGTCAATTGCAAAACGCAACTGCAGACTAATTAGTTTCGTCCTTATTAGGACTCGTCAGTACAGTATATCGTTCTGCAAGTGACACAATGAAAACTTCAAGGTAATACGTCGATATCGAGGATTATTGGCATATGTAAATTGTGCTTACTTTGTAAGCTTTTAGACGGTTACTTGTTAACTGCCCATTAACGAACCTAATTTTATTATTAGGTCGTTTATAGAGAGTCCTCTACGTTTTATTTTGTTAAAATTTTGGCTCTCGAAAATAGTTTACTAAAAATACAATACATAGAAGGAAATGGCGACCATTTATTATAATACTTGTCATTTGAATACATATGTGTTTCATTAATAACTTTTAGATAGTTGAAATACAAAAAATTGTATTTCCAGATTCAGCAGATTCGATTTAATTTCAGTCTAAGTAAAATATCACATACCTTCAAATTTCTCCGGAACCACAAGAGATAGGTATAGAAGAACCTAATAAAGTTTGGTTAAAGTTTAAAAACCTTTCTCCGCTTCTAAAAATATACAGGTGTTCTATTTGAAATAACAAAGTCATACACGCATCATCGAAACTTGCATAAGACTGACAAAACTGACTAACTCATAGCAGAACAAAGGATTTGGCGGAAGAGAGCCAGTCGCCTCTTTGTCAGCTTTTCTGTTTGGACCTCTACCAGAGCATATCTGTGATTGTCGACATACACCAGTGAGGGTCCGAATGTACAAGAATTTAATGAAATATTTCGAACATACACCAAGCGATTATACGAATGTTGACATTCATCGGTGAGAGTCGACATTTTCCAATTTCGGTCTTTCACGGTAACATATACACATAAGCGACTATTCCACTATATTCCACTGCGCGTAACAATAATTACTACTTGTATGGATATACAACTAATGTATTTGTTTTTGCATAATTTATATGATTTAAGATGAATTATTTTCATGTCATTATTTAACAAATACAGCTTATATTATGAAGCAAATTGCATCTTTCATTGATCTGCATATTATTCTAGTTATTTAAACGATAGTACCCTGGTTCCTTTAATTATACGAAGGTCTTATTAGATTAATATTCTTTAATTTCATTTGATTAACATAGTGAACTAATTTAATCCATAGTAGTGTGTGTGTGTAGTAGTAGTTAGACCCTGGAGACCAACACACACTATTTTGCAAATATTTTGTAATGTAGAACATTTATTATAATACTTGTGATTTAAAGGCATATGGGCTTTATTAGCAAATTTTTCAGATAGTTGAAATTTAAAAAAATGCATTTCCAGATTCAGCAGCTTCGATTTAATTTCGATCTAAGGAAAATTTAAAATACCTTCAAATTTGTCCGAAATCACAAGAGATAGTTATAGAGAAACCTAATACAGTTTGTGTAGGAATTAAAAAAAATAACAAAGTTGTACACTATTGAAGTCCAGACAAACAAAGCCGATCTATGGAATCATCCTGTACATTATTGTAAAATTACATACCTGAAAATAAGTAGTATAAGGTATGCCAAATCAAGGCTAAAAACGTGATTTGAAAATTTCAATTAGTTTGTCTGTTATGTCCATTTTCAAAATATATTCGTTTTACGAATATCCTCAAATACTTTGAGAACTGTAAACGATAGGTATAGGGAAACATTAAAGTAACTGGCCTTTATTGTTTCTATACAATTCGAAAAAAGTAAAAAAATTATAGTGTTCCATTAAAAAAAAACATAACGCTCTTTTGGGGAACCCTATATAAACGACAATATTTTCTAATTATGGCCTTTACAAACATACACCATCCTATCAAAAGAAATTAAAGAAAAATTATTAGTTTTGGAGCTAAGTCCAACGCGCTAGCCGTGAACCGTCTATTCAGAAATAAGTCCCAATCTGTAGCAAATTAGTTTCACATTTGGTCACACTTCCTTTAAGCTACCTGAATTGATTCCTCAAAATCAACAACTACTTCATGTGGTTCAAAATTTAAATGAAGCATTATACATTTTTCTTTAATTATGTTAAATGTTTTCGAATACGACTCCTTACCTTCGTTTGGGAACAAACAAAAAACTAAAAGCATATAATAGCCATGCTTTATGGTGAACATTTTCACAAAGTGTTTAGAAACATAATCAAAAGTGCCTTCCATATACAGCGTCGAACATGAACTCAAAAATTTGAAATTGCTAACACAGGAAAATATGACAATATTACTTTCATAGCAATTTGATTGAGTTGCGTCTAGTATTTTTGCGTCCTAAAAACGTCTGCTGGTAATTTTGGAAACTGATCTACGTTTACGGAATAAACACGTGCGAAGATTGGAAATATTTGTGGTGTAAATCGAGTTCAACGCCATGGTTGTGATTAATTTGTTGGTATTTAAGAAGATGTTACTAGTTCACATTTGTACAAAATTAATTACTACCTAAAATCAGGGTCACGGCTTCATCCGTATACAATTTGGATGGGCACTTTTGATTAGTACATCTCTATTTAACTTTTACGTGTTTCCACAATTTCGGAATTTAAAATTTACGAAAATCACAAAAATGTTGGCACGTTCACTAAACATCTTTTCCATTGTGGCGCTTATTATAGCGACAGTTATTTGGAGATTGTTGGACAAAATTAATAAACTTTGTGAAAATGCCCGACTACCCCCGCTTTATTTTGGAAACAGGTACCTACTAAATTGTCCGTCCCATTAAGGAGCTTATTTACTACTGGCGCAATCGTGCTTTCGGATTATCAGGCCGTTTGGAGACCCCAGACTATAATAGGTATTATTAACGCAATCGTCCCCTTCACACACAGTAGTATATAGTTTTATTTTTCTAGAAGCTCAAATGAAAAAGGAAAATATGAATCCCCTTGAAAGTTGGCTTTCTAGTTGGTCAAGAGTAGTGCTTATGTAGGGGTTTAGCCCACCTCTGTCCCCTAAAACACCGTCCATAGTCTGTATAGCCTGTTATGAAACATTTTATGTGTACGTTTTTTTGAAGTTGTTTGCCAAAACTGCAAGAAAAATTATTTCATCCTTAATAACACAAAAAATGTATTTACTGTAGATACATAAGACGAATAAAATGGACAGCATTTGTTTTAATTTACTAAGGTCCAGTTTGCTATAAACAGGTTCCTGTGTACGTATGAAATTATTGAGTTTCACGTGCTTTTGCTGCAAAATATAATCTTACAATAAGTAAGTTTGATTAAACTATCTAATGTTGTTTTACTTTCGGTATGGATCGTAACCTTTTTGTTGACCTTTGACAATAAGATCTAAATCGTTAGCATTACATCGACGACTTACGATTAGTTCAGTTTACTACAGAAATTCTAAAGCACTAATTTAATGGTAAGCGCAATGCATTCTCATTTCAGTAAAAACTAAAAATTTCATATTGGAATGTATATACATAGAATTTTTACATAATATGAATGTAGACCACCGTAAAATTGAACGTATCGTTTTTCTTTGAAACCTAGTGGCTATCTCGTAAAATTACAAAGGTAGAGATACCTAATATTTGGTTCATACTAGTTTTACATATTTATTTTCACATTTGCTCTTGGAATCGGTAGTAATATTAAATTTGCAGGGCCCAATATTTTACTAGATCACCTTGTATCATCTTAGTAAAACATTTTTGGTAACTATAAATCTTTTTGTTTCTTATTAATTTCTGGTCTTCCATTGGTTTTGAAATAATGTATAGTAAATTCGTATGAGTAAAAAGAAATAATTATACGGATATTCTACATATTTCTTTATATAAGAAACTTTACGTGAGGTTGCGTTGCCTCTATTGAAGATTTCTAAACCCGGTTTCTCGGGCCGGAGCATTCCCCACATATTGTACAAATTTGCAATGAAATTATTTTTATAGGCTACTCGTAAGTTATGGGGTGGCAGATTTACAATGCCAACAAACTCTGCGTTAGAAGAGCTAAATGCATCCATCAATTTAGACAAGAGAATGTATTTTGAAGACATAGAAGGAAGTAAAGCCTATGCTAGAAGTTTACGTTTATGTAATTTATTATCTCTTGAGGAATGTGAGCAAATTTGTTCTGGATTAGAAAAATTAAGTTGGAGTGGATGGAAAATCAATTCAAAATCCAATCTGGTGACGAAGACGTACATACGGCAAATGAAAGAAGATTATGGGTAACTACATGCCATTTAAAGAAAATGCCTTAAAACAGTTTAAATTACGCAATTTCGCAAAAACGCATGATAACGCTGTTTTAAAGCAATTACTAACCAATCCATCTATCGTGTTTCTTCTTTGTAACTACAGAATCTCCGTCAGCAATATGCCAATGCTAAATTAAATAAAAATTCGTGTGCTTGTCATTGCAAAATAATAGTGTAACAACTTCCACTGATAGTGGAAAAAATGTGCTCCTAAAGGTTTGAATATTGTATTTGAAAAAATGTAAATTCATTTAAGGTATTGAAATAAGAAATAGCTGTTGCTAACTCAGAAAAATAAAGAATTTCATTCTAAAATTATTATAACATATATATGTAGTAGGGTGTCCGTTATTTCTTAAAGTGGAAATATTTTTTGTCCCACCGCTCAAAAAGTTGAGGCTTGATGCAGAAATCACTCTCCAAAAATTTCACGCCCCTGAGACCACGCCTTCCCGTGCCGACTTACGTTTGAAATTTTATTCATACTCAAAAGGGTAACGAAAAATATAACATGAAAAATAATTCTGTGCAACCCAAAAGTACAATTTTAAAGTGTTTAAATTTCATAATTTTTATTTAACGTAATTTTTATACAATTAGGGTAAAGTTTTCGATGTTCATGAACACATTTCATTACATACACCATCTGACTTTCATCCTTTGTTATCAGGATAGTCTTCCACTAACTTCACTGCTCTCCTCGCAGTATCAATCACAACCTTCAAATTATTTTTCTATTTAAAAACTAAAAAATTTCTTACACAAGTGGAATTCTTAGCTTTTCTGAATAACGTACTAGTCTTTTTAATATTGTATGCCACAAATTTTGTGGCAATATTATATTTTGTTACTTCTATACTACTGCTTGCAATTTACCGTTATAAAGATATTCCGCTATCAAAGCAAGCAATGCTTTTAGTCTTGTGACTTATGTTGAGCGACAGTGTTTGAAAGCAACATGGCATTATCATTAATAAATAAGAATAATATTTACTTGGTTAGGGGTATTGATTTTAACATAATAGGATCTAAATTACCATCCAATAGACAAGTACTATCAGTTTCTTTTTACAGTATCAGAATAGTTAAATTAAATACTCGTAAAAGTGCGAGCTTAGTGATACGTGAAGTAACGATTTTTTTGAAAGAAAGCCCGAATACCAAACAAACAAAATCAACATTGCATATCAGAAGTTTTATAATTATATGATGGATGGCGTTATCTGCAAAAAAATAATAACAAAGATGGAAATGTTTTTCGTGAAAGAGAAAACGTATTCAAAAATAACTTGGACAACTTTTCTGATGTTGCTTATGCTGATGCTTTGTCAATGTTGAAAATAGAAGAGGATAGGCAATTTCTTATTTCTCAGAGACAACCAGGTCGAGTAGCTTATATGGGTGGGGTTGACTACATCTATTCAGAAGTTGAGAAGAAAAGAGAGAAGCGGAAACAAGAAGAACTCGACCGTCAGCAGTATCACCTTGCCACTAAAATTCCTAGAAATTGTAGTGAAAATTTATATGAAAGCGATTCAGATACAGAAGAGGAAGAAATAAATGAGTTCACTTCAACATCACCGTATCAGCAATCGACGGTAATCAAGAGAGCAATTAAACACTTCATCGCCCCAAAATTAGTCGCAGTCCTAGATTGTTGTCATGTAAGCTCACGAAATTCAGTTTTTATATTGCAAGCGACAGCAGAAGCTTTGGGCCATAACTTGGATAATGTAATAGTTACCAATACCTCAATCCATCAACAACGTGAAAAACTAAGATGTGAGCGTGCTCAAAAGATAAAAGCAAAGTTTAAGGGATCGGTACAACCATTTCTTGTTGTTCATTAGGATAGAAAGCTATTTCCCGCATTGAGTAAGTGCAATTATTATTTTTATATGAAAATTCATATATTTTTATGATTTTAGGTGTAAGTGAGGAAGCTGTTGAATGCCTACCAATAATTGTTACTGGAACCGACATGGAGCAGATTCTTGAGATTCCAAAACTTAATAATGCATCTGGGGAAGCGCAAGCAACAGTTGTTTTCAATGCATTAGAGAAGTGGAAGTTGAAAGAGAAAGTTAATGCATTGTGTTGCGATACTACAGCTTCAAACACTGGTCGATTGAATGGACTATGTGCGCTGTTGGAAAAAAGCTCGGTAGAGACCTGCTTTACCTCCTTTGTCGCCATCATATTTACGAATTAATTTTGAAAGCAGTGTTTGAAAAGAAGTTGCCCCATTTAACAACGAGTCCAGATGTGCCGTTGTTTAATAATTTTAAAAAGTGTTGGAAGAAGATCAACCCAAAAGATATAACTAGTGGAATGGACCATGAACCTTGCCGTAATAGCATACAACCCGTAGCAGAAGAAACAATGACTTTTGTTTCGAAAGAATTAACTAAAACCCAAATGAGGGAGGATTACCGTGAGTTTTTAGAATTGACAGAATATTTTATAACTGCAGAGAGAGAAGAAACTGTAACAATTCGACCGCCTTGAGCAATGTACCGAGCGAAATGGATGTCTCGAGCAATATATTGCTTAAAAATATTTTTGTTACGAAAACAATATTCCATTCCACCAGATCAAGAGGATGCACTAGCAGATGTTTGTATTTTTATCATAAAATTTTTATGTTAAAGCATAGTTCAATTGCCCCAATGTCTCCGAAACTTGCGTCAATGATCTTAACTTTTTACAAACTCTTACATTGTACGAAGACAACGATCCAGTTAAGTCAGAGGCAGCTATTAAAAAATTTTGTAACCACTTACGGTATCTTGTGGAAGAAACTTCCACTTTAGCCTTTTTGATGTGAGATTGATTGCCACTGCAAGAGTAAATATGGTGAAGGCGTTAAAAGCGGAGGCAAAACTTAGTGCGAAGAAAAGGCGATCAGAATGATATAAAAGCATTACCAGGTCAAATATTAAATGATATTCTATAAATAATTTTTCAAAGACTGACATTACTACTATGGTTTTTTGTTTTCAAGGAAATCAATCGACTTTTTTATTACAAGCAGAAGCCTGATTTTTTTTTCACGGTTCAATATAAATTCCTCTTTTTAAAAGAAGAGCCTGAGAAATGCGAAAATGAGGAATCTTATATCAATGGAAGGAATTCACTTAAGAATTTGAAGATTGTGAATGATACTGTGGAAAGATAAAGGATAACAAAGAATGAAAGTCAGATGGTATATGTAATGAAATGTGTTCATGTAGCATCGAAAACTACTCTAATTATACAAAAATTACGTTAAATAAAAATTATGAAATTTATACACTTTTAAAATTGTACTTTTTGGTTGCACAGATTGATTTATCATTATGTTATCATCTTTTTCGTTATCATTTTGGGTACGAGTATAATTGAATAAAATTTCAAACGTACGTCGGCACGGGAAGGCGTGGTCTCAAGGGCGTGAAATTTTTGAAGAGTTATTTTTGCATCAAACCTCAACCTTTTGAGGGGTGACATTTGAACCTTTTCATAAGAAAAAATTGCCCATACAAATAACGAACACCCTAATAGACATACTATTGTTTAGAAACGTCATAAAGATAGCAAATAGAAATTCCCTTAAAACCAGATACGTATCAATTACGATACAATTACTTGTATATGAGAACATTTTACAATACATCCTCTGACATCGTCAGTAATTTGAATTTAGTAAAAGACATCCAGTCGTATTCATACACTCCACAATAATGTAAAAACCATTCATAGGAAAATATTTATTTGTTTCAAGCATTTATTAATAATAATAACAATAATAATAATAATAATAATAAATACTCTACATCGTAAACAAAATATAATTCACAAAATAAAACAACTCCAAAAAAATTCATCTAGAGAATAACAACTGCTTCGAATAGATTATGTGTGATGGCTTTTCTAAATTCTCTATAGTTATGAATTTCTTTTATAGTGTTAGGTATTTTATTGAATAATCTACAACCCAAATACAAGATATTTTTCTGAAACAGAGCTGACCTATGAGGTAAAGGCAGTAGAGTATTAATATTCCTCGTGGAATAATTGTGAGATGTATCGACAACAAAGCACAATCGGTACCTATATACAAATGAAAATCCTCCTCAGTATTTATGGTTAAATGATTAAGAAGAAACCACTCGTTCAAGTGGGCGTAATCATGATTGGTTAAATGGATAGAGAGAGCATCCAGAATAGTCTCATAACTAACTAGTACTTGGTACATATAATATCCATCATCATTAATGCAATCATCCATTCTTTGTTGCATGGAATTTACCGAATTTTCTCAAACATTTTGTCCTCTAAACCGTTCTCATACATTTAAAACATGCCGTGTCAACTGTGTCACAGCCCACATCCGTACGGCATAGCCCTCTTTGTCTTCCCAGCTTCTTACCATTACGGCCCACATGTTCTCTATTGGGTTTAAGTCTGGGAATTTTGTCGGCAACTCCAAAACATTCACTTCGTTATGTTCATAAGCCAGCCCCTTACAATTCCGGTGCGATGTATTGGAGAATTGTCCTAAACCGCTGCCTAAAACGCTGGTTTAGGATTTATCCGGCAGAAGTGCCGGATAAATTGCTCTTATACTCGGAATCAGAATATTTCTTAATACATTTACAAAATCCTGCGCCGTAAAACGTGGATGAGAAACTCGAATGAACGCCCCGGCACCAGCGTGTGAGATCCATCCCCAGAATCCAGCTGTAATTCTACCACTGTGGGTATTGGGCGGCACATTTTCTGAGTTATACCGGGTACCATTTGCCCTCCAGAGAACCACAGGTGCATCTTGGGATGTTGCAAACGTTTTCTTATCTGAGAATATTACACACTTCCAGTCCTTATTCAAATTTTGATTGCAAACTTGTAGCCTATTGATGTTTATCGATTGTGATGAAACTAACATTGAGTAAAATCGTAGAAAAATAGGTAAAAAGTCTTTGGTTAAACGGATACGACGGAACTCTCAACTCAAACTTGATGCTTCCCGCGTTTTCTTTTTATCACAAATGGTAATAAACGTAACAGTTTAATTAATATTTAAAATTGGAAGGCGTCAGGACCAACGGGAGTGCTCTTTAGAAAAAGAGGAATGATTATTGGGCTATTTGAAGTTGGTTTATCAGTAGGTGAAATTGCTCAAAGAGTGGATTTGTCAATAAGTAACTTTAATAGCATCTGTTTTTTAGAAATTATTAACTTAAGATTATTTTAAAAATTAAAAATAATTTACTAAAGCGTGAAACATTTTTAATAAGAAGAGACAAGTTCAGCGATGGATCCGTCGTTCTCGAGAATGGTATGGAAACGGGATGGTAGTTTGAAAAGTCTAGCTCGTTCTGGATGATCGGAGGTTCAACACAAAATAATTTAAAGAATGACGTACGTAAGCCTATAGCCTAAAGGTACAAGTTATCTATTCGAATTCTAAGTTCTAAGTGTCCCCGGCAATGTGTGTTGCGTAATTTAATATGTTGTCCTGTAAACCATTCTAGTCGGGGTTTGTGGAATTCTTTTAGGGGTGGTAGTAGTGGTGGTATATAGGAATAAAAAGAGGAAGAGAACATGATGAGACTTAGGAAATATTCAAGAAAAGCAAGAAATTAGGAAGAACACCGCAAAAAGGAAAAGGTGGAGAAGGCGAGCTAGTGAATATGATGAGAGACGTGAAGGAAATAAAGAGAGATCAGAAAGAGTACTGAGAGGGGAGATTGAAAAATTGAAGACATTGAATGAGATAATGAGGAAACAAATGATAAATACGGAAAAGAGAATGTACAAAATGGAGAAGACAATATCAAAGAATAATGTGGTGATGATAGCAATGAAGCTAACGACGGAGGATAAGCATGATATGAAGATAGAATTAGAGAATTTTATGAAAAGCACAATGCAGGTAAATGTAAACATAAGAGAAGTAATAAAGATGGGAGAGGCAGTATACAAGATGGAGCTGGAAAGTACTAGGGATAAAGACGCAGTGATGAATAATAAGAGTAAACTAATAAGACAAATAAAGGAGAGAATATATATAGACAACGAGTTAACAAGGGGCGAACAAGAAATACAGAGGAAGCTTAAACAAATGCGAGATAAAGAAAGAAAAGACGGGAAAAGAAGTAAAGATAGGATACCAAGGAATTACAACTGAAGGAAGGGAATATAGATGGGATAGAGAGAAAGGGGCACTGCTTGAGAACGGACAGGAACACGAGGGCAGAAACTCAAAAAACTAAAAAGAAGACGAGAGGGCGGAAGAACGAGGACGACCATGGCAAACGAGATGAAAACGGAAAAAGAAAGGAAATTGGAAAAGGTTAATTTAAGCAGAAAATTGGGAAAGGACAAGCAGAATATTAGAAAAACACAGATAAAAATAGCAACGTGGAACATTCAAACTATGTTACGATCAGGGAAAATGGAAGAGGCTGCAAGAGAGTTACACGAGTATGATATAGACATAGCAGCGGTACAAGAAATTAGATGGAAAGGCTCGGGTGAAATAACAAAAGACAAGTACACATTTCTGTACAGCGAGGAAGCGGGGTTTTACGTAGGGAAAGAGTGGGTAAATCATATATTGCAATTTAAGCCAGTGGACGGAAGATTGGCAGTTCTGAGACTGAGAATGCAGATTAACAACATCTCAATTATTAATGTATACGCACCCACGGAAGTCGCAGAAGAAACTGATAAAGACCGCTTCTATGATAAGCTAAGCAGGGTATGTGAAGAAGTACCGAAGAATGATGAAATTATAATATTAGGGGACGCTAATGCCCAGATAGGACGAGAATCATATTTGAAAGAAGTAGCAGGAAAGGAAAAAGGAACAATTCATGAACACACTAACAACGGGCACAAACTGAGTCAGCTAGCGGAAATGTTAACCATGACTTTTCTATCAACCAAATTCGAGCACGCAAGAAAGCACAAGGTCACACGGAGACACCCATAAGGAGGAACGGAGAGTGGAATAGACCACATAATAGCAACAAAGGGAGTAAGAAACAGAACAACAGACACGAGAACATTTAGGGGAGCACAAACAGAAACAGACCATTATCTAGTGGTGGCAATAATACAAGGCATAAAGAAGAAGCACCACCGCTGGGGAAATAAGAACACAAAGAAATGGGAGGTAGATTTATTAGAAAACGAAGAAACAAGGCAAAAATTAGAAGAAACAATTACAAACAGTCTACAAAGTGCAACAATAGGCATACAGGAAATAGAGCAGGCATGGCAGGGGCTGAAGAAAAATATAACCAAACCAGCTGAAGAAACACGCTAAACAACGAAACAAAAGGCAGAGACGAAGGAGTGGTTTGATGGAGAATGTGAAAAAGCAAGAAAACGAAAGAATGTGGCCAGAATGGATTCGATTAACACAAAGAAACAGGAGGACAGGAAGACATATTAACCGGAGAGAAACAAAGCAAACACGATATATAAAAGCAAGAAGAGTGAGTGGATAAATTCAAAACTGGAAGATATAGAACTATGAAACAACTAAACAATAAAGCAGTAAGAACAAGAAACGTGAAAGATATAAACGGCAAACCAGAACAGGATCCAGACAAAATACGAAACATATGGAGAGAATACTACAAAGAGGCCATGTATACGGCAGGAAAAGAAAGGACACAAGAGGATGATGAACAAATAACTAAAAATCAAGACGAGAAAGAAGAACCCCCAACGAGAAGGAGATACTGCAGGAAATCAGCAGGCTAAGAAATAACAAAGGACCTGGTGAAGATGAAATAGAAGTGGAATTAATCAAGTACGGAGGACATAAACTACAAACACAAATAAGCGATTTGGTTAAGGAAATTTGGAAGCAAAACAGCATGCCCGAAGAAAGGTGCATCGGAGTAATAGTGCCTATCTATAAAAAAGGAGGTACAGAAAATTGTAGGAACTACAGACCAATAACCCTGCTAAACGTCACTTACAAAATACTGGCCAATCTGATGAATACACGATTGAAAGAACAAGCACAGAAAATCCTTGGTGATTATCAAAATGGGTTCAGACCTAACCGATCGACCATAAATGCTATACATACGGTAGAGCAAATAATCCAAAAGACATGGGAGCATGGCAGAGAAATAGATCTAGCCTCTATTGATTTTAAGGGAGCCTTTGACACCGTTAACTGGAATTAAATGATAGAGGCATTGAAATCAATGGGAATATCAGAAAAATTGAGGACGCTGGTAAAAAATGAGTCTTAGAAACACAAAAGTTAAAGTGAGATACATGCGAACAACGACAGACTCGTTCGAAATAAACAAAGGAGTAAAACAAGGAGACCCGCTATCTCCAACAATATTCAATTTACTTTTAGAAAGTGCCATTAGAAAAGCCAAATTAGACAAAAAGAATATAATGGTTGATGGATGGCAAATAATAGCGTATGCAGACGATGTCACAATAATTGGAAGCACAAGAACAGGAATGACATTAGCTCTGGAACGTCTGGAGAGGGAAGCACGAAAACTGGGTATGGAAATCAATGAAGCTAAAACAAAATACATGAAGATAGGAAGAACTGAGACCAATACGCGAGGCTACCTGAGAACACAGAACCACAAATTTGAGGATGTTTCATCGTTCAACTACTTAGGTGTAATAATAGACAGGAATGGGAAATAGAGGGTGAGACGGAGAATATTAAAAGGACTACAAGTGTTTGGACGAAATAGGTCACTACTGAAAAGCAAAACACTAACCAAGAAAACCAAGATAAAGATTTACAAGGATATACATATACATATATATATAGAGTAGAATATATAAAATCGAGCGATGAGCGATTGGGGTGGTCGGTCAAATACGGACCGTGAAATACGGACCGACCACCCCAATAGAGTTTTTCGCTCGATTTTATATATTCTACTCTATACAATACAGTCGAAATACATTTTTACCATATATATATATATATATATATATATATATATATATATATATTTATAAGATCTACAAGGATAAGGCCGGTCATCACCTATGCAATGGAGACCACAGCAATCAGTAAAAACGAACAAGAAGACCTAAAGATAGCAGAAAGAAAAATTTTAGGACCGCACGTCACAGAACAGAGAGTAATAAGACCGAAAAATAACAAAGAAATAGAGGATCCACTTCAGGAAGAAAATATTATAAGATACATTAAAGCTCAATGGCTCCAATGGGCAGGCCACATCATGAGAAGGAAACCAATGGATATGATAAGAAGGATAACCCAGTGGATTCCGATATGGACCAGAGGCAGAGGACGACCAACGAAGAAATGGAAAGATGCCGTGGAGGAAGACGTAAAAGTGATGAAGATAACCGATTGGAGATCAAAAGCAAGGGACAGGAAAGAATGGACGAAAATAACACAGGCCGCCAGGACTCATAGCAAACTTTAAAACACAGGGAACAAGAAGAGTAGTTCACCTCATCAAATAGAACTTCAAAAACGTCATAAGACGTTAGCCATAGCCCAAAGGGTTGAAAGGCTTGATGATGATGATTAGTATTTTAAACAGAAGATGTACGTTTTGAGAGGACGTCTGCGCCTAGTTATGTCTGTTCTTTGTTATCCGAACATAACTATATACCTACATATGAAATAATGGTATCTTGGAAGCAGCTCCGAATATACGGTATCACAAGCCGTCGCTAGATCTTTCACTAAATATTAGAACATACATATTATTGTATATATTATAGAAACAGGTATCATGTAATAATTTGTGTATTTTGTTGATTTTCAGTTTATCGTTTCACATTAGAAACGCATATTAACTACTACGGTCCGAAGAAATCTATGACATAAACCCTTATCAGTCTACTTTATATTTAAACTTTTAACAATATTATGATCCCCATTTGAGGATTAAAACTTTTGGCGATCAGAGGTTGGCAGTAAGTGAAACTAAGTTTATAGTTGCAACTTTATATATTTAATAGGCAGAGGAAGACTTGCTTTAGCTAATCAATATTATTGAATTAGTGTGTTCAAAAATTCATGACAAAGTTTCCTACTTGTAACTTACGAGTTGATTGAACGACTCTCGCCTTTCTGTGACGAGGCTCAGTAAATGGCCGCCATTCCATCAATTTCCTTCTGGATAGAGAATTATAACGTAGAAACATTGTCTCATCTTTTGTGACAAGGGACTCCAAAAATCGGGTTGGGGTCGTCTCTGCGCACTGTAATATATGTATATAGTGTAGGCCTCACACATGCGCAACTATGAGGCAACAGAATTTGAAACACGCCTGAACCTGAATTAACGCGGCCAACCGCTCCGGATTGTGCGGGACTGCCCCGTAATAGCAGTTGTAATCCCGCATTGTGATAAACGAACGATGGATGGGGGTGTTCGAAAATTTTAAAGAAAGTGGAATGCCATTCAAAAATTGCCTGGCCATCGTACAGTACCTTCTTTGTTTGCCAGGGTCGTCAACCTTGTCAACTCGTCACTTAAACTTGAAACGTTACGTGCAATGTTTGTTGCAAAATTTAATATGGACAGTTGTGAAAACTGCTATGGCATTCTTAACCAAAACCCAGAATTAGTAAAAATGTCACTCATGTGAAAAATATGATTGATAAGTTGCGTTTGTGTTTCCTAATTTAAGTGCACCGACACACCTTCAGTCCTTCATACTCACACCACCTACCCCCAAGAATGTCCCGCATTGACTTTTCATAAAGTTGGCCGCCTTGACCTGAATAAGCCTGTCAGGCCGGAAATTTAAGGCGTCTACCTCGTATATGAGGGAGGACGGAGTAAAGAGGAAGAACGAGGGCAAGCTGTGGTGTACTAGAAGCATCTGCTCTCACAAAACGTGAATGCTATTGCTAATCAATCAAACTATGTTTTCCAGTTCGATATAAATATTTTTAACAGCTTTGCGCTCATGAAATCGTTGAAGCTGAGAGATGAGAGCTACTGAAACAATTCGAATGAAGAAATGTCTAATAAAGACCTATAAAAAAACTAAAAACTGAACATCGAGGTGCATTAGATTATCGATTGGATGTGGATAATATATTTCCAGTTATGTGGAAGGATACCAACTTTGTCAAAATGTTATCCAAAGTAAACTGCTACTACAAAATTTTGGAAGATAGTCACAAAGTGACAACAAGCAGGTGAACACTTGACAACAGCAATGCGTAAATTCCCACACTAAGTTCACAGGAGGAAGTCTTAATAAGTAGAGAAATACAATTGGTGAAGAAAAATCTTATTGACATGGTTAACACTAATGCTTTGTGTACCTTCGTTAACACAAATACGAATCTGCTATATGTTACGATCCACATTGCTAAAAGTTATCTGTGTATCACATCTAAACCAAATAATGCTGATTGCCCTACTTGTACGAAAGCGTATTCCAGGATCTTTAAACAAATACCCAATATCTTCAACGTACAAACTATGGAAATCAACGGAAGGGTACAATTTGCAAAAACTATCGTACGGAGGGAATGGGTAAAGTATAACGTTGGAGTACATATGGTGTCTCCTAGAATGCCAAAGGTAATTTAAACAATATGGCCGTTAGCTTAGTTAACGTTAAATTTTAATGACAAAAATTTTCGTATTTTTATATTTACCTATAATGATCCCTAAACGAAGCTTCTTTGAAAAACTTTCCTTCTTGGAAGGTATGTTCGATACATATCAGAACGCACCAAAATAAACCAACAATTTCGATTATAAGAATCTGTAATTTAATGGGTATTATTCATCATTATTAAATATATATAAAAATCAATTGCTGTTCGTTTGTCCCGCTAAAACTTGAGAATGGCTGGACCGATTTGGCTAATTTTGATCTTGAAATATTTGTGGAAGTTCAGGGAAGGTTTAAACGGTGAGAAGCATAAATAATAAGTAACGGAAAATACTAAAAACGGCAATTTAATTTTTCGATGTGACAGCTGTCATGGTGCGCGCAAAGATAATTAAGGTTATGACATTTGTGATTGGGCGCGCATGAATAATTGTTATGTCATAATAGAAGCAAACTCAGTAATATTCATCACAGTGTTATTTACAATACCGCGAGCGAGAAGATCGAATCTTTCACAACGAAGCCGTAATACAAATAAACTGTGAATGAATCCGCTGCAGATGAAGAACAAATCGCACGAGAGAAGAGCGCCGTGTTAGTACGGCCCGACTTCGTGCTTCACAAACACAAGAAGAAAGAGAGGTCATACGTGAAACGGCTCGGTTGGCAATGAGAAATCGTCGAGCAAAACACAGAGATCAACAACGTCGAGCCGGAAGAAGAAAGGTTTCAAGTGTTAATTTGAATCGAGGAGCGTTTCAATACGATTCCACAATTGACTGCAGCTCGCACCCTTCGTTAGTATTGGCCCTATGCAGGTTATGTGCGTCCATTGCAGTGATTGAAGTTCGCTGGAGAAACGCCTGGATTGTGCTGTCTCAGTGGAAAGATTAAATTGCCATTGTTGCCTCCCCACCTGAGCCATTGCATTCATTGCTTCGTGGCGAAGCTCAAGAATCACGATATTTTCTTTCGAACGCTTAAAGGTACAACGCATGTTTCCAAATAACTTCATTTGGAGCAAATATTATTGAAGAACGCGGATTCAGTCCTACATTCAAGGTAGTGTTCGTTAATAAGAGAGTAACCTTTATTTTTGGTAATCATAAATCACTAATTATCACTTCCCTTTCAACTATACAGATACAAGAATTAATTCATCATAGAATTGGATCATTACAACCGGTTGAAGACGCACAGCATAAAATTGTTACAAATTTGCTTCATGGCCAATATGGAAGGACCAACTAGATCGGCGTCAAACGATCAATAACGCAATGAAAAGAGAAATTCTTCAAGATTTGCAGCAAATACTTCATGAACATCATGCGTTGATTCGGTTGTTCAAAACTGCGTTGGATCGCATGCGAAGTGATGACTATAAAGTAGTGATCAGAGCAAATAAACGCCCCGCTGGAGCACACGAACGACAATTCAACGCTCCGACCATAAATAAAGTCGCAAAATACAGTATATCACAAGGTGCTTCAATGAAGATAATCGACACGAGTGCAACCCATTCAGCAAATACTTTAACAGAAAGTTACATTCAATAAAGCAAATGCTTTGCTCCCACGTGAATTTGCTCCTTTATGAACTTTTATTCAATTTAATTAATTTTATCTTGATATAAACAAGTTAATAAAACTCAGGTAATAACTTAAGACAACATTTATTAGTTCTAAGGCGGTACGACGTTCGCCGCGTCAGCTAGTTAAATACATAAAATATACAAATGCACAGAGTTCTTGTTTTGTACATGATTTTTGGCCGACCAACCGCACTGAACATAAAGCATCATATAATAACAAATCACTGTAGGAACCTGCACATAACCGCACTCAACCAAATCACATTCAACGCTGGTCTGATCGTTTAACTTGTGGTGGGGTTGTATGATGTATGATCATTTGTGTAATAATACTAATAATAGTGCTCTGAGACTGGTGTTCAATATAGTTTTTTCATGAAAATCCGCTTAATGTATACACTGAAGATGATAATTTTATTGTCGTAGTACATGTCTGGGTTTTCTAAACAAGGTGTGGTAACATTCTATTTTATTGACGAATCTAAACCACGATTTTTCAATCAATAGTAGAGCTTTTTATTGTAGGAATTAATTGGTGATGCCGCTGGAAAATTGCACGTTGGTAGAAGTAGAAATGATCAGGTAATAACTGATATGCGCCTGTGGTTAAAGCCTGCACTTGTGACATTAGAACATTCACTAAAATCGTTAATCAACAATATGATAAATCGATCGATTACTGAAGTGGATATCGTTATGCCTGGATATACACATCTCCAACGAGCACAAGCAGTTAGATGGAGTCATTGGTTACTCAGGTAAAGAACTGTCAAATATTACCCCATATAGAAGAAGCGTTAGGACAATAATTGCGACATCAGCATGAAACTGTATGATTAAATGCACTAATGCACTTTTATGCTGATGTAACAACAGTAAAATCTTTCAATAACGGCCACAAGCGTTTATAGAAATATTGATCGCAATAGCGAGGTGACCCCTATTCAAAGACCATAAACAAACTTTATTTTTCAAATTTTTATTTTCATAATGTCTTTAAGACACAAACGTCTAAGCGACATGATAATAGTAACACAATCAAAATCAAACTAAAGCATCTAACAGAAAAGTGATTTGGAATAAATACCTTCAAATCATTATCAAATTCTTATTAAAAACCATCCATTAATTAAATTGGGTTTTAATGGATGGTTTTTAATAAGAATTTTATTATTAAGGAATCTTTAAGGAGAAATTGAGTAACAGCATGGTGCATTAATGGGATTGTTCACCCCGCATCATCGAATTTTAACCGACACTGAAAAAGGGGTGGGGAATACCTTTACTGCTTTACGTACTTACTTAACCCTATGCCTTTCTACTTACGTTAGGTATCAGGCTATTTTATTTTTAAATAATAGTTCTTTGTATATTGGTATAACAAGCCTGCGTTAGATTTTTATTTTGCAGTAATATTTTTTCTACTTATTTTTGTCATAGGACACAAATATCTTACTTTCTCTTAGTGATTACAAAATTAATAGCGTCCAGTAATCAGGACACACTTTAAAACCTGCGTTTAGGTTGTTAACTTATTTTAATTTGGGAAAAATGTAATAAGTAATAAAACGTAATAAATTTTGATATTTTTATTTATTCACATATTGGTATAAAGTAAATATAAACATACTTTTGGGTTCATTTTTTGGTCTTTTTTGACATATTTATTTCATTTGATTTCGTGGAGGTTTATTCTTTTTGATATGTTTTTCAAAACACTGTACTACAACTTTTTCTGTTCTTAAGTCCAAGGTACTAAATTTCTTTTCTTCTTTGGTACTATTGAAGGTACAGCATCTAAATTATTAATACATATTCTAGCGGTCTCTTGTTTGTTGTTGTCAATAAAATTCAGTGACTCGTGTTGGGTTACTTCCTCATCGTCTTCATCACTATCTTTGTCATCTTCATTTAACCCTTCCCGGACCATACACACGGGGTCCAGGGGACCCCATCGATCTTTGAATGCTTATTATAAGAAAACTGTTCATCCGATTTGAATGAAACAAACGTGAAAACGTAGCTCAAACTATCTAGAATGCGATAGGATTACAATAAACAATTTGAAGAGAAATTAAGGTTCTCAAAAATGTACGGAAATGAGAGAAGTCGTGAAAAACCGCATTTTTTATTCAAAAAATCATAACTTCGTTATTTTTATAGATAATTAAATTGAACTTGCACGAAAATACTGTTAATATATTGTATTATTATGAAAAAAACTACTAGCTGGGGTGGGGAAACTGACCGCATTGGCTGTTACAGGTTTCATATTGAAACCTGTTGATTGAGACATTTGGCGTTGAGGTCCACTGGACCCCTAGTGTATACGAAGGGTTAACAAATCTTCTTCTCAGTTAAGTTCAATATCATCCAATTTTTTATCTTTATACTCTCTTGCTTTTATCTTTCCATTAACAGTAACAATTTTGAAATTGCTGCCGTTTGATAAATATCATCTGGTGGTCTACAGGATACTTTATAGGCTTCCGTTGTATGCCCCATAAAAGTAACAAGTTGTCTATTTCATTTTCAGTTAGATTAAATAGTTTTTATACTGAAACACAATAGACCGTCCTGCAAAAAACGTTGTAATAGTTTGCGTTATGTAGGGCTGCCAATGCTATCTTTGAGTAAAGCAAAGTTGGGCTCGATATTATAGCATTTCTATATAAGCCCAACAATATTCATTTTTAGGACATTAACAATATTAATTACCAAATGTTTCCATAATAATTTATAAATATACCGAGAGAAATAATAACTAATATCAGAATATCACAAATAAGAAATAACCTGCTAAACTGTCCAATCGTCCTGTACAAGCGGGATACTGGTATAAAAGAATTGAGAATTCGTACTTTTCTTAACCATTTTTTCGAATCGGTAGCCTCGACAGGCGCCATACTGGTGTAGATAAATTGAGGGTTCTTACATCAGGAGGGTAAAAGTCCGAATTTTCGAACAAATTGTGGCACACGTCCTCCCCGCTAAGAACAAAACAACTTTTCTTAACAATTTTTTTTTCGTATTGGTGTCCTGGACAGGCACCGTACTGAAAAAAAAGATTGAGTGTTTGTATATTGGGAGGGTAAAGGTAAGAATTTTCGAACGAATTTTGACGCACGTCCTCCCCGCTAAGAACAAAACCAGGTATAAGTTCCTGTTAAGTGCGATGTATGTATACATTTGTACCTGCAATACTGCCTCTACGGGATGTTTCGTGAATTATATATATATATATATATATACGTCTATCGCCCATGGATTTTCAATAAAATTATATTTGATTGTGTATTCCGAGCATTTTTCTTGCAGATATATATATATATATATATATACGTATATATATATATATCTGAATAACATTTTACCGTATTAACCGAAATAGCATTTTACTTCAATAGAAATTTCCCAATTCTTTCTCACTTGTCATGACAACTTTGATTTAAAAAGTAAGAATGTGCACTGCATATGCCAATAAGAGATATCCTTAATCTGCAAACTGAAAGGAAAGGTTAATATTGGAAAATATTCGAAAGCATCCTAAAGTGCCTAATCCTGTTTTAGGAGTTTGGAAGTACATACTCTCCAAATGAATCAGCAAAAATTGAAAAAAGAACATTAAAATTACATACCAAAGTAATCAGACCCTGTGACTGTTTGAAAGCGCTTTTGCTCAAACTATACCAGGCATGGGCAACCTTCTTTTGTAGAAGTTTTATGCTGTGAGTAATCTTGAAAAATATACATTTTTGTAGTATCCTTATGATTCATTATGAATTAAGTTTAGACGGGCCGTGCTAATATGCAACGAAAGAATTCAGTAGCGGGGCGGACAAACCTTACTCGAGAGCCGCATGTGGCCCGCGGGTCGGAGGTTGCCCATACCTGAACTATACCATCAATGATTAATTCATACATTGATATGCTACATGTAATAATATCTCTGTGTTATAGCCACGCATGGAATTTTAAATCAGACACTGATAAATTAGAAGAAATATACAGAAGGACCAATATTATGCCATTAGGTAGTGGAGCATTAGCTGGAAATCCATTTTCCATCGACAGAATCGAATTGGCAAAAGATTTGGGATTTGCCGATATTACGCAAAACAGTATGCAAGCCGTAGGGGATCGCGATTTTGTAGGTATGAGGTAGAAATAAAATTAAATAATCTAATGATTGATATACTTTTGGTAGATAATGTCCTTATTTCTTTAGATGAACTTCTCCGAAGATGTACTTTCTTCTAAGCAAATCATTGTCCTTTGACCTCTATTGCTAGTCTTTGGTCTCTCGGTAATTTTAACTGCAGCAGTGGTGTTGTGTGATACAATCGTACCCGACCGTTGATTCCGCCACTTTCTGTTTCCTAACCCTGTTACGATGATTATTTCCAGTGTTTTCAGTAAATTTTTAGTACTATTTCGCTTGATCATCTCTAAAGTTATTTGACCCCGTTTACATATCCTTCCTATTTTTAATTAACATAAATTGATCAATTCCTTTTCACGATTTCTATCTCTTCTGCCAATTTTTCGCCACTGTTGCTTTTTGTGGTCGACATTTGTTTAGTTCTTTTTTCCTTTTTGGTGAATTTTTGTTTGTAATCGAATTTATAATAGTTATGCTCATTACCCTCTTTGTTTACTTTCTTATATTGCTACGTAATTAATAATGGATTTTACTTGGCGTGTTGTCTGCAATAGGAACAAACATTCGTGTCGCTCCATTATCAATCTGAAATATGTCCTATATTCTTAGAAAGCATGTTACGGATTTCAAAAAGAAATGTCAAAATCAAACAGCATATGTAGCAATATCTTCAAATCTACAGTATTTGGAACACTTTTCATTTCAAATTGATAGTACAGCGGTTCCCATGCTATGTTATCATCATTTTCGCAATATTAATGACATTATGGTATTAAAATTGATATTTATTTTTTGAGATTTGTATTCTACAAACTAGTACTATTCTTCGATTCTGATACCATTTAAGTTTTAAGATTATCTCTACACGGTTACATATTAACCCTTTGTATATTACATCGTTCGTGCCAACGCTATTGACGCTGTTATGTATAATTTTCTTTTAATCTGTTGGTAACTTGTGTCAATTCTTCTCGAAAATTTATCTTTCATCGTTCATCGCGACCATCTTTTTCATTTCTTGTTAGTTTTAAGTAATGTTGCGCCAGTACTCCTCCTCTATTAAATGTGTGAACCAATGTCTTTTTTTTGTATAAACTTCTTATTATCGTAAGTTCAATTTTGGTAGAAATCCTCTTTAGCAACGAAATCTGTGTCACCTCGTTTGAGTGCGCAACCAACCTTACAAGTTGGTAATGTTAAGCATTAAAATTACTAAGGTTTATGATTTATTTTTTCACCTTCTATAATATAATAGTGGCTTGACACCCCTCGGGGAGGGTGGGAGGAGAGGGGGTTGCGCCGTTTCTGCTGTGACTTTTTCTAGATCCATTGGCCGGGGTGGATCAATCGCCACCTCTCAAGGTTCCGACTTGCCTGCGGATATTTCGCCACAGACTTCTGTCCGCTGTCTTCCGCTGCCAGTTCTCTATTCCAGCCCGTTTTAGGTCCTCGTTCACTTCATATAGCCATTTTGATCTTGGTCTTGCTTTTCTTTTTTACCACCTGGCTCCCAGTGTAATACACAGTATACTGTTGAGGATTCTTCCGCTCTCCATACATAACCTATCCATTTCACCCTTTGCTCTTTAATTTTGTTAACAATATCAATATCTTCCATTTCCCGTGCTATTTCATGGTTCGTTCTTGATTTATACTCGTTCTCATTAATCCTCACTGGTCCTAGTGTTGTTCTTAGTATTTTTCTTTCAGCTATTCTCAGTTTTTCTTCATCTTTTTTGGACATGCTCATGGTTTCTGCTGCGTATAGTACGGTTGGTCTTATTATTGTCTTATAGCGGTTCATTTTTGTCTTTTTGTTAGGATTTTGCTACTCAATAGTTTCTTGTTGGCATAGAAAGCTCTATTTAGTTACATTATATTTTCTTCAATTTCGGTTTCCCTGTCTCCACCAGCAGATATCTTCACACGTAAATATTCAAATTCCTCAACTGCTTCGAAATTGTTGTTACCTATTTTGACATATTTCTTTTCCAGTGTCTTTCCAAATCTCTTTATTATTGTTTTATTTTAATTTAGATGTAGTCCCATATTTTTTCCCTCTGTAACGATGGTTTCCATCATATTTTTCATTATTGCCTTTCACCTTCTATACTAACACAAAATATTTTCGGTAAGTTTCATAACATAAACGAGCATACTTTATTTTTAGAACTTTTTCAATTTAAGTTTACGGAAAGTGCTGAAAATAGTCTCCATTATTTTGTAGGCAATCAATTACTCGTCACTTCATCGTGAATAAACATGTTGCAATTCTTCCACACTAACGTTATTAACTTTATGCTTAATTTCTGCTTACAGTTCTGGATTATGGAATCCGTTTCTTGTGTATTTTAGTTTTTAAATTTCCAAATAAACAAAAATCAAGAAGGAAAGATTGTTCTAAATGGCAGTAAGGTGGAACATTGTACTATTGAGAGAAAAGTTGCTGTAGTTTATTATCATCTTGTGTTCTATAAACATATCTAAAATGTCACTCTACAATTTTGAGAATTCACGATCAGATGAATGGAACCACGCCTTAGCACTAAAGAAAGTCAGATCACAATCTACGATGATTATTTATGTGGTATTACACCATCGACAAAAATTTATTTGTTTCTCAAAATTAAGAGGATTTAATTGTTGAACAAGGTTTACTTTAAAGGAGAGGTGCTCAATTTGCACCAATAGTACTACAACTATATGAATCGTCTGTACTAGAATAGTAACATTGGGCTATATGAATACAAATGGCTTCATATGTATTATACATTGAATCTGAATGTAGAGTATGAAGCCATCTGTATTCGTATAGCGCAATGTTGCTATTCTACTACTGTCGTTTCAGATAGTTGTAGTAGGTACTATTGGCACAAATTGAGCGACTGTATTTATAAGGATGCATTTTAAACTTCTTAGTAATCTCTTCTGGATTAATTATCACAGAATCCTCAATTAACTTACTAGGTCTACAAATAAGAATAAAGAGACTGTGGTTAAAATAATATATAAAAGAATTAAAATCATCCTTAATACACTTTTTGGGATCATGATAGGATGAGTGAAATTGACAGATTAGTTCTCTTGTTATTTCTATTTTCATTATTTTCGTGTTCATGGCATTTCAGTTCAAGTTATCATTAAGTACTGTAAATCGGACTGACGCTGTCACTCCTCCGAATTTTATTATTCAATGACAACTTATCAAACAAACTCTACTAATGAGGCAGAGTCAGTGTCAATAGTATTTTGGTATGTTTTGGAGGACGGGAACTTATTTGTGGAAGTAACTATCTGGAATACTTCCGAAAAGTGTGGTAAGCGTAATGGTATTTGTTTTATATAGTCGGTCTACCCTTAGGGTTATTTATTATTATTTATTTGAAAATGCAATTTCTTTCTTCAAATCGATTAATATCTTCCATTATAATCAAGATATAAACAAACGTTGTACAAATTGGTCAATACAGCTGTCAACTGAATAAATCCAATTTCCTAATCCTGACTTCCATTTCAATAGCCATGAAAATAAATCTTGCTCCGATATAAACATTATTGTTAAAGGTCTTACAACCTAAAGTTAATTTTTTGTTTGACAATACAGGAAATTAATACTGGCTCATTATTTCTTAAAAGAGCTTGTACTCCAATGCCATGAATACAAAAATAATGAAAATAGAAATAACAAGAAAACTAATTTGTCAATTTCACTCAGTCTATTGTTTCCGATTATCAAAAAATTTAGTGAGGAGTACCAATTCCAAAGGTAGGGAACTAATATTACAGTGGTCACGTGCGTTTCGTTCTTTAATGAATTCTCTGTATGTAAATCCTGACCTAAATACTTACCTTTTGGGTAATCTCCGCCACTTTTTTGTAGCAATGGAAAAACTTAGATTTAATAGATGAAATTGTTGGATCAAACTTTAAAAGTATTAGCACAGGAGTGACAGTGACAGATATCGACAATAAATGGAGTACGAAGCAAATCTGGAACGTAAAGAAAACAATGTGTAAAACCATAAAAACTAGTAGAAATATAAAACAAATGATGTAATAAACGAAGTCAAGCAAGGAAATCTTTACACGAAGACATTTAGTAAAAGTACAAATTTAAAAAGAAACACAAATCAAGACATTGAAATATATTGAAAAGTACCAGACTAAGAACAATGAGGAACTGCTCTATAAAATAATTGAGCGAAATTGAAAAATCGTGACATGAAGTCGCTAAGGCGAGTTAGAAATTCATCGTGTATTCCATTATCAGTTTGGAGTACAGCCGCAGAAATTTTAGTGATAATTGTTTAATAAAGTAATGAACGTAGTTTTTCTAACAACTGGTTCTCTATCATCCTTGGCATCATCTTCTGCAAACTCTAACCCAGCTCATAATCGTACCTCATATAATGGCATAGACATCTATGACAATTGATTCCATTCTTTTGATACCCCGATGAGCGCGGTTAACCAAGAGAGCATTTGATTACCCCGTTGTTTAAAATTTGACAAAGTAGAGTGTCCTTACACAAACACTTCTACATTTTTGTACAAAATAAAAATACATGTTCATGGCAACAGAAGTGAACATTTAAGTTTGTGTTTATTTCAGTTAATAAATTCCTGTGAGTGAACTACTGCGAGTGACTTACATTTCATCACCCAAATACGTCTTGGGATTTATTATTGTCTTAAATATACAATTTTCAACAGTTTCTCCTCCTTTAAAATTAGCGTCACGGCCACTAGCCCTTGGCCCAGAACCATTTAGTACGAGAGCTAGCAACGTTTTCGAGAGTGAATTTTAGGTCGGCTGGTTTTTTGATATTGTTTTTTTCTATTGAAATTAGGTAAGGATGCAGTACGTCTGGCACTTGGGAATGGTTGCGTTTACCTGTGCGCATCCCCTTCTTACAGGTGAAAACACCGGATTGTAAAATCATTTTAAGATAAATTTTCTTTTTTATCGTTTTTTATGTCTTTCTGGCAATATTAACTTATCATTGCCAGACAATTTTGCTAACACCCCGCCAGATACAATTTTAGTAATAAAAAAGAATTATTTTTAAATCATTTTAGTATAGCTGAAATTTATATATGTTTTAGTTCTGTAATCGGAAAATGTAGTATTAATTTGCCAAACAGAAATTTGGTTGTGTAATAAAGAGCCAGACGGATTTAAGTTTCTGAAAAATAGATAAGTTAGAGAAGCGCGCCAACTATTCGCTGGTTGCGTGAGAGAGATAGCTGCGACAGAGGATGTCAGACTACATACATCTGACAAGGCCAAAATTCGTCCAACATTGTCTTATATCAGTGCTCTTTATTTTTCTTTTTACACTACCATCTTTTAAAACATGGACTTTGCAGTATCCCCAGATAAATACCATCGATTAGGTAACTACTGGAGTGCTCTAGGCCAGGGTCTTTGACAACTAGAGAGTATATTAGGTATCTGAAAATACACTAATTGACAGAATAGTTATTATGATAGAAACTAACAACTATTTCAATTCTTAATTTTTTGGTAGGAACCATTTGAATATAGTAATAAATAACAGATAGGCAGTACAGATTGCAGGCAAGCTAAACAAGATTCCCAAGAAACATCACGGGAAAGGTTAGAAAGCAAAATATGAGGACTTTAGAAAAAGCTCAAAGTACAGTCACTAAGGAACAAAATGGAGAAAAAGTAACTAACATAAGTTGAACATTTAATAAGGATGAATAAAGAAAAACAGGTCAGAAAGTTGGGGGAAACATAGAAGTTTGCAATAAACTACGGTATACCTAATACCAAGAATAAAATGGAATAATAGCCTGACCCTAGAAAATATAAGAGTTCGGTAAACAGAAGGCGATAAACAAACAGAGATGACGCAAAAATGCGCTTTGAAATTCAAGCGAAAAGATGATGCATGATAAACTGTATAATAAAAATAACTAAATACCTATTAGTCTTTGATCATTAATGTATTTATCACTTCTCATTTTCCCTATATCATGTTCTACTTTTTAACTTCTGTTTAGCTTTGTTACGCATAAAAAATTTTAATTCATATAGTATTTGTTGCAGAAAGTTTTATCAGCAAATGTTATATAACATGTGTTAAATATTTCAGTGGAATTCATATTTTGGGGTTCTTTGACTGGAATTCATTTAAGCCGTTTAGCTGAGGATCTGATACTGTTTAGTTCCAAAGAATTTGATTTTGTTGAAATCAGTGACTCTTATTCAACCGGGAGTAGTTTGATGCCACAGAAAAGAAATGCCGATAGTGTAGAACTAATCAGAGGTATGGCAGGGAGCCTTTTTGGACAGGTATATAACGACACATATATTCATAAAAATAATTGAAAATGTTTATTCCCATGTAGTGTACCAGTTTGATGATGACATTAAAAGGCCTACCATCCACTTATAATAAGGACTTACAGAATGATAAAGAAGCAATGTTTTCTGCTTTCGATAAATTAATTTGTACTCTAGAAATCACTAATGGATTAATAGACACTTTGAAAGTATGCATTTGTATATTATAGTGAAATATCTCTTTATAATATTATTTATTTTATGTAATAGGTCAACGGTGAAAAGTGCAGACAGGCGCTAAGCGTTGACATGTTAGCCACAGATTTAGCTTACTATCTGGTTCGTAAGGGCGTCCCATTTCGAACAGCACATCAAGATGCTGGAAGAATTGTAGCTATAGCAGAGAACAGAAAAATTAAAATTAGTAATTTTACTATTCGGGAATTACAATCAATAAAGTAATAGCTCTAAATTTAACAAATATATAATTGGCATAATACATTTTCTTGTAGCGAACATTTTAAGGAAGATGTCATAGAAATTTGGAATTATGAATACAGTATAGAACAATATCAAGCGAAAGGTGGTACTAGCAAGACTAGTGTCATGGCTCAAATAGATATTTTGAGGTACTGGATTTCTTTAGAAAGTACACTGAGTGGGAAACAATAAATATGGATGCTACAAATGTGTATGGTTTTGCGTTTGTACGCAGTATAATATGAAAATTCCATGACATAACATAATTTTATATCTTGAACTGTATAATTGATATTCTATCTATTTGTAATAAATCTACCACGAAGAAAACTGTATCCTATTGGAGGCACAGTATATACCAAATTATAAGCTTTTTATTTTACATTTAATTATTTTAATTAATCATTTGAGGCAGATGGCTTTTATATAATAATGTTTGGTAAAAAGTATATTTTTATACTTCCTTCATTTCTACGAAAAATTCTAAGAAAATGTTATCAACATCGTTATTTTAAGTTAAGATAATTGCTTCTTTTGAAAAGAACCTTTATTGGGAAGAGAGAGCTAAACAAGAAAACTGAAAAGATGCCAGTATATAGATATAAAAGTATGTACTTTTGGACCTTTTGGAAGTGAAAGCTGGGTGTTAACAAAAGCTTAAAGAAGTAGAATCCAGGCAGTATAAATGAAATACCACAGAAAAGTAAAAGACGTAATAAGAAGAGACAAAATAAAGGACGATAACATTGGTGCGGCTTCTGCTCCTAGACGGTTCCAAAATGATTTGTTGGTGGCACGTCTTGTTTTCTTCGACTTCGAAGGACCAGTACACTGGGTGTGTACAATGAATACAATAGATTTACGGCACACTTATTCCTTATTGACTATATACACTATGTTACAAACGAGTACAACTTGTGAACGTGATTTATAATTTACAGCTCTTTGGTTAACTGATATATAAATGCTACCGCACACTTGCTTGAATGTTACTGATTGAATGTTTGGTGAATGACTGTCTTGTTTGACTGTTCGAGCTTGACTGCCCTGATTGAATGCCTTTGAATGAATGAATTGTAATTGTTATTTTATTTTTCTGGTAACTTATTTGTTAAGCGGTTATTGGTCAACACTACTCAAAATAGGGGCGTTAGAATTTCACTTTCAACGAATCATTGTTGGAGTCCTTAAACTTTCACTATTTTACCGTTCTTAGAATTTTACATTTACAAACAGAGGGATGATTTCCCTTTTCGTGTTTTTAAGTCCGGCATTTATGATTCGGCTCGTACCCTAATAAATCGGGACGCGCAATAAACGGAGGAAATATTTTAACCAAATGTTTCATGAAGTGTGAATGCAAGCCAAAGCCCTTGTTTTACAGCTTATTGTTAGTTAAACAGATTTACACAGAAATTCTTAAATCTATTCGTAATTTCTACAATGTGTTCGAAATATGAAATAAAACCTAACATGCCGCCCACCTTGAAAGGACTTGCTTTCAACAAATGTAAAGAAATGAGGGCACTAAAAATACTACATATATACAATTAAATTAAACTGTGAAAATGACAAGCGCACAACACAAAATAGTCCTCTAAACACGTTTCACTGGAAGCACACATACCTTCGATGATGCTCTTGTGAAGGTTCCCTTGGTTGTTTCGATGGTGACACATCGTACAACGTTGTCGTTGTACGTTGTAGGATGGACAGCTGCGACACGTCCGATGCTCCACTGAAGTGGTGGTAGACCGTCCTCCTTGCTCATTACCAAATCGTTTATTTAGACCGAACTTGTAAGGTTTGAATACTTACTTACTTACTACCTTAGACCACCGCATAGTTAATGGCATACTAATAAGGAAATGACCGGAAGTAAGATAGGTTGGGTCTTTCGGATTATTTGACATGAGGTGCATTGAACAGGAATGTAGTACCGCCTCTATTTGTGTTAGTATCGTGTAACATTCACATTTTAAGAATTTAACTGCTGTTTCCCATATTTCACCGAAATGAGGTGATCGGGGCGAAATGAAATGCAACGATATTTGTTCGTTCAATATGAAATTATTTAATTGGGTATTGGATTCTATGCGCAGCGATTTATTAAACCTTTCTAACTCTCGATTTGCCCTAACAAAGTTGCTGGCGTTGTCAGAATATAAATTCGCAATTTTGGCCCGTCGCAAAACCAGCCTTTTAATTCGCTTAAAAAGCAATCGGTTGATAAGTCTGCTACTAATTCAATGTGTACTGCCTTTATTGATAAGCATACGAAAATTGCTAGATATACCTTTTCTTGCCTTGAACCACGACGTCTTGACTCTCGCATCATTAGCCTCCTCCAGCTTAATCCACACCACTGGTAAGAAAGGGTCTCGACTCCTCTACTCGCGAATTCGGCAAATTGTCTCTAATGCATTGATAACCTAATGGGTCGGTTTTGATTACAACATTATGAGGTAGGTAGGAACTACTTCTTTTATTTAAGGAATTTTCCACTAGACGCATATGGCCAAGTGCTTCATGTTCTTCTAGGAATTGAGAATGATGAGCAATTAGTGGACGTTCTTTATTTAAAACTTGTTTTAAATTATATGATCGTTTTAATGCCATTGACTTTAATTCACCTAATCGTTGCTGCATGTTATCGTGAAATGGTAAATTGACTGCAAATCTACTAGTTTCGTCGCGCTTATACGCATTTACAAAATGAGTTTCACACTTCTTTTTTGCTGAAGTTAAAGTAGATGCATTAGTGCATTCTTCTAATTGGCACAATTCTGTTGACTTAATATCTGAATTATTTGCAGCTGTTGCATGACAATTAATAACTGACATAGACCTGGGAGAATTTGATATTCTTCCTGAAGCTATCCACCCGAAGAGTGTTTTTGTAAGAATAAACCTGATTTATTTAGTTTAATGCGACCCACGCCTAATATTTGCCAGAACAATTCTGCACCAATTAATAGATCTACAGGTCTTTTTATGTTGAAATAAGGATCAGCGAGTTTTACATTTTTAGGAATAGAAAATTTAGATTTTTGTAACGAAGCAACAGGTAGCGATTGCGTGGTTGACAAAATGAAACAATTTAAAATTGTGGAAAAGTTGTTGCAGATTGAATTTATTTCTAACTCTACAATTTTGTTCACTGTTGAAGTTGTTTGGTTTACCCCCACAACTGAAACGTTTGTAGTTTTCCCTTGCATTTTAAGTTTTTATGCAAATGTTTCCGAAATGAAACTAGATTGCGAGCCTGAATCTAATAATGCTCTTCCCTTAATAAATTTTTCGTCGCTATTTTTTACATTGATAATTACGGTAGATAATAAAACTTGTGCTGGATTTATTTGTGAGCAATTAGCGCTAATTATGCGCTAACTAGCTTCGTCAGACGAAGTAGCTGGCAAATTAGAGATTTGATTCTCCTTTGATAAATGAAGCAGAGTATTATGCTTATTTTTACATTTCTTACATCTACTAGAGGTACACTCTGATGTCTCGTGGTTTGACTTTAGACAGTTAAAACACAACTTTAGTGCCTTCACTTGTTGTAGCCTTTGTTTGGGTTGCATCTTTAGAAATGTTGGGCAATAATAAATTATGTGATTTTCTTTACATATTTGACATAAGAATTTTTGTGTAGCAGTGTGAGACATAATATTCTTGCTTGTTGAGAACTTATGACAATTGATTGGTGTGTGTTTGTTAATAGCGTCTAAGGTATTACATTTGCGAGAAAGAAATTCGATTAATTCTTGAAATGTAGGAATTGTGCCTACTGATGCACTTGATTGCCATTTCTTAGATGTGATATAATCTAATTTATTTGTTATAGTGTAGATTAATAAATCCCCCCACAGATCCGTACGGCGATTTAACGCTTGAAGAGCACGACAATGTTTTAATACACCGTCAACTATTTGTCGTAAGATAGGGCCATTTTCTTTGGTTAATACAGGTAAATTGTTAATTGCATTAATATGTTTTTGTATTACTCACTTTTTGTTATTGTATCGTGCTATAAGTGATTTCCATGCGACCTCATAATTCTCTGCAGTAAGATCAAGAGATTGAATAATAGTAGCAGCTTGTTTATGCAGACACGATTTTAAATAAATGAACTTTTGAACACTTGTGAGGTGATTGTTTTCGTGGACGAGTGACTTAAAGGTTTCTTGAAATGAAAACCAATCCTCAATATCACCATAAAATTGTGGAAGCTTTATTTGGGGCAACCGAATTTGTTCACTTAAATTTACTTGCGACTGTAGTTTTGAACATTCTTGTGTAATTTCCTTGTGATTTAGTAAACTTTGCGCCTTTGCCATATAATCATAGAATCTATCCTCTATTGAGTCTATTATTTGCTCAATATCTTCAGAATCATCTAAGTTACCTATTTGTATTTGTACATCAGTGAGTTGATCAAGGCTATTTGATATTTTATCTAGTCGTATTTTGAGTTGTGTTGTGTAATCCGTTGTGATATCTATATTGTCGATATAGTTGCAAAATTTGGTTATACTAGATTTGATTGCAGTTCTTTTGATAGTAAGTTGTTTTAATTGATCCACATTTGAACTTGATTGATACACAATTTGCTAACACAGAATATAGGCGAGAATAGAAAGGATGTGAATCTCCAAAGGAAATTAACCCCTTGCACTACGCCGAAATTCACCATCAGCCGTGCCAAACTCGGGCGCCTGAGTGGTCCCGAAAATAGTCGAAGCGGCGAAGCCTGAGTGTCGGAACTTTGAACACGATATCTTACGACTGACAATGAGCGCGAGATAGGCGTGCTCGTTTTGACTTCACGCGATGGTGCTCTTGTAAAATTCAAACGAATTTAAATCAAAAACTTTTAAAAGGTATTTTAATTGTTACATATGATACAACTAATTCTATATAATATGATGAATTAATAGCAGAACACAAATAAGTTGAAGCGAATCTGCGGCAGTAATATTTAAATTGAAATAAATTTGCAGATTGTCATAATCACCAGACCTGAAACTGGAAAAGACAATATAAATAAACAATTAAATATCAACAAACTGTTTTATTGAAAAATACTCACAACTTAATATGTATCCTAAGTAGCGCGTAAACTGCATTGGGACACAAGATATAAAATACCCATTCATATAAAGAAAAGGAAAGAAGAGATAAGACCTCATTCAGGCGTTCCTGGTGGCCCGAGATTAAGACCACGAGCACGGCTCGTGATATTCATGTTTGGCCCGACATGTCGATTACGAGCCTGACTCGTGATATTCACGTTTGTCGTGAAATTGAACAACGAGCCTGACTCGTGATATTCAAGTTTGGCCTAAAATTTTCATCACGAGTCAGACTCGTGAAAATAGTGCAAGGGGTTAATATGCCACTAACCTGATTGATTTTCTTGATATGTATGTTGTTGGCTGGATCCGGTTCGATGGTCCAATGGTGCGGCTTGTGCTCATAGACGCTTCCAAAATGATTTATTGGTGGCACGTCTTGTTTTCTTCGATTTCGAAGGACCAGTACACTGGGTGTGTACAATTAATACAATAGATTCGCGGCACACGTATTCTTTATTGACTATATGCACTATATTACAAACGAGTACAACTTGTGAACGTGATTTATAATTTACAGCCCTTTGGTTAACTGATATATAAATGCTACCGCCCACTTGATTGAATGTTTGATGAATGACTGTCTTGTTTGACTGTTCGAGCTTGACTGTCCTGATTAAATGCCTTTGAATGAATGAATTGTAATTGTTATTTTACTTTTCTGGTAACTTATTTGTTAAGCGGTTATTGGTCAACACTACTCAAAATAGGGGCGTTAGAATTTCACTTTCAACGAATCATTGTTGGAGTCCTTAAACTTTCGCTATTTTACCGTTCTTAGAATTTTACATGTACAAACAGAGGGATGATTTCCCTTTTCGTGTTTCTTAAGTCCGGCATTTATGATTCGGCTCGTACCCTAATAAATCGGGACGCGTAATAAACGGAGGAAATATTTTGAGCTTTTGAACTTGATGGAGTAGTTTGTTTACAATAAACGGGAAAAAAGGCAATTTTGTGAAAGAATGGAAATCTCACGTAAAGGTTTGGATGACTTTTTACGATGTTTGTAACGGTCTAACTCAATAACGATGCATACAATGGCTTCGACCAACTCTTGGTAATGAAGGAGGTACAATATATAAGGCAGTTTACAATTGGTTTGCAGAGCTCCGTCGTGGTTGTGCGATGAATTGGGTGAAGGTCAACCAAAATCTATACTTATGCCAAAAGCAGATATGCTGTGCGCAACATGATTGAAGCAGATCAGCATGTGATTTAAACTGGCATATCGAAGGTTGTAATGCATTCAATTTTGCGTGAGCATTTAGCTGTATAATGGATCTGTTCCCGATGGATTCCGTATAATTACGAAACAGGAGAAATAACCGAAAACGTCCCATTTTTCTGCATCATGACAATGCCAGCTCTTACATAGCAGGTAAAGGAACTGATTATTTGGAGGAGAAAGATATCGAATTAATGTCCCATTGCCTGTATTCATCCGACTTATCGTCTAATTACTTTCTGTTCCCGAATGTCAAACAAAAAATACATGGACAGCGATTTTGAGCACCTCAAGAAGCTGTAAACCATTAAAAAATCATATTTTTCAAATACCAACTTCAGAGTGGAAGAAATGTTTCAAGAATTGGTTTCGGCGCATACAAAGGTATATAAATCTTAAAGGCGAATATTTTGAAAACCAATAAAACAGTTTGTTCTACAAATTTCTTTTCTTTCCTAGTTTTTGTAACAACTTAAAAGGTGTCCCTAGTATCACTTTAAAAGTCAACATATCAATGGAAAATAAATCGTTTATACTTAATCTAATACGTCATACAAATGAAGGAAACACGTTTTAACGAAGAATTTGTTAGATCATATCACCGCCAACTTTGATGTGTTTGTCACTCGCATATGTGGGTTTTTGGAAAGGTGTTTGTTTACTTCTGATAATAGTAACAGAATTGACAATATGGTGTAATAATGCCTCTCTTGCTTGAAAATGTGTGGCATCCTCAAAAAGAGCAATCACAAATATCGAAGTTCGGTGACCTCGATGTGACCAATTTTTTGATCTTCTTGACCGATTTACGATGACCATCGATAAGTAATGTAGACTTATGTTGTCGTACGTCATCTAGTATGTCGTTTCGACGATCCAAGCAACTGCTTCTGAGGCAAAGTAGACGAAACTAGTAAGCATTTAGTACGCTGCTACAATGTTCTACGTAACAGCACGCTTCTATACTTACATACCTGAAACCCATGAATGTTCGGTCAGAGGAGATCCACTCCCTTTTAAGAAAGATAGCGTTTTTAGACTGATCTTCCGACTCAGAAAGGTTAGTACAGCGGGCTGCAAGATACCTGAGGCCTTTTCCTACGTCAAACACAATTGGGCTAAGAAGATAATTATTAATCATTCCACATCATGCATTTTACTACATCGTTGCTGAAAGTTACTTTTAACCTTGGTGTAAGGATTGTCATCTAACCAATGATATTTGGTATGATAATTGTTAATTTAATATATACTTCGATTGGCATTATGTCTGCAAGATTAATAGCTTTTTGGCAACCGTTTATGATTACCCTTAGTAGTAAGTGCTTTGCTTTTCACATTTTTGTAATTATTGCTTCTCAAATTAAAATGAATCCTTTAAGTCCTTGTTCGCAGTTTATACACCAAACTGTGCATCTTTGCGAAGGAAGTAAACAATAAGGTAATGAAACTTAAACATTTTCTATGATTCCCATTTCGCAAAAACAGTTACCCAAATGCTGTTGACCTTGATATTGATATTACTTTGTTACTTTAGCAAAACATACAATATTCGTTAATTGTTAATTAATTAACATAATCGCTAAATCTTACATTAGCCTTACTTCTATTAAATTTATATTGTTTTCATTATTATCATCCAAGTCGTTTAATCAACGAAATTGTAATTAACTTTTACAGTAGCGACAAAACAATGATTAATTGATTACGATTATACAACTTGATAATTTAGCATATACATATATACATGTGTACGAGTACATGTATGTTTAATATACATTTTTACTAAATCTCGTTCATATTCCATAACGCAAAAAATGGAACGAATTGCGCAACTAAAAATAAATATAAGTTGCTAAACTACATACATATACATATGTATGTATCTATACTGCTTCTTCAACGTTCGATTTGTTTAAATTAGTATCATGCGTAGTATCAACACTGTGATATTTGTAACTTATCTTCTATTTGTTGTTATAATAATGTAAAAACAACTAGTTCACATTAAGACCTATGTACCTCTGTATAACAGCATCTTATATTAATTCTTATTACATTTTACTATATTTCCGAAAATGAAACAAAAATTGTTTTTATCCAAAAACATAGTAATAGAAAACAGTATAGTGAATGGAGGAATTTTAGTGAATTATAATGGAAAAATTCTAGATATTTTAAATACACTAGGTGCTAGTGAATTTGTCAATACTAACGAAAATATCGAGGTAAGAATATTTTCGTTTTAAGCTATAAATGAGTTAACGTTTCAAAAACACTGACGGCACTGGTTCACAAAATAAAACTTTTTTCTGTGATACCAACAAACGTGCCTGATCTGAGTAAAGGGTTTTTCACATTGAATTGAAATATGCAGGTGGTCTTTTCCTATCGGCCCTAGTTTACGTGACATTCCAGAAAACCCCACAAACATCAGATTATCCAATTTACGTATATCATTTTTTTAAAAAGTTGCACTGCTGAAGAAATATGTAATTAGGCGAAAAAATACAAGAAATATATAACATAACGGTAACTACATGTTAAGACCACATAACTAAAAATGTTTCCTTCCCGATTTCTTGCGAAACTTTGTCTCAGGAGCGCCCCTTTGTAAAGTGCAGCAGCTATCGGTCAGCATGGCAGCACTCCAGTTGCCTTGATACCGCGTTTCTATTTGTGAAATACTTGGGTGAAAATGTTCACTATGCTTGTCGCTAACGGCACCAAGGTTATCCGGGAAGAAGTCCAAATTATCGCTCAAGAAATGCAGTTTTAGTGATATGTTATATCCCATACATGGCTATGATCTCATGTACATATATTTTCGCGATAATTATCTGCCTTATAATTGTCTGAAACTTTCTTGCAGATACTCTTAAAAGACAACCATGCCATTTTTTAAACATCACTTACCACTTCAACGAAACTGACATCATCCATGAACTCTATAATTTGTGGTCCTACAAATATTCCTTCCTTAATTTTCGCATTGCTGATCTTGGTGGATTTCTGCTGTAAATATGTGAATTAACAGAATGTTCTAGCCATGGTTTTCACGAAATTCTTTTACCACTCCCAATTTGATATGCAGTGAAACTAGATATATTTTCTTGTTCATAAGAGGAGTACTTATCACAATCTTCTGTCCAAGCAGTAATTCATTACGACATTTTTTCCAGAATAATGATCTTTCCTGCCTGCTGTCCCACTCGCATAGAAAAAGCAGTACCTTGTGTATCCGAGCTGTATACCACACAGAATTGCAAGTACTTTTAGATTGCGACATCGTGGTTAAAAGCCCGGCCTAGTCGGTCAAATATTTCTCTCGTTTGGGGAAGCTCAATATACGTTTATATTAAACCTTTAGTGAATAAAGCCTTGTTGCCTGTGGCCGATAAAATTTCGAAACATATGCAATGCATCTTGGAAAAGAGTTCTAATCGTTGTGTGAGGCGGATATTGGTTCGAAGGCGTTCGGATACTACGAAACCCTGCTAAATATATCTTTACGTACTCTCTTAAAGGCTGCTTTATCTCACACAAGATTACGCAGCCGATGGAGTGTTACTCATAGTAGTCGGTCAACGAAGTCCACAAACAGTTAGCACCATGGGTCGCTGATATTTTGTCTCTCGGCTTGTCACTCGGTAACATAGTTTCTCGAGAATAGTTATTGTGGCCGCTTGACGACGTTTCTTCCCGATGTTTGATTTCTTTCATCTACACTAATAACATTTAAAAAAGCAGTAAGTCTTTATAATACGTCTGATATGATAGAAACTGATATTTAATATAACATCACTGTCACGGAATGATTTTTCATCTGCGGTAGTTGCTTCCCTTGTATTGCCAGCCATTCTTCAATATTATTGCTTTAGCTTCTATACTATGCTCTTATTTATAATAGACTGCAGTAGATAGCAATTTCTTGGTCAATTTTTGGAGGTTTCTTATCGTTGTATGTAATTGTGTGCAAACACTTTTTCGTCGCAGATTTCCTACAGTACCGTTGATGATGTCACTATAATATTATTTCAAAGACGTTTCTAATATAAAACGTATAATTTATAATTACAAGTTTATATATATATATATATATATATATATATATATATATATATATACATATATCCAATTAATGCCTAAATCTAAACTTATATAGTGTGCAGTGATGTGGAATTACTCTAATTTATAATGTTGGTAAACTACAATGGTAAATTACTTATCCACTAAGCCACTATAACAATAAACGTACAGAATAAAAGATTTCAGTTACTTATGAGGTTTATTAAAGGAAAACAAGAAAAAGACAACAATAAGGGCATAACACATTGAAAAGCAATAATAGAATTCTAAAGATAAAACACAATAACGGTTCATAACTCACAATCAGTACTACTAGGTGGGCCAAAAGAAATCACCCTATTGGAAGATGCTCTTATTTTTGCAAATGGCGGCCAATGTCAAATCTGTTTTGACATTTGTGAACTAGACAGATTTAGAATACAAGTGAACAAGCCATGGAGCGATACACTCCCCAAGAACGCGGAATAATCGTGTCTATTTTTTGCGTAACAATTCGTCTGTGGTGTTGGCGCAGCGCGAATTCCGTCGCCGATTCCCCGGTCGTCCGGCACCGACAGCGCAAACACTGCGCCGTTTGGCCGCCAACCTTGAAGAGTATGGGACCACACGAGACGCTGCCAAGAGTGGCCAGCCCCGGAGCGCCCGTTCTGCCGAGAATATCGCGGCTGTTGTCGAGGATGTCGAGCTGTCGCCAGAAACATCGACCAGACGCCGTGCCTCGCAATTAGCCATTAGCCGGTCGTCTCTAAGGCGAATTTTGGTCAAAGACCTGCGCAGGCTCCCGTACAAAGTCCAGTCCGTGCATCAGCTGCTGCCTGTCGACCGCCAAACGCGTGTAACCTACGCCCAAGCCATCCTCAATCTCGAGGACGAAGTGGACGATTTTTAGACCAAAATCATAATGAGCGATGGGGCTCATTTCCACCTCAGCGGGTACGTGAACAAGCAAAACTATCGCTTCTGGGGCACCGAAAATCCACGAGTGATACACGAGGAGCCATTACACCCGCTCAAAGTGACTGCATGGTGCGCTGTTCACGCTGGAGGAGTCATCGGGCCATTTTTTCGAGGACGCCACTGGTCAAACGACAACAGTGGACGGTGCGCGCTATAGGGCCATGTTAACCGAGTTTTTTCTGCCGCAATTAAACGAATTAGGACTGGAGGAGATGTGGTTCCAACAAGACGGAGCAACAGCACACACTGCGCGAGCCACAACCGATATTCTGAAGGCGGCGTTCCCGGATCGCCTCATCTCTCGATTTGGCGAGTTACACTGGCCCGCAAGATCGCCCAATTTAACCGTTCCAGACTTCTTTCTGTGGGGTTTTTTGAAGTCCCGTGTTTACATAAACAAGCCCGAGACCCTGGAAGCCCTCAAGGACAACATTCGACACGAGTGCGAGAATCTGTCGCCCGAAGTTCTCGCCGAAGTGATGAAAAATGCCATAAAACGAGCCCGTATAGCAATCAATTGTGACGGCGCCCATATGGCCGATATCATCTTCTCGACTTGACCAGTAAAATTCTAAAGGTTCAAATAAACATAATCAAAAAACAGAATCGAAGTTTTTCATTTAGAAAAAAATGAGAGCCAAACAACATCGGATGACTTCTTTTGGCCCACCTTGTATTTATTCTATATATATATATCCCTGTCATCAATACTTGGACCTTCAAATATATGGTACCTCAGCAGCCTTCTCATTTGTTACTCGGTTCTTTTTTTATATATTACCTACCATCGAGAAACTTCTTACTGTCGCACACGTTATTAGTGGGTAATTTAGTATATCTGTTGCTACAATGCTTAAAACTCTAGCACAACAAAATGATTTCCACCATATCGCAGAACATTTTATCCGCTTGATTTATAATAATCGTAATCATAATTATGTCATATTTTTTGATATCAAACCCACTAATTAGAATCGTTGATAATTTGTTGGTGTATGGCAGTGTTATGATGTAATCTTTCTATTTTGAAAAAATACTTTCACTATATGTTTTCATCCCACTGCATTCGAAACACTAAAGCCGCGTACACATCTGAGCACGAACGGTACCGAGGCGAGGCAAGCCGAAGGGATGCCTCGTTCCTGGGTATTTTGGTTAAATCGCGACACATCTGAGCACGCACGGTAGCGAGGCAAGCCGAGGCTGAACGAGCGTATGTATGTGGACTTGTAGTCTAGGCGAGGAAACTAGCCCGCGTGCGGACCGAGGCAGTTCGAACACCATCTGGCCGGTGTTGGTACTGCAAAAGAGAATTCGGTTCACCGTGGGCGGCGTTTTTGTCCAGACACGTTAGCGTATACACCTGAGCACAAAGAGAATTCGTTCGTTTATTGAAATGGACGACGATTTGGTTGTTGCTAGAGCGGCAGTAGTTAGTAATGACAAGTTATTGTTAAAAAGAAAAAAAAAAGCACTAGTGGATGACTAGCATATATAGAAATAGGTCGTTCAATAACGGTCAATTGCTACTAAACAATATGTCTCAAGAAGTAGTAGCCATAGAAGTAGCCATTTCCAAAACTTCACGAGGATGTCGTCAGCTGACTTCAGTTTCTTATTGGATTCGATTCGCGATGAAATTTCAAAAGCCGATACAAGATTTCGAAAAGCGGTTACTGCCGAAGAGAGATTAGCTATAACATTACGATATTTAGCAACCGGTGATTCATTCACGAGCTTACAGTATATAATAATAATAATAATAATAATTTTTTTTTTGTGAACACGTGTGGGATGATGCGGTATAAAAATCGTATATCATTTAGCAGTTTCGGCGCATCCAAATTAAAATGAAGAATATCGTATAAAAATTTCAGTTCTGTTCTCCTGCGACGAAGATCTAGTGACTCAATTTGACATATGCTCAAAAGAGTATTATGATCGAACCCTTGTGGGGGATATACACCATCACACTTAAAATAAATATATTTAAGAAATCTACGTTGGACTTTTTCAAGCAAAGCGATGTGTTCCTTATAAACGGGAGACCAAATAATGGAGGCATACTCTAGTTTGGAACGCACGAAATCAAAATATAATTGCAGAATCACATCGCTACTGGAAAATTGTCTTGCGTTCCTAATTACAAACCCCAAAACGCGAAGAGAGGCAGATACAACATTGAAAATATGATCTATGAAGGTGAGTTTAGCATCGAATGTCACTCCCAAATCCTTGACAGAAGTACAACGAGGGATGATACTATTATTGATGTGATAGATAAAAATTATCGGATTGGGTTTGCGTGTGAAAGTTAGTACATTACATTTGGAGATATTCAGTGTCAGTTTGATTCTGATACACCAAGAATGAAGAACGTAGAGCTGTTGTTGCAGTTCATAACAATCACTTAAGTTATTAACCATACCATATAATTTCAGTTCCGTTTATGTTCAACGTATCGAAGCAGTTGATCTCGAGAATCATACCGGAAATATGCAGATCGATAATTGCAAAACTGATTGAATATGTGAAGGTATGTAACTATTTATTCTCAGAATAATTTAGTTACAGAGTTTTAAACGAAGAATAATACTCCGTCTAATGATTGAAATTACTCTCTTCAATATCCGATTTTCTTCCCTTCGACGCGAACCGCGGATACTAGCAATTTTTTTCTTCAACACATCGAGTTCTACAAAAATATCGCTATCGACATTAAAGTAAAATGGATGGTCTTTTCTCTATAAAATAGGACGCTTTTCATATTCGTTGATCAACTTCAGTATTTGTTCGTTGTCCCAATTCATTTTTTATATCAAGGAACGAACGTAGATTCCAACTGACAATGAGTCCAAACCTCCAGTACAGCCGTACGGTATGCGTACGAACCGAATTCTCTTTGAAGTACCGACTCCCGACGGATGGCGTTCCAGCTGCCTCGGTCCACACGCGAGCCAGTTTCCTCGCCTCGCCTACATGTCCACATACGTACGCTCGTTCAGCCTCATTCCCGTTCGTGCTCAGATGTGTACGCGGCTTTAGATCCTTCAATTTTTTAATTTAATTTTTGTTGCTATTTTGTATGTCGTTTATAGGGTCCTTATTCTCTTTTTCCTAAGTATTGTTACCCTTCAATAGTACCCGAACTTTTGGTCGTAGTTTAACTTATTCAAAATTACAGTGGAGTTACTTTTGTCAGCCTTGGGGATGATTATATTAAGGGTTGTGTTATGAATTTTTTGGTATTATTGTATTGTTTTATTAGACGATCTGCCATGCTGCAGTTTATAGTTTTGTGTAAGAACTTACAATTAGTTATACAATTCATCGAAGCGACTCTGAGTTTATCTTTATCATCTGACGACTTTTGTTGGGAAAAATTGAACAAATATTATATCTCCGTAGGTAGTTCGTGATTATTGTGTTTGATAGCAAATTTCGGTTCACTGGACAACAGTTGCAATACATCAGTACGAATATCTACACCAGTCAGATAACTGATCCATTTTGAATTGACCTCCTCATGTTTCATACCTATACATCGTTCTTCAAATTTTCGTCCATCTCTGGGTAGATCTATCTTAATTACGTAAACATATTCGTTTTGTAAATATTTTCTAATTCTATTTTAGGATTGAGATTGAGATTGAGATCAGATGTGTACGCGGCTTAAGGCCCGTTCCACACTCGTGCGGATGATCCGAGTTCCGCGATACGGACGCGGTTGGTAAATCCGCGTCGCTGGCTTTCACAGTCAGACGGATGCGCGCAGTTCTATGCTCTAGTACAGGCATGGGCAACCTTTTTTGTAGAAGTTTTATGCTGTGAGTAATCTTGAAAAATATACATTTTTGTAGTATCCTTATGATTCATTATGAATTAAGTTTAGACGGGCCGCGCTAATATGCAACGAAAGAATTCAGTAGCGGGCCGGACAAACCTTACTCGACGGCCGCATGTTGCCCGCGGGCCGAAGGTTGCCCATACCTGCTCTAGTACATCATGCTGTTCGATCACGAGATGATCTTGCTGCTGTTGAAAGCTGTTTCAGTTTATTTGATATATAAAAAGAATTCGAGACTCGAAAGGAGATTCTGGATGCATCCTATCGTGGAACAAAGATGTTCAAAAGAATCGTTTATCACACTTTATTCCAAGTTGTGTAACTATGAAGACAAATTTCTTAAACATTTTCGCATATCTACTCTTTCTTTTGATTGATGAGTTTTTGCTTATTTCTTGCCATGCCTTTGAACGTATATCTCGGTTTTTATAATCTTCGTGCGATGCATGATGACTTCACTAATTAACATTTCGGTATCAAATTCGATGGACATGTGAAAGATTATCTCTCCGCTCTTCTGAATAAGCCTATGACCGCGGTGGTTAGATGCTTCTACCAGAATGAAATTCGGTTCGAACAGTGGAACGCTTTCCGCGTGCGTAGCGCCGAACGCGGATCACCCGCGCGAGTGTGTAACGGGCCTAAGTATTCAAATTATAAACGAATGAGGAACGCAAACGATCACGAAATACTAATACATGTTATATCTAGATAGAATATGTGTGCTACTTGCATTTTACAGCATATGTCCTCAACGCATACATATATAATCCTTCCTGATTGGAATGTGTAGCCTGCCGATAATTTACGGAAACTTCATTAAGTAATTTATGGCAATTAATTTAGTTATTTAGTGGGTAATTTACCGACTCGCAAAACTGATCATGTGCAAATATTTTTTCTGGTATGTATGAACAGGTGGTATCATAATTAACCGAAACTTCGACGATTGCAAAGTGCATAAAAGTGAATTTTGCTGATGTTACACTTCAAAGTCCATTAGATATCATAGGCATAAACAGCGAGTAATTCGAAAACTATGTACACAATGTGCACATCGTCTTTTACGAAAATAGGAAATAGACAGGAAACAACAATATATCGACCATGGCAAACTAGCTCTCCCTCTGCTTTTGCATGAGTGTTTAATAAATAGAAAAATTATCTGAAGAAGAATTACGTGCCGTCGGCGTAAAAGGAATGTGTTTACGACATTTGCGAAAACGTGGGTGACCGCTCCCGAAATATTTTTTCTTCGTAGTAGGTATGAAAATTGCCTCTGGGTTGTAAAGAAGGCATTTTAATTTGATAAATATAATGTATGAAATTATTGAATTGTATTTTGATGTTAGGTTTTTATGGCTGTAGTTTGAAATTCAGTATTATATAAATACTATATATACGATACTTTAAACGACTTCTGAAGGACTACTTTTTAAATTTTTTCGATTAGATAAAGATTGGTAATAAATATTTATATATTTTCATATAAATTTGGTTTAGTAAGCGAGTGTATATCTCTCTTTGATATACTTTTCAGCAGTGGATATATGTTTGTCGTATTGTATAAACGTGATACATATTTCCCATGTAGTAATAGTAAAGACTCCCATTATGAATATATCAAACATCGAACAGATAACTAATGAAATGTAGTAGCAAGAAGTGGATTTACATATTACCGAACACACATGTAAATACTTTCAAATTGATAAAATTGATGAAGCGCGATAAATGAAAATACATGAAGGAAATTCGGTTTCCAAACCATCGTTGATGATGTGGACCCAGCTGGCGTCTCGTAAGATTCCATAATAGGACCGATCTTATTTAATTTGTACATTATTGATGCTCTTATATTTTACAATTATCGATTGGCGTTTTATGCCGATAACACCACGATCTATTACCTCCTCTTTCGTCTGCCATACAGAGAAATAGCTTAGAGGCTGGAAGCCCAGCATAAATTCTCATTAACTGTATTCATTCAAAGAATTTCTGTCTGGCAAATTAATATTACATTTTTCGATTACAGAACTAAATATATATATTATATATATATATATATAAATACATATATAAATTTCAGCTATACTAAAATGATTTGAAAATAATTCTTTTTTATTACTAAAATTGTATCTGGCGGAATGTTAACAATGGTAGTGGTAAATTAATATTGCTAGAAGGGCATAAAAAACGACGAAAAAAGAAAATTTATCTTAAAATAATTTTACAATCCGGTATTTTCACCTGTAGAGAGGGGATGCGCAAAAGTAAACGCAACCGTTTCCAAGTGCCAGACGTACTGCATTCCAACCTAATTTCAATAGAGAAAAATATCAAAAAACCAGCCGGCCTATAATTCTTTATCGAAAGCGTTGCTAGCTCTCGTACATTACTGAGTTGCGGACAGCAGAAGAAGGGATTCGAATTGCTGCGTCCTGATAAATTCCGTACCAGGCTGATATATGTAAACGTTTTCACAGGAGGATATCGTCTTCTTGTGGATCTCATTGCAACAAACTTAGATAGACGTTGGGTGTTCGTAAATTAGGTCCCAGCAGGTAGCAGATTAAATTTAAAATTTTCTACCCTTTTGTCGATGAGTAAATTCGGTCCCAACCATCTTAATTGCTGCTTAATCGATTTCGTGGAAAGAAGTAATTACGATTATTACGGGTACCATCTTAATTGCTGCTTAATCGATTTCGTGTCTCCCATAAATATATATTCGAATATTTTCGATTTGCGATGGATCTTAAAATTATTTTAAGCGAAAAGGGAAAGCCCTTAGCAGTTATAAATAACTATAAGTATAGTTTTCAAAAAGCTTGAAAAGTGGGGAAAAACGGTGGATTTGCACTAACAAAAGTAAATGTAAATAATATGTGCTTACTGTGGGCGAGGTGGAAACTTTAACTATAACAAAGCATGTACAGGAGCATTGCCACAGTGCCAATGTGGAACAGTTACAGCGTCAAATTATAAGTGGTGCTTGCAAAAGGAAGGCAACTGACGATTTATCCGAGAAGCCTTCAAAAATCATTCGGAAGGAACTTCAAAATGACCTGCCTGCAGCGATTAAAACAACGGACGTTGCATTGATAAGGAGGAATCTCTACAACGCCCGACGAAAACTGCTTCCAACATTGCCGACTAGTATTGGACAAACTTTTGACATTCTGGCGAACATGAACATTCAGACATCTAAAGGTGAAAATTTTTTACTCTTCAAAGATTCAACTGATGAAATAATGGTATTTTCTTGTCAAACAAATATTGAGTTTATCGGAAGAGTCAAAAGATTATATTTAGATGGCACATTTAACTACTGCCCACAATTTTTTTGCCAGTTTTTTACCATACACGGGTATTATAACGGCCACTATATCCCATTAATTTTTTCGGTACTACCTAACAAAAGTAGCGAAACATATCAAAAAGTTATTTAATATTGTAAAAGAAATCTGTAACAACAATAGCGTTACATTAGATATTTGTGAAATTGTTGTCGACTTTGAAAAAGTATCCATAAGGCTGCAAAACAAGTTTGGCCTTTAGCTCAAGTAATAGGCTGCCGATTTCATCTTTTGCAAGCATGGTATAGAAAAATTCAACAAATTGGTCTAACAGCTGTGTACAAAGATGAAAGTTCCGACGCGGACGATGGCTAAGAATGACTTTTGCGCTTACCTTTCTAAATCCTGTTGAAGTGAGTGATTACTTTGTATTTGACTTGCTCTCTATTGCACCTTCGAACGATGAAAAATTCAGATGTATTGCGATTATTTAATAGATAATTACATATCTGAGGAGTCACTATTCCCTCCTATAGTTTGGGCTGAAAACTCAGCAGAACTTACAAGGACTACCAATACTTGTGAGTCTTTTCATAGACACTTTAACGATTCATTTTACAAGTCTCATCCAAACATTTTTGTTTTTGTTGATAAACTTGAAGAGTTTCAGGTTGAAACTTATGTAAAAATACAGAGTGTACATTTGAATGCCACAATTATTAACAGCAAAGTTAGAAATCGTAAAAAATTTATTGCAAAAATGATCGATTCATATGTTAAAAACAAAATCAGTCGTTTGCATTTCATTAAATGTGTCTCATTTCACTGTGCGGTTTCATTATGACCTCTTTTGTGCCTTTTGAATAATAATTTTTAATTGTGTAATTAGTACCTTTGAAACATATTATAGTTATTAAATCTGTTTTTAAGATATGAATATTTTGATGTATTTTATAACAATTTTTATTATATCTTCTGTATTTTGCTCCTTTGTTACCTATTGAACTAAAACTACCTTAATAAAATTAGTTAAGTTTGCAAGAAAATTGTTTCCTTTTCCTTAAGTATTAAGCAAAATTATCCCCGATATATTTTATCAAACAAAAAATTATAAATATAATCCACCAAACTAAGTGTTTAATTATTCTTTTAATTTTGTTGGTATAATCTCTACTCTTTACATTCCGGGACCGAATTTACATATGCAGTATCAGGTAGAAACAAAGTTTGGAATCCAATTTACTCCTTATTTTGGGTCTAATATTTCTTGGGACCCAATTTACGTATTCCCGATTCGTTCACCCTGCACCTGCATCGACACGTTCTGCTAATTAAATCACCAAATTATAGGCGCTTGCTGATTAGGGTTTCACTTGTAGTGGTAATGAGGATGACCGTGTTGTCTACATAGATAGTGAAGTCGGTAATTGGTTCTCGGAGGAGATCCGTAGAAATCGGGTATTGATCAGCCAGTGTGTTTTTCTTTAAGGAAAGGGGAGGAGGAATGAAGATATGACAGCACCAAGAGACGCGTTCGTAATATGGATGTGTGGTATACTGCTCGTGGATGTCTCTGGTATACTGCTTCACCAACCTCTTATTGACATTGTGGCATGTAAATTCTTATTTAACCACACTGTCCCATATATTTTTGTGCTCTATATACCCCCGGATATACCTTTTTCGGACTTTGAGTTATTTTTGAGTCCTTTGAACAAGTATTAATTGATTATCGAAACGTACTTATTGTAGAGGACTTCAACTGTTCATCTATTGTGTCCAATAATTTTAATGATTTGAAATCACAAGTAATCAGAAACTTTCTTGATTTTACTTCTCTTTTCCAATATAATAACGTTAGAAATGCTAATGATCGTGTCTTGGACTTGACGATTACAGACCTCGACTGCACTGTGACTCGTGATCCGGTGCCTTTGGTATCAGAGGATGAACACCATCCCGCTTTAATGTTAACTTTTAAAGTTAAATGTGATACTTTTGAGAATTTTAAAACTAACTGCACGCGTGAATACAATTTCCACAAAGCAAATTATCCTGCACTTTACGATTCCATCTGCTCGATTGACTGGCCACCTTTGGATAACTCCGACATTAATGATGCATGTGACTGGTTCTATAGGACTATATATAGGACTTTTGATGATTACGTCCCGTTGAGGAGGGTTTGTAGGAGACAGTATCCTGTATGGTTTACCCCTGATATAATACGAAATGTAAAATCAAAACATAAATACTATCAAAAATATAGACGATTACACTGCCTAACTTCTTTACATCACTATAAACGTCTCAGGAAACTTATAAAGCAACAATCTCATAGAGCATATTCTGACTATTTGTTGAGTGTTCAAAATTCTGGTAGTGTAGACCCCAATTACTTTTGGGCATATATTCGTAATAAATAACGCCGCAGCAGAATTCCAGGAGTAATGTACTTCAACCACATTAAATTAGATAAACCGCAATCCATTGCGGATTGCTTCTCTAACCACTTTAGATCTACGTACGCTGCGTCCTCTAATTCGATCCTAGATTTACCTGAACAAGTCTATGAGTGTGTGAGTGTTAGATATATAAGTCCCGAAGATGTTATAGCATCTACATATAAACTAAAAGATAAAATGACTGCGGGTGACAATCAAGTTCCGAGCTTTTTGGTTAGAGACTGTAGGTTTGCATTGGCTCTTCCCCTGTCTAAACTCTTTAATTTGGCCTTATCCATTACTACGTTTCCAAACATGTGGAAGATTTCCAGAATTACAAATATATTAAAAAGTGGAAATCCCACCGACATAAATAACTACCGACCAATAGCTATTCTATCGAACTTTGCTAAAGTCTCCCTGTATAAACATATCTATCCATTAATCAGAACTCGAATTTCTCAGTATCAACATGGTATCATGCGGAACCGTTCAACTGTGTCGAACTTACTTTGCTTCAGTCAATATATATCGAACTCGCTGGACTCGGGGGCCAGGTGGATGCAATTTATATTTTCTAAGGCTTTTGATCATATTGATCACTGTATTATCATCCAGAAGCTGCATTCACTGGGATTCCATGACACTCTGACCTCCTTTATAGCATCGTATTTGAGTGATAGACGTCAGTATGTTTCTTACAACGGTTCCTCCTCCTCTCCTTTTGTTCCTTCATCGGGTGTACCCCAGGGTTCCAACCTGGGACCCCTATTATTTAATATCTTCATTAATGACTTGCCTTCAGTCATCACTTCCGAAAAATTGCTTTCTGCTGACGATCTCAAAATTTACCGCCAGATTTCCAGCATTACTGACTGTAAAGAATTGCAAAGTGATTTGAGTAGGATTAATGAATGGTGTGTATTGAACAACTTACATTTGAACATCTCTAAATGTAAGGCTATGACCTATTCACGTAGACCCGGCCCTATCTTGTTTCAATATAACCTTAGTTCTACTAATCTCGACCGCTGCGAACAAATTAAGGATCTGGGAGTTCTGTTTGATGGGAAACTGCATTCTTCACATCACATACGCTCTGTTGCTGGTTCTGCTCGGAGCATGCTTGGATTTATAGTAAGAAATTGTGCGTCCTTCTCTAGTACTGGTGCACTTACAACTTTATACTTCTCTTTGGTCCGGTCTCGTTTAGAATATGCTTGTTTAATTTGGAATCCCTACTACTTCAAATACCGACGTGAGCTTGAGCGGGTGCAGCGGAGATTCGTGAAGTTTCTCTACTTCGGGTTGGACGGTGTCTATCCGCCAAGAGGTATTGATCAGGGAACTTTATTGAGTCGCTTTAGTATACCATCTCTGAACTTCAGGAGAGTCCAACTGAGTATACAATTTATGTATAATTTACTGCATAACAAGATCGACACTCCTGAGCTTCTAGGTAGTCTGAACTTCAATGTTCCGCAGTTCGCCACTAGGCATAGGCCAACCTTTTACCTGCAGTTGTCAAGAACAAACCTGTCTCTGGGATCGCCCTTACATGTCATGTGCAACAATTTTGATAGGCATCAACTTCTGATACACACCACACTCCCTTTAATTAAATCATTGCCTATATTCAAGATACCTATGATATGTACACATAGTGGTCATGGATATTGGGCTTCTGCTTTTTGTTTTATTTTTTAATTTGGATTTAAGTTTCTTTATTTAAGTTTAATTAAGTTTAATTTTAGATTTAATGATAAGGATGTAGTAATTAAAACATTAGTATATTGTATTCCTTTTGCTTTTTACGTATGTGCAACTAAACTGTGTTTCTTTTGATTTGTCCTATTCATGGATGTAGATCTGTTGGGCAATAAATGGATTATTGTTATTATTATATTAATATACCATCCAGCACATCATGCTTTACTGTATCGAGCGCTGTTGCATCAAAATATAATTTGTTGACCTGGTTCGCTCCAGAGGTATAGAAAAGAACAAAAGCCATTTATGAACCCAATTTGTTCAAATATTTGTCATACAATTTCCATCGTAATTTTAAACAAACTGCATGCTATAGTTTTGTTTTTGATTTATATTTTGTTAACTCTAAATATTTTTTTAATTATAGGTAATTGATGTAAATGACTCTGTTATAATGCCTGGTATAATAGACACACATGTACACGTGAACGAACCAGGTAGAACCAACTGGGAGGGATTTGAAACAGCAACTAAAGCTGCTGCAGCAGGAGGTGTAACGACTATCGCTGATATGCCCTTGTAAATGGAAACAGCTTTTCTACTTAATAGTATATAACAATTTATTTTCCTCAGAAATTCAATACCACCTACTACTACGCTTGAGAATCTAAAGATTAAACTGGATTATGCTAAAGACAGAATCTACGTTGATGTTGCGTTTTGGGGTGGTTTAGTTCCAGATAATCACGTATGTTTGTATTTATAAACATTTAATTACTAACAATTTTACCTAAACTCTAAGGTATAAAATATATATGTGTATATAACTTAATAGCACTACGTTATGTACAATATAAATTATCCAGTATATCACTTGTATGTATGAACCGAGTCTCAGACGATCAGTTTCCAATCATCAAATCACAAATACTGGTTTACTATTAGCTTACCGATTTACTTTTTTGTTTTGTTTTTTTAGCGTAGCAATAATACAATAATGATTATATAAGCGCAAGACTAACAAGTATTAGATCAGTCTGCAACATAGAGTCATGGAGCCATGCGTGCCTTCCTCCAAATCTAGTAATAATTTCAATGATGAAAATGCGAAAAAGACCAAAAGAACACAATTTAAGGTGACAGATGTTGCATCCGATAAAATTTTATAGAGTAAATTTGATTCGTAAAAAAGTTTTCTAACTTTGTTGCCATTTAACTCGGAGAATCATGGTCATATCAGTAGGTTACAAAAAATATATAAAAGCATACAACAGAACAGTTGCAAAACAGTAGAGACACATTAAAGATGACACAGTTACCTCAATATATTCATTATAAGGTAAATCTCAGTTGAAAGTACTGGACTTCAAACACAGAAAACACAAAATCATAAGGCATTCTGAAGCAATATACGTTCACTTTTTATTTTAAACTTTGTACAAATTTGATGTCATCGGGTATGTAAGTATGTCGTAAAATTTTACTGCCCAATAATGGGCCCTATTTGCCTTTTAGACAATTTAAAGTTGGCTGACCTCAATAAAGCGCCCCCGTACTCGGGATACTGTCCATTTGTAAGCAACTTTTCAAAATTATCTTTGACATAGAGGAGACACTCCAGAATGAATATCGAGGGCAGTATCAAAATTTTATTTTCAACAAAGGCATCACGGCAATCAGTTCTGTATTGACACAACATGTACAGCTCTGCTTTGTAGAGCAAACAAACGATGAATACACACCGTATAACCGCAAGATAAAATACCGTATGATAAGATAGAAATGTTTAAATGTGTGGTGACAGATGATTATTCAAGTTTCTCAGTCAACGAGTTACCATGAACATTCGAACTAGTTCAGAATCCACCCAGACTCCCAAAAATTTTACACAATGCACATCACAATCCACAGGTGTGCGAATAATATTGACCTACATGATGATATATTCGCAGAAATTATTAAAATATATTAAAAACACGAGAGAACCCTGTGGAATCCCATGATTTATGCGCAGGATTTCTGAATATGTACCATTCCATAAAACCCCTTGTCTACGATCTTGAAGATAGGAGTCAATAAGCCTAATAGTATTGGCATCAAAGTTATACCTTTCTCACTTTTTCAAAGGAATGGGGTGTGACACACAGTCAAAGACTTTACTGAAGTCCACAAATACTGACGTCGAGTAGAGACCATTTTCAAAATCATCCAGTGTTATTAGCATGAGCTCTAGGGATGTACACTTGTGCTTTCTGAACCCAAGCTGATTTTTGCAGAATAGAGAGTTACTATCTAAATAATGAACTACTCCATCTATTACCTAATCATTTTTCGTAAACCGTTGAGAATATGGCTATAAGTGATATTAATAAGCGTTGCATATTGCAGTATGTATGTTTTAAAAATTGGTCGCTTACCAGATGTAAGGTTCCCATGTCCGAGACCTCCCCGCACAAGCATATGAAATGCGGTAAAGAAGGGCTATGTTAGCAACTAACGTCACGCTGTAGCTATATAAAGGCCCGCGTTTGAGACTAATTTCAATCAATTTCTTTCGCATCTATGTACCTGGAGTCAAATTTGATCTCAGAACATTAGAGAACTTACTTAGGACCTGTATTTATGTTTCGCGATCCTTCTCATTGTCCAAATAACCCTTATTTCTTCTTAAAATATCTTAACATACAAAAACTTCTATTTATTTTTTAACATCCCTCGGCTCTGAGCGTCCACGTTTGTGAACGCCATGGTGAACAGATGGTCGGTTCATTTACTGTTAGTAAGTCGCCATTTGCGCAATACATTGCCGTCCTCAGCGGTGGTTTCTACATCGATCCTACCACGAGAAATGTCGAAAACCATAGAAAAGTCACCACGGTCATCGAACAAAACCTGTCTTCCTTAGAACGACGGCAACCGGCAGATTTAAAAAGATATGCTGTTTATTCAACATTTGCTCGTAAATTTCTATTCAATGTTAACTATTAAATCTTACTTGGTATTTTCTCTCCTATGATTTCACCTGCCTGTTCTAAAATTAAGAATTGTAAATAACAATAATTTGTTCCGACCTTACGTCGCTTATACTCTAATTTAGGTTACTTGATAGAGCACATTGGAAATTTTGAGATTCCGTACACTCGGAATGTGTACTGTCAACATAGGACCGGCTGATCTCGGGGTTGTATCCCTTCTCGACTGTCCATCGCTTGATCTACTTGCAGCAGTAGCGACAACGCGTATAGCAGCAAGGAGAGCAGACATAGATTAGGTTAGACGCTAAAAGGGTCCTCATTATTTTTATATGTACGGCATACCGCACTTTCACAACGAGGTTAAAAGATAAAAACTGATACACAGTATATCGTTGCAACCTTAATATCAAATTTTATGGTGTCTAATCACATATTACCTGAATTATGGAACTCATCATTAAAGAAATACCGTGATAGTGATAAAAGCGTCGACTATGAAAGCTGTTTAAATTTTGTTCTAGCCCTCTGTCCCCATATGAGAACACCTGTTTAAACGATGGCAACTCTAAGTAAAACCGTTATGTCTTTTAATATATACATAAATATCACTACTAGGAGTCAAAAAGCTTACTATCAAAGGCACGTGGCAAAAAGAGAAAACGAAGGGTCATTTTAGTGTTTAGAATTTCGGATTTCTATTCTTTAAAAGAAGATTATTGTTTTTTTCGTATCTGTTGATTTAAAATTTGGTATTATCGATTGAATAGTTTCGAAATAGTCTGTATAAGTGTGTAAAATCATTAGATTGGGCAGTTTCATAATTAGTATACCCATTGTCAATACCCCTCAAATGAGGACACCCATTTTTATCAAAAGTGAATTATTTTTTAGTTTTTTTATTGTTTCTTTTTTTTTTAATCAATAATATGTCAATAAATATGAGTAAAAATATTTTTTAACCAACAGTTTTTTCTTGGGCGTTAATGGATTAATATAAGAAATGACGCGACCATTGAAGATGTCTATAGTTTATAGTTTAATACGTTTAAATGAGTCACATTATTTCTTTTTTAAAATCAATTTCTCTCCATCTCCTTTATTTACTTTTTTTCTGCCAGTTAAGTTTGCCAAAATATAGATTTCCATGCTTCTTCTTTATTATTCATTCTTTGAAAGGCCTAGTTTCTTTCAAACCACACTAACGCAAAGTTTGAAGTTGATTAACTACTGATAACGAATATTGACTATTTGAGTGTAACCACCACTACACTGACAACAAAAATGATCGTCTGAGGCCCGCTTTACTTACCTCACAATCGTTTATTCTGTATGTATGCTTTGTTAACAATATAATCAGCTTTTTAACTAATCATTAAGATTCCATAAAGGGATGCATGTGCAGTGCGAATGTGAACCGGACTGACGCTCCTCCGAATTTTAATTTCGCGCCTTGCACTTATGTAAATGGGGACAAACGGTGGAGTGACAGCATCAGGCCGGTTTACACTACTTAGTAATAACTTAACATGCACTCGTTTGTCGAACTTTACTAATCATATGCGCTTAAATTGGTTCTTATTGTTACCACATCGATTTTAAAAAGCTCCAAATATTAAATTATTATTTTTAATGGTAAACCACTCTTAGCACCGTCAAAAATATTTCATTAACCAAATATGTATGTATGTTACCAGCAAAATACTTAATAATAATTAATAATACTTAACTCCTAGGTACTGAGCTTAGTAATTTATACACATTTATGAGCACACATATATATACATATATATACATATATATATATATATATATAGGTGTATATATTATTTATAAAATATTTATTCTTTGTTACAAGTTTATAGTTTAAAATAAAAGCTATATCTATCTTTCTCGCCAGAATTGTATAATAATAATACTCTTTATTGCCTGTAAAAAAAATGGTCAACAATAATAAATAAAAAGTAATAAAACAAAATAAAATAAATAAAATACAGTACACATACAAGAAAAATCACTAAAACTCGTTTGAAGAGAAAAATTCATTTGTACCATACAAACACGTCTTTTAAAGAAATTACTTATCACAGATTTAAAACGATTGTGCGTATCTACACTCCTGATCAAACCGGGAAACTTATTATAAGCCCTTATGCATATGTACGATGAAAACCTCTCATAAAGGGCGGTTCTGTGTGCCGGCACTGACAACCAGTCCCCATGTCTGGTGATGTGCATCTTGTTGATTTCACAGTTTCTAATAAATTTCGTAGGATTGTTTCTAGTGTATAATACGCATTCAGACAGACACAAGGACGGAACAGACATAATGTTGTTGTTGACGAAATGCTCTCTGCAATGGTCTCTAGACCTGAGGGAGAACATAGTGCTGCACAATCCGCTTTTGAATTATAAAGACGCGGTTCATACACTTCGTTACACTCCAGCTCATTATCCCGTACCTCAATCTTGATGCAACACAACTATTATAAAAGATTAGAAGGGATTTAAGAGTAGAAGTGTGTTTCACCTCTTTCATTGCATAAGCCACGGAACACAGCCTACTGCACAGATCGCAACCATAATTTTCCCAACTCAAGGTGCTGTCAATTACACATCCGAGAATCTGTGCGTATAGAGAAAGCGGTACTGATCCATTCAACCTAATCAATACGCTTTCATTCGAAGTAGTATCATGAGGATAAAAATCATATTAGTCTTTTCGCAGTTGAGCAATAAACCATTTCCGACGCACCGCGTTAACATCTGCCATGCGCACTTGCTATCGTTCACAAACAAATTTGCAATGGATTTAGCCGATAGAACAAGTGATGTATCATCGGCATATTGAAATGTCCTTGTTCACAAGAAAAGGTCTGCCAAATCATTTACAAACACTAAAAAGAGGAGTGGTCCAAGTACAGATCCCTGTGGTATGCCCCTTGCAACCTTAGCAGGACTAGACATACTCACGTTACGATACTCATCAGAATACGTTACAATTTGTATACGATCATTTAAATAACAATTTATCGTCATACGGTAATCCAAGTACTCCGCAAGATTGTAATTTTGCTAACAAAAACAATGATCAACAAAGTCAAAAGTTTTGGATATATCGAAACACAAGCAGCCTACTTTCCGTTTATGTTCTAATTCGCCACGGCACAGTGCATCAAATATCGCATCGTTCGCAGAGCGAGAGTTCAAGTATCCATACTGACAGCTATTCAGTAGGTTATTTTTCATAAAGAAATCGTAGAGCCTATTCAGCATGTTTCTTTCAAATATTTTTGCAAAGATGGACACAACAGAAATAGGTCTATAATTGGCAAAATCCTTCCGGTCGCCCTTTTTAAATATCTACTGGCATGATATGAGCAGTCTTTAATTTTACTGGAAAAATACCTGTCGAAAATGGCATATTTATTAAAAATACAAGGGAATCTGTCAAAGTGTAATCAGCTCTCCTTATTATTGCACAAGGAACTCCATTGACACCGGAGGTGAAAGTGTTGGGTGTGCTTATTATAATATTATAAACCTCAGAATCGTTTGTGGGAATAAGAGAAAGAAAACCACGACCTTTCACTTCAAAATCTTAAAAAATAGTAACAGAGGAACAGTTATTATTTTGAAAATGTTGGATGAATTATTCGGAACGTTTTGAGAAGTCAGAAACCAATTCATCTTTATAATTAATTTCAGTTTTCATATTTCCGGTAGATCTGCCCGTTTCCTTATTTATTATCTGCCACACCATCTTACTGCCATTATTGCACTCCTATATCAGCTGGTCATGATATTGCCTCTTTACCTCATCAACCAAGCTGTCATATGCAGCCTTGTGTCTGTTATAATTTTCCCTAGGACATAAACCTTTTAGTAATAGGGCGTTAAATAATTTCAAACGACCCGTGACAGATTGGACCTCAACAGTGAACCAAGCATAACTATTTTTCCAATAAAAAGCGTTTTCACTGGAAAACATATTGATGTTTGTACATGTGAGAGGGATTCGATATGAATTCTCTCACAATGCACGTATTACGCATTTTTACAGTTATTTTTTCTACAGAAGTACATAAAATTTGTATACGAAATTACAGCTCTTGCAAAGCCGTACTGACGAGCGGTATAACCGCGAAACGTACGTCTACGGATGGCAAGAGAAGATCAAAACTGGAAAACATATTAAAATGGTAATCGAAAACACCAAGAAAATACTCAACATTTTCATCCAATGAAGCATCCAGAGAAAAACTCTGCCAATCATCGTCACGCAGGGCATCAACGAACTTAATATTTCTATGGGGCCCACATTTTCCAACAGTTGGGCGAAATGATCTGAGAAACCAGGACGTATCACAGATACATCGTAAGAATTGTGAGGGATAGTTGTGGCTATATTGTCTACAAGTGTCTTTGAAACCGATGTAACCCTCGTATATTCAGAAACCGTTAAATGCATACCATGTGTTTTGAAAACATCGCACAATGCATCAAGATGACTGCTGATGACTGCCATATCAACATTATAGTCACCACACAGAAAACGATTGCAATCCCTCAAAAATGGCTGATTCAACAACTCATCAAATCTATCCAAGAGAAGCTGCACGTCACCAGAAAAATAAACTAAAACTAAACTCTTCCAGACCAACATCTATGGCCTGTGAGACCACATCCACATCCAATTTTGCGCAAATGGCAATTCCACCACTTTTGTGTTCTGACCGATAATAGAAACACACCATCGAATAATTTTCAAGAATATAGTACTGACACTCATTCTTTGTGTATCAGACAGACGTATGAAATTGTATTAATGTATAACTCGTTCCAACTCGTTTCAATCTGTGTGCTGAGCAGCTAATTATGCTTATGTTTATGAGATAAGAGTGCAATAAGTAGACGATAATCTGAAGGAAATTTAATTGCTTGGGACAGTAGTTGCACAGTTTCTACCCTTCATAAAGCCCTCACCGCAGGCAGTGCTATAAATCTGTTCACACTTAATTTAGTCACAAACGAGCTATAGAACAAAATTTTTAACACTGAAAATGAAAACAATTTTGCAGGGACAAACATCTTAATACAACTTCTGTTTTATCCCAAATACAAAAACTATATATAATACAATAACATATGTGCAACGCACGTCTTCGTCTTTTAGTTAATGTTCTCTCTGGGTTCAGCAATTCTTTCTGTGAAGTATCAATAAAGCTCTTACTAAGTTATTTTATGTCTTTGTATATTTATTTAAATCGTTATAATGCAATCTTATACAGGACAAAACCAAGTTGTATGCTAAATCTTTAACAAAATTGAACCTGGTGCTAGGCTATCCTTATATAATTGATATAATAAATGTATAAGGATTCATTATTGTATAAAATCTGTTAAGTCCGTTTGATTATCATATTAAATTGTACCAAACAATTTAATACTATTTTATAGTACAATGTAAAACGTTTTACCAGTCTTTTTGACAAGAATATTATATGAAGTTAGACTCCATCATTCGTCAGCGCTATTACATATGTATTATGAACTTGTACAAAAATTCTGTTTATGATTCTGTGCCATGCTACATTCTCGTTTCAAATTGTACACTAGTATCACACAGTATTTACAAATATTTCTCATAACCTCCAAACAAATTGATTTTATGCTTAGCTAATAACACTAATACTTTTAGTAAAACGCTCAATGAGAACATTTGCTGACACGACCACAGTATAATGTATAAAGTATGTATTTATAATGAAAATAGGACAGGTTCCAATTTCATACGATTTTGCACAGAACAATAGTACAGTGTTTTATATCCTTCCTATACTCACATTAAAATGAAAGACGTATACTATACTATATAAATCGGTCTCACAGACCGTATGCGTGAGTATAGGAAGGATATTATACTATAAAATAGTATTCAATTTTTACGTACAATTTAATGTGATAATGTAAAACGGGCTTTACATTATATCTGATACAAGGGTTTTGCATCTTCATGCCTCGATTTAAAGATTTCTGTGTACAACAGCAGAAGTGTATAAAGTTCAACTTTATCAGTGTCACCTAATGCAGATGGAATTGTGCCTCCATAGATTTTTTTGTAGCTACCTAACTTGTAATTTGTCCACTATGTTATTCCACTAATTATATCAATTTTCCTCTAGTGCTTAAGTAGCTGGACGTAAATCAGGTAAATTAATTATAATATTATGACTTTTAGTCGGATCAGCTCTGGTACTAGGATTTGCTGCTTATTTATGACGATTTCTGTCGTAAAATGATTTACACTAACTTTCTTTGTAGATAATTCGATTATCTGATTCATAGTTTCATAGTTCAGTGTTTGTAGCGTAGTAACTTTCAAGTACGAATTTTGCATATACGGGATCATCTACATCACTTTCTATCTTATTATACCATTCTGTTAAAATTGTTTGAAATCCCTATCAAAATAAGTAACACTACGCGAACAAGCGGCTTTAGAAATTTTTACTGTGTCACTCGCAGAATGCTATAATAATAATAATAATAATAATAATAATAAGTCTCTGAAGTAGGCTGCCATAATCAATGCCACGAAGAGGATAGACACCATCCGATTTATAAGAGAGGTACTTCAAAAATCTTTTGAACCGCTTCAAGCTGCAGTTGATGATGATGGTAGTGACGATACCATACAATAGAGGCATACTCCATCTTGGAGCGAACAAGCGAGCAGTAAACAGCCTTTAACGCTGCATCATCGGAAAAGTATCTGCAAGTTCGAAATAAAAACCCAAGTGATTTAGAAGCTGAGGAACTGATAGCTTGTATGTGTAACGAGAATGACAATTGTGTATCAAACAGTACACCAAGATCTCTGAATTGGCTCACTCTAGGAACTATAACATTAGAGACTGTGTAGTTATATATCTCTGGCCGAGAAGAGCGAGTGAAGGTAAGTGTTGCACATTTATCAACATTCAATTGAATGTTATTGAGAGAGCACCAATCGTTAATTGCTGTGAGGTTTTTTTGTAGAATCAAGGAATCAGACGTTGAAGTAATCTTGTTGTAACGTTTGAGATCGTCTGCATAAGCAAGGAAGTCAAAATCCAAAGAGAGCAAAAAGTCATTCACGTATATATTAAAAAGAAGTGGACCTGAATTTGAGCCTTGAGGGACTCCACTGTACGCAATGAAAGAGCGAGATAGAAAACCATTATAGTGCACGTAATATGTACGATCATGAAGATAAGATTGCATTAGCGCAACAGCACCAGGACAGAATCCAATTGAAGAGAGTTTGGATACTAACACCCCATGATCAATAGTATCGAAAGCTTTGCTGAAGTCTGTATAAATAGTGTCTACCTGAATTCGTTTATCGAGGTTCTCGCTAATGTACTGGGTAAACTCAGCTAAGTTGGTGGTAGTTGATCGTCCACGAGTAAATCCATGTTGATGAATAGATAGATAAGGTTTGATGGAGTTATACAATCTTTCGCAACGAAGTTGTTCGAAAACCTTAGCACAGTTTGAAAGTATACAAATAGGTCTATAATTGTAAATATTACGCGGGTCACCTTTTTTAAGACGGGGTGATCCTGCTAATTTTCCAAGAAGTCGGAAAAGTAGACGTTTTGATAGCCATATTAAAAATCGTACATAGCGGTTCACACAAAATTGGAGCACAGTCCCGAATAAGAAAACTAGGTAAAGCGTCATCTCCTTGAGTCATGGTCGCTTTAAGTTTTTTTAAGACACTAGTAACCTTGTTAGGAGTAAAGTATCCAATGTTAAAGGAACAGCTATTAAAGTCCGAATAAAACTGGCTAGGATTAGTAGGTATGCTATGAGTGAATACTTTGGAGAACACATCTGCAAATGCTTGAACGATATCAATTGGTTTATCAAGGATTGAGTTGTCAACATCCAAACACCCAGGAATTCTGGAGGTAGATCGCCTAGAGTTTACAAGCCTCCAAAATAATTTTGAATCACCAGCTATATTCATTTCAATAGTTTTATGATATTCCCTATAATCTCCATTAATTTGTGTCTTAATTAAGGACCGTAATCGTGAAAATTCGCTATGATAAATGGAAGACTTAGTTGTTTTCCATTTCCTATGATAATAATGTTTCAGTTTTAAGTTTTTCTTAATGTCTGTATTAAACCAAGGTGGGTATATTCGTTGGGAACTTCTGTATATTGGTACGAAAAGATCAATAGTAGTAAAGAGTTGATTGTAAAATGCACAAACAGCATCGTCGACATTAGAAAAACTGTTCAGAAAGGTTCAGTCGACATGCAAGATACTGTCGTACAGCGACATAAAATCCGCTCTTGAAAAATTATATCGCAAGTTTTTATTAGACGGGACGTTATTTCCTGCTTTAGACTTGGTAATATCGAGTATTGCAATTAGGGCAGGGTGAAACACATCTTCGTGAACAATATCATGGCTAACGGCAATAGTACAAGAAAGGTTAGAGAAAACTAAATCTAAAGTTCTATCATTACAGTTTAAGACGTTATTATACTGTTTCAAAGCTAATGTTGATATGAAGTTAGTAAGTATACGTGTTTTTCGATCGGTAGTATTACAAGAATTAAAATCCGGACAATTAAAATCACCGAATATCAACAATTGCTTATGAAGAAGCTCCAAACTCAACGCATCAAAGAAAATTTCATATTCATCATGATATACTGTACTGTACTGATACATGATATACTGTACTGTCTTAATAAGGACGAAACTAATTAGTCTGCAGTTGCGTTTTGCGATTGACATAGTGAAATTTTCCTACAGGATTATTGGCATATACAAATTGTGCTTACTTTGTAAGCTTTTGCACGGCTACTTGTTAACGGCCCATTAACGAACCTAATTTTATTATTAGGTCCTTTATAGAGAGTCCTCTATATTTTATTTTATTAATATATCAATTTAGTTTTTATTTTATTTTGAAGCTTAGACAATCGTTAAAATGTCTACCACCGCTTTGTTTACACTGACGCATTGGATTGCTCCAATTTTTGATCACCCTGTCCAACATTTGCAGTTGTATGCCGGCGATACGTCGATGAATGTTGGATTTCAAATGATCCGAACTCTGTGCATTGTCGACATAGACTTGTCCTTTGACGTAGCCTCAAAGAAAATAACCTAAAGGTATCAAATCACATGACCGCAGCGACCAATTCACAAATCTTATTTGTTAGCCGTGTCGTAGGATTAGACGTACAGCACGTAGTGCCGTCCTGTGGGAACCACATCTCTTCACTATCAATATTCCCAAGTTCTGGCCAAAGAAATTCGAGTAACGTTGCTCTATAGCGATCGCCTATAGCGATAGTTACGGCTCTTCCCTCCTCATTTCGGAAGAAGTAAGTTCCGATAACGCTGCAACGCCATAAACCGTACCACACGGTTAATTTTTCGGGCATTTCATGTAACGCTTGTGGGCTGTTCACACATCAATAACGGCCATTTTGTTTGTTAACAAAGCCATTCATCAAAAACTGCGCCTCGTCTGAGAAGATAAATTTTTGGCCGAAATCTGGATCATCTTTCAAGTGCTTAAGGGCCCAATAACCAAACTGCCGACGACATCTGTGATTATTTGGCTTTAGTTCTCGAGTCTCAGTACTGCTTTGTAAGAATGTAGGCCAAAATCCGTAGCCAACATTTTCCAAGTTGACGTCTGAGAAAGTCCTAATTATTGCGATTGTCGTAAAATCGACTTAGTTTGACTTATCGACAATACTGTAAAATACAGTCGTACAATATATATTCCACAGACTCAATATGACTATGGATCAGTAACTAAGGGTTAAATAATAATAATGAAATAATACATATACACAATTACAGATTCTTTAAGTAAGTAATTTTTCGTTTTTAATTAACTGCATGTCTGTCGATTTGAAAGTTGACGTTTTGTTCAACAACCTTAAGCTGTTATTATTTTTAGGATGAGTTACTTAAAATGGTGGAGTATGGAGTTGTAGGATTTAAATGTTTCTTATGTCCTTCAGGCATAGATGAATTTTGCGCAGTGACCATTGAAGATGTAGACCGTGCCTTGCAGATTTTAGAAAATTTTAATACTGTACTTGCAGTAAGTACATATTTTTAATCTGTTACAATCTATTTCACTCTTAATATTTAGTTTCATGCAGAAATCGAAGAAAACAACGAAGCTTCAGGTAAGATAGATTTCATGTTTATAACCGAAAAGTCACAAACTAAGTAGATAATTTTGCAAAAATATGTTTTATGAAAAGATGTCAAACAAATTCTCTTAATTCTGACAAATTTTTGGGAATATAACTTGTTTCGGTCTTATGTTGTTTTAATAATAATGGTAAGAGATAATAATAATAAATATAAAAAAAATGCGAAAAGAAAAGTAACAAAAATAAAAGAAGAAGTGACCCAAGAAAAGCAACAAAACTGAAATATTTATTAGAACATAGAACGTAATATACTAGCTGTAAGTAGTAGTAAGAAGAAGAATGGAAGCATTTGGCGGTAAGTGGCATATACAATACTATTCCAAAGCACAAAAATCAAAAAACGTCCATGAAGAGTAGGAATAAATAAAAAGAGTAATAAGCTTTAAAGCAATAACCCTTGACTTATAAAATTACAGCTATTACTAAAAAGTAAACGTTATACAAATATATGGCCCAATTGAAGAACACAAGAGGAAGAAATGGACAAGATCTACACAAACTTACAAAAGTTATTCAATACTGGAAAAAGGGGAATAAGGAAACAATTATAATGTGAGATTGAAGATGATTATAGGAGAGATGGAATGTATGGTGAAGAACGGTAAAAGTATCTCAAACAGAAATGTCGTAAAACTGACATATCTGTATATCAAACCAGCTAAAGACAAGAAGCAAGTTATATAGTAAGAAGTTATAAGATTATATGTGGACATGCAGAATAGAGATAAGGAAATGGTATGGTGTACATTAGGCTGCTCTTTATGTTCTGAAATTAATATTTTGAAAAGAGTACCTGCTCATTTTACTCCTTTTGAACTAAACTAAAACCCATAGAATTTCATGGTGTTACCATACTTGGAACACGTGCCCATTCGCACAATTTTTCCACAGAAACAGCACAGATTCAACACAATAATCTTAAGAAGGAAATAAATTGCACTTTTGCATCAATAGCAGATCGAATAGTAAAAGTCCTAGTACAACTTAAATTATTGAGTTAGAATCGCTTTGCTGTTTCCTGGATATAAAATAACACCGAATTCTATATTAGCATTAACAAATTCTTTCCTCCCTTATTTGAAGAGCGATTGATAACAACATTATTGACATTTAAAGAGAGAGCAATCTGTTTGTGAGGATATCTTGTCGAACTCGTTTTGTACAGGTTTCTCCATGGGCGACAGTTAACTGAATATACTGCTCTTCAACCCCACTTCTTTTACCAGAACACTTCATTTCAAATTTATCGGTGCCAGGAAGACACTGCTGCTAGTAGTTTACAGCAAAATTTAAAATATGCCTACCTGTGTAATGTTTTTCCTTTCTTGCTATTTCTCTTTCAATTTTATTTGCATTTATCGTTTCCTTAAGGTGTAATTTTTTATCGGCTTAAAGCCTTAAAAACTCCTTATCTTGTTTTAATTAAATTAATTGCATTAGTCTGACAATGAGCTATATCAAATGGTATTCGAATTATTTTTCTTTGTTCTTTTGCGTGTCGGTATTCCTAGTTTTATTCTTTTCTATATTCCATATATATTCCAAAGCATACAACTTCTTAAGTTTTCTTATATAATTTGAGCAATCTTGTGTCGGAGTTCCAGAAAAAAACACGAAATATTCCTCCATGATAAGAGAGAGCGGCGTTTACGTTTAAAACTATTTCAACAATCCGTGTATTGTAAAGCGATACACTCAAACGGTTTCTTTGTGATATTAATTTACTACCATCTTCTGCTACATCATCCACAAGTTGCGCTTTATGTGGTTCTTCTAATCATTCAGACTCCAATCGTGTTACATATTCAAAAGGCAACATGTTTTCTTGTTGAGCACTTACAAACATATCTTTCAACGCATCATGCAACTTAAGTTCTTGAGACGTCAAAGGAATTATTGCGATGTTGGCTACTTGAAACAATGCAAGCAACATGTTCAACACATTAGCTATATTAATTGCTGCCATTATGCTACACTACAAAGTTACACTGCACGAAAAGAATGCTTCTGATATATTATTCGAAACCACCTTATGTATGCATTACGATAATGGTGAACGAGATAGAATACTTATATTCTTAGTTTATCGATATTTACATAGATATACTCATCAGATTATATTACAGTATTTCTTGGAAACGTTATCGAAATCATTAATAATTTCAAGCGTTCGAGATAAATATATATTTACTTGTATAGATGACTGGAAAAATGTACTTTTTGTATATCGGTGTCTACACTTAGGACTTATTCACTTATTCACTTATCCCCTTCAATCACATTATATTATTTCTCTAAACCGTTATCGAAATAATAAATAATTTCTAGATAAATATATATTTGTAACGACAAAAAATAACAAATAAAATTATCGTTTTCTTCTATTTTTGTTATTAATTATCTAAATTTGCTATACAGCATCCTTCTCTACATCAAATCGACTTTATTTGTTATAGATAAAAATAAATGAATTTAAAAGGAATGGGGGATGGGGTACCCGGTCCCCTGTTTTTAATTTGTTTCCGAAAATAATTCACGTCATCCTTGGGACTATGTATGTCGCAGAAAAAAAAATTGTGTTGTTCTTATACCAAGGTACTCTTTCAGTTTGTGTATTTTATTGTAATCTAAAAGTGCGGGTTGCCGGTGTTCCTTTGTTAGAAGAAAAAGAAATATCTCACGACATTTTACGACTTCAGTGGCAAGAATGATCCGCACAAATTCAAATTCACTTTATAAATGATAACAAAATATCTAAAGAAAAGATAAAGGTGTCAAAACATGTAAAACCATGTATATTATTATAACGGGTACTACAGTAAGAGTACATGTATGCGTAGATTAAGATTAGTGAGGCATCCCTTAACGTTATTCAATGCATCTAATATTTTGTAGACGGTGTTTACACAATATATATGTGAAAACGAAAATATTTTCAAATTACTAATTAAAAAGGCCCCTTATAAATAAAGACTATCCTAGTGTGCATACAGAGAATCTAACGCCCAGTTTGCGAAGAACACTAAAATAACAGAATTGAGTACTAGTGACAGATTGGTGATAGTACCGTAGACAATACAACACAACAGGAAAACAAGGGAAAATACCAAGAACAAACAGAAAAAGTATTGACACAAATATCACATCGGTAAACTCCTCACCACACAATTGTTTATAATAAAATCGGTGACACGTATTTCGCCAGCTCGAGGCAAGCATCTTCAACAACCGTATAAACCGAAGTTTATATTAAAACGAATTAAGCCGAAGGTTATACGGTTGTTGAAGATGCTTGCCTCGAGCTAGCGAAACACGTGTCACCGATTTTATTATAAACAATTGTGTGGTGAGGAGTTTACCGATGTGATATTTGTGTCAGTAAATTACACCACAGTCCTTGCAATCACCTTTAGAGAAAGAGTATTGTAAAAGTTAGAATGAGGAAAGCACTAATAGGGGCTGAAAAAGGATGGCGAATTTTCAAAGAAGGCTTTACAACAGAATACTCACAGAAGAAAAATCAATATTATACTTGACATTTATAGATTTACGAGCGTTCGACACGATAAAGAGAAATCAAGTCAAGAAGAGTTCAGAAAAGCTTGAATCACTTAATACAAGTTGCAATAAGTGTTTATGAAATACTCACAAGAAGAGTGCAAACGCAGGGACAAAGATTAGAAGATTATATAATGAATAGACCAGTGAAACAAGGCTATATAATAAACTCAATAATTACCAATAGAAATGAGTAGCTTAATATAGGTGTGTTGATGGCTGATACTCTTAAGAAAATAAAAGAACTGATAAGTGCCTGTACAGACGAGATAGACAACCTGAGTATAGAAGTCGATGTAGAAAAAGCAAAATACCCATAATAAACGAAACTAACCGGAACATCAATAGGAAACTCAGTGCAATGGTACAAATTTCGAAATTATTATTAACGTATGAATATTTGGGAAGTACAGTTGTAAATTATGCAAAAGGAGATGCGGATTTGGAGAACAACGACAAAAATTTACTATAGAAATAAGTACTAATAACAAGCAACACAATAGAGAATGAGATTAAGAGATGAGACGATTAGAACAAACACAAAACAGGAACCAACTGTTAAAGAGATACAGAAAAGACAATTTAACTCATAGGAGCATACAACGAGTATGCATTCACATAGAATCGCAAGAAAGATAGCAGAGATAAAGCTGGCAAATAATAGAAGAGCATAGGAGACATAGGTTCTGACGAACACGTAATCTTCATTCGACCCGTGAAAAAGTATTAGTATGCAGAAACAGAAGCAGAGGAACACATGTCAACACGTTCCTTAATTATGACAAATTCTTGGCAATATCAATTTGTTTCAATTTTATATTGTTTAGAAGTAACGACAACGATAAGGAACACTTTAAGCGCCGAAGCTGTTATGTTTTGTTTTCCGTTTAGCTCCCGATACCTCATCTCATCGATAAACCAGCTAGTGGCCGAAGATGTACATATGTAACGTTACAATAAGACTGCATGTATATCATCAGATATATTTCTTGTGTGTATAAGAACTGGAAGAATGTCTAAACTTTAAAGATATTGCAGCACGATTTGGACGAGATATTGCCAGAAAGTTGACAAAACAATAAAACAATAATAATCTATGAAACTTGCAAAGAACAACAATTTTTGTATATACCGTGTTTTAATAAGTCTTTCATTATTTTCTTTAGTAACAACTAAAATTTAGGTTCCTTGTTTTATTATCTCCAAATTACTTGAAATTTATTAAAATAAGAATATAATTTTCTAAATTCAGTCAACAGTGACTGACGGGATTCGAACTGAAAATATACTGCCAGTCACGACTAACAGGGCATTTAAAGCGTTAAAGCATTGTGTATTTCTTATTAGATGATTTCATGAAGCATATAATTCTGATTTTAAATATTAAATATAACGTATTTAAGGAAAATTGAAAAACCTTTTTATCGGAACTTTCTATACAGTATGGGTATATAGGTTAGAACTAAATCAATAAAATTTGTAAATAGTGAAAGCAGAACGATTGGACACGGCAACCTTAAGTTTTAAATGCGCAAATTTTTGGAAAAAACGTATTTTGTGACGTCATTATTGCCGCGGATATGACGTTACTTTCTCTTCTATTAAATAGTAACCCCAATTTTTGATAGGAAAACGTTTTTCTGCATATCGAAACGTTGAAACTGCATACTGTTTACGTTTTATGACATTAATACTTGGGGAGCTATTAACCTGATTTCCTTGGTTACTCTAATCTTAAAATCTTCAATGTTACTAGGTCAGTTTAAATACAATTTGGATTTGAGATAACCCCACAAGAAGAAATCGAGTAAAGTTAGCTGGCCGTTCAATTCCTCTTCGCCTACCAATCCATTTGTTTGGAGAGATAGTACCAAGATCATTACGAATGGTTAGAGAACAGCAATTGCGGGTATTATGTATCGCTGCAGTAATAGCAAATAATATTCACCGTTTAATGTACTTTCAAGATAAAAATGGGCCCTATGACTCCTCATACGTTGAATTTTTGTCGGAAATGTGTGTGTCTTTCCATCATCCTATGTGGATTTGCAGGTGCCAGTATTTACAGTTTTGGCAATTGACAAACTCGTTTAGGCAGAGGGTAGCTACATCGGAAAAACTATGCGTCTTGAAAATACCAGATTTTTATGACATCGGTCCATCATTCTGTTACAAAATAAAATTCTTCTGTCAAAATCATCCTCGTGAAGTTAGATAGAGTAACAGATGGACTGCTGCCATGAGACTTCACGGCTTGATTTGTGAGGATTTTCTTGAAACGTTGGTACAACATCCAATTGTTTCTGAAATTTCCGAACGAGCTTCTGTAAAATCTGTATGTTACGAAAACCACTAAATTCTTAGTTGCTGTTGATCCCGATCCCGATTAGGTACTTATTGTTGAATGATTCACAAACTACTTCTTGTGTCTCCAAAACCAATCATCATTTAAATTTTTATTGCTTGGGTTTCACTTGAGCATGTTTAGTTTTGTGTCAATTAATCAAAAGACAGATAACGTTTGTTAAACCTGACAACAGAGAATCAACAATACATTATGCGTTGAAATTTATAACCTTTTTATGTAAAAAAAAAAAAGATACGACAAATACGATCGGATTTTGGCAAAAACCAGCAAAAACAGAATTTTTAAAAAATATTTCTTGGACCTTATTCGAAATAAACTTCTTTTATTGGTCGATTTTAACCAAAAAATTACAACTGAATGTGAATAAAAATATTAAGAATAAAAACATTTTTCTTCTCAAAAATCTTGTTATGTAACCTATCTCAGAAGTCATTGTTTCTGTAGGCAGAAGAACGTTCTTCTCCAAATGGGACTATCAAAAATTGGGGTTACCATTTAAAAGAAGAGGAGGTGACGTAATATCGGCGACAATAATGATGTCACAAAATACGTCTTTTTGCAAAAATTTGCACATTTAAAAATTAAGGTTGATTGTCCTATGGTTTCTTTTTCACTATTTACAGATTTTATTGATTTTCTTCCAACCTTTACGTCCACACTGCATAATTAACTAAAAACAACGTTTATTGAAAGAGAAGATAATTTTTTAAATCATTCTTTACCGTAATTTCCAATCCAATTAAATATTCGAATTGTCCAAGCTTTGAGTTGTGCCAATTGATACAGCAACCGCACTTTCGATTTTAGATTTTGTAAAAAACAAGAGCCAGATTGTGGAGCCAAATTAGTCACACGATGATATCGCGCTATTCTATCTTATCTTGTAGCTAAATAAAGATGTAGAAGAGTTCAATTCTTTTGTTTAACAAATCAAAGTAGGAAATACTTTAAGTTTGAAATAACAGACAGTAATAACTGTTTAAACTATCGTTTACAAAAAATGTTAAAACATAATTTGTTACGCGCTCCTCACAGTATCATAGAGCGGGTGGCTGACAGTTTGCCTCAAAGAGGCCTGTTGTCGCACAAGAAACCCCTGGCTAGCTTCCGCGTTAGGTTCGTGGGCCGCGAAAAACTGAAGATATTACAAATGTGCGGGCGCTACTGGTTTGTTGGAGCCAAAGGTTCCCGATTGCGTCGCGCCTATGAACCAGAATAGACGTACCACAATGTTAGACAAATAGACTTCTAACTGCACATGAACGAAATATAAAATAAACTTTACCACCACGAACGCTGGATTCAGGCTGGTATATTAACCACAACAAAAAGGAAGAATGGCGTACGTTACACTAGGCGCTACAGAGTGGTAGCTAGCGGGAGTTTTCGCTTTGCCTTTCGTCGGGGCCCTGGCTTTTCAGAAATCCTCCATCCATGGAGTGTGATTGATGCCTTTAATTGGCGCGGTCAATTATCTTAAAGCGGTCCGTAAATATTCGCCAAAATTTTACCGTGAACAAAACACGACTAAAACGCTAATTTCCGACAACCGACGGGAAAGCTAAGATTTGAGACACCGATTAATTTTGTGCTTAATTAGAAAACTACTTTCACTATTCGTAGACGCGCGTTTCGCGGTCATACCGCTCATCAGTGCGACTGTGTGAAGTAGTTTTCGTTTCTATAGAAGCTCTATATAAGCCCGGGTGTTAGATGTTCGTACATATGAGAGTTCAATTACGAAATTCGGCCATAATGTACTAATTGCGCATTTTTGCAGCTAATTGATTCTACAGAAGTAGACAACTTGTTTTGCCACAAACTCCTGTAGTAGCTACAATCGCGCACTCGGCGAGCCCGCCGTGGGAAAATTGTGCTTAATTAGTCACACAGTCGCACTGATGAGCGGTATGACCGCGAAACGCGCATCTGCGAATAGTGAAAGCAGTTTTCTAATTAAGCACAATTTTCCCACGGCGGGCTAGCCGAGTGCGCGATTGTAGCTACTACAGGAGTTTGTAGCAAAACAAGTTGTCTACTTCTGTAGAATCAAATAGCTGCAAAATGCGCAATTAGTACATTATGGCCGAATTTCGTAATTGAACTCTCATATGTACGAACATCTAACACCGATTAATTTGTTGAGATCGACCTACTTACAACACGAAACTCTCCGTCTTTTTTTTTTCGAAAAATCCCCGACTTTTTATATCTTTTCGAAGTTGGAACAGGAACGGGGAGGTGAAAGGGATTGAAAATTTTCCGGAGGTCCGAAGCAACACCTGCGTCGCAACTCGCGGCGCGGCGTCTTTGAAGTCAAACGGCGCACGCGTTTGATGAAAGCCGACAAACGGTATTGCGGCAAAGCGGTATTGAGTTGAAGCGATGAACCGACGCCTTTTCTAGGAAGCAGCCGAAAAACGGCGGAAGCGTAATAGGAAACTTGCGTCGCAAATGGGCTGCGCGATATTCGAAACTAATCGGCGTACGCGTTTGACGGAAACCGACAAACGATATATCGGCGAGGAGTAAAGATAACGAAACGCCCATGGTACCTCAAGGTGAATTAAAGGACAGTACCTGGTGGACCGAGCCTTGCTCGGAGTTCCCAAATTTTTTTGAATAATTTTGAACCAAATAATAACGCTCTTTATTTTAGTTTTGATATTTAATTAATATTGTATATTTCAAGTAGGTATATATAGTAGCACATATATGTTAAAAGTTTATAAAAGTAGTATAAAAATTAATATTTACAGCTATATTTAAATACTAAAAAGAAATAAATTCAAGCTCAAAATTTTTCTTAAGAAATACACATTTTCAGTAAACATTTACATGCCTTCTTTTTGCAACGCCAACTAATTGTGTATAAGCTTTTTTATTTTGATTAAAAAACTCAGCTCCGATTACTTTTGTAACTGTAAACAAAGTATGTGAATTTATATGTTTTTGTTAGTTTTCGTAGATATTTTTCTTTTATTAACATACTACTTTCAGCGCCATCTATGCTTTAGTAGTAATGTTTTAATTACTTATAATTTTGCTTGGCTGCATGATGTTAAAAAAAGTTGCTAACCCAGGTTTAGGCCGAAATTGGTGAAAACCTGGACTAAATGGATTGAATCGGGACCGGGACCATGCTAAATCGGTTTTTCGTCCCCAAAAACTCGCAGATACTAAATTGTAACAAAATCTTGAGAGATCTTGTTCTCAAAAATCCCCAGATACTAAATTGCATAAAAGTTGCTAAATTTTCGATAATCAATTTCATATACAGCAATACCGGAAATGTGTGTAAACCGGGTCAAAATGGATTTTCCCGGGACCGGGACCATGCTAGATCGATTTCTCGTCCCCGAAAACCCGCAGATAGTAAATTTCATCAAAATCTAAAAGCGGGACAAAAGATTTTCCTGGGACCGCGACCATGCTAGATCAATTTTGTGTTCTCGAAAATCCCCAAATACTAAATTGCATAAAAATTGCTAAAGTAATTTTCGATAACCAATTTCATATATTACAATACCAGAAATGTGTGTAAACCGGGTCAAAATGGATTTTCCCGGAACCGGGACCATGCTAGTGCCCCAGATACTAAATTTCATCAAAATCATTAGACCCGTTTCGTATCATTCTCCACTTGTCAAAGATCATTGAAAGTCGACCAATTTGTCACAAAAAATACATAGATGTATACTAACTTGACATATCAGAACTTGACAAACTCACAGTTACATATACCTATATATAATTTAATATACAAGAAAGAAATTTTAAAATCCAAACCTCCTGGTGTGTCAATTAGAACATGGAGAAATAATTTAAGATATTGCAGGGAATTCCGAGCACTATGAAACATTCCTAAATTTGAGACCAGACTCAATGGAAACAAATGCTATTAAGGAAATTGTTGAACTATCGAAGAAATACAAGTAAGTATTAGAATTTATTTCCTTAATTACAGTTTTCATTATGAAAAGTAAGCATGATTCAGTGGCGGCTCCTGACCTTTCAAGGTGGGTGCTTTGCACGAACCGCAACCAGTTTAAAGTAATAATAATAATAATAACCCGATAATAACAATATATATATAACCAAAAACAAAAAATATCAGTAACAAAATTTACAATAATATGAAAAATTTCAAAGTTAATTGAACTTACCTTATTATAATATGAGGACGCGACTCATTCGATTTTTGCAAAAGAAATGATAGCACCGTAAAGGTGACCTAAAGGGTGATAAATTATCTAAATAAAAGTTTTGTGAGAAATGCCTCCCAAAGTCACAATTTAAGAAAAACGGGCTTGCTTTGAAATGTTTACGTTACGTTCAAATGGAGTTTTGTTATGTATTTAATCGCATAAATACAATTTATAATACATTTATAATAACTCTCATCCTTTTTCTACAAATATACGTTCAAATATTAATATAATTTTCTGTATTTTACCAACAATTTTACATTTTCTGAAATGGTAAAATGTATGACTTTCTTAATGACATTTGACTGGTAGCAACCAGTACCAATAGATGTATATTTGTATAATTCTCCTTATTCTTCTTCGAAGCGGTCTATTATAGAAGTTAAACGTTGGTTAACCTTCCTATACTCACGCATACGGTCTGTGAGACCGATTTATATAGTATAGTATACGTCTTTCATTTTGACGTGAGTATAGGAAGGTTAAATGAATAATTGCGATACACAAAAAATTGATTGATGCACGAACTTGCGTTTTTTTCTGTATTTGGTAGTCGTTACTTTAAGAAAATTTCAATGTATAATTTGCGTTAATTTATTTAGTATTTCCCTGATTCATACCATATATTCATAGCATTACATATATTCTTGGTTCGTTTAGTTGCTTGTTTACTAATTGCGGTGTTTCTTTGAATTATTAAATATAATTAAAATTTACAATGAATATAAAAATACGCTTTGGAAATATCTCTTAAGATTAAAAGTGTACTTTGATAAATTTGTATAACAGAAGATCAAAGTATTTTAGTAAAAAAATTTCAAACGATTTTACTTTAAAATGTGTCCAAGAATTAATAGAGCAACATACAAACAAATACATATATCATCGACGAAATCTAACGATTTCACACTCTTCTATTTCTGCTTCAGCTGCTTTTAGAACTTCCACGGCAGAAACGTTAGCAATTTCGTTGTAATTTGCCATTTCTTCTTTAATAGCCTTCTGAGAATACACAAACGATTCAAGCGAAAATTGTAATTCGATTGGTGTTTACCGCTCGAAGTAAGTCGGTGTTAAAATCGACCACGTCCCCGTTCATCCTTCATTGCGTTTAAGATGACAAGTCCCCCGGTTATTCGTCTCGTGGATATTCCATAGGGTTTAATGGGTTATACAATATCCCTGCTAAACGGAAAAATTCCACAGTCCACATCTTTTATCAAGCATGTACCCAATCAAATTTCCCAGAATATGGAATTTTCTTCGTCCGCTAGAACTTATTGTATCTTTGGCAGCCCCTCACGAGGACTCAATTGCATTGGTATGAGCATCTCTAGCAGGATCTTTAAAAGTCAAAGAATGATTTACCTTCAAATGCTCATACCCGTGCAATGAGAGGCAGTCATAGGTCTTCCAATAATCGCTAATGACCGTTGTTTCCAATTCAATCCATTCACGGATAATCGGAATCAACGTGTTAGCAGACCTGTAAATAGAAGAAAAATTGTTAAACAATTATGGTTTCACATACAAAATATATAAAGTATTCAACGCGATCTCACCTGGCCAAAACCATTGCGCTCAACACCATCCGACCAAAACCACCCCGCACCATACGGCCCGCTCCACACAACTAGACCCAAAACTATTCCTCACTATACGGCCCAAACCAACCGCCACCACGCGGCCCAAATCCACCCCACACAACAATATTTAGTAAATAGGGAGCTACTTGGAGCCCATACCATATAGCCGATACCAGTAGGACTATATGCATACAAAAAATACAAAATTTTCAAGTGAGTGTTTTGTTTATTTTTTTATTGATGGATAAACATCAGGATGGATAACATTAGTTTTTTATTTATTATTTTGTGTGATAAATTAGAAAACATTCACAAATATCACACTTGATGCACCTAGTAGAACGTTGTTTATGGCATTGTCCGCATCAGGTTCGCTTTTCCTGCTTAGTAATATAGTGTTCTTTACCATCATATCGTGAGTCCGATGTTATAGAAGATGGACGATTAGGGGCAGGCTTGTCGCGTTGTTTATTTTCCTCAATTATAGCGTTTGCAATACGACGTCGGAAGTTTAATAAGCCCATATTGCCACCATTATGTCTGTAAAGCAAGCATTTTGTACCGACATGTCAATGCAGTGGAGAATCAACGACATGTACCACTTTTTACCTTGAATGCCCATTGGAAGGCTGGAAATGTTGTGATCCGATAAGTATCAAACAACAAGTATCTTCTTTTTGTAGGCAGGAATAGTGTTCAGTTTTGCGGACAGGATTTACACCAACTGTATTAGAACAAACCGATACTATACTATTATCATGCCACTTGCAAATTATGACATCGTTAGATACGCGATAATCGCAGAAACCTCTTTCTTTAGTTTTTATTTCTTTGTTGGTCAATAAAGGACATTTTCCAGTCCTATTCTCCCGAATAGTTCCAGTTACACCGAAGCTCCCCTCAGTGAGTGCATGGACTAAGGACAAACCAGTAAAGAAGTTGTCTATAAAAAGGTGGTAGCCTGTCCCGTATCCTAATGATGCTAATTTATCAGCATATGTGGGAACCATACTTGCGTTGAGATCGAGGTGAGCATATCGATTATTTGCAAATGTAGACGCCCTTTGATATGGTTCAAACCCTGCAATGTAACCAGCTGAAGTTGCACTGACCCATATTTGTAGCCGTATCTAATAGGTTTACCTCGAATAAACTGCTTGCATTAATGATGGCCAAAATATGGAACCATTGCTTCATCAATGCTATGATTCTCTTTATGTAGACAGTGCTCAAGGAAGTTTGCACTTAAAAGGTTTAACAAAGGGCGAACTTTGGCAAATTTGTCAGATTTGTTTAAATTTAAGTTATCAGCGGCATAAATATTGGAATATATGAGGGAAAACCTATCTCTAGACAACGCTGTAACAATAATAATAATAATAATAATAATAATAAATGTCTTTATTGTAGCAGAATCAAACGAAAAGAAAAATACATACATGTAATGCACAAAATTAATTAAAAAAAAAAATTAGAACACGATTACATAAATTAAATTAAATTAATAAATTAAATCATTATGCTACAATCGCAAGGCGAGATTCAGTGTGTGAGTTCAAGTCCCACCACTACTCTACCATCTAAACCTTGGAAAATAAATACAAACTAATGCAGCTAATGCCTAATCTAGTACCTTAAAATCTAGGAGATAAAGGAGACAAAAGAGAAAGAAAAAAAGAGGGAAAGAACTTTTAGGAAAGTAATCAAAGAAAGAATGAAAGAAGTGCGGAGAAAGAATCCACGATGCGCCCGCCACAAATGACATGTAAGCAAGAAATTCAAATTAAAATAATTATGATTGATTCGCAAATAAATGCTCGCGGTATACTCTCTTAAGAGCAGTTGGGCCTAAAGTCTTAAGGCTATTTGGCAAATCATTATACAACTTGTAGATGTGGTATGAGAAGCTTCTTTCATAAAACGCAGTCCTATGTCTAGGCGGAGAGATCATGTACCCAAAGCGTATGCATCGAATATGACAATCGTGTCGAAAATGTACTCGTCGGTAAAGATATGGTGGCATTTCAGTAAGAATAATATTGTGATAAAAATTCATAGCCTGCAATGTACGTCTGTTGGTCATATTCAACCAGCCTATATCTTTGAGTTTATGAGAAATTCTTTGATATTTTCTGATGCCGTAAATCAAACGTAAACAAGAGTTCTGAACCCTTTGAATCCGCTGAGCTGTCACAGAGTCTATAGCAGAATGGTAAATTGGAGAGCAGTAGGAAAACTATGAGAGCACAAGGTGTTCACAAAGGCGCTTCTTGAGTTTCAAACTAAGGTAATATCTATGTGGGTAGATTCTTTTTAAATTAACGTATGCCCTCTTTGTATAATTATTTATTTGTTTCCTGTACCTAAAGGTATTGTCCAAGGTTAAGCCCAGACTCTTAGCACTCTCAGCAATAGGGATGGTTTGATTATTGATTTTTATTTCAACTACATATTTCAGATTTCCACAGATTTTCCTTTTACCAAATAGAATAACCACAGACTTTTCAGGATTTAATTTAAGAAAATGTTCTCTTGATTTGACATAAATATTATTTAAGTCCTCATTAATTTCGCTCACGGCATCCTGCCAGTCAGCGGGAGCAAAACACTTATATACCTGAGTATCATCCGCATAGACATGAACATCACACAATTTTACAGCATCAGGTAAGAAGGCTGTATAAATTGAAAACAAACAATCAGCGAATATTTTGAATCTGGCGCATTTTCCCGGTACATCCGTCTTCTACTTACTTGAAAGTAACCACTAACTAGTAATATTCCAACCAAACATTTTATCTGTTTCATCTTGACATCTGCAGGAAGCAGTTTTCGCCATAAATACTTATTTGTTTTCGTCATTAGCAGCTCAAATACATTTTCGGAAAAGAATAATGAAAACCACTCTATTGGAGTTCTTTCATGGGAAATATGAAAAAGAGGTAGCCAAGTATGGTGCTATGGCTGTAAATCCTGTTTTCTCCACTTATATTTCATAGCACGCTTCTTCGATGGCTCTTGATCTTCGTCCTGATGAGATTCGGACTGCACTTCTGTAGTCACACCAAGCTCCGCTGGAGCTCGAAGTTCGAAGTTCGGTGGCAAATTATGTATGCTGACAGCATCTTCATCACCCGAGTCTTCATCAGTTTGATTATCATTGGCAGTGTCAGGCGGAAGTGTAAAAATATCTAAGTCTTTGCCGTGGTTGCTGTAATCATCATCATCATCATTGTGGCGACATCGTGCAGCGTCAACGCTCTAAAACACAAAAATCAATATTATGGATTATATAGAAAAAAACATTTATTTGTTCATATTGCACATGTATAGACCTACTTTACCACATACGGTACACCTAGTTTAGTATCTAATATTTCTCGCTAAAATTACATAATCGTCTTTCTTTATTGCTAATAACATACGTGGTAGTCATCTCTTCTAAATAATACTCACAAATATTAGAATTCCAAATAAAATAATATAGAACTTGCCTTTTAGAACATATTATAAATATATTTCGTTTCTGCGGTAGGATTTCACTCAATTTTCCAAAGAAAAACAGGTTAGAAATTATTTTTATTCTTTATATATGAACAATACTTAAATATTATCGTCGTAACCGAAATAAGAAATAATTTGGTAATGGATGTATAGGAATATTTTTTTAAGTTACTGTACCACATATGGTACGGTAGGTCTATATGGGTTAAATCGGTTTATTTTCGTTTCCTCACATCGCCATTTTAGCCCACCACACCTACTGTTAAAAAAAAAAAAAAACTAAATATAAAGTATACAACAAATGCACGTAATACTCACCGATTCTCTTCCGCCCTTAATTTCAGTGGGGATCCACAACAAGGGCACATGTAGTTACCCTCGTTGGGAATTAATCCCCACTGCATTAGTTGGCGACCCATTTCAATTTTGGTATCTAAATTACATAATTTGCATAGATCTATTAAATTTACTTCAGCTATTTTGAACGCAATGACAATGACAATGTTAAATTTGAATTATTTTGGAAGAATAAGAATAAACATAAGACTGCATTTTTATTTAAATTGGTACTGGTTGCTACCATTCGTCGATCTCTATGATTTTACTTGGGCCCCCTAACTTTTCTTTATGTATGATGTACGCATTCAAAACAACCTCGCGACAAAAATACACAAATATGTGCAGAAAGAATCATAAGAATACGCAAGTTCGTGCATCAATCAATTTTTCCGTATATGGCAATTATTCGTTTAACCAACGTTTAACTTCAATAATAGACCGCTTCGAAGAAGAATAAGAAGAATTATATAAATATACATCTATTTAAGTTGGTACTGGTTGCTACCAGTCAAATGTCATTTAGAAAGTCATACGTTTTAACATCTCAGAAAATGTGAACATGTTAGTAAATTACTGAAAATTATATTAATAGTTGAACGTATATTTGTAGAAAAAGGATAAAAGTCATTATAAATGTATTATAAATTGTATTTATGCGATTAAATACGTAGCAAAACTCCATTTGAACGTAACGTAAATACTTCAAAGCAAGCCCGTTATTCTTAAATTGTGACTTTGGGAGGCATTTCTCACAAAACTTTTATTTAGATAATTTATCACCCTTTAGGTCACCTTTACGGTGCTATAATTTTTTTGCGAAAATCGAATGCGTCGCGTCCTTATATTTAGCCAAACTCGGTACTGACGCGACGAATTTTTTCTATTGGAAGCAGTGACAAAGCAGAGAGGCGATCTTCACACATTGAATTTCTAAGAAAAGTTTTTATGTGCTTCAAGGTGGAGACATTCCGTTCGGCTTCAGCAGTGGTCATGGAAATAGTCGTCAGAATTTCCAACAGCTTTTTAGTTTCTGCAATTTTTTCTTCTAAATTGTTAGAAATTATAAATTTTAACAAAGGCACTGCACCTTTCAATGTCCAGCACTGAAAAGTGCCAGAAAACTGACAGCTCTATTCGTAGGCGTTGTTTTTCCAAAAAATAATAGCTGTCTAGGTTATATTCAGGGAATGAATGTTTATAATTTTCAAAATTGTCTGAATTCAAGAGCGATGCCGCAATCAAGTGGTTTGTAAAAGCAAAACGTTCTCTTGCATAATTTATAATAACATCACCAACTTCTATACATTCAATACGGTGGTTTTCTTTGCTATTATTTAAACATTAGTCAGCACTGTTTGGGATGTTCTCGGAAATGGAATGGTTTGTTGAGGACTTTGCCTAGATATTTTGAAAGCATTCGATAACATACAGGGCCCATTATGAAAGTAATCAGCATGATTTTATTGTGACGCGACTATCCATTACAGCGCGCCCCGTCCGGTCGGAAAACGTGGTGAGGGCCCCTCACCGAGGGGTCGACCTGTCCAAACGCGCCCGGTCTTGTTTCGTTCCGAGCAGTGAGAGCGGAAGGACGTGTCTTTGCGTGAAGGGTGTTGTTTGCCTTTGTAACACGGCGTGATAGAGGGCTTGCTCGAGCAGCGGTACGCCATCAAGTTCGCGTGCGGCTTGGAAAAAATGCTACCGAAACATTCAGCTTCAAGAGTCCTTTAGATACAACTGCATTTCAAGATCACAATCCGAGCACAAGGCGTTCAAGGAAGACCGCGAGGAGGTCGTTGACGAACCCCGTTCTGGGTGTCCAACAACGGCTAGAGCCGACAAAGACGTGATGCGCGTGCACCAAGTTTTGCGTTCTAACCATCGATTGAGTATCCAGCAAATCGGTGACACCCGCATGAGCAAGTCTCGCATCAAATTCACGCTCATTGTCTGCTTTGACGTCCGAGGAATCGTGAATTCTGAGTTTGTACCGCAAGGACAAATCGCCAACGCACCCTTTTACTTGGAGGTGCTCAGGGGAGTGAAACGACGGGTCGCGCGCCTGAAGGCTGACATCCCGGTCAAATTCCACCATGACAATGCCCCCAGCCACACGCCACACGGCCTTCATCTTTACCAACTTTCTAGCCCGGAACAGCACCCCACTGTCCCGCCCTCCCAGTCCCGATTTAGCTCTCTGTGGCTTTTTGGTTTCCTCGACTGAAGAGAAAGCTGAGAGGAAAGCATTGGGAGACCGTGGAAAACATCCAAACGCATGTTACAACGTTCTTAAAAGACCTTGTAAATCATGACAAACCTATTGTCAAATTAGCGTGCTATGGTATTAGGGGCTCTACCTTGACGGGTTTCAAACCCTACCTAATCGACAGGACAGAAGCAATACTAAACCGAAGTAATTAAATTAAACATGTACTAATTACATCGCAGAGTAACATTTTGAGGCCCTGCTTTCCTTAATTTATTACAATAATATTTATTTATCACAATCGACGCTGTTGTGACCAAGATATATTATTTATAGCACAAAACTCGAATCTTGGTTAAATCAAAAGGAATTACTTCATAGAGATATGACTGAGGTAATTTTATTTAGGACTAAAGATCAGATATATCTAACTACCTTAGAAATTAGGAATAACAAATATCATTCGGAACATTCGGTTCGACTACGAGATCTGATAGTCAACGATCAATTGAAATGGAAAGATCAAGTTGATGATCGAATTAAGCACTGTTTAATAGTTTACGGTATGTAAATAATGGAATTCTAACATACACCTGCAGAAGCTCCCTTCAAAAGAAATTGTTGAAGCACCAACATCCACGTGTATAAAGATCGAACTACAGCTATCGTAGACATCACCTTATACTACATTTGAGAAACAAGTATACGTACACTCTTATATATTTATATATAATTTTGAACCTTAATGAGTTTAAATATATAGTTTTTTGCGTTCCTATTAAAGGTTGACTATTTGACGTGTTACGATTATGTACATAATGTAATTATTATTATTATTATTATTATGTCTGTAACAATTTATTTAAGTAATTAACAAATATATCTTTTTAATGTTTAGTGTGCGCACGCATATCGTTCATCTCTCTAGCGCCCAAGCTTTGCCACTAATAAAGGAAGCAAGAAGGACAAATCCTAACTTGACAGTTGAAACTTGTTATCATTATTTAACGATTAATTCAGAAGACATTCCACAAGGAGCTACTCAATTCAAATGTTGTCCACCTATACGAAACTCTAAAAACAGAGTAGCATTTATGATAAGTCTTATATTTACCAAATTGATTATTATTTTTTTAGGAAACCTTATGGACTGGATTAGAAGATAATGTAATAGACATGATTGTTTCAGACCATTCTCCGTGTACTGCTGATTTGAAACTACTAAGCAATGGCGATTTCATAAAAGCATGGGGTGGAATATCATCGCTTCAATTTGGTATGTAATAATATACTTGGGTGATATTTAGAATTAATCACGAAATATGACATATGTACAGTCCACAAATTAAGTTTTGTGTCCCCCTATCGAGCACAGATTATCAATAATACCTTCCGCAAGTCAGAAAGCCAGCTTCGGATGTTTTCAGTAAAACAGGTAGACGGTTTCCACAAAAATATACATATCTACCCGAGATGGGTGTAGACCCCGTTTGAAGTGTTTGTTTATGATTCTGTCACATATTTAAATTCTTATTTCTCTTAGCAAGGGAAACGTTATACTTTCTGATCTGATCTCATGCGTAAATAAGTATTCGTAAATGCGATATATTTAATAATCGTAGGATGCATATGTCAATGTATATGTATGTATTATTGGTTAAAAGCATTACCAAAGATTTTATAGAGATGATAATTATTGTTCTTCTTCTTCTTCTTAATCATATTCCTCTATCTACCTTTCGGTGTAAGGCTTGGATGGTGTCAAGTTTCCTATTTTCCATATAGTTCTCTCCACCGTTTTCTGTCTCCGGTCTGATCCTTTATTCCCTCCCACTCAATTCCCCTCTCTGCCGCTGCTCCTGACATCGTCATTCCATCTTCTTCTTGGCCTTCCTCTTTTGTTTTTTCCTATCACTCGTGTCTCATACACTCTCTTTGTCAGTCTATCATCACTCATACGACACACATGGCCGAACCATCTCAGCTGACTCTCCTCCACTATTCTCCATATGGGTTTTATTCCTAGGTTTTGCCAGTAATTTTCGTTTCTTATCTTGTCTTTCTTGGTCTTGTTTTCTATTCGTCTTAGGAATCTCATATCCATGGCGTTCACCCGCGATTTTACCCTTTCTGATCTTGTCCAGGACTCACTACTATATGTTATTGTTGGTCTTATCACTTTTTCACAATTTCCGTTTTAATCCGTTTTGGCACTTCCTTTTTCCCCAGAAACGTTGTTCTCATCATATAAAACATTCTTGCCGCTTTTTTCATTCTTTCATTAATTTCTTGTTCCATTTTTCCGTCCCATTGAATTATTGTTCCTAAATATTTGTAGTTATTCACCTGTTCTATTGTCCTCCCTTCGATTTTGATGTTATGTCTTTTCCTTTCTCCTGCTATTATCATTGATTTGGTCTTTTCGATGTTTATTTTCATGTTTATATTCTTTATTTCCTTATTTAGGATTTCAAGGTTCCTTTGTAGCGCTTCTTCTGATTCAGCCAGAATTGCCATATCATCCGCAAACATCAGTTCACACAAGTTAGTCTCCTTCATTTTCCAGTGACCAATTTTTAGTGGTTTCATTTGTTTTTTAGCACTTTTTATGGCCTCATCTAGTACCATAGAAAACAGCAGTGGACTAAGCACACAACCCTGCTTTACCCCAATCTTTGTTGTAAACTCTTTAGATTCTTCGTTGTTGGTTCGTACTATATTTGTGTTATTCCTATACATCGCTTTTATTAACTCTATTGTTCGTTTGTCTATATTTCTCTTTTCTAGGACATTCCATATGTCTTCCCTTCTTATCCGGTCGAAAGCTTTTTCTAAGTCTATAAAACATATATGTATTTGTTTTTTCTTGTTAATTATCTTTTCACTTGCTTGTCTTATCACAAATATTAAATCTTGTGTACTTCTTTCTTTTCTAAATCCACATTGAGTGTCTTCTATGCTCTCCTCAGTTATTTTTCTTATTCTTTTTTCTATAATACTCGCTAATATTCTACCTGGGACGCTTGTTAGTGTAATTCCCCTGTAGTTATTGCAATCCCTCTTGTCCCCCTTCTTATAAATGGGCAATATTATTCCTGAGTTCCACTCCTTCGGTATTTTACCTTCTTGTATAATCGTATTCATTAGCTTGGTTATTTGTCTTATCCCTTTTTCTCCCATATATTTGATCATTTCAGGTGTTATGTTGTCTCTTCCTGGAGCCTTTCCTATTTTCAGCTTCCTTACGAACTCCATTATTTCTTCTTCTTGAATTGGCTCTATATTTTGTATTTCCTCTGTCTCCTCTTCTTTTTCCCTTGTCACGACATTAGTTTCTGTCAGCTCTTGGAAGTGTTGCCGCCATCTTTCCATTATTTGGTCTTCCTCTGTAATTATACGACCATACTTATCTTTTATGTTTACCATGTTATATTCTTTTTTCTGTCTTAATTGTTTGAGCGTTCCATAGAATAATTTTTTATTTTCTCTATAATTATTAGTCATTTTCTCTCCAAATTTTATCCAAGACCTCTCTTTCGCTTTCTTAATTTCATTTTTGACCTTTCTGCGTTTCTCCTTATATTCTTCCAAATCGTCCAGGTTTCTTGTTTCAAGATATCTTTTCCAACTGGCTTTCTTCTCTTTTACAATATGTTTTATTTCAGTGGTCCACCACTCTGTCCTTTTTCCGGTCTTGTTTGATATTTTTAACTCCACAGCTCTCCTTTGCTGCTTCCAATAAGCTGTTTTTGAAATGATTCCACTTTCCTTCAATTCCGCTTCCTTCCGGGTCATCAAATCTTTTAGCTAATATTTGTTGGTGTTTTTCCTAATATTTTCTTTCTTTCAATTTGTAACTTTTAATTTTTTCTTGTATCCTCGTTCTTCTTCTGTCCTCTCTTTTCTCTTTCCCTGTCATATCCATTTTTACCAAGTAGTGGTCACTTCCTATTTCTGCACTGCGTGTTACTTTAATATCTTGTATCATTTCCTCTTTGTGTTTGCTTACTAAGAAATAGTCTATAATTGATCTTTCTCTCCTGCTTTCTTCGACTCGCGTGAACTTGTGAATGTCCTTGTGTCTAAACTTCGAGTTTTCTATGACTAGATTGTTTTCAATACAAATTTCTATTATTCTGCTTCCATTGTTATTTTTTGTTTGTTCTCCCTCTTTTCCCATGATATCATCGATTCCTTCATTCAGATTTCCTACTCTGCCATTGAGATCTCCCAATACTATAATATTTTCTCCCCCTTCGTCTATTGTTTTCTGGAGTCTTTCAAAGAACTCGTCTTTTTCTTTTTACAAACGTCCTCACTTACCCCATATGCCACTATTAGAGTCCAAGTCTCGTCCAATATATTAATTTCTACCTTCAACAATCTCTCATTTATATATTCTTCTTTCATCATGTCTTTCAATCTAGTTGGCGTTATTACCAATCCAACCCCGCCTCTTGCTCTTTCTATCTCTTTAACTCCAGACCAGAACATCCAGTATCCCTTGTGAATTCTCTTCATGCCACTCCCTTTCTTTTTCGTTTCCGTAATTCCCATTATTTCTATCTTATGCTTCTCCATTTCCATCACTAACTCCTCCTCCTTCCCATTCACACTTCTCACATTCCACGTACCCACTCTCAGTGTGCTATACTGCCTTCCTTCTTCTTTTATCTTGTCCTTCTTGCCGTTTTCCTTGAAGCCCTTGTTTTCCCCTCCTCGCGTTTTGTTTAAGTTTTGAGTTGCCTTCTTGGGTCGAGTTACCTCCAGTGCGGATGTATTTTCGCTTTCCCTTTTCCAACGCTGCTCCCCAAGATTCTTCCCTTTTTGGAGCCCTTCCCTTCTACCATCCTCACCCCTCTTCCGCTTTGCACGTCCCTCGATCGTATCCTTCTTCTTTGCCATGGTTGTCGTCGTCAGTCCCTTCTTTCCTAATATTATCAGTTTTTTGAATTTCTGTTCGGGAGCTCTCTCTCGTATCTTTCCAACCTCGCTCTTTCCCTGTCCCATTTATAATCTCTTCCATCAATTATGATCTTTTGATAACCTAGCTTAACTCTTTTTCCTTCTTTACGTTCTTTCTCTCCTATCTGCTTCAGTTTCTTCTGTATATCTATTTCTTCTAGGGTCATTTCGTTATTTATGTAAACTCTTTCTTTTAACTTCCTTAACTTATTCTTATTCAGCATCACTACCTCTTTATCTCTTGCCTTCTCTAGAACCACTTTAAACACTGACTCTCCCATTTTTATCACCTCCCTTATCTCTATTCCCACATCCATGTTACTCTTCATAAAATTCTCCATTCCTATTTTCAAATTGTATTTGTCTTCCGTTGATATTTTCATTCCCGATACTACAACGTTGTTCCTTATGCTCATTTTTTCCATTCTATTCATTCTCCTCTCCATGGATTTCATTTGTCTCTTAATTTCCTCTTTTTCCTCCTTTAATATTTCATTTTCCCTTCTTATCTCCTTCAGTTCTTCTTGGTATTCTTTCTGGTTCTGTTTCATCTCCTTTACATCTCTCATTATTTCTCTCATCATAGCGACTAGATTGCCTTCCTCTTCTTTCCCTTTCTGCGGTGTTCTTATTAGTTTTTTACTACCCTTGAATATTTCACTTGAGTCTTCTCTTCCTCTTCCCCTCTTTCTACCGGAATCCTCAGACGTATTGTCATCACTCTCCATATTCTCCCGTCAATGCACCAACTTTTCGTCCGATCCCTGTATCTCTTTCCTTAGTACTATTTTGTTCTTTTTTATTATCACTTTTTATTCTGAGTGTATTTGTTCCAGTCTTGTATTTATATCAGAAGCACAGCGTCAGGGACGTTGCTCGAATCGACTTCTCGGAAGCTAAATCCCTCCCTGTGTCACCACTGTTTTATGTATATTCACTGTTTGATGTTTTCTGTATATTCACTGTTTGATGTTTTCTGTATATTCACTGTTTGATGTTTTCTGTAACTGTCAGACGCGCTTATTGTGATAAGGCTCGATTTACGAAATTACTTATCGCCGCACACGCTGGACAATCGCTCTCTTCGCCGATCGAAACTCAACTCCATGATAATTATTATTGTGATAAATATCAAAAAAGAATTATTTACAACAGAACAAAATAATATACAGCGAGCTTTGTATGTTATTAATTCGGTTAAAATTTGTTTCATAAAAGAGTCATAATGTATTAAAAGAAATGGCAAATTTTATGGTTCTTTGCTTAACGTCCACTTGCGCTTATCTATCTTATTTTAATTTTTGTGTAGAACTCATAGCTTATGAGATAAGGTGTTATTTAATCACTTGGCGTGGTACGGGTCCTAGTAGCAGCTTCTAGAAAATAAAAGACCCATTATCAAAATTATGCTCATTATAAAGTTACATACCTACTTGAGTAGGTGGAAACAAAATTTGTAATTGCGACTTTATTTTTAGGAAGGAACAACAAAAACAAAAATAAATAAGTAAAAATTGTTAAAACAACAAAGGAAACATAAACTCATTCAGAAACATTATTTAATATTTAATATAATATCCACGCGCTAAGTTGTCGCAATAAGATTTGCCACGTAACAGCTTCCATACAGCTTTCCATAGAAAACATGTTGCTCCAAATTCCTCATTGAATGAACGTTATGGGTACCCCAAAAGTTTTTCACCATCAATGCCCATAAATTTTCTATTGGGTTTAAGTCCAGCGATCTACTTGGCCAAGGAATTAGTATAACTTCGGGTTTGTCATACCAATTCCTTGCTATTCTAGATTTGTGGATTGGGAAATTTTCTTGCAGTAGATGGATAGGACTGGGAAGGGTATACCGGGAGAAGGCAGAAATACTTCTTCCAAAATATCTCTGTACTCTTCCCATGTGAGCCGTCCCGATATATTAACGCTTTTCCAAGTACTGGTATCAGACATCCATTCCCAGACGCCGCAACTGATTCTCCCACTTCGTCTAGTTGTTTGGATATTCCGGTGTAATTTTTAAGCAAAACATTTCTGATGGTTTGCATTGTGCACTGTAAATGTTGCTGCTCTTTTATTGCGTTAGATGGGTTTTCGGCGCAGTGTTGTTGTATTCTACCGACATCTTCTTCATTGAGGATTGGTTCTCGTCCGGTTCGTGGTCTATTTGCCAGAGGTCTGTACTCAAATATTTAAGTTATTATATCGCGAGGATTTGTACTTGTCTTGACTATAATAACAAAGAAACCTATAATTGAATAATTGAATCGCAAACCACTTTCATATGAAGAGCAATTATTCTTCTTTATATACGAAATAATAGCAATTCCAATAGAGTTACAACCTAAGTATTTTAAGAAATGATCGCCCAGGCCAATATAAATCGGTGTTGGGATAGTGTTATATTTTCCGACGAGAAAGTGTTCTCCACGCCACAAAAGTGCTATGGTCACGGGACGGCACGAGGTACGAGGCCCAGAATAGTCAAAGTACTAGAAGAAGTGGAAGAATCAGTAGTGGCTTCTGGGGATGGATGTCTCAAGCCGGCCCTGGGGAAATTGTTAGGATAACGGGACGGCTAACAGGGGAAGAATACAGACATATTTTGGAAGAAGTATTTATGCCTTCCGCCCGTATAATATTCTCCCGAAGGTCCTATCCATTTTCTACAAGACAATTCCCCAATCCACACATGTAGGATAGTAAGGAATTGGTTTGATAATAACCCAGAAGTTATTCTAATTCCTTGGTCAAGTAGGTCGCCGGACTTAAACCCAATTGAAAATTTATGGGCGTTGATGGTAAAAATCTTTCCGGACATGCATAACGTTCGTTCCATGAGGAATTTGGAACAAAATGTTTTCAATGTATGGGAGCTCCTACGTGGCAAAAACTATTGCGAAGATTTAGTGCGCTCAATGGGTAATCGACTGCGAATGTGCATAGACAGCCGCGGCTATTATACCAAATATTTAATCATGTTACATTATTTTCGTAATTTATAGTTACAAATTGTTTTTTAAATTACTTTATAATCCGTTTCTCTGTTAAATTTTTCTTTTTGTTTTTGTTGCATTATTTATTTACTTATTTTCTTCTAATATTTTATTTGTTAACAATGTGCTTTTGTATGCAATGTAATTTATTGCGAATTTATGCTTTTTATGTTGTGTTAATAATTTTTACTTAATTTTTGTGTGTATTATTTATCTACGTTTTTTAAATATTGTTTTCATTTACAATTTGCTTTGCATACAATGTTATTTATTAAGAATTTACGGCGTTTTTGTTCTTCTAAGAATTTTCCCTTTTCTTTTTGGAAGATTTTATTGTAATTTTGTCATTTTATGTATTTGCTGTTCCTTTATAAAAATAAAATTTGACAATAATTGCAATTTTTTTTTTCATATATTGAAATAGGTGTTTTGTAACATTATAATTTTCCAGAAGCTGCTACTCGGAGCCGTACCACACAAATGGTAATGAAATCTGCACAAACATGAAAATAAAATTGAAATTTCTCTTTGTTACGGCATATATTATCAAGTTGTATGAATATTCTATAATAAAGGCAACGATAACTAAAAACAACTTCAGGTAATCGTATTAATTTGGGTGTAAAACATTCATTACTCTGAAAACAAACTGAAATTTACAAGTGTATTATTAGATAAGCGCAAGTGGACGATAAGCAAAGAACCACAAAATTTGCCATTTCTAATAATGTAATTTTTAAATAGATTATCACTCTTTTTATGAAACAAATTTTAATCGAATTAGTACCATATAAAGCCCGCTGTATATTATTTTGTTCTGTTGTAAATAATTCTTTTTTGATTATTATTCCAAAAATAATTCTCATCCCTATAAAATCTTCGGTAATGCTTTCAACCAATATTTTAATCAATAACATATACATATACATTGACATGTGCATCCGACGATTGTTAAATATACCGCATTTACGAATGCTTATTTACGCATCAGATCAGGTCAGAAAGTATAACGTTACCCTTGCTAAGAGAAATAAGAATTTAAATATGTAACTGGGAATCATAAACAGACACTGGAGTAGATATGTATATTTTTGTGGAAACCGTCTACCTACTTTACCGAAAACATCCGAAGCTGGCTTTCTGATTGGCGGAAGGTAATATTAATAATCTGTGCTCGATAGGGGAAGATATTAATTTCTTGGCTCACTGTACATAGTATCACGAGAGTTCTTTTTAATATTGCCTACAATCGTAGAAAACAAATAATAGCCCAACTGAAAGTGCTTTATTGTTTTTCAAAGTATTCTCCATAAGGATTGATTTACTTTTACATTCGTTCAAACCAAATGTGGCAGAAGTTACTCCAGTCTTCAGTGGGCATACTCAAAATTCCCACTTGGCAAGTATCGACTACTTCTTCCGGCAATTAACCACCCACTTCAATCTACATCCCTTGGAACGGAAAAGAATCGTTCGGACTTCGCTCGACTGTATAAGAGATGGTCTAATTATTCGATAGTTTACTGTACTATAAACTCAAATTGTCTTTCATGGGTGTATACAAGCTCGCATTCCCTTGATGGAAGGTTATTCGTCGTTCTAGGTTAGTTTCTCTCAGTACGGCAATTACTTTTGGAAATTAAACGGTGATGTACTACGCGGTAATAACCATTCTTCAATCTAGTAAAGCAATGGTAGCTTCTTGACTTGCTTTTGAGCCAAACGTTGCGACCATCTTCTATAGTACCCTGTGGAGAAAGATCACTTTTGCTGAATTTTCTAGACTAGATCAAACGCCTTATTTAAGTCCAGAAATATGACCAGACAATCTCCTTCCCCATCCATATCCTTGTATAATCTGTTTAGTGACGCTAAAATTGCATTGGTGGTAGATTTTCCCTTTCTAATGCCATACTAGTTTGCCTTCAGAATATTGCTTTTCGTCAACAAGGATATTAACTTATCTGCTACAAGTTTTTCAATTACTTTAGAAAATGTGCTCAATAATAAGATGGGTCTGTAGTTTTATAAGATGTTTGTTTCCCTTTTTATGTACAGGAAGAATTTTAGCTACTTTTAGGATCTTGGAAGTATGCCTATTGCAAGTGAATTGTTAACAATTTAAGCAAAGGAAAGCAAACGCGTCTATGCAACACTTTATAAGTCTGGAACGAATCTTGTCGTATCCTGGTTTTTATCCTGGATATTGTATTTCTAATATCGAATTCAGTTACTGGAGTAAGCAAGAACATTGTTAGCAGGGGAATTTTAAGTTATACCATCATCATGTTTATTAGATTATTAGCAACACCAGACTAGTTACAATTTCATGATCTATTTCTAATTTTATTTAATTTGCTTTGTTGGGTGTGCCCTTAATAATATTCCCCACAGTTTTTGTTTTTATTTTGCGAATTTAAGATATGTTCACTGTTGTACATTTCTTTTGCCTTAGTAATAACTAATGTTTAAATTGATAAATGCTAGCTAGAATTTTCCAAAGCGACGATTTATTAACTAATTTGTAGGACTCTCACTTCTTTGGACAGAAGGTTTATGTCGAGGATTAACAATATTTGAAGTTAAGAAATATCTGTGTGAAAAGCCAGCCAAGCTTATTGGGTTGCAGAAGAGAAAGGGAAAAATTGCGAAGGATTATGATGCAGATTTTGTCATTTGGGATCCCAATGCTATTGTAATAATCAATGAATCTATGATTCAACACAGAAATAAAGTATGTTTGATATTTTTGCAAAATATTTTGTACTGTTGATATTTATTTATAGGTGACTCCATATACAGGAAGACATTTACAAGGCAAAGTACTAAAAACTGTTGTTAGAGGTGAAATTGTATATGAGGAAAACAAATCATTTTCAAATCCCATTGGAAAAATATTAGTTGACAATCATTTAATACATTAAATATGTTTGTATATGCTGATATCTCTCAAAATTAATTAAAATTCTAACAACGGAAATGTGCTACGATGTAAATTTTATATAATAGTCTGGTCACAGTTTTCCACCGCACATTAATTCATGAAGGTACTTTACACCTTGTACCTAAATAAAAATTTATATTTTGAATAGTCTTCTATATTATCCTTTTATAGAAATACTAAATACTAACTCACTTTTACTGGGAGCGATATTTTAAGTAGCATTGGCTACATCAACAATTAGTGAGCATCTCTGGGTGGTGTTCGGAGCAAAGACACATGGGAGCTAATAATTCACTGATCTTATAGACGCCATCCGATTTTTATTCTGATATATGTTATAAGTTGAACCAGAAAACTAACGGAAGAATGCATACAGAAATTAAAAGCACAAAAATCATTCACAAGCTCATTAAAAATATTTCTAAATAACAAGTTTAAATTAACCATGTGAAAAGTAGGAAGATAGTTAAGTATTTTAAATTATGGTCATTGAAAGAATATACAATCTAGTAAACGATAGAGTTAAATACTAAACGTAACAAATTTAAATGTAAATCGGACTAGAAGTCTGTCCGGTGGTACAATAACAGAGCAAAGATATAATTGATACACTACAAAGCTAAATCTTGCACTTTATAAAATCCTTACTAAACTTAAAGATCATAGTAATCGTAAAACAGCTATAAAAAAAGAAGATATGGTGGAAGTGTGTGCTAAACTATATATATATACTATAGACAAAGTTTCCTATTGTGTCATGCAGAAAGTAAAATAGCTTTAGAAATGTCACAAATTTTAATAAAATCGCCTAGGTTTTAAAAACAAACATTAACATAGACAAGTTCAATAAAGCAGTACTTTAAGAAATATATGTTATCATGTATTATAGTTGACCAGCCTAATTGTGATTTTTATTTTATATTTGATTTTTATGTAATATTAATAACTAGTAACTATACTGTTTATGAATTTTACTTTGTACATATTATACTATTTTTATCTTGAAAATAAAAATTTCAATAAAGTTTTTATGATTCTTTGAATAGCGGTTGACATTGTGTTGATGTGTCTAACTCAGAAGCCCGTAAAATTCGTACCAACTCAGGCCTGTCTTGGTCATGCAAGACATGTGCTCTAATGGGTAATGATCTAAACAGTCTTAAAGCTGCATTAGTAGCTCTTAAAGAGGAAGTCATGGTCCTGAAGGAGTCGATTAACAAAGGTTCTACTCCACCGTGTCCGTTGATTAAGACTGAGAAGATCATACAGGAAATAGCTGAGCGTGACAAGCGTAAATTCAATGTAATCATTTACGGCTGCAAAGAGAATAACTCCAGTAAGACCAATACGGAGCAGATTAATTGTGACATTGTCCTGGTGCGAGAATTTCTTGCTTCCATTCGACTTGATGCCTAGTTCTCCGTGCAACGTTTGGGAAAATTTGATGTCACATGTTCATCGCGTTGTCGGCCCATTAAGGTTCAGTTTAAGTCTGAGGCTTCTGTATCTGGATTGCTAAGGAAGACTGCAAGAATAAGAGCTATAGATAAATGGAGCACAGTAAGTTTCTCTCGTGACCGAACCAACATGCAATGTGAGCTGCATCGTAGTATGAGACAAAATCTTCAGAACCGTGTGAGTGTTGGTGAGACTAACCTGAGGCTGAAGTACATTAGTGGTATACCATCCATCGTGAATTCGGAAAACTGATTACGCCCAATAGTAACCCAATTATGTGTTATGTTTACTATCAGAATGCCCGAAGTCTTCGGGCTAAGTCACATGTATTTTTCCTAACTCATGTGAACTCTTTTATGACATCATAGTCATAACTGAAACCTGGCTTGAAGATAGCTTCAACAATGCTGAATATTTTCCTACATATTATAATGTTATCAGGTCTGATTGTAAATTTGATCTTGTTAATAGATCTACTGGCGGTGGTGTATTGTTCGCTCTGAGAAATAATATAACTTTTGAAATTCTAGACACATCACTGTTGACGAATACTGCCACCTTGATAGATTTTGGTTTGCAAATGCAATATAGAAGCTATCGAATTTTATATGGTGGCTATTTATGTAACTTTAATTGTTCTTGAGGGATCTATGGGTGCCTTGGAAGTTATGCTTTTGAATAAACATGTTTTACTTGTTGGAGACTTTAATCTTCCTGGATATTATGCGCACGTTCATGATAATATATCTACTACTTCAATCCCGTTTTTGCTTGATTTTTGTAATTCAATTAAACTCAGACAGTGGAATAATATTGTGAATGTTGATGGTAGACTGCTGGATCTGGTCTTTGGTAGTTTCAATTCCTCATTGGAAGTTATAAGGGATGAACATCATCATCCTGTCATCCTGCTCTGTGTATCTCCTTTGATATTGTCGGTTCTTTTGAACGTGCTGTGTTTCCGACTAATCACGCAGTTCGATATAATTTTCGTAAAACTGACCTCGATAAACTACTGAGTGATTTGTTTGATGTTGAGTGGGCCGTTTTGGATAACTGCAGTGATGTTAACTCTGCGGTTGATCAATTTTATTATCTCTTTTGGGTCTTCTGTTCCCAAATGTTCTACCTTTAATTCTGATTTTCCTCCGTGGTTTTCTACTGAAATCCGGCACAATCTTAAAGTCAAGGAGAACTACAGAAAGAAATGGAAACTCACACATGACCCGTATTACTACCAAGAATTTAGAAGACTGCGGGAGATATCCAAGCTGCAAATTTTAGAGGGATACAGATCATATCTGTCCAAGGTTGAAGATGCTATCAAGGTGGAGCCAAGGCGTCTGTGGTCGTTTGTTCGGAGTAGAAAGGGTGCGACTCGTATACCTGGCAAGTTATTGGTGGGTGATTTATCAGTGGAGGAGCCTCTTAAGATTGTGAACGCCTTTGCTAACGTTTTCTCGGAAGTTTATACTACTCGTGGTGTACAGGATCTCCCGGTTCATCTGCCGCGTTTACCACCATTCGTTTGCCCGTCAGTGTCCGAAGATGTTTTAATTGAACTTATGGGTGCGTTTCCGAACAAGTGCACTGCTGGTGAGGACTTAATACCTAGCTTCCTGATTAGGGATACACGTTTCGCCTTGGTGACGCCTCTGTGTAAAATAATGAACTTAGCAATTAAGTCAGGTAGGTTTCCTGACAAACGGAAACGTTCTCGAATAATACCTGTTTTTAAAAAGGATGATAAGTCACAAATTAAGAACTATAGACCCATTTCTATATTGAACAATTTTGCCAAGTTATTTGAGCAGTTCCTCTATAATATAATATATGTAAATATAAAATCATTTGTCCCTCCCGCTCAACATGGCTTCATGGCGGGTCGTTCAACAATTACAAATCTGGCCTGCTTTACGCAGTACACTAGTGAGGTATTGGATAGTCAGGGACAGGTAGATACGATCTACACCGACTTTTCCCATGCTTTTGACACTCTTGATCATGGATTATTGTTGCATAAGCTAGATTTCTTTGGTTTTCCGCCGAACCTTTGCACACTAATGAAATCTTATTTATTGAATAGATCTAATTATGTGTTTTATAATGGCTTCGTGTCGTCTGAATTTATGTACTCGAGTGGCGTACCACAAGAATCCAATCTGGGTCCGCTACTCTTCATATTATTTATTAATGTTTTGTTGGTGACATTGCCCTGTCATGTTCTTGCTTACGCTGATGATGTTCAATTGTTTTCTACAGTCGCTAATGATGGTGATATGGAATGTCTTCAGCGACTTGGACATCTTAGTTGGTTGGTCTGAAGCAAATAATTTGGTCCTTAATGTTGGTAAGTGTTACTTCCTGTCCTTCACACGTAAAACTAATCCTTATTATTCTCATTACCATATTAAGAATGTTGAACTTCCTAAAGTTAAAAGTATGAGGATCTTGGTGTCCTCTTTGATCCGACACTCTCTTTTAATTTACATATTGAAGATGTTTGTGCATCTGCTTCGCGCGTTTTAAGGTTTATTATGAGATCATCAAGGTTTTTCGTGATACTGCGCTTCTCAAAACACTATATTTCACGTTCGTGAGATGGAAGTTGGAATTTGCCTCTATTATTTGGTTTCCTTTTATGTTTCCCACAAGCTGCCGCTGGAACGTGTTCAGCGTCGATTCTTAAAATTTTTATCTCTGAAATTAGACGGGGTATATCCACCATGGCATACCTCATACATTGAACTTCTAAATGTGCATCAATTACGTTCTCTGGAATACCGTCGCGACTTTCAGAGCGCCAAATTCTTACATAAATTACTTAGCAATAGAATTGACTGCATGGAGCTGCTATCCCGTATTTTCTTTAACGTGCCCCGCTTAACATCTCGCTACACTTCCACTTTTAATTTACCAACGCCCAGAACTTATCTTCTATTGAGATCTCCTGTGTACAACATGACGAACAATGCAGAAAGGGTCCATAGTGACATTTTTATTGGTAAATTGCTTTATTAATATTTGTGTTTAATTTTGTTATTTAATCCTTTTTCTGTCTAATAACTGAGTTTACTGTTTAGTTTTCATTTTTGCATATGTATTAATTTATATTTGTCTTTTTTCTTTTTCTTTTTTGTATATCTTAATTATGTATATTTTTAAACTTCATTATTAATTTATGTATTTACTATGTTTTTTTTTTTATTTTTATCCTGTAATTGGGGTTACCTGTTGGGCAATAAACGTTTATTATTATTATTGGAGAGGATGTGTAACCAACTTTTATATATATATAAATTATAAAAACTAAATTAATGTGTAAACATACATGCAAATTAAGTAAAACCTTATATCAAAAAATCTTTGTCGAAACCTTAACAATTCTGTTCAAGGACAAGGGAAAACCCAAATTTAAAAACCTAGCCAAAGGTTTCCTTCTTAAGAAATGCAAATGTCATTTTAACAAATTGCTATATACATTACTTAAATTTTGAATATCGGTCCTGAAATTAATAGTTTTAGTGTCTTTCTGTATATTTATCATTTCATATATTAGTCTTTTTATAATTATTCTCTGTTTTTAATATAATTGTGTTTTCAAAATCAAAGTAATGCCCAAGATCTTTGTAATGCTTTGTTACAGCGGTCATTGCACCAAAATCATTATTTAAAGAATACTTATGGCTATACAACCTTTTCTTTAAATATTGTTTCGTCTGACCGATGTAACAACCATCACAGTCTTTACAGTTTATTTTATAAACTACATTACTCTGATTTTGTTATTATTATAATTATTTTAGCTTTAGTATTAGTAAAAGAGATCTGTTACTATAATTTGGAATGAAAGTAATGTTTATGTTGTTTTTATTAAATTCTTTTTTATTTTTCGCTTAAACCTTTTTTATAAGGAATAGCGTTATAACATTTATTGTTATTATTTTTAATTCCTCTATTGTATAATTTGTTAATTCTATTTTTTATTATTTTTCATAAAAACTATTTGGATAATTATTTTTATCTAAGATTTCTTTAACTTTGTTTAGATTCTTTTCGCTAAATTCGGGATTAGCTAATCTAACCGCTTGATCAACTAAACCGGTAACTACATTAATTTTATGTAATTTGATGTTTCTGAAAAATAATATAAATGTCTCCTGTATTGGTAGACTTTGTTTGCCAATTTGTTTTCACAATGCCGTTATTATGCATGACTGTCACGTTCAGGAAACTCAATGAGTTATTAGATTCCCTCTCATATGTAAATTTTAATCTATTATGATAACTATTAAATGAATCTAATATCTCATCAATACTATCCTTTCTTACGGAACAAAAACAGTCATCCACATAACGTCTGTAAAAACTTACACTAGAATTTAGTTTACCATTACCAGGTTTGCGATAACTGCTGACAATGGAGAACCCATTGCAGTACCGAAAATTTGTTTATAAATTTTATTTTGATATTTAAAATAAGTAGCATTTAAACAAAGTTTCGAAGCTGCAATGAATTCCTCCTTTGGAAGATCTGTAAAATCTTTTATGGAATTCCATTTTTTATCTAAAATTTTTAGTGCTAAATCCACAGGAATATTAGTAAATAAAGAAACAACATCTAAACTGATTAATTCGTAATTATTAGGAATTGTTTGATTTCTAACCGAATCTACAAATTCCCATGAATTTTTCACATTATATGTAGTTTTACCTACAATATTGCTTAAAATTTTAGATAAAAATTTGGAAAGATTGTAAGTGGGGGAATTAATGCAATTTACGATTGGACGTAATGGTAATGGAGGACCTAGAGCAAACTTGTTTGGCAAAACTAAATTCTAGTGTAAGTTTTTACAGACGTTATGTGGATGACTGTTTTTGTTCCGTAAGAAAGGATAGTATTGATGAGATATTAGATTCATTTAATAGTTATCATAATAGATTAAAATTTACATATGAGAGGGAATCTAATAACTCATTGAATTTCCTGAACGTGACAGTCATGCATAATAACGGCATTGTAAAAACAAATTGGCATATAAAGTCTACCAATACAGGAAGACATTTAAATTATTTTTCAGAAACATCAAAATTACATAAGATTAATGTAGTTACCGGTTTAGTTGATCAAGCGGTTAGATTACCTAATCCTGAATTTAGGGAAAAGAATTTAAACAAAGTTAAAGAAATCTTAGATAAAAATAATTATCCAAATAGTTTTTATGAAATAATAATAAAAAATAGAATTAACAAATTATACAATAGAGGAATTAAAAATAATAACAATAAATGTTATAACGCTATTCCTTATAAAAAAGGTTTAAGCGAAAAAATAAAAAAGAATTTAATAAAAACAACATAAACATTACTTTCATTCCAAATTATAGTAACAGATCTTTTACTAATACTAAATCTAAAATAATTAAACAAAATCAGAGTAATGTAGTTTATAAAATAAACTGTAAAGACTGTGATGGTTGTTACATCGGTCAGACGAAACATTATTTAAAGAAAAGGTTGTATAGCCATAAGTATTCTTTAAATAATGATTTTGGTGCAATGACCGCTGTAACAAAGCATTACAAAGATCTTGGGCATTACTTTGATTTTGAAAACACAATTATATTAAAAACAGAGAATAATTATAAAAAAGACTAATATATGAAATGATAAATATACAGAAAGACACTAAAACTATTAATTTCAGAACCGATATTCAAAATTTAAGTAATGTATATAGCAATTTGTTAAAATGACATTTGCATTTCTTAAGAAGGAAACCTTTGGCTAGGTTTTTAAATTTGGGTTTTCCCTAGTCCTTGAACAGAATTGTTAAGGTTTCGACAAAGATTTTTGATATAAGGTTTTACTTAATTTGCATGTATGTTTACACATTAATTAAGTTTTTATAATTTATATATACATATATAAAAGTTGGTTACAGATCCTCTATATCAAGAAATCCTAGTCATTAGTTATTTTGTTGATAGTTCCCAAATAAAAAACAAATGTTTGTTTATATATTTATCTAGTTATATTTTCACTGAAGAAGGTATTCCGGAAACGTTTGTAAACGTTCTGAAAATATAACTATCGTTCAAACCAGCCTTGTTTTATTGACCTATTAGTGGTAGAGATCTATCATATAAGATATGTATACATTATCTATATTTTCATTGTCTTCAACTATATATTAACTTTCCAAATTTTGCTTTAAAGGCAAATTATAATCGACCAACCCGCATAGATGGAACATAAAAATAAAATGGTAAATTTAACAGATTATTACGTTGAAACAGTTGTAGAGTAAGGTTGGATAATAGAAGTAAAATTTTTATAGTTCTGTCACAGACCTCCCAATAATATGAACTGTAATTTATCAATTTTTTATATTAGTTTCTCTAATATGCTTGACCATCTTTATAATATTAGTATACCTATTATTCTCCTAGTAGATTTACCATTCGTCCTCATCGTGATCATGATGAATATTTTATTCTTAGTAGTATTCTGAGGACTTACAATTTGCAGAACATGGTTCATTCATCTGCACGTAATAATTAAATTTTAGATAATTTTATATGAATCCAATTAACACTAACTCAAATATTTTGCTAGAAGACGTGTTTCTTTTAATTCCAATAGCTGCAATAACATTGGTACTACCTACTAGAAGAAGGTAGTAGCAGTAGAGAAGTTCTATTATGATTTACTACATGAAAACTTGTGTGAAGTAAATAATACTACACGCATAGATGACTGTTTTGACAACTTTTACAGAATTTTTACGCATTCTTCAATGTTCACTTCCCAACCTATAGTAGATTTATATATTGCATTGATTGAAAACGGAGTTGGCACATGTAAACGTTGCAAGATGGGATATTTTATAAAGAAGAGTTCATACCATTAATGCGCCATTTTTGTGCTTGCGTCACGCTACCATTTTTGTTCATGCAGGTCAGGACACGCGTTGAAAAGGTATAAAATGCATTTGTTCTCATAAATTTATTGGAGACATAACCCCAAAGAATAGTTCTAGTGCTTCCTGAACAAAATAATAACAACGTACATAATGTTACGTTTTCTTAACTACAAAATGTTCTCGGGGTTTATAAAAACAACACGGACGATATATTCTTTTACTTGCTATCTGACAAATTAAAAAATCAATAATAATCACTACTTAACAACTAATTATTTCAAGTGCATATACATAGGCGACTATTCCACTCTATTCCACTGTGCGTAACACTGCCCCCTCCTTAGATCTGTTCCGTTCCCGAACAGGAACTATCGTCGATCCACAGCCTAATTTTGATATCCTAATCTTATTTATCTCCAGCTCCAGTAACTGCTCTCTCAAAGTTATAAGACTGTTCCACATCGTGCGATAGATCAGTTGGCCAGTTGAGGCCTCTTTGCTCACCAAATAGAACAAAGGCCAGTTCCTTCCCGACAAATACAGTGCTTTACCGACCTTAGGATTTTGACTTTAGAGCTCTCCGATACCTCCAAACTTCCTTTTACATATAGTAGCTATTACCTTCTTCATTCCCAGGTCCTGAGCAACGCAACGTGCTAACGCGTACCCTTCGGGAGCCAAAAACAGGCCTCTTGAATCTCTGTTGTTACACCGTGACGTGCTTCATGTTTTGTCCCGTACTTACGCATGAACCCTTCATTAGTCAGTTCTTCTTCGGGGAGTTTACAAGCTCGGACAACCTGTTTGTCCTGTTCGTGGTTGTCCCCGCGAAAAGGAGCCAGGCGATTAAAATTCACTGTCCTCGCCTTACCATTGGGTTTCTTTCTGATACGGTAGATAACGTCATTAATTTTCTTCAATACTTCGTAAGGCCCATCCCACGATCGTTGCAGTTTAGGCGAGAAACCTCGACGTTGCGGAGGATTGAACAGCCAGACTAGGTCCCTAGACTGATATCCACCTTCACTAGCTCTAACATCATAGTGTTCCTTCATTCGGTCGCTCGCTTCATGGATACTTGCTCTAACCCGGTCGTGAATTTCATTAATTCGTCTCCACAAATTTGAAATGTAGTCTTCTCCAACTACTTCCTCATTAGGCTTGAAACTGAATTTGAGATCACATGGTAGGCGCAATTCTCGTTCAAAGAGCACATTAGATGGACTATGGCCGGTGGTTTCGTGGACCGATGCTCTATACGCCAGCAGAAACAGATGTAGTTGCTGGTCCCAATCTCGCTGATGGTCTGCGACAACTTTTGATAAATATTTGAGAACAGACCTGTTCATGCGCTCCACCATGCTATCCGACTGCGGATGCAGTGCAGTTGTTCTGGTTTTGCAAATACCTAATATTCTACCCATCTCCTGGAAGACTGTTGATTCGAAGTTACGGCCCTGGTCGGAGTGAAGTTCAAGTGGTACACCAAATCGACTGAAATGTCTGTGGATTTGCTGTCAAAACTTCAGTTTCTTGTCCCACGCTTATCAACAAGAAAATATATTACCTTTTATATCCCTTTTGCACGTCTGAATTCCTCACTGAATTCTCCGATCGTTGCAATGTCACGGAGCTTCAATTTGATATCGTCACATTGCGATATAAACTACACGTCACTCAGTGATGTCCTTGAAATTGCAAAAGATCTACTTAGTTAGTGGGATTGGTGTTTATTTATTTATTTGTTTTTTGTCTTTTTTAAATTATTTCCCATTAATACTTATGACTGTGTTACAGAATAATGTTTTCTTTTCTTTTCTAGTTTTGTAAATTCTATGTACTTCATATATGCATATATGTATGTTGCACTGTATTGAGAAATATTTTAAGTATTCCATGATATTTTGTTCTTCATATGGATGTTTAATTCTGTTGGACAATAAAGAAAGTTTATTATTATTATTATTATTATTATTAACCAGCGTTTCAGCGACCGTTACCGCTTCCTGGTTCGGCAATTCATAGGCTTCCATCCATTTACTGAAGTAATCTATCGCGACCAGAATGTATTTATTTCCGTCTTCGGTCGTAGAAAATAGTCCGAAAATATTAACTGCGATCCTCTCAAGGGGGCTGCCGACGTTGTATTGCCTCATAGGGGCCTTTTTTCTGCGATAAGGTCCATTTGCAGCAGCACAAATTATACATTTCTTGTACCAATCCTTAACGTCGTTTTTACAATTCACCCAATAGAATCGTTCTCTGACCTCTTCCAGTGTTTTACAAACTCCTAGATGTCCTCCCGATGTTCCGTCATGAAGAAGTTTCAAAACTTCGGGAATTCTTACTCTTGGCACCACGATCTCAAGTTTCCTATTCGTTCCAGCTTCGTTTTCTATCACTCGTTTCAAAAGATCACCAATCAGTCCCATTGTGCCCAGTAACACTTTAGCTTTCGCCTATATGTAGCTACAGTTTCCCAATTAGGCCGGGCTTCCTGTCTCTTCCATTCCACGACGTACTTCAAATTTTTTAAGTGGTCATCAAAAGATCTCCCCGAGACAATTATGTATATCAAGGTATACCAAGCAAGTTTCCCAAGATAGTCCTCTCAGAACGTTTTCCATAAGCCTTTCAAACGTAGCGGGAGCGTTACACAACCCAAATGGCATCACATTAAACTGCCATAGCCCCGTCCCTATTGTAAATGCCGTCTTTGTTTTTATCCTTTGCCTCTACCCCGACTTGCCAATAACCACTCTTTAGATCAAAAGTCGAAATCACTTTACACCCACCTAGGTGTCATCGATTCGGGGCAAGGAATAGTTGTCTTTCTTGGTCATGTTATTCAGTTGACGATAGTCTACACAGAACCTAGTTGAACCATCCTTCTTTTTCACCAGCACAACTGGGGAAACCCATGAACTATTCAACGGTTCAATCATGCCCTTCGACAGTGGCAGCCTTCTGGGAGCTTGGTGGATCGGCTGGGCATTTCCAGTGTCTGTGCGATGTCATACAACATTAGTTCTGGCCCCCGTGTTCCGGCTTTCTACTTGGAAGAGATCTTGATAACGTGCGAGCAGTTGTTTTACGTTACGACATTGCTCTGTTGTCAGATCTCTGCTAAACATATCTATAAAGTTATCTAACCAGTGCGGAAGCGGATCAGGAGTTGTTGTTACATTAACCCTTTGGTGAACAATGGATGAAACACTTGCACAATTTCCCAAAGGTACGCCCTTCTTCAGCTTTACTGGATAGCTATTAACGTTCATCAATCGAACGGGCAGCTTCTCTCGCGTTTGGATCACCGACTTGGCAATCAGTATTCCATAACCTTGTTCGGCAATCACCCCTGGTTCCAGCATAGAAACCTGCCCGTCGCGTCGGGAAAACGTGTGCCTTTACGTTTGCTTTCACAATGGTCTCGCTGCGACTGGCCACGATTACATCTTTTGCTAGTATTACGCATGCTGACATATCCTTACCACGGTAGAGAATGACTTCTTCCTGGCCAACTTCCAGTACTCCTGCTTGCAAGTTCACTTTAAAAACAAAATTCTGCCATTATGTCCATTCCCAGAATTACATCTTGCTCTATTTCTGCGAGTATAACATGATACCGAAATGCGGTATCACCAATACGGAAGTGAGCCATCGCCTTCCCCAATACGTTGACTGACTGCCCAGTTGCCGTTCGTAACGTCCACCTTGTAGGGTGTATCTGGTTCTTCATATCCACTACTTCCGGTCTGAGAATTGTCATTGATGCGCCAGTATCCAACAGTATATCTCTAGGTTTACCATTTACATTTCCATATGCAACCAGACTACTAGGCCGACATCGTATTGAAGCAACAATCACTGATGTTTCTAGGGCATCAGTCACATGGGTCGACCATCGCCCCTTCACGTGGACCCATTTTAGTTTTCCATCGGCTTTGGTTTCTGTGGCTGAGGACAGTGACTACGTAAGTATCCCGTCCTTCTACAATTCCAGCATCGTCCCTCTGATCGCCTCATCTTCATGGATTCCATCATTTTCTTTATTTTCCTTATTTCTTCTAATGACTCTTCCTTCTCGTGATTTTCTAAGGCACGGACGTGAGCAATTCCTTTGACAGATTCCTTCACAGCTTCAAAATCCTAGGCTTGAGCCAACGCCTAATTCAAAGTCTGCGACCGAGCAAGCTTTATTGCTTGTTGCGTTTCGCGATTAAGAAGACCATCCAAGAACTTGTCCACTGCTAGACTCTCACATACCACATCCGAAATCATTGGGTACGCACTCTTAACCAACCGAACGACGTCAGCTTCATATTCTTGTAAAGTCTTGTTGGACATCTGGCAACGATTCTTTAACTGCGAACTTCTCAACCATCTGGAGATGCGTTTCGGTAATAAACATCTGCAGCGATATAGCTGTGTGTCGCTCCGACGAAGGAATAGCCTGAAGTACTTTCAGAGCATCACCGCGCAGAGATACTGATAACATGGCTGCTTTAGTACTCTCTGTTCAACCATACACCGCAGCCGTCGCCTCCAGTAATGTTAAATAGTCGTCCTAAGGCATTTTCCCGTCGAAGGTAGGCAGGTCACTTTTGAAGACGTTGTAGATTGCAGGTCCTCTTCTTTTTCGTCGGAATATGGGTTTCGGTATGACCAACGCTCAAATTTCTTTCAGAAGTAATAACAGTTTCTTCAAGCTGTTCTTCGATTTCAAAAGTATTGGCAATTTCTTCGAGTTGTTCTTTGGTTTCAATATTTGCGATTTGTTCGCTAGGCAAAAAGGACGATGCTAATGCCTCTTTTGCTTTAATGCCAAACATGGCTTCATAAGGACTTTGGCGTATTCCTTCGTGGTAAGTAGTGTTCTTGGCAAATTGAACAAAGGGTAAACCATCGGACTATTTATTTGTATCGTTATCGGTCATCCATGCAGTATGCATGGCAGCATATTCTGTATGTCCTGATTGGCCCTTTCAACTGAGTCTTGCGTTTGACTGTGACGAGGCTTTCCATGAACTATCTTAACATTTTTCCACATAGCGCATATTTCTGATATGGACTTGATTACTGAATTCTCTACCATTATCTGATTGCAATATTGCTGATGCACCAAATTTTAAAAATATTGAAAGAACGTGATACGCTACTTCATCAGCGCTTTTAGTTTTCAAAGGTCGTAGCTGGACAAACTTAGTTAAATGATCCTGATACGCCATTATGAACTTATATTCGTCATCTCCGTTTTACTGCAGATCTATCAGATCAACTTGACATCTTGAGTTTAACTCAGAACTGACCATTGGCTACACAACAGTACCTTTCTTAGGTGCACTGTGTTTCATTTGACACTGTTTGCATAAATTTAAATACAACATTACAACTTCATATGTAACATTTTTGTATTTCACTTGCAATCTTTAGGCATACGTGTCGCATATTCTGGTGTGAGTTTCATACAGTATACTGAACAGTTCTTCATTGGTAACATAATACTGTATATTCATTTTCCCCTGGTTTTAATGGTATCATTAACTTCTCTTCATCATTAATTTTTAAAACGTCAAAACGTTTTAGTCGCCTGTAATCCAAAGGTGTGCTGCACATAGTTTTAGCAAAAACCACTTCAAAAAGTACCTTAGAGTACTTTTCTTGAGAAAGATAAAAACAATTGTCTTCTTGTTTACCCGCAATTAATGCATTTAACTTTTCAAGGAAAAGATCACGATCTACTGCAGTATCCATTCAGTATAAATTACGGTATCGAATAAGAAATTAAGAAAACGTTGCTCGCATCATCGAAACTTGCATAAGACTAACAAAACTGACTAAGTCATTGCAGAACAAAGGATTTGGCGGAAAAGTACCAATCGCCTCTTTGTCGGCTCCTCTCTTTTGAACCTAGGATTTGGCGGGAGAGAGCCAGTCGCCTCTTTGTCAGCTTTTCTGTGTTGGACCTCCACCAGAGCATATTTGTGATTGTCGACATACACCAGTGAGGGTCCGAAGGTACAAGAATTTAATGAAATATTTCGAACATACACCAAACGATTATACGAATGTTGACATTCACCGGTGAGAGTCGACATTCTCCAATTTCGGTCTTTCACGGTAACATATACACATAGGCGACTATTCCACTATATTCCACTGCGCGTCACAATAATTACTACTTCTATACATATACAATATATAATGTATTTGTTTTTGCATAATTTATTTGGTTTAAGATGAATTATTTTCATGTCATTATTTAACAAATACAGCTTATATTACGAAGCAAATTGCATCTTTCATTGATCTGCATATTATTCTAGTTATTTAAACGATAGTACCCTGGTTCCTTTAATTATATGAAGGTCTTATTAGATTAATATTCTTTAATTTCATTTGATTAGCATAATGGACTAATTTAATCCATAGTTTTCTAGTTTCTTCTCTTTCGGGAACTCGAAATATTTACATGTATCCCGAACACTGTAGTAGTTACACCCTGGAGACCAACACACACCATTTTGCAAATATTTTGTAATGTAGAACATTTATTATAATACCTTCAAATTTGTCCGAAATCATAAGAGATAGGTATAGAGAAACCTAATACAGTTTGGGTAGGAATTGAAAAAACTAACAAAGTTGTACACTATTGAAGTCCAGACAAATAAAGCCGATCTATCAACCTGCACATTATTGTAAAATTACATATCTGAAAATAAGTATCCCAAGATATACCGAATCAAGGCTAAAAACATGATTTGAAAATTTCAATTACTTTGTCTGTTATTGCTTTCACAAACATATACCATCTTGTAAAAAGGAATTAAAAAAATATTAGTTTGGGAGCTACAGTCCGACGCGCTAGTCGTGGGTCCGCTGTATAATATCAATATAACTAATGTAATACTACAGCTTATGTATGTACATACATACATACTGGGTGATCAACTGAAAGTGTCTAAGGTTGGCTATACAAAATTTATTTTAGCATCACTGTGCAGTTGGCTGACCTGAATTTCTGGTTGTATTGGTTATTTTAATGTTTACACGTGGATCAAACAGAAAAATTATCTCAGATTTATAAATTAACGATATGTTAATTTACACCAATTTACCCCATCTGTGGTAATAAAACTAAAAGTAATTACATTATTTATTAAAATTACAGTACAATGTACTCAATGCAGTTTAGTAATAATAATAAAAATTTATATTTCATATTTTCAAATACATTTTCAGCTTTTCATGTGGTATATTATTTATTTCTTCAGAAATCACCGCTTGCAATTCATCCAAATTATGAAGTCTGTTGCGGAATACTTTTTTAAATTCCCCGAAAAGGAAAAAATCTAGGAGCGCCAAATCGGGTGAATTTGTTGGCCATCAATTTACACTAATTAACCTGTCATCGTAACATTGTTGATAATAATTGATTGTATTCCGTGGCGTATGTGGCGGAGCACCGTCCTGGTGAAAATATCCTTGACTAGTTTCATAATCATGCAAGTCTTCAGAAACGGTGTAAGAATTTGTTCCCGATATAGCTCTGCATTTATACCTAGTATAATGGAAAGAAATTGGTCCTATTATCCGTCTTCTTGACATCGCGACCCAAATATCAATCTTTATAGGATAATGATCACTTTCAATAAAAATATGGGGATTTTCCGTAGATCATTTATGAAAATTTTGAGCATTAACGTAACCAGATAAATGGAACCAAGTTTTGTCTAAAAAGTTAAATCAAAGTCCTCATCGTGTAAATTTTCATTCAACCATTGATAGGAATTCCTTCTTGTCTCAAAATCTTGTAGACCAGATGTTGACAAATTGAAACTTTATAGGGATGCATACGTAATTTCTTTTTAGTGCTGTATGAGTCCTTCCATAGGAAATGCCTACGAATAAGCGATAAACCAGTGTTTTAAAATCATTACAAAATGCACCTACTTGAGCAGACAATTTCCGTATGAATTCATGTGGACTACCATCCATTTGTCTGATGTCCTCTAAAACATCATTTGTCAATATTCTAGGAGTTCCTTCATGTTTGCGCTTGGTAATACTACCAGATTCCATATATTGCTCAACCAACCTATCTCGATGCTGTTGGAATGTATCTAACAATAAGACAATTTCCACATATATATATGTATATATATATATATTGCAATAAACGCAAAGGAAGTAAATAAAATACAATAACAAAGCAAAAATAATAACGGCAAGAATGACAGCAAATGATGCGACGACAAATGGCAGCAGGGGTGTAGCCAATTCACGATTGTAAAAATAAACTAGTTAAGAACAAATCTAGGGATCTTTTACTACCAACTTCAGACACTTTCAGTTGATCCTTTATGGATATTGTAATTGATTAAAAGAGAGGAACTTGTTAAGGTGCAGACCTAAAATAAATAATTACTTTCGTTCGATATTGAAAATCATTTTCTAGATTAATATTACCTTTTCCTTTTCCAAACATTTACCTATTTTATCCAAAGATTCTGTTTGGACCCTTTGTAGCATATCCAGTGTTACACTTCAAAATACGTTTATAATTTCCTCGCGCATTGTCTGATCCGTTGTTGGTAGTTCCTCAAAGACCACTTTATATAACCCCACACAGTGCCAATCAGTTTCTCAGGATGAATCCTACACAAATAATTCTATACTTTCTGTGGACAGTAAGCTGGGCAGTTTCATGCTGCAACGTTACAAATGACTCTGAATATCTAGTATCTCCTGACCCAGTTAGACTTCTAGAGAATGTTAGTCATTGCAAACCACCCCAAAACGTTTATCTGTGTGCCTTTATCCGGCGCACACTAGTTCGCTCCCGAAGGCGTATACTAGTTCGCTCCCATAAGTTAAGAGGATTAAAGTAATTCGAATATTTTAAAATCATTTCTGGTCTTATATACATAATTGTCACAATACGGATACGAATAAATACCACATAATACTTCAAAAATTATGTTTAGTTCTAGACACAGGCGATTACATTTTAACTGCGGATTTTCGCAAGGACTTCGGCAGACATTTACTATTTAACAAAATATTGACAAAATAAAGTAAATGGTCAGAGGTAATAAGTATAAGTTAGTGTTGATTATAATGAAATAAAAATAAAAATTAATAATCAACAAGTTGACAGAGTATTGAATATGTAAGGGTAGTATTGGATAATAATTTAAATTTTGAAATGCATGCTGAGTAAGATGTCAAAAAGGTATAAGTCAATGTACGTAAAACTATTACTATATAAATCTATAATTGTACCGCATTTAGTATGTTGTTCTGCAGTTTTGTTTAACTTAAATCAAAACGAACTACAACAGCTGCAAAAAACTACAAAACTGAGCAATGCGAATAACTATAAAATATAATAAGTATACTCCTTTAAGGACTATGTTGACAATGCTGAACATAGTGCGTGTGCAGCAGAGAATAGTATTTAAAACCACCTATGCATATATTTAAAATTAAAATGAATCTAGTTCCATCATCTATAAATAGTAGACTTATTTACAATAATGAAATACATAATTATAATACCAGAAATAGACATGACTTTTATGTTAATACCTTTAATGGAGCTAGAACTTGTAAGAAAACATTTGTTAATGGATTTAAAATGTTTAATGAATTACCTAACTGCATCAAAAATTGTACTAATATAACCACTTTTAGGGGTTTTATGTAATTATGTAAAAGAACATTATTGGCTGTGTCGATTTCACTACTGTGTGTGTGTAGTGCTGTGCTAAAATAAAGTTTTGTTATTTGTTATCTATTGCATCGCATTCGGTATAAATTTATGCGAAACGTATTTGACATATTCAAATGAACTTAATTATTTTTTAACAATGATATTTTTTGGTTTAAAAACTGTTTACGCATATGAATAGTTTTACGGTATATACTTCGCGTTTCCTTCACACTTCGTATTTTATTGTACGTATCAATTTGAATATTTTTTAAAACTTCTACAAATTGAAATATATTGGGATGAGCACTGTAAAGAAAAGAATTAAATTTTGCATGGAAACTTTCGCAGGCATTTGTTGTTCGTTCTAGAGAACGAACTATTATCTAACTACTACTATATCGGCCCACATGTGGGGTGGGAACTCGGCATCTTCGGAAATATAATTGTCCACCATATAATCGGTGAATTCCTGAATTGGTCGGGATTTTGGCAAAATTTCCCCAAAATCCATGGCAAAACAATCACCAACTTGCGAGGTATTGAGAAATGGAAGCCCATAGATATACTTCAAGTACTTCCCAACGTCGGTATCTTCTTTATAGTCTGCTGTTAAGCCCAGTTTTTTGTATTTTTCTCGACCTATGTGGAGGAAAAATTAAATTGTTATAAAGCTGACAATTTCTTATTAGAATACAGTTATTCACAGTTCACACATTATACAGTTTTTATACAATATTAAATAAGTTATTACAAAACACTTACCAATACTGTCCAAGATGAAATCTGCATCCCTTTAATACAGTAGAAGGTATACAGTTCAGTGCAGTGGCGTACGTGTTAACTTGTTTATTAGGTAACAAGAAGAAACCCAAGGGAATATAAAGGCCATTTTCAAGCCCGTGGATGGTAAACAACTGATAGAAGTATTTTCTACAGCATTTGAATGTCCCGTCTACATAAATCGTCTTTAAGTTACATAAACAGGTTAAATTCGTCGGGCATGAGAACGCCACATAATTTTCCACAATGTTATTTTTTAACAAAAATAGTTTACCTTGATTCGTCAAAACTTTAATGCTATTCAAAACGTCGTGTACATCTTCTACACAGCTTGGAATTTTCGGGAATACTTGTCTTCTTCCATTATAAATGTTTTTTCTAACTAAGTGGACATCTTTTATGCTTAGGGTTTCCACGTCTTCTTTATCAAGCGATTTGTATATAAGTTTTAATGGTTTCTCACATGTCATCCATGGCACGTCTTTTTAAACAATTGCTTAATTTTTGTCTATTTAAAATAGACACGTCAGTGCTTTCGTGATTGTGGTTTTCATTATATTCGAGTACACTATCACAAGTGTTTAATGTTTTCAAGAAAGGCTTTCAGCCACGTTGAACACACTGCCATCGTTTTACATTTCCAGATAGCAATTTATGAAAATTGTATTTTTGGTTATTTACCACTAACATGGGTTGGCGTTTTTCGCTTAGCGTCTGAAACACTTCTACGGAATCCATGCTCAAGTAAACACACAAATAACCTTAACAACAGAAACATCAATCTCAACTAACATTTCGGTGCACATTTTTCTATATTTATATCAATGTAAGTACATACTTACATTAAACCCTAATTAAATTTTATTGTACCTAGAAAACGGGCCGGAGCGAACTTACCTACGACCCTTTGCAGAAAAGGGATTATAACAAAACCACCGGAGCGAACTAGTATGCACCTCCTTTATCAGGTGGTTTCTTATTTGCTACCGATCCTTATTTTTTTCAAATTTCAAGATTAATTGACGAATGATCTATGACTAATATTTTTCCGAGATGTTTAGCGTTAAAAACAGTCGCTGCTCCCCCACTGATAAAAATTATTCCAACCCTCGTTAGTAAAGTGTAAACCATTATAACACTCGACTTCACAAATTTTTTAAGATGACTCCAAAAGAATATTGATAATGAAATCTAATGAAACTGCGAAGTGCTATTTATTTGAATTTGCAAACTATTTATCATATAGTGTCAAAGCCATTAACCAATCTTTCAACCTAAATTCATAGTTTATTGTTGTAATTGCCTGTTTAAAATTCAATTTCTTTTCAAGAATACTTTTTTAAAATTTCAAATGATGACATTTATTGGAAAACGATTGGTCATATTTTCGGAAATACCATTTTACATTTACAAATACATTTACAGAAGAGGAACACCCAACGGTTGAAGATCAACCAGCACTTGAGCAAAAAGGTGAGCCAGATTATTTAGTTTCTTCTAATGAATTTTTACCTCTCCCTGGACCAAGCAATGTTTCTAAATCCACAAGAAAAGGCTGCCCTGGAAGAAAAACAGGAGAAAAAGTTACAACGTCAACAAAGGCAAAGCAAACTTCAAATTAATAAACGCGTAAAAAGAAACGTGTGTGGGCCGCTTCGTGATGAATTAGTAGCCAATGGTTCTAAGAGACGCAAGTAGGACGGCAGTTGTTCTTCCGATTCAGAAGTGGAGCTAGATAAGTTTCCCAAAATTCATCGGATGATGACAGAATACAGTTTAGTGAAGGCGAAGAAATCACTGTTGGCGCAGAAAAGTTAGCATTGAAGACGAGGAAATAAAACAGAACGATTTTGTTCTTGTAAAGGTTTCTAAGGAAAAATTGAAATGAAGAAATAGTAAGAGGGAAATACTTTTAGATCTACCAAATAAAATTAGAGAACTCCGATCATCCCAGTTTGGCTTCTAAAGTGATCTTATGTTAACTGTTCCTAAAAACAATAAAGCAGTAATTTTCTTTCAAAGATGCACAGCTGATGTAGATGATAAAACCACAAAGCCATTTGTAAGTTCAGATTACAATACCATAAAAGGAAGTGACACACTGGACCAAATGTGCGCTCCCTATAGTAAGTCTAGAAATACGAGAAGATGGTTGCTTGTGCTTTTCTTCAAACGTCTAGATTCAGGCATGGGCAACCTTTTTTGTAGAAGTTTTATGCTGCGAGTAATCTTGAAAAATATACATTTTTGTAGTATCCTTATGATTCATTATGAATTACGTTTAGACGGGCCGTGCTAATATGCAACGAAAGAATTCAGTAGCGGGCCGGACAAATCTTACTCGAGCGGCGCTGTGGCCCGCGGGCCGGAGGTTGCCCATACCTGGTCTAGATTTTAGATATATGTGGAATAAATTCAGGAGTCGTTTTCAAATTCAACAACATTGATAACGAAGACAGAAGAAGAGTATTTTTAAGAAATTTTGCATTACAACTAATGGAGGACTATTTGAAAGACAGCGCTCAAATAAAATCCCTCCCTAAAGATATCTCTGCATTTTTATCTAAATATAGAGGGGATGAATTACAAACTAAACAACCAACAAAGCCAGGCATCTGCCACATCTGTGGCAATCACAAAAATAACAAAACAAAATCAGTTTGCCAACAGTGTGGAAAGAATGTGTGTAAGATAACAGTAAGATCATTGTCAAGTGTTTAGAATGTGGGAAAGGAGAACAAATGATAGTTGTATAATACTTTTGGTTTTTAAAAGTTTATATTTTAATGTATGTCATTTTCTGTAATATATTTTTATCTAAAAATTCTTATATATTGTATACCCTTCACTTTAATAAAATTCTTAAGCATGGTGTATTTGTTTTATTTTAATACATAAAATTTGTTATTTGTGAGCTAGAAACTTACACATCTTTAGTGCTTCACGTTTCTAGGGCGCTAGGGTGCTGCGGGCGCGCCCGTGTGATTCTAAATATAATAGCTGGATTGCAATGATTCCGAAGAAGTTCTTTGAGAACAGCTTAAAAAAATAAATTTTAGATTGATATAAGTGTTCTCAATTAAATGGAGATTATATTTAAAAACCGCATTGTATATTTGATGAAAATTGATGAAATAAAAAAATTATAGCAAAATGCCTGGAGCTTCTACTGGCTACTTTTACTGGCTCTGTATAATATTTATTGAGCAATAACTTTAATTCGTAAAGGACATATTAATTTAAAATCAGTAGTAAGTAAACACTGGTAGATAATTAAAAGAAATATTTTCTCTAGTTGCATGAGTATCATTATTTTTTATGAAACAACAGGAAAACAAAATTTATCTATTTAATCAGTAATCGGTAATCATAATCACGTCTATGTCCGCTTACATAAACCACAGAAGTGTCAGCAACGTATGAGTCATAATGACGTCATGCGGACACGAATGACGCAAAGCAGTCGGCATCTGTAAAAATAGCTTACGTCACCAAAGTGTCCCATGACCTTTTTCAAATAAGAACGTACTTCGACAAAACATGCATGTTATTTGTAAAATTAAAGGGCACGCGTTACCTCTTTAAATAGTAAACCTTTAGAATAAACAGCGATAACTTCTGTATATATGTTACATACATCCATACATAGTTGTAATTTATAAATGCCTGCCGTTATTGAATCAAGGACATCACTTATAAATGCACCAAACACGTGCTAGACAGGTACATTGTATTAATTTCCAAGTACGTTTTCATATTCTTTATAACTCTACCCTCATGTATATCCATATTTGTTAAAAAGATGAATCCACTGGATAGCCATTGTTTATGTTTGAATTGGACAGTATACAGTCATTCGCAAAATTGTACGCACGCCGATAAGGAAATTAAAGTCGAACATAAGTACATAGTACATATATGTATGTATAAAAAATAAATAATAATTCCAATATTCGTATAATAGAAATATAATAGACTTACCCATTTCAATAAAGTAAGTAAAATAGCTCAATAGGGCACCACAATTATAATAACATTCGATAGTTTTGTTATTAAAGTTTTTTATCCGTATCTTTACTGTTAAGGTACCCCTATCTATTTTGTATTACTTGACCTTCTTTTTAGGGAAAATAGAAAAAAGAAAAACCATATGAAAAATTTAGATTTATATAGTAGAATATTATGTAAAAGATAATAGATTTATCAATTCATAAAATGTATGAAACTACATTTCGAACTCTTTTCCGTATGCTCATCACAAATGGGTCGGTTACATCCAAAGCATGATTTTCTTATTTTTCTCTGCTGCTTCGAAATCATCCGGCATATGTAATACATAACTGCCCACAACTTTGAGATGCTCGTTTGCATCGCTATTGTAGTATAACAAATATTACCAGAGTTAAATATTTTATAAAAGCATGATTTAATGTAAAAGGACCTTTGTTAACATTTTAACATACATTTCCTGCAACAATTATGCATTACAAGAATTCACATAGATTTGGTGGAAATAGCCAAGGATGCATCGACGGACGGTACAGGTTTCTATAACAGCAGTATTTTTGGATGTACTGAAGTCAGGGTGAATTAAAGGTTCGTTTCGGGGACAACGGTGAGGTGGACGAGTGTGGTCCTGGTTTCGAAAAGAAAATAAAAATTTGTTTGGTTAACGACGATTGAATTGACAAAGTGAGAAAAGTCAATAAAGAAGTCTGAAATATATTTCCAAAAGAAAAAAAAGAAGTATTAGTAAGAAAAGAACCTCACCACACAGATAAAGAGGAGATACAGGAAGGACCGTCAACGGAAAATGCATTTATACTTTCACACACACTAAAATAGGTAAATTTTTTGATTTTATGTTCAATATTTCGAAAAAGTTATAAATATAAATTGTTATAATTTATGCTTTTATATTTTATCTACGAGCTAGACCAGTGCAATTAATTAAAAAAAAAAATAACTAAATTCTCAGTACAAATTTGGCACACAAAACGTGAGGCGAACCTAAATTCATTCATTTCATTTGCGAACCTTAAGTTAGTTTTTAAATTGATTTAATTTCATTTCATTGTATCATACACAAATTTAGAATTTAAAAATGTCAAACAAACGTCAAGATGACACAGAGAAGGGTGAAATACAAAGGGCGTTAGAAAAACTAATGTCTTCGTTAATTAAGTTATCATGTGCTATTAATGGTGAGGAGCACAGTCAGGAGAAACAAGTAGACAGTGCAACTAAATCTAATGAATTAAATGTAAGGTTAGAAGATATCAAGATCACATATGAAAATGAAAATAGAAGAAAAAGGAATGCACATAGAGAAATATATTTAAATTAAAAGAATTGGTAACTATTGACACTGGTTTATCGGAAAATAGGGCATTAAAGGAAGAGAATTCGTTGCAATTAACACATTTGAAAGGTGTCAATGAATCGAACTTTAAGTTATGTCAGAATTTAAATGAATCTACGAGTTTAAATATACCTTTGTTTGAACAAGTTAATCAACGTAATGACAGGTTATTGCAAAACGACGCGTACCAGAAGGAGAGGGAACTTGAAACCGAATCAACAATTCAACAGCAAACTAAATTAATTGATTTCCTTCAAATAAAACTCCAAATGGAAGAAGAAAAGAAAAACTATAACAGATAAAATATTATGGAATTCGCAAAAGGAGAATCACTCACCCTTATCTGTTGTGCTTAACTATAAAGATTTAGAGTACCAATTGAATAAAGAAAGGGAACTTACAAAGAGTTTAAGACAAGAGATAGTAAATTTGAAATCGCAATTCTGTTCAGATAATTTGGAAAGAACTAATACCACAGGAAATATCAAGGATCACATGAGGGTGTTAGAACAAATCACACAATCTCCTGAGAAGAACGATTTATTTCGGCAGAGTTTGATTCAAAGAATTCATTATAATATACTGCACAATTTCGATCCCGGGATATGTACCAAACCAATAATGTGTGCTAATTGCAAAGATCAACTTCCGCTAGACCCATAGCCAGTCTCTGCAACGAATGTCAAATTGTTGTGCATCTTCAATGTACATCAAATTTACCAAGAACTGATATCGTGAAAGACATTTACAATGTAGAGAATATTTATACATATAAAGTTAATAAAAAAATTCCTATTCAAAGCAATTGAAAATTAAATATATTAGTTAAATAAAACAATAAATAAATAGAATAGTACATTTTAGAGATTGAAGTCGTGTTAAATAATTACCTTTCTTGTTTATTTTAAGATTGTTCTCTACCATTTTATACTTACCAATTGTTAATCTACAATAAGACACTAATTTCTTTTAGTGATAGTTTCATTTACATAAATAAAACCTGGATTTCTTAAATGATAGTTAAAATTTTCTGTTACAAGTAACAAAAAATGTTTAAGGGGAGCGGTAGTATAATTGTATTATAGTATAACAAATGTTACCAGAGTTAAATATTTTATAAAAGCATAATTTAATGTAAAAGGACCTTTGTTAACATTTTAACATACATTTCCTGCAACAATTATGCATTACAAGAATTCACATAGATTTGGTGGAAATAGCCAAGGATGCATCGACGGACGGTACAGGTTTCTATAACAGCAGTATTTTTGAATGTACTGAAGTCAGGGTGAATTAAAGTTTCATTTCGGAGACAACGGTGAGGTGGACGAGTGTGATCCTGGTTTCGAAAAGAAAATAAAAGTTTGTTTGGTGAACGAAGTTGGAATTGAAAAATTGAGAAAAGTCAATAAAGAAGTCTGAAATATATTTCCAAAAGAAAAAAAGGTTTTAAGAAGAAATATGAGTAAGAAGAGAACCTCACCATACAGATAAAGAGGCAATACAGGAAGGACCGTCAACGGAAAATATACTTATACTTTCACACACACTAAAATAGGTAAATTTTTTTATTTTATGTTCAATATTTCGAAAAAGTTATAAATATAAATTGTTATAATTTATGCTTTTATATTTTATCCACGAGCTAGACCGGTGCAATTAATTTAAAAAAAAAAATTAACTAAATTCTCAGTACACTATGCTGATTTCTTACATCACGATACCGATAGGATCTGACTGGGCGTCCCAACATATATTCGAGTTGGTTTTAAATTGTTGGAAAATTGGAAGGCATTCTAATTTAGTATCGATAGCTGGCATACCAAGTTGTCTCCCCAAATCCTACAGAAATCGCCTACGCCGATCATTCTTTTGAACATACAATCGCCATATATATTACGAATGCTGCCAGGGCCTGTATGTCAACTATATTTTAATGCAACAGGCCATCGATTTGTTTTGCACTGGGTGGAATAATGAGACACTATTTTATCTATATTATCAACACCTCCTTTTCTAGAGTTGTAGTACTGGAGGACCGCTTTTCTTGGCTTGGCTATGTACGAGACAATTATAACTTTGTCATTACCAAACCCAAATATCGACAACGTTGCTTTCGTTAATTTATTGGCCATCATCTGGGGCGGTATGTACTTCTTGTTCCTTTTTGGCGGTCCAAAATCTTCCATGACATCCACAAACATCCCAAAGGTATAGTGGTGAAAAAATTATCCATTACAATGTTCCAGCCAGTGTCCTTATATCTGGAACATAAATGTTTTACCACCCGGTCATCCTGATTTCGCTTTCGACCACCCAACCACCCAGTATACATATGTATATCTGGTCAGTAAATGGATAGGAATTTGCAGACACACCCACCAAATTTTATACCATACTTGGCAGATATTGTCGGCATATCTTGCGTGTTCGTCTATAGTTAGGAAATCTAATGACACAATTCATTCTCAGATTTTCATTTAGCAGCACCCACAAATCGGAAATCGCAGCCACGTTGTTAATCTAGAGTCTTTCTGTTATTATGTCTTAATGGCACAGTAAATAGGCACAACTATAGTTCTTGGTCAAAATGCAACCCGCACGGGATATCTGAAGTACATACCCAACATCCTCAAAAACTCAATGGATGGGCAGGTATTGTGGACAACCATATAATAGGACCATTTTTCATAAATGGGGATTTAAAGGGTGAACGTTGCCTGCAACTGTTAAGAAATGAAATTGTACCCGCTGTTGCACTTTTATTTCCAAATGCCAATAACCCTTTAACACCAGCTGAAAATATCTGGTTCCAACAAGAAACAGAAACAGAAACAGGTCGGCCAATCTGGAAGAATTACGACAACGTATAACAGAAGAGATGCGCCAAATTTCTCCACAAGTTGTACAAAATGCTTTACGGAATTTTAACGATCGGGTGGACTATTATCAAATTGTAAATGGAGAACATTTCGAACATTTACTGTAGACTTAATTAAAATTATTAGTTTCTTCAAAGATGATGCAAATTGTTACAAGTATTTTTTATTTTAATTTTTTATCACTTTTCGGATAGTTTTTTATTCTGCGTCTGATAACAATAAAATATACAGAATGTTACATTTAAAAACAAAAAGTCAATGTCATTTCCGGCTAAACCGGAAGTCGAAGAAAGAAAGCATTACGATTATTAAATGCATTAGTATTTGTTATATAAGCACACCGATTTTTTTAAAAAATGCTTCATAAAGGAGATAGTCGACTGTTCGGGGACTTTATATATATATATATTTATATATACAGGATAAGTAAAAATAAATATATGCGAATATACATTCAACATTCGCACATAATTCTTGACCGTAATTCTCAATTTCTGCTGGGTATTATTATTTTTGTGGTTCTAGAATGAATGTTATTCTTTGTTATGGTTTCATATTGAAATAAGGATGATACTTTCTCCCGTTTTATAGACGCGGTCTTGTGTTCTTCTCTTCGGACATTTATTCCTTAGTTCGTATGGCTTATGTTGCGGCAAGCACACGTATCGCACTGAATTTCATAAATCCTTTGCTTTCCTAGTTTTAGTTTGTCCTTCTGATTTTGTAATACATTTACATTTTTTCTCTGTTCTCTGTTTGCGCAATATTTCTGCTGTCCTGCCAGTTTTTCCTTTCACATATGACAATATTACTTTAGATCAACTTGTGTCTTCTTAATTCTGTGTTTCTTTGGTTGGTATCTGTTTCTAATCGACTGATCAATAAGTACGTTCCGAAATTTATCCAATTCTGATCGTATGTTGTCTTGAGCTGCTAATTTTTGAACGTGTGTTACCAAGGTTTTACCAGCCTATTGTTCAGTGGCAAGTCGTTTTTCGACAAACCACGTGACTTAGCGTTTCTTCAGCCATCTTATAGATTAGCACATCCAAGATAGATAATTGGTCATTCAGCAAAAAGGAAGGCAGTGCTATTCTCAAGAACTAAGAAAGGTAGAAGGAAACATGAGAAAGTAATTGAGCCGATCTTCCTGGCAAAGAATCTGCCTAGATTAAAAACCTTGAGAGTAATCATCCAAGTACTAGCCACACGATCTTTGACCAGATTGTTTTCCAATAATAAGACCAATATCGAATGGCCAAAAGAAAACTGTGTAATACTTAAAAATGACAAAATATCTTCCATAAAATATTCCAATAGTAAATGGTATTACCATTCGCGTGTATCAGGTTTTGCATGGCCACCGCAACGATATTGTAAATTCACTTTCAATGCGTTAATAGTACCAAATTTGCTGATGGGAAGTATACATATGTACAGTTCATATCAGTCCAAAATTATTTGTTTTCCGCAGGACTGTAGAATTTGAGGTAACAAAATTGCATAAGGTCGGAAGGAACTGACCTAATTTTCAAATTGAACTGAAACTGAATAAAATACAGAATTGTGCGACAAAAATTACTGATATATTTTGGTCAACATAACAACATACATACATATATTAAACCAGTAAACAGCACGTCCAGTATAACATGATAAACACAGTGCTAAAATGTTTGTCAAAATCTCGGAATAAATTGAAGAGCATTCACTGTATTCGCTTTATTCCTTGGCTACTATTCCTTATAGATTATTATTGATCAATAGTAATTATATAACGTTTCAGTAGAAATAAATTGCTTCTGTTAAAAATTGAAACTACCCAGACAAATTGTTGATCTACATTTTTTCAGTTAAATTTAGTTAGCTCTTTCAGAAAAACATTGCCATGTTTCCGATAGAAATACGTAAGAAATAAATACGTAAAGTCGTTGCCTATATTTAGAGCAACAAAAATGTATTTACAGAAATTATACCATGTATACTGTGACGTCAGCACACAACTATTCAGAATTAAAGACTACTATCCATATTATATAAAACATATACATACATACGTATGTATGTGTATGTATTGATTTGAACTCAATCTCGACATGTATATACATAAATTAAATTACAAATGTTTATTAGTGGTATTTTTATTATTTTTACTTCGAAACATGTTGTATCTGGAATGTTTAAAGGATTGTGATTTCTTCAGGACATATTTAGCTAGACCTTTCGCTTTCCAAATTTCGAATTTTAATTATGTATTGCCAACACATCATATATTACATTACAATCCCTGCAATCATTATCCAATAATTTACTACAAAACTTATGTATGATAAGATTTCTACAAACCCTGTGTTAAAACATGTATATACATACATGAAACATAGGGACAAATAAGAATATAAATTCATAATTAATTTATCTTTTGATTCATGTTATTCCATTCCTGTTAGGATGTACACACAGTTCTTACTCCCATAATAAATATAGTAACAATAAGTGACTTAAGCACGAAATATAAAAAATGATTTCTGCACACTGTACAGTATGCGCCCCCACTTTCCGTAGAAATTTTAATAATGTGCATCATTTAAGGTAGTAAAGCGAATGATAAACAAATTGTAATTTTTTATATATAAACAAAATTACATACTCAGTTTGATGATTTTAGCACCGTTATAACAGATGTTCGAAATTGCTGCCACCAATCTCAATACATAAATGTTCTCGCCGTAGTAATGAGTGCCAGACCAAGTGCAGCGCATTTTCTTAACGAATTGTATTTATTGACGCATTTATGTGATTTCTTACGCCATTTATTTCGGGATTATGAACTGAGCCAAACTAACGTCTGTCAAATATTGAGCAGCATTGCTTCGAGTAATGATGGTAACTCATTTCGTAGGAAATCTAAATAAGTTTGTTCGTCCAGTCGATTCGGAAGCACAAGTAGTCCAATAATATACGTATTATGCTGCAGCATAGACTGAGGGCAAATTGTCGTTGGTAATGAGTACACCACATTGCTTTTGATAAGAATTTAACTTCTGCACTTCTTTCTAATAGCCATTTACAAAATTGCACTCGCTAGGGATAATCATGTGATGATAAAACGTGTACCCGTTGAAAATGATAACCATGCAACTAATTTCTGTTCAAAGTTCGCCACACCATTTCACGATACAAATTAATTTGCAGTGCAATTTGGGGAGTACTTATCCTAGGATCATCCTCTACTAAATTTAATACTGCTTCTTCTGCATGGATATTTCCCTTCTGACTATCATCCGGACCTCGTCAAGGTTACACGGAACCTGTATCGCGTGCATGTTGCACAACATCGACAAATGCTTGTGCTGCTGGTAAATTTCTATTAAGAAATTGAGACTTCCCCTTACTACAACTTAGTGTTTCCACTTGATGGATATAAAATTGGTACGTGTTAAATGGAGCAAGGAAATCCAAGAAGAATCGTTTCTTGTATTTCATATTTGACCTTTACCATGATCTTTACTCGCCTGCAACGGGGCGAGTAACATTGCTTTTACTAGCATAAATCAGAAACGAAGCAACAAGCTGCTGTTTCGGTATTCCAAGACGAATCAAATGCAACAAAAATTAGTCGTTCACGCATGTTTCGAAGCATATGATCGTGGCTTTTTATTGTATTTCTGATTAGTTTGCTATCTTTACTTTAAACCAGCGATTGCCAAAAGGTCGATCGCAGAAATATGTCCAGATTCCTTCAAAAAATTAAAAAATAACCGCCTTCCGTAGGTCACTCGTACGGTGACACTGTAATAATAATAGCAATAATAATAATAATAATAATAATAATAATAATAATAAAGTGATAGTTTACACTTTCTTTTATATCAAGCGTGCGATTTGAACCTAATTATTGTGCGATAAGAGTTCATATTACTTCGATGTAATTATGATTCAGCGCCCTTGAACACGTCGAGATGACGTGTATTGAATATTGACCCTTATGTTAATTGAATTAGAGTTCAGGTTTAGTTGTATAGCATACTGGTGTAAAAATATTTACAACGCTTTTTTAAATTTACTACTCAAAATAATCTCGTTTCCAGATGAAAGAGATACTTTCTTAACAGATGTGACATGTGATTTAAACAGCATTAACTTGGAACTACGAGCAAAAGATAAAACCATTACCGATATGATTAGCGCAATAGATACTTTTAAAAGTTAATTGCAACTACTGATTAATCAACTAAAGAGGAAAGCACACATTGCACTTCAAATAACCGAATTGTTTGGGTTAATTTATCAACGTGAATCTGCATTTACCGAAATGAACATTATTAAATCGAAATACATTGCACAACAATTTCCCGAAAAATCGCTGTGTTAGTGTGTTAATTTGCTTGTAATTAAGAAAATATTAAGTTTTCTTAATATAATTTGATATGGCATCGTCAAGAAGAGTTTGTGTCAATGATCCAAATCATTTTTGTTTTATTTGCGGGGAGTATATATTTAAAGAATACCGTTTGAATGTAACAGCGTTCGTGATTGAGGCTTACAAAAATTACTTTGGTCACACACTGGAAATGAAAGACAAGCCTTGGATTCCGCAAAAGTTATGCAAAACGTGCGTTAAGTTTCTACGTTCGTGGAGAAATAACAAAAGGAATAGCTTTAGGTACGAAACCGGTATGATCTGGACTGAACCCCTAAACCACCACGACGACTGTTATTTTTGTTTGGTGAACATAACTGGCATTAACCGAAAAATCGAGCCAAATGGGAATGTCCTTCATACGGTCGGCACATAGACGTGTTTTGAGTCCTAAAATATCACTTGAATCTCAAGCTGATGCTTCAAAGGAGGAGCCTATGCATTTTGAGGCGAAAACTGACAGTAGTGATAGTGACTTTGAATGTGACCTGAAAGCGCCAAAACTATTCAACCAAGATGAATAGTTTAGTTAGATGAATAGTGACCAACAATGACCTTGTCAGAGATCTGGGACTCTCAAAGGCGGCTTCAGAAATTTTAGCTTCTAGGTAAAAGAAATAAACTTATTAACAAAAGGAACGAAAATGTCCTATTACCGCACGAGAAAACAAAATGTCCTGAAATATTTTGCTGAAGAAAATGATTTCGTATTTTGCAAAGATGTACCTGGTTTAATGGCTGCAATGGGACTTCAAAATTACGTTTCTAGTGAGTGGCGCCTATTCATAGACTCATCAAAATGTAGTCTAAAATGTGTTCTCTTACACAATGGGAATAAATTGGTGTCGTTGCCTATTGCATATTCCACAAAAGTAAACACAATTGGCTCATATGTGGTGATTTAAAATGGTCAACTTTCTTTTAGGCCAACAAGGTGGTTATACAAAATATCCCTGTTTTCTTTGCTTGTGGGACAGTAGAGCTAAATATCAACATTGGATTAAAAAGATTGGCCTCCTCAGGAAGCGCTAGTTGCAGGATTTTTCCTATCGAAAAAGTTTCCAAAACTGAGTGCAGAAAAGATAAAAGCGCACAAAGTCACAAATAAGATCATTAATAAAAGACTCAAATTTTATGGACACTATGACAGAGATTGAGAAAACGGCATGAAATGAGTTTGGCTTGTTCTGAATTCTGTTCTGAATTTTCGCAACACGTGAGTCACTTTCAAAGGCTTGGATGTAACATGAGCATCAAGTTACACTTTCTTCACAACCACCAGAACTACTTTCCTGCCAATCTTGGGGACCTAAGTGAAAAACAGGGCGAGCGATTCCACCAGGACCTCCGTACCATGGAGGAACGCTATCAGGACTACTGAAACGCACATATGATGGCTGACTATTGTTGGAGCATTCAGAATAGCTCTCTGCCTTCAGCTTTAAGAAGAAAGTCATATAAGAGAAAGTTTTTTCATTATAAGAATTAAATAAATTAGAATTATCTCTAAATTTATAGTGTTTTATTGTATAAAAAAACACCCCTGTCATATTTTTTAACTAGAGCTGATACAGACATTCCAATCACAGAATTGAAATCATCATCAAAAATTGGACTAATATCATGTAACATAACCCAATCATCAGAAATCCTGTTGTGCTGTGATATCGCCCTCGGTTAACTGACGAACATCTGTCATCGTGCTTGCGACTGTCAATCAGTAATTACGTGCCACTAATGAAAAATATACGACCGATATCCAAAGATTAATGTGTGTTAGTGACATAGATATACGTATAATTATCATTATTATGATGTATGCTGTACATACATATGTATGTCTAAATTGAGTCTACAACGAAAATATATTTTTAGTTACATTGGATTGCTTCTATCTAGTAGTAGACTAGTCAGACTTGTGTTAGCCAGTAACCAAAACATAATTAGATCGTAACAGCACACGCTCAGCGCCAGTCATGTTAGAGCTCAGTTCTACCCCTCCTCCCTTGCGACTTTTGTCGATCGCTTACCACCTATGGCTGATAAAACAGGTCTGAGACTATTGTATATATATATATATAGATCACGACCTAATTAATACTTAACTTTTGAATACTCTCCGACACTTTCTTAGGTCAATTAAAAAACAAATTTAAGATGTAACAGCTTATATCTCCAAACATAAATTAATAACTTTTTCGTACAAACCTCGTGAGTAAAATATCTATTTCATCTCAAATTTGTGTTTTAATTGACTAAAAAGATGATGAAGAGTATTCAAAAGGTACTTATAGCATTTCGAAACAGTCAATGTTGATCCATAAGCAACCACCGGTTTGTTGAAAATCATCAACGACAAGAAAACTGTTGTAAAACTAGGTCATTCTTTACCATAACGATATCTTATCTCGCACAGAGAACGTATTTTTCAACAATTGTAGGGGCTGTGAAAGCATTTAAAACTATGCATAATGTACTATCTTTTAAATGGAAAAACGTATTGATGGTAAAGGATAATGCGCTCGAATACAAAAATGCGTTTCCAATGTTTTTCTGCATCTGCCCGCCGTCATACTTACTTTTAAACGGTACTTTTCTTCAGTCTTAAATGAAAACAATTGGAATCGAGTTAAATTATAAAGGAAGAACTTAGAGAATGGGTGGAAACTAGACCTTCAAATAACTGTTAAGCGCAGTTGAAAACAAGTTGCAAGACAACTCTCTATAGAAATAGAATAGTTCTGCATGTCTTCATATCTTGCATAGAAGAAAACAATCTACACATTTGTGTATATACTCGTAACACAGCTAATCTTACAGAACGGCTCAATTACAGGGAAACAAGGTAATCTGATATCAGAGTTATATTTATAGCATTGTTCTAAATATTTGTTTGCCATCTTATCATATTTATTTCAGATCCATGACATCGACAAAAGAAAATTATGTCGTCATCCACAGTTAAATTAAATACATACTCATCCTATATCTACGTATATTACATGTCAATAGTCTAGAACTTTCCCGAATACAACGATATGTCTTTTATGTTTATACAAGCATTTAATTTTCATCAGGTAATAATTTAAAACGTTAAATTTCGTTACATTCATGATTGGGTACTGCACAGTTTCCACAATCTGAAGATATCAATCTTAGAAAATTAATAGGAGTAGCTTAATTATATAGTAAGAAAAATGCAAATTTGGAATTAAATTTATGAAGTTAAAATTCTACCTAATCAATATGTATCTGTGTAACCACCTTTTCTTTGCCAAAACATTTATTAGCCACGATGAAAGTTTAAAGCATGAAATATAAAATAAAGACATGCATAAAAAGCGTAGGAAATGTCTACAGATTTTTAGATGTAATTTTTGGTACTCTGCTACTTACAAAACCATGTAAATAAAAAATACAATAGGTCTAATACTTGAATAACAACTCAAATATTGGGTGAGAGTAACAATAATAATAATAACAATCAATCATTTATTGTTGGAATTACCATTCCAGTAAAGTCAAAGAAACTAAAAACGGTCCCATCTACAAAAAGCCATGGCTACGATTTTTTGGGGTATCGCAGCGTGACAGAACAAACACAGGTGAGTGTTACGCTTTTTTGATAAACTATTTGAAGAGTGCTGTGCAGGCTAAACATTAACATCTGACCAAGAAGAAAGTGCTGTTTCACTACGATAATGCAGCTAAGAACACGTCTAAAGCCGCCTCCACATCTAACGAACGAACGGGAACGAGCGCAAATGAGCATAAGTGAACACAAACCCACAAGAACAAACGTTAACAAATTGAAACGCAGGCCGAAGAACTCGAATACACGAATGCAGATAAAAATAATAATAATAAAATAAATGCAGTCATGCTATGAAAATTGATGTCGTTTCGCGAAGGAAAATAATTATTTTGAGTGCTTCATTTTTACTGTTAAAAGATTTGCGAGAAAGAAAAAGAAGCAAACTCGTCAAGGGTGGATGATATTCAAAAATAGATGTAAACATAGCCCATCGAATTTTTTAGTTGTCCATCAAAATTGCTAAATAGATTTGGAAAAATTATTACCAAGAATAAGTAAACATGACATCTATTATAGACAAGCCACCAAAGAAAGACTCATTGTCAGTGTAAGATTGGGATTCTTAGCAACTGGGGATTCGCATGTTAGCCTTAGTTATTTGTTCAGAATTTCGGTAAGTACATAAATTTTTACAGTTGTACTATGAAAATTTAGTTCACAGACAAGACTGAACACTGACAAATGCACGCAGCTAACAAAGAAAGTACCCGAAGTGTCAGACGCCGATTTTAACGAAACTTTGTCAGTTTATAGACCCCATCGGGTGTTGCTCAACGGTACCCTCCGTTGCGGCAGAGATGCATATTTAAGGGGTGAAATGTGACTCTGAAATTCGTGCCAAATTTCGTTTCTCCTGAATAACTTTTGAACGGTTACAGATAGAGGAAAGGTATCAATAGCGGACTTATAGCATTTGATGATGTCTTTCGGCTGATGTAGATATCTATATACAGGCTGTCAGAAAAGCTAGGGTTCAACGAACGTTACGCAAAGAACGGTTATACTGACTGTATTTGCGATGAAATAGTGTATATAATGTTGATACTAATAATTATACAGGATGTACACGAATGATGACTTTTCAACATTAGCATACAAGATTAACAGCAACTTTTTATGCAACTGTGACATATGCTTCGTTCTCTTTATACAATCAACCTGTGGGGAAGATCGCAGCAAAAGAGCTGAAATTAATAATTAAAAAAATAGTTAAAGTAAATATACACCAAACGAAATAAAAATAAATTGCAATATTTATATTATACTGTTTATGAACGTAAATAAAAACTCATGCTACCTTAAAAATATATATCAGAATGAGATTAGACTAGTCATACCAATCTGGATAAACAACAACAAATGTAAATTGAATATGTTTTCCGTGCCTTACTTTTTAAATATGTAAATGGTATGTTATGTGTCCCAACATACAATCAATACCTTTGTTATTATACTCATATAGGAATGTCTTACAATCACTGTCTGCAATAACACCTATGGTTCCGCGCACAGGCCTTTGTTTTCATTCATCGTTATTGATAATAAATACCACAAATACTACGTCTCGCAAATATTTTTGTTTCATATGCCCCTCCCAAATGTAAAACTCACAATATATATACATATAAGAAGAATAAAATCAGATCAAATTTCAATTTATATCGTTTGAGTGTCAGCAGCTAACATGGTTCACATTAATCCTGTTAATATTTTTCATCTGTTGATGCCTTCGTACAATTATAATGGGAAAGAAATAACGCAAATTAATGTTAACGACATAGAATTGCATGATGTGATAACAAACTTGATCGACACAAGTGTCCGCAAAACCACCTTTGAAGTTGAAACTATCGAAGGATTAGGGTATGAAGACATTGATTGTCCACATGTTATTAACCTGGCAGTCGAAGGGAAGCCTTCGTGGTCCTACGATGTGGAAGATGAACATGAAGAATACGAGGAGACATGTGCTTTGGAAGACTATAATATTACTCCAGAATACCAAAGGAAGGCCGTTGATTACTGGATTGCTCCGAAAACACAGCTACGATCGTTAAGATCTGTACAAGCAAGTTTCAAGAAAGTAAAATCAGACCGACAATTATACAGATGGAAAAAGTATGTAGAAAAGGGTGGAACCAATAGGGATAAATGGTAGGAAATTGCTGAACACGTGTTATGTAAATTTTCGGCAGCTATGAATAAAAACCGAATAATACATGATGTAGACATACGACACCGACGGTGGATGCTAGAAGCAAACGCAATCGTTAAGCTGGAAAATTTCAAAGCATCCAAACACTGGATAGCGCAATTTAAGAAAAGAATAGAATAATCTCTAGAAAGATAACAAACTTTGTTAGCCGAACCTGTGGACAGGAGAGAGAGAATCTGGAAACAGTGGCTACAAATTTTATCAATTCTGTAAAACTGTACATCGAAACTTGTGGGGCAGAAAATGTCTATAATGCAGACGAAAGTGGTTTTAATTTGGAGTTGTATTCTGGACGCACATTAGGCTACAGAGGAACTAAAGATATTGCATGCAGTGTGCAGTCTGTCTCATCTACTATCCATAGTTATACTATATTGCCTATAATATCGGCTGCAGGAAAGCTGATTTCACCATTGCTGATAGTTTTGAAGGAAGTAAGCGGTAAATTTTAAAATTTTAAAGTTCGCGTAAACTTATTCCAGGTTAGTATAGTAAAAGTATCATTGTGGTAAATACGCATAATCAATACTATATTTTGCTTCCAATAGGCACCAAATATTAGAGCTGAACAATGATCATCGGGCAAACTGATCAGTGAACTATTTAGGAAATGGTTTGCAGACGTGTATCTCTCCCGAGTTTCCAATGGAGTCCAAAGAACTTTACTGCTTGATTCCTGGGGTGGTCACTGCCCTACGACTTTGCAAACTTCTGTACCAGTCGACAAACCAACATTTCTCCTTAAAATTCCCAAGAAAACGACTGGACTGGCTCAACCGCTCGATGTGTACGGTTTTCGTATGTGGAAAGGATTCATCAAACGTGTTTCTAATCTACTTCTGCTTGACAATATTGATATTAATTTGCATCAGCGAAATATGGTAATAAAATTACAATCTCTGGTCCATCATCAACTATCCTCCGCAAGATATCGAAACCTATTTTTATATTCCTGGTACAAAAGCGGTTATTAGAATCCAGGCCAGGGCAATTTGTTCATCCAGTAACATATGCGTTTTCATTCCATGATGAAAGAATGCTACCAACATGCTCAATATGTGGGAAGCCCGCTTTCATAAGATGTGCGCGTTGTACTCAATATTTCTGCTTTCAGCATTTTTTGAAGACTTTCACTATCACGATGAAGAATAATGAGTACATAATTTAGCTGTATATGTTACGTACTGTCTTTTGCTTTAAATTAAAAAGAATTAAATATTAAATGTTCAATATAAACATAACTATTCTTTATTTTATTTACATTATTATCGCCGAGAAATCTTTTCTGTATGCCTACACGACTGTAAAACGATGTAAACTCAACCAATATCTGTATACTAACAATAAATATTATTACCAATAATGAGAATTCTTTTCTATATCCATTAATAGTACTAATAGTGATAGTGCTATATTTTTGAGGTTGAAAAATGAACTAATGAAATGTTATTATCTTATTAGTGTGAGTGTGTTATCTAAAGTGCCAGGGAACTGGAAGTGAACTAGGAGTATGTACTTCTAACTCCGTGTGGTACTTTGAGACGTGACGTACGTCGTTCAGAAGCAAATATCTCGAAAATTATCACAAATAAGCATTTAGTGTGTGATATGAATTTACACAAATTTCGAACTTGCAATACAACTACGTAAGAATATGTTGGATACCTTATTAAAATAAGGAAGTATTTGAAAAGTCATCATTCGTGTACATTCTGTATAATTATTAGTATCACCTTTATATACACTATTTCATCGCAAATACAGTCAGTATATCCGTTTTTTGAAATTCGGAAAAATAAGCGTAACGTTCGTTGTACCCTAGCTATTCGGCCACCTGTATATAGATATCTGCATCAGCCGAAAGACGTCATCAAATGCTATAAGTCCGCCATTGATACCTTTCCTCTATCTATAACCGTTCAAAAGTTATTCAGGAAAAACGAAGTTTGGCACGAATTTTAACGTCACATTTCACCTCTTAAATATGCATCTGTGCCGCAACGGAGGGTACCTTTGAGCAACACCCGATGGGCTCTACAAACTGACAAAGTTTCATTAAAATCGGCGTCTGATACTTTGTGTAGGGGAGAGTCGGGTAAAACGAGGATGTGCTGTTTTCTGACTAATGGAGTAGTACCATCTATCGGACGGCTCTATGGGTTTGTTCTGGAACCTTAGCAGTTCGTTTGCAGGTGTAATAGATAACAAGAAACGCCGCACACGTACAAAGGAAGCCGTTATTGGTATTGGTCAGCTCTCCGTGTAAGGATTCAGAGTGGTGTGAGTGCCTATATTATTCAAAAGGGGCAGTATACCTTTGAACGTATGTATTTCTGTAATATTATAGACTATAAGCTACGTATTAACGCTAGGACCCACTTTTTCACTTCACCGTAGCGTGGTGAAGCCATATTTGTTTACAAAATTACACGATCGGGCAAAATGGGGAGCTCTGGTGTCGGGCAAAACGGGGATATCCCCATTTTCCTCGCCCGCGTATATTTTTATCAATGCTGCGAACAACCAAAGTCTGGTTGTTGTACCACAATAGATTACTTATTGATTTCAGATGCCTAGTAATTACAAAAGAAAGTCGAACCGGCAGTCCTGGTCCGAAGGTGATATGCAAAACGCGATTGACGAGGTTTTGAATAAACGAATGGGATGTCCTCGAGCATCTACAACCTTTGAAGTACCTCAGAGTACATTAGAACGCCGCGTGAAAAAGCTCAGAGCGGTGTTTCAATTGAAGAAGCCAGTGCCAAAGGGCTTGGTCGCCATAAACCAGTATTTTCCGACGATCAAGAAAAAGAGCTCGTTGCAATTATTCTCGAAATGGAAAGCCGCTTTTGGGTTAACGCATGTCGAGTGTCGGCAGCTAGCTTATGAACTAGCCGAGAAGAATAATATCCGAAACGATTTTAATAAAGAAAGGAAAATGGCAGGGAAAGACTGGATGTACGGCTTTCTTTGCAGGAACCCTAACGTGACACTACATTCCCCGGAAGCTACCTCTCTTGCTCGCGCGATAGGTTTTAACAAAACTGCCGTAACTACGTTCTTTGATCTTCTGTCTCAATTGTATGAAGAACATAACTTTCCTCCTGAACGTATCTACAATGTCGACAGGCATCACAACTGTGCCCAAAAAACAGTCTAAGATTTTGGCCTTAAGAGGAAAGCGTCAAGTAGGGACGCTTACATCTGCAGAAAGGGGCACGTTAGTGACAGTCGAAATATGCATGAGTGCCGCAGGATCCTACATGCCCCCAATGTTCATTTTTCCTCGCCAAAGAGCAAGACCAGAGTTACTAGATGAAGCACCACCACAGGAAGTTTCGCTGAATATCGTCCCAGTGGTTGGATGCAGAAGGAAATTTTCACAAGATGGTTCGAACGCTTCATCGAATTCGCGAAGCCGATAAAAGAAAAGCCAGTTTTACTTCTTCTGAACGGTCAAGCGACTCATACTAAGAGTATTGAGCTCATTGTCATGGCACGAGCTAACTATGTAACTATATTGTGTTTTCCACCCCATTGTACACATCGGATGCAACCACTTGATGTCTCTTTCATGGCTCCAGTTAGTCAGTACTATACCATACAGGCCAAGGGGTGGCTTACTACTCACCCTGGTCGACCGATCACGATTTACCAAGTCGCGAAACTCTTTGGTACAGCATTCATGAGAGCGGCAACTTATGAAACTGCTGTTAATGGTTTTCGGAAGACCGGAATATCTCCACCTGACCCCTCTGTCTATCCGGATTGGATGTTTAAGCCATCGGAGACCACCGACAGACCACAAGTGAAAAATGTGGACGTCCCCACTTCGGAGCTCTCGATCGTGCAAGTACATCAAGATCAACCGGAAACTTCGCAACCCCCACTCACGCAAGGGAATCCAGATCAGCGTGGAATCTCATCAGAACTTCTACGAGCGCAATCTGAGCCCGAACTGGAGACACTTAGAGCCCGCACGTTCGGGCAAAATGGGGATTCCTGCATTCAACTATAGATTTTTTTTTTTGTCCAGTGGTACAACATTCGAAATTATCCTATGAGTGGTAGCCAGATGAAGGTCCACAGATGGCGGACACGGGTGGATGGTATCCCACTCATCAAAATATGTAAATTATACCGATTCTTCCCACTAACGTCCCCATTTTACCCGACTCTCCCCTACTTCCCTTGTAAGTTCGTCGTACCGTCCACACGGGTCAAATGCGTTCGCACACGTTCGAACTAGTGACGGGTCGTTATTCAAGTATCTGTTATTTTGGAACCGTTCTGGATCCAGAACGGTTGCAACTGTTATCCCGCTGGGCAAAGAACGGTTCCTTTCGGACGGTCTCCAGCGTACGAGGTTGAAGAAGAAATTCCACATCATCGACTTCTGTCCTATTAAATATTTCTCCATGATAATTATTTTGCCTGGTAAACTTCCGGATGGATGAATTGTGATTACTTGATGATTGTTCCTATTTCCTAACTATAAAGCTTTTGTTCGATGGATCAGCTACGGATTGTAGCAAACGAATGTGTCCACAATGAAAACGGACTTAAATGTTTTTGTTATATTTATTTTACACCATGTGTGATAACGGTTGCAACCGTTCTGGATCGAGAACGGTTCTAAAATAACAGATAGTTGAATAACGACCCATCCATCACTAGGTCGAACAGGAACGAACACGTCGAGCACTTTTCTTTGAAGTACCGATCGGCGGAAGTATTCGAAGCTGCTCGTTCATCTTCGATCATACAGGTGTGCCCTCCACACTTAACGCACAACATTCGACGATATTCGCTCATTTGTGCTGATTTGTGTTCGTTCGTTAGGAATGGACGCGGTTTAAGGCGATTAGTGTTCCCGCTGAATCCGCAAAGTAAGAGACAGCTCATGTTTATGTTCGGCATATGTATAAAGTCAGTACCTACAGAATTATGTAAAAGGAATTGATGAACATAGTAAAAGATTAAAAGAATTGTTTTAATCTAAACCACAGTTTTAATTAAAACTACAGGTCTAAATATTACCAGATAATTACGTTGAAAATTTAAGGAAAATCTCAAAATTATTGTAATGAAAAGAAAAGAAATCTAAATAACGCTCTAACCTAACACGATCTACAACTGAGGTTCGTATGTTAGAACTCTCATAGAAAGCTATTCAACGTCGTTTTTAGCAAGCTCAAATTGTATATGCCAATAATCACGGAAGAAATTAACTAATAAATAATACTCCCAACATACCGACTATATATGCAGAGTCTAATTTTTTAAATTAACTTAATTTTATCAACTGGTTATTTCTTTATTTTCTGTAACAGAATTGAAATCTGTGTTGAGGCACGAACACAAAGATTTTTGTTTTAACAGATAGTTAATACATAATTAAAATTAAAACTCTTCATACATCATCACAATAAAAAATATTCATTACTGTCCATCCAAATCGCGAAATGAATCAGTCTATGGTATGTAGTGCGGTTAAGTGATTCAAAGTACTTCGCCTTTGTGTCAATATTTTTATTTTAATTCTGTAAACTTTCTAACAGAAAGCATTGCGAACAATTTTTGCAGTGCAAATTGAGTTTATCTCTTTGATTTCATATGAAGAGTTCTTACTTTAATCTTTTAATGACTTTCTAATGAAGGAAAGTTTTATGTTTATATAGGCATCTCAACACAACTTTCAATTCTTCATCAGGAAATAAAGAAACATACCTGGTGTTCCATTCAAAAAGTTTACTTACGAAATGGGATGTTTCTGCGCCATCGGTTCTCCTCCGTCGTTGCTTCGCCGCCGTTCCTACGCCAGGCTAGTTCTCCAGCGGTTTCTTCGCCGGGCCGGTTCATCGCCGCGGCATAGTATATTAGTTGCAAACGTTCTACATGTACAGTGTCAATTAAATATAACAATAATTTTTAACCCTAATCACATACGCCTTTGAATCTAACCATACGTCATATCGACGAGCACTTTTTGGAGTGTATAATACCGCCTGTAACTGTATGTTTGTGTTATTTTTAATACTTACATACCTATGTTTAATAAGTGTTTATTCAGTAAATAATACAATGTGTTTCTATTTTGTTAGGAATATATTTCTTAGAATCCATTTTTTAGAGGATTACTTTTTTGAGATCATAATAAGACCACATGTCCTGTATTCGTCGTTTCGACGAAGGTTAGGTGTGTAGGGTTAAATACGAATATTACAAATGGAAAATTACAGGTTACGAGTAAGTAATAAACCTCTCTTACGTTATGAAAATTTTAACATTTCTATCGTTGGATTGTTACACATCGCGTGCTAAAAGAAAATAGTGTTTATATTAATTTATTAATTACACCTAATTCTGTTTTTACACGGTAGATTGGTTCCAGAAAAACCGTGTAAAAAAACCATGTAAAAAGACACTGATTGTATGCAAAAATAGGTGATTGGTTCCTTATCTCTAAAACTTATTAAAATTAGTGAAAAACAAGGATTTCTTAAGAACAAGTATTCATGTTTATTTTATTAAGTCACATTGTATATCACGTGTATTTACACAAGCATAGTTATTAAAGAAAAAAAGATGTGCACTCTAAGCTTGAAAGTATGTAATTATGTAAATTAAACGTATGACAAGTTCAGGAACTAAAAACAATTACGTATGTATGTAAAGCAGCTATGTTGTTAACAAAAAGAATAGGTATAGGTTGTATGCACAAAAAGGGAATTCCTCTAAATTTGTGCTATTTACAATTGCTCTGACCAGTAAATTAATTTTAATTAATAAAATAATACAATAATAATAATTAATTAATAAAATCGTGTAAAAAAAATTAAAATTTTTATTTTCAAACCGTATTAAATCAAAATCGTGTAAAGAAGACCGTGTAAAAACGTGTGACCGTGTTTTTCGCTCAATACTTGTTTTCTTTTAGTAACTTAAAGACGACAACATCTGGGTTCACAAACTTTCTAAACCTAGTAATAGAAACCATGTAGCCTTTTTTTTTTCGATTTTCATTTGATTTAATTCAACGAATTAATTAGTATAATTCATAAACGTCTCAATGGACAGGATTTGCTTTATTTATCAATCAAATCAATAAGCGTTTTATTTTGGGTTCATTCAAACCCTTTTGCGCAGCACTGCTCCCTTTCTCCTTCTACGAAATTAAATTTAATGTTATTACATAAACGGAGGTGTCTAGCCGGTCAGTCAATTATTAATCAATTTTTAGTTTACAACTACTATGTTTAGTTAGTATTTACGACACCCCTCTTGTGCTCATTTGCGATATTCATCTATTGTGGTATTTACGGTTTGAAGCCATTCTTTTAAATTTGGGCTTAAATGTTTAGGTAATTAAATAGATTACCTGGCCCACGAAAAGGTTCCACGCTCTAATGAGATTATGACGCCCAACCTCGATGAACATATTGTTAAAGTATTGACTGCTGAAGAACGTGATGTAATCTTAAATTACTGCCTTGATAATTTGAAGCAAACTCATCATACATGACATGATTACATCGAATTATTACAATTAGTTATCATTTTTCTTGGTGGTACCGAATACCTGGTGCAACTTCTCATGCTAGATGGATGTCAAAAGCAATTTATACACTTAAAATGTATTTGTTCCATGATCAATTCAATATGAGAAAACAAGAGCTGAACGACATACGTAGTGTCTGTCTTCTCATAGTTCGTATTTATGTAAAAGCCTGGTTTGGATGCACCAAAGCAATTAAAGCATCAAATCAAGACCTAAATTAAATTAAAAATATAATTGCTTACCCTGAACGAGATATATCTCTTGCTTTGCTACAAAAAGTTAGCAATCACTTATGGTATTTGTCCGAAGAAGCAATCGGTCTTTCATTCTTCGATCCTAATGTTAGTGATGACATTAAGAGAGAAATGGTTGAAGCAATTAATGTTCAAACAAATAAAGAAAAATACAAGCAAATCATAGCTATTCCAACAAATATCCTTGAAACATATTCACAAAAAGATTTAAGCGCTTTTGTAAATTCAAACACACACGCGTTCTTTGATCGCTTAGAAATTTCCAAAGATTACATGCAAGGTTCTCAAATTTGTCAAAACTTATCTGTTTATTACCTGCAATCTTCCATTTGGAATACTCGTTTTTAACCCTACACACCTAACCTTCGTCGAAACGACGAATACAGGACATGTGGTCTCATTATGATCTCAAAAAAGTTATACTTTAAAAATGGATTCTAAGAAATATATTCATAACAAAATAGAAACACATTGTATTTTTTACTAAATAAATACTAACTAAACATATTAAACGTATTAAAAGTAACATAAACATATATTTACAGACGGTATTATCCACTCTAAAAAGAGCTCTTCGAAATGATGTATGGTTGGGTTTACAGATGGTATGTTCGAACGTTAGGTGATTAGGATTAAAAATTATTGTTATATTTAATTGACACCCATACATGTAAAACGTTTACAACCAAGCCAGCCATAGTAAAGCTCTATTGTAGAATAAAATTCCGAATTTCTAGAACATCATGGAGACTTATGAAATATGGCACAACATTGTGATATTGATATTTTCGTTTCAGAATATGATAAGGGATTACGTCACATGTAGCTACATGTATATACCTGCCAATTAAAAAAAATGGCTCTGAAACTAAAGATAATTTACCGTTCCGAAACTTAATACTCACCTGTACAACAATGATAATTATGAAACCTTGTAGTGGAGGAAGCAGTCAAAATATTTCGCTGAGATTTCAGGGCATGGGCGTACTTAGCAAAGGGGCAAGAGTGGGCATTGCCCACCCTAGAAAATTAGTTGCCGCACCTAGGAAAATCCTCTGACGTATATATATGCATATATATATAGATATAATCAGCTGACCGCCCCCCTCCCTCCCTAGACAAAATCCTTAGCTACGCCAATGTCTCAGGGTTGTCTTTATCATTGTAAATCACTTTACCGTACTCCTATTTAGAATACCCAGAATGCCATCCATCTTTTGGCCATCGATTTCGCTGCATTCTTTGCATGTGTCCACATCAAATTAACTACTTATGTTCGATAGTACTTATGCCATGGTTGCACAGACTTATGAAGACTAGGGGCCACTCGGGCAAATCATGAACTGATGGCGGGCCGGCCGCCAGAAGTATAGGTAATTAAAGATAATAAAGAATTGATAATAACTTATTAAAATTCAAAAAGAATTTATTAATTTGAAGCGTGGCACTGCATAGTGCTTACAATCTTTTATATTTGGCTCAAATTTACTTGTAGCAACACGTAAAACTGCTTCCAAACTTTCATTTGCAAGGCGGTTTCGATTTTTTGTTTTATTATTATTTAGTATTGAAAAAGTTTGTTCACCTATATAGGTAGAACCAAATAAGCTGGCACATTTCAGAGCGTTTATGCGCAACTTTTCGTACATATTTTTATCAATGCAGCGGTAAAAGTTAAGCAAGTCTCCTTCGTTGAATTTGTTGCGTAAATCTTGATCGTTTTGAATGTCGATAATTTCTAACTGCATTGACTCTGGCGCATTTTCAACTGAAATCGTGAAAGGATTGCTGAATATGTCCAACAGAGGTTTCACTTTTAAACTCCGAAAATCTGTCTTGAAAAGATTGAATCAAAATATCTAGCTTTTCTACATAACTGAAATTAATCGCAGTTTTGTTGAATTTTTCAGCCATTTTCTTATAATTCGGAAAATGATTGTAATTTCCAGAATTCAATTGTGATCTGAAAAGTGTCAGCTTGCATTGAAAGGATGATACATGAGCGTAGACCTGGGATATCAGTTGATTTTTGCCTTGAAGCCGTGTGTTCAAGACATTCAAATGATTTGTAATGTCAACTAAAAAAGCCAAATCACACAACCAATCAGGATTTTTAAGTTCCGGGACATCCCTTTGCTTTTCCGCCAGAAATATTCCAATTTCTTCTATTAAATTTAGAAATCGTTCCAGTGTCAATCCACGGCTTAGCCACCTTACTTCTGTATAATACAGTAAATCTCCGTATTCGCTTTCGATGTCATCAAGGAATTGTTTGAATTGTCTGTGATTGAGTCCTCGTGATTTTATGAAATTTACAGTCGAAACTACCACTTTCATGTTTTGAAATTCAATTTTTTTAGAACAGAGGGTTTCTTGGTGTATAATGCAGTGAAACTGCATGAGATCTTCAGCGTTTATGTTTTTTCCTTGCAGATGCTTTTTCAGTAAAGTAACTAGCCCGGAATTGACACCAATCATCGAAGGAGCACCGTCAGTCGCAACTCCCGATAATTTTGATAAGCCCAAATCAGTTTTTGAACACTCATCCAAAAGTACATTGAGTATATCAACTCCTTTGGTTTGACCTTTCAATGAACACATTCCGAATAATTCTTCTAAGACTTCAAAATCTTGAGTAACACCTCGTATGAATATGAGAAGTTGAGCTGTGAACTAATATCAGTGGATTCGTCGAGTGCTAATGAAAAAAATTCAATGATCTTAGTTTTTTCAATTAATTGTTCCGCAATATTACCTGACAAAGACATAATTCGTCTTTGGATAGTCATACGATTCAGTTGAATTTTCTCAAACTTTTTTGCTGCTTCTGGACACATTTTCTTAGCGGCAATTTCTATGCATTCTTTTACAAAATCGCCATCATTGAAGGGGCGACTTCGCTTTGCTATCATTCGAGAAGTTTCATAACTAACTTCTGTAGCTGTTTCTGAATCTTGAATGGGTTTTGTAAACATAGCTTGCCGACCAATAAGCTCCCGTTTTAAAGACAACATTTTTTGTAAACTTGGTAAAAGAATGATGCTGCGTTTCATAGTGCCTTTTTACATTATATTCCTTTGCAATCGCAACAGAATTCTTGCAAATTAAACAAACGACTTTGTTATGCGACCATACAAAAAAGTATGTCTCAGTCCAAATTTCTTGAAACTGCCGATTTTCACCTTTAACCTTACGTTTTTTACTAGGTCCTGGCTTCTCCATGTTGCGTTCTAATCCTGGCTAGGATTAACACAGCACCTAAAAACAATTACAGTACCTACTTAAATTACCCATTCTTTTTTAAATTATCAAAAATAATTGATTAAATTCCTCAGAAATTTTAATATTTTTATACAGATTTTATATCTGAAATAATGACGTAATTATTACAGTTAGAGAAATTCTGATAAAAATAGTAATTTCTTTGTTTTATTTTAATATTTGGCCAACATTAAAGCTACATTTGATTAAAATTGATTAAATAGGTAGGGAAACACTTATTAATAACTGAGTTTTACTTACGATTTCACAACACAATTATACACGCCACTTGACGGGTTAACAGGAAATCTACGTTGAATGTGGATCAAAATATATGACACCGGCTAGTCGAGTTAAAATCTACACTAGAACTATTGCCTCCCCAAAACACTATTAAACTGCACTTATTCTCAATCACTTATTACTTCGCTTTGTATTTTCGCGCTTATTTCTTCCTGTTGACATTTCACTCAAATTAAAACCGAACTGTCGCCGACAGACTGTCTGTCGGTCGCTGCGGTTAGCGTGGCTTTATACCGCGCATACGACTCTGGAAGCTTCGTGTATCTACTCGTACCTACGCGAGCAATCGGGAATTCGGGACTATTGCTATCTCGCTTGCTCACACCGCGCTAGAAAATTCTTGATTTCTCTACTATTTTGAACTTTATATAAAGGCAGCAAGCGATGTTACTTGACTTAGCATTTTTGGGCGCTAGATTCAAATAGCGCGCGCGCGAGATTCAAATTACTTTTCGAACATATTTTTTTGGTTTTATTCTGGAATAGAATTAAATATTCTTCGAATGTACGAGAGTATTATTTTTGCTGTCGGCGGGCCACCAGTATTCGACAGGCGGGCCGCATGCGGCCCGCGGGCCGCGGTCTGTGCATCCATGACTTATGCCATATCCATATACTTTCAATGGTTGATTTGAATGTAATTTTTTGAAGTGAATAGTTTTTAAGGGACACCGCACCAGCTCGAGTGTAAGCGTAGTAGCGTAAGAACGTAAGAACATAAGCGTTAGATTTCGAGAGAGAGAGTATGATGTGGGAGTGAGTGGCGATGAGTCGTGCGGTCAGAGCCGAGGGAATACGTGGCGTGCTTGAGAATGAAAGACGGAGAGAGTATGATGTGCGAGCGAGAGGCGACGAGGCAAGTGGTTAACGTTAGGCCATAATAGGTGCCGCGCTCAGAAACACGTGGAACAAAAACGCGATGACCGCCAAGTAAGGAATACGACAATTAATGGGTATTCACTTCAGACATGTGTAAACCACACACACCAATTTTACCGTCCTCCGATAGTATTGAGCCCAACTATGTAAATTTCTTTACTTGGTGTAGTACTTCTTCTTCTACTTTTATTGTGTGTTTCGCGAATTCTTTCCCAATCTTTCCTTGTAAGTCTGTATGTTCATATTAAGTGTTTCTTTGTCCTTAGCAATTATAACCATATCATCCGCATATCATATCTCTGATATTGTTTAAGTGTATACTTCTTAAGGGACACCGCACTAGCTCGAACGTAAGCGTAACCATAAACGTAAGCGTAAGCATAAAGGTAAGCGTAAGAGTGTTAGATTGGGGCAGAGCTTTGCTTCGTGTGAAAGACAAAGAAACCAGAAAGTATGATGTGTGAGCGAGACAAAGGATACGTGCGTACTTGGTCCGTCTAAAACAGGACAGACAGAAGGGGTATGATGTACGAGCGGAAGTATTCACTTTAGACGTGCGTAAACCACGCACCAATTTTTTTATATTTCCCATTTTCCAGTAGCCTATTTCATATGCTCTTATTTCTTTTTCCTTTACTATCTTTATTGCCTCATCTAACAGCAGTGTAAAAAGCATTGTTGTTTCAAACATATCTGATTTGCTCTGCCTTGTTCGTACACAATTTGTTGTTTCTTTATATAAGCTTTCTTTCCTCTTACTACTCATTCCGGTATTTTCCTATTTCTTATTAGTGTCATCCATATGTCTTCTCTATTGATCTTGTCAAAAGCGTTCTATATGTCTATAAAGCATAAATGTGCCTCTTTATCTTCTTGTATAGGTTTTTTTCTATTTGTCTCATTATAAATACCGCATCATTTACGCCTCTACCCGGTCGAAATCCAAATTACATATGTTTCCTCCAAAGTATGTTCCAGTTTAGCAAAGACACCACAATTTTCCAAGCGGAACTATACGCAATCTTGGAAACTGTAGGAATCCTATCCGAAAGGGGACACATGGCAATACGAATCAAAATATTCTCGGACAGCCAATCAGTTCTTAAGGCCCCAAGCAGTTGTACAATTAAGTTCAAAATATTATTGGAATGTCACAACATCCTTAACGACCTGGCGACTCAGAACCAGATCACTCTGGTGTGGGTACCACGACATGAGGGGCACGGAGGAAATGAGATGGCAGACATCTACACAAAAAAGGGGCCGAGAGAAACTTTACTGGACCTACCCCATCTTTTGGGTTCAATAAAAGTCTCCTTAAAGGGGAGATAAAGAAATGGACAGCATCCATCACAACAAAACACTGGAATGACACCAGTGGGCTGGAACATTCCAAAAAGTTTCTGAGCTTCGATGCTAGGAGGGCGGACCTCGCCCTAAAACTGGACAGGAGAAGCTTAAAGACACTGACGGGGGCACTCACAGACCACTATATCTGCAACAAGCACCTACACAAAATGGGCTTATCCAACACAGACACTTGCAGATTCTGCGGTGAGGAAGAGGAGTCAATGGAACACTTGATCACTAATTGTGGGGCACTCGGCCACAGGAGATACAGAATACTACATGCATATACGCTGAGTGAAGAGGACCTATTAACACTCCCATTGAAGGAGCTGATCCTGTTCCTAGACGTATTAAACAAATAAAAACAAGGGGAAGCACAATAGATCAACGTGGTCGCAGTGCAAAGGGCCACTTTGGGCCAGACCCCACCTCACTACATTACATTACATTACATGTTCCAGTTTATCTCTCATAAGTTTTGCTAATATTCTGGTATATACCTTTGATATCCCTCTGTAGTTGCTACAGTCTTTTGTGTCTCCTATTTTTGTAAATTGATGTTGTTATGCCTGTTGTCCAATCCTTTGATGCACTATCTAACATTATCCTGTTCATTATCTTCGTAAGTTCTTGTATGGCTCTATCCCTGATAGTGTTTTTATCATATCTGCTGTGATCCCATCACGTCCAGGTGCCGTTCCCAATTTTAACTCTGCTATCGCTTCCCTTACTTCCTTCATACTTTTCTCGTCTGTTTGTGTTACTTCTATTCCGTGCCCTAGTCCTACACTCAGATGTTGGTTTTCGGTGGTTATGTCCTCCCCTTCTAAAAGATCTTTATAATATTCTCTCCATTTGTCCATAATTTTATCTTCTTCTTCTATGATATTTCCTTCATTGTCCTTTATATTCAATATTGTCCCTGCTCTTTTCTATCTCATGTTCCTAATTACACCGAAAAACCGAAAAACTTCTGGTTCTCTTTATACGCGTATTTCATTTATTCTCCAAATTGTTGCCATTTACTTTTGTATTTCTCATAGTATGTTTGGTCCTTTGTTGCAAATATTTTGTCCACTCTCTTTTATCTCTGACCGCTACTTTTACTCTATCTGTCCACCAATTTGTCTTTTACATTTCTATTTACTATCCCTCCAGCTTTCTTCTATTCCTAATTTCGCGTCTTTCCTCATATTTCTTTTGATATTCTTCTGTTATTTCCTTCTATCTTAGTTTATAGCGTTTTATTTTAGGGTTTACAATTTTGTGTTTGTTTTCTTTGAGGTTTTCTTTTCAAAATTTTAATAACGTCTGTAAGAGGAAGTGGTCGCTCCCTATCTCCGGGCCTCTTTTACTTTAACCTTTTTTACATGATGATGGAAATTTCCATAATAATATTTAGGGACAAAAATATGTGCAAGCAACAGGTGTAATAAATCGGCTTTTTCAGGCAACCTCTAACATGTGTATTGTGTAAAATGAAACGCTGCTTGCAAAAAAATAACTAACGGTGCTTTTAATTTCGCTGTTTAGTGTGGTTTTACAAAAAACGTAAAAGTTTCGCATATATTTTTAATAATCTAACCGCGATATTTTACTATAAAAAATAAAATGTATATATATATCTAGTTATATTTTCACTGACGAAGGTGTTCCGAAAACGTTTGTAAACGTTCTGAAAATATAACTATCGTTCATACCAGCCTTGTTTTATTGACCTATTAGTGGTAGAGATCTATCATATAAGATAACTATAAAAAATTAAAAGTGAATAAAATAAGTTACATTTTTGATATTTTAATTGTTATTTGTGAAATTATGTGGAAAATCTTGCAATAGTAATACAAATACTATGTGACAGAAATTTACATCACTATGCAATATCTTCACCCAAGATGTATCACAAAATTGTATTTGGAGCTAGTGGTTATATCATGTTTTTTTAGAAAAATATGGATGAAAGAGAAATTGAAGCTTACTTAGCTAAGTTAGATGACGGTTTTCTGTCTGAAGATGGCTTTGACGCCGAAAATTCTGACGGCGAGCAACATATTGCTAATGAAGTTGCAAGAATGTTGCAGAATGAGCCTGATGATGATGAAAATAGATGAAAATAATCCAGCTGATCCTCTATCAATAGAAAATATAACCATTGAGAACACGAATTCTAGTCACGCAGGCATTTCACATCGTATTTCTTTTGACAAGAGACAATTGATATGGAAAAAAAAAAGCAGTATGCTGTTTGACGAAGATAAGGTTACTTTTTCTTCTATTTCTACCGGTTCTGATGACATGTCGCAGCTGGAAACCCCATTTCAATGCTTTACCCACTTTTTTACAAAAGATTTCGTTAGTAGAATAGTATAACAAACTAATCTATATATAATGCAAAACAATCCAAGTTCAGCTACAACCTTCACAGAATATGATCTGAGTAAATTTCTTGGTATCCTTTCGTTCATGTCCGTACAGAAATATCCTAGCACTAGATCCTATTGGTCCCCAATGTTTGGATATGAATCGATTTTTCAACAATGCCTCTAAATACATTTGAGAAGATAAAATTTTCATTGCATTTTAACAACAATGAACTTCATAAGCTTTATAAAATCCGCCCTGTAATCCAGCATCTCAATGAGAGGTTTGCCGCACTGCCAATGGACCAAAGACTATCAGTTGATGAGCAGATGTGTTCTACAAAAATAGGACAGTTTTTAAAACAATATCTTCCCAACAAACACCATAAGTGGGGATCTAAGTTATACGTCCTCTGCAACTTGATGGGATATGCCCATAAGTTTGAAGTTTATTGTGGGCAAGAGCCCTTCCAAAATTTACCAGATAAGCCAGACTTTGGTGCTACTGGAAATGTTGTAGCTCGTTTACTTCGTGAAGTACCAAAAATTCAGAATCACATTATATACTTTGATAATTTTTATACTTTGCTACCCGTAGTTTATTTTTGGCTAAGCAGGGGACTCACACTGTTGGAACTGTGCAACAAAATAGGGTCCCAAACAATAAGCTACCTGATAAAACAAAAGATTTGATGAAGGAGTCCGTGCCCAGGGATAGTTATGAAGAAAGGGCTTGTACTTATGATGGCATAGATATGAGTTGTGTGGTCTGGAAGGACAATAAATTAGTGACATTATTATCTACCTATGCTGGAGCGTTGCCTGTAACTAAAGTCAACAGATACGATAAAGCCAAGAAAGAAAAAATAGACATTACTTGTCCATTCATAGTTCATGAGTACAACGGACATATGGGGGAGTAGACCTGATGGACAGCTTCCTATGTAGAAACCATATAACATTGAGGTCAAAAAAGTGGTATCTTCGCATTTTTTTTTTTTCATTTATTTGATTTGGCTGTAATAAATTCTTGGATTTTGTATAAAAGAAATGGTCAGATAAGAGGTGAAGAAAAAGGAGTCTTCTTACGTTGAGCCAATTCAGAAATGAATTAGCATTTGTGCTGTGCAATATAGGAAATATAAAAGATAATAAAAGGGGACGTTCAAGCAAAAGTAACCTTGAACCAGAATTGCAAGCAAAAAGAAGAAAAGGCTCTACTGCTCCTCACCCTCCTAAAGACATAAGGAAAGATGGTTGCGATTATTGACCAAAACTAGGTGGGTCTCTCCGGTGCCAATATCCTAAATGTAAAGGATATTCAACAATTTCTTGCAGTAAATGTGCTGTTAATTTATGCTTAAAGAAAAATAATAACTGTTTTATGAATTATCATTTGGAATAAAAACATTACAAACATAAAAAATTTTTTAATTAGTATGGAGCTAAAGATGAATATTTGCATAATGATGGATATTTCCATCATACAGTTTATTTTAAAATTTTTGTTTTTTTATAATGCTAAGATTTTTAAAAATATTTTTCTGAAATCTAGAGCATGAATTACATCACAATGATTTATTTCACTAAAAGGAAAAATTCATGCAAAGAAGGGCTAATATCCTTGACATTTCTCCAATCCAGTAGTAGTCCATAATAGATTTTTCCTTTCTTGATATCACTTGTCTAGTTATTTGATGGATTTCTCTTTTGTTAAAGTGCGTGTTGCCAATCTGTCATTCATTTTCTAAACTTATTTCTGTTATTCGTTCTTCATTATTGTTTCTCACTGTCACTATTGGGTTTTCCAGGCACCATTCCATTCCTTCATTCTCTCTTCCCACTCTTCCGTGTAAGTCCCCCATTATTATTATCTTATTTTGTATTCTTCGTTTCCTCATTTTCTTTCACTGATACCGATATTATTCTTTCATTTACAAATCTTTTGTTTTTAATATTTTTTATCTTTTGCTCTTCTATTAGTAGTGCTACTCCCGCTCCCGCATTTTCCTCGCGTTTCACTCCGGACCAGTACATTCAATATCCAGTAGGTAATTTTTACGCCCTTTCCCTTTTTCTTTGTTTCCTTGATTCCTGCGTAATGCAATTTTTCAATTCATCTTCTCTTCCTTTTATTCCTCTAACATTCCATCTTCCCAATCCAGCAATCCCAGATAGTAATTGCTTCGTTTGCATTTTATGTGTGTGTGTATTTCTAGTTGTCTTCTTAATTTTAAGTTTTGTAAAATTATCGTCCTTGTTGTTCCGTCCCTCTTTATTTTTATTAGCTTTTGCTTCCTTTCTGAAGTTAAATCTTTCCCATTCTCTTAATTTTTGGGTTTCATTAACCCACTTTCACTCCTTTCCATCCATTATAATGTTTTTATATCCAACCTTTATCCTTTTCGACGTTCGTTATTCGTTTAAGTTTATTCTGTAACTCGCGCTCCTCCTTCGTTAGTTCATTGTTGATAAAGATTTTCTCTCTTAAGTCCTTCAATTCCTTCTTGTTTCTCATGATATTATCTTTTTCTATCGTATTATCCAGTTCAATTTTATAGATCTTTGGTACAATCTTTGTGACTTCTTTGTCTTTCCTATGTACTTAGGCCGGTGACACACCGGAGAAACTAATTTCGTGAAACATGAAATTTGTTTCATTCTCACACAACCTATACATTCAAATGAGATGGAACACATTGGCGTTTCTGAAACAGGCGAGCAGAAGTGATTTCCTAAGCAAGTTTCGTGAAATGCAACGTGCTCTGTTTGTTGTAACTTGTTTCATTTGCTGAGTGATAGTTGGCTAATGCAGTAAGACGAAATACCCAACCAGATCTGGTAGGCGATAAAAATTTTCCTGGTACATTCTGTAAAACTGCTTAAATTTATCAGGACGTTGTTTGAGTTCCTCTCCAATAACAGTAGCACTATGTTGCAGGTTTCTTTCATTACTAGGGTGTATCCAAAATCGTCTGTTTTTTCCTAATGACTTTATTTCGGCGGTAAATAAAAGCAGGTCATCTTCCTCGGAAGACATATCTGCAACAATTCTAAATAACTGTGTATACGCAACAAGTATATATAATAAGTAAAGGCCGGATAATATGCAGTTTGCATAAATTTGCATATTTGCATAATATATGCATTTTGTTTATTATTTGCATATTTTGTAGTAATTCAGCATATTTGAAGTATCCGAGTTTTATTTATTTATTGGATGTAATTTATTATAGGATAGGCATTAGTAAAAATATGTCGTGGTTGTAACAAACAAAGAGTTGAAGTTGTCTTTAAATTCAAAATAGCATTCTATGAAGCCTCTTCTCAATACTTTTCCGATAAGGGCTTCCAAAAATTTATTAATGCTGTTCCCATACATCTAGACCGGGACAGAATTCAAGGAAAAGCTAATTCCCTGAAACTTCTAAATATACAAAAATACATTTTACCAGAAAATTAGGAGCACAGGTGTTTCTTTGTTATTCGGAGAAATTTATTCCCATATTCGAAAGCAATCTTATTTATTTTAAACGTCATTTTACTTTGGTTTTTCGAAGTGTAAACTTGTGGGTTGTTACTAATTATAATCTAGTAAGATCTTAAATCTTCTTTCATTATGTTGTAGAAATTATAATAGCAAAAATGCCGAAAATAGCGACTGTGCCTGGATGGATTGCACCTTATTCAGAATTGCGTATGGATGGAGAAGAAGCATTTTGCGTAGCATGCAGCAAGATTGTAAGTAAAATTTCAATTTATTTCCTCTTATTAATCTATAGTTTTTAAACGATGTTTAACAAAATCACCAATACAACCCTTCGACAAATAATTTTATTTTAAAATGAATAAAATGAGATGTAGATTTCATGCGTATTTTTCGCATATCATCAGCAGAATACGGAATATTAGATATTACGTATTGTGCTGATGATTTTTAAATAAAAATCATTTTAAAATAAAATTATTTGTCGAAGCGTTGTGTTGGTTATTTTATTAAATGTCGTTTATTCCGATTGCTTCGCAAATTCTTTACACATTAGTTTTTTATTACTCCTTTATCTTTTACTAACACTTATTTTATAAGAAAACAACTGATGATGTGATATTTTTTATGCAGGTTACAGGTGAGAGAAAGTTTCAAGTCGACCAGCATATTAAAACTCCATCTCATGCTGCAAAACTATCAAAGATGAAATTGGCGAAGAAGGGTCAGCAAACATTACCGCAATGTTTGCCACCAACCTCCAAGAAATCGGAACAAGAACAATTTAATGAAGATTTGTGCCTAATGTTTGGGTCGGCAGATATTCCACTACATAAAATAAACAATTTAAATGTCAAGTTATTTTTGCAAAAGCACACCAGCAAATATAATATTCCCGACGAGAGCACCTTAAGAAAATATTATATTCAGCGTATCTATGCAGAAACATTGAGTAGCATTAAGAAGGCTGTGTCAAACAATTACCTTTACATATGCGCAGATGAAACTACTGATGGTGTGGGCCGATACATAGTTCATTTAATGATAGGTATCCTTAACGTATCGGTTCCAGCAAAATCTTATTTAATTTCATCCAAACAGTTGGAAATAATTTGACAATAACAAAGGTTTATACAGGAAGAACTGACAACCTTTTTCTTAGCGGAATCGATTCCAACAGAAAAAATTCTATTGTTTTTAACGGATGCCGCACCATACATGGTGAAGGCTTGAAAATCTTTTACCCAAATTTAATTCACACAACTTGCTTGGCGCACGGACTAAATCGTGTTGCAGAAGAAGTAAGAAATCATTTTCCCTTGGTAAATATTTTAATTAGTAGTGTTAAGAAAGTGTTTTTAAAGGCTCCATTAAGAGTTCAGTTTTACAAACAACATCTACCCGGTATTCCGCTTCCTCCTCAACCAGTAATCACGCGATGGGGAACGTGGTTGGAAGCTGCCATTTTTCATGCAAATCATTATGAAGAAATAAAGACAATTATTATGGATCTTGATAGCGATACAGTATCTGTACTAGACGCCCAAAAAGTGTATTCGAGTAAAGAACTACCCCAACAGTTGGCGTTTATTAAAGCCAACTACAGTTTTATTTCCACTTCTATATTGCAATTGGTAAAACAATTTATGTCGCTAATTGAGGGCGTTGAAATAATAAACAAATTTGAAAAGTTATGTTTTGATGTTAAAGGAGGGGTGGGAAAATCCGCGTATGAAAAATTTTTAAGTGTAATAGAAAAAAATGAGGGTTTTAAAAAGCTAAAGGATATTGGTAAAATCTTGTGTGGTGAGTCAGTAGAAAATATTGAGTTGACAATAGAGGATATTTCTAATTTGAAATATGCTCCTATAACAAGCGTGGACGTAGAACGAACCTTTTATATAAATACATGTTATCAGACAAGCGCCACAATTTTTCTATTGAAAACTTTGAGAAATATGTAATTGTAAATTGTTTTCATAGTTAATTATGTTGTAAAATGTTATAAATAAACTTGTAGTAAACATAATAGCATATTTTTTTCTATAGTATTATATTTTCTAGCATTACTCCTATTTTTTATCTGCATGTTTTTCATAAGAAAGTGCATATTTAGGCCAAAACATCTGCATATGTATGCACATATTTCCACTTTTTTGCATATAATCCGGCCTCTAATAATAAGTTATCCTGATATGTGCTAAACGAGAAATTTTGTTTCATGTAATATCTTTCATATACAAATTTCATGAAATTAGTTTCTCTGGTGTGTCACCGGCCTTACACCTACATTTCCCTCTATGAAGTTCTCTATTCCGATATCTCTTTTATTATCTGTGTTTCGTTCTATTCCCGTTACATCAATATTATTCTTTACTTGTTCCTTTTCCACCCTCCTCACTCTTTTCCATGTTTTTCAAATCTTCCATACATTTATTCTTTTTTCTTAAGCATTTGGTTTTCCGTCCCTAAATCTTTCAATTCTTGCTGGTATGCCTTATGGTGTGCCTTTATTTCCTTAATGACCTTCATGTAGCGCATCATGTTAGTTAGGGTATCCATCTTATCCTTGTCTCTGCTCCTTTGTTGAGGGGGTCTGTATATCTTTTTATTCCTCACGAAAATTTCCTCCGCTTCCTTATTTCTCTTCCTTTTAGTGTCCTCTGGCGTGCAGACGTCGCTGATCATTTCGCAGTTTGTTAGTCACTTTTCTCATTCCGCGTGACACTCGTAGCTGGTTGCTAACCGCGCACTCGCACTCTGACCCCCTTATTATGCAGTTAGCTGACTCGTTCGGTTTCGAAGGTCGTTTCATGTGTCTATCCGTTTATTACTACTTAACTTTTATTTTTCTGATTTCTTAAATTAGTTCTACCAGTTTTGGTTATGTACCTTACAACACGCCCTTTAATGTATAAATTGTATTTACGTAGTAAGACTCGCACACAAGTTTCCTTATTATCGCAAGTACGACGCATCCGCTCCGAGTACCGTTCGGAACTCAACTCCATTATTATAACATACGCGCCTAAAATTACATTTCCAAGGAGGAGAGAATTCCAATGATTTTTAGTAACAATATTCAGATTAAAACTCAATGGTGGGTGATAACTAAGGTTTGATAAAAGAGTGGATGACGTGTTATCGTTAAGTAGTGTAAAACGGACTGACGACCTGACTTCTTCGAATTTTAATGTCCCGCCTTGCACGTAAGTGGAGACAAAGACCGGTTTACACTACTTAATCATAATAAATAATCCACTCTTTTATCAAACCTTAATGATAACTATCAGGGGGAACCAGGAGAAATAGCTCTCCATAAACTCTGGCATTAAGATTGTTAACTAACACTAGATCTAGAATTATATTGTTCATATTTAAATTGAAATCGTGTTGTAATAAACCATGATACATTAAATTGTCGTAGACAAGTGTTTCCAAGTAGTTGGAAGCCATTCCAATCTGCTGGAATTATATTATTATATTCTGCAATAGTAAGTTCATATTAGTCTGTTATAGTTTTGTCCTTGACTGTATACTTTTAGCAATTCATACTATAGGAGAGAGGAAGGAGAGGTAGGGGGTGTGAGCAGGAACCGCGCTCTCGGCGCCATTGCTATGACGCGCCACTTGTCTTGTGTTCTCGTTCAGTGACGACCGCCCAGAAATTTTGACGTGGCTACTACGTATAGCCCTATTACCCACTCCGATCACAGCAAGCTGGTGACGAGCAATACGTAACTGGTAAGTACCCAGACGAAGAATAATAACATTCGGACATGACGAACACCCTCTGAGGGTGGTGTTATTTTATGAATTGATAAAGCAGTGCGAAGTTAAAAATGTATAGATCAAATTTCGCAGTATTTCTCGAAAAGGTATTGAAAATGGCGTCATATGTTGATTCTGTTACAAATTTAGATTGTGAGTGCTGTTCCTTATCCATTGACGAAATTCATCGAACTAATCTATAGAAAAAATGTGCTCATAGTTGCATATATTACTCACACAAATACGTGGACAATGTGTGCTGTCGTCTTATACATATTACGAATTATGACATTCCTAGTTTATATTTTGTGGTTAGAATAAATGTCAATTTGACAGTAATATTTTGTAGGAATTATAGTTTTTGGAATTCAAATATTGCTAATATATTTTCATAATAAAATGCATCTGCAGGTATTGTGTATTTCAATTAATGTACAGATTGAACGTTTTCAATATAAATCTTGTCTATATCTTAGATTTAAATATTTCCTTTTGTAGGTATTCCTCTGTGAAGTCAATGGACGGAATAGTGGAGGAAAATGGGCCTGTTGACCCATTAGCACCATCACCGGATCCGCCAGTGGCTATCGTTTCTTCGGTAGGAGTTACTAACAATCAACCCCATCTGATGACTGCTACTAACATAGTACAACTTACTCTGCCTCAGACACAAGCACAGGTAGGGGTTTCGGCCCCAAAACTGTGCACGTATCTGTATGATATATAGCCATCTAGCTAGTAACTGCACTTGTTAAATGCATGACCATGCTAGTGTATAACTGCACTTAGTTAAATAATGCATGATTCTAATGTTCTACTCATACTTAGTAGCAGAAAACTGTATGCTGCCTTGATTTCTTAGAATATTTTCAGTAGTTGCTTAAATTGCATATACCTGTAAATTATAATTTTATTAATTTTGTATGGGATTGTCATGGAAAAAAGATTTAAATATGCTCTTGCAGATATTCTTTATTTAAAGATTGTTAATTACTTGTAGGTACAGTCAGTGATACAACCTAATCAACAATCAGTTATACAAACTGCAACCAATCTTCAACCAGTTTTAAGCAAAGGCAATGTTATACTTGTTAGTAAGCCAAATTCCGTTATACAAACAGCGCAAGCAAATCTGCAGACACTTCAGGTCAGTAGAAATATTTTCTATTATTTAATTACATATTGAAGTTAATAAGGTTAAGTCTAATCTTTTTCAAATAGGTAGTTGATGCACCTAGTGATGATAGTTTTTCAGAAGAAGAATCTCCAAAGAAGCGTAGAGATTTATTAACAAGGAGACCATCATACAGAAAAATACTAAACGATTTGGGTGGAGGTGAAATAGCTGGTATGTAGTTCTGTGCATGCATTTAAATTGCAAAATAGTTTTTGCCCTCTAATGCATAACAAGCTTTTTAAAATAATGTGCAAACAAAACTATATTTGAAACGGTTTGAGTTACAAAAATGAATCCCAACTAATAATAATACAAAGCAACAAAGACACAATATTTATTTTTTATGTTCGTACTGACTTGACATTGTGGTATGTCTGCTTAGTTTGGTGTGTGTTAATTAAATTTACTACAGCAACATATCCAGAGAAGACGATTTCCACATGGTACTACTGCATAGGGTATAGTCATGAACACCTAGCGATGACGCGCGTGGACCAATCCCAATCAAACCAGATTAATAGCTATAGCAGCAAAATTGACAACCAACAGCAAGAAGCAGAACTAATCGCGAATGATAACGCGCTTTGGTCAACGCGCGAGAAAATACTATACTATGTGACAAACAAAAAAACAACTCACCCAGTAAAAGGTCATATTTTTTAAACCACATTTTGTATAGTCGTTCATGGTGTTGGGAATAATGATAAAAAACGAACAATAAATCTGTACTTTTTTTTTGCCTAACTCTAACGAAAATATTCGTTTGTCTTTTCTATATTTTGGATCAGTTATTCGACTAACAGTCTATACCTTTGACTCAGTTGTGAATTGTAGCCTGTTTTTGAAATTCAGATGAGCACACTGGAAAGACGCTATTACACTAGAAAATTGTTGCTGTTCGGTTTTTGAAGGTACATTTAAAAATTATAAACGTTAATTAAATATGAATATTAAGAAATAGTTGCGATTATTTAAAAAAACTATGACATTTAATTCAAAACCAATATACCTATTACTTTATGTGATATGGAGTTTACATTTAAGAGTTACATATATGTATATTGCTCCCAGTTTAAGAAAATATTTAAAATTTTATTCCAAGATTAATCAAATAATAGACAATATTATACATTTAATATGTAAGTACATATTAACAATTATATTTGTTCAAGATCACTATCAGCCCCGGTACTGTCAGAATCACTGTTAAAGTTTACAGAAATAATATGGCTCAATTATATTGTCCATTAAGCCATCTAGGTTGCACAGTTTCAGCTCTTCTTTAACAATATGGTCAACACATTTCCATTTAGTAGGAGTATGAGTAACATTTACAATAGCTTGTAATAAATATTCTTTAACATCAGCTAATTTCAAAGTTTGGTTTTTTGTTTCCACTTTCCCTTTTAAGGAGGTAAGCGTAATACAATTTTGTTGTAACACTTAGCCATGTCGTCTGTTGAATATAATTTGTACTTATTCTTATTGATCTGAATTAAATGAAGGAGTTAAAAACGAACCATATTATTATCATAAGTACTATTGTTAGATTGTGATCAACCCCGCATATCTTCCTTTTCTGATGATGTAGGTATTTTCCCTATATGGCTATGGTATGGGACATTATCTATAACAATAACACCATAATTCGGTAATAATTTTAGAATTTTCGCAAACCACTCCTCAAACACTAGCATTCATTTCTTTGTGGTAATCTGTTTTGCTTGCTTTCGAAAAGTAGTAAACCACCTATGACTAGAGTTTGTTAAATAGGTGGATTTCGTGTTATCATTAAGTAGCGTAAAACGGACCGACGCTATTACTCCTTGGAATTTTATTTATTTATTACCAATAGTCTGAATTTTGCAAATCTCTGGTTACGCCTTCAGTGAAAGCTTGTCGGGAAGAACAGTCTTTTCTTTATAGAAACTTGAAAAGGAATAATAGAAAAACAAACAAATTGAAAAAGATAATCTAATACCGTTACGACACAGACACGATCAATGATTTACTATTATGTACAAAAATATTACTATCAATTAACGCTTATATTTCTCTATGTAATCCCGCTCTGCGAACAACCATTCAATGCTACTTTCTCGTTGCCAAGACGTCGAAGACAACCAAGTTATCGACAGCTAAGCGATTTCGAACGGGTTATCTGCATGAGACGAGTATTGCATTTCGTGAAGTCGCTAGGCACATGCAAAGAAATATTGCTATAATTATTCGTTATCGTAGCAGAGGCTCTGGACGTCCTAGAAGAACCACCGAATGAGATGATGGGGGACAATATTGCTTACATTTAGAGATCGCAATAGTACTTCAAGATCTGTAACATCGTGCCCTCAGATTAGACTGGTGTAATCTACGGACAGATTGAAGTAAAGATTGGAACAATTTCGTGTTTCAGACAAATCTCGTTTTTGTTTCTGGGTCCATGATGGTCGTCGACGAGTTCAACATCGAAGAGCAGAAAGTTTTTAAATTTTTCTTAGAACGTAGGACTGTACTTACCAGAGTGTTGGCTGTTTTTTATCAACAAATTTGAGAGGTCTGAATACGTCATCCTTGAACTCCGCTAATCTTAAATGACGAAAACTAAGAAACGTATCGGAAATAGTTGTTGTGTAAAGAAACTCGCTGCTGCATAAATTTCGGGAATCGGGTATTCCTATTGTTGCCTAAGTATGATAAAATTTGATCTTTTCTAGGTAGTGGGAACAGTCATTTAGTAGCATTTGTCTTCCTCCTAGTCATAAATTTCATGAGTGTCATCTGTTACGTACTGTGTTAGTTTCAAATAACATTTATGTCGTACTTAATATAGTTGAAATGGATCGCCATCTAAGTTATTGTGAAATAGAATCTAGTCTTGGCAGTGCCGTGAAACATCGATTTTCTATAAACTTTTACATAGAAAGGGTTATATAGCTAGATGGAATCCACACAATTTGGCCGTAATTCAAAAACGGGCTTGGAAATGCTCAAAATAGTCAATCATGATGTTTAAAATTTGGCTCATACTTACAGATGACAAAATTTTAATTCATCCCTAGTGCAGTATGTGGAAATTCCGCAAAATAATTAAAGTCTTGTTCACAAAGTGCTTTTAAGCAAATTATCGTCGCTTTTCCGATGTTATTGATTATAACGCTATCGTTGCCTTAGACAATTGTCAGACGGTCTATACTTATTGGTATACAACCATTTGGTTCTCGAAAGTCATCAACGAAATTAGAAAAACTAATGTAAAGCGTAGGTTCATCCTTTACTATGATAGTACGTTAATGCTATACAACATTTGAAACTATCGTATATTTAAAACGGCACAACTTCGAACTGACGTTTATATAGTTCAAATGATTTCTTCTTGTGTAAAGTAAAATAAGTTGGAACACATCTTTCGGTATCTGTGTAGGCTGGGAAAGCATTAAAAATCGCATTTCCGATATATCACCTTCTAAACGGAAAATTGCTTCTAAAACCGGTTCCAAGGCATACAAAAATGTATTAGTAGTAAGGAAATATACTTTGGAAAACAATAAATGTATTTTTACTATATTCTGATGTTATCTCTTTCTTATTTTTGGGTTATTCCAACCACTTTCTAGGTCAAATAAAAGACAAATTTCAAACTCACAGCTTATATTTATTTTATAACAATAATTAAACCCTTTTCCTAAAAACTTTATGAAATATAATGCTGTATAAACAAAACATTTAATTACATTAATTCCATTTAGTTAAAAATTTAATTTAATTGAAAATTAAAATCAAATGTTTTGTTTATACAGCTTTATATTTCACGACGAATTATCGCCTGCTTTTTAGTCTTAGAAAGTGACGAAGGCAACCTAAAAGATAAATATCTAATTATACAGTAAAACTTCGTTATAACGCTTCCGTTTATAACAATTTCCCGGCTATAACGCTTTTTTCCTTTGTACCGCGACTAGTTTTCTGTAGTACTTTTATTCGTTATAACGCTCCCATTTCCCGCTTATAATACCCCATTGAAGGATATTATTTAGTGTACATACATACTTCAATTATTAATTTTTAACTTTATTTTGCAAACACTAGAAAGGGGATATGATTAAATTAAAATAAATGTTTAAGAAGCAGACGGAAATGGTCTACATATTTCCGAGAAGTGAACATCATTACGATTTCTATGAAATATTAGTATCAACAAATCCCACCAAGATGTTCCACGAATCTTGGCTAGACAATTTTTCGAGAATCTGACTTATTCATTTGGCGGTTGCGTAATGAAGGTTTCCTTTCAGCCTTTTACTTTTTACGTTGCTGGCAACATATCGCGAAAATCGTTTTCGTTAAAAGAAAAAAGTGATCCTATAAGAGACTTTGATAAATCCAATTTAAAACAAAAAGATTTTGGGGCGTCAAAAATATCAATGCTTCAACTTTACGTACAATTTTAAAGAAGCGGAGTAAATATGTTTCGGTGCATGAGGGAACCAGTCGTAAAAAAATACGATCCGCGAAATACGAAGAGCTAGAAACGATTCTGAAAAGTTGGTTCGTCCAGGCCAGGAGCTGCAACATACCGGTAACTGGCCAAATTTTACAAGAAAGAGCCCTCCAAGTAGCCGACGGTCTTGGAATAACATACTTTACCGCTTCAACTGAATGGCTCGATAGATTTAAGAACAGACATTCTATCGTGTACAAACAAATTTGTGGTGAGTCAAATTCAGTAGATCCTGATGTAAAATTCGACTGGAAAAGTCAAATGTGGACCCTCACCTCTGACTACAATCCCTCAGAAATTTATAATGCGGATGAATTCGGGTTGTTTTTTAAAGTGATACCTGATAAATCTTTAGTTTTAAAAAATGAAAAAATGCCACGGAGGAAAATTAAGCAAAAATCGCCTAACGGTCCTCGTATGTACGAATTGCACAGCCACAGACAAGAAAAAACCCCTCGTAATTGGAAAATACGCTAAGACACGTTGCTTTAAGAATGTGAAAACCCTTCCCTGCATTTATTCTTCTCAATCTCGTGCATGGATGAGATTTGTGCAATGGCTTAAATGAGTGAGACATCGAATTGAAAGACCGAAAAATGCTTTTACTTGTTCACAATTGCGCTGTGCATCCGAAACAAGTAAATCTCAAAAACAGCAACTTGATTTTCCTACCACCTAACACTACAACTGAGCTTCAACCACTTGATCATGTCATCATAAAAGTTCTGAAGCAAGGTTACAGGAAAAGAATGGTCCAACGATATCTATCGATTATGGACAGCTCAAATTTGACTTCTCCAACAATTTCTGCTTTTGATGCTATCCACTTTTTATACGCTGCATGGATGGACATTATGAAAGAGACCATTTTTTATTGTTTCAAAAAAGCAGGTGTTGGTAACTTTACAAGGGAAAATGAATCCGAAGAGGTAGAAATTGATGAAGGCTAGCGAGACCTTTTGCAAATGGAAGCAAGATTGACTGAATTGGAAAGTTTTGATGACTTCGACACGTAATGGGATGCTCTCCTGAAGGGGAAGCCTCCGGCCCGCGTAAACGCATACGGCATCAGATGATGACTTCGACAGTGGGCTAGTGACCAATGAGGTGTTAAGCCTTGAAACCATCAGAAGTGGAAAATGAAGAGGCTGAAGATTCACCAGAAATAATTACGCCAAAAATAAACGACGTTCTGAAGGCCTTGAAAACAATCTTGTACGGAGGTAGAAGAAAAAACCTTCAAAAATATTAATGAATTAGAAAATGCAGTTTAAAAAACCATGTGTCACTATAAACAAACACAAATTAATGATTTTTTTATAAAATTTGTAGGAATGTATACATAGTTTGTTTTTGATTTCTTTTTTAACGTATAAGTTTTATACCTGGTCTTTGTGAAATTTTGCATAGGCCAATAATTTCATATTCTGAACAACTTTTCTCAATAACATTTTGCCATGTTATTGACCGAAGTTGCACTTTACTTGAACAGAAAACTTTTTTTCTCAATTGTCACGACGACCTTAATTTTTAAGAAGTAAAATATGCTTGAAATTCTTTTCAGACCAATCAGGGCGGCATCCCAAAACATTAAGATGAAATGCAAAAGTTTTTGATCAATTGTACTATTGCGGCAACAAAAAATGGGACACTTAAAATAATGCAGTTTAAATCTGGCTTTTGCCTTGTCAAATGTTATATCATTTTGAAATCATTATTGACATATGCCATTATACCGCATTTAAGTGCTACCGAAAAAATGTAAATAATTACACTATTTGGGGAAGGATGGTCGGTAAGAAGACTAGGAGACTTGGAGTAGCCAAAAGCACTACTCACAACATCCGGGAACTGTAGAAAGGTAAAGTGGTTCTGGTCATAAATTGGTATCGAATTCTATCGAAGACGAAGATCTTATTCAGTTCTTAAGAAATAATCAGCGGTAAACGCTCGAAACATAACTAAAAGAACTAGATTAATTTATTGTTTACAATATTTTTATTTCAAATAAATGCATTTAACAGAATTTTCTTACGTTCGTGGGTAAATTATTTTTGACATTAGATAAGATATGATTGACGTGACATTGACAAACGACTGGTTTATACAGCTAAAAACAGTCAAAATAGCCTATAAGACTTGTCCCGATTTTTGTTGCCGCAATAGTACCTATAGTGAAATCAATGCGGGGATATACTGCATACATTTAATTTCTAATAATTAACGCTTTTGGCCGTTACTTTATGATATTCCATGGTTCAAATAAATAAAACACACTTTTACTTTGTAACAATATCACTATATTTCACTTATTTGTCAAACTGTCTGACAGTTTGATAATGACATGGTATGTCGAAACTGCAGTCACAAATAAGTGAAATATAGTGATATTGTTACAAAGTAAAAAGTGTGTTTTATTCATTTAATTTCTCTTCCCAAATTTTTTGCAGCGGACCTTATATTGCAATTACCTTACTAAAATGACTAAATGTACACTTATCGTTAACGCTTTTGGTCTGAAATTTTCTGTATTCTGGAGCGGTACGGAACTTATTTGATAACTATGCATTATTGAACGGGAGTTAATACCTGTTGGTTAAACTTAATTCAGTTTCGCTTAAAAGCAAATACGATTTCCGGTCCTGCTGACAATTCTAGTTTTGTTAGTGCGTTCATATCAAAATATCTTGTTTCTGTGCTACATAATATTGCCAATACAGCAATATTTCTCAATATATGGAAAATTAGTAGAATTGCTCCCATTTATAGTATATGTGATTATTAGATCGAGTAAACATTAGTAAAATGATTAGAAATTCATCCTTACCACTAATGACGAATCACCTTCTGACCTATATGGGGAGGGTTCGTATGCAGACGCGTTGATGCGATTTATAGAGGGCTTGGAACGTACGTTGCTGACATAACTGATGCGATTCAACCTCCCTGAACCTTTCGCGGTTTAGTGATCATGTAGATATTGTCAGTTACACAGAGTAACACGTGTTTTGGTGTCGGAATTTTTTGGGTCGATATTATCTGTATTTGGTGTACTGAATTCAAACATGATAACAGTTTTCGCCGAATAACTTTAATTTTTAGGTACGTAATAGTGTGATTTACGTTACTCCATTCTTAATTGGGCTTATGATTCTGGAAAGAAAACATGAGAGATTGAAAAAGCAGCATATTTGCATTCTCTTGGACACTCTTAGGACAAAGAATAGTATTGTTACGGTAACAAAACATAACACTCTAGAAGATTCCAAAAAATTAGAAGGAAAGTGATTTGATACTTCGGAAACATCTTTTGCGGAACATTCTTCATTGAACTTTGTTAGAACAGTCCCTTTGCAAATTTCAAATCTGCCATCATATGTGTATCCCATATTTCCTGCTCCTCCATTGCTTTTATATCCAGGTGGAATCTGTCACTTTGCTCTTCGCCACCCAAATTTTCACGCCAGCGGTCCAAGTGGTTGTGCAAGTAATGAACGTTTATATTCATACGACATTCAAAGTCTCTAGTAGCTCAACATAGTTATCAGATTTGATTGCCCGAAAATGTCTAATAACCAGCAAAAATGACGTTGGCACACTTTGCTCTAGTTCAGTCATTGAATGTACGATGTAGGATCAGTTATGTTATTTGAGGACCGCCAAAAATTCCAGCTCTTAGTGTTTCTGTACCCAGAAGCGTCACGAATTGTTTCATCAAGCCTAGCCATATGCAGGAACGCTAGGAATTTTATGAATCTGGTTACTCAATATTGTGTTAATATTGACTGAAGAACGAATGTTATATAAGGCTAATCAGCAGCTCGTAGCGCCAAATTACCTCTATGCAGGTGACAATTTTATAAATTAGTGGCGCTGTATTTAAAAAATGTAGCTAATAGAATTAATCAATGGAATCAGTATATTAAATACAGTCAAAATCAGTTATAACATTCCAGGCATTAAACAAAAAGTTTCATTTTTGTTAGACTGGTTTTCAATCGTGTATTTATTTGTATAGGTACTAAAAATAAGCCGGCACATACAGATTTTACAACGTACATGGGGAACGCTTATGAACTGGTAACTGGGCGAAAGCGTAACCTCAAACTTCATTACTTGCGATGAATAAGATTGGATTATGGAAGCCTCCTTGCGTTTCCGCCACTTCCACACAACGCACGCGCCTGATATAGCGTTCGTAGTTCACGTTGTTGAATTGTTGTAGTCTTGCTTTTTGCTTATTCTTAATTACTATGATTTTATTATTCGGTCAACTATTACCAATCTAATGTGCATACGTAATTTCTGTCTGAAGGTTTAGATGTACAATACTGTGAAAATGAACCGCAACACTAAACATTTTACAGAAAATTAAATTATATATTTATTACATAAGATAAAGGTTCAGCGCAGGTATCTAGTTCTTTATAATCGTTATACTATTCAAACATAGTCAGGTAACAGAAAATAATAAAAGAAATTCTTCATAATTTATGCGGATTGTCATTACTAGCAGATTTACGTATTTCTAAGAATTCTATTATAACATACGATTAACCTTCCTAGACTCACGTCAAAATGAAAGACGTATACTATACTATATAAATCGGTCTCACAGACCGTATGCGTGAGTATAGGAAGGTTAAACAAAATGCCTAACATAAATTTTAAAATAGTATTAATTTTTATATTAACGCAATCCTAAAATACATAATTACATACAATTTAATATTTTGTCGACCCTCCCCAGTTCTTAATGACAGCCTGAATTCTACTTGGTATGGAATTCACCAGATTTTGCAAATATGGCAAATGAATATCCTCCATCCATACTTTTTTATTGTTTCTACTAGCTGCTGTTTGCTTTTGGGTTTGTTCTTTGCAACAGCCCTCGAAACCATGTACCAACAGTTCTCTATTGGATTCATATCGGGGCTGTTTCCTGGCCAGGACAAGGGCCTAATGTCCACTACTTCTAAATAATGCATCACCTATTGTTGAAAATCAAAATTAGAGATATAAAAATACCAGATATGTTTGCATATGAACTGACAATAATAGAATAAAAATAGTACTTACAATTTTTGCTGGGTGACATGGAGCAGTATCATCTTGAAAAATGCAGTTCTCTGGGCTTCCAAATTGAAGATGAATCATAGGCATTACATAATTACCAAGAATGTCAATGTAGTCCTGGGCTTTCACAGTTTTTTTCCAAAATGGCAAGTTCGCCTAGTCCTTAACTAGAAAAACATCCCCATAATTTTCGCCGGAAACTTTGCAGTTGTTTTTACACATTCTAAAAGTTCTTCACCTCGTCGACAACGGACAAACTGGATACCATCGGTACCGAATAAATTAAATTTCGATTTATGGTAGAAAATTACTTTATTCCATTGTTCAATCGTCCAGTTTGCATGTTCTCTAGCCCACTGTAATCGTGCTTGTCCCATTTTCTTTGATAATATGGGCTTTTTACGTGGTCGTCGCGCATGCAATCCCATGGATTTTAAACGTCGTCGCACTGTTGAAGAACACACTGTGACACCACATGTGTTTCTTAATTCTGTAACCAATTCCGTGGATGTAGAGATTCGGTTCTTAGACATAAACGTTGTAGAACACGATCGTCACGTGCGGTTGTTTTTTCTGCCGACCACCACGTCTTTTATTTTCAACAGACCCAGTTTCTGTATATTTTTTTAAGAACAGACTAATTGCCGATGGATTACAATTAATTCTTCTACTTATTGCTCTAGTAGAGACATTTTCACGTGTCAAAGTTAAAATAGCTGTTTTTTGATCGTTATTGGGTAATTTGTATTTTGCCATGTCCTTCACGATGTAAACGCAATCTCCAACAAACACTATTTAGATAACTAAAGTGTCGAATACTTACTTATACGTTTATGAAACAAGTATTACTACCTGCAGATAAAGGAATTAGGCCATTTTAGACCCTGTAAATCACCCCCAAACAGAGATAATGAGTTTTAATGGTTTTTCGGAAGTGTTGCTGTTCATTTTCCCATTACTGTATATGATTTATACAGATTCTCTGTATATATTTAGGACTCAACTGTTGGCAACTGGCACTGTTGATTATCATTCTATTTAAATAAGCATTCATAGTTTTTATCTACCTCTACTCAAATAAAAAAGCCGAATGTTTACAATTTAGAGAACGAAATGTATACGCTAGTAAAATTAGGTCAATATGTTAAGTAAGGCTGTCTACTTACTGCTTACTTACGGGCACCTCGTTCATCTATTTTTACCGCTAGATCAACGAAGTCTAATTACGTATTGCAAGATCCATTCGGTGATGCTCAAACAGTATTTTTGTTTGCCCATTTTTTTCTTTTGCGCTCCTTGACTTGCTTTGAAATCATATAATCAATCTTATAAATAAATTTCACTTATATGTTACATGTAAACCAATAGTAATACAGTTTATGCTAACAATAAGCATATTTATTTTAAAATAATGGGAAGAGTTGTTACTTGATTGTATATACTAGTGATGGGTCGTTATTGAACTATCTCTTATTTTAGAACTGTTATGGACTCAGTAACGGTTGTAACTGTTATCTCACTGAGAAAATAACGGTTCCTTTCGGACTGTCTCCAGCGTACGCAGTAAAGGCGTTCCGATACAACTGATGGTGTTCTGTGACAACTGTCTTGTCGACGCCGCCGTGGCCGTCATGGATAACCGTTACAACTCCACTAGAAAAACTTATTACGTACCTACATATTCTCTCGGACGGTAATAACGGCGATAGTCAAAATTGAGTTGGACTTTTGCTGTAGAAATATTTTCTAAATAATTGTATGCATTGAATTTATCAAATGTAAAATAAAAGAACGATGTTATATGAAAGAATATTTATAAAAACTGCAAACCAAACCGTTATATTATATGGAACAAATTAACAATTATAATTACAATTATAAGTTAAAAATATTCTTACGAGATAAAGTTCAACTAGTCATCTAAAATATGTATATATCCGCATATAAATAAATAAAAATAAAACCCATGCTGAAATATATATATATATATATATATATATATATATATTTCACGGACCGACCACCCCAATAGAGTTTTTCGCCCGATTTTATATATTCTACTCTAAACAGTACGGTCGAAATACATTTTTACTATATATATATATATATACAACAACGACAATATTGTTATCACGAATTCTGATTATATTTATAAATAGGATCTCTTTCACCTTTTCAGATGATAAACTGTTTCGAAGGTCAGAAATCAATAATCTCGTTTTCAAAAACACCCTTTTAGCGTACTGCAAGATCAGCAATTGCACATTTGTGTAAACATTTCAAACGAGAGAAGTCAAATAAAACTTAATTTAATAATCGAACGAAAGTATAACGTCGGGAAAAGGCAAAATCGTTTTAAAAGTCGAACGTGAGCCAGGCGTAAACACTGACTCAGCTAGGCAGACCGTGACATATTTTATGGATAGCATTTGCTATGTGCCATGTGGAACTATGATGCGTTATCGAATAGAACTGTCGACTACGAAATAGCGATAACCTGTTATATTGCAACCGTTATTTCAAAATAACGATACCGGTTGGAACTATACAGTGAAATGTCCCATAACGGACACCTCTCTTAAACGAACTACTTGCTTCCGTTACCTATGTATATGTATGTATTTTGTCCGTTCCGAATTTACCTTAGGGAAATTGCATATTAGACCTTAACTTCCTTTAAGAGGAAGGGTCCAGATTGTATTTATGGTTCCTCCCCGTTCTTCATTTTCGAAGAAAAAGGTCCAATAATTCAGTACGCGAAACTGCACACCATCTTCACATAATAAAGAGGCCTTTCGTGAATCAACTGTGCATTGTTTGTTCCTTAATACCGCGAAGTTTGTTTATTAGAAAATCATCAATTGAAATTTTTCTATTTCCAAATAAATTGTAACAATTTGTGCTCTTTTGCAAGTGAATATCGCTCCATTATCGCTTTTTAGCTTATGCTTAAACAAAAAATCAGAAAAAACGTTAAACTAAAAATAAGATATTTTATTTAAAATTTTCTTCTGCGTCATCTTGTACCACACGACACGTGACTGATAATGATCACTACTACTACTGCGATTGTTACAATACGAGGACCCACTATTAGTGTTAATCTTAATTGTCGTTATTAACATTATTGTTGTTGAATTGTCGTAATTATAACTAGTTCAATTCTTCATTTAATTCCCTTTACGTGTACAATTGACTATTTGAAACCTCGATGGGGTTCGGAGATTTCGTTCCTTCCAACAAAATGGTCACTTCTTGCAGATATTTTTTTACCTCAGTGAACCACCCCCTTCCCCAACTCTATTAGTATTATTAAGATTGTGTAATATTTGTACATAGGTTAAACATTTCTACCATTTTGGTGTAACTCGTATTTAGTAGTGTTGCTTTTTGTGCGGCAGTTTAAATATGATGTTAGTTATTTATAGTCTTATGTTGAAAATGTTGATCACACATTTTTTTGTAATTGAAAAAAAATCCTTCGGTAATAAATAGTTGTGTGCATCTGCCGCGATTTTCTCTGCAGGTCAATCTAACATTACTCATAATACCGTATTATGGGTAATGCTATATTACCAGAAGCTCAGTAACCTATCGACCTACAGGAAGCGGCCATGGTTTGAACGGACGCACAGTGTGGTATATTCACGATCTAGCGGGACAAAATTATTTAACTCAACGTATGTATGTGAAATGCCCTAGCAATTAATCCAAGATGTATTTCATGAAAATTAAACACGGTGGGAAGATTTCAGACATATATTTCAGTATTGGCTCGTGACTTTTGCGCAGCGGAAACTACTGTAACCTAACTCTTCTCGGTCAATAAATTACATATTATATTATTGTATCATTGGAAGTGTAAAATAAAAATCGATATAAAAAAGAGATCAAAATAAAATATAATTTATAGTCTAGCAAGAATCACGTAGAGATGAGAGCAAAATCCTGCTTGGATAGTGAAACGAATAAAAGGTGTAAGGTGATAGGTAGAAAGATTTTTAAAATAAACTCTTATTCAACTAAAAATAATAACAAAGTCTTAGCAAACTAATAATAAATAATAAATATAATAGTAACTAATAAAATTCTACGGTAAATAAAAAGAAGTTATTGATAAATAATAATAACAACTAAATGGATCTATGTTTTTTAATACAAAATTCAGAGAAATAGATCTGATATCAGTCAAAATTATTATCGATTCCTTCAGAAGCAGATCGTCCCAATTCGCAGTGTTCAGATGATATTATAATCTCTAAAAGTTGACATACTTCAGGAGTAATTTGGCTACGGTTAGTGTTTGGAGGAGTCCGTAAACTGACAATGAATGGGTCTTATGACACCAATACGTATAACATTATATTGGGGTGTCGACAGATTCGCATCAATCATTAATGAGAGACCTTGATCTTCTGCAAGTCCATCTTGTTTTGGGCGTGTTAAACACTTCCGCCCTTTTTTATATTAGCACCTCTACTGGGTGATGACAGACAAAGCTCTTTTACAATGTCTGCTGAATCCCTTTTTCCTGCTAGGTGAAGTTGTACTTTGGTTGCCATTCACAACTCTTCTTGACTCGAAGTTTAAAGGAGATGTTGAATTCTTCGCCTTTTGTTTCAATGCTTGAATCTACAAAGTATTTTTGTGGTCCTCCGGGTCGGTTATTTGTTTCAGGTAGTGAAACATCCAGGATAGGTTCACGGACAATAGTTGCAAGTGAAATGTTCCCATCTACCCATGAAGAATTCGCTTTTAAAAAGCGATCTCGATGTCTTCCCGACATCGACCATTCCGCTTTAATTTTTGTGCAGAATTATGGCTTTAATATTCCTTAAATCGTCATACGACAGCGGCGAGTCACCAAGTTCTTGTATAATATAATACAAGATATCCATTCCCGAATCTATGCGTGAACAAACCAAATATCAAGAAATGAACGTTGAGAAATTTGCGAAGTCATTTTGAAAATAAGAAAAATTTGTATGGGTGTCGCAATCTTGCGCAGACAAAGAAATATGTTTCGTATAGCCTAAAATTGGATCTTTCACTAAAATATAATATGAGACTGGAATAATGCGGAATAATAACCTAAAACTCAAGAACAAACTGTCATAGTCATTTTTTTACTAAAAATATCCTTGATCCATTCTCATGGAGCTCACGATAAAATTCAAACATGAATGAAAGAAAAAACGTATGAAAAACTTATCCTGAGAATTCACGTGAAAACTATAACACCACACAATCACTAATAACATACATAAACACAGCGTATTCATCGATCAAACTCGGACGAATGACAGTAGTGCACTTATTGTTCGTCGGAAAAACGCGGATAGACAACCGTTCCGACCATTATATCTTTTTTGCGGTGCAACTTCTTAGTAAATAAGCTTTAGTATAATGAAATAACTTGTCTACTGCAAATTCACGCAACTGTTGAAACTGTTTAGACAAGTACCAAAAATGAATATTATCCCGCCAGATCGTGAATATATCACACTGGGACGTATGGCTAGAATTTCAAAAAGTAGCAGAATACGAACAAAATTATAATAATTATATATACATATGTAATATGTTTCTTAAATTGTTTTGATTGCACATTATAATTTGCATGTCACCTAGATACTACTTTTGTTTTTGCCCTTTTTGAACGTTTTATTGAATAGTGGTTTGTTATACAGCTGCAACTGTATAACAATCTTAATAGACCAGAATTGAATGTAGACCAAAGACATTTCCTAGACATTAAAATGGTAGAGCGTAAGTAAATTTGCTGTGATTAAAATAAATTTACACACTTTTGAGCTTATTCAATTGGACTGCTTTATTTACTCCTTTCTAAGCACAGTATGCTAACCTTGTACTAGTATTCAAGAAATTTTATCGAAATTTGTGAGGTCCTTATCTTGTGTTCTAATAAAGTATGCAGAGATTATAGCGTTTGTATTTAGAACAACTGATCATAATTTATTTATTTTCATGATTTGTTCTGTACCAATTTAATATTACCCACCACGCGAAAATTCTATATATGGATTTAGCTGATTTCCGACTTAGTTGTGAACAAATGACCTGAATTAACTTATGAGGGTTGTATTTCGCACTACCAACTGCCAATTCAACAAGTTTAGTGGTGGCAACGTGAAGGATAACCTTTGTTTAAAAGACACCACCAACAGTAAAATATCTAGATTTTTATTTTACTGAAGAAAACCAATATATGTGCTCGAAACATTTGTTTTGTCTCGTTTTGGTTACATCATACATGGTTTTTAAACTGCTGAATGATTTTATGGAAATATGACCAATAAAGTTGGCGAAATTTTCCAAAAATCCGATTTCGTTTATTAGATTTTACCGTCAAAGAAAGGAAAGAATAATAATCTAGATTGTTACAAACCTTAGTTTATGAAATTTTATTTCTCAAATTGTTAGAAATTATGCCACAACTCCAGATGAAACGCTGTTTGATAATAAAATTGACCAAATTGTGGTAGAAAACTATCATAAGTATAATTAAAGGTCACGAAATATATATACAGTCGACACTCTATATAGTGAAAGACCAAAATGTTGACCGAAATCTCACTATAAAGAGTTTTTCACTATATAGAAAAAAATCACAAAATTTCATTATTAGAAAAGATTTTATTAAACATTTGAAAGTTTAAATACATAGCATGTACATAACGTACCATGTACACATTACATATGTATATACCTACATATTATGTACTAGGAAAAATAATCAGTTATTTTCTTTTGAACATTACTTCTGAAAAATAATTGTTGCTCAACAAAATTCTCCCGTTTATTCAAATGCATAAAGATTTGATCAGGTACACTTTCCGGGCCCCTGATTGTGAGAGTAGTTCGCACAATGTCAAATGCATTTCTTATTTCATTTTCACTAAATTTAGCAGGACATTCCCCGGGTTCAGTTTCTTCTTCGTGATCTTGTATACTTTTACATCGTCAATTATGTCTTGGTCAGTTAGGAGATCTGTCGTGCCAACATCATTGTCAATTTCTAAGATATCTTCAAGTAAAAAATTCGCATCGACGGTAGCGGTTTTTGTAGAATACCCCATTGTATTGTTAAGGTAGCAAAATCCATTTGGTCTTCTTCTTGCCATTCGTCAATTTTTTCAGTAAAACCTGCTTTAGAAAAGCAGTTTTTGATTGTTTCGTGAGAAACATTTTCACTCCATACTTTAGCGACTTCAGTTATACACTCTTTAAGGGTAATCAATTTTTGGACTGGAAGGTTGTTATCAATCGCGTAAACAATATTGTGGACAATTCTGTTTCGGTAATGATGTTTTATGTTTTTATAATACCCTGGTCCATAGGTTGCAATTTGGAGGTCGTGTTTGGTGGACAAAAGATCAGTTCAATATTCGTTAATTTTTTACTAACAGTAACTGGGTGTGCAGGAAAATTGTCTATAAAGATCGCAATCTTTCGCTTTTGGTTTTTCATTTTTGTGTCCAGTTCTTTGATCCATCTTTCGAAATTCTCAGAAATCATCCATACATTGTCATTACTGGCGTAATCTAACTCCAGAGATTTAACTCCTTTTAAAGAACGGGGATTTTTGCTTTTACCTATCAGCAGTAATTTCAGTTTTTCTGAGCCATCCATGTTTGCTTCAACCATCAGTGCCATCCCTCCTTTACTTGTTTTAACACCAAAACATTTATCACTTTTAAAAGCAAAAGTTTTGTTTGGCAAACATTTAAAAAACAAACTGGTTTTATCACAATTGAAAACGTTTTTTTAGCTCGTACTTTTTCAATACACTTTTTAAAACAGTTTCACTCCAAATGTCGCAATCCTCCTGAATAACGCTTGTACTGTCGCCGGACACCGTCTTGAAAACAATTGCATTGCGAATCTTTCAGGCACTCACTAGCTTGACAATTAACGCAGTTAAATTCTTTAGCAAATTGTAGAGCCTTTTGATTTCTTAAATTTCCCGATATTGGTACGTTTTGATGCGTACGGGTCACTTGAAACCATCGTAAAACTGCTTCATTTACATTCTCGTAAGAACACACCCGTACTCGTTTTCGACCGCCGAATTTTACAGCAACATAAATTTTTTTGCAGCCCTTATCAACCTCCTCCAAAACTTTAATTTTCTCAGCTAAACTTAAACACACTTGGACATCTTAACTGATTCTTAAACAAAAACAAACTGAACCTGTTTGCGAATTACATATGTAATCAAATTTATGCAGAAGAAAGTTCAAGCAAAATAAAATAAAATTTATAAGAACAAATATTTTCCTGCTGTCACAGGAAAGCCGTAATATATTTTTTAATAAGTTTCCTATGGAAGATTTTCAAATTTTCAAATTCAAGTTGGTCGTATTACTTTCGCCTTCTTTCCGACATAACGTCGACCCTATAGTCCAATAAAAACATGTAAAGACATTTCTTTGAAAAAGTAAAGCCCAATGCTTAAAGGAAATGCATACGTTACTAAAATTAGGTCAATATGTTAAGTAAGGTCGTCTACGTACAATTGCAGTCAGATGTTGTAGGCAGACTAACTTTATACGTGTATCGCGCTACGCAATTCGTTCCGTAAAACGATCTACTCCATCTCTTGCTATTGGTTATCTTCCGCTTCTAGGACGATTTCAATGGGCGTCTATCGTTTACTAGTGCTCTAGTGCGATACTCCTTGCTCACGTAAAATAAATTTACCGTGTAATGTTTCACTTAACTGCCGCTTCTTTGGTATTCTTCAACGAGTTAATAAAACACACAAAAAATGTTTTTAACAATTATTACACTTACAACTCATAATAACAACAATATCAGATTGGGAGTATTTGTCTACCTACCTTTATTTCCTTGGAAATACCACTTTAAATCCGCTTATCACCAGATAAGGTAACATTTCCTAGTGCCCTTTTTCTAAGAACTGTTATCCGTTTTAGGACACTCTTTTTTCTAGGAATATCTATAACCAGTCAGGGCAAACACCAGTAATAGCGTACTAAGTTACGACATCCCCTTATCTAGTCAGTACTGAATCGATGCGGTAGACGAGCAATTCTGTGTATGTGTAGACTGTCGTAACTTGCTTCGTAATTGTGCTCTGCTACCGCTGTGCGCCAGGCTACCTATAACATAGTCCCAGTTGTACGTATGTAGCTAGCTGTTTCACCTTTATCTTAGGAATTCAACGACAATTACATTTCGATATAAGCCTTGATAGCCTTCACTATAAATACAGCAAATATTTTGATTAAAGTGCTACGGCTTGGTAAAATTATCGGGCTGATTTTCCATACAAGCTGATTAATAGCTTTAGTTTCCATTTTGTGCGATTCTTCTCACGAATCTTCCTGATATCGTTGTTTATTATTTTTTAAATCTTCAATCGGCCGAAGCAGTAGACAAAACGTTTTTGGGCTTAGCGCTACAACAACGCGTATCTGTGGTAATATTTGTCGAGTCGATTTAAAAGTTCCGGGGAATATTCTACCTATTTTTGCGGTAATCATTTTTGAAAAATCGACATTATCGAACTAACGATTTCCCTACCTACCTAGCCTAAATATTTGATAATTTTTAGTAGTGATAGCAAGAACTTTCTATTACATCATTACATATTCTATTTCGCTGGTTTTTCCTAACCGTCAATAAGTTGTAGCAATGCCCCGGAGGGTTTCCCATAGAATTTTACAATGGAATGGCGGCAATGGTAGAATTTTGTGGTCTTATTTCTCTTGCAATTTTGACACGAGTAAAGCAGTCACATTTCCAAAAGTACACTTTACGTCATGTCAATCTGCGCGAACGTCATGAGAGAAGCGTAGACAAATGAACAAAGTAATATGCAATTTGGTGTATTGCGCTGATGACAAAATGTGTACTTCTAAAATTGTGATTGCTATAACTGTTGTTTGACTTCGAAGAGCGCTAGGCTACTCTTTGGTGCACTACCGTACACCTAATCTGCGTGCATACCAGGTCTAGTAGTATGAAACCGGATTTTTTTGTAAAAATAAAACGATTGTTCAAAAGTGATAAAAAAATTTTTATGTAAAATAACTTCCAGTGGATTGTACACATTTTCCCACCTCTCCGGCAATTTATGGATGCCTTGCAAAAAAAACTTTTCTTCTTTCGAAGCGAACCAATTATCAAGCCATTTTTGTACATTTTCGCACGAATTGAAGCGTTGGTTAGCGAGAGCGTGGCCCATCGATGCGAATAAGTGATAGTCGGATGGAGCCAAGTCTGGGGAATAAGCCGCATGCGGTAGTAATTCCCAATTGAACGATTCAATTGTTTCCCTGACCGGTTTTGCTGTATGACATGGGGCCTTATCATGCAGCAAAATCACTGTGCTGCCTTTTTGCATATTCCGGTCGTTTTTCATTTATTGCTCGGCTTAAATTTATCATTTGCTGTTGGGAGCGTTGAGTGTTGACGGTTTGACCAGGTTTCAGCAGCTCATAATAAATAACACCCTTTTGGTCCCACCAAATACAGAGCATCGTCTTCTTTTGAAAGCGATTCGGTGTTGCAGTTGATGTCGATGGTTCGGTTGGATTCAGCCATGATCTACAACGCTTAGGATTTTCAAAATGAATCCATTTTTCATCACCTGTCACGATTCGATGGAGACGATTTTCTATTGAACCGGTTAAGCAGCATTTCACAGGTGGTACTTCGGTTTTCTTGCTGTCTTTCCTTCAATTCATGCGGAACCCATTTTCCCACTTTTTGAATTTTTCCCATAGCTTTTAAACGATTGCAGATAGCTTTCTGCGATACATTTAATTGATCCGCGAGTTCTTGTTGAGTTTGAGCATCGTCTTCATCCAATAAGGCTTGTAACTCTTTGTCTTCAAACTTTTTTGGTGGTTTTCCACGTTCTTTGTTACTAACCTCAAAATCACCACTTTCGAATCTTTTGAACCACTCGAAGCACTGTGTTTTACCGAGAGCATGTTCACCGTATGCTTCGAACATACGGTGCGACTCTGCAGCAGTGTTCTTTAAATGGTAACGAAAAATTAATGCTGTCCCCAAATCGTAGTTATTAGGCTCGAAACTTGACATGTTTGAGGTTATAAAAAAATATAGTAGTGTACGGAACGTGGGTTAATGTTTGTTGCACTCTTCGTCAGCTGTTAGAAGAAGACGGTGGCTATGTAACAGGGGTCTTATGGTGATTAAACTGAGCGCTGGCACCATCTATAGGGAAATTCCGGTTTCATACTACTAGGCCTGGTATGTCACCTACCAAAATTACGGCTGAGTGTATTCATAATATTCGACACTTAATGATAAAAAAGGATTACGATTATACTTACACACTTATACCTTTGAACTTGTTCTATTGAATGCACCAATCTTAAATACCATCCTTTATAATATGGAAAAAGTTTGGAACAACTAAACTAAACAACTAAAACAGTGACATCTCTCTATCCTCTATAACAACTAAAGGTTCTTCTAAATATGTTAGTAGATGATTTTCAAACTCAGCTATGAAACAAACGTGATTCTTTTCTTCATGATAATCAACGCTTTTTGGAATAAGATATAAATTTCACTTCTGAAATAAAGCCATTCTCGGCCTCTACAAAATGTAAAGAAAGAAAATGCAATTCTACAGTTATTAACAATTATTACAATTACACTAGTGACAGTAAAATAGACAGATATAAAATTCAAAAACAAACTTAATGCTTTTATGATTATATACACTATGAAATTATATATATATACACATAATCTATATACATATATAAAAGAGAGTTACGTTAGTTACTACGCTTATAACTCAAGAACGCCTGGACCGATTTCGATGATTCGTACCAATTCGGACTGGTCTCCGGCCAAACAAGAAGAATACCCAAGAAAATTCCCGAAATATCCCCGAAAAAAAATTATCAAGAAAATTCATTTTCCCATACATTTTGTATGGAGTGATTTTACGACGCCATCTTCATGATAGATGACGTTTATGTTTACGTTACGTTGTGACAATTTTTTTGACAATTTTTTGCGACAATTGTTTTTCCACCAAATTTGTTTGACAATTGTTTTTGTAGGATTTTTTTGTCACACATTAAAAACGAACATGATTTCAAATGCTGGTTCCGGTATTGCCAGTAGATAGCGTTGTGTGCATAAACTTTTGACAGCTGATTTATTTGTACAGTCTTTCCATCGCATGCTGCTATTAGCTGCATTTTTTCAAAAGTGATTTCATAGAGGTGAGTTCAGTTTTATGAAGAGCACATTGTAAATAGTTATCTTCTTTGTGATTGCGTGCGCATCAATAATCAATCCAAACGTTAATTTCCAATTGTGCAATTTATTTTTAGGTGGATTACTTTGAAAATCAATTCGAATTCGTTGTTCATTACATTCTGCCAATATTTCAAAACAAAGATTCAATTGCAGTGGACAATTGACCACAGATTTTCTGCAATTTGAAATGACACTATAATGAATAACACTAACATTCTCTTAATTATGTATATACAACATTTGCCGGGTCAGCTAGTAATATACACCTATATATATATAATAATCAGTTGAACCACTTTTATTTGTAAGCATTGCTTGAACTACTGATATCAATCAAATTATTCACGGTTTCTTCCAGTACATTGTTTTACTTTTCTATAACACCACTAGTTCTATTTTATTGCTAGGCTTTTGGGATCTTTTGCCATGTTTTGCTGAATTATGTGCCACATATTTTCAATAGGATTCACATCATTCGGTTGTCCTGTCCACGGCAAAATTTGTATCCCCTGAGCTTCTTTCCACGTGACTGTGGTTCAAACTTTGTGGATGGGGGACACTCTTCCATAAAATTAAAGGTTTTTTTTTTAAGAAAACGTTATTAGTGAAGAGTGTCAAGAACGACTCTGCAAACATGTCAATGTATTTAATTAATGTTGTTAATAAAATTAGGAAATTAGGTGTTGTTAGGTGTCTATTTTACTCTGTGACCCAGTGTATACATATATATATATATATATATATATATATATATATATATATATGTAAGTTATATGATTGGAAAACTGCCTCCCACCATTTGCAGACGCGTTTCGCGGTTTTTACCGCTCATACGTCGACGTAAGTCGATAATGGAAACTACTTTTCACAAAAGTTGCACTGATGAGCGGTAAAAACCGCGAAACGCGTCTGCAAATGGTGGGAGGTAGTTTTCCAATCATATTACTTATCACATTTCCCGCGGTGGATTACCCGAATAAGCGTAACAGCAGCTCTGCGTGAGGGTGTACGAAAAATAGTTGTACACTCGTGTAGAGTAGAAACTGCAAAAATACGCACGTTTGATACATATTGGGGAATTCCTTAATTGGATTTCTCATATGTACAAACATCAAGCATACTATATATACAGTTATGTTCGTATGTATTAGGCACCCTTAAAAATTTTAAAAATCGGCATATAAAAATTGAAACAAAATTATTTCCGTATATATATCTACTTTATTATAAATAAAAATGCACATGATTAATACTTCGTCGGTCCCCCATGCGCCTTAATAACTGCTTTAATCCGCCGTGGCATACTTGACACTAAATGAAAACAGGTATCGGCAGAAATTAAGTTCCATTCTTGAATAATTTTGTCCCGAAGAGCCCGTTTAGAGTCACAATGGTGTGCAGAAATTTTTCTTTTTAAAATATGCCATATGTGCTCTATAGGAGACAAATCGGGTGACTGGGCTGGCCAGTCTAATAAACGTACGCTATTTTCATGAAACCATCGCATACTCTCTCTTGACCGATGGCAGGGAGCATTATCTTGCTGGAAGAAATATTCTGGAGCCTCTTCCTCAAAAAGCTTTAACACTGATGGCTCCAAAACTTCCTGCAGCATCGCTGTATATCGGTTGCTATTCATGCGACCTTCGCACAAATGCATTTCGCCGACTCCAGAAGCTGTCATACATCCCCAAACCATGATGCTGCCGCCGCCAAATTTGACCGTGGGTAGTATGCATTGTTCCTGGAAGGCTTCACCTACCCTTCGTCTTACGTACTGTCGCCCAGATCGCCCCTTAATCTAGAAAAAGTATCAGAAAAAGACTTTAAAAGAATTTGCTCTAAAAAAATAATTAATAATCAGTAAATAAATAACTTATTAATTGATTACATGCACTAAGTGATAATAAAGCTTACCTCAATATTTGATTCGTCGGACCAAAGCACTTTTGACCAATCCTCGATGGTCCAGTCTTTGAATTTTTTAGCCCATAGTAAGCGCTTTTTTTGTGTGCCTCGTTTAAGTATGGTTTTTTCGAGCAACGCGGCCGTGTAAATTAGAAGCGATGAGACGTTTTCTCACCGTACTAGCGCTAATGGATACATTATGTCGAACCCACAATTCACTAGAAATTTCTATAGAGGATTTTCGTCGGTTTTGTATCGCGATTCTTTGTATAAGTCGATCTGTTCGAAGTGTGGTACGGCGTTTTCTTCCCGTTTTTGGTTTGTTTTCGTAACTGCCAGTTTCTCTAAACCGATTTAACGTGGTTTGCACGGCACAGCGCGAACATTTAATTTTTTGCAATCGCAGTTTGTGAAAAGCCTTCCGTATTAAGTAAAATTATTTGACCCCTTTCTGCGATACTTAATTCGCGTGTTTTCGGCATAATTTAAGAATATTGTTTATAAAGACACTGTAACACTCAAACAGCACGCATTCGAATAGTTATAAACACTTCGTCGGTTTGTGGTTTGAACAATACTAAATACGCCAAAACAAGTAATTGCATTATAATCCTAAAATTGGTGATTATAAAACAGGTGGGGGTTTGAAATACATCTATGCGGTGCTTTTGTAAGATATTTTATGACCGCCTACCTCGAATTTTTATGGTACTTGAAATACAGAATGTTATCGGGGGTGCCTAATACATACGAACATAAGTGTATATATATATATATATATATATATATATATATATATATATATATATATATATTGCGGCAATCGCTGAAAATATTTTGGGATAAGATATTTAAAAAATCAGAGTAAAATAAAACCGCCGTTAGGCGTTTATGGTTTCTATTGCATGCATTGAAACCAGTAATCATTTGGATGGACAATATGGGCAATCAGACGTTGATTCGACGTGTTTCCGCCTTAAATAATATAATAATAGCTTGTGATACTGTAAGGTGACGCATTATCGTAGAGCAGCGCGTTCCGATATTTTCTATTACATTGGTTGATTTCATTCATGACTTCTGGCAAACAAACGATGTTAATTCAATTCCTTATATCAATATGATAAGCTAAATTTGAAACGCCAAGATTGAATTTTTACGAAATTACGAAATTTATCACTGACACTACTATCGGTTGAATTCCAAAAGCCAACGATAAATTCTACTCTTTGATGGTGCTTCAACACCAATAGCCAGAAAAAGATGACACATTTTTATTGAGTTATACCACTCCTAAAGTCGCACGAACAGTATCTATGCCATAGATACGTGCTAAGTATAACATGTATACTGTTTACATAATATTGATATATATAAAGTTGTACATCTCTAACAGTAGTTAATGAAGTAAAGGATTCACGGTCACGTTCTTGTTGAGTAAACGGCATTAAGGACGCCACATGTTCCTTTAACTGTCTAATTAAGACGCGCTTTTTATTTTTGCAATTTATCAATAAGATTACTTAATCTAAATTTAATGCTGCCTTGTTTTTAATTCTTGTTAATGATAAAAATCAGAGATGAACCTGTTCCATACTGTTTCTTAAATAATATTTAATAATTTTCAGTTTACCGGAAGATCTTTCAACTGCTGTAGAAGTTAGAGGAATAGTGTGAAATAATGTTGCAGTATATACTTCCGTAACGTCACATTCAACCACTGAATTTCGTTTAATTTCCCTACATAATTGGTGAACACTCCACATCTTGGTGATTTCAACTTTAAACTGAATGGTAAACACTGAGAAATTGAAGTGAAAAATTGGGTCCTATTACATTAGAATCCTTACTTCACTTGCTTATTTTGTAGTAAAACTGCTTCATTAATATCTAGTGATACCTTTAAAAATATAAAATCAAACATTTTAGAGACTATACTCATGCCATTAAAACGTGTTTATAATTGAGGGATGTTGGTTAATATCTTATTGGAAATGGTTATCTTAAATATTTCTTTCGCTTTCGAATCGGTAGTCGAGACAATTCATCAAACTATTTCCTAATTTCTCTTTACCGTTTTCCTTGAAATTCGAGGAAAAATGTCATACTTTTTAGTTTCACTGACCTTGTGCTTGAATGATTCAATCAAATGTGTACATTTCTAAAGCTGTCTCGTTTAAAATGACGCTGCTACAAATGTAATGACATTAAATTCTCTGTAACAAATTTATATTAAAAAGGAATGAAGTGTAACTGTAGATATGGTATTGACCCTGCTGAATCATCATGATTTCTCATTCGCCATCAAATTCTGACAGTAGGTTCTAACGTTTAATTCTGTGACCAAAAAAGTTCTTTAATCTTCACGCTCTGTTAATTTATACACATAATTTCATTGATTTTGTGTGATTTCTTGAAATATACTTCTACACCATCGATTTTTGTGAAAGTGTACAGAAACTATGACTACTGAAAAGTATACTATAAATATAATTATTATTATCGTCTACCATATTTGACACTTTGGACCACGCTTATGGGATAAAGCACATATTTAAAACATGTAACCCGATTTTTACTACAGTCAGCTAAATCCATGTCTCTAATAGTCAGGCTTTCCTACTCTGAAGGATAATGTATTTAGTGTGAATAAGCTCATAAAATGTGTACGTTGTGGTATGGGATAAATAAATATAGATTAGATATAAATCATATAAATCATACAAAAGCATTAAGCAAACATAAATACTAATGCATTTAATAAAAAACAAACAGTAATAAGATATGGTGTTCGCAGAGGGCAAGGTTGAGCAGACATCCTCGGAGGCTGATAGTGAGTTGTCCTCACACTCAATCCCATACCACACAGGTTAGTCAGAGAAAACATATGAGCACTTAACTTCATATTAGACTAGCCCATGCACTACATATTATACTAACACTAGTTTGATACCTGAAAATTAATATATGTGTAACAATGTTTGCATATCAAACTATAGGTTTGCCTCTTTATTTACTTTGTGGATATAGTTTCTATTCTCTGAGAACGTGATATAATTATTTCGACTATTATAAAATTTAAATCATTGCGCATCAAATGGGGATGAATATATAAAAAATTATAGTGAAAGCCTCCTTGATGGACAGCTGCATTGAGCGGATAACGGATATTTCGAAGGGTACCAGCGTAAGCTGCATATATTTGAGGCATATTTTGTAAGCAAGTACCAGTTTGATGTTAAAACAACACAACTGCAATTTTTTCAACAATTTTATTTTTATAAGATAGCCTGTACCTTAAGGTTGTAAGGTACTTTCTTTCAAGATTGGTTAAACGTTTATAACTAAAAATTTTTTATTGGTTCCAAAACTATTTTGAAAATTGTATATCTGACCTTTAAAAATTATGTGTGTGACGATAAAGTACTAGTTTTTACAATGTTAAGAGCTTCTAAATCTTTAATTTTTTGTCAATAATAAGTGAAGAACCAGTAAGTTTGCAGATTCGAAATTTTGCATACCGTGTACTCGTCACAAATTCCTTGTTTGTTCTTGAATTTAACCTGAATTAAGGAATAGAAAAATGACCATGGGCTTACCGTCATTTTTGGACTTCAAGAAAGCAACTATAACAAAGGAATTTACAAAAATGCTCTTTGACAAGTCTTAACTACCATATCGAATATGTATTCAAAATTTCAAGCTTGCAAACCTACTGGTTCTTCACTTATTATTGACAAAAGATTAGACCTGTCTGAGCTCTTAAAATTGTAAACAATTAGTATTTTGTCCCTATACATACATACATCTTTTAAAGTATAGAGCTTTCAAAATAGTTTTCGAACCGACCAAAAAAATTAAGTTTTAGCGATTTTGAAAATAAGTACCTTACGGTCTTAAACAACATATTTACCACCAATATTAAGACAGTTATCATATTGTACGCTTCTGAATTCCACCCTTCTAGAGATTTTCCGCCTAATTTATCGGAAGTTGTGCTCACTGACACTGAGGTGCACGAAACCAAACGTGATACCGAAACCAAGCCAGCAATCCACGGAATTGAGGCATTCAACATTAGGCTAGAAAGTGAAGTTCAAACAAATAATTTTAGCACAATAAATCATGTGCACTGTTATTTCAGATTGGCAGTGAGTGTTGCTTGTGGATTTTTGTTTTGCTTGTTCATTTGAAAAACCATCTAGACGGACAGCGCCACAACCATGACGTCAAAAGAGCCATGATGCAGTGATTGGCAAAAGAGGCTGCAGATTAATATGAGGATGGGATTTCAACAGCTGGTTGTACGATGTGATAAGTGCCTTAATATTAGTGGAAACTATATATAATAAGTTGCTTAAGGTACAAGCTTTCTTATAAAAATAACATTGTTGAAAAAATTGCACTTGTGTTCTTTTTATATCAAAACGGTACTTACTTCAAAAAATATCTCTCGAAGTTTACATAATAAAGGATTCTATCGAACGGACATTGTCTAAGCAGACATTCTTTTAAACGGTCGCTGACAGTAGTTTTCCCTCATTTAAATTAAGAATTTACCTTGAGTGGACACCACGCTCTATTATATGTAGGCTAGAATGTGTTACAATTGGTTCGTAAAAGTAAGAAGTAAATTTATTGCAGAAATTACGGAAAAACGGGGTTGCAATAGTGTTTGTGCATCCATTGTTTGGTTACATATATTCCACACACGACGAAGTGGACGTTCTCAACATTATATGTAACCTTAGAAAAACTATGTCATTTGGTAATAATAACATTCGCTCCATTTCATTAGACAAATGTGCACACGAACTCGTAAAGCGATTATTAATAACTCGTCTGTTGAGGGTGGATTTTGAAAAGCTAAAGTTAGCAAAAATAAAGTCTATTTAAAAAAAGGGTGAAATATCTAGCGGAAAATTATAGATCCATTGCTATGTACATTCTGTAAGGTAATTGAAACACTGGTGACAATTAGATTAACAAGCTTGCAGGTAATTGGTAGGTAGGTAGGTACAATTGTGCGGGTAATTTTAAAGGCGGCCATACACACAACAGTCCACCGGAGTGGTATACCTGTGCAGGTATGCCTCGGAGCGTAGGTGAGGATAGACCTGTGCAGTTTTTGAGCCTGCGCAGGCAACCGGCGCAAGATCGAAAATCAATTCTTTCGAGTGACACCGTACGGTGTACCTTTGTGTGTGTGCATGTACTCCGGCCGCCTGCGCAGGTCGCATCAGTATTATCCGTAATAAATAACAGTATTTTAATTATTCACCTTCAAATAATCTCTTCTAAGAACTTTATACAAGGCCTCACATATTTTAGAAATAATTTTTCCAAGCTCTTGAAGTGAAATAATTGCTGAAAATTTTAGGTCCCCATAACTTCTGCCGGTTGCAAGAAATCCTAAAGTAACTGCGCAGATATACTATTTATCATAACTGTATCTTTTTTATGATACAAGTAACCATTGGAAGTAATTTGAGGTATGTGTTCTCATCCATTCCGAGATAGTTTTTAAAATCTTCAGGTTCGAATTTTAATTCATACAATAAGTTAACATGACTATAAGTTTTCCTTTTTAATAACTAATGCTTACACCACTTTTTTCGGTTTTTCTTCACTTTTTTGTATCTTTTTTTCTTCAAATTTAACGCAACGCCTATCAGTATTGATAGGACGTCATCGTCCTCAATCGAAGCCATCGCAAAAAGAACTGAAACCGCTGCGGTACACCGGAAGGTCCCCATACACGCTACCGACCTGCGGTTGACCGGCGCAGGCAAACCTGCACAGCTAATCTCTCCGGTAGACCGTTGTGTGTATGGCCGCCTTAAGTCTCTATAATTTCTTTAACCTTCCTATACTCACGCATACGGTCTGTGAGACCGACTTATATAGTATAGTATACGTCTTTCATTTTGACGTGAGTATAGGAAGGTTAATATATGACGTTATGCGGCAAAACACAATTGCGTATGCTCTGTCTTTGTTGATCATTGTGAAGAACCGTTATCAGTTTCTGTTTTTTCATATTAATTTCGTAGTTTCAATTGTGTACTTTGCGCAGTTGTGGAAATGAGTCGAAAGGCTAAGTTTGCATATAAATTAAAATTATTTAAATTGTAGTATCTTTTATCAAACAAGTGTTTTCAATAAGAAAATTTGTGATTTTTACGGGATTGCAACAATTGTGCGTATCCTGAAAAAAAAAGGATAAAGGGTTTCACTGACAAAACTTAATATCTGAAAATGTTTTATGTACACAGAAATAATAGAATTCAAAAATTTAGATAAATCTATCGCTTGGATCGGCTATAGGTCGGAAAGGGATAACAAGAGCGTGCGTCTAGTAGTTCAGATGGAGGGTCATTAGACTGACTCATTCTCTATTACGCATTATAACTTTCATTCTAGTTTTGCGTTTGACTTCACGAAGACACTAGGCGTTATAAAATGGGTGCAGTGTATATAAAAAGAATTGAAACGGAGTTCTTGTTTACGCACCCAAAAGGACCCACTTTAACTTATGAACCGACGATTCGTTAAGAAGTGGATAATAAAATAAATAGTGTAGATTAGTGATGGGTCGTTATTGAACTATCTGTTATTTTAGAACCGTTCTCGATCCAGAACGGTTGCAACTGTTATCTCGCTGGGCAAAGAACGGTTCCTTTCGGACGGTCTCCAGTGTACGCGGTTGAAGAAGAAATTCCACATCACCGACTTCTTTCCTGTTAAATATTTCTCCATGATGATTATTTTGCCTGGGAAACTTCCGGATGAATGAATTGTGATTACTTGATTGTTCCTATTTCCTAACTATAAAGCTGTTGTTCGATGGATCAGCTACGGATTGTAGCAAACGGATGTGTCCACAATGAAAACGGACTTAAATGTTTTTGTTATATTTATTTTGCACGATGTGTGTAAACTAGCGTGGAATCGTGAGAAAAGAAAGAAAGAAAGAACGTAGGATACAGTTACATCATCAATACACAATCATATAAGTCGGGAAATCACCAAGATGTTAGAACTAGTGATGGGAAAGTATAACATCGGGGAAAAACAAACTATGTATCAAATCAAATAAAGGCCGCCAAAGGCGATGTACGCATGACATATTTTATTGATTTTATGATGCGTTATCAAATAGAACTGTCGAGTACGAAACAACGATGACCTGTTATATTGGAACCGTTATTTCAAAACAACGAGAACGGTTGGAACTGTTCTTTTAAAAGAACGGGTTTTCCCATCACTCATGTAGATGATTTACCTGAACGCGGTTCAACTCGCGCAACGTCTCGTAAAGAAAACCAACTTTTGTACCGTTTATTTCAAGGTATATACATATCGGTAGCAACAATACGTTCTTGATTATGCCAAAATAACGTACAATGGCAAGGAGTTAGAGTGAAACCGCCTTTCACCGAAAATCACATTGCCAAACGATTAACATGAGTTGAAGAAAATTTGGATCGCGATTGGAACAACGTTATATTTACGGATGAAGCGTAATTTTGGGCTTTTGTTCCTCGACGAAAAGCGTGGTGAATGAGACTGTCGCTGTCGATACGGTTTCGAAAAACTGCACGTGTTTTCCGAAAATTTGAGTGCAGAAAAATGCTCAAAGTTTATCGGAAGTATATTATACATTTGGCGGAACAATGGTTTAGACAAGATACAACAACTTGGATATTAAGAGAGGATAATAATCCAAAGCACCGTAGCAGGCGTCGTGTTACTTGAAAAAGAGAAAATAACATTGTGTTGGATTAGCCGTCACAGTCTCCGGACGCGAATCTCATCGAAAATGTATGGAGTTTTATGAAGAACAAATTGCGAGGAAAGCCCATATTTAATTTGAAGAAGCTTGTTCGCAAGATTCGCGAGATATGGCGCTCCTTACCTACAAGTTTAAACAGATGACAAAAAGAATTTACAGAAAAAGGTCTACAGTATTTGACAATAAAAGTTTTCAACGCATTATCAACCCAATACAAAGCTCTGCCACTCCCCAAATATAGAGTTAAAAATATATTGACTGCAAAGGCTTATTACTCACTTGATGAATTTTTATACAATGATAAACTGTGATTTACTTTACGTGTTAATTTGAGGCTATGAACCGAAAGACGTGCACAATTTTGATGAAACAAGTGTTTTTCCGCGCACCTCCCGACAAAACACTGACTTTTAAATCTAGATAGTTCTTAGAAAGTAGATAATCAAAAAAGAGAGTCAGTCTTACATTGTGTAGCAAGCAAAAAAGAAAACGAATCACCGATGTTTTAAATATTTTAAGCAAAAAGACAAAAGGGATCGGATAAAGAAACAACATCAGTAAACAAAAAATATATTTACAAACTACAATGATTCTACCACATTTAATTAAAAAGAAGTGCGGAAATGCGTTTTGAAAAAGCGTTTCCATCGCAGAAAAGAATAGTACGTCAAATAAGATTGTTGGACTATTTTCAACTGCAATGTACGAGCCGTAACAACTGTATATTCGGGTATTAAACTTGCCTTTAAAATTATTTGTTTGCATAGTTTTATTACTTTTTATGACTTATTCGCTTATTCTGCATTTGTTTTATATTTATACTTATTGTTATCGGATATTGGCGGAGATTTAACAAGTTCTTCGTAATCTTGCGCAAAAATGAATTGCATGTGTTGAACACACTGAGAAGGCAACTTTTATTGAAAACCGGTTATGTGAATACATACCCGGTGGAAGAATTTCCACAAACATACATATGCGATTCATTTTTATACACTTGACTACACTTTTCCTTGTTTTGTTTTTAACTTATAGGCCTTGCAAACTGTAATTACTACAAAAAAGTAAAGTGTTCGAACATATATGTATGTTAGTTGTTAGGGTTCGTATAGGTATAGTCAACTAAGTTTTATCTTATGTAAGTTATTTCGTTAATAGTATTACTTTACTAAACGCATATACCAGGTCTAGTAGTATGAAACCGGAATTTCCCTATAGATGGTGCCAGCGTTCAGTTTAATCACCATAAGACCCCTGTTACATAGCCATCGTCTTCTTCAGCAGCTGACGAAGAGTGTCAACAAACATTAACCCACGTTCCGTACACTACTATATTTTTTTATAACCTCAAACATGTCAAGTATCGAGCCTAATAACTACGATTTGCGGACAGCATTAATTTTTGTTACCATTTAAAGAAAACTGCTGCAGAGTCGCATAGAATGCTTGTCAGAGCATACGGTGAACATGCTCTCGGTAAAACACAGTGCCTCGAGTGTTTCAAAAGATTCGAAAGTGGTGATTTTGAGGTTAGTAACAAAGAACGTGGACAACCACCAAAAAAGTTTGAAGACAAAGAGTTACAAGCCTTATTGGATAAAGACGATGCTCAAACTCAACAAGAACTCGCGGATCAATTAAATGTATCGCAGAATGAATTGAACGAAAGACAGCAAGAAAACCGAAGAACCACCTGTGAAATGCTGCTTAACCGGTTCAATAGAAAATCATTTCTCCATCGAATCGTGACAGGTGATGAAAAATGGATTTATTTTGAAAATCCTAAGCGTCGTAGATCATGGCTGAATCCAACCGAACCATCGACATCAACTGCAAGACCGAATCGCTTTGGAAAGAAGACGATGCTCTGTATTTGGTGGGACCAAAAGGGTGTTATTTATTATGAGCTGCTGAAACCTTGTCAAACCGTCAACACTCAACGCTACCAACAGCAAATGATAAATTTAAGCCGAGCAATAACTGAAAAACGACCGGTATATGCAAAAGGCAGCACAAAGTGATTTTGTTCCATGATAACGCCCCATCTCATACAGCAAAACCGGTCAGGGAAACAATTGAATCGTTCAATTGGGAATTACTACTGCATGCGGCTTATTCCCCAAACGTGGCTCCATCCGACTATCACTTTTCGCATCGATGGGTCACGCTCTCGCTAACCAACGCTTCAATTCGTACGAAAATGTACAAAAATGGCTTGATAATTGGTTCGCTTCGAAAGAAGAAAAGTTTTTGGCAAGGCATCCATAAATTGCCGGAGAGGTGGGAAAAATGTGTACAATCCACTGGAAGTTATTTTACATAAAATATTTTTTATCACTTTTGAATAACAATCGTTTTATTTTTACAAAAAAATTCCGGTTTCATACTACTAGACCTGGTATTATATTGGTAAACCTTCTTCAATAATAGATGTAAAATACAAAATAAAGGACTTTCTCTACGGTGAACTGCTCTCCTATGTGAACAGAACTATATATAGTTGCAGAAATTGTCGAAATACGTCGCAAAAGCCACACTTCAGGAAAAGAAACTTGTGTGAAAGAAACAATTAAAAGTACCGAGAAACATATACAAACTAAAAAGATTAAGTGGAGGAAAGACGATCACAAGGGGAATATATAAGAATGAAAATGCATTATTAACAGATGAATCAGAATTCGAACTATTTGCCAATAAACCTCAAGTATTACCATGACGTAAGGAAAACACAGGATTAGTGCGTTTCCCATATAATTAGGTAGGAATATAATTCAGATAATTTCAGGAATTGATGTACAGCTAACGCGCGATAACATAAATACCCGATATTGGGAAATATTGCGCTAATGTGAACACAATCGTCGTAGTATAAGATTATACGGAACGCCCGGTAACGTAAAAGTATTGTAAGTTCGATAGCTCGATAACGTAAACAGCACGCGATTTCCGGTTGTCTACGAATAACTTCGACCGTTACAAATGCGTTACAAGTTGTCTATGAAAAGCCCAGTTTGATCAATCCTCGAGTTATCCAATTATGTAGTGGACTCCCCGATTTATGTTGCATATATCCATATTTGAACTTAATTGTGTACATTCCGGGCATGACTCATTGCTGTAGCAAACACAGATGCTTTTTAGTTGCGTATACATACATATGTAGTTTTGATTTTGCAAAAGTAGTCTTAATAATAACTTTGTTGGTTGAGGTTCGTTCTTTAATACATGATTATAGAACGCTATTTTGATTTATTGTTATTCTTAGTGTTTACAAAAGGTTGTTCGTATATTTTTTGTATTTTATTTTGGCATATTAAAGGTTTCTTTCAATAATTTGCTTGTTAATAATCACCTTCGCTAATGTAAATATTTCGATAATAAAATATCCTTGGTCTAAATTAGTTCACGTTATCGAGCGCCTGCTGTATTTGTGAAAATATAAGAAATAAAAACTTTACTTACTAATCCTAGGTTAACATTACGGTTGGCAGTACGCTATTTACATAACTTACGACAGTTTCGTTACCTCGAATAAACATTAGTGAGTCAAAATAAATAGCGCCTCTACCCATAGTATCAATTATCGTATGTCTTAAAATGTATTATTTGCTCCCTTTTCTCCCCGCGTCTTCTATGTACACTGATTCTTCCATCATATCGTAAATAAAATCGTGATTCATTATTAAGCACACGAATCTCTCACTCATCCCGCCATGCTTGTCTTTCTTGGCACAACGTCAATCTTTGATATCAAGGCAGTAAACCTTAACTCGCTTGGACCATTGCATTGCATACTGTACGTAATGAATACATAGTTAATTCCTTTAAGGGCAAGGGTTTTGGTCTAGTCTAGACGTTTAAAAAAATCCATTTTTTTATTGCGCTGTTTTTGCAAGTATTTGGGTTATAGAAAAGCAGCTAAAACATTTTTGGCACATCGTAAACGTTAAAAAGATGTACTTTGAATTTAAGTTTCTCCTCGAGGGTTTAAGCGCGCTGTGTGTGTGTTAATAGTCAAGTAATTAAATACTCTATTATTAACAGAATGGGAACGAGACTCAAAAATATAAAGAAAAATAATAAAGGTATCACCTACAAAAGTGCTGGAAAATGAATAGAGGAAATGATTGGCGAATTAACAACATACTACCACAGAGGATGAGGGCAATTTGTATGTACAACCTTCATAAAATGCGAACCGGTCGGCACGCTTGCTACTTTTTTGCACTCATATCCACCCTCGATGGAGATGGAGATTACTGGCTGTAACTAAGCCCATTTATCAAAATTTATCAAATGGTGAGTTTGCTGGGAAGGTGTTTGGGTGCAGAAATGCAAAATAATAACGAACCATCCAAAAGAGGAACTTGACTACGAATCACCTGCCTTTCACAGTGCCTTTGTTTACAATAAGTCGACCATCCCTACCACTAATAAACGCTTCCAAACATACAGGCGCGTTAATGCTATTCTTCGAAGTTTACAACATACGCTGCTGATGTAATTGATGGGGTCAACCTCCCTAAAATTTCCGCGATCTGATAACCCAATAATCTTTCGCGGAAAAATGCGTGCACCCTTTTAATTAATCTGGCTGAGCTTATTTTCTGATTACTTAATGATATAGTTGCAAGCAATGTTTATGTAAAGTTTGAGAGTTTGAGGTGGTGCGGTTTGATTTGTGAATAGTACATATGTATTTACACTATACAGTCTGGGTACATTTAGTATTTCTTCAGCACACATATTGAATGTAAAAACAGTCCGACATTCGTATTCTACTTTTTCAAAACGATTCTAAATAATAATCCCATATAATAATATTATAAATCTAATATAATGATAGGGTTGGTATATTAAAACTGTTTGCCATAACCACTGTTTTTTTTTGTACGAGAAAGATTTTTGGCCTCCGTATTATTTATTTTTAGCGTCTTTGTACATGTTTTTTTTTTTGGTAGTTCAGTTACCATTATTATGTTGTACAAACTAAAAATCTCTCGTACAAGATCTTTTTCCGATCTTTGTACATGTACAAAGAGGATGGTACAAAAACAACAGTGCACATAACGATTTGGTGATAAATTATGTGGAACGTAGCAAGCGTAAGTCAATTTTGTACAATATATAAAAATTGCCATTTTAGAATGGTGACATTTATAAATCTGATCTCACTGTAATATGAAATGAATAGATATTCTGGTGATGTATTTAAGAAAAAGTGAATCAAGCGAAAGTATGGAAACCTTTTATTTATTTAAATGATATTAATACTTCTACTGTATAGTATTTGCATATATTTTCTTTCTCTTTATGTCGATTATTCATTTTGATAAATTGATGTTGAAGGTATTTTATATTGTTTCAGTTATTCCAGCTGGAGCATTACAAATATCAAGCGGAGAAGGTGGTCAAGGGATACATACACTTACAATGACGAATTCGCCAGCTGGAGGAGCAATTGTACAGTACGCTCAAGGGCAAGAATTTTACGTTCCAGGTATTTGCCTCATTGCTTTAAAAATGTGTTGTGCAGTGTATAGTTGTATTTTTAGTCAGATCCAGTTAATACACAAATTAAAATGTTTAAATTATGATACGGATTAAAACTATTAAAGTATATACGTGGAATGCTCTCTTTCCGTTGACAAGGGAGGGCACAACGTGTGGGTCACGGATTTCAAAGAACTTTTGGGATAAAAAGTATTCGACATCAGTAATCTATAGACCCCCCTTTTGGCCGCCAACACTCAGCCGTTTTTGAGAAAAATCAGTTTGAAAAAGTTACGCGCTTCATATACCCGTACTTTTCCACAAGTTATCGGCAAGGCAGCGTGGCTCCGTGGGTGAGAACCAGGGTTCAGAAAGTACATACATCATACACACAATGTACTGTTCAAATACAACCAACACATATTTTTGTTTTCACATCAATTATGTGTGGCTTTAATTTTTGTACGGTGCCGAACACAATCATGAATGTGTTTTGTTCTAACATTTGGTTGCGTACACGAACATGCATAGTACACCTATTGTTCGATCAGATCGGAACACACTTGAACCACACATGTTCGAGTGTATCTATACTTTAAGTTCGTGTACGTGTACGGCAAAAAAAGTACAGGAACTATAGACAGGTACGAGTGCAGCTGTACTTTAACCTTCCTATACTCACGCATACGGTCTGTGAGACCGATTTATATAGTATAGTATACGTCTTTCATTTTGACGTGAGTATAGGAAGGTTAAGTTGGTGTACGCATACAGCAAAAAAGTACATGAACGATATACAGATTGGAGTACATCTACATTCTAAAGCTGAAAGTCACGTTGGTGTAACGTCCCACAAACAAAATATATAAACTTCTCTGTGTGGCTAAAGTTAAACTGTTGTTATTCACTGTTTTCTATTTCAAGGGCTGAGCAGCAGAGGTCGAATATTAGAAACGACTTGCCAGCTTCCCCTCACTTGCCTGGCGAAATATTCGTCATAGTGGGGGAACCAGCCGAAGAGGGCGAACCGGTCCGATGTGCAGCGGTACGCTTTCGGCTGTTCCTTGTCCCTTATCTGTTATAATACTTGTAACAGATAAGAAATATTAAATTACTATTGAAAGAAAAGGTCTGGATCGAATTTCATGGTTGATTGTATTTGGCTTATGCCTATAACAGATAGATTTATAGGTATTCTTTTTTTTTAACTAATAAATATCTATTCAACACTTATTTTATTTTAATAAAGAGTCCGCAGGACCAAAAATAATGTGGTAAAAATACTATATAAACAACGATGACTTGAATGTTGGACGAATATTACATATCGCATACTGTTTGCGAACTCGGGCGTGAGATCTGGAGGAATTCGGGAAAATCGCAGTAGCATAGATTAAAACAGCGAGATTGAGGAACTAGAGAAAACAATGCTTTATTCCTGTCAAAAAAGGAGGTAAAACCGTCCAAAGCTATAGAATACAGTCACGTATAATAATTATCATAGTAATAATGATAATAATAATAAAAATAGTAATAATTAAAATAATAATAATGATAATAATAATAACAATAATAACAATAGTAGTAATAATAATAATAGTAATAATAATCATAATCATAATAACAATAATTGTATAGAGGCATAACTTTCATATAGTATTAAACGACATCGAGCGTAATCGAGAAAATGAGATGGGGGACCCATAAATCTAAAATTAATGGAATATTTACAATTTGGAGGGATAATTTCAAAATCATTAAGAAGTATTGCACAGCTGAAAGTTGTTAGAAGTAGGTAATAGAGGAGCTTTGAGAGCACAAAATTTGGCAAAAATTATTCAATTTTATTAAATCCGATTAGGAAAAGCCACAACAAATGTTCAAACAGGTATTAAAAAAGTGTAAGTTATACAACGTTTTTCAAAATTTAGCGGAATAAATCTTCAAAATGTTGGAAATCATAAGAATTCCCCAAATTCGTGGAAAAAAATTCAAAACTATTCTTGAGGCATTTCCTCATCAGTCGCGTACAACGTTAAACCACGTTGTTTCTTGATGGAAGGTTTATATAACAATGTTGAAGACATTTGAATTAATTGCTCCTCTGTTACCTCGCTGGCACGACCCGTCTTTTTTATTTTTAGCTGCGACTTTTATTGCGACTAGCGCACTAACGGTATCGCTCGACAAGGTTGAGCGTTTCTTGTGGCTCACAACATCTGTCAACGCGGAAAAAGTCCTCTCTGCCGCCGCGTTCGAGTGTGGCAAAGACCGTACTATACCTAAAAGACATTTTAATTGTGGATATTTGAAATCTCCACTTTCATATTTCCTAAACAAAATTTCTGTCCACATGTCATCAAATGACAACATGTCGATTTCTCGTCTAATCGAACCGTTTCGATATTCCGAGAACAAGAACCGCCACTCCTTTTTCATTACGGCCTTATCAAATCCACCGAGTTTTCCGCCACAATCCAAACTTCACTGAACCTACAATCCCGATCCTCATCTTTCAAGGCGGTTTCACTATCAAAAACACGCAAGGAAGTGAAAAATTCATCAATATAAAATAATCTTCGTTGGATTTGATTTGCAGCCTCTATATAAAAATTCAAACAATTCTGGCGAATTCTATGAACGATTTCCTCATTTTCGGTGGTATTGTTTGATTTGAGTTTTTATAACGTCGTGGCATTCTTCTCCGAATGATATATCATCTAGAGGCAATTGATTACTACTATCTTCGAATCGAACGTGCCCCGATTGCACAAAGGGAAGTTACATTAATTTAATAATATAATATGATTATGAATATGATTATTGTTATTATTATCATCATTATTATTACTTTGTAAGGCTTTTCCTCCTTTTTTATGCCAGGAATAAATCTTGTTTTCTCTCCTTCCTCAATCTCGCTGGTTTAATCTATGCTACTGCGATTTTCCCGAATTCCTCCAGATCTCACGCCCGAGTTCGCAAACAGTATGCGATATGTAATATTCGTCCAACATTCAAGTCATCGTTGTTTATATAGTTTTTTTACCACATTATTTTTGGTCCTGCGGACTCTTTATTAAAATAAAATAAGTGTTGAATGGATATTTATTAGTTAAAAAAGATTACCTATAAATCTATCTGTTATAGGCATAAGCCAAATACAATCAACCATGAAATTCGATCCAGACCTTTTCTTTCAATAGTAATTTAATATGTCTTATCTGTTACAAGTATTATAACAGATAAGGGACAAGGAACAGCCGAAAGCGTACCGCTGTACATCGGGCCGGTTCGCCCTCTTCGGCTGGTTCCCCCACTATGACGAATATTTCGCCAGGCAAGTGAGGGGAAGCTGGCAAGTCGTTTCTAATATTCGACCTCTGCTGAGCAGTCGAGCAAGTCAAAGTTTAATTTTGTTATTAAACTATTAGAAAGAGACTTCTTTGAGAGCTTAGATCTTAACTTGGTTAAGACTGTAGCAAGTGCACTAAATGCACGTTCTACCGAAACCTGTGTTGCAAATACAGCATGTACCACTTCGGCAAGCTGACATAACTTTAAATTGTGTTGAGAAATTTTTTCCCAATATTCCAATACGTTAATTTCTAACGGTTCCATTTGTTTTTCACATATAGCAAGAAGTTCTGTTTTTATGTGATAATTTTGATTTGATGCTGTTAAATGAGATGTATTTACGAGTAGGTTGATATGTTGTGCTAGTTTGGAGTGTGCGGCATTTGACGTACTTGGGGTAATATCTAATGAGCTTGAGCATTCGGAAAATGAAATATTGTCATTTCCGTCTTGCGAAGATGTCGAATGCAATATATGATTAATAATTTCATATGTCTTTATTAAGTGATCCTGAAAAAAATTATATTCAACATTTTTTAGAACTTAAAAATGAAAACTCAAAGCTACCATTGCAGTTTGTTTGTGGTCGTTGGTAAGTAGGGGAGTTCCTTGAAAATTAAAGCGAGGATCTAAATACGCTGCGACGAAGGCGTCGTTTTCAAGAAGCTTACTTTTCTTGTTACCATTGCTTTATGTAAAGCCTCCTCCCCATTTGAGTTTGTCTGAATCATATCTTGTAAATCTAACTCACATTCCAACCGGTCACGATAAGAATCTCCAAGAATATATTGCTCTTTTTCCATATGTATTGTGCATTTAGCCAATGGTTTAAATACAGTAGCAAAATTTTCCACAAATATCCAATTCACGGATATATTTGTAGAGTCATCGAGTTCATTAATATAATCTTTGAGACCTAATATGGAAATAATCATATCGTATGTAGAATTCCATCTAGTCGCATTATCTAGACATGGTAGGCTTATATTCTCATTTCCCGTCCTTAAGATAGTTCGAATCTTTTTTGCAATATCTCGCACAGAATTAATTTCCGTTTCCAAAGTTCTAATAACATCATATGCCGCTAGTTGTATCGTATGTGCTGCACAACGAACTACTGAAAATACTGAGGAAAGTTGAGTGTCAATTCCGTCATATGTTTTTGTATTGTCATATTCGCCATCTTCCACCGTCGTTAAATTATTATCCTGCAATTCTTGCAGTAGCTTTGAAACTTTGACTACGTTGGCGCCATTGTCGGTAGTGTTGGAATAAATTTGCTTTATGTCGATTTTGTATTCTTCAAGACATTTCATTATTTCCTTTTTCAAATATTGGGCTGTGTGTTTCTTATTTAGTTGAATCTACCTGTGTGCAAAATTTATTTATGGTTAAAACAAAGCTAATAAGATGAAACTTAGCTATGATGTTTATACAAATTTTAAAATCACGTATATATTGTATGTTTATTCCCAAAATGTGCTTGTCTTACCGACTGGCGACATCAATGTTTAAACAAATCATTTTGTTTTCTACCATCTTTGCTATAGCTCTTATTTCTTGACTGGTGTCACCAAGAATTTTTGAAATATTTTTGGAGTTTAAAGTAATTTCAAACTATTCTTCGTAGGGTTCTATAATTTAAAAAAAAATCTTTGTCGTCAAAAATTCGAAACGGCAAAATTTCTTTGGACACTAGTCCAATACAACATTTTAAGAACTCTTCTCTGTTTAATGTACTGTTTAATTTGGTTATTGGATTTTTTGAAACACCCTTTGGAACTGTCTCCACTCCATCAATTACAATGTTATGCACCAGTTTATAATGTCGTTTAAGATTTGCATTATTTGCTGCAGTCAGTTCTTTTTACACGTTTCAACGAGACATATAATTTTTTATTTCGTCATTAAAAGTTGCGAATTTTTCAAAACAAAACTTATTTCTTCGATGTTTGCACTCGTCAAAGTAACATTTGCAACTAATGCATAGACCACAGCATGCTACGTTCATGTACTTTTTTGCTGTACACGTACGCGTACACGAATTTAAAATACAGCTGAGCTCGAACCTGTCTATCGTTCATACTACTTTTTTTTTGCCGTACACGTACACGAACTTAAAGTACACTCGACATGTATGGTTCAAGTGTGTTCCGATCGAACAATACGTGTACTATTCATGTTCGTGTACGCAACAGTGATCAGCAATGAGTAGTAAAAAAGTGAGTAGAGTTGAATCATGACTTATAATTTCTTGTACTTATAAACGTACGTATAAACCCACTCATACTTATTGCAATGTTGTCCAACTTCATATCTACTCGAAAGTTTGAAGTACTCATCGAACTCATACTTAACAACATTTATGACGTTGTTGATTTCGACTCTCCTTAACCTTCCTATACTCACGTCAAAATGAAAGACGTATACTATACTATATAAGTCGGTCTCACAGACCGTATGCGTGAGTATAGGAAGGTTAACTCAAAGTGTATAGACGATGCAAAATAAGTATGGTTCGCATACGAACATTAATATACTCATTATGAGGTTGTGTGTTTGCTCTGTTGCGTTTCTTACTGTTGTTTTTTTACTAAAGTTAAACAAAGAAATATGTGTAGATTTGTGTTGCTTATTTCATATTATATTGCGCTTTAAACAAAGAAATATGTGTAGATTTGTGTTGCTTATTTCATATTATATTGCGCTTTTACCCTTACGTTTTTGCACTAATTGAAAAACTCCGCTATTTATTTTTTCCTCAATCTCACTATTGCTATCCATTTTTCACTACCTGCTCATAAAAATGATAAATAATAAAAAAATTAATTTTCCCGAAATGTTTCTATATAAACTTACAATTTTATGCTTTTGTATATTTTTATACCTTTATACTGGTTGCAAACTGTTTAATGACTAAACTTTTAAATATACATGGATGAGTCGAGTGAGCTGAATCAATGTAAGTAGTGTAAGTATTTTCCTGACATTAGAAATCAAACTGAGGTGATTTATGAGTGTGAGTATAGTATGTGTATGATGTCGCCGTCGCATTCATATTTATTGCAACCTGTACTTATGAATCAACGTTATCGGGAGTATGAGTAAATCAGAGTAGTTGAGTTTAAATGATGCCTACTCACTTATATTTAAAATTTCATGAGTCAGTATGAATAGCGAAAAAGCGATGCATTGCCGATCACTGGTACGCAACCAAATATTAAAACAAAACACATTCATGATTGTGTTCGGCACCGTACAAAAATTAAAGCCACACATAATTGATACGAAAATAAGAATATGTGTTGGTTGCTTCCAGCTGTGTTTGTTTACATTTATGTACGAGATTTTTATTCAATGTGTGTACTTTTCTGAACTCTGGTGAGAACCCGACTACCAACCGGACGGTCAGGGTTCGATTCCCGGCAAACAAGTTTTTTAATTTTTTGTTTTCACTTATCGTGCCTGTTCCTTCTTCAACAATGCTGTCAATCAATTTACACAATCAGTGGATATTTAAACGCTATTATTCATCACTGACTGACATGCATTGTTATTTGGTGTAGAAAATAATTTTACCCTCAACTTTATCATTCTTCACTATTCGTGTTTACAAACAGAACAGTGAATGAGTTGCCAATCGAACTGATATTTTGGTGTGTGGTTTGGGAAAAGAAGAAATGAGAGACTTCGTTAGATATAAATGAACAACGCAAGGGCGAAGAAGAAACAGGCTTCGATAAGTGAAAAAAATTGAAATAGCTTGCCGGGAATCGAACCCTGGCCGTCCGGGTTGATAATCGGGTTCTCACCCACGAAGCCACGATGCCTTAACGATAATTTGTGCAAAGGTACGGGTATATGAAGCGCGTAACTTTTTCAAACCGATTTTTGTCAAAAACTGCCGAATGTTTATATATATTACTAATACTATAGATTACTGACGTCGAGTACTTTCTTATCCCAAAAGATCTTTGAAATCCGTGACCCACACGTCGTGCCCTCCCCTTGTGAGTCGTTCAGGCTTGATATTCTTCAACAAATTTTGTTTGACATCTTAAACTAGTTGTGATAATGATATGATCATGATGTGATGGTGATTGCAAGCACCATCACATCATGATCACGCGTCACGGATTTCAAAGACCTTTTGGCTGTAGTGTAGTATTACTGATACTATATATCATATCGTTAAAACTCACCTCGCTATTAGTGAGTTAAATCCTCGTGTCGCGAGAGTTTGGGGTGCACAAAGCAATACACACGTAAAAACGGGAACCATCAAAAGAGAGAAGATGGTCTGCTCGGTCATTCGGTGTTGTTAGATTTATTATGATAGCATCTTTCTAACAGCGGCTCGTGATGCACTTGTTCAATATATGTGCCCGAGTTATTAGCTGGAGAAAAAAATTACCCGATAAAGAGACACGATCCCGCTAGCATCAAAATGACAGCTTTCGAAATAATATTGCCGCTAGAAAGTCAATAAAAAAATGGAAAACAACGTCCCTAGTGGAAAAGGAAGTTTATTTTGCATTAATAGAATTTAAGAATTCGCGGTTCAATTGGTAAAGTATACACATGTATATATATATACACTGATGAGCAAAACTGAACACAGAAGATAACATTTTCACTTTGCAAGTCCAAAAAGGCGAGGTCGCAGGGCAGTACTCCCGCAGGTCTTCCGAAAGGCAAAGGGCCAGAAGGTTTAACCTTCAAGGAGGCTGCTTTGGAGAGGATTGCGGTAGTATGCAACGACTATCCAGCCACCCAGATGGAGCCGGCAAAGCTTAAGGCAGGCCAGGACTCTATTATGGAGGCATATAACATTATGCATACAGCATTACGGAGCAAGGGCTTCAAGTCCGCTTTAAAAATACATGTATATGCGGAAGAACCGCTCTCAAAGCTGTTAAGTCTAATTAAAGGAATAAGCTGGAGAACGTACTCTAAGGAGGCATGAGGACCACAATAGATCTGGAAAGGTGGCAGTGGAACAGGCATCAGTGCCACCTCAAGTAATCTAATGGCCATAATTAGAAAATATTGTCATTTATACAGGGTACCCCAACAAAGCTTACAAAGTTAGGTTTTTTTTAAATGGAACAATATATATATTTTTTGCTTTTTTCGAATTGTGTGAAAATTTAATATACCTCAAATTTCTCCGAATCACAAGAGATAAGTATAGGGAAACCTAATACAGTTTGGGCAGGAATTGAAAAACCTTTCTCCGAGTCTGAAAATATACAGGTGTTCCGTTTGTAATAACAAAGTTATATACCATTGAAGTTGAGACAAATAAAGCCGGTGTATGGAATCACCCTGTACATTATTGTAAAATTACATACCTGAAAATAAGTGGCTCAAGATATACCAAATCAAGGCCAAAAACATGATTTGAAAATTTTAATTAGTTTGTCTGTTATGTACATTTTCAAAACATCTTACTTTTTCGAAAATCCTCAAATACTTCGAAAACGGCTAACGATAGGTATAGCGAACATTGAAGTAACTCACCTTTAGTTTTTCTATACAATTCGAAAAAAGCAATATATATATATATATATATATTGTTCCATTTAAAAAACATCTTTTAAGCTTTGTTGGGGTACCCTGTATAAATGACAATATTTTCTAATTATGGCCATTATAAACATACACCATCTTATCAAAAAAGATTTTAAAAAATTATTAATTTGGGAGCTACAGCCCGAGGCTCTAGTCGTGGGCCAGCCTGTATATAAATAATATTACTACCGTTAAGAATAACAATTTTTTCTGTCTATTTGTGCTGTATATCATGAATACCGTGTTTGTTTCTACTATGAAAATATGATTCCACGTTGTATTCAGTTCTGCACCAGTTTGTGTTAAGTATAAACTGTTTAATGCAATTAGGGGAATAACCATATAATATACGCTCCACCGTACCGGTAGTTCACTCCGAGTATAAAACTTTAGTATTTAGTTTTATTTCTTGACTATAACAACGAGCTATTAAAAATGAAGAAAAGTCACAGTAAAACCAGAAAACGGTAATATTTTTACTAAAAGCAAATTTATCAGCAAATGAGGGTGGTAGTTGTCAAAAAATATAAAGTTAGTCAAAGTTTTGTTCAATAATTACGAAAAAGGTATTGTTCAGACGTGCTTGCGTCTAAAGGACGGCAGTCAAATTAGCTATCCGTTCGTGAAAGTCGACAGTTAATGAGATACATAGCGACAGGAGAGGCTTCCACTGCATCTATGGCAGCAAATCTTTTAGATAAGAGCACAGGAAAAAACAATTAGCAAAATCACTAGAAAAGAAACGTAAACCTATGCTGTCTGATAAAAATACGGAAACTCGTTTATTATTTGCAAAAAATAAGAGCTGGTCGATTGAGCAATGGCGATGAGTTACATATATGGTCGGATGAAACGAAAATAAATAGATATACTTCTGATAGTCGTGGTTGGTGTTGAAAAAGGACGGCGCACCTCTCCAAAGAAAACATGTTAAAATGGTTGTTAAACATGGCGGGGAGTCAATAATTATATGGGGTGTATGATACCGTATGGTGTGGGCAGTTTACATAAAATTGACGGAATAATGAATCAATAAAGATACAAATCTATTTTAGAATATCATTTACTTGAAACAGTAGAAAACATGCCAGTACCAAACGAAGTGATCTTTTAGCAAGACCGACACCCAAAGATACGACCAAATCAACAGTTTCGACTACTGGATTGTCCTGCACAGAGCCTCGACCTCAATCCGATTGAGAACCTGTGGGCGCATTTAAAAGACGTCTACATGTAGAATACCATTCACCACCGTCAAATATTAAGGATTTATGGGGTCGTATACAGGACGAATGGTACAATATTACTCCAATCTATGGCAATGCTTTAGTCCAGGGGTCTCCAAATCTTTCAGCCTTGGGGCCATACTGATTACTTCAGTGAGTTTTCTGCTTATTATACTTGTCATTAAGCTTTACCTAGCAAGTAAGTAAAGCCGAGTTATTATCATTCTGTGTTTTTATCCAACTTATCACAACAATAATAAGGTAGTTTGGTGACCCCTGCTTTAGTCTAATCTATACCTCGAAGAATAAAAGAAGTTCTAGCGGCTAAAGATCTCGGCACATTAATAACTTTTTCTGTGTAAGTGATATCTGTACAGGTGCAAAACTGAGTACGGCACAAAAACCTATATATATATAATGTTAGGATATATTTTTACTTTTAGCCTGTTTTAGAATAACATGTCAATTTATTTCCCTGAAAATATAACAATTTACACAAAACAGTCAACAACTTTTCTGTAACTTAAAGGGTTTCCTTAAATATTACTTATGTGTGTTTAGTTTTGCTCATTAGTGTATGTTTAATGACTATGACTGTTGATAAATATAATTGAATATTTTTGAAATGCAGTTTAAAGTGATCCTTTACATAAGAAATCATGCGATTGAACAAAGCGCCTTATCAACCTGTAGAATTGCAAACGAGGTTTACGTCGTAAACGTTTTGAGGACATTAATCAAGTGTGTGGTGCAAATCATGTTCCTTAATTACTACAAAGTGGTGGTACATTGAATTTCAGCATGTTCGACTTTCTTTAAAGCATATGACCATTACCGAAAAAAATTTTATTTTATTAAGAATATGATTGTAGAGAACCGACATGTTACTGTAACAATTATTCGAGTAACTAAAGATTCGTTTGAAAGCGATTAACACGAGCATTTGAAAATACGTCAGCTATATTCCCATTGGATTCCCCACAATTTGACCCCGGTTGAAAAAAAGACCATGTGAAATGGTGTAGATCTACATTAGATCGCTTTGAGAATGATCGTCCCGTCTGGTATCATGGTAATGAAACATGGGTATACTTTTTTGATCCCCACGAAAAAGTAACGATTGGTTTGGTCTTTTGAGGATGACTCGACGCCAAGAAATGTTCGTGAAAAAAGCCAAAACAAAAATATGCTCGCCACCTTTTTTAAATTACTGGACATGTTTCTACTAGCATTGTTAACACTGAAAGATTTACTAGTTTGTTTACCTCACGTTCTCAAATCTCGGACTCGCACTGCCGCTCGAACGATTGGGTATTTCAATGCCGAAAACATTTTATTTATATTATTTTTTAGCAACCACTCAATTATATCTTGTTTCTTTGTGGAAGGATTCGGCACTTTATTTGCTACAACACTATGGTACGGAGCATTATCCATCACTATAAGTTGGTTGTCTCAGTTGTTGTTCCATCCACTTCGTAAACAATTCACTGTTCACTTCTCCGTGATAATCAGCAACATTCGATTTTGGGGCAAGGCTGGCATTCTCAACAAATCCTTTATAAGATCCAGCATGAATAACAATAAAACGTTTTCCATCATAACCCTCTGGTTTTCGAACACTTGCAGTAGAGGCATGTTGCCATGATTTACCTCTAGTGCTCTTGGCATAAATCCAAGTTTCATTCAAAAAATTACCTCTCTTGAGTGTTCTGAAGATAGATTATTCATATACAGTCTTAAAAATGTGCTTCTCATACACACTATATCAAACTTTTCCACCAAAGCACGACGGTTGCATTCTTTTTTTAAATTTGAAACCCATTTCTCCCAATAAAATAGCTAATGAAGATTTTCCCAAGTGCACAATTTCCTTTAATGCCAACTCAGCCTGAAGGCTTTGAAAGTGTAACATGCTTTCCTAAAAATATTACTTGTGCATTTAATAAATTAAAACTAGCAAAATTAATCCTTAGGTTCTTTATACATATTGTAAACTATGTTGTTCACTTCCATCTTAGAAGAATCAGGTAAATCTGTCGTTTTTGGTTTGGCTTGAGGTCTTAGGATTTTATGCCTTCCGTTTTCTAATTGTAGACACAGTTCTCCTAGAAATATGAAGAGCATCTGCCACCCTCTAAAACAGATATTCGTTACATGCTACTTCTATTTTATTTAATAAGGGTGTCCCATTGCCTTTTTCTTTTTGAAAATAATCACAGATTTAGCACTAGTTCCTGTGCCTGCGAATTTAAACGTTTACCATGCATTCTCTATAACAATGGAAAACAAAAATAATATCCAAATATACAAAGAACCTGTATCAACAATAAGAAACCATTTTTTAAACAGAATTGTACTAACCACAAAGCGAATTCCATTCCACACATTGTCACAAATCCTGCAAATTATTGAAACATACTTCTTAACTTAGAACACAAATGTTATATAGATAGTCTTCGTCTCACATATAGAAGTTTGATGCGACGAATATGCGGTATTTGTCGTTGCTAGAACTGTTAGATAATGACATGAGTGCAAAGATTCACTGGAAGGATATTAGGACAATGTCAATGCGGATTTACGAAAGGAAGATCGACAGTAGATGCAATTCGCACAAATAATTGAGAAGGCTCGTGAATTCACAATAGAAATCGAGATCGTTTTCGTAGATTTGCGACAAGCATTTGACTCAATAAGTAGAACGCAACTATTACTGGCATGAAGGGAATTCAAATAGCACCAACATTGAGAGGACTGATAATGATGACGATGAAGAGAACTGCATGTAATATAAAAACACAATTTGGAGAAACAGAAGAGTTTATAATTTCAATCTAGCGTTGAAACACATTAGCGAAGATAGACAAAAGAACACTTAGAACTAGAGGAGATCGGGTAGTGGAATATGCAAATGATGTAGTAAAAAACAGGGCAATAATGAAAAAGATGATGGAAATCATCGTCATAGAAGGAAAGAATATGGGACTACATCTAAATGAAAATAAATAAAAAATAATGAGATTTCGAAAAAAACTGAAAAAGAAATATGTCAAAATAGGTAATAACAAGTTGGAAGCAGTTGAGAAAATATTTTGGGTGTGAAGATATCTGCTGGTAGAGAGAAGGAAACCGAAATTGAGGGAAAAATAATGTCACTAATTAGAGCTTTTCATGCCAACAATAAATTACTAAAAAGCAAAATCCTAACAAAAAAAGACGAAATAAACCTCTATAAGACAATAATAGGACTAACCGTACTATGCGCAGCAGAAACCATGAGCATGTCCAAAAAAGATGAGGAAAAACTGAGATAAGCTGATAGAAAAATACTAAGAATAATACTGATATTGTGAACAAAATCAAAGAGCGAAGGGTGAAATGGTCACGTATGGAAACCGAGAGAATCCTCAACAATATACAATATATTACGATGGGAGCCAAGTGGTAGGAGGAGAAGAGGCAGACTAAGATCAAGATGCCCACATGAAGTGAAGGAGGACCTAAAGAGGGCTGGAATAGAGAACTGGCAGCGGAAGACGGCGGATAGACATTTGTGGCGGAATATCAGCAAGCAAGTCGGAATCTTGAGAAGTGGGGATTGATCCACGTCGGCTAATGGATCTAGAGAGGTTTACAGAAGAAACGGCGCCAGTTCTTTCCCTGAAAGAACTGAATGATGTTAGAAACATCACGTACGTATATACACTTGTTTTTGCAGATTTTGAATACTAATTCGTTCACAAGTCTGTGGTAAAAATTTTAACTGATCATCACTTACAATTTGATTATGTTTTTAATTTGATTCTGGTTCTTCAGAGGTAATAAATTATACGCTATGCGTATAGCTACATAGTTCTATCGACTAACGATAAGTAACATAGACGTTGAATTATTGGTTTACTTGTAAATCACAATACCGTCACTTTTGGGAAGAAACAGAAAAAAGAGACAAGACTGCGCAAGTGCAATATGGTCACACACTGTTAAGCGTCGTGTGCACTTATCGACTACGGACAGCTACGGCCCATCGCAAGACAGCTGGGCGTGCTTGATCCGCTTCGCATCGGCTTCAAGACAAAAATTGTAAGATTGGACGCCAATATCCATCTCCAAAACTTTCATGATTCATATAATATTTATCAAACCATCAAATTGCCCACAGAAATATCAGTCGCTATATTTAAAACATTTGCCACTTGAGCCAAATTCCAAACAGTAGCATTGAAACTTTCTTTGTTGCTTTGCGTGTAGCCCCCAAGCAATGGTTTAACAACTCAGCGGCTCAACTCCTCATAAATCGATTTGATGGCTTCAAAACCTTCCTCAGAAAGCAACGGCTTATGATCGAAGGTGCCAAGGAATCAGTGGCTTGCACCTTCTTCCAGTCACATCAAGACTCTGAGCACTTCTCGTGCTGCGGATCTTCGTCGGTTGGTACCTTAGGAAATAAGGTCGTCAAGATTTAATTTTTTATATTTTCCAAGTAGTTCGGATTTTTCTCCGAGGCCATTCACTTTCTTCAAAGTTTTCGTACGGATTGTTATCCATTATGCCGTCGAATGTTTTGCTGCCACTATCACCGATGTAGTTTGCGTATTTGAGGTCGTGCAAAGTTTCGGAGCGTACGAACATTTCTGCCACAGCGGCTACCTCCATCTTAATAGATGAGGCTTTATAGTTCGATTGACATTCATTGGCGTGTATTTTGCGCCATTCTTAGCTGTTCCTGATTTACTCTTCTAGTACTCGCAAGACTTACAGTACTTTGACTTCACTGCAACATCGACAATTGTGCCTGTAAACCATCCAATCAATGACGTGACTCCGAAAAACGACGAAGATTCGAGTTTCCTCCACAAACCATCACCGTAGACTATTTTCTTCACTTCTCTTTTTCTCTTCCTGCGCTGCTTTCTTCGTATTAGTGTCTCGCACTGTTGCCGTTGCGACCATATCTTATCCACTAATTTGCCGTAAAAAATATCGGTCATCGCAATTCCATAAATGCACAAAACTTGATTATTCCATTTAACCCTATTCCTAGTAGTCGCATTGCTAGCACCATTCGACGGTTAATTCCACACGCTTTTTGTATGCATTTATGGCTTGGAATTGAAACTCCTGGGCATTTCGGACAAGCGATAATTATTTTGAAGCCTAGCCCCGGTGACTTCTTTCATGTAACGTGATGTTTTAATCGCACGTTTTACACTTCACGTGGTGCGAAATGATAGAGAAAACGGCGAAAAGAGTTATAATTCTATAGCCGAATTCATAGTTAACATCAAAATCTTTATCACAAACTTTTAATTTCTTAGCAGAAGACTTCTCTTGAATCGCTCTCAGCCTCAAATCTATTCAACGGTCATCTCGATGATGCATTGCTCCCATGCCTCGCTGGACACGATTTTTTCGTTCCTTTCCTGCCCGGATGCACTTTTGCGTCACTCATTGTAACTTATAAGTAAGGTTCGACAAACGAGTGCATAATAAGTTGGGTAAACCGGACTGACGCTGTTACTCCTCCGAGTTTTAATGTCGCGCCTTGCACGTAACTGGGGACAGGCGGTGGAGGGATAGCCTCAGTCCGGTTTACACGACTTATGATAACTTATCGTGCAGTGGTTTGTCGAACCTTTATAAGTACTGTTAAAAATCGGCATTACACATAAAAGCCGTGATTTAACGCGAGGATATTATGTCCTTGTACATGTACTGACACTATACTTTTCACTTCTGAACTGAACACAAAAATGCTTCCAGCTGAACATCAACACTTTCTTACAACATCTGTTAGTGTAGGAGTTAGAAATCAAGAGGTAAGACAGTAGGCTGTACCGTCCAAGCAGGTATTTATTTGACGGAGGTAGTCGTTTCGAAGATGTTCGACGCGCTTGGGGATGAGCTCGAAATTTCAAGGAAAAAAATTGTTTCAAGAAAAATTACAGTGGTATTACCCCTTAGGATTGAATGTGTACTAGTAGCCGCTGGTCAAGGTGATTTCAATTCCTTAAAACTATTGCGCAATTATCATAATAATTGAATGATCGTCTTGAGACTCCCAGCAAAAAAAAAAAAAAGTTATCTGAGGTAAATTATTCCAAGGAGAAATTAACCATCTTGCTTTTATTATCAGACATCTCAAATTTATAATTATTGATATTTTGTTTATTGTATCACTCTGAAATTTAAGTCATTTTATTATTACTTTACGTAATATAAGGTAATAAAATCAGTTGAAATTAGTGGTGCATTTCCAATGTCATGCAACATTGCAACATCGATATAATATGATTAGGAGTGTACCAAAGCATCCCAGTGTTTCATAAATAATATAATATCTACCTTGTCAGCATAAAACCAATCTGATATCTCCTGAATTATATAAATAAAAGAGTTTTATTAATTGCGTTTTATTTGAATTAGTTAGTTTAAATAATTTAGTAATAGGTATTCCAGCCTAGTATTAAAACATACTTTCTTTTCAGTTGTTGCACAAAGTGGAAGTTTAGGTAGTGTTGCAAGCGAAGATCAAGCAAGGAAACGAGAAATGAGGCTATTAAAAAACAGAGAAGCTGCGCGGGAATGTAGAAGAAAGAAAAAGAATATATAAAATGTCTAGAAAATAGGGTGGCTGTGTTAGAAAACCAAAACAAAGCACTTATAGACGAATTGAAATCTCTTAAAGAACTTTATTGTCAACAAAAAACTGAATGAGGTTGGTATTCGGTCTTCATATTGGTGTTGGACTTTATTCCTAGCTGCTGGTGGCGATCTTCGAAGGTGTATAGATTAGTAGCATGATATGCGAATCTATTACTGAATTAAGAAAATCGAAAAAGTGCATTAATATCAATACAACAAAATTGTAAGTGCAATAGGAAATTGTATTCGTTTTAAGTTTACATCTTCATTAAGCGATTTAGTTTACTAGTTTTCTGACCGATCAGATCTGTTTATGTTTAATACCATATAGATTTTACCCTATATTATTTATTATTACATTGCATCATACTCTAGAAGTATGTTCAAAACCATTATAGAATCCAGATTTTTGATAATTGTATAAAGAAATATATTACTTTTATTTCCAATTTTAAAACATTGACGTAGATTAGGCAATTAGTGCGTTGTTAGACATTTAATTTAATGTAACACTTGGTGCCTTATTTTTATAATATTTCTTGATATAGATTTAAAAAAGCATATAATAAATGCATTTTAAATAATAGTGCTATCCCTTTTCGGCAAGAGTAAGAATAATTTTCAAAAATTTGGATTAATATCCAATCCATTATTAAGTTTAAAATATAGTTAATATAATTATTTTGCAATTATATTTAATTCAATTAAGTACTTGCATCAGTTCGAGCAGTTGCATACTTGCAAGTATAAATAAGCATGCATTCGACATTAAATATAATTGGAAAAAGTAGTTGATGTTATTTGTTGTATTCTTGACATTTAAATGTTGTCTTTGTTATATTATTAAATGGGCTCAATTATGATGTAAATTAGGATAAAAAGAATGTTTGTGTATTGGAAACGTTCTTAGTTTTTGTTACAAAAATATAATTTTCTTTATACATCATTCTTTGTATCCAGCAGAAACTGTAAAAGTGTAGTATAGTAATGTATTATAGTATATAATAATATGGATGAAAAGGCTTGTGAGAATAATTGTAATTAATATTTTAAAAATGAAATCAACAGCCGATGTACATATTGAGCTATATATATATATACATATACATATTCATATTTTTTGTATAAAAGGATAGGTATTTATTGACAAGTATCCAAACCTGATGGAGTGCCTTGTTAACTAGAGTTGTTAATTTTGTTTTGTGGGTTTCACAGGATATTTTTCAGTGTTATTTAATGTATGTACATCTTTTTTATTATTTATTTTCACTAAAGTTTGTTCTTAGTGCCATAATTACAACAAAGTTCTATTCTTGACAAACAATACTGTAAAATATCTCGTGTAAACTATCTAAGTCAATGCTGTAGATAAAGCAGATTTGTTTTTATCATGTATATATTGTATGTAATGTATTTTTACATATCAAAACAGGAATTAATTGTACTAATACCTTTAGGAAAGGAACAATAAATAATTTCTTTTTGTACATTTGCCAAAGTTTTTTACATTGTTTTTTTTTAATGTAAATACTGGAGAAACACTGCCGTCTTCAAAATTGGACTACATATCTTTCAAAAGAAATGCTGACACAAAATTAGCTGAAGTGTTTTAATTATCTCATTACTGATAATATTGCTAATTTTTTCAGATATTGCGTTTACCCCTTCAAAATATATTATAGATAGCTAATTTGTATATAAAATTATAAATGTTACAGAAAGTATTAGTTAAATGCTTTATTACAATAAACTGATCATAATTAATTCACTTTTATTTATTTCATTACGAAAAATCAGTGTCTTGTTTTTATAGCCACAACTTTGGGCCAACATTACATTTTTTAAATTTATACTTTTGTACGGCATCTAGTTAACTGAACTGTATAATACCTACATCGTCTTAGTACAAATTTAAAATGCATTACACTCTTTTCTTTGTACATAAATATATGTCATAAGAATTCTAAACGGCAAAACCAAAAGAATAGTATTTTACCGCTATTATTTTTCTCTGTATTAGTACATAGAAATGGACAGCAGTATAGTTATACTCTTCAAATTACCATTAAGATAAATGGCAAATATAAAATCTATACCTGGTTCACACCTACGTACGTACATACATACATACTATATTGTAGTGGAATATCTTCAGTAAACAGGCAGACGCAGAAAGATCCCCAGAAAGAATCGTTTGGGGTAAGTGACTCAGACTGTTTTTGATTTTAGGTTTTTGTAGCCTTACAGCTAAGAATTTTTATTTTTACTTAACACAACTGGTCAAAAAGAAAATAAACATTTATATATCGTAAACAATATAAAGAAGAATATCATGGCGATCTTGGAAACGGTAGAGTCAGCGGCGGTTTGTGATGCCGTATATTCGGGGCTGCTGCGAAGATATCATTAGTTCGTATATGCTCGTGTATCGACGGCAATTGCATGTTGGTAAATGCTGGCGATATATGACTATATATGAACGACTGCCATCTTTGCTGCAGCTCCGAATATACGGGATCACAAGCCGCCGCTGGGTATTCTGCGTATAAACGCAAATGACCAATGCTTTGTGAACAAGGCGCATCGACAATTATTGCACCGCGTAGTGTTTTCATTGTTATAAAATAAATGCTTTGATAGTTACTATCAGACTGCCAAAATTATAGGTAAGTGTAAGATAGTTTTGAGGATTTGAAGACCTATAAATATTTCACGCGTGAATTTGATAATAACAGTCGATAATCTCAACCCGTCTAAAGGTGGACTTACCGAGTCATTACAAAAAAAAAAAGTAATACCTTTAAAAATATGAAATATCTTTTTTCTAGTTATTGTATCGAAGGAGAGAAAAAAAGAGCTGATGAGAAGTCATATTTGATTTGTCTAACTGACGGAAGATGAATATATATGAATATGTGACTACTAGACTCTGTCTTAGGTGCGACTTACCTAGCCGTTATATCTGAGGGTGAATTTGACGATTACCAAGATTTTAACTTATCAAAAGTAATATATACGAAAGGAAAATTTACCTGATGATGAACATTAGGTAGCATATTCTAGTGCTTTCGACATTTCCGCAACTGCTCCCAAACATTCTAGAACTAACACTGCCATCATAAATTGACTCCAAAACCATCAACATCAGCGGTAACAACATTAGAAGAACAACCATCGTCTTCAGTTTATCACAGAGTTTGCAAGAATCACTACTTCAAAAACATTATGTAGCACGTTTTAACCTCGCTGGAAACACCTTCGTCGGCGTTATCAAAATTTTAGGAGGGGCTAACATTTCTTAACCTAGTGGTGGTGGTTTTACTGGAGATCTGGCCATCTTATAACTAGAATCTGTTGAAAAGGTGGATGACGTGTTATCATTAAGTAGATTCGGAGAAATAAGGGCGCAAGTTCGGTTTACACTGCTTAATGATAACCAATCATCCACCTTTTTAAAAAACTCTACTTATAACACGTTCAAAGAAGTGTAAGGCCAAAGAGAAATTTTGCAGTTCTGCGTAAGAATGACGTCGCCTTTGTTAAAAATACAGTCTTCAGGGCGTTATACAGATTTGAAAACTCCTTACCAATGTTTCAGTTATTTTGTCTTAAAGGAACTTCTTGATCAAATTGTAGCGCAAACGAATCTTTATCTGTATCAGGCGGATATCAATACAACATTTACAGTGTTGCCGACAGAGATATTGATATTGGTGTCTATTTATCTAATATATTTAAACGAGCAATTCTTGTATATATATATATATATATATATATATATATATATATATATATATATATAGAATTGGGTTCTCGAAAACGGCTCTAACGGTTTTGAAATTTAGTACCTGGGGGTTTTCGGAGACGAGAAATCGATCTAGCATGGTCCCGGGTCCGGGAAAATCCATTTTTACCCGGTTTACACACATTTCTGGTATTGCGGTATATGAAATTGATTATCGAAAATGACTTTAGCAATTTTTATGCAATTTAGTATCTGGGGATTTTCGAGAACACAAAATTGATCTAGCATGGTTCCGGTCCCAGGAAATTTTTTTGTCCCGCTTTTAGATTTTGATGAAATTTAGTACCTGGGAGTTTTCGGGGACGAGAAATCGATCTAGCATGGTCTCGGTCCCTGGAAAATCCATTTTGACCCGGTTTAGACACATTTCTGGTATTGCAGTATTTGGTTATCAAAAATGACTACCAATTTTTATGCAATTTAGTATCTGGGGATTTTCGAGAACACAAAATTGATCTAGCACGATCCCGGTTCCAAGAAATTTTTTGTCCCGCTTTTACCTATTTCTGCGGTACATAAAATGTGTTATCGAAAATTACTCTCAAGATTTTGTTACAATTTAGTATCTGCAAGTTTTTGGGGACGAAAAAACGATTTAGCAAGGTCCCGGTCTCGATTCAATCCATTTAGTCCAGGTTTTCACCAATTTCGGCCTAAACGTGGGTTAGCAACTTTCTTTAACATCATGCAGCCAAGCGAAATTATAAGCAATTAAAACTTTACTACTAAACCATAGATGGCGCTGAAAGTAGTATGATAAAAGAAAAAGGTCCACGAAAACTAACAACAAAATGTAAATTCACATACTTTGTTTACAGTTACAAAAGTAATCGGAGCTGAGTTTTTAAATCAAAATAAAAAAACTTACACACAATTAGTTGGCGTTGCAAAATGAAGGTATGTAAATGTATACTTAAAATGTGTATTTCTTAAGAAAGATTTTGAGCTTGAATTTATTGATTTTTAAGTATTTAAATATAACTGGAAATATTAATTTTAATACTACTTTTATAAACTTTTAATATATATGTGCTACTATATATACTTGAAATATACAATATTAAATATCAAAACTAAAATAAAGAGCGTTATTATTTGGTTCAAAATTGTTCAAAAAAATTTGGGAACTCCGTGCAAGGCTCGGTCCACCAGGAATTAGATATCTAAACGCTAAAGAATATTGCCGTCGGTATTCATTTAACCTTCCTATACTCACGCATACGGTCTGTGAGACCGATTTATATAGTATAGTATACGTCTTTCATTTTGACGTGAGTATAGGAAGGTTAAACCAATACGCTTAGCAATGCCTTCGAAACGATTCGCAAGTATCTCCGCTTTAACGAATATACGAAACAAATCCGTTATATAAAATTCGACCATTACTGCAATACTAACACAAGATTTGATAGAGTACCAAAATTGCCATAATTATGCGTAGATGAGCAAATGTGCAGTATTAAAATGAATGCTCTCTTACGATAATACGTGCCAGCTAAACCTCATAAATGGGGGTTCAAGCTGTTCAATAACAATAGGTTTGAGATCTTCACCGATAGAGATAGCAACATGATATGCCTGACTTATCACCTGCAACTAATATTACTGTTCGTGCTAAACAATTCCTAACGTAATAAATCATATATGACTATAGTATACCTTGACCATTTCTATACCACGTTGTTTCTTCTTACTTATCTGAGTAATTGAGACATTTATGCATTGAGAATGCTTCGTAGTGATCGCATTCTTAATTGTAAGTTGCAAGGGGACAAAGATCTTGCAAAGGTAAACAAAGTTTTATTCGTTGAATACTCCGGGAATCCACATGGTGCAGCTTTAACAGGAAGAATAAAAAATATGCGCTTAGCATCCACGTATATTTAAATTCAAGCGGATCCACAACGATTTACCAACATTAGCTCTATTTCGGGCACAGGTACTAATAGTACTTTGCACTAACGAAAACAAAACAGGGCCAGGGAGACCAACGCTTACTTCACAGCAGATCAAAGAAAATCCACACAGGACATCTATTGCCGAGCCAGAAGTGGGGACGACGCCGCGAAACGTATGTGCTGTCGGAACATCGCTTTCTGTTCTAGTTGTAACAGGATATCCGACACTATATCATATCAAATGTATATATATATATATATATTTCGTGACCTTTTTATACTTATCTTATATGATAGATCTCTACCACTAATAGGTCAATAAAACAAGGCTGGTTTGAACGATAGTTATATTTTCAGAACGTTTACAAACGTTTTCGGAATACCTTCTTCAGTGAAAATATAACTAGATAAATATATAAACAAACATTTGTTTTTTATTTGGGAACTATCAACAAAATGACTAATGACTAGGATTTCTTGATATAGAGGATGCGTAACAAACTTTTATATATATATAAATTATAAAAACTAAATTATTGTGTAAACATACATGCAAATTAAGTAAAACCTTATATCAAAAAATCTTTGTCGAAACCTTAACAATTCTGTTCAAGGACTAGGGAAAACCCAAATTTAAAAACCTAGCCAAAGGTTTCCTTCTTAAGAAATGCAAATGTCATTTTAACAAATTGCTATATACATTACTTAAATTTTGAATATCGGTTCTGAAATTAATAGTTTTAGTGTCTTTTTGTATATTTATCATTTCATATATTAGTCTTTTTATAATTATTCTCTGTTTTTAATATAATTGTGTTTTCAAAATCAAAGTAATGCCCAAGATCTTTGTAATGCTTTGTTACAGCGGTCATTGCACCAAAATCATTATTTAAAGAATACTTATGGCTGTACAACCTTTTCTTTAAATATTGTTTCGTCTGACCGATGTAACAACCATCACAGTCTTTACAGTTTATTTTATAAACTACATTACTTTGATTTTGTTTAATTATTTTAGATTTAGTATTAGTAAAAGAGATCTGTTACTATAATTTGGAATGAAAGTAATGTTTATGTTGTTTTTATTAAACTCTTTTTTATTTTTCGCTTAAACCTTTTTTATAAGGAATAGCGTTATAAGATTTATTGTTATTATTTTTAATTCCTCTATTATATAATTTGTTAATTCTATTTTTTATTATTTTTTCATAAAAACTATTTGGATAATTATTTTTATCTAAGATTTCTTTAACTTTGTTTAAATTCTTTTCCCTGTCATGCATAATAACGGCATTGTAAAAACAAATTGGCATATAAAGTCTACCAATACAGGAAGACATTTAAATTATTTTTCAGAAACATCAAAATTACATAAAATTAATGTAGTTACCGGTTTAGTTGATCAAGCGGTTAGATTAGCTAATCCTGAATTTAGGGAAATGAATTTAAACAAAGTTAAAGAAATCTTAGATAAAAATAATTATCCAAATAGTTTTTATGAAAAAATAATAAAAAATAGAATTAACAAATTATATAATAGAGGAATTTAAAATAATAACAATAAATCTTATAACGCTATTCCTTATAAAAAAGGTTTAAGCGAAAAAATTAAAAAAGAGTTTAATAAAAACAACATAAACATTACTTTTATTCCAAATTATAGTAACAGATCTCTTTTACTAATACTAAATCTAAAATAATTAAACAAAATCAAAGTAATGTAGTTTATAAAATAAACTGTAAAGACTGTGATGGTTGTTACATCGGTCAGACGAAACAATATTTAAAGAAAAGGTTGTACAGCCATAAGTATTCTTTAAATAATGATTTTGGTGCAATGACCGCTGTAACAAAGCATTACAAAGATCTTGGGCATTACTTTGATTTTGAAAACACAATTATATTAAAAACAGAATAATTATAAAAAAAGACTAATATATGAAATGATAAATATACAAAAAGACACTAAAACTATTAATTTCAGAACCGATATTCAAAATTTAAGTAATGTATATAGCAATTTGTTAAAATGACATTTGCATTTCTTAAGAAGGAAACCTTTGGCTAGGTTTTTAAATTTGGGTTTTCCCTAGTCCTTGAACAGAATTGTTAAGGTTTCGACAAAGATTTTTTGATATAAGGTTTTACTTAATTTGCATGTATGTTTACACATTAATTTAGTTTTTATAATTTATATATATATAAAAGTTTGTTACACATCCTCTATATCAAGAAATCCTAGTCATTAGTCATTTTGTTGATAGTTCCCAAATAAAAAACAAATGTTTGTTTATATATTTATCTAGTTATATTTTCACTGAAGAAGGTATTCCGAAAACGTTTGTAAACGTTCTGAAAATATAACTATCGTTCAAACCAGCCTTGTTTTATTGACCTATTAGTGGTAGAGATCTATCATATAAGATACTATATCATATCAGTAAACTCTTCAAATTGTGCATTTCGCATTAGGTTAACTTACCAATGTCGCGTGAAAAGCGTGTACTATTTATTGCTTCCCCATAATTGGTAATACATTCCACTATAGGGTGACATATTTACATAAGATTATCGGGTAATGTTACTTATAATTATATATATCTAACAGCGTTCACAGGCCCATTGCTTTGTAAAATGTTTCCATTTTTTCCTGTCCCTTCTCTAGTTCGCGGATCCTTTCTCTGTTAAGTCTTCACTCACTGCTTCTCTCCATTTTTCCCTCGGTCTTCCCCTCCTTCTCTTTCCTTCTGGGTCTCCCCATCCCATATGTTTCACTATTTTGTTTTGCATTCTTTCCATATGACCCGCCCACTGCATTCTCCGGACTTTAATTACTTGTGTTATACATAGTTCGTTGTATAGTACATAGATCTCATCATTACTGCGTCACTCCCACATGCCATCCACCTTCTTCCCTCCGAAGATCCTTCGAAGTATTTTTCTCTCCCATATCTCTTTATTTGTGAGCTTTTTGTCAACGACCATGTTTCGCAACTATATAGCAATGCCGGTCTTAAGACAGTCTTATACAGGTGTAATTTCGTTCTCGTTGATATATTCTTGGATTTTAATATTTTTGAGGCTCCTCCCGCGCACCTGTTGCTTTAGCTTAAGTTTATTTTAGTTTCTTCTTTGCATTTGTTGTCTATCAGAGTTCCTAGGCACATGTATTCTTCCACTTGCTCAAATTCGTATAACTCTTTTCCTCCAGTTTGGACACTTAGTTCCTGTTTTCCGTTTAACTTATTTTTGTTCCTTAGTTCCATATATTTAGTTTTGTTCTCACTAATCTCTAGTCCCATTCTACTTGCTGCAGTTATTAGGTTTTTTGTTACTTCCTCTAGAAGTTTCTTATTTCTGGTCAGTAGCAATATGTCACCAGCATATGCAAGACACTGGTGACTCTTATTGAAGAGTGTTCCGTTTCTGTTTATATTGCTGTTTCTAATTATCACTTCCAACACTGCGTTAAATAGCAGTGTAGAAAGCGGGTCTCCTTGTCTTACTCCGTTCTTCACTTTGAAACTCTCTGATGTCTTTTCGTTTACTTTAACTGCGCATATTCTGTTCTGTAGTGTCATCTTTACGAGTGCAATTAGTTTTTCCAGAACATTCAGTATTCTCAGTGTGTCCCCTGTTGACGGAATCGTATGCTGCTTTAAAGTCGATAAATAGCATGTAAGTCGAAATTCATATATTCCTATGAAGATTTGTTACAACGTGAAAAGTTGATCCGTTGTTGATCTGTTTTTCCGGAAACCAGCCTGGTACTCTCCGAGAACAAACTCTATGAATGTTTCCAGCCGTCTCTTAATCAGCGTGGCCAGGACCTTGTATACGGTGTCCAATAAGGGTATTCCCCTATAGTTGCTACACTCGGTCCGATCTCCTTTCTTGAATAGTGGGACTATGACAGCTCTATTCCATTGCTGCGGCATTACCTCTGTGTTCCAGATTTCGTTAACCAATTCATATATCTTTATAATTGCCACTTCACTTCCGTATTTGATATTTTCTGCTGTTATCTCGTTTTCTCTTATGATTTTAGAAAAGCTACTTATGCTTCACTATACAGTAGTCTTCTTCAAGTTGGTTAGCCATGTTTAACTAATTTTGTTAATGCAAATCAAGTTTTATATGAATTTTACAACATACTATGGTCCATTTTTGATAGCCATGTCCCATTCTGAAACAAATTTTTCGTAAACAATGGTTTCGTTCTAGAAATATTGTGTTTAAGAATGGGTTAAAAGGCAGAACGTACACTAAGGCACTTATACATAATGCTTATAAAAGTGACATATTTGTTGTTGAAAGTAATGTTTAAACCTGAATCGAATACTTTATGGAAATTGTTAAACAGTAAGCGCAAGGCTACTAAAATTCCAATATATAACATTACTTCCCCTCCTTGGAGAAACACCAATGCGCACACAAATCTAATTGAACGGGATATTTATTCACCCGTTTATATCTTCGCAACTCAGAAAAGTCATGTGGACAAGGTTGAGTCTGTGCAGCCGATGGTGGAACGGGAATGAACTCGACCAAATCAGGTGGTATCAGGTAGTCCGTCCGATTCGCTGACACTTTCAGAAGTCGACGTCGTAATTTGAACTTCGGTGCTTTGATATTTATTACTATTATTTTCGGTACTGGTTGTAGCATTGTAGTCGCGCAAGACAGGGACAGGCGTATGTCTGGATACACTGATTAGCATATATTCTCCAATCGATCTAATTTGATCGATGTATCTTTTCCAGACTCTGGCGTCCTCTAACTTAATTGAATAATGTAATTTTCCTAATTTCTTTTCTACGCGCCCCATTTCCCACTTATCACAATTAACATAGTCTCCCGCTTCGACTCTCTCCCCTTCTGTCAACTCCTGTACTCCTCTGACATCTAGTGGATTGTAATTTATTTCTATGTTTCTATTTGATTTAACAAGTCTAACCGCGACCGAATTTCCCTCCCGAGCATGAAATAGGCAGGACTTACTCCGGTTATTGTGTTAGGTGACTTGCTATAATTCAATAGGAATTTTGAAAACTGTCTTTCTCTCTCGCTATCGTTGCCTTTCAATGCCTTTAAGGATTTCGCTTTTAACTGCAGTGAAAGGCTTTCTGCAATTTTTGTCCCATTTGAAAAGTACTCCGTCTTTCAGCAAGTTGTAAATAGGATGTAGTGTAGCACATAGGTTCTTTAAAAAGCGTCCGAGATAATTAACTAACCCCACAAATGCTCTGACTTCCGTTTTGATTAGAAGGAACTTTCGCATTCTGAATCTCGTCCATCTTTTCTTTAGTTTTGTGAATTCTGAATTTATCAATAATCTACCCGCAATATTCTATTTTTTTAGCAAAAATTGACATTTGTCGTGATTGACCCGAATGTTGTGTCTAGCTAATCTACAGACAACGTTTTCCAAACGTTTCAAATGTATCATTGGCAATTATAATTATAATAATTAATTAATAATAATATTGATCTGTCTCTGGAACTTGTCCTGACCTTTTGAAATGCGCCGTTTTTTGTCCTATCCATAAGGAAAACGACTCCTCATAATTTACTAATTACAGACCAGTTTCTATCCCATCTGATTTCACTACCGCCGATGTATCGAAGCCCAAGGAACCTACTTCGAAGAATATTAAGTTTATTTGCAAAAAGATTAAATAAAATTGTTGTTACAACAAAAGTCTCGATACTTTTCAATCGCACCCTGTATATTCCAATGTTCGGTTATTCATATCGCCTAAGAAACACTGTTTTATTGCCGTTCGTTCTACTGTAACCAGACATCTCTCAATTCATTTATGAATGTTTAGATGAACGGGCTAAAGTCGATGTACTGGAATTCTCACATGCTTTTGTGTCAATTAGTCACCGTGTATTATTAACCAAGTTGCTGGCCCTTGGATTTTCTCCCTCGTCATTATCATTGATTGAGTCTTATCTGGAGAATGGGAGATCTTATGTATCTTATAACGGCTTTACCTCGCACGAATTCACTGCAACATCTGGTGTTCTTCAAGGCTCGAATTTAGACCCACTTTTGTTTATACTATATATTAATGTCCTACTGTTCTGTACTGGCTTATACGGACGACATAAAAATTTACCCGGGAATATCTAGTTTTGAGGATATCGATAAATTACAAAATTGTTTAGGCTTAATTTTAGATTAGTGCACGAGTTGTGATCTAAAACTTTATATTAGCAAATGCGTGAGCGACTGATACTCGGGTAAGTACTCTGATTGTAGCAACATACAATATTAGGAAACAGGATTTGGATAGGAGAATCAACCTTTAAAGATTTAGGAATTACTTTTGATGCCAAAATTCAGTTTTGTATATCATATTAATGAAGTTTGCGTCAGTTCCTATAAACCTTTGGGTGTCATTACGCGTGTCTCGAAATTCTTCACTGATATTGAGGTGCTAGATATTCTTTTCAATTCTTACGTTTTGAGTAAACTTGAATATGCGGCTGTAATATGGTATCCAATGCATGTCTCGCATTCCTTATGCCTAGATGGTATATACCAAAAGTTATGCTTGTATTTTTCCAAATATCATTCACCATTGAATTTATTTCCAATCCTACATATAAAAAGCTGTAACATCCAAAATTAATTTTTGGCACTGCATTAACCTTCCTATACTCACGTGAAAATATTAAACACGTATACTATACTATATAAGTCGGTCTCACAGATCGTATGCGTGAGTATAGGAAGGTTAACGTTATCCACCTCTTACAGTTCGTTTGTGTCATTAGCTTAACGTCAAGCAGTTACTTCGAGTTCGGTAACTATTAGTACCACTAATTACATCGGCCTATCCTATTCCGAATCTAGTAACTACTGTTTTGTCTCAATTACTTCGACTCCGATAGTTACTTCAGCAGTTCGTAGTGCAATTTCTTTTCTTTTCCGTTATTCGTATCACAGCCTGAATTTCATTTCGTTGTACAGTTTATTTTATTTTCCTCAGCTATAACTTTTTAATTTTCTTCCATTTGATGCAATAAAAGGAATTTTATTTCATCGGCTGTAATAAACGGGTTTGTATAAATTTATGTGTGATTCCCCTCATTTACTTACCTAGAACTACCAACTACCAACTACGTTACCCACGAGAATTGGCAGTAAGAAATCATCTTCTTAAAATTGTAATTATTTTATGGTATTAATTATGTTATGCTAAATTACCGATCACCAATATTGCTACAATCTGGCATTCGAGTTCCCACCGTTATCGTCATCAATTTCTCGTGCAGAAATCCGCCTTACCGCCCACGCACACGCACTCATCTGAAAGACACACGAAATACGCTGTGAAGTTTTCTTGTCCAGAGCCAAGATCCTCAGAAACCATCGATCTGTTAATTCCTTAGGATCATCATGCAAGGCATCCACATGTGAAGATACAGAGCGGCCAGGAAATCGGGGACTGTATTTCCAAAACCTCTACGATGCAGCATTTTGTCGTCGTCGTCGTGTGGTTGTAAACGAAGTATCCACCATGCTAAGCGCCGTTGACACTTGAAAAGAGACAACAAAGGGTAGCAGTCCGTAAGAACTTTAAAGTGTAAAATTAAACACACAAATAATGACGTAGCGCTTCATTGCCCATATGACCACAAAGTATTCACGCTCGGTCACGGTGTACTGACCGGTCAACTAGCAAATTATCTTTTCGAAGTCATCAGTGTTGTGTCAATGAAGAGCTTACCCCGTAAGCTGGGGCGTTCTTTTGTAAATAAAAGGTGCGGGGTTGCTCTTCTCAATTTTTCTTATGAACTGCTTTCTAGGGTAATAGTTTATAATCTTTTTAATTTAACAAATTTCCATAATTGATAAATTTTAGAACAGATAATAAATTTATTTCAAATCGAATTCAATATTATTTAAGGAAACAAAATAATATAAATATTATTCAAAACAATAAAAAATATTTGGAAACAGTAAAAAAATAGTGTTTAACAGGATACGCTTAGGCCTTGTCGAAGCCGAATTAAAAAACTAAAGCAAAAAGTGGCGGCGAGAGAGATAGTAATACAAAGGGCCTACAGAAACACCTTCGGTGTATGTCGACAAAACGACAATCAGCAGAAATAAAAGATGAATGATACAGTCAAACTTAGAGAGCGAGTCAAACGCTTTGGGGTCTTCATCCACCAGCAATGGGCCTGAAGGACGGGCTACGTCGAGGACTGAATTGTATACTCTGCATCACACACGGGTTACTTAACGAGATACGTTCCAAATGTTTGAAACTTGAGTTAGTCTGGAATGATCCCCAAAAAGATCTGCTACTTTTTTCTAGGGAAAAAGGGTTTTAATGAACTACCAAAATCAACTGCAGTCAATCAGAAAGCGGAAGAACGGAACTAAGATGGGGTTTAGTTTTATCAGATAACGTACACGTATTGCCCCAGCAGTATTTTGACTTATGGTCTGCAATCCAGTGTGCAGTTCACACGCCATAGAAGTAAAACCATCAGGAAAGTAAACTTTATGAGAATAGTCGCATGATGCCAGGACGAAAAGATTATGTTTCGGTCAAAAGAGATAACAAACGTATTCACGTGCAAAAGCGATTACAATTAGCGAATTTGAAAGAACTTCACCAACTATTCAAGGACAGTCACCCACAAATCAAATGTAGTTTTTCGAAATTCGCATTTTTTAGACTGAAACATTGTGTGTTAGCAGGTGCAAGTGGAACCCATTTAGTCTGTGTTTGTGCTATTTATGAGAATATGAAATTATTAATCGAAGAGTCGAATATTAAAAACCTGACAGCCAATACTCCGGACCCAATCAAAACTTGACTGTTTAAGACGTACGATTTACGTTGAAGCATCAACAAATTGTTATTTTGGAATGTGCTCTGAGTGTCCTGGTGCAACAGATCTGATCGACGAATTAGAAAACATTTTTGAGTATAATTACATTGACGAAATCACATGCAGACAATGGACGGACGTCGATAGGACCACTTTACAAGTTATGGTATCCCCAGTTGACGAATATTTACAGAAATTAAAGATCGGTTTAGAAAAATTACTTCTACATTCATACCTCGTAAGAAAACAGATGAAGAATAAAAAAGATTTGACAGAAAGTGAATGTATTGTAATCTGTGATTTCTCTGATAACTATCCTTTTGTTGTTCAAAATGCTATACAAGGGATTCACTGGAATAACAACCAGACAACAGTGCACCCATTTGCAATTTACTACAAGCACGATAACGGCGAAACTAGAATAAGAACTTTTGTGATTATATCCGAATGTTTGCACCATGATACAATTGCCGTTCATGTGTTCCAACAATATTTAGTAAATTTTGTTAAGCGGAACTTCAACAAAATTGAAAAAATTATATATTTTTCTAATGGGGCGAGTGCGCAGTATAAAAACAGGAAAAATTTTGTCAGTCTCACTCATCACTTAAAAGATTTTGGTTTAACTGCGGAGTGGCATTTCTCCCAACTTCCCAAGGCAAAGGTGCGTGCGATGGCTTGGGTGGGACTTTAAAGAGGTTCAAAGAATAAACAATTCCATACAAACGCCGAAAGAATTATTCGAATAGGCAATTGAGTCACTTCCTAATATTTCATTGGAATTTGTAGACAATAAAGAATACGATGAAGCACAAAAAAATTAGAGGCAAGATTCAAAATGGCTTTGACGGTGAAAGGAACGTTGACATACCATTGCATTATATCGATTACGGAGAAAAAGGTAGAAGCAAAGCATTTTTCTTCGCAGGAACATTGGAATGAAATTAAAATTATGAAATAATTCCTTTTTTATAACGTGTCGTTGAAGATTACCTGATATTCATTTTATCCGAAATACATGTGCGTATAACAATATCCTACAGTCGCTTGATTATCTCAATATTCTAGTTATTCATTTTCAGAGAAATCGAATAGTACCTAATATTTGCGTTCCTCAGTTTTCGATGATTTACATTTAAAATTTAGTGAAATAATTAGGCTCACGTGTACTCGGTTTCTTTACGAATAATGTAAAGTTCTGATATAATAAAATAACTGTCTAAAAGCAGAGATTGGGCGTAAACGCGAACGACACTTTCTTGTAAATTTGCGCCCGCTCTTTTGACGGAATAGAGAACCCAATTTTTTCAAAAGTATGCTATTATATATGCTATTTTCTTCAATTTCTTACGTTGTGGGCATAAGCATGGAAACATCGTTTAAACAATTCAATTGTTATTATATTATACGTATATATATATATATTTCGCGACCTTTTTATACTTATCTTATATGATAGATCTCTACCACTAATAGGTCAATAAAACAAGGCTGGTTTGAACGATAGTTATATTTTCAGAACGTTTACAAACGTTTTCGGAATACCTTCTTCAGTGAAAATATAACTAGATAAATATATAAACAAACATTTGTTTTTTATTTGGGAACTATCAACAAAATGACTAATGACTAGGATTTCTTGATATAGAGGATGTGTAACCAACTTTTATATATATATAAATTATAAAAACTAAATTAATGTGTAAACATACATGCAAATTAAGTAAAACCTTATATCAAAAATCTTTGTCGAAACCTTAACAATTCTGTTCAAGGACTAGGGAAAACCCAAATTTAAAAACCTAGCCAAAGGTTTCCTTCTTAAGAAATGCAAATGTCATTTTAACAAATTGCTATATACATTACTTAAATTTTGAATATCGGTTCTGAAATTAATAGTTTTAGTGTCTTTCTGTATATTTATCATTTCATATATTAGTCTTTTTATAATTATTCTCTGTTTTTAATATAATTGTGTTTTCAAAATCAAAGTAATGCCCAAGATCTTTGTAATGCTTTGTTACAGCGGTCATTGCACCAAAATCATTATTTAAAGAATACTTATGACTGTACAACCTTTTCTTTAAATATTGTTTCGTCTGACCGATGTAACAACCATCACAGTCTTTACAGTTTATTTTATAAACTACATTACTTTGATTTTGTTTAATTATTTTCGATTTAGTATTAGTAAAAAGAGATCTGTTACTATAATTTGGAATGAAAGTAATGTTTATGTTGTTTTTATTAAACTCTTTTTTATTTTTCGCTTAAACCTTTTTTATAAGGAATAGCGTTGTAAGATTTATTGTTATTATTTTTAATTTCTCTATTGTATAATTTGTTAATTCTATTTTTTATTATTTTTTCATAAAAACTATTTGGATAATTATTTTTATCTAAGATTTCTTTAACTTTGTTTAAATTCTTTTCCCTAAATTCAGGATTAGCTAATCTAACCGCTTGATCAACTAAACCGGTAACTACATTAATTTTATGTAATTTTGTGATGGTTGTTACATCGGTCAGACGAAACAATATTTAAAGAAAAGGTTGTATAGCCATAAGTATTCTTTAAATAATGATTTTGGTGCAATGACCGCTGTAACAAAGCATTACAAAGATCTTGGGCATTACTTTGATTTTGAAAACACAATTATATTAAAAACAGAGAATAATTATAAAAAGACTAATATATGAAATGATAAATATACAGAAAGACACTAAAACTATTAATTTCAGAACCGATATTCAAAATTTAAGTAATGTATATAGCAATTTGTTAAAATGACATTTGCATTTCTTAAGAAGGAAACCTTTGGCTAGGTTTTTAAATTTGGGTTTTCCCTAGTCCTTGAACAGAATTGTTAAGGTTTCGACAAAGATTTTTTGATATAAGGTTTTACTTAATTTGCATGTATGTTTACACATTAATTTAGTTTTTATAATTTATATATATATAAAAGTTTGTTACACATCCTCTATATCAAGAAATCCTAGTCAGTCATTTTGTTGATAGTTCCCAAATAAAAAACAAATGTTTGTTTATATATTTATCTAGTTATATTTTCACTGAAGAAGGTATTCCGAAAACGTTTGTAAACGTTCTGAAAATATAACTATCGTTCAAACCAGCCTTGTTTTATTGACCTATTAGTGGTAGAGATCTATCATATAAGATAATTATATTATACTAAATAACGATAAATAAATACTGTTAGCATGCGAATAGAAAGCTGACATAACAAGGTTTTCAGCGCCGTAAAAACGAAAAGGGTCCGTTTAGTAAAACCGGAGATAATGAATTTTAAACGTTAGAGAATCCAGCAAACGATCAAAACGAAAAATATACATATTTTGAAAAATACACATTTACGAACGAAATCTTAATACAAATACAAATTTTTTTTCATGTATATAAGTGATAGAAAAATTTCGTAACGTATCCAAATTATGAAGTCAAGAAAAGTGTACGATTTATAAAAGAATGACCAGAAAATGACAGAAAAAGACTCGATAAATGAATACAAATTCAGGTCAAAACTCCATTTGTCAGCTTCCATTTGCGGGTACGTCGTACGCAAAAGTGGATTAATACTTTTAGACCTCCTTGGCGAAATTAATTTGAATTTAAAAATCTAGGCCATTGTTTTTTTAATAATTCTAAAAACTTAGTAAATACAGTTAGTTTGCTATTTACTTTTTTATTTAAACATTGTTGCAAAATATAATAAAATAGAATGAAATACATATAAGAACTGTCGAGACAACCGCGTAATATTAAAATAATACTTGAGGGTCTAGTACACTAGTTATAACTATTTTATTCATTTACCGTACACTTATTGTATTTAAGATACATTTAATTAAAAAAAAATTATTACTGTTTATTTTTTGCAAGGAAACAATACATATGTAAAACAAAACAACGATTATATTGGTATTGTTGTTTTTTACATAGTACAGTGCGCTGCGGTGTTTCTTCTTTCTCTTCGCTTAGTTAAAGTATGTGCTCTTTGTAGTTTTCCTTTTGTTTCTTGGTAGCTTATACAACTAAAGTTAGTCCATACCTCGGTGACTAGCGATTTATATTCGAAAAATAACAGTTAATGTTTTTTAATAATTATTATACGAGGTGTTTTGTAAGTAAGTCTAGTTTTCGTATGAAGACAGTTTTTTCAATTTTATTTTTATGGTAGAAGAAAGCCTGCAGTTTAATCTACTTTTCAACATAATTTCCACCAATAATGAGACACTTATCATATCCTGCACTGCTTTCTCACGTACATTTCGTAGGTTACAGTACCCATCAAAAAGAAAAAACAAATCGAGGTCTTTTCGACATCTGAATTCAAATATTATACTGAAATATCTACTCCATCGATAAGAATCAGATTGTTACTACGGCGATGAAAGAGTGTTTTATGAAATTACCGGTAGAAATTCTACTTACGTACCCTCCCCTGCTGATGATGCTACTTCAAAGCGTTCGGCGTGGTAGTTAAGTCAAGCAAAACAATGAACTAACGAGTGAAGTTAATAAACTTGAAGTTTATGGAATAAAAGAAATATTAAATGAGTGATAAAAGAGAGAAAGATGTTTGATAATTATCTACATTGATAACTAACGCAACAAAACATTTCGGACGACGCTTTACATAACTAGTTTGTTAAAAAGGTGGGTGACGTATATCAGCACTACAGGCCCTAAAGGCCCAGGGCTTGTTCGGAGCCATCGAGCTGTATACCGTACCGCTCTTGGCCCGCCTAGTAGCATTTCCTTATTCTCCGCAGCATATTGGAGGTAAATCCATTTTATCATTTTAAACTGCTACGCTCCACCGCGGCACCGCGGCATCTCATTGTGAAGTGTGATTTTCACTACTCAGTCATTAGGGGGCTCTTCGCCTAAACATTTAGTTACCGAACGTAATTTCGTATAAAAGTCAAGATTAAGCGTCGACCAAGTTTTGACCGGTAGGATGGGTATTGATACGGGCCTCTCCAGCAAGTAACCTGATTCCACGTATCTAACACATTCCAAGGCGATTATAGTCCAAACTTAACCGGCGACCATTTCAAGACACGAAGCCAGAGTAGTACTTATTCGTGCAAGTAATCGATTAATAAACACTAGGTTGGCGAGGTAAAGGACGGCAAAATAAGCGAAAGCGTACTAATACGAAACTAAATATACGGTGTTCGATTAAAAACAGGAATTTGAAAATTTTAGTTTTAACAACTTTAACAGCCAAACATTCAGTTCGAAACTAACAAAATATAAAGTTACGACAAAAAATACATAAACTTGCGTTGTGCCTAAATTCCGAACTTTACACATAACTGTATTTAATAAATTGCAACCAGCATCAGATTTGATTTAATGTATTGAAATTTTATACTTACCATATTTTCTCAAGTTATGTACATAAACTACATTAGATAGTTGGGAAGCAGTTAATATTGTCGAAGTACTAAGTTTATTTCAAACTTATTTCATTAAAACAGTTTAAAGCATTTTATTGTCCGATGGCCTGGAATTCAGGATTTATTACTTTCTATCTAAAACATGTCTTATTAATGACGAATATTAACATTCTTCATTGTTGCAGACTAAAGATCCACTAGTCGTAAATAACGTGGCAAATTTATTTTATAGCAATTTCTGTATTTACGGCTTTTTGAAAGTTTACAGTGACAAAAGCCAAGCAAATAAGTTTTATGGGGTACAGGAAGAATTTTTAAACAAGCAGTTATAATAGTGTTTGCCAAACGAGTGCACACGAATAGCCGCCACTTACCAATATCGTTCGAACCACTAGCCTCAGGCATCGAGAGCGCTGAAACGGACTGAATACGGTCAGTAGCCGTGAGATACATATAAATAGAAACATGAGCGTAGGAAAACGAAAAGTAATGTGGAAAAATGTTTCCCTGGATTGTTTAGTCCATGTCGACTCCCTTCGGAATGAATCGAAATATAAATGTGCAATTGTAGTACGACCTGGGCGATATTATAATTTTTCTTTTGCACTTCACCTTTACGTCGAAAATTTAAAAATATTTAAAATAGATAACATTAATAAAAATTAGAATAGCTTCTTAACGTCAGTAGTAGTGTACGTATTCTTTTACCCAGCTTTAGACTTACATGTAAGCTATGTGTTTAATACACAAAAAATAATTAAATCGAAAAAAGAAATTAAATGAGAGAAAAGGGATATTCATTAAACTAGGTATTAACTGTTAATAATTCTAATATATTTTGAAATAAATAAAAATGATTTTCAAACTTTTACTGTGTACTTTATCAATACACATTGTATTTACAACGGTAGACGTTACCAAAGAAAAAAGTGAACGACTGTATAAAATAAAAGTATAGATACAATTACAATAAACAATAAAATAACGATACATTTCGTTTTTTTTCTAGACATGACTTAACTATTCTTATCACAATGTCCGTGGCGCACCACCCACACAAACAGCACAGTATAAATAAGTAACATGTAATTATTTGCGAGTTTTTAGGTTAAGTTTGACGTTTGGCATCCACTCTTATTGCAGCAGTAAACTGGTATATGAATAAATATTTACTGACAAGTCCAACAGCGTTAATTGTATAAGGGAACATTTTAGTAATAGCTTTATGTAATAATTTATAGGTATTAACATGTTGTTCAACCAACATACAAATACAAATGTCACCTTATTTCATTAACACGTTTGACGCTAACAAACCTTGAATTTCTTTAGGAATTTTTTGTAACATGTTTTGAGACATTTTAACAATCATTTATCGTGTGGAGAGAACAACAACCTCAATTTGATGATCAAATTAATGACTACTAATTGGTTTATGTACAAAATAATATAACTTATAATCTATTTAGGCATCTCCGCAAACTGAGGTTCCTTTTCATTTTAATTTCCTTTTCTCGTTATGAATTATTTGCTTTCATTTTTAGTGGTAGTCAATGGCATAGTAGGTTTTATTTCGTAGTAGATTTCTTTTTCGCAAGATCCAAATTTCTATAGACTATGTATTTACATATCCTAGAAAAATTAATCATTATGAGAAATTAATGAAAATCATAATAACAAGCTATTGTTATATCAGAGGGTGGGTGGTTGGAGTCGGGTTTTGTTTTAATGACATTTGGTAAAAATGCAGAACAAATTTCTCATATTTGGTGGTAAAATATAGTTCAAAAGAAAACAATGTCTCAAGGAGCTGCACAATGAAAAATACTTGTATACAATAGTATATAGCTTTTTTAAGTTTGAGTAAATAATCATTTTATTTAATCTCAATTCAACAATAAAGTATTTAATAAGCGTATTTACTCCATAAGGGAGACGAAATGGGCAAATATCTGTACAATTTTATTACATTATTTTTTTCGTTTTGAAGATGATCATAACAGAAAATAAGAAAAAGGGAATTTGCAGCAAATCAAATACACACTATTATACAAAGCAAGGTCACTTCATAAAATAATAACTTATCGATATCTATATATACTATTCATCATATATATATGTATATTCATATATATATATATAAAAAGGAAACATATACAAGACTATGAATCAGTTTGCACTTCAGTTGACTGCACAGTTGCTTCAGACAAACTTTACCACCACATTATTTACTCGTAATTATCGCAATTTATATCCCACATACACAAACACCCGTTATCACGTTTGAAACGAAGACGGAAAATAATCGAATTTGTGAAACACTGTTGCCGTTGTTGAAACCATTTTGGATTGTAATACTTTTACGAAAAAGAAGAAAGCAGCAAGCAATAAGAGAGACAAAGAGAGAAATTTATGGGACGCAGTTTTCCAATATACTGCTTCACTTATTTGTATTTTGTTCATATATCATTTTAATCATTTTTCAAGAAAAAAGTAGTTTATTATCAGTTTATTTTATTTAAATATTTTAAGTCTTTACGCACTATTATCCGTGTCTTCACGATATTGTTCGGTACAGTCTATTTAACATTTCTTCGTCGATTTTTTAAATTACAGATTATAATTAATTATTTCTATTTATATATATGCGATTTTTAAATAATTTAAACACAGCACTGCACTAAGACGAAGAGGAAGCGTTCATAGCCCCAAACAGACCTGTCGAAAATGTTCCTGGTTGGGGATTACTATGTTGACCTTGTTGCTGCTGCTGCTGTTGCTGCTGTTGGGCGCTCGACGTCACTCTCGAGTGTTTAGGCATGGGAGGTTGCAAGTATTCGTGTTTAGCCAGTGACAGCACATCTATACGGTCTTCTTTTCGATACGCTAAACAACTACGAATAAAACTCTGAAAACATAAAAATACTTGTCATAAATGTAACAAATGAATAGAAATTGTTTTATCGAATCTTTAAAACTCAGTTGGTAGTGCATGTTAGAGAGTAATCAAAGCAACATTCATAAATAATTCTTATATCATCATTATATGCATATATTTTAAATATTTAAAATTTTAGGTTTACTTTAAAAAGTGTAATTTAGCAGGTATAATTCGAAACAACATCACTTTTTACATGTGATAAAGAAAATGAACTGGGAACGACTTACTTTGGCTTCACTGGTTACAGCGGGCTTATTTGCAAACTGAACTTCAGTTGCCTTCAAGATCGTGTTTTCTTCCAGAATTGTTGCTTGTGATTGGTTGTGACCAAATGGTTTCTTTCCATATAAACACTGATAGAAAATAACGCCCACACTCCAGACATCGACTTTTGATGATATTTTAGGAGGATTTTTTCCAACCACAAAACACTCTGGTGGTAAATACCTAAAAAATATATGGCATTAACTGCTTATCGATTTAAGCAATACATATACATATTAAATTAAGTTTACGTGTACTATTTTTCATTTATGTATATGTTGATTCTTTCTTTTTTTTTTTTTGTTTGTATTGACTTGTTCTATGTACATTTGTATCTACTAGAACTAATAAAATAAAGTAAAGTAAGTAAAAGTAAAAAACGCTTATCATTCAAAACCAGTCAAGCCTTAAGCCCTCACTAATGCATACCTTATTTCAAAATTAGGAGTAATTTAAATATCTGGCGCACAAAACTCGTACATGCATTGGCTCAAGAGGCTGTTTTAAATTATACAAATCTAAGGGTTTTTTCTTTAAATATATTATATTTTGCTTATTTATAAGAATCAGTTATTGTTAGAACTAATTTATATTGGAAACTGAAATGAACGACCAAGCTGGACCAAGTAATGCTACGCTGTCGCCTTTAGAGATGCATTATACATTGGGAATATGTACAGTCATGCTAAGATAAATTTAGGATAACCTAACTTTGACAAAAAGTCAAAAGATATTAAAATTGGTGGGTGCGAACCGAATGTACTGGTGATATTTTTATATGTACAATGCTATGATACACTGTTTCTTCAAAGTTAATTTTAGGAAAGTTAAAAAGTGAGGAATATGTTGAAATACCGTTAATTATATTACATTATATTATTTTAGATACACAAAAGCAAATCGATCAAAGAAAAATTAAAATTCTGGGATTTTAAAGATATGATGAATGAGGTCATGGAATAATTTATTATTAATATTGGAAACAGTGATAGTGAAGTGAGTTCTGAAGGTAGCGATGAAAGTAGTAGTAATGATTGATTCCTATTCCAGTTTCTTAGATCATGTATGTTCTGCAACGAAGTTACGAGACATTATTGGCGATATATGCACACATTGTAGAGAATTGCGCGCTGGGGTTTGACACTTCTGCTAAATCGCCGGTTGTAAGGCCGCGAGAGTAATGGTGAATAAAAGACGCGAACGTGGGGTTTCAAAATATTTACTAAACTAAACTGTTTTACAACTAACTGTCCATAATTGCAAGGGGTAGAATATTGGGAATAATATTCTCGCGGAACTCGTAGCAGAAACTCCGAACAGAAACTTGAGACTGACTTTAATTATCATAGACTGGGCTTTATATCCTTACAAGAAGCTGTAATCAGGAGACTAATAATACATTATGAATTGACGTGACGTGAAGCTATGTCAAATTTTAAGGGCCTTTGCCTCATTACATAGAAAACAGACAAGGTGAGCAAATAGGTGAAATTCCGTCACCGGCTATTACAATGCACTCAGACTTATGACTATGACATTAATGTCGGATTAGCAATAGAAAATTTCTTGAAAGCCTAGAAAGTAATTGCATACCAGACTAATGGGACGCCAGTCGCAAATTAGTTGCAGTAATACGGAGTAGTATTATTTCTATGGAAAACATTCCCGAACACACATAACAAAGATATACATTAATCAACGAGGCAGTTTTATTAAAAATTTATTGTTCCTAAGAACCCAGCAAATCTTATATTGGCAAAAGCTAACATATATATAATTGAATAAAGGTATGAATGAATTCAAAATCCAGCCGAGTATTTTCATAACTAGAATACATATAACCACAAAAGTTCTTCATTATTATGTTTAATGCCAAATAGTGATAATTAAACTTTGTATAAAATAAAGAATCGAACTTGAAACTGTATTTATGAATCTACTAAAAAAAAAAAAAAACTAAAGGTAGAACTAATTTAAAAACATTTGCAATAAGTAACAGTCGTTAACATGACCAATAAAATTATTTTCATAAACTATTTTGAATTGCAAAAAGCACGTTGTAATAAGTTTTTGATAAAATAGGAACTGTTCTTAAAGTAAAGTCTATATGGATGAGAATTAAGATGCCTATTGCCCGTTTTCACCGCATACTTTAAGCTTTTCTTAAAAGTACGTTTAAATTTGAGAATAGCGTTACACCATTTATTAAGTATCGCTTCAGGTACGCTAAGAACACTTAAATTTAAGCAATCAAAATCGAGGGGTTAGTCTACAAAGTTTAATATTTCATTTAGGCTTGCAGTTAGTGTAGTGAGTGACATTTTTAGGTATGAAAATGAAAATTACAAGTAGCAATTCGCCTACAGAACCCTTGTTTTGAGTTTTACTATTAGTATTCGATTATTTTGTGTATATCATAAGTTTAATACGAGATCAAAGGTTATAGATAATATAATAAATAATGGTGGAAGACGTATCGGATGACGATCTTGGTACTGTAGACATTCTAAATTTCGGAATACCAAGAACAAGTTATGAAAGAAAAGATTAGGTTAATTGTTAATAATACAACTACTAATACCGATTTTTAACATATACATGAAAGAATTTACAGCATGTAGTAACGACCGCTACTATTTCCAATAATGTACTTCCGTTTTTGTTGCTTTTCGTCACAATTTCCTCCGTAGGCTTGTAATTCCCCGGCTGCACGAGTAATTCCTAATGATCTACAGCAAACGCTCGATAACGTGAACTAATTCAGACTAAGGGGTAAAAATACGAAAAATATTCGAACACTAAGGATAATAATAAATCAAAATAACGTTTTATAATCGTGTATTAAAGAACGAACATCGACCAACAAAGTTGTAATTGAGACTACTTTTGCAAAATCAAAACTACATATTACGTATGTATACGTAACTAAGCATCCGTGTTTGCTATAGATTAGATTAGATTACCTGAGGTGGCAGTACTGCCTCTTTCACTGCGACCTTTACAGATCTATTGTGGTTCTCATGCCTCCTTAGAAGTACGTTCTCTAGCTTTATTCCTTTAATAGCATATAGTCTCGCCTCGGGATATTCGTCTCCCATGTGTGACAGCCGCGTCCTTGCCAGTACCTCGCATTGGCACAATACATGGATCGCGGTTTCTTCCTCAATTTGACAGAATCTACAAATCGCTTCCTCTGTCAAGCCCATTTTATTCATGTGTTTATTGAGCCTGCAGTGCCCTGTTAGTAGGCTCACTATCCTTCTGACGGACTTTCTGTCCCTGCGTAGTAGGTCCTTTGTAAACTTCGGCATTTGCTCTCCAAGGAACTGTTTCGCCGATCTCGCGTCTGGGGAGTTCCTTCACCTTTCCCGATTTATCCTCGGTCCACTTTGTCCACTTTTGTGTTTGCTATAGCAATGAGTTATCCCGGGAATGTACACAATTAAGTTCAAATATGGAAATATGCTACGTAAATCTGGGGCTCCCCTATATAATTGGGTAGCCTTGGAGATTGATCAAACTGAGCAACTTGTAACACTCGAAGTTATTCGTAGGCGATCGCAAATTGCAAAGGCGTCGCATAAGCGTACATATACACACTCGATCCGTCTCGATTAAATCCGATCTTGGCTGATCATCGCCTTCGTAGATCTGTTTACGTTATCGAGTTATTGAACTTACAATGCTTTTACGTTAGCGAGCGTTTCGTATAATATTATACTACGAATGTTGTGTTCACATTAGCGCATTGTTTCCATTGTCGGGTATTTACGTTATCGAGCGTTTGCTGTATTTTCGTTGACCATAATAATCATTTAAGATTTGAACAATATGCAATTGCTAATTTATATGATAGAATTATGATAACAAAGATTCTACTATTACACACTACGGATATTTCAAACCTGAACTATACAGTTATTACTGTTATACGTTATCCCAATAAATCTTGAAGGTGTCACGTTAAGTCAGACATGAGAAATATACGACAATTGATCTAATTGATATTCATTGGGATTCCATGGTAACAACACATATCAACCAAGACACAATACGTTTACGATAGTGCTTATTCTAATCGCTTGTCTTCCATCAGTTTCAGTTAAGTCCGATATACACGATTCTAAGTTACATACATTTTTCATGAATATATAGACAAAAATAACCGTATATTATCGCTATGCATTTATATATTCATTTTTACACGCAATATTTCGGATTTGGGTGAGGTTCTATATTTGAAGATCGTTGCCGTGAATTTTCACATGCAATATTGCATGTGGTAAACTGTCAAAATAAACAATCTCTTTATAATTCAACCACACTGATAACTCGTGACGTGTTGTTTTCAGACACGAACACGGCAAACAGCCCCCACCGCTTCTTAACTTGCTTAGTGATTTAGCAAATGAAACCAGAAATACTAAGAAGAAGAATACTAAGAAGATAACTAAACAATGTATTAAATATATAATAATAGCGACGATAATCTTGGATATTTTAAAGAATTAATCATTTCATTATGTCTCATAAGCAAAGCGTTATTTCGTTGAATCTATTTCAGTTCATGAGAAATCTATAAGTTGGGTTTCTGTACGTACTTAAGTAAGATAAATGAAACAGAAATGAGGTTCCTAAGAGAAAATCTAAAGACAGAGTGAATCCTAAGCAAGATATATCAAGGACAATGAGGATGGATGGGCCATGTTCATACAATGCCAGAAAACTCGTGTATACGGACTAAATAAAAGAGGAAGACCACAATTGACTTGACAAGATGAGTGCAAAAAATTGTCACAAGAGAGACATCCAATAGAATGAAACTCGAACTGTCACATTAAAATAACCAGCATAAAATTTATCAAACCAATCCTTGATGGTAGTGTAACACATTTAAAGCTGCATCATCATATACAGCAGACTGCGAACTTAAAACCAATAATTTTTTTTGCATAAGTATGTATGTTGTACGTACGTATGCATTTGCTTTTCTATTTTTGAACCGAGGCCAATCAAACAAAAATTACACAATCGGTCCGATAGTTCTTTTTGCCAACCAATATATTACATGCATTAGATGATGTGCTAGTAATTTCAAAATCATTCACATTGTACACTAACCAGTAAGTTCCAGCTCCCTGCGAGGTAAGGTCCATTCCATGGTCGGGATTGTAGTTTTCTTCGTCCATCACTTTGCTCAATCCAAAATCCGTTATTTTGATCTCACCGCAAACATTTCCTTCTGTTAACAGAATGTTACCAGGTTTCAGATCGTAATGGATTACTGGCGGTTTGATTTCATTCAGGTACTTTAATGCTGATACTACTTGCATAACGATTGACCTAGCTTCCCTTTCTGGTATTGTCTTGTGCTGTAATAAAATTATCTCATAAGCAAAGGATAAAATAATATTTAAAAAATATGACAATGTGAATATACTTCAGTCCCGTCTTGAAACATTTTGTTCACCTTCAGCATCGTCAGGGAACATAGTTTATCATCATTAAATATATAATATATAACCTATCTAATTCTTGAATATCCAAAATTTTACTTCAATAAAAATTGATGAAATAAATCATTGATTTCGATAATTTATATTCACAGCTTTAGATAACTGTGCTGTCAACATAAAGTATTCGAAATAGCGGTGCATACCTGTTTTAAATAAAAATCCAGATCATGTCCATCACAGTATTCCAAAACTGTACAGAATGAATTAGCGTCTATTTCGAAAACGTCATATAATTTAACTACTCTAGGGTGATCTAACGCTTTATGAATATTATATTCTCTCAAAGCATGTCTGTAAAAAATACATTGTTACTATTAGCACACTAATCACTAACATTTCACAAATTAGATAGATAGGACAAATTTTCGCAAATTTAATAAATTTTATACGAATGAATGGTGTTCTTACTTAATATAATTGGCTTTCTTATCTTCTTTCCAGTCCTTATTTAGCTGATGAACTTTACACGCCACATAACGTTGTTCCTTTAGGTCGAACGCTTTATGAACTTCACTAAAGCCACCTTTTCCTAACAGCATCAGTAATAGATACCTGTCATTGAGTACTGGGTGATTATTAAATCTTGATTGGTCTTCGTTATGGATACGCTTCAATTCTCGTATATGCAAATTTCGCTCCCTTTCTAATTTTTCCATTTCTAATTGTAAATCCGCATCTTCTTTTTCAGCGCACTTTGTCTTAACTGAAAAAAGATGTAAATGATAAATATTTGTTGCGATTGATTTAGAGTTATTAAAGTTAGGGTGTAATTTTTTAAACTTGTGAAATAGCGAGAACGATGCGTAAGCGTATATATACACACACTAGGTCCGTTCTGATTAAATTCGATCTTCGTTGATCATCGCCTTCGTAGACCTCTTTACGTTATTGAGTTATCAAACTCACAATGCTTTTACGTTATCGAGCGTTACGTATAATCTTATACTACGAATTTTGTGTTGTGTGAAAATGCTCGAGTTGTGATGATACTGGAAAGAATAATTCAATTTTTTGAGAAAAACAAAAGCAGGCTTGTATGCATTTTCTGTTAACCAAGTAGTACACTAACAGAGTTGCTGCCATGACTGGCAAATCAGAACGAACTATTAGTCGTATTAGACAGAGAATGTGTAATACTGGTAGTACTGAGCAACCACAATCATCATGTTCCAGTCTGTCTGAGAAAAAGCCATCGATCAGACCATCTCGTAAAATTGTTCTAGATGATGCAGACAAGTAATATGTTTATATTTTTAATGTTGCTATATATTTATTAATTACTTATAAAAGTTGTAGATGTGAACTTCGTAACGTTTATGTTAACAAGTAAATGTTTCTTTATTCCTACACTACTGTCACTAAGTTTGGAAGCAGTAAGCAGTTTTACAAAAAAGATATATATATACACGTTTTTGTCGAATTTTTTATTGAAATTTATAAAGAATATATAAGAGCAATCAGAAATACAAGTAATATTTCAAAAATAATAACGTGGTACATGTCAATTAATTTATAAATTATTTCCATCGAAATGTCCTCCCTTAGTTCGTATTACAGTTTCGCAAATTCTGGGCATTCTGCTAACTAACTTTTCTAAATACTAGCATGAATTTGATGCCAAGTTTCCTTTTCGGTCAAGTTGAACCCACCAAAGCTCGATAGGCGACAAGACAGGACTCTGAGGAGGCCGACCATCGTTTTTATCTCACCTGCTCCTTTTTTCTCCTCTAGAAAATTTTTACGTACCCTAACTGTGTGTTTTGGGTCGTTGTCGTACTGGAAAATGAACGACATACACCACAATATGACGTCCAGAGGGAAAGCGTTAGTTTTTGAAATATCCAAATACTGTTCTTTCCGCATTATTGCAGTTATTTTCACCAAATCGTCCGTTTTTATACCACCGAAGCAACCCCAAACCATCATGTTTCTACCACCTAGTTTCACGGAAGGTATTAAGCAAGCTTCATTAAGGTGTTCACCCCGCCCTCGGCGAACGAAAACTCCGCGTTAGTACGAAATAGTTTGAATTTCGACTCGTCGGTTCATGACACGGTTTTCCACTCATCTACTCTCCAGTTTGCATGTTCTCTTGCCTATGCCAATCATTTATCTTTATGCTAACGTTTCAATAAGGGCTCTTTTGCAGCAATGCACCCTCTCAACTCCGCGGCGAGCAACCGCTTTTTTACAGTAGTGAGAGAAACCTTCGTTCCTCGCCTGGAATTAAGGTTCCTGGTGATATTGGGAACCGCAAGTCGTCGATCCCGTTTAGCTGACGCTACAATGAATCTATCCTCGGCCGCTTCTTCTAGATCACAAAACTGCACCGTTTCTCTTCTTCTCGCTAAGGTATAATGAACACCTTTCGGTGAAATTCCCACCCTAATAGCGATAGTCCCTTCTGAATATCCTTCCTAACGAAGAGTACAAATAGCTGAACGTTTTCTAAAGTTACTTGGTTGCATTTCCGCATTTTTTCCAATATTTTATTTAATTTTCACACAAATTTAAAACTAAAAATATTTGGAGGGATAACTTGTCAGACATAATAGAAATAGTTTGCAGCATTACCTGAATACCCCACAATAGTATCTGACGCACTCTCGTTATTATAACACCCCATCTGTTAACATAGACAACCTCATTATTTTAACATTGTAAAGCAATAAACCGATTTAAATCTAATTTCTTTTGTAATACTTATAATTTGTAAAAATACTTATTGATAATGTTTTCATACACTTTTATTTAGAATAGGGATTAACAGTTTTAGTGTACATTGACGGTTATTCATGTTTCGAAGGAATTCGTACTTCCTTCCAAACTTTGTGACTGTTCTGTATATGAACGAGGAAACTAAATTCACAGGCTGCAAGTAAACTTTATGCAAGATCATTCTTGGTATAGGTTATAAATATAAAAAATGCCAGTCTGCCAGTCATAATGATAGTCAAGGAACGAGTAAAGGCCTGTTATATTTTGATGGAAGTTACGTGCATAAAAATTATACAGTAGGAAAATGCTGGCAAAGTACTGAAAAAGAGGAGTGAATAGTGCAAGACAGAGGTGGATTATGGCCTACGCAGGAGAAATGTATGAAATGTGTATTGATGGTGCTCTTCTTTTATTCAAATCAAAAGCAAAAACGACTGACTATCATGACATAAATTCTGGAAAGTTTTCTAAATGGTTTAAAACAGAGCTAGTACTAGGACTATCTGAAAACTATTATTGTGGTGGATGATGCGCCATATCATAATGTGTACAATTAATAAGCAACCCCTAACTGTTGTGTCAAAGAAAAGTATAATTTAATCTTGGTTGCAATCAAATAACATTTTATATCACCCTACGATGTTAAAATGCGAACTTTTGGAACTGATAAAAGAGGTAGACCTTTAGCAGTATATGACATAGGTACTTAAGCAATGGCCACACAGTACTGCAGGTACCACCTGTGCACTGTGACTTAAATCTGATTGTATTAATTTGGAGTAAGGAGAAATGTGGCAGAAAGAAATAGATTCCTGCGGAAATCTGGAAACATTAATAATAACGGTAATTATATTGGTATTTATTATTATATTATATTTTACTATAGTATGTATAATTTAAATGCATATTCTATTTCATTATTTAACCATATGGAATTTTCACTGTCGAACCTGTTTCTTTATTTATTTTTTTTTTCGTTTTTCGTTATCTTGAGATTGCAACTGTCAAATGAATCGTTTTCTTTCAACGTTAACTATCGATATACACTAATATACATACATATGTATTAAATCATAGTTTTAACTGTGAGTGGGTTGTATCAAAACAAATAAAGTAAATAAAACTATGATTAAATTTCTTTTTAAATTATGACTATAATTTGATGTGATTAGAAATAACGATTGGAATATAAACATAAAAAGATTTCTTGTATAAATATGTTTAGGTGAGAAATATTGAAAATTAACCGCCCCAAGATTTTGCTTCTAACTGACTGCTCTAACAAAACAACCGAACATAGTTTGTGCGATAATGGCACGCACGCAAAACCACCAAGCTAGAAGACGCCTATATTATTGTATTTACGATTGAATTCTTTGTAATTTTGAAATAATCTTGTTGAAAAGCACTTTTCGCTCATATTTAGTTAACGTTTGTGTGTTAATCATGTCAATAAACGCCAATGTTTGAAAATGTGTGACAAGTGAAAAAATTGTCTATGACGACTTCATCGTGCACTTTTGCTCTGATCGCCGAACAAACCAGAGAAGTAGTAGAAACCGTAGGGATCGTAGGTCTCGTAACCGTTGATAATGCTTCACTACACCTCAAAATCCAAGGAATTGACTTCATCTAGCAAAACCTGCTTAAAAATAAAAGTCGGTTCCATCGACCGAAGAAGTGATGAGCACGGTTTCTTTGGTGTATGATGTTTGCGAACTATTTGAACAAGGAAACAATGCTTACGCCACAATCCTACGCTGATGTATTGGGTCGATTTAATGCGAAGATAAAGGACAACCCTATTTTACATAGAAAATGGGACTTTGTCTTGACGGCAATACGCTAACGCATTCATTCACAATTGCCATGGCCAAATTGATTAAATTAGGTTCACGACTTGCAGTCACATGCACTATCCTCTTCATATGTGGACTCTTGCAACTCCTTTCTATTTCGGAACAACAAAAAGATGGCTAATTGTCAGAGAAAAGAGATGTACATTCTGTAAAAGATCACAGAAGCAGAAGTCCATTTTGCAAAGCTCGACATACTATATTTTTGAAGACCTTAAGAAAGTTGGAGTAACGGTGGGAAAAGAGTATCAATCTAAAGAAAAAGGGGATATTGAGTTCGATTTAGCAAGGCTTAATGTTTCAGGTTATTCACCAGAGAATTGGAAGATAGCATGGCCATCAACTACAAATCAGAGATTAAATACCAGGTATTCAGTTTCAAAAGCTAAATGCATTTGCATTCAGAAAATATCACCTCAATATAATGCCGAGCGTGGGGATCGAACCCACTACCTCTGAGTTTGCAGTCCAATTCCGCACCAATCGATCTACTACGAACCTTAAAAGGGGATTGCGTATAAAAATAAACTTTACTAGTCAAACGCGGGTATTGTTCATGTCGAACTTATCAAAAATCTGTCTCGTAAATGAGAAAGTAAAAATCAAGTGTGCGATTCTTGAAAATCCTCATCTATTAGATATATCAAAATTAAGTTCCTCAACATGCAATTAACAATTTTATTGTAAATCTTTTATTACATTACTTTAACCTGACACAAATATCACATCGGTAAACTCCTCACCACACAATTGTTTATAATAAAATCGGCGACACGTGTTTCGCTAGCTCCAGGCAAGCATCTTCAACAACGGTATAAACCGAAGTGACAAATTTCTAACATTAAAAATTCTACAACATGCATTTTTACCCCACTTTTTACTGTGACCATGTGCATTCACAAATATTTTCCCTCTCGGTGACGGCTCGGACGCCTTTTCACCCCCGCAAATTCCCATACTAAGTCAAGTGGACGGCCAAAGGAAAAGTACCTGCTACCCAAAGTTTGAACGTTAAAGATTTACAAGTACATTGTGTAAATTCGGTAATGCCCGAAGAAATTAAATTATAATTAAAATTAAATTAAATTCCCGCTCACACAATATAGGTTTAAGAAGTGTAAGAATTAGAATATATCAAAAAGATAGCTATATACAACGGTTACTCCGTAAGAGATGTTGAGAAACGATTAGAAAGAATTAAGAGAAAAGCCCACATAAGAAATTCAACGACTTTGCTCCGGTAGTTACGCGGGAAAAGAATTTTATAAAACTACCGCATCATAAGATTTCAAAAGGGATTAGCAATATTTTAGAAAAACAAAACTTGAAGGTGTGCTCGACATCTAAAAACACCTTAAAGAATCTTTTAGGTAATCCGAAAGACAAAACAGTTCCGAAGCAATGGTCGGGTATATATAAAATTAAAGTGAATGCGATAAAGCATATATAGGACAGTCGAGACGCACAATAGCTACACGATTCAAAGAACATGTGGCAGATTATCGCTACGGCAGGATAGTCTTGTCAAGTATCGCGAAACATATGTACGACACGGGGCACGACATAAAAATGGAAAATTTAAAATTGATAAGACAGGTTGATTCACCGCGAGAACTCGATGCGTTTGAAGCCATACACATACACAAAAATATAAATCTTCTAAATCGAGACGCGGGACCGATTCAATCTAGATTATTCCGATTATGATCAAATGAAAGAATTTTAACTATAATTTAATTTCTTCGGGCATTAACCAATGCACACAATGTACTTGTAAATCTTTAACGTTCAAACTTCGGGTAGCAGGTACTTTTCCTTTGGCCGTCCACTTGACTTAATATGGGAATTTGCGGGGGTGAAAAGGCGTCCGAGCCGTTATCGAGAGGCAAAATATTTGTGCATGCACATGGTCACAGTAAAAGTGGGGTAAAAATGCTTGTCGTAGAATGTTTAATGTTAGAAATTTGTCACTTCGGTTTATACCGTTGTTGAAGTTGCTTGCCTCGAACTAGCGAAACACGTGTCACTGATTTTATTATAAACAATTGTGTGGTGAGGAGTTTACCGATGTGATATTTGTGTCAGTAAATTACAGCACCGTCCTTGCAATCACCCTTATTACTTTAACCTGTTTTTTTTTTTTTTTTTTGTTAAAGCTACATCTACAAAGTTATTGCAAACATAGTACCATAGTTTAATATCTCCGCGTATCCTGTCCAAATTCCACATGATCCTTAGCCCACTGTATGTGTGAAATCGTAATGCATCTCATACAATTTGTTCAAATTCCTGTTTACTTGTTTTATACTATAATGCTTAAATTAAATTATGTATATTGGTTTTATAAGCGTAGTTACTGAAATGCGTAAGAAATGAGTGTGCATAACAGTTCATTATTTCATCTAAATTAATTCGGATATATTAGATTAGATTACTTGAGGTGGTAATGCTGCCTGTTCCACTGCGACCTTTACAGATCTATTGTGGTCCTCATGCCTCCTTAGAATACGTTCTCTAGGTTTATTCCTTTAATTAGACTTATTAGCTTTGGGAGCGGTTCTTCCGCATATAGTCACGCCTCCGGATATTCGTCTCCCATCTGTGATAGCCACGTCCTTGCCAATTCCTCACATTGGCACAGTACATGGATCGCGGTTTCTTCCTCGATTTGACAGAATCTACATATCGTTTCTTCTGTCAAGCCCATTTTATTCATATGCTTGTTAAGCCTGCAGTGCCCTGTTAGTAGGCCCACTATCATCTGACGCAGTTTCTGTCCCTACGCAGTAGGTCCTTTGTAAACTTCGGTATTTGTTCTCCAAGTAACTGTTTCGCCGATCTCTTGTCTGGGGAGTTCCTCCATCTTTCCCGAGATTTATCCCGGATTTATGTCCGTTTCGATTCTTGTTTTTGCAATGCCAAAGAAAAGTTCCGGTCCTATGAATGCCGTCGAAGAGGCCTCTCGGGCCAGTTCGTCAGCTTTTTCATTTCCACGGTAGCCCTTGTGCCACGGAACCCATGCTATCGTCACATTTGCGCGACTGCCGAGTTCATTCAGAGCACACACACAACCCCATATAAGCCTTGAATTGACCTGCACCGAATCTAATGCCTTCAGTACTGCTTGACTGTCGGAGAAAATGGCCACCGTGCGGTTCGATTCGCCCTGCTTATTTATTTATCCGACACAATGATGTGCCGCGGCTACTTCCGCCTAAAAGACCGTAGTATCTTTACTTAAACTCATCTGGACCATCGTCCTTTCTTTGAGTCCGTATATTCCTGCCCCGACACCTTCCTGTCTTAGAGCCGTCTGTGTACCTGATAGACTGCGCCTGTATAGCTGAACCTTGTTTTCATTCCTTTCTATCTGGTATAACTATTTTATAATTTTTCTTGAAGTTGAATTTGTGAACCATGGCATCGCTCGGCATCGCCGTGAGGGGATCTGCTTTCAGTTCTTCAATCAACTTACGGTTCTCAGTGCCGTGGACTTGACTTATTGGGGTTTGCCCTAGCATCAATCTGTAGGCTACTGACCTTGCTACTCCTTGTATATGGATATCTAAAGGTGGTAAATTCAGGATCACCTCCAGTGCATCTGTAGGAGTTGTTGAGTTCTCATTGCTCCCGTGACACTGAAACATGCACCCCACCTAGTAATCTGGTAGCTCCCTTTTGCCCTTGTTTTTGGCCACCACACAACTGCTCCATACGTTATCATGGGTCTAATACCCTTGTATATAGCCATAGAGTCATCTTAGGACTAAGGCTTCAGTTTTTCCACACAATCGCATACATCTAAAAGGCCAATTGTCGCTTTATTGGTGTTTTTTTTTTTGTATATGAGAGTTCCATGTAAGCCTTTGGTCAAACAGTACTCCCAGGCATTTAGCCTCTTTAAGAATTGGAATCTCTACTTTATCTAGTACTGGCAACCGTAAGCCTTCCAGCGCTTTCTTTTTGGTGAAGGCAAATATCTGCGTTTTTGAGCGTTAATAGATAACTGCTCTTGCCTGCACCAGGTGTGTACTATACTAATAGCGGTTTGCGTTGTTTCTGAAATGACACTTGTGAATCGTCCTCGCACGACGATCGCTAGGTCATCTGCATATCTTAGGCAATAAAAGCCCTCGTTGGACAATATATTAAGGAGATCGTCCACTAGGATGGCCCAGAGAAGGGGAGAAAGAACCTCCCCTTGGCCTCGATGGTAACTTCTCCTATGGAGGATATTATTATCCTTTTCTCTAGACCAGCTCTTATCCATCTGCCTATCGCGGGTATCTAGAAATACGTAAAATATAACTAATGAGAAATATTATTTATTTCAGTAGTTTTTCTGTGTAAAATAAAGAAAGTACAAATTATTACAAAGTATACATTTATTACAAATAATGTTCAAAAAAGTTACATGATATACAAAACGTATAAAGAACCACTAAGAAATCTAGATCCACAAAAATCATCGAACACTTCATAAAAAACAGTCTAAAATAATACCTAATATTTAGTGGGGTTTCCTTTTCGTTGAATTATATGTTGATTCTTCTAGGTATTGATTCAATATTTTGATTAATCCTCGGACTAATATTTGGTCATTTTTCTTGCAAGCCTCGTTTGTAGTCTAGTTTTGAAGATATGGCTCTCATCGAATTCTTTTTCCCAATACATCCCAAAGATGCTCAATGGGATTCATGTCTGGTGATTGCGCAAGGGTATCGAACATGTTAGGACAGTTATATAGACACCAAAGACGTACATTAAGGACTTTGTGTTTGGGATCGTTGTCTTATTATAGTATAAATTTGTCTAATATTCCTATTCGTTTAGAACTTGCACTAAAATGCTCTTTTAATATATTCAAATATAGTTGATGATTCATTATACCATCTATAAAAACCACATCCCCTACACCAGCTGCAAACATACATCCCCAGGCAAGAACTCCAGCACCACCATGCTTAACTGTTGGGACCATGTTCTTAATATGTAATTCTTCATTTGGTTCTCCCCATCATGTTATACGTCCGTTGCACCCATAAATATTGTACTTACTATCATAATAAGAAAATAATGAATTTCCAGAAGTTCAAATTATATACAACCATATTTCTCGCGAATTGTAGTCGTTTCCGTCGATTTACTTAACATATATAAAATTTTCTCCTAGTACTTCTGCCATTGTAATGAGGTTCTTTATACTATCTCTACATTAATACGCAGTGGGTCGTCTTCCTCGTACATATTTTAGAGTGTTCTTTCCATGTATCGCGATGGTACATATATCGTTGTTTCCGTATTACAATGCAGATTTGTCGAATGTATGATTCATCGCGATAAGTGCAGTGGAACGCAGGTGAGAGTCTGTTACATATTGCATATATTACATATTGTAAATGAGCCTAAGTGACAGATATCAAGCCATCTGTAATTACAATGACACACGCAACGTGATATACGTCAACCACGTCAAGTAATGACATATTATTATAGTAAATACGTTCGAGAAACGGACAAAAATTGTGTGGCATAATATTGATTGCACAAAAGCAGATTAAGTGGATTAAGTTGGCGTCTCAATACATTGCGAGTGAGTAAAATAATTGTATGTTCAGCTCATCCGTTCGTGCCAAGCATTTACATTTGTGTATTCGTCGCTAACAAGAGGAACACCAGGATTTTCACGGGTGTTATATATCTAGGTATGAGCTTTTGTCCTAACGTGCTTTATTTTTTGAGAAAATCGTTGAAAAAGGAAATTGAAGTTTCCTATTTGTCCCTTATATCGTTAATTTTAAGTGTTGATCGTAGTGCAGTAGATAAGGTCTAGGGTTTACAACCGTCGGGGATGTGTGGTCAAGTCCTCCTCATGTTCCTTTTTTCAATCTCTTCGTGCACAATATTAACAAATATATTTCATTTTATGGAAAATTATTCAAAAATAATATATTTCGCCGTGGTGATTTATTCGGAAAATTACCATGGCCAAAAATATTATTTTTGAATTATTTTGCATAAAATGAAATATATTTGTTGATATTGTACAGGAAGAGATTGAAAGGAAAAAGCACACGACCAAGACTTGAAAACACATTCCCAGGGGTGTAAAACCTAGATCCTATCCACCGCGCTACGATCTATTCATTGAACAGCAATTAAAATTAACGATATAAGAGACAAATAGGAAACTTCAATTTCTTTTTCAACGATTTTCTCAAAAAGTAGAGCGCGATTTTTATTTTATTTTGCTCGAAAATACAATACCGATTCAATGTAAATCAGGTAAGATTGTTTGTATTTGACTGCGTATTAATATATAGATGTGGTGGTCGAATTTCGACCATCGGGCGATCCTAGTTTATATTATTATTATGTAACTTGTTTTGAACATTATTTGTAGTGAATTTATAGTTTGCAATAGTCTGTACTTTATGTTATACAGAAAAACTACTGAAATAAATCTTATTTCTTATTAGTTATATTTTACGTATTTCTATCTCCCTGTTCAATCAGTTTTGTGACTCACTGTACATATGCTGACAATGAGATGCAAGATTTTCTTTCCATAGGCCGATGTCACAAATGTATATTTTGACACAGTTAATACACAAAAGTTATGGAGAAATTTTTGAGGTAGTCTATTCGAGCGAATTTTGGGAATTTGCCTTGGTAGCGAACACGCTAATATTGTCTTCACATTTTTAACTGTGGCGCGGCGTTGTTGCGACTGTCAACATGACATTTTCATGAAATTGCAGGACGTCAAAGCATAGTTGCAGCATGGTCCTATATGTGAAAACCAACTTTTACGCGCCAGGTAAAATTCGACGTCGGAGTCTGACACAGAAGGGACCGAGAAGAAAACTTCCTCCAAATTATGATCGATTGGTTGTCGGAGGTGTAAATGATGAATTATATAGTACGAGATATAATTTCTAAACATCATTCACTGCTGTAATGTTCAGAATATACATATTTCGCTGTATCTCGTCATTTTCTAATATTGTGTATATTCGTATTCATTTTGTATTACTCTTTTCATCTAACAAATCTTCACAATATGTAACAAAGAAATATAAAAAATCAAAACAGTTGAGATTTGACTAGCTGGAAGAGAAAATGTGGTGCAATGCGAGTGAATATTAATGAAGGGCCAATATATAGCCTACTTACTGCTTATGATAAGTATCTTTTAAATACCCTCTACCACTTTAAGGTCGATCAAATGATGAGGTTAACATGTCACAGAATTTAAACATTTAGAAGTTAGGCTAAACGGAAAAAATATACAAGATGTTTTAAACAAAATAAGAAGAGCAAAAAATATGATTAAACAACTATATCCAACTATATGGAACGACACAATAAAAATGCGAACTAGGAAGCAAATATTCATAGTATACAGCTCTTAACTTCTCACTTTGGTCCTTATAAATTACATAGACATATCCTTCTCTTATCCAAGCTTTGTTGCCACGTCTTAATCAGAATTTATGTTGGTCATATTGCCTATATACTAAGACAACATAGAACTACCCCATTTGAATCGCCATCAACTTCATATAAAAACTTGAATAATTTTAAATACATATATAAAATGATATTATTCTACAAGATACTTTAGGATAGCAGTAAGGATCAAATGATTGGCAACACTGTTAACTATTGAAGGATAACCAACCTTAAAGAGTCTGCTTCAACTGCAGATACTTCAAAAGCACTTGGTGGCTGGCAAATTACACAATTGGAACGGCATAAAGTTGATAGAAACAAACCGTAAAAAGGATCTCATTTGTGTCTAACATTGTACAGATATTGGGCAGGTTCGTAGATGTGTGCAAAAAGAAAATAGTTATGAGATTTTTCTGCAACTCAAATAAGTAAAGTAGATATCATAACTTGGTAGGTTAACTGTAAATGTGCAGTGTGTTGCAATAATAATAATAATATTAATAAATTCTAACAAAATCCTAGTGTTTTATACAATTGTTTTTACATACGTATTTAGCATATTCCTATGTTTACATACCGTATAACATTGACGATGGAATACACTATACTATGTTTGTCAAAATTGCTGTAACATATGGTGCGGTGATATGGACAGTGCAGAAAAAACTCCAATTAAACCCCACAGAAGCGATGTTTCGGAGAATGGTATTCAGAAGAACAATGGACTGATTGTGAGTACCCAATTAACAAATAAGAAACATGTTACAGTAACAAAAATCTCTTCCAGACAAAATTGAAAACAAACAACTTTTATAGTACCGACACATAAGAAGGATGAATATAGGCAGATTACCACAATGAATATGGAAATGAGAGTCACAGCAACCAAGAAAAAGAGGAAGTCCTTGGAAGTGGAAGCGTAGAAATTAGAGCAAACCTGCAGAAACGTGGTTTGAATTAAGATAAGTACAGAGATAGGAAGGCATGCAGATTATGTATACATAAAGTAAAATACAAACACTAATAAATGGAATTAAAAAACAACAAATTTAAGTGTAAAATTCTACCATACAATCTTCTAGTGACACACTTCGGCTTGTGAAAAAATCATAAGCTGTACCTTCAATCAAACATGAATGAATCATCATTATAAAATTATTATTTCCTTACTTATAATAATGATCTGGGCGAATTTCGGGCAAAGCATTTTCAAAATTTGATTCTGCCGTTATATTATCACGTGTACGCATTTTCCCGTATCTTCGAATGAGATACATTGAGTATGATTGTTTTCTGAGGAACCACGAAGCTCCATATATGATTGATAAACATATTTGTATAATTCTTAACCTACTTATCACATTCACAATTCATTTTCAGACAAGACTGGCATTGAGAAATGAGGTACAATATAGTCCAAAATCAAAAATAGCCTAGTTATTTAGTAACCACTGAATACAAAGTTCATCAACGGTGAACAATAAAACGAATTATTCATAATATAGAATCCATCTTATTTTTGTATTGTGAATGTTCTGTGCATTTCAGTACTCACTACACTGCATTCTCATATTGTTTGTTCCCTCTATTTCTATTGTAATTTAATTTAAAATTAATTTTCGTCGCTATTGTATTTGAATTTAATATTCATGAAGTTCTAGACACCCAAGTGGGTGTAGGGGAGAAAATTGAGTGCCTAAGATTCATCAAGTATTACCTTTAGTATTTCATCAGCCTCATAGTACTCCTGTAAGGAGAAGGAACCTGGTACAGCATCTGGTTTGAGGAACGTTGAGTCAGTGCCATTATGAAGTGACGATGCAGACGAATTTCGCTTTCGTCCGCCTTCAGTCGTTGGTCTCCTTTTAAGTAATAATTTCTTTTGTCTATCGATTTCTTCTCTCTCTGCCGTAATTTCTTCTTGCCGCCTGTCAACAAGGTGTGTTTCTATTTCACAAAATTCAAACGCAAATAATCACATAATTGCTGTGTTTAAGTAATAGATCAGTTGGTAGTGCATGTATTAAATGTAATCAGAGAATTCATACAGGTGTACTTCATCATAAAGATATAGGTATCATTATTTAAAAATAAAAAATATATAAAATTATTACCTTGCTAATTCCTGAAAGGCATGTCCATCAGTCCAGTTTTCTTGGAAGGTGGCACCCACCCTCTGCGTTACAAACTGTCCTAACCTAAGTCTATTTTGCATGCATTTTTGACGAGCTTCTTTTTTCTCGATCGAACTTTTTCTTTGAGCAATTTCTTTACTACTTCAATGCACTTATTTATATGCTGTTTGTGCTGGTCAATTGTTTTTGTTGTGCTGACATTTGATGCCTCAGTTCTTCATTCTGCCGCGTAAGCTCTTCTATTTTATTATTGCGGGCTTCTAAGTCTGAAAGATGCTTGAGTTTCAAACTCCTGTATCCTTTGACATGTTAATTCAGTCTGAAAACATAAATCATAATTTATTTATACAGCCTTAAATTACTAATAATTTAGTATGTGGGGAAATGGGAGTATGTTGATATCGATAGTGGGTGTTACATACGTTTAGTAACACCAATAGTATTATTAAAAATATCGCAATCATTAAGGCTTGCTATAGATAATTTTATGTGATTACCTCAAACATTAAAGAGCACTTCAACATTATCACAAAGAGTTTCGACTCCACATGTACTACTATTTTACACACGTGCTACAGGCATGCCATAACCTCAATAGTAACACTATTATGTAAAGTATATTATATTTTCAATTTGCAAATTATCTTCTTTTCAAAATAAAGAACAAATGAGAATATGAATCCACTAGAACACCATAACAATTGTCTTTTATACCGAAACAACTGCATGTCTGCTTACACTATACCTAACATATCAGCCATATTACAAAATGGTGGCTAAAGGAAGCAGTTACTGGTAAGTCAAATGACTATCCGTTTCATTTATTTTACTACATACTATTATTTGGCCAAGATTCAATTGTAAAAACAAAAGAATTATTTTACCTGTACTTGTTTGCTAACCATGGCAGGGTGAGGCAATCGAGGGGTTGTGTCTTGTAAAAATCGAAAGGAACCGTGTTGACCGGAACTTGAGGGGAAGTCATCCCCACCTGTTGCGGAGAAGGCGGGTACTGCAAATTGCAAAATCTTAATAACAGAAAAAGACAATTAAAATAACATTACTTCACAATATAAACGAGAATTTATCGAGAAAATGTTATATAGCATAAGCCAAAGATACTCATTACACAGTAAAGTAAGTAAACCAATACTTAAATACACCTAAGCAAGTAAAATAACACTTGAATACACCGAAGTAAGTAAAATAACATCTGTGGTTTAAAATTAAGCGAAATAATCAGTAGGTTTACTTTATCAATAATTAATTTTCAAAATAATAAACAGCTGCTGCCAAACAGGTTGCTCACTATGTACAAATTGGCTCCGGTGTTAAATAATGCGGATATTTTCGAAATTCTTTTGGGTTTAAGAGATTAACAAGAACTGCTTTAAGAGAAACAATAATATGTCACCGTCTTCGTAATTTGGCGTCACAACTACAACGACTACGTAAATGCAAAACAGGGAAAATTCAAATTATATATGCGGAACCAAGGAAATATGCGAATAAAGCATGTTTGAAGTGGATCCAATCTTCAGCAGCAACTGTTACAAACATTAAAGGTTGCTCTGTTACAACTTCAAACTTTCTCCACGTCTGCTATAATTTGCTAAATATTTCCAGCAGTACATGTTTGTAAACGATCACAAGCTAAGAAATAGCCTACAGGTATCTTATCCTGGATACGAAGCAGCTGATTTTATTTACATTATTGTTCTTCGAATCGAAAGCCTCGTTACTAATCCCTACTTTTTATCATATAATTCGACTTTAATCACATTTTTAAGTCTTTCACTCAAAGTAGATCACTGCCTATCATGTTTGACGATAATTTATACATTAAACCATATGTATATTTCAAAACTTTGTAAATGATTCTTTATAACTTAATGCAAAAGAAGATTACGCGAAAATATTATTGACGCTTACAATAAATTTCTAATAAGCTAACAAGAAACAGCAAAGACATGTAGATTCAGTCTTTCCTACTTATTATTAATGGTCTAGATATGGCGATAAGGGAGTAACACTATTCCGGTAACTCTGAAAACTCTGTTATCCTCAATGGAGAAAATACAGAGAAAGAAGCGCACTTGTAAATACTGGAATTTGAATATTTTTTAGTTAACACATTCCCTAGTTACCAAAACCGCTATTATGTAACTATATTCAGTTCGTCGAAAATACCACTAGATTTTCATCCAATTTATCCATAAACAAATTAACCATACGCTTCGCATCGTCAAATATAAGATTGTAGCATGAAAAGTACGGTGTTACAATGATTTTGGTAGTTACGGAATTTTACTCCTTATTGTGAAATAGTGAACTATGTCTGTAGACCAAATCGAATCCCAAAGTAGGCAAGCAACGTGCTTTTTCCTTTGTACTTTCCCCGAGCGTCCGAAAATCAAGCAGCATTTGCGTGGGTCTGTATTTGGCCAGGCAGCAATTACCACTAAAGCCTTACCCAGACGTAATATTAATATATATTTAAAAAGTTATTCAAACTTCTTTAACAAAATCTTGCGTATATTTTTACGTAGTGAAAACGTTTGTGTTCATTGCATTTTAAGTGATGACGACATGTTTCTTAAGCTAATGTTCATGGTTTAAATGGTATCAGCTTCAAATGTTGTAAACTTAATAGTTTTCGAAATATTTGAGCTTTTGTTCAAATAAATTAAAACATTTGGATGTCCTTGGTTTAAATGTAGCAAGGAATAATAAAAAGTAAATTTAACAACTAAAAAGATAAAGTCATAAATTAAATTTTTTTTTTATTAAATGTTCAAAATGTCCGGTAACAGCGAAACAATTCACTCGATCACAAAAAGTAATGTTGGGAGTTGGGAGATATTTGTGCTGCTTTATTTCGTATTTGTCGTTCTGACTAAGTCAGCTAAAATTGTTAGGATGGTTTATATCAATTTTGTCTTTCAGGTAACTCTATCCAAAGAAGTGATAAGGTGTCATGTCTTCAAGCTGTGGTGGTCATTATACAGGACCTCTGCAGCCTATCCAACTGCATCTAAATACCTTGTACGTACATCTAACTGATAATGAAGTGGTGGTCCATCTTGTTGAAACCATAGATTGTTATTGTTAGGAAAGAGTTGCAACTGTAGATAACGACCGCCAGCAAGATTTCCAGTGACGAAAGAAAGTCCGATAATTAGATCACGACAAATCCCCGCCTACACATGAGTTTATCTGGTATTTGCATACTGGTTTCTATTACCCAGTGGGTGTTAGCAGCTTAATAGCGACAATTTTGTCTATTTACTCGTCCATTTGGACAGAAGATAACTTCGCCAGAAAAAGTATGTTATTTACAAACTTAGGAAAATAGTTAATTTGTTCCGTCATATGTTCACAAACTTCTGCACGTCTGTTAAAATTGTCTTCTGATAGCTCATGTACCAAAGTGGGTTCGCATGGTTGCTGTTTCTCTTTTTCAAAGCGTTGAGTACAGGTTTTAGTAACATCGCAATTCAAAGCTAGCTGACGAGTTGACGAATGGCAACATTCAGCTACCTCTACCAATACGCCTAACTTCTCTTCGTTTGTTGCGACGTTAGGTCAAGCGCTCCTCGAAACATTCTTAACGTGATCTCTTTCTCTAAAACCATAAAGTTTTACTGCCAACTGACTGAGTAATTGTTTGTCGACTTGAATAAACTTCATTAAAGAGCACACACGCCATGTTGGGTTCTCGTAGGATCTCTATAAACAACCATCAATAAAAGAATAAATCGTTCCTTTTCTGATAAATAAACCAATTTACGGTAGTAATTAATCCTACAAATTTTTGACAATTACACATTAAGGTTACATACCTCTCTAAGGTAGGCGACGGGTAAACTAGGTAGCTTTTAATTTTTTTTTTTTTTTTGAGAATTCCATAGTTTATACTAAAGTCCCGAAAAATATTATTATTATTGTTATTAAAAACTACAAAATACAGATTGTTCAATTTAGAAAATATACAGATCACATCGTCAAGCAAAGTGCAGTTAACTAAAGGAATTTTACACTACATCCAAATATGTATATGAAACTTTTGAAATAAGTTTGATCTAAAACTTTTAATATAATGTCTGGATAAGGTTGTAGAACCATCAGTCTATACTTTTTGGGTATACCGATTTAACGCTTAATATGTTTCCCTATGTGTCAGTCCGCAGTTTCTATACGTGTTAAGTAAATATGAGTGAGTTAGCTTAAACAAAAATGTTCCGGCTTTTTATCTTTCGTAAAGAAGCAATGTTTGTCTACTTCGTCAGCTCACCAACCAGATCAACATATTATTTTCACAATTTAATTATAAAATCTTTTAATCAGAAAATGACTTTCGATTTCTCTCGGCTTAAGTCTTTATTTGTATGGAATTGCTGATTTAATTTAGCTTCGTACCATCCAAATATAATATAATATCGTTATTTTGTTTCTTACCGACCACTAATGGACTACTAGCTCTTTTGATTATTCCCTTTCTTTAACATGGAATTAATTTCTGTTCCAATTGCCTGTCTGTACTTAAATGATATAGGATAATTTTTACAATTGAATGGACAATTCTCAATAATTTGAAGTTAATGAACATACATTTCTGTCCTCCGTCCTATTTTCTTCATTAGCTAAATTGTTGAAATCTTCTATAATCTTATAATTCTGATGGTACTTCATACTTCCAACCCTTTCCCTCCCATTCATTCCTTTCCATCTCGCTCCTTTTCGTAACAAATTATACAGTGGTTTCGTTTTCTCTGCTAAATATGGTTCGAATTTCTTGGAATAATTTAGCATTCTTAGAAGTCCTTTGAATGTCCTCCAGGTTATGTAATCCTTAATCTCTTGAAGTTTTCCTTTATCCACTTTTAAACCATTCTGGTTGATGGCCTATCCGAAGGGTTTCAGTTTCTCTAAATACATGTATAATTTATATCCGGCTTGATGTAATGTTCTTAAATTTGTTTTTGTCTTGCATGGTTATCATATGATACTACATCAATTTTCTACTGAAACCGACCGAATTTTAAGAAAATTTAATAATACATAGGAACGCCCCGACAAAGGTGCAATACTATTGGCTCAGACATGAGATTGTTGAAATACCGCTGGTTTTACTTACGTTTATAGTTTAGACAGAAATATAAACAGTAGATCCTTTAGGTCAAGTTCATTGAACAACCGTTAATTCGTCGCAAATGTTTAGATCAGCAATGAGCAACCCTCGACCCGCGAGCCACATGCGGTCCTCGAGTAAGATTTGTCGGGCCCGCCATTAAATTCTTCCATAGTATATTAGCACGGGTCGTTAAATTTGCTTCATAAGGATACTACAAGATTACTCGCAGCATAAAACTTCTAGGGGCCGCATTGTGAAGGTGGAATTCTAAAATGCCGAATATTTATATACGACTAAGAAAACTTGTAACCCTCGTCTCCAGATACAGAGATGTCAGTGAACCGAAGAGAAAACACTAGTAAATTCAAGAATAATCGAAATTATTAGATCACACGCTATATATGGAGAAGCATTTGTGGTTGCTGTCAGTCTGTATTAAGATCAGTTGGAAAATTCATATTCCGGGAAAACAGGTTTAGTGAAGTTCCAATTTTTTAAAAAATTTGAAAACATTTCTGCTCCTAAAATATGTCCGGACCCTCAAATATTAAATACAGAAAAGGTTGATTCTGAAGGTAGGATGTTCAGGAGAAGTGGACTGAAGAATATTTTTGTATTAATTTGTCTGATATCTAATGAGGCCGTCGCGGTTTTAAAAGAATATAATTTAAAAAGACATTATACCACCAAATATTAGACAGAAACGAAAAGTTAAAAAAACAATTTAGCCGGTCAACAATTTTTTTCTAAAACGCAATGAAGAAACAGAAAATATCGTTAGGGCGATTTATATTGTCAGTAAAAAAGTGGCGGATCATTCAAAACCGTTTTCAAAAGCCGAATTTGTGAAAGCATGCTTAACAGCAGTGGCAAATATTTTGTGTCTACAAGAAAGTAAAAAGTTAATTTATCCAGAAGAAGAGTCACAAGAGAAATAGATGAAATGGCAGAAAACGTAAACTTCGCTCTTGAAGAAGGTGTGCAAAAACGTGTTAGATTTTCCATAGCATTGGACGAAAGCTTGAAAATTTGAAAATAAGAGAAGATTTCCGCGCACTTCGATCCATGAAAGACATTACAAAGAGAGATCACATTTTTGAAGAAATTTTGAATGTTAATGCTTTTTAAACTTGACTGGGCAAAGTTCAGCGGTATCACTACAGATGGGGTTCCCGTCATGATAGGGAAACGTGAGAGAGTGGTGGTTAAAATAAAAGCAGAATTATTAAAAAATATATTAACATCAATAATCTGTTCAGATTTCACTGTATTTTTCATCAGGAAAACCTCTATATTAAATCATTAAAATTCTCGCATGTTATGGCGACAGTTGTTTCGTGTGTAAATTTAATTAAATCAAGAGGTTTGAATCACCGCCAGCTTCAACAATTCTTGCAGGACTTGGAAACGGAATATGGAGACACAATGTTTCATTGTGAAGTTAGCTGGCTTAGCAACGACAAAATGTTGACGCGATTTTATGAATTAAGAGAAGTGAACATGTTTATGGAAATGAAGGGCAAACCCGAACTGGTCAAACATTTGAAAGATGTTATCCGATTTAGCATTTCTGGTTGATGTCACCAATTACTTGAACGAACTAAATGCGAATATGCAGGAACAGGGACTATTTGCCCATGATATATTCACCCTCGAAAAATCTTTTCAAAACAAACTTCAGTTGTGGGATAATCAGAATCGTTTTCAAGGTTTTAGTTACTATACTGCTGGCCGTCAAAATATAAATAAAAGTTTGTAGTTTAAATGGTATATTAATATAACATCAGTTAAATATTCCTCGCGCAATGTCAATTTAGCTTGAAATCTTTGATATCTCACACCTTCGCATTCCTAGGTATTTGCTACTTTATGCATTTAAATTTTGCGTTAGATTTCTTCTTTACATTTTCTGCACCAAACAAATCTAAACTTAATACTTTTTATACCTATTGTATAACTAAATAAATATTTTCAATAGCAATTCTCTAATTTATTTTTCTATATCAATATCTACATAAGTTCAAAACAAACAAACAATTTTACCATTTCTAAACGCAAATGTCACTAATAACTTTTGCGAGAAACTCAGCTACTAACGTTGCAACATAACCAACAAACTAATTTACTAAGTGGAAGGTTCAATCAAATTGTAAGGTGAAATTAAAGAAAATACAAACTGACGAAATTACACATGGAACTAAACAGTTTTCCAGGTATGTAAGTTGTTTTGGGAAGTATACACGATACACGTTCATTACAGGATAATAATCTTACAGGTAAAGCTGGATGAGGCTGTTTCCGTTATACAAATTTCCCCATCCCAAAATGGTGAATCTAACCTCGTTCATTTCGTCAGAAGAAGATTGAATCCTGGATATCTAACAACAGGAGATTCCGGACTGAAAATCTTTGTACGACGACAAGACAAAAAATTAATGTGGAGCAATAATTCACTGATAAAACTGGCCGAGATTGAATTGAATTTACTAATTCCAAAGAGCTAACCGAAGAAAATAGTCTAGTATTACGAAATTCAGACGGCCACTGCTCGTTTACTTTAGATACCCCTACAATATCGGTCTAAAAGCGGAATTTCCCCTATCTCCCTAATTTCCTATTTTCTGAGCGCAATATTAAAAAAATTGAACGCACATCTAATTTTGAGGAAACAAAGCCAATTTGGAAAGATTCTTGAAGGTAAATTTCGAAAACAAGGCTTTTTACAACCTTGATGAAACTTTCCTTTAGAGTGAAAGTAGTTTTATTGCTAAAAATGATGATACTGAGTAAATCATGTTGATTATTCAAGTTTTCAGCTATAATTCCACAGAATTGAAGTCGTAATTGCCAGTAATATTCATTTAGTTCTTGTACTACTTGAGGGATGATATTTCTCCTTTTTAAGGATTCATAACACCCTCCACTGGCCAACGTTGTCAAATCGGTTTATAGTGATCATCTATTACATATAAAACCTATGTTTCATCATCCACTATAGAGCGCCCACTTCATGAAATATCTCGCCTAAATTCATCAAATTTATTCGAATTATTAAACATTATAAATTATTTGGCTATCGGAACCCTTTTCATGAAAGCATTTACCACATCATTCTGAGACCTGATATTTTCACAATATCCAATCATCAGAAATTTAATTCCTTGCTTTGCAGACAAATATCGAACCATACTGCACACAAATATTAGTCAAATATGGAATTACAATATGATGAGGGCAACTAAACAAAGTGTTTGCAGAAAAACAGTCTTAAAGCCTCTATATCTTCAAAAACGTTCACCTCAGACCTCATATCGGATATTACGGTAATTAAGTAGGTACTTTTCAAATGCAATGAAAAAATATAGAATTTAAAAAAATTGTGTGTCATACATCACATGATTCGAGATAGAAAATCAATGTCCTGATGAAAATATTGACAACAAAAGCTTTTCGTTTAAAAATTAACATAAATTTTGAATTTTATTCCAGATCTTTGTCGCTCACTGTATAATTTAAAGCAGGTATGGGCAATCTCCGGCCCGCGGGCCACATGCGGCCCTCGAGTAAGGTTTGTCCGGTCCGCTACTGAATTCTTTCGTTGCATATTAGCACGGCCCGTCTAAACTTAATTCATAATGAATCATAAGGATACTACAAAAATGTATATTTTTCAAGATTACTCAGAGCATAAAACTTCTACAAAAAAGGTTGCCCATGCCGGATTTAAAGAATCAATTGAACTGTTAGCTTTTTATTAACAAAATAGGTCTTGCAAATAACAAATCTTTTTTATCACATCGATTCATAATGTTGCTTAAGGAAATAATCTTTATACAGTCAGTAAAAAAGCTTCTTCGGCATTTTCTGGTACCGAAATTCGACATCGGCATAATATAATTATTCCATGTTAGCATAGTATGATTCTACGTCATCTATCTTTGTGAAAGTATACAAAACATGTTACATATAAGTAAAAACATATTGTAAATTAGGGAATTATTCGTTTCGTCGTTTGTTTTTTGCCCATAGATTACTCTGTCAATATTACTAAGCAACATTAATTAAATAATCACAAATCGGAGAGTTTAGTTCATTAGCCGCGAAATGCCTTACATCCACGTATTTCACACTCCAAGGACATATGTACTACCTCTTTCTTCGGTTGGTACTAATATATTTATCGAGTCCTTTAAATCTGTAAAGGACTAAAGGTATTGCTATGATGACGATAATTTTACCATATAGTTTCAGACTATCTAAACACCCAGTATCACGACCTAAATTGTACAATGTAAATCAAAGTTGATAGTGACTTTTCTTTCATCGACAATTTTCTAAGGCTCCGACAAGGTGCATGCCTATGTTCTTCTGTTCATCGCATCGATATTCTTAACCGAAATCATAGCTCTCCCAAAAATCTTCAGTAATACATTTTCCCTTAGTCGAGCTATCACTATATCATAATACGAAATTGTTCACAAAGAATTATCTCCCGTAGGTATCACTTTAATTCCTAATGGTTCAGGTACTGCGTTCATTTCGTGTATCTTTCGTTCTGAGCGAATAGGTAAAATTATTCGAAAATATAAAAACGGTTTTAAATATCCAAAATTTAGGAAATTCTTCCTTTCTTCTAAGAGGTTCTACAAAGTATCCAGTTCCATTGCCAGTATATATTGGCACATTGAATGCTAAATAACCAATGATAATGAATACCAACGCCAGATTAGATCGGTATGTATAATCACTTCAGCACTAGCTGAACATATCTGATATGACACCATATATTTTCTAATGAGATATCAGTTATTTCTAATCCTTACAATTTTCCGAAAAAGTTAGGGCATACGTAGAAATACAGACGTATCAACCATGGGAGATTCGGATTTGACTCAGTTGTCTCGAACGATTTTGTGGTTGCTATCCATATATAATCTACAAGTAGGGAATTCTTTTTAGGAGTGCGTACATAATGAGGCGACCAGCGACAAAGTAGGCGATAAACCAGGTGATGAGACGTAAAACAATAACCCAAAACATTGCTCACAAATAACATTATACAATAGTACAAATAAATTCCCACGTTATCAGTTTTGAAAGCAAACTGAAATTACTTATTTGACACTAAAACATCTAATCAATTCTACTGTACTTCAGGTATTACACTCGAACCTCGTAAAGTGTCGCGACTCGGGTATTGTTTGGACATTTTACGAGGTCGTGAAGTCCTAGGACTAGAGCTAATGGGCGCGTAGTGCCGTATTGGAATAAAAATATGAGAATAAATTTTTCTGAATGAAGTATCTGAAATTGTCTATAGGTTAGTAAGCTTGAGAAGTTACTACACTTTTTCGAAGACATTCTGATGAAAATAAAATTTGTTGTGAAATTTTAGTTTCAAAATGAGAATTCGATATGATGAGGGTAACTAAGTACTGTACCTAAGCAGTATGCAACGACGAATCAAAGTTTAAATCTCAATACGTGTGACAGATATTAATTTCTCACTTATTTGAATGTACATTAACATGTTTAGGGGGTCAACTTTTCGTCGCTTTACTTTGCTATGTGCGTCTTCTAAGAATGGTTTAACGGCTGAGATTGCATCCTTATTTTTGGGGACGAAGGAGAAATAGTAAATCTAGTGATGCAAGTAAAACGATCGGTTAAAGTTTTATACCAGGTGTACAAGTATGAAATGCGGATTTCAGATAACAGATGCGCACCAACGCAGTTTGTGCTATAAAGATTTGACACTGTGCCATTTTGTTGTGTCCAATTGTAAAGAACTGTGCGCATAGTGTTGTGTTCAATATGTCAAAATTTATACCGAACAAAGAGCATTCGCGAACAACAATAATTTTTTGTTTTTATTTGAAGAAAACTGCTGCTGAATCATACTGATTACTTCGAGAAGCTTATGGTAAACATGCTCCATCGCAAGATACATGTGAGCGATGGTTTCGACGTTTCAAAAATGGTGATTTCGATGTTGCAGACAAGGAAGGTGGAAAACCGCCAACAATACGAAGATGTGGAATTGCAAGCATTGTTGGACGAAGTTGGACGTCGCATACACAAAAACAACTGGCCGAGCAATTGGACGTTGGACGTCAACAAGCCGTTTTGAATTGGCTAGGAGAGACGGAGAAGATTCAGAAGACCGGTAGATGAGTATCAGATGAGTTGAACGAGAGGCAAATGGAAAAGCGCAAAAACACATGCAACATTTTGTAAAAATCATCGTTAGAGCCAAGCGCACCATCCACATCGCCCGCAGACCGAGTCGCTTTGGCAGAAAAACGATGCTTTGTGTGGGTGTAGAACCAGAGGGGCGTGGTCTATTATGAGCTGTTAAAACATGGGGAAACGGTTAATACTCGACGTTACCAACAATTAACCGATTAGAACCGTTCGCTGCTTGAAAAAAGACCAGAATACCGAAACAGGCAACACAAACTCATTTTTCTTCATGATAATGCTCTATCACATACGGCAAAACCGATTCGCGACGTTCGCGACAATGTTAGAAGCACTCAGTTGGGAAGTTCTACACCATGCGGCTTACTCACCAGACTTGGCTCCTTTCGGTTACCACTTGTTTGTATCGATGGTTCACGCGCTTGCTGAGCAGCGCTTTGGTTCGTTGAAAAAATGGCTCGATTTTTACTGGCGTGGTAGTCACAAATTGCGCGAAAGATGAGAAACATGTATAACAAGCGATGTACATAAATCCCTAACAATTACGACATGGCAACAAAAATCCGATTTCCCATGAGTCGTACACTTAGGTCTACTTGTAGAATAAAATATGGCACTGTAGACATATATATTTAATTAGGAGACAGCAAAAATTAACGCTTCTTTGGTCTTGATTTTAAATAGTACAGTGTGGAGAAAACATAATGCCACATAATGAATCAATACAGTGGAAATAGAAAATTATATGCACAACTGAAGCAACATAAAACTGACTGTTTAATTAAAAATGGGATGTATATTTTGGAATATTCAAATGCTGTATTCTATCATGTCAGTAATAACAGAGCTTCATTTTGCAAGTATAAGAAAGTCAAAAAATAGAAAAACCGGTCATTATAGCAACTAGAGTTGAAGATTTTAAGGAATTTATTATTACAACTAATCTTCAAAACAAGTTTATCTCTGGTATTGCAAATCTATGTACATAGTGTCAACAAAACAATAACAATGCGGGTCTCTGAAATGCAAAACTGAAATGCATTTTTAACCGACTTCCGAAAAGGAGAAGGTTATCAATTCGTCGTGTATGTTTTTTTCCAATGTTTGTTCGCGCATAACTACTCAACGCGTTGACCGATTTTAATGATTCTGGGTGCATGTAATAGAGCGTACATCCAGAATGGTGCCATATCTTGAGCTGATATCGAATTAGTGCTGGGTTAATATTAACAAAAAACCAACAATAACCGACTTCTTATTGTATGAGTGGTATATCGGTGTTAGCAACCCAACAAGCAGACGACGCCCGACGCAAAGAATTAGGGGCAACCAAGCGATCACAAGCGGAGATTCTTATAAGTGATGTCAGTGTTTGGTCGGGTTTTTTTATTTCATGTTATCGGAGGTCACATAAAGTAAACTATAGGCAATTTTACCGTTGAAAAAATATATTCGCTAGCATTACGAGAACAGAGTCGACTTAAAAAAGAACTGGCTACAAAAATATTTCATGTAAATATTATTTGTGCATTAAATAATTTGACGTTTCGGGGACAGAAATAAAAAATATATACTTCAATTTTAGTAAATCCAAAGTCGTAATCCTATTTATTCAAAGAAAAAGATTAATACAGAAATTGAGGTTTACGACAGGTGAATCTGTATTATTATTTTTCCTGTTCTAATTATAAAATATGTTCAATTCAAAATTGGTATCTAATTTATTCGTAGGTTATGCGAAAAGTAAATAAGTTAATTTTGAATGACAAGGGAATCGAAGAATTAAAACTGCAATGTACATGTCCATTTACGATTTTTCTTCATACGGGCGGCCGCCTTTGTTACTCTTCCCATTATGAATTAAAAATATGAACGCAAACAAAACAGTAAAAAGTATGAAATAAAAAATTTTTGAAAAAAATTAAATCGACTTCCAATTAAAGCCACAACCGAAAAAGCAGCATACAATAATTTTGCTCTAAAAAGAAAAAATTATCTCTTATTTATTTTATTTCATTATTTCTTACGTAGAATGGATCAAATTTAACTTTTGGGAGTCGGCGCCAAACATTGATATATCCAAGATATTCGTAAATAATAGCAGTATTATAGTAATAGTATAGTATCATAATATTTTATTAGAGATAACCTATAAGGAGTGTTTTCTGTTGTTTTCATAAAGAAGGTAAATCATAGGTGTTATTTGCTTGCATGAAAACCGCAGGTAGTTTATTGTTTTCGTATTAATAGTGTATGATTGTTATTCTTTCTTTTGAATTATATTTTGAAACTCAAGTTTTTATGAAAATAATGTCGATGTGAGCTTTTACTGGATTGCAGGTATGTAACTTGAGTAAAAAATACGTTTAAGTAATAAATACATATACAGAATGCTAATAACAAAACGTGACAGACCGGTAATTCCGTTAGATTTGGATATATGTAGATTTGAGTAACGTAAAATGTATGTATGTACAAAATGTATAGAGCTGCAAAAGTCATATGATGTTTGCAGGAACAGACAACTAACTTTAATAATATTTTACAAACCTGTGATTAACTGAATTTATAAAATATCTAAAATACCGGCCAACATAAATGTTATACATATTATGATGAATGGATCAGCTGCAATTTTATAGACGTTCATTTACTCTACAAGCTCGCTCGAAATCAAAACAATTTATAGAAACTTGAGGAATCTAATCCCATGCTTCTCGAATTGGGACCGATAGTCAACCAGATTGTGTGGAGGATGAAGCAAATTACGCAGTCAGGTATATATCAAATCAAACAGATGTTCCTTGTGTGATAAATCTGAAGACTGAGCAGGTTATGGCACGTTATCCTTTTAAGAATAATCTAGTAACACTCATTGTGTAACAACTTACGCAATTTTCCTGGAAAACCGATAGATTCAGTCCTCATTGGTACGGAATTGCGACAGGTTGCAGTACATTTTGGACTCACCACCGATAGTATCCTATACTATCAACTATCATGTAAGAGTTGTATGCCGTTTGACAATAAATCATATATTTCGGTGTTTTCCATTAATTTACAACTGCCGTGAGTTCAAAAAGATAGTTTGCCAAAATATACAATTCGATTTCATTCATGATCTTCAGTCCGATTTCTAATCTGCTTTTAGACTACTGAAACCAGTACGATGGTGGCGTTATCACTTTATCACTATCGTAAGACACATAAAAATTGTCAATCAGAAGAAAATCTAATAGTTTATTATTCTCTCGCAATTAGTGTTTGGACCAGGAAAACATCCTCAGTTGTCAAGGGTGCACTTTCTTACCAGCAGTAGGAAGTGTACTGGATTTATGTCGTCAATAAATGGTATCACCATAGAAAAATAGCAGTCATTCGTAAAATACAAATCTCCAAAAACAAATAGTATTTTTAATAAAATCATTAACATTCCGAAAGTGAAATAAGCATGGGAATGGCCTATTATTTATCTCAAATGTGTCATCTATTCTGAAAAAACATTGCAAACATTTCACATTTCAAGGTAGTGCTGCATACACATATATTTTGTTTGAGGTTGACAATTTTTCTTTCTCGAAATCCGTACTGTTTAGAACATGTTTCCCCAAGATATATGAGATATACTACTATTCATGTAAAACCGAATACAAACAAGCAATTGTTGTATATACAGTGTTCGCCTTCCATGAATAGTAGTGTACTTCAGTTTGAGAAAAAGCGATCCCCTTACTTGTTTCTATCACTTTCGAAATGTTCATGATTTTATTAAAGAGTGTGTGTTGTTTCAGATTTATGTCTGCTGCTATCTTTCGATTGTAGCGTCAACTGTTGACTACATAGACCCATTTCGCCCTCTAAATGGCTTGTATATTTAAACAATGGGCGCCACATTTGTATAGTAAGTGTGAGTCAGAATATCAAGAACCTTTAGTAGTCCAGGAATTGTAGTAATAATAATATGATAATTGATTTTTCCATTGGATTATGTTAGAGAGGTCCCCTAAGTATGAAACCAAGTTTGTGTCGTCCGAAACCGTAGCGTTAGTCGCCATCTTGAAAAACATCTTTTTGCAAATATCTCGGAAAGGGTGAGTTTTACGTTAAAAATTGTGAGGACCTTTTTGTAGGGGAAAATTTCCCATCTTGCTTATTTGAAACTTTTTCTCTATTGTTAATATTTGCCGAGATATAGTCGATTAAAAATACCAAATTTTTGTTTTTGGAAAATATCACGATAATTTTTGGAAATACGAAAAAAGAAATGTGATAATCAAAGTTGTAGAGCATAACATTTTCTACAATTTTTGTATAAAACTTTTTTGATAAATCAATAGTTGCTGAGTTCTAACGCAATGAAAGTTGCCGTCAGGTAAAGAAAAACAGCGATTATTATTTAGAAAAATTATAATCGAAGAATTTTATAACAAAGACGTTAACAATAATATATATCATGAATAGGAGGGATATGGGCCATAGGAGGAAAGTTTGCGCAATAAAAACATTTTGACTAATTGTTTGAAAAAGACATGAAAATTTATTCATTTATTAAACAAAAAAATTGTTCTTGTCAAATTTTAAACGTCGATGATAGATTTAAAACAATTATCTTTGTTTGGAACAGGAAGGGCGATTTTCGATGGTTTGCGAGTTTTGTTCTTCCATGTTCAAGTCATGAACAGCAAAAGAATCTATGAAAGATTCATTTTGAACATCCTCTTCGTCGCTGTCGTCCATTGTAGGGATTGCGTTATCGCATGTTTGGCCAATGCAATTTGAACGAATTATGGAACATTTGAAGCCATCCTTTCGGCATCTGCAGGCAGCTCCGCAATTTGTCTTGCATTTGCAAGATATTATTTGTAGAAAACTTTGCGGCGCGGGAGCTTTTTTCGTTCTAATTGGTAATAAGCGATCCGCAGCGCGCTTCCAGCTCCATCCTTCCGGGTCATGATGAAATCCCAGCCAATTTTGGACTTGATGATATACTCTGAAAGGAATGGTAACAGACTGCATCCTACGTCGGTGGTAGAATTGTTAAGTTGAGCTTGGTGTTCCGAGCTATCTTGTCAAAGTTCTTGTATCGGAGAGAGTCAATGGACAGTTCGGTTTGATTACCTCCATACAAAGCAATAAAAAATGCTCGCCAGCTTGAGCAATCATGTTGGGATCGCTCCTCCTATCTTTGAACAATGCCACAGCCGTCAGTAATTCTTTGTGGTTCTCTAATGTCGTCAGAGCTTTGTATTTTCCAATTTTAAACGGAGCTGACGTTGTGTCGCAACAGTTAAATGCATGTAAAAATTGAATGTTTTCTCCATACTGCGGCTTCAGACAACGTGGGCTGTATAGGGATTCTGGAGTGCGTCCTTTTCCGGGCTTGCGGAAATAGATATTTTTTTCTTGTGCGCTAATGCGGTCAACAATATTAGCAGATCGACGTCCTCGCCTACGACGATGACTGTCTCGTAATGTGAAGAAAAATCCACAGCTGTTTGGATAATCAGCGTGTCAGCATTTTCCACAAAATGTGCGACACGAATTCCAGATTTTCCTTCGATAGCATTGCTATCATTTTTTTATCACATTTCTTTTTTCGTATTTTCAAAAATTATCGAGATATTTTCCAAAAACAAAAATTTGGTATTTTTAATCGACTATATCTCGGCAAATATTAACAATAGAGAAAAAGTTTCAAATAAACAAGATGGGAAATTTTCCCCTACAAAAAAGGTCCTCACAATTTTTAACGTAACACTCACCCTTTCCGAGATATTTGCAAAAAGATGTTTTTGAAGATGCCGACTAACGCTCACGGTTTCGGACGACACAAACTTGGTTTCATACTTAGGGGACACTCTCTGACATAATCCAATTGAAAAATCAATTATCAGGATTTTTTCAGAGCGAATGTCAAGAAATCCGGCGCTATAGATATTCAAAATAAAACAAAAATAACTTTTGATGCTGGCCTATTCTTTAAACATTTGAAACATTTTTTCTGCTCTTGCGTAAAAAGAGGAGTTAGTGTTGATAACGTCTCCGTAGTTCACAAATTAGTAGAGTTTGTTAAAAAGGTGGTGTCGGCAGTGGCGCACCGCATAAATAGGTATGTAATATACAATATTAGTGAAAAATAATATTGTTACCTTTTACTGTCGCCTTGATGTCCATTGTGGCAATAGGCAACCGCTCTGGTAAGCTGCGTAGAATTGCAACATCAGTAAAGACCGTATCACACTAACGGTTGCCGATTGCGGTTGCCGGACCAATGGGAGCTCAGCAGGCGCCGGTTGACGGTCCGGTTGCCAGTTTAGCCGTGCGTCTATTTCCAACGGGCAGGGCCACAACCGTAGCCAATAGCGAGCTGCGTAGAGAGATCACGTGATCAAGTGTATGTAAATAATATTGCATGTGCTTTTTCTGACGTTTTGAACACGTTTTAAATCTTTTAAACTTTTTCCTTCAACCGTCGCCTGCTGAGCTCCCATTGGTCCGCTGCTCAACGGCAACCGGCAACCGCAATCGGTAACTGTTAGTTTGATACGGTCTTAACACTTCTTATGCTTCCATTGTCGATTCATTCAGCTGTCGACGGTATTGTGAATACGTTGTAGTATACTTCGAAAATGAAAGTTAGACCTCAAGATTTGCAAATGTCAGATATTCCTTTTCCACCTTTGTGCACTCTTGATTTTCAGTTATGGACCAAACCTTTTGTAAATCGGGATTTTTCGTTAAAATTGCACAACATTTTTGAGCAACATCGACTCCAATTGTGTTCGTCAAGTTTTCTAGAGCGGCTTGTACATTGTTCATGAAATTTAATGCGTCTCGTGTAGATAGATAGATGCCTGTTTTCTAGTTGCTCAATAGCTTCAGAATAGTTCATGGATATTTCGTCTATTTGTTGTTGAACGTCCGATTTAAAATGACATTTTTCACTCGTGAAAAATATTTCTGACTGCCTGACTACCTGGAGCCATGTTCTCCATCGCGTGATTACAGGCTGAGGTGGTGCTGGCAATTTCGGATACAATTGTTTGAATACACATGTGTGTTTGCGAGATTTGATGAACACTTATCCACCATCGGATACTTCTTTGGAATGGTTTCTGCTACGAGGTGACATGCGTGTATGAGGCATGTTATGTGAAAAAGAGTCGGAAAACATATTTTCAACATCCTACCAACTTTAAGCATTGTTGCGGTACCGTCAGTACCGAACATTGTGACCTAGGTTGCTGTGATAGAAAATTCTCTTAACGATTTTTTTATTACCTTGACAACGGTATCTGCATCAGTTTTCTGAATTCTTTTACTAGATGATAACAATGAAGCTGGTGGATCATCACGTTTTAAAGGACACCCTACGACATGAATGACGCTGAGCATCATTTGTTTAATCCACACATAGGCAGATTTTCTTATTTGTCAATTCGTCTTTTATATATTCCTTTACTGTACCTTGAACACGTGGCAAATTGTATCGTAACTGCATAGATCGTGGCAACTTCCATGAGAGAACGTAGTTAGCCCAAACTAGACGAAAATGTTCATTAGATACTAGATGTTGGATGTTGCACACACTTAACATAAAAATAAAATCATATATAAATTGCCAGTATGGAATACTGTTACTTAAATTCAATACATGACGTTTACTTTTACAATGTTTTCTACATTCAAACCTATCGCGACTTAGCAATTGCCGCTATTGCAATAAATATGCGGACTTATTATAAGCCAGGAAAATGCCCAAGATATTTATTCACATTCGAAGGGAACGTTACACCCCATGGGCGTCCCATCTTCGCCGTACTTATTTAGCAGCGTGCAACGTACTGTCGCTTTGTACTCTCTCGCGGTACTGTCGAGATCGACTACGCTACGCTACTGCCATTTAGTATCCCCTTTTTAACAAACTTTACAAATTAGTAATAATATTCATTACTACGTTTGAAACAGGTTTATATGGATAGCAATTTCCAGTACCTTCATCAAACTAGCAAGTGATATAATAAATGGTTCTAATTACCGTTACTTATATCTAGTATGTCATTTTAGGTAATAAGATATTTAACATCTTGGGAATTCCGTTCATCACGTTGAATTACAATGGTGGTTTACAACTTGTAATTATGAAAATAATTTGCGTCAATGGATGTTAGAACTGCTATATACTGCTGCATTTTTCAAGATGTTTCCATTATTCACTTTTTCTGTACAAAATAATAGTTATAGCTGTGGGTTTTTAATAATTAATATTAATACCATGCAACTGCCTCTATATAAGTCACACATTTTATACCAAATTTACTTAAAAAATATACTTGATAGGTCCAATGATGATTCTTATTTATACTTAAATAGACTCACCATTTGGTGAAATGGTTGTTGCGGCGATGGACTTTTTGCTCCTCCGTGCCGTATAGGACTATTCCCGGTATGTTTATTACTAAAATATTCGTTAATTTTTTTATCAGTGGATACTGTCCGAACCCCTTTGCCGGTCACTCCCCCACTATCGTCTACTTTTCGTTTCCTTTTTCTTTCTGACGGAGTTCTGGGTATTTTTTCTGGAGTATTAGGGTCCACCTCTTTATCACTGTGAGACGAACCTGAAGAGACAGAAATAATGTTTTAAATTAATAAATTAATTGCCAAACAATCTTGTATAATTTACTATTTATGTATATATACCGTATCTATAATCCTGCATTGTACATATTTAAAACGTGTTACCTGAGGATATTTGCAGCGATTCAATCAACATATTAATTTTAATTTGACAGTACATTGACAATCGACCATTGTCTCCGGTACAGTTAAAACGACGTAAAGTGTGTGATAAAGCATAAATAGTAAAAGAAAAACTTCGTTGGAGGTAGGGCAAAGTTAAGTAAATATATCTGTTTGTTTAATATGTTTTAACAGTGTATATTTTTCATAACGTTTTATTAATTGTATTGTCTTGTACTAATAAGGCAATTAATAAGAAACATCTTTTAGAACTTATTATATATTTCACAATTATCTCCCCAAAATTACAAGCAAATACAAAACATTGACAATTAATTAATTATCAAATATTTGCCATTCTACATACTTTGGAAACAGTATTGAGCATTGTATGTACGTGCATTTCAATTTTTTATTTGTGTTTATTATATTTTATCCAAACATTGGCCATACTGAAACAGACGAAATAAAGTATGGAAGTAAAGTGAGTTCTCATTTAACGTCGTCCTATTTAGCGTTGTTTCGATATTACGTTCCCGGTATAAATATGCCATTCCCCATTATAAAATTTCAGTGGTCTCGGTTTAACATCGTCTACGCTACAACTTCATAAATCTCGCTATGAAAAAACATCGAACGTCGCTTCAGTTAACGTCGTAAATTTTAAGAGCTTGACCTAAACGTTAACCGAGGACATACTGTAATTATAAACAAAACTGAAAACGGAATTTACAAAAGCAAACTCAAAAGTTTTTAGACAATAATCGCTAGTATTGAAGTTTACTGCTGGCAATTTGACATTAATGCATCACAACGAAACCTTTTAATGGTAGTTGGATCTATAAAAAGGATAAAAGTAAATACCATTAGCTTGGCAGTATTAAAATGCATAGACTTTTCATCACATATTTATTTAATTTGGGATAGTTTATTCGCGGGTGATATATGTGGTCAACATAATAAACAGTCTCTAATAGAATTAGTAAATAATTGTACAACGTAGAGTGCACTCGTGTATCTAGTATAATTTACATTGCAACACAGTTCTTTCAATTCTGTTAAATTAAGTAGTAACATCTGGATTTGTTAGTTCAATATCCGCATAGCCCTTCAATTATCTATTAAACACACATTAACAAGCATTAGAACAATACCTTACTAATAAGTAGAATTGCATACGCACGGAATTAAGTTTTATCGACCATGATACTAGACTAGTTTCGTCATGCCAGCTACAGATTAATTGTTAAAATGGGAAAATATACGGTATGATGAGTAATCTGACCTTTTCATGACGTAATATTATATTACAGGACAATGGACAGATGACTCATCATACCGCAATTTGACCATTTTACTGATTTACCCTGCTCATGAGTCCCAAATAGGATGAAAATAAGCTAACCTACCATTAATGGGTGGTTAACCTTCCTATACTCACGTCAAAGTGAAAGACGTATACTATACTATATAAGTCGGTCTCACAGACCGTATGCGTGAGTATTGGAAGGTTAAAAGGGTTCCTTTCTATTTTTCTTTAGCATTATTAAATTAACCCTCGTTGGAAAGTTTTTATTTGAAATTGTTATTCAACAATACATTATGTTACTAGAAAGAAATGAACCGAACACTGAAGTGCAGATAATGTGTATCAAAACTACGTTTGGTTTAACACTATTTTCTAGGTTAATCCAGTGTGAGTAAGATTCAATTTGCAGCATGCAAGGTAAGTTAGCTTGGTTATGTTACATTCAATCTTATTCAAAGCGAGTTAATTGGTTAGTTTGTACGCATATACGTATCACGTCTAATGGCCGATTCTAGTTAACCGCTTAACGCCGATTTTTATAATTGTTTTTGAATATTTTTGGGTGTGCTCTTTCGGAATTAAGGCTCGGAATTAACATGTTTCTGCCAGAAAATTAAATATGACGGATTTTAGATGAAAAACTGAACAAATATTGTACATTTTTCACTTTTATGATTTTGATTTCACATTGAAATTGTGCAAAGATGGGAAATTTCACTCAACCATCGATGCACAAAATTGTTGAAGCTTAGCAGGAATTTTTTTCATACTCATGTTAATGATATTTCTAGTATTACAAAAATTATTGTTTACTCGTACAACCTAGATACGTTGGACTAGATAAAATGTCATGTTTCTTGGATACTAAATCTTTGATGCATACTTCACAGGCTATTTTTGTATTGAACCTTATATTCATTTTTTGTCAAAATTTAATGACTTATTTTCATCACAAGTATAGTATTATCTATGTGTACTATCTTTAGTCAATATTGCGAATAAATATTGTAGTACAATAAGCCACCATTTTTAAATAAAAATGTCATTCATATGGACATGATATTTTTTTTGCTAAATATCAACAATTTTGTGTACCGATGGTTGAGCGAGATTGCCCATTTTTGCTCAATTTCAATGTGAAAAAATCATAAATGTTGAAAATGTACATTTTTTGTCATCTAGTTAAGTTTTCTTGCAGAAAAAAATTCAATGTTGGGCCCGTATTCCGAAAGAACAAATGCAAGATCACACGGAAACATTACTTTTGTTCATTTATTTTTATATTCTAAACATGGAAATGAAGTTCGAAAACAAGTTAAAAAAATCAACGATCTTCGATGTTAAGGACTTAATTGATCAGAATTAACTGTAGTATATCTAATATTAATTTCTTCCAAATCATTAGCAACCATAAACACCTATATAAAATGCAGAACAATAACTACCTGTACTCATATTGGAGTCTTGGCTATGAACGGGTTGTGTAGTGCTGACGGTAGACTGCGGTGCCATCTGTATCTGAGATCCAGCTGACATCTGTAATAAGAATATTAAAATTAACTTTTGTTTTAATTCTGGCTGATAATAATAACTGTATTGTAATATGTATTTAATATTAATTATTACATTACTACTCAGTTTCTGTATCGACAGGTGCGTTTTACAATATCAGTAAATAATCATCTGTATCTATTAATATTATTACAATTATATTATAACTATTATTATTATACCGTATTATTACAATGTGTATAATGTTAAATAAAAATGATTGGAAATACCATAAGACACCTTTGTAATAGTATAATTAAAATGAGTCCTTAGAAGTTCTTCATAGTTTTCCAATAAATATTTGCTTATTAAGTCTTTTTGGATAAATATATATAGTTATATTGAAAATACAATATAATTGCTAGAATATCCAAGTTCTGCGAAGTTGATTAGGAACCATCAATAGGCTCACTCTGACTACCTGCATTGTCATTGCGAAAATCTTTTTTGTGTAATTGAAATTTAAGTTGTTGTCTTTTGATTTTATTAGTCGTAAAATGCCTCGCGGAAGGTTTGTAGATGTTTCAAATTGATTTGCCATTATATGTAGGTATATAGCAGCGTGGTCCAAATATCGGTCCTATTTTTACCCGCCCTTCATTGAAATCACCCCAGATGTGTTAGTGACATGGCAATACAGAGTATGTAATACGAAACAACCATGCGACTGATGCGCCAGTACGCCGATGTGGTACATGAGGACGTTCTGAGTAGTTTGCACTTGTTTATCACATATGATAGCCGTCGTAGTATTTTGAACTATTTATCAGAATTTCAAGTACAGAATCACACGTAGTTCGCTAGCAAAGAGGCTCGCATCTTCTGTTACCACATTTAATTAACCTTCCTATACTCACGTCAAAATGAAAGACGTATACTATACTATATAAATCGGTCTCACAGACCGTATGCGTGAGTATAGGAAGGTTAAGTAATTATGAAGTTAGGAGTTTACCGATGTGATTGAATGTTACTGTACTTACAAATTTTTATTAGAATCTTAAAGCTTCACCAACGCTTTGCAGGTTTATCTGTCTCTCCCTCAATACGTTCGTGTGCATATACAGATATCGAACATTTACTTTGTGTAGAGTAGATGTAGATTATAGATTATTTATAAATATTACTGAAGACATGGCAGGCTTTTTGATAATTTGATTTGGCCCTTCAGTTGAAAAATATTGGACCACGCGAGAAGGCACAGAGAAAAAATTGCTGAAAAATTAAATATTCTTGTTTATAATTTTGTAAATAATATTTTAAAGTAGAAGTGCTATATATATATAATGCATACTTTTCTTCTCCCTAAGTTCAGCAACTGATATTCAAGTAAACAAATCAATTTTTGCAAAAATTAGCAAAAATCAATTAAACAATTAGCAAAATATAACATTTGTCTCACAAGGTATGGCTTATACAAAATAACAAAACAAATGTATTTTATTCGCCACGTTAGAAATATGGCTGTTACTAACCAATATTTTTATATATGTACGCACACGTGATCACCATTGCACATACATGTATGTGTATATAAAAATGTCGCATTCTGCAATAAAATAGAAACTATTGAAAGAGCAATATGTAGGCAAAAATGATGCAGGCATGGATATGTATTGTAGTTAAATCAATTCCAGTAATGGAATATTACCGACTTTAAAGTAAACGATAAATTTGAATATTTTAAAGCGTTTCCTTCTTCGTTATTGATTTTGATGCGAAATAGAGGGAAGGTCAAGAAGGTTGATAAAATTGAAGGAAAGTCGTTTCTTTGATAATTACAACTATTATAAAATATTAAACCATTGTGGAAAATTTTATAACGAAATAATATTTATTAAACATGTTAATTGCTACGATAGACAACAATGTGTATTTCACCTTCTTGATGGATATCCTACTAATGGTATGCGTTTCTGGTGTTACAGTCTACATTTGATATTTTATATATATATATATATATATATATATATATATGTTCTCTGGCAGATTATTCGTACCTTGGAATAACATTACATTGTTGATTTTATTTTGATAGATAGCACAGCCTGAAGTTGCTATAAAAACCATTAAAATTTGCATACACAAATTATACGATACAAGGACAATATTAACCCTACGGTCAATAATCGGGTACCCGGGTAACTTTTTCAAATTAAAAATGATCGCAGTTTTTTTATAATGCAAATATGGCTATGAAACTTCAAATCGTCGCTATTGAGGTCTTTGAAGACAATAAAAAAGAAAAATATATATATATTATAAGTTACAACTTTATTTAACATGGTTTTACATTCGACACCTACCCCGAGTACCGTACAAGTTTAATTTGTTTTTCTACATAACTTACCACTCTGACATTCTTTATGATTGAAAACACATTTTTAAGGCTTACAATAAATTACAAACAATTTAAAAACAAATACCGTTATCAAAGTAGAACAAAAAGATACTGTGTATATGCAGAAGAGACTTCTCTTTATAGTTACATTTGGCTTAACGAGAAAAGACTAAGTTAAACGTAGCGACTTAATGCAAAAAACAAAAAACTTTCGTGAATTTATTCAACAAAATTGTTTATATGTACCTTAATATATGAACGGAAACTCCATCTACATATTATTGAACTTAAAACCATAATTTTTAATATAAAAGGGCAAAAAAGTACATAACGTTATTGACTAACGTATATTTTCTTGAATAATTAATCGAAGCTGGAATAACTTGTTGAAACTCCATAATCATAACTTGTAAAAATCAAAAAGATACTTTGTGAGTTTCAAAATTTTTTTAATAAAATTGTCACTACAAATTTGTTTCGCCACACAGTGGCTTCATCAGGTGGATGAAAACTAAAGATAAACGAACGATTAGTATCTACTTACATACAAAAGAATAAAGGTAATTATAAAATTAGAAATTTAATGCTAGGAGGGGGAATGATAACTAAATATTTTGGAATCAATGGAAATTAATAGATATCATAGATTAGGCTTAGTTTTAAACAACCAAACAGATGTTTATCATTCCCCCTCCTAGCACTAAATTTCTAATTTTATAATTACCTTTTATTCTTTTGTATATAAGTAGATACTAATCGTACGTTTATCTTTAGTTTTCATCCACCTGATGAAGCCACTGTGTGGCAAAACAAATTTGTAGTGACAATTTTATTTAAAAATTTTGAAACTCACAAAGTCTCTTTTTTGATTTTTACAAGTTATATTTTTTTGGTTATTGACCGTAGAGTTAACAGTCCCAAGTTTTAAACATCCTTATTGAGACGTCTGGCCATCCACAGAACGAGGTGATTAAATAATTTTTGAAATTATCCGTTCTAGCAGCCTGAATATATTTGTTAAGCAGAGCAAAAATTTTGTGAAGATCGATACAAATTTGTCAGCGTTTTTTAACTTGCACCTATTTAATGAAATTACAGTTTGTTAAAATTAATAAAAACCATAGTAGTGTAGTATGAAGTATCAATTGTGACGATTTCGAGGAATTTTATCGGAAAGACCAGACAATATTTAAAAAACAGGATATACCAACAATCAGCGCTTGAAGCTAGTGATAAGCAGTAACAATAGTGACAACCAATACTATCGGCAGTATTTACAATATTGCTAACACTATCGGTACAATGGTCGGCAGTTTTGTGAGTATCGATAATTATTCAGGTTCGACAAACCCGCATATTTGTTCGCTGAAAGAACAGTGTATATACAGCGAACAAGACACGCATTGGTCGAAAGAAGGCGATAGACCTATATGAGTTTGATATATGTCTGGCCCAACATATATATCAAACTCGTATAGGTCTATCGTCTTCTTTCGACAAACGCGTGCTTCTTCGCTATACATATAGACTGTTCTTTCAGTGAACAAGATGCGCATTTGTCGAAACTTAATAATTATATTATCACCACTTCCAAGTAGTAAACGGTTTCAAACTCAAGCCAAGGCTTTCTGCCTTCTTGACAGTAATTTGGTCAGCTTTTGCTTCCTTGCAAAGAGTAGCTGAAATAATATGGTACGTTTGCCGAAACGAAAAGGAAGCGGAAAGAAAAGAGGTAATTCCAGTGAAAGCGTTTTTACGAACATATAGATATTTTAAAAGCGTCTTTTTCTTTTGCACAGTAGTATACATTGCCACATTCGGTAAACTAGATTGAAGACAGCTTCATTGAAAGAGAAATCCACGTTCCTGATTAAATATGGTATGCAGTTACCAATAAGAATCAGTATCAGGAATACGTGTCCGATTTAAATTAACAATCAAATATAGAAAAAAAAGTTAAGTACCTTAACAGTTTGGCTCTAAATTTTTGGTATTACACGAGAATATATATATATATATATATATATATATATATATATATATATATATATATATATATATATATATATATACCATATTCTTTAATTTACTTTCAGGTAGATATACATGAAAAAAAAAACACAATTTTAATACGGACTTGTACACAATTCATTTGTGAAACCTTCAAAATGCGAAAAAACGACCGTTTACATATCTACACACATACGTGAATGTCTATATAGGTTCGTCGTTTGTAAGTACTGAGAATATAATCGATTTTTAGACTAGTTAGTAAAGAATTCAGATATGTACTGTTGAAAGCAGGCATAGAGGCGTTCATGATATGGAACATAACACATATACAAAGTATAAACAGACTCATACAGACACAAACTACAAACAACCTGAAACGTTTAATTATTAAGTTAAAAATACGTTAGATACGAATTGAAATGAATGTCGATAAGAAATAGAACTGTATTCACAAATTGCATCACCACAATTTGCAATTATACAAATATGAGTACTAAACGTTCTGCAACTAACAAAAATGTATAATTAAAAACACATTATAATAAACGAATGACCTTGATTCTATTTGTGGTGCGACAAGTGCGTCGTATTATTGTTACATACAACTAAGGAACAAAACTTATGTAGCATCGATATATTGATTGAATTTGACTAAACATAACCGAGTACTGATTATTAAAAATAAAATCTTCACACATACCCGAGCAATAAATGAACCTCCTAAACGGAGTTATACAATAAATAGCGTACGTTTCTAATGAACATATGAAGTTATCATACATACATATGTACGTACATATGTATGTAGGTACTTATTTAAGGAAACAAGTTGACTAGTCGACTATCAAACCCGAAATGATTATTATGACTCAGGCTTACTAATTTAGAATGCGTACGTAGGGAGAGAAACATTCATACGTGCCTGGATCTAACACATACAGCCTACAATAATGTGAACAGGGTTAGCAGTACAATATAATAGCGAGAACGAAACAATAATCCAGTACTAACAAAAACATAACTTCAAGTAGATAGTAATTAATAATTCTAAAACTGGCTGCTATAATCGCTTATATATTCTAGTGGACCTACTTGTGCATTTTGTAACTTGGGCCTTGCCATAGCTATTAATTCTTTTAACTACCCAGTACTTCTAGTGTTGTACATGTTTTACATATATGTATGTATGTACAGCCAGTCACAAAAGTCATCCTACACTTCTCAAAAATGCGCTTTTTGGAATATAAATGTTACTGCCCTTGAAGCTAAAGGAGGCCCCACAAAATATTAATTTTTGTTTAGTTCATGTTATTTAAATTATTGTATTACCGGACGTTCACTTTTGTGAGATTCTATTATTACTTTTTCTCGTTTTTATTAAATTGAATTGACTCTATTGTGAAATAAGATTAGTTTTTGTGGAATTTTTAATATTTTATGCCTTTTCTAATGTATACGTAGGACAGTAATATTTCTATTGCAAAAGTGCATTTTCGATAGATGTAAGATGACTTTCGTGAGTGATTGTATGTAGGTACATACACTAGGTGTCCACTGAATTAGAAACTTTTAAGAAGGCATCCATTTCATCTTGAGTAGATACAGTGTTTGTATTTCATTGTGTGACAGATACTTATCTTTTCAATTACGTCAATCGCTCTAGGAAGTCAATGGAAACTACAAATTCATTGCGGTATAGGTGAAGAGCGGGCGTCTTCTGTGACATCCAAGAAGTTAAATAGTAGAGAGAATATTAAATATTTCAAGGAGCTGTTACAAAGTGAAGATTGATCAAATATCTTGGACACTGAAACTACACAAATAAAGTACGAAAATTTTATACTTAAAATAAATTCCAATTTTGAGCTGTCTTTTCTAGATGTTACAAGAACAAACAAAAGACAGAATAATAATCGATGAATAACAGAAGGTATTAGGATATCATCTCGAAAGCTTAAAGATCTATATAAATTGACTTTAACAGGAAACGAAGAAATTAAGAACTATTATAAGAAATATAAAATGATATACAGAAAAGTAATCAAAAAAGCAAAGTCAATGCACTACACTGCCATGCTTGGGAACTCAACAAATAAAACCAAAACTGCTTGGTCAATTATAAATAATAATACAAAGACAAAAGTAAATAGAAATCAGAAGGTAGCTTTGTCTATAGATGGTGCACTGTGTGAGGAATCGAAAACGGTGGCCAACTATTTTAATAATTATTTTAATTCTATGACAGATAATCTCCCTCTACTAGAACCAATTGGTCCGTATGTATCAACGTTGGAGAAGAATCCTAATTCTTTCTTCTTGCATCCTACAGATGAAGTAGAGGTTTTCAATATTATCTCAAGCCTCAGGAAAACTATGTCATCTGGGAATGATAACATTAACGCCATTTTGTTGAAAGAATGTGCAGACGAACTTGTAAAACCGTTAACAACAATTACCAATAATTTGTTTGCTGAGCGTGTATTTATAGAAAACCTAAAAATAGCTAAGATCAAACCTATTTATAAAAAAGGGTGTAACTATATGGTTGAAAACTATAGACCAATATCTTTGTTGAGCACATTTTCTAAGATAATAGAAAAACTGGTAGCAAATAGATTAGTAAGCTTGTTAAATAAATACAAAATTTTAAATCCTAAACAATTCGGCTTTCGTGAGGGGAGATCTACCATATTGGCTGTGACCCAATTTATGAATCATTTGTATAGCAGCCTGGATAGGGGACAAAAATGTATGGGCATTTTTGTTGATCTGAGCAAAGCATTTGATTTGGTCGATCATCAGATTTTTCTGGAAAAACTCCATTGCTATGGAATTAGAGGTCTGCCCCTTGAATGGTTTAAAAGCTACATTAAGAACCGTCAACACTATATCCAAATAAATGAGACACAATCTGACAAACGAATAATGAAGAAAGGTGTTCCACAAGGCAGTGTGCTGGGGCCACTACTGTATATTATATATGTCAATGACATGCCGACAGAGAATTTAGTAAGTTATGCTGACGATACGACTGTATTAATTACATGTGGAAAGAATGACAATATAAGAAATGAGGCAGAGAGAAGTGTGGAAATATAGAATGCGTATCTTGTAATCTGTATAACGTGTTTGTATTTTATTTTCTTTTTTTTTATCTATTTTGATATTTTGTGATATTTTGTTTATATTGTATGTTCTTTATTGATATTGTGACATGTTCTATACTCTACTGTAGTCGAAGGGATTAAATACATTATTATTATTATTATTATTATTATAGTGTGACTCAAAAATAAGTTCCTGTAGAATTACGAAATGTACATATTTTACTAATTTTCTTATTTCTAGACCATTAAAGAAGAAATAAATCCATACAAGGATTTTCTAATACTTGAAGTGCATCCTGTAAAGTTAATTCGCAATTTTCATTGACTAATATAGTGGTATTAACTCAAAAGTTTGAATAATTACGTAGAGATAAATGAATTTTCTCTTAACAAACGTAACTTGTATGTCATCATTTGTCACTTAGTAAGTAGATATTTATTACTACTCCTTTTCCGACACTTTTCCAGTATGGAACAATAAAACCAACACATTCATCGGCAGAAGTTTCTAATTCAATGACCACCTACTGCAAGTATAAATGCATCGCTATAATGAATGTGCTACTAAGACCGAGAAACATGTCGATAAAGCACAATCCATTCAGTATTCAGGTTTCCTTGACAGAGGCTAAACATGTTTACTGTTGCATGTTTTATACTTTTGTAAAACTTCGCCGTCATAGTCAAGAAATTTTTCTATAACATGACATCATATTGTAGTTCAATATAATGATAATAGATCCTATTATAGCACATGAGGAACCATTGGGTTCGACTTTGAAACCGACGGTTAGAGAACTGAAAACTATAACATATCACCCGTCCATTATTATTCTAGAAAATAAATGCTAAATACTCATTTTCACATATTATTGGGGATGCAGAGATCCAACTCCAAATTTGTAGTGTCTTCAATCAACTGAGCTACTACGGACTCTTGAACACTGGCATAGAAAAGAAAAAAAGTCGTTGGCCACTGAATTAGGACCACAGGGAAAATTACTAGTTTTGACATATAATACCAATAACACAACATATTCTCACAAATTATTTTATTAAAAATTGATATATAAAACATTTATGTTTACTATTAATATTTCGTATGTCCCCCTTTTGTTTTAATGAGAGCAGCGATTCTTTTCGGCATACTCTCAATTGCAATAATGATAGAGTTTTTAATTTGATCACAATTTCGGCAAACGTTTTCAAGGTTCTCCATTAAATCCTGCTTTTGGGTACACTTTCGTGATGCTATGAAATTCTTTAATGTATTCCAAACAGTTTCAATGGGGTTCATATCCGGAGAATTTCCAGGCCAATCCAATACCTGTATATTTACTTTAGGTAAGTGATTTTTCACAGATTTAGTGGTGCCGGAACCTCTGCTGTGATGCGTGATAATATCACGGAAAGAGGATATTTCACCGTTTTTGCGGTGTATTCTTCTTTGAAATGTTCAGATGGACCTCTTTTCATACACTGAACACGTTCTGTTAACGTGTCTACTTTTAATTCGTCACTGAAAGATGAACTATGAAAAAGTTGAAACATTGAAAATTTGCAACAATTTTGGTAAGTACGTTAAAGTAGTTTAACTAAATTAGTATTGATGTTTACCCTTTTCCAATCGTCTGCTTTATAATCTTTGTATAGTTTAGCAAACTTGTATCGTATTTTCTTCATTCTATCAGTCAATTTGGGCTTCTTTATCGAACGCCTACACCTTAGTCCGATCTTGTACAAACGTCTTCGAACAGTTCCTGTTGATATGTTTAAATTCTTCGATCCCAGGATTCGGTGCATCAACTTAGGTGACATTTATGGTTTCTTTTGCTATTTTGATAATCAGACGATCATCACGGATTGTAATTTTCTTTTTTGCAACAATTTTGTCAATATGTGCCAGTGCAGTGAATATTTTCTTTGGCTAGTTTTGAAATTCTCGTTACAGTTTGATGAAAAACACCTTTCCGTGCTATTTCACATTGTGAATTCTTTCCTGTTGCCAATAGGACACTGACGCTTGTTTTCTTCTCGGATCGTACGTTACTTGTTATATCCATATCGGAATTAACTTTCAAAAAATTTTAATTGCAAAACAAATAGAAAACATTAAAATATATTTAGCACAACCCACAATAATGTTGCCTTTTATATCACTGTAAGTAATCATTACTCCAGCAGGATCAGAGATAGACTAAACTACACTAAACTCAGATATTTCTGCAAAGCAGTGGGGTTGGGAAGCCTCGAGGACCAGATAGTTTTAAGAATAAACGACAAATTAGGAAACAACCATGAATCAACTAATAGATAAAATATATACAATGACAGTAAATTAGCAGTAAATTAAATGTATTGGCCAGTACAATTCGTAAATTATTCTCAGAAATTTGAAATTGTCGCATTGGTTCTAATTCAATGGCACACGACTGTAACACTAGCGGCATTACTACGCAAAAATTTTAACACGAACACTGCGACACTGTAAAATTAAGTACATGTGTGGGTATTTCTTCCGGCGCACATATATAGAACATATACTAAGTCATCCCTTGTGCCAGTATATTAAACACAATGTGCGTAAAATATTGAGCTACTATGTAAACAATGATTGACTGACGAATGCTTGGCTTCATGAAATATAAGGACGTACTTTTCATTTCGTCCATTAATATTACGAGTTGTTGACTGACGTATTTTTGGTTTCATTTCAACGCTATCTTCTATATAAAACCTGAGGTTCATGCTTCGGCATCAACTGGTGAAACACATTCCCTCCTTTATCAGAAACAAAATCATTCATTTTCATCCAAATATTGTTTGAATTTTATAAAAAAAAAAAAAAACAGTCTAGCCAGCAAAGGCCAGAAAATTCTACATAAAAGCTAATTTCTAACAGAATTGACCCTCGTCACATCATGCTTAAGGACGAGTATACCACATTGTGATTGTCCAACACAATACCGTGATCAGTGTTGCAGACAGGATAGATACCATTTCCTTGAAAAGCTAAAGATTTCAGCAACTGTCTGTATATTTTCAATATATCAGAAAGCCATACTACAAAACGATTGAAGTTAGAAGTTAAAAGTGTTTCATAATTTCCAAACTGCTAAAGTATTTGGCACTTCGCATAAAAATACCAATGGTTGTAGTAGACATCTACCTCAAGAGATATGAACAGCGAAAGAAAATTTATTGTTAAAATATGCATGGAATTTTTTATACTATACAAGAAGCGATACTGCTTTAGTGTGAATAGTTCAGCTTATAGTGCGTTTTGTTCTAGTATATCGAACTATGTGGCACTTACCAACACTCAAGTCAAGAAGTTATGCACACACCAGTGCGAAAATATATTAATGTTGTGTTATAAGAAGTGTCTGTGCGTGATTGTAAAAAATAGTTAACGATGCATTAAAAGGCACACTTCAACATCTTCATCACACGCAAAGACAGATCAATTTTTGTTTCAAGGGGCGCCACTCTAATTAATGTCATGATCTTAAACTTAACCCATTAACTTCCTCCTTCCGCCCCCAACATAAAAATCTTAAATAGGATGATGCCATTTATGACGTATTGTTAGAAAGGCATTTTCATTATGAATTTAATAGTGCGTTACATTTTGAGTTTTAGCCAAGCTTTGAAGACTATAGCGGAAAAATGTCATTTTAAGCAAAATTGTAAAATGCTAATTTTTATGCGAACAAAATTTTGAAATTAGTTTACCCACTTGGTCAGTTGAGAAGTTATGGTCATAGTATATATATATATATATATATATATATATATATATCGTAAAATTCGGAAATTACACAAATTTCGTCCTTATAAGCTGTATACTGTTTAGCAGCTCCACAGGAGAATGAAGATTTGTGAAATGGTGACAGAGAAAATGAATAATAATGAAATAAGATTATTGGATATTTGTTTCAGTGATTAGTCAACATTCTATCCAAGTGATTTTGTTCACACAGAAAAAAATTGCGTTTAATTTTGACAATGAGACTTTCTTTTTATCATTTTACTATATTAAGGTAAGGATTATAATGTTTGAAATACAATTTTCTCATTCCACTAGCAGTTTTTTCATACCGTCACTGTAAAACAACGTGCGGATTATTAGCCAGTTGCTTGTCTGTTACATTTTGTCCAATCAGAGATTCTCTGTGGGGCTTAAACATATGCTAGTCACATGGACTTTAGTCGGGATTATGGAAGTTCAAGTTCAGTATGAAACGTCAGAACGTCCTGAAGCCGAAATCACGTTCTGTATCAATGACATCGTTCTCTTGATTCGCTAAGCAGTCCTAATTCGATCAATGAGTTGATTGTACGCCAAATTAACTTTTATGTGGTCGTGGAGAAGATCCTTTTAAATCACAAGGTTTATGGTTTGTTCTGGGACGACGGTCATGCTTCTCATTTCCAATCCCCTCCCGTCCTTCATATAAACTTTACGGGAAATAAATCACACAATGTCTATGAGACATGATTCCCTGAATTGTGTACGCAATCTTCGGATAATTTCGACCGGTTGCATACCTTACTTCGTCAGCAATTTGATTATATTCTTTGCGTAACAAACGGGTCAACCTCCTTCTCGTCTATTTTGGTGATGCTGTTAGTCTAGCAACCCTTTCCAACATATCCTTAAGGTCACAACGCCCAGGTTCATTTCGTTTATATTTCATCCAGCCACGTATTTATCCAATTTGATACTTATCATCGTTTTACAAGACCAGTATTATGTTTAACTCTTCGCACTCGAAGGACCATTTCCGTAACCAGAAAGTACAGGATAGCCAGGTAATATTGGATATTCTCAACAACTACTTGGATAATTTCTTCCATATCCATTTATATTACATGCTTACACCGTCTGGAAATAGCAGGTAGGATCGAAATCGCCATTGCCATCGGGCGTACGCTTGTCAAATCGAAAGCATCGAAATAGAATATGGATGCGCAATAGCGATTTCAATCCGACTTCCTAGTTTCAATCGGTATACTTCCAAGTACGTAACCATAGTCCGAGATACTTTAATCTTCTAAACCTCAGAGTTTACATATTTTTAAGTTAGTAAAATAATGGCCGGTGTTATTACCAAATTTTCAAATGAATAGTGCACGTCTTTAAACAATATTTTAATTTAATTTCTTTCCGCACTCAATTAGATTGGATTTCCAATGAATGCGAATACTATGTACTGCTTAGTAATTTAATTCGTTCTCAGTATTTCTCAAATAACTAATTTTACTAAAACAGCCGACTGTTTTAGTAAAAGTCAATACCCCCATAACTCGAAATCTCTCTAAGTCGAACTATTCAGTTGGCTGGAGCGCTAGGACGCTGTTTTCTTTCTAAATACAACTCTATAACTCGTATTTTTTTAAATAAAACTTTCCCTAAAGCAAAGTATTTTTATAGCACTTGCACTAAAAATACATCTAACAAGAAGTCGAACAATCGTGCGCCGTCATATTTGACAACAATTGCGGCATTAACAGTTTCCAAAATCACGAACATTTCTTATGTAATAATATCTAATTTTCTTACAATGCACTTAATTCATAAGTGAATCATCGTTTGTCTGGATATTGTTTTGTGTTTTTGCTTCAGTTTTTTTCCACATTTTTTTCGAATAGAAAAAAGAAACATACTTACATATTAACGATTTCTATTAGGCTTTACAGTAATGATTTCAGGAGCCGGTAATTATATTATATATAGTTCTGGTTTTTATCTGCTTAACAGATTAGTTTCTCATATTACGTAAATTATATACCTACTCATATCTATTTATATTATTATAGCAGGTAAGAATTCAACTTAGAGACATTCGACTCTATTAGATAGAGTTTTTCTGGATCTAAAGTAACAATTAGAAAGTAACCTTTGTCCGCTCGCCTTGCTATTATGCTTATTAACTCGCGTGTTGCTGTTACTGCTGCAAACTGATCTCCGCAGCGAGCAGTCCTTCCAAGTGCACTAGCTCTTTTGATTGCTCAATTGTCAATTATGGAATGTCGAAATTTAGCACGTTGTCTATCAAAGTATAATATACCTAAGATCGAAACAAATTGTTACTTAGAATTCTTTATTTTAGGCCAGAAACGTGAATATCAATATCAATTGGCAGCGTAAGAAAACTAAATTACAGGAGAGAATATATCAGGTAAGATGTAATACATAATTTACATGAACTAAAAATATACTGAAACCCTAAATACTAGAGATGGGACATTCGAATCCGCGAATCCTCGAATCCATCGAATCCTGAAAAAGATTCGAGATTCGAAAACTCGAATCTTCGCACGATTTTCGTAATTCGAATCTTTCGAATCCAAAAAAAAAAAAATAATAATGATGACTCATGTAATCACGACACATATGAATCACTGACTAGAAAGATCTCGACGATTCTCTTCGGTTCTCGTTCTTTCAGCCACAAAGTATTTATAAGCTGGCATGCTTTCCTAATGTTTGTGGTATTTTAATAATAATAACATAATTTATCTTTTAATATTGTGTAATTTGTTTTTTTTTAATTTCATTTGTAATATAAATATGTTCAAAAAAATATCTTTTTTAATAAATATTTTTAAAAACTGTATCTTTTTTAATTAAAGTAGCTTTAAAATTTTCCTGTAAAATTGTTTTTCCTCTCTGTCCTTTCTTATTATTGTAATTATATGATGGATTCGAGAGATTCGAGATTCGAAGGATTCGAGAGATTCGAGAATCCTTTAGGATTCGGATTCGGATTCGGATTCGAGAAAATTTGGATTCGTCCCATCTCTACTAAATACACATTAACATATCTCTTTCAAATATGCCGATTCGCCATCATTCTAAGGCAGACAGGTTTTGTTCTACGATACGTGGCGTCTTTTTCGATCGCTTTAGACGTCTCTCGTGGCGAGCTCCATTTGCGAATCCCTGGTGAGGACGGCAACTTATAACGCAAACGAAACCTCGCTAGGTAAACCAAAAGCTCCCAGACACAGAAAGTCGCCAAAAGTTTTCGATTGCAAGATTAACACTGGTTTTAAGGAGAGATAAGGATTTTGGAGAACTGCAGAGATGGTGAAACATAAATACACCCACTAAGAAGTCTCTGTAATAGTGATATCAGATTTGAGTCAAGATTTATTAAAATGGGAACCGGGGCCCTTTTATACCGAGGAGTGATGCCAATCGCTAACGTAGACCGTTCTTTACTGCAGTTCTCCTCCCCCCTCGCCCCTCCCCTCATGTGGCAAACAATCAGCTTTTGTTAGCATAGGTACAAACAGCAATGTGTAACACTTTAGACAAAATGTTCCAAAATTTTGTGTAGGAATAAAACTTACACTGAATAAAGTTTTATTGATGACATTACGACGCTACAAATTCGCTTCTTTACGCAATTTACATTACTCAATAAAATGTTAACCAACGTGACAACCACGACACGTTTCGATGTTTATCTAGAAAATTTTGTCAAACAAATACGATTTTTACATTTTCTTGAACATTTTTATGTTGGCCTATACGTCTGTGTGCTCGATACAGTAACGTTACCAATGTTAAATATTGATAATGAAAGATAAATGAGTATCGTTCCTGTTATTTCTTATGGCGTTTAAATCTGTTTGAATAATGGACCTATAACTTGGCACTTTTGCATATGGCTGGATAGAAAATTATCGAAGAAAAAAGCAAGTAAATAAAGTCACATATAATGTTTACTATAACCATTTTTTAATACATTAATGCGTTTTTTTCCTGATCTAGTAATTCATTAAATTGTTAAAAAATATATTTACGTTTCACATAGTAAAATCAAGAGAAAATTTTCGATATTGAACGATTCCTCGAAGTCGCATAAAATTGTGTTGCAGCCCGTAGTTTGCTCATCCCCAACCCAGCGTATCATGCTCAAAAATGCTCTTCAGCGAGTATAAAGTACATATAAAAGTACCTCAAGAATGGGGCTATTGATAATCGAATGACAATATAAAAAACCCAGTTTTATATCTTAAATGATATATATTGGTATACTATTTTAAATTATATAATTAATTGAATTATACAAGTCGTCTATGAAATGGCTCCCACGAACAAAAAGGATTGTCATAAGGGAAGGATATTACGTAAATCAGAACAGAAAACATTTTATTTGCTTTCATATATACTATATATTACTATTAATTATGTATTTACTTATTTATTCTTGTGTGTGTGTTCAGTTATTGGTCCTCTATTTTATAGCACGTTGTGCAAAGTAGGTAAGTCCTAAATGGACTTACAGAGACTTTCCTACTTTCCTAAGCTGCGGTGTGCGTTTTGTATAAGTGCATAAGTGTAAGTTAACCGATAGTGAAACAGCTATTAATTTTATCCTAATGGCGAATGGCGACTATTGATCAAATATCGAAACAGTACCTACTTCACCTGACAAATAAAAACAAAATATATTTACGCTATATCATTTCAGCGTTAATATAGTTACCTAATTTACAGTGAAAATTGCATTGAATGATAACAATTGTTTGTAATATCATTACATGACCCAATATTTTCCAAGAAATAAAAACTTATATTCACTGAATTACATAATACAATAATATTAAGCAAGGTGGCAGTCTGCAGCGGCATTAAATTTATTAAATGTTCCTTTTGTCGAAAAACCCTCCTTTTGCACGAAGGATAGCACTTACAATTCTAGGCATCCATTTTACCAATTTTTAATGTACTGTATTTGGCATATTGGCCCACTGGTCCTGTATAATGTTCCATAAATGTGTCGTGGAGGTAGGACACACCTTTTGAATTCTTCTGTCGAGTTCATCCAACAATCGGGTTGATGTCAGGACTAGGGCTGGGAAAATATTCGGTATGTCGATAAATATCGATGAATATCGAATATCGGTTTATCGATACGTCATGATATTGAAATCGATATATCGATATAATCGATATTATATGGATATAACCGATATTATATGGATATAACCGATATTATATGGATATAACCGATATTATATCGATATAACCGATATTATATCGATATCACTGATATTTGTCGATATAGTGAATATTTGATAATATAATCGATACAAATCGATATTATCGATATATATCAATATAATCGATATTCATATCGATATTATCGATATATATCAATATATTCGATATTCATATCGATATATTCGATATTCATATCGATATATTCGATATATATTGATATTGATATATAATATATAATACAGGGTGTAACTGTCAAAATGGTCATAATGTTGTTCGAAAGTTGATAGATATATAATATTTGCTTAATGAACTTAGGGCCCCAGATGTATTGTTCGCAAGATATTGATAATTACAGTTTTGAGTCCGGCCCTCTTATACAATTGTAGCGAGTTTCCAATACGACTAACGATCGAACCATTGATAGAGTAAGCATAAATCATTATGAATAAGCGGTCTACTTCAAATTTGCGAATTGATGAATACCCTATTGATTCTAACAACTGCAAATGAACTCCGTATCTTTATGCAACGTCAAAGAAAAATGGTAGGCGAACGAACACCTGACTTAACGATTGCATAGACGATAAATTTGTTACAACGATTCTTATTACGTCAATCCAATAAGTGTTATTCGTATCTCCTTTAATGCCAGCTTACCACAAACTCCTGACAATATTAACGAATATTTTCAGAATCTACCGAATATTCTCCCAGCCCTAAATCATGACTATGCGGAGAGCCGAACAACGTCTATTATCTCCATCTACCAATAATAGTTAATAATATTGATATTGGTATATCCATATATATATATATATAAATACCTATGTCGATATATCCATAACTATCAATATATTTATAAGTAATATCGAATATATCGATATATCGATAAATAATATCGAATATATCGATAGAGTCGATAATGAACCGATACTAACAAGACTATCGAATATATCGATTTATCGATAAATATCGATATGTATCGATATATTCGATATTACTTATCGATATATATCGCCCAGCTCTAGTCAGGACTTTGCGGTGGTCATGTCATTATTTCTTCTTCTTCTTCTCGTTAATCCTTATGCCTTTCAGCGTCGGATTATTTTTGGATTTTACGACGATTTAATCCATTCTTTCCATCGTGTCCGGTCTGTACTCATTCTTCTCATTTCTGCTATGGTCTTCCCTCGCTTTCGTCCTAATTCGTTGATTCTGTCAATCCATTTTTTCCTTGGTCTTCCCTTTTTTCTTCTCCCGTTATTTTTGGCTTCTATTATTTTCTTTGTTAAACTCTTTTGTTCCATTCTAATTATGTGACCGTACCAATTCAGTTGACATTTTTCAATTCTTTTAGTATATCTTCTTGATTTATCATATTCCTTATCTGTTCGTTTTCTATTCTGTCCATTTTTGTTTTCCCCATGATCTTTCTCAAAAATTTCATTTCCATAGCTGTTATTTTGCTTTCGTGTTTTTGCTGTATTGTCCAGGACTCACTTGCGTACATTATTGTGGGGGCTACTACTGCATTGTATACTATCTGTTTGATCTTGGGTTCTATTTCTTTTTTCCAAAGATGGTTTGATTCAGAGCGTAGTATATGTTTGTGGCTTTCCGTCCTCTTTTGCTATGTGGAGATCAATTTTTCCATCCTTCGATATAATAGTACCTAAAAATTCGTATGCGTCGACAATTTCTTCTTGTTTATCGTTTATTTTGATTATTAGATTACTGGCTGGCTCTTTATTATTTATCACCATTAGTTTGACTTTTTCTACGTTTATTTCCATCTTCATCTTTTCTATTTCTTCTGTCCATATTTTTGTTAATTTTTCCATTTTCATATAACTGTCAGCTATTAGTGCCAGATCATCGGCGTACAGTAATGCATCCACAGCTACAGGTTCCAGTCTGTTATATCCTAACAGTGTCTTCACAGTTTCATTATTTCAAGAGTAATATTTTGTTGTTGGTTATTTAAGTAATATCTGCATGCACCAATGCCGCATGTATAAAATTATTGCCAATTAACTGCAACCCTGAGGGTATTACATTTTCTTGTAATATTTTTAAATAATTTTCTTTTCTCACGCCTTCAATTCGCTACAAGTCCCAGCGTACGAAAGCAACCTCAAACGAGGACAGAACCTTTTCCTTGCTTCATAGTCGGGACGATACAATCCCGCAACATTCTTTCACCCTTGGATCTTCTTACGAAAACAGATGGCGCTCTTATTATTCGGACTCGAATTTACATCAAATTCAACTTCAACTTATTTACCATCGATTTTGAAATGAAATACTCTTTCTTTATATATTGTTTATTCAATAAAAGAATTTTATCTTTTATTCAAATAAGCATCAAATGCTTCGTTTTTGTCGGGTGTCTCACGACACCTTTCCTTTTTAACAAAATTATTTGTTTCAATACACACTTACTATCGATACACGCACAAGCTCGTTTGTCGAGCAACTAAAATATTGATTATAATATGCAGCACTGTTAGGGAGAGTAATGTAAACTTCCTAAGCTTATTTATTAGTCACTCATACTTCCACCTCTAAAATAAACATAATAAATGGATCGTAAATTTGTTCCATAAGTGCTATTAAAATGTCGTAAATTTTAAATATTATTTGATGATGCTACCCAAAAATTCTGAAAGTACTTGTCCTTTGCGAACTAGCAACTTCATAATTAGTTTAATTTTATAATATGATTTACATTTTAAAGTAATAATACTGTCATTAAGAATACTTGCCGAAATTTTAGGAAGTGTCCAAAATAATATGAACAATAGTGTACGTATCTTGTGTATCATTTATTAGATGTATAAACTTGTTACTTAAACTGTTCCTATCCATAACTTTGAAACATTAAATGGATTACTAGTATTTTAGATTGGAAAACAATGTGTGTAAATGTATTTGAACATATGTAGGTTACCTTGTCGCTCCTCCCAACACGTCTATCAATTATTTGCATTTTCTCTTGGCTTCCAGTTGCACTAATCACAAATATATTAGTTTAAGAAAATAGCCACAACCAACAACCGTATTCTAGGTGAAATACAACTGCAAGCAAAGCTTGGATATATATATATATATATATATATATATATATATATATATTCTAGACACTACACTAAATATATTGGTCCTTTGCCGATACACTTTGTACTTGTAGGTGTGTGTCCGTGCGAACACTGTCCTTCAAGAAAACATCTAGCTGAGAGTATTACCGGCATTTTATAAAACAAAAACTAGTCGTACAGATCGATCCTTTTAGTATAACTCCAAATAATTGAGGACTGAAAATATGTGATGACTGAAGGTACCTACAGATGTTCGCACAAATATTCACATATCTAATATTTACTCACAGAAATGTGTGTATGTACTATACAACTATCAAGAATATACAATACAGTCCCCAACCTAGTTATTTAGAACACTTTTTAATCACTAAGGTTCGACAAATGTATAAGTAATGTAAACCGGACCGACGCTGTCAATCCTCCTAATTTTAAGCGATGCAGTTACAGTGTCAGTGCGGTCAGTACTTAATGATAACTTGTCATGCACTCGTTTGTTCAACCTTATTAATCACCCCTTTACTTGGAACTTCCGGCCCATAATAGAGATATTTAAAGTTTTGAGTACGACCAATATTAAGGGTTTACATTATAATATCAAGACCATAAATTACGTCGAAAACAGTATTTAGAAGAATGTAAATTCTTCATTTTTTATCTTTGGGCAACATTAGCAAGTTTAAAGTTAAGAGAGCACGTCGATATTTTTTTAATTTCCTAAAAAACTACGTTGTGCAGTTTCGCTTAGCTTGAGCTAGTACTTCGTCATTGTGAATTATTTTATTTTCGTTTTTTTTCATTTAATTATTTAACACTGCTAAACATTTAAAGTATTTTGGTTTATTAATAGAAACGTTCGGTAAAGAATTAACCTAAGAACACAATTGCTATACAAGCTCTTTTAAAGTCGGGCAAACATTCACAATGGGAAATTGCGAAATTACAGAAAGTAGCTCCTAGTTCTGTATGCCGCTATGCGGAAAAAATATTAAAAGAAGGGGTTAGTACTTCTACACAAAGGCGAGGAAAATGTGATCGTAAAGAGAAACATCTCCGAGTTCTAGCCGTAAAATTGTTCGTCAAGATGAAATGGTTTTGCTACAGTAAAAACAATTAAAGGTTTTAGAAGAAAGCATAGAAGTTTGGTCTAGGCGATTCCATTCAAAAACCAAAACACCAACCTCATTTCAAGTGACAAAGCCCACTCCCCCTCAACGCCGTCAATAACAACCAGAATTATCGGATCTGTATAGCAGAACATGTCTTGCAAGAACTTCAGATTTAAGCTCAAAAAGTGGCAGTTTGGGGTACCGTAGGGGTAGGAGAGATGATCGGAGCCCACATTTTTGGAAATAATGAAGCGTCTCCGTGATTGTCAATAGCAATCGCTACCATGTCATATTCACAAATTTCTTTCGGCAAGAATTGGATGGAATGCGTATAACAAGAGTGCTGTTTCAGCAGAATGGTGCTGCCACACTCTACACGAAAAATGACATTGTTGCAAACAAAGTTCCCGGGTGGTATCAGCTCCCCTTTTGGAAACTAAAACTGCCTGCCATATAAATGATTACCCTGTGTATTGTGTGTTCTAATTTTAATGTACCACATAGGTATCTATCATTTCATACTTCACATTGTTTTATTCTTTAGTTTTTTTTTTTAAGAAAAAGATTAAATTTACTGATTTAGTTTTTAGCCAACAGCATGTTCTAGTCCAGGACTTCGTAAATTTGTGCATTGTTGTAACACCTTTTCAGTTCGATTTGTATTTTTAGTTATCCATTTATATTTTCTTTTCATGCCGGCTACAGTCTTCACCTGCTTGATGCCGTTTAATAAGAGCTTTACAATGAAGTACTACATGCCAATATTTCTTGATTTGTTTCTATAGTAACTTAAGAAACATTATTTTGGCTTTGTTACAAAAAAAAAGTGTATCATGGAAGTATTGTCATTAATTTAACATAAATTTATCTGCATGCGATCTGTTAGCCAGTTCCTACTAAGTAATAATAAACCCCCAACTAACGTTAAGTAATTTTAAAGAAATTTTAATAGCAACAAGGAAATGGTACATTTACAGGTGTTATGAAAGCTTTCCTGAAATGATGCAACCAAAGAGAACATTTGGAAGAATTATAGATAATTTATCAACTTTTGGAAGTTTCGAATGTAAAAAACAATTTATGAAATTGATAATCAGGAACACAACAATCATATTTTTTAAGCGATAGCTAACAATCCCCAAATTTCCATACGAGGAATTTCCTATGAAACCGGTACAAAATCATATATGTATTACGCGAACCCTAAAGTGTAATAAATACCACCCATATAAACTGACGATTTTTCAATATTTAAATGTCAACGGTTACCCAAAGAAGATAGGAATTTTGGGGTTTAGTTTACCTAAAATTGGCAAAAATATGAGAAATTTTCATCAAAGATAATTTGGAGAGAATCTCGATTCACGAACGGTGGACTTTTCATTAAGCACAGTTACCACTATAAGGCAGCAGAAAATCCATCTTTAATTAAGAAAACAAGATATCAAGTTTGGTTTATATTTAATGTCTGGTACTTTATACATAATATTTCCATGGCACACTATATTTCGCTCAAACAACAACAAACAAAACAAAAAAGTTAAATTTCTTTAAAAAAAAAGAGGTATCAGACAGAAATAAAATTCAATATGGTCGCCCATAAGAAAATCAAAAATAGGCGTTGATAACTAATAAATAAAATACGCTTTTGTGATCAGAAAAATCACTTTTGAAAAGAAACCTAATAATGTACAGGTTTAAAAAATCTTGGAGTTAGTTCTACCATGTTCTTTACTGAAAGCGAACTAAATACATTTACTTTCCATTTGATTTCCAAAAACTCAAAACTAAACAAAATGGAAAAGATATCTGCAATCAACACAAAATTATGTAAAGCTTCTTTTTATCTGTAATAACGAAGATACCAATATTATGCATTGCAAGTGGACACACGATACATCAATAAAAGTTTATAAAAGATAATCTGCTTTAGTAAAAAATATAATTTAATACATTTCACATTTTACTGCTTGTGTCTTTGCTTACACTTTATTAATTTTACTAGTCAAAATATAAACTTAAACTTATTGTACTTCTAGACGGATGAGAATAATAAGAAAATGTGCAGGTAATCAGTTAAATACATGTAAAATATTTTCAGATTCCTTTGATCGAATTAACTTTATTTAAGTTGTAATTTCAAAGCGAAACGAATTTCTTGAACCTTAATAACTTAGCTTATTAGTTCGCCTATCGTCATCGCCTTTTTGCCCTTTCTGCATTTATTAATTTGGTTATTTATTTTTTAATTAACTGCCATTGAACGCCATGTTATTAACTCAGCCCTTTTACTTCGCTTTTTCTCAAGGGCGCGTTTGGCAAGATATATATTTGATGAAATACGAGCGATGTTAGATGAAAATGGCTTCAGCAGGCATGTTTCTGATAAAAAAGACAAAGATGATGAAGCTAAAGCATTGCACGTTAATATAGAATATTAGCATGATACAGAGCAGGCTGTTTGTGAAATTCAAGGAAATGTGTGTGCTTATACATAATTTATGAAACCAATCAGCCATCGATTAAGCATGTCCAGCTAGGAATGCTAACCAAAGGAGAACTTGCCATTATGTTTCTAAACAAAATTGTGTTGCCTATGTAGATTTAGATAGAATTGTATGAAACTGATATGTACCCGGCAAGAAGGTATTCAATAAACTAAAAATTCTCAACAAATTTGAACCTTTACTTCAAAAGCTGAAAAAGAAAGCTATAAATGTCAAAAAGCAAACCTTACCTCTCCGTTGATAGCTAAAAACAGGAAGATTTTCTAATTTTATAATCGATTCATTTCGAAATATGGCCTTTTATCAAAATTCGTAGGACTTTCGTGCATAGTTTGTGGCAAATGTAAGCGTCTATGTCTGTTCGCCTCATTGATATACGTGTTTCTTCCTTATCAAACGGCAATTTCTTATCACTGTTTTATCAGAGACTCAGTTAAACTAGATAATAGAAGTTTTAAACGGGCAGTTTCTCGTTCTTAGTCGAATATTAGTAGATAAACAGAGAAATACATATATAGGAAGGTAACTATAAGTATAAAAGCGAGTGATGTTTATCAGAAAGAATGTAATTAATAGTTGTATATTTAAAATGTGTTCGAGGTTCCAGTTTTATGACACTTTCCTTACCGTAATGGGATCAAGGTTTTATTGCCTATTACAAGGGATTGTCTATTGCGGTAAAATCAGGTAATACAGGGTTTGGAATGCAATTTTTAAGCCGGAAGTATTACTTTTGATGAATTTATTGTAGTATTGGAAATGTATTATAAATGCCAGTTGAATTTGTTTCTCTTCAGTTTGGTTCCAAATTGTGAAGTAATTGTTCGAATGCCGAAAATACGAGAAATACCAATAAGAAACGCGTTGCGATATACACTTTATGCGAGGAAGGCTATTTTATTGTATAAATCTCGGCGCGGTTGGTATATTTCCTAATATGAAGTGTATAATCCTCTTAAGCGTAAATAAACTAACGAAAGATTAGTGTGTTGAAAACATGGAGGACGAAAACTAATCACATGTAAGAGAGGAGTAGAATACATTGTAGTTACTAGTAAACGAAACGGTCGTTTAACAGCTCCTGAAATAACGCCTACCGTAAATACAGGTAGACAAAGGCCACTTTTGGTTACTACCGTTCGTAGTCGACTAAAAGAGGCCGGACTTGGGCGTATGGCAGTAAAAAAGCTATTGTTGCGAAAAGAAAATAAAAAAGGGGGTTAGAACGGGCATAGGAACCCAAAAATTTGACAATCGATGACTGGAAACGCGTTCTGTGGACTGATGTCAATGTTCCAGATATTCGGTTCTTCAAGTCGCCTTGATGTTCGACGACGTCCTCATGAAGCGTTGGAGGAGTTTTTAACTCATACAGTGAAACACGGACGTGAATGTAATAATATTGGGGTGTTTTGGAAACAACCAAGAGATAGAGAGGAAAACTGGTGTACGAAAAATATTTGGATATATTGAGTGACAATACAATTCTATCTAGACGGCGTGAAAGGGGTTCACATTTCAACAAGACCATGAACCCAAACACTCAACCAGAATATGTAGAAATCATTTAAGCGAACAAGAAGAAAACAGATTAATAAAAAGAATGATTTGATCTCCGTAATCTTCGGATTTATCCCCACTAGTTTATTTGGGATGAACTAGATCATAAAGGTAAAACCCATGGATCCGGTGAATGCAAACGACTTGTGGGGCGCACCGCAAGAAGCTTGGCGAGCGATACCTCAAGGACTACTAAATTCTTATAGGAAAAGAATATTTGTTTTAGTATATATTTTTAAATTTACTATAAGCAATCATTCCCATGGTAATATATCATTAAATCCTGGGAATTATTGTTTCCTTATATGTTGCTTTTCTCACAATTTCTTCAATCGTTCCCATACATACGGCGTGTAGTGCATGTATCCTAAGTCCAGCTGCACAAAGACGAATATGAGGCATATTGTAGACCCTTTTTGATATCCTTATCGGTTTTCACACAAATAACAATATAATAAATTATATTTAAAATTTATTATGAACAACTAGCATTGGTGTATAATAAAGTTCGAGTTTTATTTTATCATTTGTTGGTAATGTAGGAAACGACTGTAAATAACTGGAACTATACGACAATCATTGCTATCATTGTGAAGTGGAACACATTTGTTTGAAATAGGAAAATGTATATTGAACAGATAATATTCAGCTTCTTCAATAAAAATTAAAGAAATAAGACACCTGTACCACAGATAAGTAAAACAGATACACCATCATTAGGCTAGGTGTACACGCATCGATTTTCGATCGTACGAAAAATATCGTACGTTATTTTATCGTACGAATAAAAATCGTGGGGTGTGCAAGCGTTCGTTGGATCAGATACGCCACTGTAAGTCGATCGTAGTGGCGATGCACGGTGTCAACACGGAGATCGTGCCGTATCGTGTAGAGTTCGAAGTTTGTGCACACTCCTATGCTCCACTAGAAGAATTTGATCGTATGATATTTTCCCGTACGATCGAAATCGATGCGTGTGCACCTATCCTTATGAGAGAATTCACAACGGTAATCGCCTTCAAACTTAAACGATTTCGATCCATGTTACAAGAAAAATAGTTATAATCTAGGCAACCCTCCTGATTTTACGTAAATGCATTGCATGAACTATCTGTTATCCTTATCTTTGCTTGAACTATCTGTTATACTTATCTTTGCTTGAACTATGACAATTTTTTATGTGAAAGAAGTGCAACCTCTGCGCTATATTCGAGAAATGATTTAGTGTTTTATTCAGAAATTTGCAATTACTACACGTTTAAGTAAGACTACCATGTTTTATACGGGCGCTTATAAAATACTGATCACAACTTTCGTTTGTTTTGTATTACTCATTAACATGGTTATTAGTAAGGTTTGATAAAAGAGTGGATGACAGTTTGTCATTAGGTAGTGTCTTTGTCTCCACTTACGTGCAGACCGTGACATTAAAATTCGGATAAATAAAGGCGCTAGTCCGGTTTACACTACTTAATGATAACATGCCATCCACTCTTTTATCAAACCTTAGTTATTAGTTATATTTCTTAACCTATATGTGCTATATTGCTATTTGCTAAATCAAATTGCATTTACAATAGGAAAGATGTAAGCATTTATAAGCCCAAGGTTTAAAAAAATTAACGTGCGCTCATATATGAAAATTCTATTCTTACATTAGATACTGAAAATTTACATTTGTTCGATAGAAAAGATTCGTTTTTAAAATTGCTCATAGCGATCGTTCTATTTTTAATCGCCAAACTAAGGAGTATTTCCACTACATTTCGAAAATGAACTAATTAGATTGTAATTAATAACATATTCGTTGACATAGTGCAAAAAGTATATGTATCCTATTTACAATTTTATTTATTTATTTTTGCCTTGAAATTGAACATTGTGATATCACCTCCCTTCTAAATGGCATTCAGACTAGAAATAGAAACAAGTTCTTTTGCGTTGAAGGATTACGTAATAAACGCTGTCGAAAACCTTTTTATCGATGGTGACGAAAAGTATTCTATGCAAATTTAAATGCGGTAAAGTAGATTTAGTTCTCTTTGCCCACACACGTAATACGTAGCGTAATAACTAACTAGACATGGCCCCAAAAGCATTAACTATGGTATATATCCACAAAAACTAAAATACTTTCAATATCTGAGGACAATTACATGTATAGGAAACACATTCCGAATGAAAAATAGTATAATATTAAGAATCGTATCATATTTTGCTCGTTGCGATCAACTCCAAAACTTGGTCTGCTCTGCTTAACAGCTAACTTTGGATTCTTCAAATTTTGGATATCGTCTATTTTTACATTTTACGTGACTGGCCGAAATTGGAAAATCTAACTTCTTTTTAAGTTTTTAGTTAAAGTAAAACGACTTATTAGCGGTTCTCCACAATACATCAAGGACATTAACTTAAAAGGTGCTAGTTTTGTCCCATTTATTTAATTTATTTTTTATAAACTTCAGGAGTGACAACGTATTAGACTCTCGGGGACTCTCTTTTATTGTAGCTGCAATAAAACGATATTAGCAAAATCTAGGTCTTTCCACCTTGACCTCCTCAAGAGACTAATACGTTGTTACTGCTGAAGCTTGCAAGTTACGTAGTACTCCTTATCTCCTAATTTATTTTTTATTGTTTAATTGTTCTCGAATACTTCAACTTATAAATAATCAATTTAAATGCAAATCCCACTGTCTCCTCTCAAATATATAGTTTTGTTTTCAAGAATAAAATTTTGATTACAATCGTAGCAATCGTACGGACCATGATGCATGAGGGAATGTGCAAAGAATTTATCTTAACGGTGTGTATGCAGTTACACCTAGAACATGCGACACCAGTGGAGAATCGTCTCAGTAAAATCGCTAGATGAAACAAAAATTGCGATATTCAACACAAGGTAAATACATACTTCACTTAAAACAGGTTTAAATTAATTTAGAAATGCTTGTTGAACTAAATCTTGTCCGCATGTAATTCTGTTATAAATCAATAGGATACACCAGTATCAAATTTTGGTTCAATAACTGAGTTCCTCGTAAAAAATATTCAAATAAAAATGCAATTGTGAGAACTAGGTTTAAATAGTAGAGGATTGCAATCCAAATAACACAAATTCCCGTATATGATTTTGGTATGATTACAAAGAACTAAATTTTTTAATGAGCGCAAAACCTTACAGATTGACATAGATAATCACAATAAGACACACAAACCTCTTGTAGTCCACAAAATTTCTTTTGCGGTCCGCCAATTGATGACACCTGGTATAGTTGATTTCCACCTTGAGATGCCAGTGCACCCCCTTTTAGTTTCTCATGCAGTAATTTTGGGTTTGGTATGATGAAGGTTAAAGCCATGGCTGCGCTGGCATCCTGCGAGATTACTTCTGGCTTTGAGCTGGAGTTTCTCTGGAGCTAGGAGAGAAGAATAATGCCGAATTAGTGCGAATATCTAGGTCTGTCGGAATAGAAAGAAACCGGGAATGTCGACATTTCGCAAAACTTGCATTGCTTACAGTTTTAATTTGGGATGAGTCAACCTGTGACATTGCATGTGAGGAATTAAAACAGGATATAAAGCTATACCAAAAAAATGGCAGGCTTTGTGAAATAATCAATTCAATGGTTGAAAAAATATGACGCTTTCCTGAGAGAAATGCGGTCTATTAATGTTTTAAGTAGAACTGCTACATGAACAGACATTCGAACAATTTGGTAAGAATCAAAGAGGAAGGACAGCGAGTCTTTATATATACTTATTGTAAAAACTCCACCCCTAAAACAAGATATTGTATATGGAAATGTTGCTTGCGATGAATAAGTCAGCATAAACATACAAGGTACCTGTATTTATTTTGTTACCACAGGACTATTAATTTAGGCGTTCAAATACAGGAGATAATAGGTGTTAGAGCGACAATTACATTTAGTTAGTGGTTATATATATATTTTTCTTTCTTTCTTACAAATTTTGATAATAAAAGTAGCAAGTTTACTTCAAACTTAATACAAAATAAAGAATACTTATAAAATACATTTCAATAAAAGTCGCAAACATTCAGCAAAGTTTAAGAGAAAATGAGTAGGGGACATTGGGGAGTTGTAAGACATTGGGAGTTGTGAGACAGCGTCATTTTCCTTCATATTTCACAAGTTTGACGTTCGATTATGATTGTCAATATTGTTTTCAATGCAACTTCACTTTTTAGCTAGCATTCATCAAGTAAACACGCATTCTGAGCGTCTCTCCAGGTAATGTGTTTTAAAATTATTCCAAAAGTTTCTTGACCAATTTTGTTTTTGATACTTTCGATCAGTTTTTCAAGCGAATTGCAAAGGTCAGTATATACAAATGAATGTTAGTTAATAAAGTTTCGACACACTTTCATTCTTGCATGAAAATACAATATGCTAATAACTATGCGCCCATTTAGAATATATACAGTTTGGGGAGTTCTGAGACAACAGATTTGGGGAGTTGTAAGACACTATCTTTTGACGCTTTACGCATCTTTTATCTTCATCGGATTCTGAAGACGAAGACTTCTGCATTATCTGCAAAGGTGAAATGCCGAAAAAGTTGAACAGAAACACCTCTAATCATTGCAATGTATGCGATCGAGCTGTACACTTGAAGTGTAGCAATTTACAAGCTGAATATTATACATGTCTTCACTGCGAATCAGATTAATTGTATTGCATTTTCATAAGATTTTTTCATTAAAATTGTCTCATGTTTCTTATTCTCCATCTTGAATAAAAAAAATACCAAAATACGTCATTTTTATTGATTTCAAGTAGTGTCTCACGACTCCCCAAACTTCTTTAACATTTGAAAAATGAATGTCTTTTTCGTGCAATTTAAATGTTGACAAAAATTATTATTTTCGAAGAAAAAATTTTACCAATGGCTGCCATTAGTGTCGAAATAAAGTTTAAAGCTTTCAGATATGCAAAATATTGTGATTTTGGAGTAGTTTAAGTTCAAAAACAAAACCCGTCTCACAACTCCCCAATCTCCCCTACTCATTTTTATATTCATGCTGAGCTTGAGTGTTATAATAGCGCATTATGAAAAACACAATTAACCATCGCAATCTGTGTATAAATATACATACATGCAGAACAGCCTGGTAAATAATTTTTTGGTATATATGTCTGCTCTACCATGTATTTAGCTTAAATAAATTCTACATTTTTTTCTTCATTTTTTCTGCACAGAAAAAAAAACTGGTGTGCCGGATCATTAATTTGCGATAAATTCATCAGCAAGCGATCTATTGGTAAGTTGTTGTTACGCAATATTAAGCCTCCGCGCATTACGTAATTTTAGTTAAAATTAGATCTGTTGGGATAATATTTTAAAGTAAATAGAAATTCCAAAGGTGCCTATGACATAATTGTAAGCGGTTTTCTGGAAAGATGCAACCAAGTAGAACATTTTTAGAAGAACTATTCACAATTAAATAATATATGAAATTGATAATCACAACAATATTTTCGAAGCGATATCGATAGTTAGCAAATCTCAAATTTCCATACGAGCAGTTTCCTATGAAACCAGAAGTACAAAATCAGATATCACGCAAACCCTAAAGTGTAATAAATACCACCGATATAAACCGACATTTGTTCAACATTTAAAAGAGAACGATTACCCAAAAAAATTGAGAGTTTTGGCGTCGGTTGACGCAAAATTGTCAGCAAGATGAGAACTTTCCTTCAACGATAAATTGGACAGCCGAATTTCGATACACAATTGGAATTTACAATATGTAAATACAATTATCATTACTAGGCATCAGAAAATCCACCTTTAATTAAGGAACGAGGACATTAATTTGGGGTTGGTTTAAATATCTAGTGTGATATCAGAGATATGACCGCAAATAAATTCATTCGCAGCCACGTTTCAATTTTAGAACATGGGTTAATTTTATTATTTACTACAAGGTGGTAATTTCTGTTTATTTACCAACGGCCTTGTATTTGTTACAATATTAGAACATAGCTACATCTGTTACTTATTACTTTCTCTATCGAGGATATGGATGATAAAACATTCTCCGGAAAAAATCTATGCGCTCAGATAATACTTAATAAATATTCTACTTGATCTGAGACGAGCTTTGAATCAGCAGATGTATATATACTATATGACATGGAAATTGCAACACCAAGGGGTGTGAATTTTATTTCGAACTTGGCAGAAACGTATACCTATTCAAAGGTGATAATTGATTAAAATTACAGTAAATAAAAAAAAAACATCAAATCATCCCGCAGAAGACTCGGTTGGAGACTGGTAATTTGTCAACCAGGGAAAATTTAGTTGACTTTTCCGATAAACTTGCTTCTAAAATATTGAGTGCTGTGCCTGAAGCAACTCTTTCCTCTTGTCGTGACGTCGAATAAGTACAGGAAGAGGCTTTAGACAGCGATGATAAACAGTTCATAAAATTTGTAAATAAAAACTAAACGCGGATACACATAAAATACGCTTGGAAAAGAGGCGATACACTGTAGCAAATAAATCGAAAAATTGTTCTGACCAAGGTTTTTGTAATTCCAATCCAGCTGACCTTCCGATTGTTTTGGTCTGATTCCTTTTTGAATATATAAGAAGGAACCATATTATATGCCAGACGAAATATGCAAATAAACTATTTCAAGTTTCGATAGATGAACAAAATTATTTTTTGCGATACTTATGGTTTCTGGGTATTCTGAGAAACCTAGCAAGGATATATACTGGAGCCTATGCGTGATTGATGATTTGGATCTTCGTAATGAAGCAATTGCTGCTGCTATGTCTAGAAAACACTAAAAATGTACATTTTGTCAATAATCTTGTGTTGCCGCCAAGTAAGTTTGCAAAAATAAGACATTCTGTATAATACCTAAATACTGTATTTATGAAATACCTGGCGATTAATGAAAATATACGGGTTTCCGTTGACGAATCAATCGTGGCTTATCACAAGCAGAGAATCCAAGGAAAACCTATTAAGTATGGATTTAAATTTTAGTCTTTAACTATCTCTAATGGCTGTCTTATGATACCGAACAATATCAAGGAAAGGGGCCACTGATCTTGGTCTGGAAGCATCTGTTGTAACAACTTTTGGAGCCAGATTGAAAAGAAAATTCTTTATGAAAAATTCAATTTTTTATGGATAATTTTTTTCACAAGACTGCTACTGATATGCGAAATGATTAAATTGGAATGCAGATACTGGTAAAAGCAGACAAAATAGATTAGAAAACTATTTACTAAATAAGAACTTAATGAAGAAATCAGTCAGAGGTTCCATGGATTTATATACAAACACTACAAATGATATAATTATCATGCAGTGTAAAGACAATTCCGCGGTAGATTCGAACTGTTATGGGGTGTAATCCATGAAATCAGCACGTCAGCGTCGTTATTCTGCAGCAGATAAGAAACATATAATGCTATAAATACTTTATACAATTCTCCGATACAATACGCATATGGGTAGAACAAATTGAATGGACAGAAATAATGCAAGCTCCCGTCTTAAATTAGGTAATGCACGGTGGAGCAAGTATTCGTACATCTTTTATCTCCTTCAGTGTCTAAAGCCTGGATATTACACCGAATTCAAAATGGGACAAGCAAAGACAAGCTAGTGCAGATGCGTTTGTACAAAACGTACGCACTTTGGATTTGCTAGGTTTTATAAGAGAAACATATTTATTGCTAAATTCCCGACAATCTAAACCTGGAGAAACAAAGACAAGTGCGTTGTTTCGTAGAGTTCCAGAATCGGGGTCTAAAAAGTAGTACTACATTACCCAGTTAAGTTGTGTCAAAATAGATCTAAAGTATGTAAAAAGTAATACAATGTCTGGGTGCGGCGCGTGCGAAATTAATCCACATCCATTTATCGACAATATGTTTTTACAATACTTAAATATATGTTTAATAACTTCCTAGAATATTATTATCAGAATGCCTTTTTCTTCCATCCAAAAGTAAATTGTCAAAAAGCGCCCCTTTTAGGGTGTTACAGTGGTGTTACCCCTTAAAAAGTGTACTAATAGTGTATAAGTTTAAAAAGCTTTGGACTTATTGTTGGAACTAACATGCTCTTGGCTAAAGACAATATCGACAAATGTCTTTTTCAAAAAACTCAAAATCTGAATATAATGATATAAATGGAATATATGAATAAAATAGAAGATATCTGATGGCCACAAAATTATACAAAACTTTTGTCCATCGAAATTTATATGAATTGATACCTAGAAACAGGTTATCCAAGTCAGTCGTTTTGAAGAATGTATAACAATTTTATAACTAATGCAAGTTTTACTAGTCCTACAAATTGATGCAAGAAAACAGAAAGCTTGTACCTCTTTACCAGAAATTAATTCTACAACAAGCGTTTCTAGAGGACGCTACAAAAACTTAGATGACCGTTTAATATGTTCAAAATGTCGTCAGTTGAATAATGATTCCCTAAATATGTATAACATTTATTATTTAATTGCCTATCCATTTATAAAAATCTTTTAACTGCTCTTTGTTAGGATTCCATTAAATCCATTCCTTAATTAAACATAGTATTATATGCACATGAATCTAGTTATATATCAAAATAATAAACTCTCCTTAGTCAACTTGTATATTTGCAGCATATACGTAGCGTTGTGAGCTAACTAGACTGCTCCAATTAACGGATATTGAAGATTCTTTGTTATTAACTTACGAAGTTGCATACATAAATGTCAATTTCAAGGTCAACAACAATTGAGTCACTTTTAGACAATTGTAAATCATAAGAAACGTTTAAGTGTCATTAGATTTTATCAAAATAGGAAACTGATGCACAGTTTGGTGTAGAAACTTCGAACGTTTCAAGGATTTGTTGCAATTTGAGAAACTATAATTGCAGAAATGTGAAAAACAAAGAACTGAATAATACATTGATCACCACGAGCCCCTAAAATGGCTGCACGTCTTGCAGGCGCGGAACTCGATTCCATTCATTTCGCAGAAGAATGTGAAGTTCCGAAATTGTTCCTGGGGCATATTGCGGGCAACACCATGTCTTCCTAATATATCCCAAATATGTTCGATTTGTTACTATCAAAAGTTACTGGCCGATCCATGCTCTCGATTAAGACGTAATCCAAAAAGTTATGAGCAATGCAAACTCGACGTGGACGGGCATTATCGTCCATAGAATGAACCGTTCTCTTAGTAGTTCAACATAAGGAAAACAACTGGATGTAGGATTTCAGTGAGGTACTTCCAGGCATTAAAAGTTACTTTTCACATAGAGAACTAGGTGCGTCGACTGTGTTGTCATCCAAATTGAGATAACACATTTGGCAGCCTATAAAACAATAATATAAAATAACACAGTCAGCGCATGGTTCCACAATAGTCCAATATCTGAAAACCAACCTTCATCCGACATTGCAAGATTTTTCTTGCGGTTAAGTACTATGCTGAAAAACTAATAAAAAAAACGTATCACCTCAAAAATTTGTTACTGAGGAATTGTAAATGGCCGGAAAAATAACTTCAACAAGTCCTATTGCCGTCTTCCTCGAAAAATTGCGAGTTATTTCAGGTTCCAGACTTATGCCAAATCAAAACCTGGCTATTTTCTGGCTGGAGAATGAATGGTTGCTTATTACAGAACAAGACCTGTCCTCAACCATCACGCGCTTCTACTCACATGCTGCCGCCCCTTTTATGACATCTGCCAATACATACCATTAGCATTCCTATATAAAAACATTTATGATGTGCTTTCCTGCTTTTCCAAATTAGAGTGCATTTTTGTACATGTACTGGTCCTTGTTAGTTTCACCAACCGATTTTCTAAGAAAAAAAAATCAGGATCAGGCTGATATTCAAATTCAGCACCTCACACATATAATGCAAGCACTTTTCTTTGACAGTCCGTTTGTGTCCACTCCTGTATATAGGTCTATATAAGCTAGTTGGGGTATATAATCCGTAGCTCGCAACTGGATGGTATTTAGGAAGGCCTAAATAGGTATGAAATAGAAATGAAGGTGAATACATGATTTCTTCCAATTAGACCCTATGGGTTGGAAAGGAACTAAGGCTCGCTTGGACAGGGTACTTGAAGTACAATTGTCTTTCACCGGTTATCGTAAAGAATCTTTTTCATGTAGCCGCTTACCGCTTTTAATATTTTGATGCAAGTCGTTTTAAATGACGTAATTGACAAAAATATAATTAAAGAATTAGAGATTAGAAAACAAAAATATCAGTGCTAAAAATAAACTACGTTTCGTATTAATATATATTATTCAGTATTATTTAGTTTAAATTCTTGAATGGATTGAAAATTAGAATAAAGTATTAGGTGTGTGATTTCTTACGTTGGCAGACACCATAGCACCCTTGGATCAACAACGAAAGTTTCTTCACCTTAGTTTTGTCTTGATAAAACTGAATGCAATTAATGCAAGTGACTATAGGATATTGGTGGACTATTGCTATTTGCAACACCAACTTTTAAGATTCTATTAGAGAATAAGAAATCTGAACTCATTCTACATACTGAAATATACTGGCTCAGTAAAGGTACAATTCTGAAAAAATATTTCAGTTTAAAAAAAAAAATCTTAATGTCAAAAATTAAAATTTCGGGGAACTTACTCTTGCTCGCTGGTGGATGAAGGTTTTCTTACAGATATGAAAATATTAAATTGTTTAACCTTGGAAGTCCAAAAGAGGCAAGAATGTTGGTAAAGTGAACTCTTTAAAAGCAAAACTGACATAGTGGGTATTAGCTGCAGATGAGATTTCTCGTACATTATCTAAATATAAAAAAAAGTAGACACCAGTGAATTTAGCTCCTTCATTTATGAAAGATCTTCGGGTGTTTAAAGAGCTACTTGAAAAGTAATTTCTGCAATTTACTGTCATCGAACAATCTAATTCTCTCATTTACCAAGTAAATATAATAGAAATCGCTGCATTTCTTCCATACAAATAAGAATAAGTAATTAAATCCAACTAAAACCAAAATTTACTTTCATAGCGGTATTTTATAGTGTACTTTAGGGCACAAAAACGTTGGTAACCCCTGTATTAGACAATCTATCATTCTTATTATATACATTTCCGATACTTTTCGTTGCAGAATTCATCAATTCACGTTTTTTATCTAAAAAATATACATATTTGTTATTATTAGAGTTTGTTAAAAGGTAGATGACGTGTATCATTGAGTAGTGTAAATAAATTACTCAATGATAACTTATCAATAACAACTTATCATTGAATAATAAAATTCGGAGGAGTGACAGCGTCAGTCCGATTTACACTAGTTAATGATAACACGTCATCCACCTTTTCAACAAACTCTAGTTACTATTACTATCGCTATTGTCATTATTAGTGCATTACAATTACAATTAGTTGACAAAATTAAATTGGGCAAATAATACAAGTTGCTTTATTTCACATGGTGCATGTCCATATAAATCAGTTTTAAGAATATGTATTTGAACAGTGATAAAATTTGAGGGATAACGGCTTACATTCTGATATGCAACCTAATCAGCACGTCCCTGTCTGCGATAATAGTGACGTTAACAACCAACGAAAAGATAGAATTGTGGCAACACTGTCAATAGTCGCGCTAGCAGACGAATTGTTCGGAGATTCCAAACAATAAGATTCCATGTTTATTACAAAATTTTAATACAAAAGCATACTAAAATACGCAAAAATTATTAAGTTTACTTACAAATTCGACAGCAATAAGAAACACGCCTAAAGCATGGTCTAAAGCACCGTTGCAGTGAAACATCGAATTAAATTTCTTCGGGATTCAGGACAGGGCAGTATTAAGTTTTCTATAGCGGAGTGGTACAAGTGTCACTGCGTATGTGGAAAATTTCATACTGGTGCGCGCAGTCCATACAAATCAAGAGATGGGTAAAGAGAGTGTATTTCTAGATTATATTTTCTGCCACAAATCAATGCAATCCGTCTGGTCGGTTGGGTAGGCAGGCAAACTCAGTCAAAGCTGTTGTAAGTAGTAGCCGGGAGTGTGATATTTTTAGAACGGCTAATAACGCTTCCTTGATCCGAGTGGTGTGCGACTGCGGTAAACTCACAGGCAATGTGACCATTGAGGCCAGGTACAAGATACATAATAGAATGCTTAATAATGTAGGTTATCGACCCATAGGCTTCTGCTATTTCTTGAGAGTATGTACACCGTAACATGCACTGCACATGCAGATATCACTGTAACACTGCGAACTGAAACCGTTTTCTTACAATTGTACACTCGCCAATATCCCTAAGAGAAAATACATAATTTAAAAATTCGAATAACTTATATTTACTGCGAAACTATAAATTGACACGGGTAATACAAATCGGGACAGCATCTCCGTACCGTTTGTTCTTATATTCTTACTATTGCGACAGTACCCACCGGGCAACGAACTAAACGGACGACACACGAAGCAAGAAAAGAAGGAAGGAAGGGTGTTTGCTATCGAATGGTGTAGATGGGTCGTCGACGAGTAGCCAACCATTATTATTCGGAAACTGGCGCGCGCGAGACAATCTCTACGCGCTTGTTTCCGACCGATTCTAGAACAACGTTGTAGAGGTACAAGGGAAAGAGGACAATGAAGGGTGGACGAACGTGTAAATCTCTAGTTGGTCATGGTCCCGCCTCGTTCATATCATTAAGTTTAATTTTCAAGGATAATACCAGCTTTTTAAATTAAAATAATCGGAAGATTGAAAAACAGGGAAGCAAATTTATTTCATAAAAGGCATTGTATCAGCAAACGAAGAATTTAAGTTAAGAGAGTACTAAACAATTTACTTTTAGGATCATGTTATTTAATAAAAATCTACTTTGATTCGTATTCACTGATTATTAAGGCTCGACAAACGAGTGCATGATATGTTATTATTAAGTAGTGTAAACCGGACTGACGCTGTCCCCACTTACGTGCTAAGCGCGACCTCAAAAATTCCGAGTAGGAATAGCGTCAGTCCGGTTTACAACTTATCATGCACTCGTTTGTCGAACGTTACTGACAACACGATCGTATAGCTTGATGGCGTTTTCCTGTAAACAAACCAGTCAGCAAAAAATGATTATAAAAGGAAAAGCTGTCATTTAAGCAGAATTGTGCATAAATATTTTTTACACTATACACATACTTACTATGAAAAATATTATTTAAATTCAAATGAAATGTATTCATCAATGTTAAAGTTCTCAAATTTGTCATGTGTGTATTGTTACTCATTTTTGCGTTCAACCTGCTTTCATCACTACAAATAGTAAGCCAACGCCATCAACGATGTTTTCGTACCAATATACCAGTTTCAAAATTTAATGAAATTATAAGTTATAAACAACCCCAGATTTTCCAAAAATCTCTTGCCTTTTTGGTGTCTCAAGGGAGTTGGGAATTAAAATAAGTTGACAGTATGATTAACAAATGCCTGTATAAGTATTTTAAACTGAAATGTTCACACTTTATGAACCACAACTTATGTATATTTATCAATGTCTCAATAAGCACCAAGAAAATGTTTTACTGTTTAGCATGAGTTGCAACATAAAGTGTCTTCTAGAAGCGATAGGAAAATAAGTTGACAAACAAGAATTGTTTATAGAATCTCAACGTTTTATAATTGGTAAATCCATATTTAGACGTATGTAATCTGTTCGGTCCTTTTTAATGTTAAGTTGGTACGTCAAGAAATAATGAATTAGCGATGGGTGAATGCAAACGAATATTTGAGAGAATAAGGACGGAGACATTCGTAGTATTCCGTTTAGTCACGATAGTTGGCCAAAAATTTGCCAGAAAAATAAAAAACCAAAGTAAAAATGATGGGAAAGTTCGTAGTGAAGTTCAAAAAAATACAATTATTACTGCTAGAGAGCTTAAAGGGACAATATTTTTTCTAGGAAGTAATATCAATGATTTATGAAACCAATCTGCGTGGTCGGGTTGCTATTCATTCCAAAACTTAATACCAACATGCATCTACAGTTTGTACAAGAATATATTATAACACACTTTGCCAGTTTGCACTGTATTCTGATGAATTTAAGTTTGAACTAAAATCATTCGAAAAAGAAAATTAATAAATTGAGTGTAGTTAAGTTTTTGATATTGCAACATGATAATCACTCCAAAAATAGAGCGAAGACATATTTTTATCAGACACTCCTATTAATTTTTTTAAATTGCCCAAATCTCAATCCCATTGAGTATTACGATCATATACGAGATGCGGTCGAAAACTCGCAGTAAAATGGAATTTAGCTCTTACTATTTAGTAATTCATTTAGCACAGGGATTCCGAATTCTATGCCCAATCTCTATGCACTAATCATGATGGGTAATATTAATACATTTATTGCCATCTGCAAGGAATATCGTTCATTTCTAACCTTTATTTTTAGCTTTGTGCAGTAAAATGCTGACCTCTGGATACGATACAAAAGTAATCAACCCCACTCGAGTCCTCTAGCAGCACCGATTTTTCAAGGGTCCATTAGAAAATATTTAAGATAGAGATCCTAATCTCATCCTATATACTGAAGTATACTTAGTAAAAATATAGTTCTTACAATGCATGATCGACGAAATAAAAAATCAACGTCAAAAATGAAAATTTTGATGAATTAACTGCCTGACTGGTAAATTTGGATTTTCTCATAGACAGGATAAAATTTAAGTGGAGCTGCAAGGAAAAGACAAAAGTAGTGCTGAAATGATATGCTCTCTGAACTTATTTAAAGCAAAACTTGCGAATTTAACTTGCTTTCATTAATTAGCCTCCTCTTGGGGTTGTAAATTTTAATCTATTATGATAACTATTAAATGAATCTAATACCTCAGCAATACTACCCTTCCTTACAGAACAAAAACAGTTACCCACATAATGCTTGTAAAAACTGACGCTAGAGCAAAATGCATTGCCTTTTTTCTAATACTAAATGTAAAATAGATTGGCAAAAAAATACAAAAATTGTTTCTACCTATGTCCGTTATAGACTTTGAAACCAACCAACCGATGTGCCCCAAACCGGTTTCATGAGAAAGGCAATAATGCGAAGATGGTTTTAGACCACTAAAACAATGATTTATGTTTTCATACTTAGCGAAAAAACTCAAAATATTGTTTATCCGCTAGCATTAAGATAAAAGAATTAACAAACACAATTTCCTTTTTTTCTTAACAAATAAACAAAGCGTATTTCTTTTTTAGCGTAGTAGCACATGCGGGGTATCCTCTAGTCTATTAAAAAAATTGAAGACTACGCAGAATGTTACATCAGTCAGACCAAACAATATTTAAAGACCAGGTTGTATAATCAGAAGTATTCCTTTAATATAATAATAATAAAATAATATTCCATATAACGACCTAATCGAGGTACCTTATAGGGCAACTACCAAGTAATTGTGCAAAAACTTACTAAATCAGCACAATTTGTCTTTTATTGACCTAAAAAGAGGTGGAAGTAATCCAAAAGATAGGTATTTAAGAACTACTTATCGATGTAAATTTTGGAAACTTTCATCAAAATGTAACGCTAGGAAGCCTAAACATGTAATTATACGTAAAAGGATCGATGTGAAATATACTTATACTTATCTATCACTAACTGAGATAACAATTTAAACAACAAAAATATTTATTATAACAGCCAGCGGTTTTTATCGTTCTATTTTTCTTGTTTTGTTACATGCTTTCAGATTGCAGGTTTCATATACACTACAGTCCCGATGATATGAACACAAAAACAGCTGCTGTTTAAATTACCGTAAATGTTCATACTAATGAGGACAACTTTAAGATGGCTTTTGTGAGCGGAATACTATGCATACAACAAATATGAATTATTGGCGAACATGTTTGAAATGTATGGCAAATAAAATATAAATACCTAAACATTTATTCCCTAGTATACATTTAAGATTGTCTACATTACTGGATACTAATATTTGTTCACACTACCGAGTTCATAATGCAAAAATTTCGTATTCACATTAGCCCAGTGCTCACGTTAGCAATTGTTCAGACTATTGCGACTGTAGTGTAGTATTTATGTTTATAACTATGTGCCAGTTTTGATTCTCATGTATATATCTCCCGATCTGTATAATGTATGTGCATGTTAGGTATCATGTTGATAGCGCCCAAATAAAACCATTGTTTGCTTATACACCCTCTGTCCCAAAAGTAACCGCAATGCGTCTATAAATCAGAAACCAGTGGCGTCATCTCTTGATAGTTGATTGATTATTGTAGTGGGACTCTTCCTTACCAACCTGACAAATTTTCATGACATTTGGTGCATAGTCAGCTGATACATCACGCATCCTGTGAGAGTGTTTTTCGTAAACGGTCAGAAAATGAGTCACGAACAACGAGTCAATATTAAGTTTTGTTTTAAACTTGGAAAAACTGCAACCGAGACGTATGAAATGCTGCAAATTGTTTATGGCGACGATTGTTTGTCGAAGAGGCAAGTGTTCGAGTGGCATCGACGATTTCTTAAAGGCAGAGAAGATGTTAACGATGACGAAAGAGCCGGTCGTCCTTCGACAACTTTGGCCGAGGCAAATGTGGAAAAAGTGCGCGAATTTGTGAAAATTTTGAAGAAATCGTCAGTGAGATTTATGGAAATGGAGCTTGGCATCCCTAAAACAACTATTCAGCGCATTTTGACTGAAACCCTTGGTTTGAAGAAAGTCAATTCGAAGTTTGTTCCGCACAAATTGACCGACGACCAAAAACGCTTCGAATCGAACACTCCAAAGACATTATTGCACGAGCCCGTGCAGATGAAAACTTCTTGAAAACGATTGTGACTGGTGACGAGACGTGGTGCTTTCAATACGAACCAGAAAGCAAACGTCAAAGCGCAGAGTGGAGGTCACCAGAAGAAGGAAATCCGAAAAAATCACGAATGGAGAAGTCGAAAATCAAGTCAATGCTGATTTCATTCTACGATTCGAAGGGAATTATCCATAAGGAGTTCGTTCCATACGGCTCAACGGTTAATGGTGCATATTACCTCGATGTTATGAGGCGTTTGCTGGGTCGCATTCGTCGTGTTCGGCCCGAATATCGCGAGCCAGGCAGCTGGAGATTACTGCACGATAACGCACCGTGTCATCGAGCAACGATTGTCACCGATTTTTTGGCGAAAAATGAAATATATTCGATACAGCACCCACCGTATTCGCCTGATCTGTCCCCATGCGATTATTTCCTGTTCCCTCGTCTTCATTTGAAGCAGAAAGGAGTTCGTTATGCATCCGTAGACGCCATTCAAAGATCGACGACCGGCATCCTAAAGGCCATCCCAGAGATCGACATGAAAAAGTCGTTTGAAGCACTCGTTGACCGTGCAAATCGATGTATTGCAGCACATGGAGAATATTTCGAATAAATACAATGATTTTTGTGGACATAACATACATAGCGTGCTTTATTTCGAACTATTGCGGTTACTTTTGGGACAGAGGGTGTATAAACAGTCATATTTCACTGACAAAGATTATACTAAAACGTCATTAATTAACGTTCTGTTCAATCCTAATTTGTTGTTTAATTGACCTATAAAACGTGGTAGAGACAATTTAAAAGATATGCATATAACTTGATTTGTCAAATAAATCATTATATTATATTTAAAAAATTTAAATGTTTTGCATTTTTATCTTTAGTTTCCATCTAGGTAAAATGGAGGTTTTTCTTTGTCGGAAAATGCTTGGATAGTGTTGCCAAATAAAGGACAATGCGAAAAGTGAAAAACAACACCCGCCCACTCTAGATAGTTGTAGGTGTCCCCTCAGCAATGTAAAAAATTTCGAAATTAAAAAAATATCACACCAAAGCCTGTTAGGTATTTATATACGCATGTCCTATCCCAGGTGTGTGAAGAGGTAAACTTTCTTTTATCGTTGCAAGCAACTTCTACGGACCCCTTGTACATATTTAAAAATTTCGTCAAAATCGTACGAGCGAATCTATGGGCAGGCATTAATGGGTTAACATACTTTCACGAAAAACACATATTGCAACGTTATAAAACAATTAGATTGTATTCGAATGTGATTGCTATTTAAAACATTACTGTCAAATGTGAACATTTATAAGTTATAAGACTGTATAAGTTATTTTATTGTTAATTCTGTATTAGAAATTATTTTACCAATCAATGTAACTTTATGATTGTTTAAGTACATTCAACTAAAGAGAATGTTCAAAACATGCAGGTACAAGCCAAATATTCTAGAATACTTAGAATAGTTTATAATTTTGGTAGAGTGGTAAAGTTTTTGACTATTTTTTTATGTGGTACACCATGTATGTATTTTATGATATACCATATGTGTATATTTAAGTACTCTAAGCCTGTTTTAGACGATTAAATTTGTGATTTATGATAAGAAATTTTAGATACAAAAATTATTGTAAATACATACATATAACATGTCCTGTTTCCAACACAAATTGTGCTGAGCACGCGCAAATACGTGCAACTAATTGTAAGCTTGTGCCATTTTACTATATAATCTAGTACACAGAAACTAATTATTCAGTAGTTGGATTTGCTTTTTAAAAGTTTAACAAATTTATATCAAATCGAATCATCTACAAAGCTTATTTTTTAGCATAAACATAATTCTTCTTTCCCCGTGTCTTTTTAAAAGCCACTGCTCTGATCAGAATTTTCTACTTATTTTTTGTTTTTCGTAAGACTTGCGCCATATTATGTCGCAGTAACAGCTACACTACATAAAAACAATTCTTCGTCCCTATTAATCATTATTATACGCAAATAAATATGAACAAAAGAAAATGTAAATCATTTTAGATTATAATCACTGATTATTAATCAGAATTAAACAGTTTATGGACTTTTTCGCATGCGCTATACATCGATTCCAAAATACGCAGACTCCCATTACACAAATTTATAATATAAATTGTATTCCTAGAATACACACATTTCCTTTTATAGGTATTTGAAACATAAATTCTAATACACACTTATGTAAGATCGTAACACAAATTGTCCGCGTCTAAAATGGGCTTGACACTCTTCGGAGTGCTATGGTATATGGTTGTTAATAATTTTAATAATTTAATTGAATCATTGTAAGGGTAAATAGATATTGTATTTGTTTCATTTCTATTAAAACTATTCTAGAATGAAATGTTCAACCAAAAATCAGCTAAAGTAAATAACAAAATTGTTTTCCGGACCATGTCATAACTAAAATGATATATTTATTTCACAGTTTTGTACTGACTAGTCATGGAAGGTTACATCATTGTATTTAAAATAAATGTTTAAATTGATGTCCTACTGACCGACAATAATCCAGCTTCTGAACGATTTGCAAGGGTAATATGAACTAAATAAAATCGCTATGAAGTTAGTTTCGTATTATTATTGTAATATTACCTATATAACAACGTATATCTTATAATATATAAATAAGAAATAATTTTATTGCTAGATGTGACATCATGTGAGCACAATTGAAAACAAAAGTACATACTTAGTCGCGTTGACTGAAGACAGAAGGGGGCTATATTGATTATTCTGTATCTCTTAGCACTGGGGTTTTGAACGCCCTTTCACTTCAATCCATTCAATCTTTCAATACCTTCACAAACTATCGATATCTTTCTCTCCTCTGTAAACCAAATCGCATTCATGACTTTCATGTGTATATAAGCATGCGCCCGTAGTTCAATATTTATATAAGTACCTGTGCATGTACGCATGTACGTAGCTACGTACACAATGTACCATGCTATGTGCATATACATAAAGAGTAGAAACTGAATAACAAATTCCTTCTAAGAGTGAGAAAGATCAAATAAGGTGATGAAAGAGAAAAATTTCAAATATGTTGGAACAGAAAAGTATCTGGTGAGGTTAAACTTCTTAGTATGTATTTCCATCCATTTGAATCAACTATTTCGTGGTTATTAGTAGGTAAGATTGAAACGGTTATAAATAGAATTGTGTTTCGTGATTATTCTAACTTGGTTCTCAGTATACAAAATGCTGTATTCATCTGCGCCCACAGAAACTGACCACCAATGAGTGATCCTTTTACTGCTTTTAACCTTCCTATACTCACGTCAAAATGAAAGACGTATACTATACTATATAAATCGGTCTCACAGACCGTATGCGTGAGTATAGGAAGGTTAAGAAAAATGTTCATTATGTATCTTAAAAAATATTTTACTGTACAATTTGTAATTACTATTGGATAAGATGTATACGTCAGCGAACTATTAATTTCTAGATATATAAAGAATTTGTAACCACGTCAATTACATGGAATTCTAGAAAATTAAATTGGCTTTTCATTTTATAAAGTATTGTTCTGCTAAGCTCAGAAAAGCGGTGGGCGTGGCTGGATAAGCTTGGCGCAAATTTTAAATTTGACTCAATAGCATTCTCTATAAGTAAATAGTCAATAACATAAAAACTATAAATTGAAGAAAAGCAAAGAATCCTTAAACGATTTTCTATAATAATTTACTGTTAAAATATTTTACAATATGGATAAAGTTTTCATAGTTTTATGTAATATTTTAATTCATAATTATACGTTGTTTCTTACATTGAAATTATATTTGATAGGCCTAGACGCGTTGTGCACCGAATGGGCTAGGAATGAATGTAGCTTGCTGATGATTGGCAATCACGCCAAAACCAATCTGAGACTTTCGCTCCTGCAAACCTCGTCTTTAACTTAACTATGTAGTACAGGCGTCCGTACGTTTGTACCTGTTACGTTACAAGTGAGTGCACAATTATGGACCTAAATATGATGTAATGACCGTCGAGCCTTCTGTCCGAGTAGTAGTTGTCTCTTAGACGAGAATCGCCCATCGCCTAATTACAAGATTATTATTACTGCAGACAGGCCGAAATTATTTAAATAATAATGGATGTAAAATTTTCGCTGTCGTTTTAACCATGTCAGCGATACCATTTTTAAAAATTCAATAACTTGACAGCATCGCAACCACAGCGATGTAACAATAATTTGATTGGGGAAATGATTTTAACAAAGCCAGGGAAAAACCACTTTAGTAGTGTTATCAAACACGCGACTCAAATGAGGTAAAAACTAAAATTTCTCGCCCCCTTCGTAACAAAAATAGTCATGATTTCAACAGGTTGGGAAACAACCTATTTGAACGATTCTATAACGTAACAGCTGCTAAAATAATTAGATCTAGAAGTAAGTTAGTTTTCTTTACCAAAAACAGAAGCAAATCAGTTTTGTAACTATTTGTTTATTCAAAAACACAACTCAAGCTCCGTTTGTTTGACACTTACGTCTTCATCTTTAGTTTAATTTTTCCGGAATATAAAGCATTGATAATTTGACTCAAACTCATATTTATGCCGAATCCGGTTGAAAAATTGTTTCGAAATGAAATCCAGACTTTTTATAAACAAATCAAAATGATGACTATCAATTGAGTCAATCTGTCGAAAATGTGACGTAAATCATCATGACGCCATAGTGAGGAACAATCGGCACTATGTTATATCTCCTCTAATCGCCAAAAGTCGATGTATTTATAGGTTTTGCCGTCAGTTAAGATACCAGGCAACTTATGGACGGAATCTGTTGGAATCCCACAATGCTCCTAAAAATGTGATGCCAGTGGGATCTTACAAAAAAGCCACCAATTATCTCTTGTAACTAGCGGCGACTTGTGATACTGTATATTCGGAGCTGCAGCGAAGATAGTAGTCGTTCAAATATAGTCACATATCGCCGGCATTTACCAACATGCAATTGCCGTCGCTATACGAGCATATACGCGCCAATGTTATCTTTGCAGCAGCTCCGAATATACTGTATTACAAGCCGCCGTTGCTTGTAACCATGCTCTGTTATCATATTCAATGAATTAACGACAACTACATACATACATCATAGTTCCGTTCCTAAATGATGGTCTTGGCACATTAAAGGCAAGAAATTGCAAAAAATTTACTGTTTTGTTTTACAATTAGTTAAAATTTAAGTAAAAATTAAGCAGACGACCAGACTTATGGTCAACAGCATGCAGAAGTGGCACATTGACATTTCGTCCAACATATGTTTTCTGGCATGTCTAACATACAATTGTTTCAAAAATTCCTTATACAGCTTCAAGTTTGAACTAGTGATAAAAGTAACAAAGGAACCACACATTAACGTAGTCTAATTTGCTGTAGTTGGATATATGTAATTTTCATGTTTTTCATTATAATATCAAGCATAATGAATTTAATTGACGTGCTTGAATGATCCGCACTACAGGCCTTAAAGTCCCAGGGCTTGTTCGGGGCCACTGAGCCGTATACATACGTATACCGTACCGTTCCTGGCCCGCGTAATGGCATTTGTACTTTCCGTAGCATACTGGAGGTAACAAATTCCTTTTAGGATAGTAGACTGCTACGCTCCACCGCAACTGACACACAAATACTGTTAAAGCTAGAAACAGATGCGAACACTTGGCTACCTACTATACAGAAACACAAGGAATTCAACTTTTCTGGAATATCCTATTGCAGAACATTTTTACACGCTGCCAGATAGCTTATTTTCAGTTGGTCAAACATTTGTAATTTTGCAACTATGGCGAGTTTCACTTCGAATTCTTTTCAGTTGTATTTGGTGATCTTCAGAGAGTATATGGACAAAATTTTAGATACTTGGCTTGTGTGCTGGACCTTGTACAGTTATTTACAATAGAAAACATACACCATGTATTTATTTAAACATTTTGCAACCATGGCGTATTTTGCTACGAAACTTGCTAGTTACATGTGAAGATCATTAGGGACACCTAAAAAATTTTAGACACCTAACTCGTGTGGTGGGCTATGTGCAGTATTTTATATATTTATTTGTTTATATTGAAGTATTTGTTATTTGTGCAATTTTATAGCTTATTACTTCTCATTACTTGTAATGAGAAGTAATGCATGCATATTTGATTCTTAAATTTCTGGCTTTACTGTATTATTTTGCGAAAATAATATTAAGGTTGGTCGTTACTCCTTTCCCGAATGTTTTGCTAGCTTCAGTGTCATTATCAAATATGTGATTGCAAATGTAAAGTGGACTATGCACGAGCTACAACTACAATGCAAAAAGAAATTCCAGTATGCATTACAGACAATCTAATTACCGCTTATTTTATCTGAATCTTTTTCTAGCTCAAACTGAATGGTAATAAATCATCTGTGCATAAAGAGAAAGAAGGAAGCTTAGGTATACTATTGCAAATTTTGTTCTCTTCTTAATCGTGCTGCCCGTTCCAAGTATGGTGAGAAACAATATGTTTTCTTTTAATTTAGTAACTCTTGTATCTGTTGCTTACATTCTGCTTTGGTTTTCACTTTCCTAATTTATTGATAAGCGTACGGGAATACCTGTTATCGTTATTATCTGATTAACTTATCTTGTTGGAAGTCTCCCTCTTGATTTCCTTTCTTTGACTTTGTAGATGGTTTTACTTCGTCTTTTTCCTTAACGTTAACTTCCCCTCAGATATTTGTTTCTTCCGTCCATGCGTCGTGGCTTAGCTCATGAGGACAAACACGAGCGTTCTCACAACAATCATTTCCTTTAGTTACCTAATCTTAAAACCATTTGTACGATTAGGAAAAAGGTCTAGTTAGGTAATAAAAGAAAGTAAAAAGAAAATAGTATAAAACTAATCATTGAGGAAATATATTATCTAACATAAGTCCCAGAAGTTAACATTTCAACTAACAAACTTAAAAGGCCACTCATTAGTGAAATGTTAAAGAAAACTGAAATATCCAAACTGACTTCAGTTAAAGGTTGAGCCTATATGCCGTCCAAACTATTGCTTACATCAAAAACTACTTAATTAATGGCCATATCGCATGCTCGGATACTGCCAGTAATGATCACTAGAGTTGCTCAATTTGCACCAATAGTAGGTACTACAACTATCTGATACAACTATACTAGAATAATAACATTGCGCTATACAAATACAGATGGCTCCATATTATACATTGCAACTAGTATGTATCCGTATAGCAATGTTGGTATTCTAGTACAGTCGTATTAGAAAGTTGTAGTGCTGTTGACGCAACTCTAGTAGTGGATGGATCGTACAGGGGATCTGATGCAAATATACATCTAATGTCCGTCTTTCCCAATTACGCAAGGATTTTGTGTTGTACTAAAATGTGGCAATATTTAACATTCTTAGCATACTTCATTATAATACAGGCGACAATAACAACAAGTAGAACAGATATTCCGATATTATTTTTAATGCAGAATTCAGATCCGAAATCAATTTTTACTGGCATCTGTACTACCAATTAGTTCTCATGTTAAGTAGATGCATCCGTTTAGAAGAATTGCGAGCAAACAATTCAACCCATTAGTTGAAAACAAGGTTTATTAGTACTCATATGAAAATACTGAAAGAGGAAGTTCGATACGTTAATAAGCTTGAGGCAAATATCCTAGACCTGGCGAGGACTCAAAGATATTTTCTATTTTGCATGCTTCTTCATGCCTTCAAAAAGCCAACCCATTAAGTTGGAGGTGTATTGTTTTTAAATGGACAAATTAAGTAATACCACGAAGGCGAGAAGCCGGTAATGGTATGTTTAAGTAAAATTCAGGAGAATATGCCAAGTTGATCGTTGATAAAAGATTGTTGCAGACTGAATGGGGTATATCATTCCATCCAACAGATTTATAGAAACTGAAACTTTTTGCCCCAAAAAGAAAAGTTTGAAGTTAGTTTCGTTAGGAGTACTAACAAGAGGTATTTAATAATGGTACCCATTTTTAACCATCCAAGAAATGCAGATAAAAAATATATACGACTGTTAAATACATGTGCATGTTCGGATAGGTTGAGTGGATAGCAATCAAGATTGTTCAAGTACCTGATAGATACATCCATATTTTAAATGCGACTAGAAATGATAACGACATCTATTGCACAAGTGAAATTATCAAATTGTTCAACTAGAGTGTAGTACAGATACCAATTTAAACAATTTAATACTAGATCTGGTCTGCATCTACTCATATGTAAAATTCTCAACCAGATAATAAAGTTGTTTAGAAAAAGAATTATGTACTAATCGGAAGCTAGATCAAATATAATGCATAATTAATTACTGTGATAGTATATACGTATATCTCAAGACCATGTTTTCACTTCTGTAGGTGGTACACATTGTAACGGGAACAGCAAATTCAAACTCCTAAACTTTTACAGAAGTAAAATTAAAAACGGAAATTCTACAGATGTACTTACAGCAAGTTCAATTTGAAATGTATAACAAGACATACGCATGTAATTGTATATTGGTTGGTGCTCTACGATATTTACAGTAAACACCAGAATATATTCATTTACAAAAAGAATCATGGAATTTGTGCAATGACGTTTAAATATCCAGCTGGTGGCAACGCCACATACACTGCCATACGTAATTGTTATTTGAGGACTTAATTGTGTGTGTAGACAACTTATAGTCGGTACACATTCGTACATACGTTCATTCACCGATCTACGACGAGTATCAACGATTCGATCAAAAATAGAATAGGCAGCAATGGAAATGTACCCAATGATAAACATTCTTTTTCATGACGACTACTGCCTTAATCGAAAAACCAATAGAATTTCAGTAACAATCATTTCACAAATATGCATGCGCTACTCCATCTTTAATGAATTCACAGCGACATTGTGACGAAAATAAATATAACGAAAGGATAAAATACATAAGACGTACCAGAGCGTATAGAAAACTTAGACCCTGACCACACCAACAGAGCACGATAGGTATCGACGACGATTTTCGTTTCCCGATCGAACTAAACAGAAAGTAGGAAATGGCGCTTGGGAACAGTTAAAATGTTATGTATGTAAAGATGGTGCTCGTAAATGTTCAACGCTCTGCCATTTCTGTGATAGTTACGTCAACAGCGACGCTTTGCTCACGTTCACGATATTCACATTCACGAAATAAAACTAGCGGCCGACACGCACACACACACGGCGTGGCTTCGTAATTTCGAACGACTGTTGTTTTTCGTAACACGTTGATTAATATGAGAGGTTGACAGTCAGGCGAAAAAAGACGGTAAACCTCGGTAGTCTATTCGGCAAGAGATAGCGGATTTACTTATCGGTATCGGAAACTAACAAAATCGTAAATGTGTTCGTTTTTAAATACATGTATACGTATCTGTGTGTATTTGTATTTGCATGCGTATGGGTGATCTAGAACTGTTGGTATTTTTTCTAGCAGTACGCAGGCGTTGCTTGTACGAAGTCACTTTCTAAGTCAGTCATAGTTACTTCATTCAATAACAAATATCAAGTACCATGGAATAATTTTGCACACATAGTTTTTTACTAAAATCTTATAGTAGCTAGTACAAATCTTAGAAAACATGTAGTCTCTAAATGTATCATGTTACCGGTTTAATAATGTAAATAACTTAGGCACTATTGGAGGAACTGCATACAATATAAGTTTTGTGATAGAAGATACTATAGTGGAAGATTCAGAGCTTTTGTACATTATACATAATTTAAAATTTCACGTCTTACGTTCCTAAAAATTATGTTAGTTAAATTTTCAACAGGACCATACGAAAGGAATTTTTGGACGATCCGTCCCGCCATCCAGATTTCATTTCGCCCCGCAGATATAATTTGCCTTGGAACAGATCAGTTACTCCACACTAACGTAAATATCTGGTCGTTCGATTCGTTAACCTTCCTATACTCACGTCAAAATGAAAGACGTATACTATACTATATAAATCGGTCTCACAGACCGTATGCGTGAGTATAGGAAGGTTAAAGAATTCCATCTGTGAAGGGGCAGAACACTAACAATGAAACACTGGAAACTGTCTCACCGATCTAAATGAAACTTTGAGTTTATAGACCGATGTAGTGTAAAAACAACAGTAACTTTTTAGCTGCCCAATGTCACACTAGCGGGGGAGCAACACCCTAAGCTCAACACTACCCTTTGCTGGTTGATTCTAAGTATAACTAGAAACTATAAGAGATATCAAAAAAGGTGAAGACAAGATTTAGACTGTTTTACATGCTTTTAACGATGGCGTAAATATTTTATAGTTGTTTCCATAAACACATAATTGTTTATAGGGTGTCTGTGTACAGATATTGGCATCTGTATGTATTCAGTTTTGTCAACGAGTAGAATTGGGTTATGACTTCGATAAAAAGACATTAAAAAGAACTTTTCTTCAAATTTTCCAAATTTCAAATTTGTAGGTAGGTTTTTAAATTTCCGAGTGAGTATTAAATCATAAGAACAAGTAATATCTTCACACTTTCTACGTATATAATTTAGAAAGTTAATTCATCGGCAGTGTACTACCTTGTAACAAATTAGACGTCTGTAACGATTATACTTTACTTGGAACTATAACTTTGCAATGAATGCAGAAGAGTTAAAGTAATATCCACAACGTATATGAATTTGCTTCACTTTTAACATTTAGAAAGGTAAATGTAACACTAGATTTCCTAAAATTCTTGGAAACAATGACTAATTCTTCAAATAATTCCAAGAAAATGAATGACGATGTAAACAGTAATTGCTAAACTGTGGCATATTACCGAAAGTGGTGGTTTGACGGCTGATTCTATCCTTTCAGCAGCACAATAACATCCATAGAATTTCTAGCTTTTATCAGGAAAAGAAAACAACAAGTGCAATTTGACATCATCATTATTAAAGCTTTTACTATTCAAATGTTTTGCAAAAAGGGAATAAATGATAATCTGATGTGTGTGGTATTGCATTGTCATGGTGGAATAGAAAATCTTTAGGATGTGGCAATATTGCTAGTCGTAATTTATTGTTCATTTGCCTAGTAAAATAATGTAATTTCACAAAACTAACAATATATTCTTTACATGAATTATCAGCTCCCTCATCTTGTATGCTTCATAATCCTTTTCTATAACCCCTTCTCATCGCGAATTATCTATCAACCAAACCTAATTTCTTTACGTAGTCAAAGTTCTTTTAAGTTATTTATACCATACGTAAAGGGATTTATGAAGATGATAACTCCCGGATATTGACATCGTTTGATGGGTGCTATCATCTAGTAACCCCAATGCATCATACAATATTTTATTTATCACTTCAAATAAAATAAAAGGTGGGTAATAAAGATTTTAATTTTAATTTCATTATAGCTTTGCACAATAATGGTGCTATGTGATTTTTATTTTAATAATTGTCAAATGTATTAGATAGTCTATGACAATAAACAATTTTAAGTTTGTAAATTAATTTAATTGAGAAATTTACTTTTACAATTATTGATCGTTTTTTATTAATAGTAGTAAAAATATTGGCTTATGAGGGAGTTGTGAATTTATAACTCCCGCTTGACGCTTATACGTAAATAATAGTGAGGAATAAACGCTTTTAAATCCATGTAGTGACACGTAGAGCTTCTCTGGATTCTCGTGTGTTGTACTATAATGACTCGAATCGATTATTGCATCGATTTCATTTGGTTATCATCAATTTGAACAGGAATCGTTAGAATGGGCTTTTAGGAACCAATTGTGACACTACCGTTCATTTAGGGTTTCATCACCATAAATGTGATACACTTTTCTTTGCATTTTCAATACACTAAAAAGAATAGATGTAGATAGATTCAGACAGTCTGCCTAGGCCGGGAAATTTTCCCGGGCCAGCAAATTGAAATTATCGTGCATGCTTTAATTAATTTATACTGTAGGAGAGACCATCATTCAAAAAATTTTTTAAACCTGGTGAAAAAATATTCGGCTACATTTCTATATATTTGATGTGGTCAATAAAATAGGTACGCAGTCTCTGGCGTTGAACGTTCATATGCATTTTTTTTTATTTTAAGATAATTCTGAATAAAATTAATTTCGTTCAACTGACACGGCTGTATGCTTGTTCAGTTTGTTACAACCGTTATCTTAGTTTGCTACTATAACTAAGCAGTTTCATTAACGGTGTTTACTAACAATTTTCAGGGACCACTAAAATAGGTATTGTGATTATCTGTTACATTTCCATAAATTCTTACAAAAATAATTCCCTAAAAGGTATGTTTTAGTAGAAAAGCGAACTTGCAGAAATTGATGCAAAAAACTGGCGTTGTGTCCTGTGGGGTGATGAGACCAAGAGCAATTCACTTGGAAATGATGCTGGAAAGTACACATAGACAGACGTCCAAAAGGCCAAGAATGTATCTCCCGCTACACAAAAAATTAAAATGATGGCGGAAATATAATGGTATGGAGTTCTTTCTCCTGGAATGAAGTTGGACCAATCCAATTGATTAATCACACTATGACTAAAGAGGTTAGAAAGGTATACTACCGAATTCATGTTGCCCAATGCTGCAGATAATATGCCACTTCGGCGACTTTCCATTAAGAAAACGATCCCAAGCACTCTTCAAAGCTAGTAAGCGATTGGTGTCGGAGCAATGAAATTCAAGTAATGAGATGACTCAGTCAATCGCCTCATCTTAACCCAATTGAACACTTTTCGGGAGATCTTAAAACAAGAATTGGAAGGGAATCCTATTACAGAAAGGCTGAATTATGGTAAAAAATACAAAAACTTTAGTATTACACTCTAATAGAGACTTATCACAAACTAATTAATTTCATTAATTCGTTAATTTCAACGTCATCCAAACCAGGGAAGATATAGTATATACTACTTATGTAAAATATTTATATCACTCTTTAATCGTTATTATATTTTTATGTACTTAATAATATTAAGAAGTTACTTGTACCCATTTCAATAACCACATGAATTTTTGACTTTGTTGCAAATAATAGAATCTAAGACTACTGTAAAACCTGAACTAGTATTTTTGTTTATTTATCCTTCCTATACTCACGCATACGGTCTGTGAGACCGACTTATATAGTATAGTATACGTCTTTCATTTTGACGTGAGTATAGGAAGGTTAAAGCACTATACAATTAACCCACTGAATTGAATTGGAAAATACAGAAATTTCAAAAGTAGGTTTTCTCCTCAAATTATAGCCCACACCTATTCTAATTACCACATGTGTACATATATAGTCTATATACGGGGTGTCTTCATATAAGTATATTTACAAGTTACCCATATCTTTATAGTCCTTTTTACAACTTATGCATCAAATTAAAACAAAATAAAGTTCAAACTAAATGAAACAAAATTTGTAAGAGAAAATATTTCCCTACTATCACAGGAAACCCGTAATTTTTTTTTATATTAGTTTTGCAAGGAACATTTGGAGAACCTCTGACCTCGTGTACAATGTTTATTATTTAGATGTACAAACATAAACAGCAGTAGTGGCTCAAATGAGATACAACGCATTGAGTGCCGTTCATTCAACTTCCAGTCTTTGAAGTCATTATCAAGTCATGTCACGTTAAATAACTCTCAACGTTTACTGCTTAGACAAAAAAATGCAAACACTAGTAAAAATCGGGCAGTAATGTTTAGCAGGTTCAAGTGGATATTAGGTTTCAATTAATTAGGGTCCCTACTTTCGAATCGTTGCAATGTATGCACGAGCGTACTAGAGCGACAACGGCGTACCGAAAGTGTATTCTCGAAACATCGCACTACTTACGTAGAATACGCTGTCATTTTTTTGTTTTACATTTATTGATTTACTTTTACCTCATATAATCTATTCTGGACAAATACAACACAATTTGTAAGAAAATATGTTCCTAGTAGCACAAGAAAGAATTTTTAAAGTTTTGGAAGGAAATTATTTTCACATGCACATCGAGTACAGGTGTACTGTTCAGACAAAGAAATGTAAACGCTAGTAAAATTAGATCAATACGTTAAGGAAGGTCAAGTAGATGTTTGGATACGACGTGTATATTTATTTCTACCGGCAACGCGTCTTACGCCGAGGGCATATCGGAATATGTCTAGAGAGAAATATGTCAGCGGTTCGGCCTTTTTGTTGCTTGTACACTAGTAAATTTGACGCATTAGGTGTGAAAAACCCTGTGTATTCCATCCAGCTTATACTACTTACTACCGTGATTTGATATTCGGCGAATTGCGATACGGTGTTGTGATGTAGAAGGACGTGATGTAGACAGTTAAGTTAGATAACAATAAGGAGACTGATTAAAATTATATATAAGATATAAAATTACCTATACGGCACCTTCCAGAAATAATTTCAGATACGTATATCGGCAACAAGTTACCATCCTGAATGGAAAGCTGCGATATCCGGCTAACTGTGTAACAGTGTGGTGCTGTGTTTCGCACGGACGTTCAGTGAGATGTTCATTGTGCAGTGCATTAGAGTTTTACAGTGCTCGTTACGTGGTGTTCATTTTCGGTGTTGGCTAGATATCGCTAGTGATACTTAATTCTCCCAGTTTTCCACTGAGGATGACAACTTAGTTGCCGCAACACGTATCTAAAATTATTTCTGAAGGGTGTAGTATGGGTAATTTTATTTCTTTTATATATAAATGCTTTAGACGTTAAGCTTCTATTTTTAGCCATTTTTCTTCATATGAAATCAGAGCTCAGGTCTATCGAAAATGTTCCCCTTTGGCAAATTTCACTGCATGGATATCACACAGTGATCCAGAATGATTGACGGTCACGTGACATCTGTATTATCGTTTTATTATCAAACTACTTTCCAATGGAAAATTGATACTTCAATTATGATTCGTTTCGATCATCAGTGCGCTAATCATAGGCGTGCAGATAAAATTCTCAGGTGTCATTTCATTAGCGCTTTTCACTTATTTTTTCACAAACATTCTTCTTCAGTATTAAAACGGCGAATATATTATATTTTAGTAGGTTTACTAACTGAAAATGTTAATCCGTATTAACTCTCAACTTTTAGGTTACGATGGTTTTGACTATCGATTACTTGAAGTTCAGCTTAATTCTATTCGTTACTTTTTCCTATCTTTCATCGTTTTAATCGCAGTTTTTAAGAATTTGATATAAATTTTGTTTTAAAATCCAATAACGTAATACGTTGAATAACAAAAGGAATGGATTGTCGGCACGCCTATGGAATTTATCGTTAAACGCATGGTTATGGAGCGGTAAATGTCATATTAGTAAAGAACGACACACGTCAATCATTCTGGATCACTGTGTATTCGAATCATGAGTTTTTAGCTTCATGGAATATAGGATCACATACTTCTTAGAATTAGTACAAGATAGGGGGCCATCTTGCTTATCACTTGAGTGACATACATGCTGTTCCATATCAAAATCCTCTACTGAATTAGCACCTGATACCTTGCCATCAGTTGATAGAACATATAGTAATACAGCGTTGGCCATATGTATTAGACACCTCTGTGAAAATGCCGTATTATGAATACATTTATATTTACAAATAGATAGTACTCGGAAATACTTTCGGTAAAACTCCTTAATGTAATTTTAACGACGGTCGTGTGTACTTAAGCAGGTAGTTTTGAAGTAAGGGGTCATTTTACAGTTTTGAGTATCACTTTATTTCCGACACGCTAACGAAAAGGAGTTTGTTGCGAAATTGTATTCATTCATTCAAGTGTGTATTTTTATTATTAGTGTGTATACAGTAAAGTATAAAATAATGCCAAAAGTTCGTGAATTAACGGAAGTGCAGCGCGGCCAGATCCTTCTGCTCAGTTCGCAAGGGATGACACTGTCAGCGATCGCAAGACAAATGAAGTGTTCGCGATGTGCAGTTCATACCACGCTAAAAAGGTACGAGGAAACGAGATCATTCACTAATCGGCCTAAAAATGGAAGAAAACGCCTAACAACTGCAAGAGAAGATCGAATTTTAGAGAGAACAGCCATACGGAATCGGACAAAAATGTCGAAAGATCTCGCCAGCGAATTAGCCCTGCATCATGAAATTGATATTTCTGCACGGACAGTTAGGAGAAGGCTTGTGGCAGTTGGTTTACGTGGATGTAGAGCTCGACGAAAACCATACTTAACTGCAGAACACAAGAAAAAGCGACTTCAGTGGGCTAGAAAATATAAAAATTGGTCCGTCGAAAACTGGGCCAAAGTATTATGGTCCGATGAATCTAATATAGAGGTATGTAAGAATAGATATTTATAATGTTAGTAAACGTAGATAAGTTAAATTACCGCTTAAAGTTTTTCAAAAAAAGACAGCCAATTTAAAGTATATTTTATTACTTTATTTTCCAGCTTTTCGGCCAACCTGGGGCGCAGTACATTCGACGACGACGAGGAGAGGCATATCACCCGGATTGTATAGTACCTACAGTAAAACACGGTGGAGGCAGTATTATGATTTGGGGGTGCATGTCTGCATCCGGCGTCGGTGAACTCTTCTTGTGCAAAGGTCGTATGAACAGTGGTGCTTATATTGATATGCTGGGGGAGGTATTGGAGCCATCGGTATGAAAATTGTTTGATACAGATGTACCTGAATATTATTTTCAACAGGACAATGCGCCTTGCCATAAATCACGGCAAACAATGGGGTGGTTCAACGAAAATAACGTAGAGATTCTAGACTGGCCAGCTCAGTCTGCGGACCTCTCCCCAATTGAACATTTATGGAATATTTTAAAAACTAAGGTGGTAAAACATAAATGCAAAAATAAAAACATTCTTAAACAAAGAATAATCGAGGAATGGTCAAAAATATCCAGTGAAATGTGCCATAACCTGGTAGCAAGTATGCCGAGAAGAGTGCGTGCTGTTATAAAAGCAGGTGGAGGTGCTACTAAATATTAAAATAAACTAACATTCTTTAATAAATTACTGACGAATACATTCCTGTTTGTGATTTTGATTTCATTTCTTGATTTTGTACTACGGGTAACAATAATTTAAAGTTTTTCGTACGTAGGACTAAGGTGTCTAATACATATGGCCAACGCTGTATGTTTCATTAACAAGAAGACTTCTTCATCAGAAGCAGTCTTCCCAGCTACCTTCACTTTCGTAAAAGTGCTTAAATTTCGTCAAAAATGTATACATTTATACAAGCTCCATCGATGTTGTAGATTGATGTGATTAACCATTTGCATTATCTGTTACAAAGCTCTCATAAATTTGTTGTTATTACATCTATTTTACTTTTTAATTTAATTTTATTCGTATTAATTCTGCGGGAGGTATTAACCTTCCTATACTCATGTCGAAATGAAAGACGTATACTATACTATATAAATCGGTCTCATAGACCGTATGCGTGAGTATAGGAGGGTTAAGAAACTAAAGATATTTCTTTTATAATCAACTTTTGCAAATATTATCTGCATATATTATTTCTTCAATTCTTCAATTTGGTTAATATTAAACACAAAATTCTATTACTTCCACCGCAGATATATGATGGCACATGGATACCATCTCACTACGCATATGTTTCCTTTCAGCTATGGGTTATTACGTCTTCTATTGATACATATGATTGTGGCTGTGGAATAGAATAAAATAGCATTGCCCACAGTTTTGCCAAAACGAAAATGAATGAGTTGTATTATAGATTTTTTTGCTCCTAAAATTCGAATTCAAATTAGGAAAACGCTCTAATTTTGGAAATATTCTTTCTCTACCCTATTAAGCTCGCGTTCTAATTCCGCTACTGGACGCTACTGAATACCTCATCCATTTAGCTTAGTTTACTAAAGCCAACTTTTGCTACCAAAGATTGCGCACGCAATTCAACCTGGCGACAATCCTTTTGATAAATCTATTATCTTTGTGTCAGTTAAAAAAATTCCTTTCCTTCAGAAATAGTAGTTTATTGTAAAAGTTCACTGTGAAACTGGTTCATGTAATTAATAAGGCACATAGATATAGGAATATACAGTAGAAGCCGCTTATTATAATCACGGTTAATGTTATCAAACGGTTATTGTTATCGAAAACCGTTGGTCCCAAATCACTCTATTTAAAACTCATTGAAAGAAAGCCGCATATTGTAATCAAAAGCCGCTTAATGTTATTAGTTATGAATAGTATCCTTTGTCGGAAAGTTTCTTCAGGCGACGGCGTCTGCAGCGCAACTCCTTTGAACGAGCCGCTTTTTCTCGCCGATTTCAATTAAAACTCTCATATCGCATATTACAATCTAACGAATTGTTATTTCTATATTATGAAGAGGTCATCTTTTTTTTGATGGACTTTATGTATAAAAGGTCCGTTCGTTTAAATGATATTCAGTTTCTCCTATACTCTTCTACGAATCTCACGTTCTACAGTCTTGTGTACGGGTAAATTATTGAAATTTCGCATAAACCACCGTAGTCATGGCAGAAGTGAATAAAAAACGACGCGATCTATCGAACGAAGAAAAACGACAAATTCTCGATAACTTCGATAAACTTCCGAAAATGAGTCAAAGGAATGCTGCGGTACAATTAAAAATTTCGCAACCGCTGTTGTGTACGGGTATGTGATATTTTAAAAAATCGTACAGAAATAGAAACGTGTGCGCGTTCGAATGAAAACATAAAACGAAAAAGGGAAAGATCTGGAAAGGATAATCAAGTTGAATCAGCTTTAAAAATTTGGTTTACAAATGTTCGCGAAAAAAATGCCTCTGTGAATGGTCCTATCATGCGTCAAAAAGCAGAAGATATAGCCAAAACTATGGGGAAATAAAATTTCATTGCAACAGACGGATGGTTCAATCGGTGAAAAAAGCGAGAAAACATCGTTTATAGACCTCTGCACGGTGAAGAAAAAGTGCTGATTCGTTAGCAGCCGCTGACTGGATGCGTTCGGAATGGCCAGAAATTATTGCAAAATATCCGCCTCGGGACATCTACAATGCAGATGAAACAGGACTCTACTTTCGCGCGATGCCTAATCATACTTATTTGTTCAAAAACGATAAAGTAAGAGGTTGCTTATCTTCGAAAGAACGAGTAACAGTGTTATGTTCTGTTAATATGGAAGGTGAAAAGGAAGAACTTCTAGTGATAGGAAAAAGTAAGAATCCTCGGTGTTTTAAAGGTGTTAAAACTTTGCCCGTGGAGTATTTTGCTAATGCGAATGCTTGGATGACAAGTGTCTTGTTCAGCGAGTGGTTACTCAGGTGGGACAAAAAAATTGAAACGCCAAATCGTCTTATTATTAGACAATTGTACTGCGCACAAAGTGAATGCAGTTTTGACGAACATCCAACTTATTTTCTTACCTGCGAACACTACGGCATTGATACAACCATGTGATCAAGGAATCATTCGAACATTCAAAGAATACTATCGAGGGCAAATTCGAGCCCAAATTATACAAGAACTTGATGAGAATCGAGATGCACCTACTGCAGATGCGATAGCAAAAAATCAGTCTTCTAGATGCGCTGCATTTGCTGGTGAAGTCATGGAGGCAAGTTCAACCAGAAACGATCCGAAACTGTTTTCGAAAAGGAGGTTTTTCCAAAACTGGTGATGAAGAACCTGATCTCCATGAAACGTGCGCTGACATTTTAGAAGGTATGAGAAAAAGAACTTGTTTTGTACATCTAACTAATATTTTTTAAATTTTTTTTGTAGTTCAAGGTCTGTCCAAAAGCGAATTTTCCGATTGGGTGGATATCGACAATGATGTTCAAACAGCTGCCACAATGACTATATCAGACATTTGTCGGGAAGTTGTGGATCAATCGTCCGAAGGAAGTAATCCTGAATTACCCGAAGTAGGAGAAGAAGAAGAAGAGGAAATGTCTGAAGAGCCGCCAACTAATGGCCAGATGCAAGAAGCGTTAAATATTCTCCGACGTGGTGTACAATTCCGAGAAAGTAATTTTGATAGATATTATGATTTTGAAATATACATACAAAATCTTATTAATAAAAATAAACGTCAAATGACGATCGACCAGTTTTTCGAATGAAATCGTAAAGTGTAAATAAATGTACCTACGTATTGTATCGATGATAAAAAATAAACAAATTTGGTAAAATATTAAAAATTGTTGATTAATCGTTAATTTTTCCCTTGAATTTTATTTGTAAGTCGTTAAATAATTTGATTACATACATACATATTTATTATTGACTACATCAGCATAGAAAAAATACATTTATATTTACCTTCCGCTTACTGTTATCATTCGGTTAATGTTATCAAAAAGGGTTTGTTCCAAATTGATCACAATAAGCGGCTTCTACTGTGTAAGAAACATATCTACATCCACACTTTGTTACAATCAGCGGCGCTGTTTGTAATAAGACCAATTCGCAAGTGTAACTTATAGAGAGTGGCAACAGCGTCGCTGGCTAACAAAGTATTGATATGCATATAAAGAATGTTTATTCATTTGAAGAAAAGAAGAGAATTAGCAAAACATTTTTATTAATTGACTAGGTCACCCGGCAAACTTCGTTTTGCCCTTGCAGCGCCACCAGTTGAGAATTTTTCGACTTTTCTTTTTCCTAAACCTTCGCGTAACAATTACAAAGAAACCCGCAGAAGGAAATATCCAACTTGGGCCAGTCGTTTTCAAGTTTTAAGCATCCTAACAAACCACGATCTATTTTTATATTTAATTGATGATTGATTAACATAGTTCATTCGAATCATTTTATAAACGTTGCAAATAAACAGTTCTATAACTTACACAGCAATTTTATGTAAACGACAAGAATAGTAACATTAACAATCTAAGAAACGCAAATTTTATATGGGAGTAGTTCAATTTATTTAAATCACCGCTATAAATTGTACAGATACCTTGATTTGAATAGGTGTATCAATTACGCATCATAACAAGAGTTTGATAAAAAGGTGGTACCGGATGGCAGTAGCGTAGCGGTAGGGGCGTGGGTAGGGGTAATTTTGAACTCGTAGTCGATCTCGACAGTACCACGAGAGTTGATTGCAACAGTACGTTGTACGCTGCACGCTAAATAAGGGCGCGGAAATGACACGCCCAAAGGGTGTAACGTTCCCTTCGAATGTGAATAAATATCTCAGGCATTTCCCTGGATTAGAATAGAGAAGTCCGCATATTTATTACACAATATGTAATAGCAGATTGCTAAGTCACGATAAGTTTGAATGTAGAAAACCTTGTAAAAGTAAACGTCATATATTGAATTTATGTATATACCATACTGGCAATTTATATATGGTTTTCTTTTATGTTACGTGTGAACAACTTCCTACAACATCTACTATCTAATGAGCACTTCCGTTTATTTTGGGCTAAGTACGCTCCTTCGTGGAAGTTGCCAACATCTATGCAATTACGACATAATTTGCCACATGTACAGGGCACAGTAAAGGAATGTATAAAAGATGAATTAAAAAATAAGAAAATCTGCCTGTATATGGATGAAACAACTGATGCTCAGAAACACAGCGTCATTCATATTGTAGCGCGTTCTTTAAAACGTGATGGTCCACCAGCTTCATTGTTGTTATCCAGCAAAAAGGATTCAGAAAACTGATACAGAAACCGTTGTCAAAATAATAAAAGATTCGTTAAGAGAATTTTCTCTCACCGCAATGCAAGTCATCATGTTCGTTACTGACGGTGCCGCAACAATGCTGAAAGTTGGTAGGATGTTGAAAATATGCTTTCTGACTCTTCTTCACATAGCATGCCTCACAGACGCATGTTACCTCGTAGCAGAAAGCATTCGAAAGAAGTATCCGATGGTGGATAAGTTAATAGCATCTACCAAAAAAGCGTTCATTAAATCTCCCAAACACATTTGTGTATTCAAATAATTGTATGCTAAAATTCCCAGTACCACCTCAGCCTGTAATAACGCGATGGGGTACACGCCACCAGGCCGTATCTTACTATCAGAAATATTTTTCACACGTGAAAAATGTCATTTTGAAAATCGATTCACATGATTCTGTAGCAGTTCGAGATAATCAGCAATTTTAACGAAAAAACCCCATTTACAAAAGATTGGGTCTATAACTGAAAATCCAGAGTGCACAGACGACGAAAAGGAATATCTAACATTTGCAAATCCTACTTCACTAGATGTCGAACGATCACGTTCGAAGCATATTACTACGTATTCATAACACCGTCGACGGCTGAATGAATCGACAATGGACGCGTTGCTGATGTTGCAATCCTACGCAGCTTACCAGGGCGGTTGCCTATTGCCACAGTGTGTATCAAGACGACAGTAAAATGTAACAATATTATTTTTTACTAATACTGTATGTTACGCATCTACTTTTATGTGGTACGCCAATGCCGATGCCACCTTTTTATCAAACTCTATTAATTTGTGAATAATTGATTGGCTGTGACTACGGAGACGTTATCAACATTAACTCCGCTTCATTTATGCGAGATCAGACATTGTTTCAAATGTTTAAGGAATAGACCAAATTTACAAATGCAGGAACAAATGTAATGTCTCCAGGATTAATTATTTAAATTGAATAATAGGTAAATGATTGCTTGGATATCGTTTAGTAATTTCAATAAAACCACCTTAAATTTCGCATTGATTTTGAACATGTATTAAAAATTTAAAGTATAAATCATTGTTAAATGATATTGCTGTGCATTTTTGCATCCTTATAACTGCTGTCAGTTGATGAGAGGAATTGTCTTCTGTACGGCCGAAAAATCAATCGCCTCCGGTGACTAGGTCACAAATACACTCATATAAAAACACGCACGCACGTATACACATGCACATAACCATCAAAATATTTCACAACAGAGAAAGAAATAAGTAAAAGAAGACAGCAATCTGAGCACGTGTGCGTCGGGCGACCTCCACCTCCGCCGTAGAGGCCGAAGCCACCACCTCCTACTGCGGATATGGAGGGAGAGAGTGAGAGATAGTGCAGGGTTTATATACCTGGTAGTAGTAGCGCACCAAAAATGTCATCAGGGAAGCATCCATGGCGGCCGATCCCGCACATTTCTACATCACACCGCACTGCACCGAGCCAGACCTTGCAATGCCATTCATCGAGGCCATCGCACCGGCAACACTGCCTTTAGCTATCAGCTGGCGCCGCGCGGGGTTACCACAGCGCATGCCGCAACATAAAACAGAACGAGTTCCTTTCACATGATACCAGACGTTCGTTCCATTCGGGTCTGAGATTTCGTGGTGTTAGTACGTTGGTGCTCTACTCGTAATACTTTACGTACCAATATTCACTAAGTTATATGAAAATATCACACAAATAAGTGAATTAATTTCGGTAAAGTTTATCGCGAATATGTTATCGTCAACAAATCGAACTATTTTGTGGATTAAACACCGGTTTAACAATCATCATTCCACTGAAGAACATAGGCATCGATTGCAAAACAATTTTCTGTGCGACAGATGGGTGTTTACAACGTTGTCGATGGCTACATATCGTATTTTTACGGAGTATTAACGTAGAGCTACGTTTTATTTTGGAGCGCTAAGATTTAATCATACGATTCAATATTTGAAATATGTGTATATGTGCAAAGTGAAGTGCAATATAACCGACGGTGAATTTATTGAGTTTGTGCTCGCACTTTCTTCACTGTTCTAATACAGAAACAAACCGAATAAGTAATTAAATTAAATCGTAAGTAATATATTTTCAAACGCTTCCGACCTAAGTTTGAAAAAAAAAAGTGGATATATATATATATATACATATGTATATGAAGAACAATTTTCTGGGATATTTTCATATACTATCATATAAAATGTCCGAATAAAATATTGCATTTGTGAGTGTATCGTACTTACAATAAACATATTTACGAAGGTTTACGACTTTTTCTTCAAATCATTTAACTACACTTTTAATACTATGCTCGAAATTTATTAACAGATAAAATTTAATGCTAGAAATATGCAACTTTCTATTTATTGTTAATACTGGAAAGTAGAAAAATAGCGATTCCATAGTTATACAACATTCACATTGCTAATTAAATTTCATTAGTTACAAGTAACAAAGCACTAAAATACAAAAATTAATTGAATACATAAATTAGATAAGATGCCAGGCTTACAAGAACGGCCATCTTAAAACTTTAGGAGAACACTTTTTTAAATATTGTTCCTTTCGGAAAGTTTGTGGCGTAATCATACATGTCCAAGTTGATTATTTAAAGTGTTAAACTATCTTGTCTTACCCCAAAAAGTAGAACCAATAACACAACACCTGGTTATATAAAATCACTGTAAATAAAAACTGTGTGACGGAAGTTTTAAAATAATGCGTTGGTACTACTGATAAAGTGATGACTGTATGATGATGCAGATAATAATGAGCAACGAAACTCTGGTTAACCGCGATTCCTACTACATGAAATCTTTCTATATGTATTTTTGTATTTCACGTTTCGTACGATAAAGCTAACGCTTTCAAAATACTTTCATTAATAAAAAAACTTAACTATAAATTGAGTACGTATTTACCGGGACAATAAGAAATCTTAGATTTGGTTAAACGAAAGAGAATTAACCTTCCTATACTCACGTCAAAATGAAAAACGTATACTATACTATATAAGTCGGCCTCACAGACTGTATGCGTGAGTATAGGAAGGTTAACAAACAACGAAACTAAACTCGCAGTTTGTCCAACATTTAATTATACATACCAATAAAATCACTAATAATAATATAGTAATAACACGCTGGAAAAATATTGAGACCATTGGGAAACTAACAACAATATTCTAAAATAAACTGTAGGTATCGATAAATATACTAAATAATACCGTTTTCAGAATATCGCGATCAGTATAGATTATAAAAAACGAAAACTATACTGCAAGTAGGCGAAACTTTTTTGTAAATTATCTTAAACCATTTTAATTTAGAACTGCTACCTGCAATCCTAAATACAGTTCTCGAAAAGAATCAACCGATTTTTTGTCATACAATTTTATGACAGACTACATCCATGTTGTTCACTATTATTTATTAGCCAAAGTATTCGGAGAACTTACCAACACATTTGAAAAATGTAAATAAACATTACCCTAATAACATCGCAAAGCTGCGAAACTTTTTAACAGAAAAGTTACTAACATTCCTCCACTTCAATGTAAATATTTGCAGACATTAAGTTGATATGATTTATACGTCAGTATTGACATTTGGCCAGTTCTTCCTCTTAGTCTATTTATATATGTATATATAGTAATGTAAATTAAAAATTTTATCCATTAAAAATCAGTCATACCGTTTCTAAAAGAATGAAGCGGAAACGGATCAAAAGATTAATTTCCAGCGATCTTATCTATCACTTATAAATTTGTTAAAATCTTTTGGTCATTGGTTAACGTAGCAGCATAAAACTGTTAACTTACTATTATTAGTAAGAGTCTCTATAATTTAATTTGCGTAAGCATTTTAACAATAAAATTAAAGTAATATTATTAATTTGCAAAAACATCTACCCAAATGCAACGACATCTGTGCCTCACTAGCAAATTATATACCGCAGAGAGAATTCATGAAACCATAATGGGTAATCAGAATTGAAAAGGAGAGGGAAACAGTAACTAAATTATCCGTTCAATACCAATACCACTGATGTGGAAATATACAAAGAAATTGAAAGGATTAAGAACTGAGGACGTTTAGTTAATATGGTATAACAATTAGAAATGACTCCAGATTTCTTTCATTTGAATTCACTATCAGGATAGGATAAAATATGTCGCGGTTTCTTTTCAGTGTAGTTAACGCAAGTACAATCATATTAGATTCAAGTCTAGTATTAATAGAATAAAGATAAAAATGTAATGCTTATCATCAAAACGTTTACTACATATTGTGTTTCACAGCTTGATGTTTCATGTGCGTCAATCATATATTTGCCTTTCATAAGTTGCACCATAACCGCGATAAGATTAAATTCTAGCATACATATCAGTAATGTAAATATGAAATATATCGATATTTTACTAGAATTAACTATCGAAATTTAAGATTGATAATGGAATCAAAGTTATATCTGCATCACTACTATGTACTTATAGTGCGCAAACTAGTATGATATGTGGTGAAAAAACTAATGCGTATCTAATCGCTATTTACAAGTAATACTAAACGTAGACTACGTTCAGCTAATTATAAAATTACTTTTTTGTTCTGTTCAGCAAACTAACGCGACCAAGGACATAAAGTAGAATTTAGAACGAAATAGTTGGCGGCTGTGTAACGCGTATTTATGCCGTGTTACACACACGAATGAATTATAAAATAGCAACAATTGCGGTAAGTGGGAGGAGGATCGGTTCAGCAGGCGGCTGAGTATGCGTGCGTATCATGCGACTTACAGCGGTATATATATAGACGTGCTCGACCTGTCAGATGGGTTGTACGCGCCGCTAAGCTCAAACTGTCTCGGTAGTGAATGCGATTCGTAATACCAAGCGTCCTTGTCGCTCGTCTAGTTGGTTTACACTCGTTTGGCTCGGGGACTTCGATCTCACTGTATAACAGGTTCATTGCACGGAACGAACTACACTCGACTTACATATAATACGACGACGCAGCGATCACACAAGAATTTAGCTGCAATTTTCGTCGTGTGAATCGTCCTTCTTCACGTACTCTTCATCTATTCCCATTCTTCTCCAGATTGATAGTCCGAAAATATAAATTTTATAACGAATATTTTTTGTAATTTTCTATTATAAGAAACGAGTCCCACATGTGATTTACATTTAATAATAGTAGTGCATAAAGTATAAAATGGTATCGTCTATATGTTATGCTTTAAAAAATACGTATCTATATCAGAATAAGTTACATACCTATAAAAATTGAATCTGTTTTGAATTGTTTCTTCCCAATTGCTGACATCTAGAAACTACTTTAAGTACACGCATAAACGAATAAAGTAACAATACTGGCAACTTTTATATAAAGTGAAAGTTAATCTCTAGTAGACGCACAAGGTTTTAATTCACTAGCATTATTAGTATTCTTGGTTTCGGGTTGCATCATTGACTACTAAAGTAGTTTGCAAAGAATTGTCAAAGACTAATTCACTCAGTTTTATTTCCCTGAGATTCTTGGAAAACTAAGAAACGGAATTAACGTGCCGTATTTCTTGCAATATAGAGATATACAAATATAGGGTAACTGGGGGAATACGCCATAGTTAAGGAAAATTTCATTTCCTCGTCAAATTTTGTCATGTATGAATTAGTTTTGCACATTGATATCTTATATCACATCTATTGTAAACTTACACGCACTTTCAGTATAGGAAAAATACACTTTTCAAAACCTAATTTATAAAAATCGTTGAGCCTGCAAAGTGGCATATTACCCAGTGGCGTGGGTAATATGCGATACCAATCGGGGTAATATGCAATATGGAACAGAACATGGAGGTAAATTTAAATGAACAATTTATTCGTGAACATTATAACAAAAATAGTTGACCTATAGTTCCTAAACTCCTAAATACATATCTTAGTAAAAATGATGTTAACCCGATTTACTTAAGTACAACAAAAAGCTTTTCCTGCACAGTTCTCGGGTATCTACCTACTACAATATTCAGAAATTTTCCAATCACATTTTGGACCGTTTTCGGCATAATAGTATCCATTGCATGCAGCACAGTAGTCATTATCATCTTAACTCATATTGTTGTCACTGTCCTGATATGTAATATCTTATCGCATTTTATCCTGATGTTAAACTGGCATTTTATCCCAAATGCAGTTATACAATAGATGTATATTTTACACAATATGGCGGCCTTAAAATAAAGCGGTGAAGCATACAGTAGTCCTATCCTGACTTATACAGTTATAATAACATTCCGCTAGAGCCCCTGCTTTCATAAATTTTACAAAATTGTTTACTATATCCATTGAGAAAGTTGTAAATAGTCTGCTTCAGTCTTTGCTTACCGTATTAACAAAAGAAAATCTAAAATATAAGGTACGAGCAGCACCGCCAATGAACACATAAACAGTACTGAAGTGCATCAACTACTTACATACATGTGCAATCCTAGCGCCAGTTTCGCTAAATCGTAGAACTGGCGTTTTGCCTTAACTCGCATATTCTCCCAGGTTACCTTATACATAAATATTTTGACTAATAAACTGCTATGTACATTAGAATACCTTCTGGCTACTACATATTTTTAATTCATATTTAGCATATTTTATCAGGATGACAGGGCGGACATGGTGAGAGGATATTTATTTGACTAAAACTTCCGGTTTAGCTTTAAATGGAATCGACTTTTTCTTTTAAACGAAACACAGGTACGTTGTGTATTTTCAATCAATGGTATAATATTAAATATCTTCCTTTAACTCTTCTAAAGAGATTTAGGAACTGGGTATGCATAGAAATATGAATTAAAATGGTACTTATGTGAATTAGTGAATGAATGATCATTAATTTAAAGTGTCATGTTTAGTGTTTTATGTCCGTATGCTATTCTGAGATATCTTGAGAAGAGTTAAAGGTAGATATTTAATATTATTCTATTGGAAGCAGAGAGGAGGCTCTTTTGAAATACTACAAAAAACTTCCGAACTAAACTGGGAGTAGAATTCAAAATCTTATATATGCTCTGTCTATAGCATGTGCAGAATGTGCAAAATTTGAGTGAAGACGATATAGTAGTACGCAAGATATTCTAGTGTTGCTATAGGTTCGCCCTAACGCTGTGTGATATTAGTTTAACGACTAATCTAATTTGCAGTGAATAAAGTTACCTACGATGAATTTGCCAACAAGAGAAACAATATTAACTGTTCAGAAAATTGGTTTGGAACCTTTGGTGTAACAAAGCAAACACACTGACAAGGTAAAGGGACAAAGCTAACATTTTCGGTTTCTCTACCTCATTTTGTAAGGTACAAGTATCCTTAATTAATTTCTTAGCCAGGCTAAACCAGGCTACGAACCAAGGATTACTCGTGGTCTAAATAAAATCTTTAAAAAGGTTGATATCAATCTAATACATAAATCAGGTAACAAGCTTCGAGCAGTTCTTGGTAATCCGAAGGATAAAGTAGCAATAACCGATAAGTCAGGAATTTATGCTATAAGTTGTAAAGATTGTTCGTCGAAGTATATTGGCCAAACCAAAAGATCTATCTTAACTAGATTTAAAGAACATATGGCACATTTAAAATTTGGTAGAATTGAAAAATCGAGTGTTGCCCAACATGCTTTCGACAATGATCATAGGATAAGCGTAGATAATTTGGAATTATTAAGAAATGTGCATAATTGTTATAAGCTGGATGCATTTGAAAGCATAGAAATATTTAAATGTGGCCGCCTCACTATGAATGCCGATAAAGGGCCTATCCCAGATAGCTGTTTATTTAATTTAATTAATTCTAAATAATTCCAGGCCTTTGTTTACATATTTCTTAAGTATTTTCAAATTGCTGCCTTTGCATTGTAATCGGTTATTACTGCGAATCATTACGGTTTCCTCATCTTAATGACATTTACGGGGAGTTCGACTATTGTAAACAATTAACAAGGAGCTCATTAGTCCTTATTCGTTGTATTACTCACCCGAACTTATATAAAGTACGTTGCTTAGATTTTTAATTCACATTTGATCATCTCCTGATGATGCTAACATGGTTAGCGAAACGCGCGTCGACAGACATGCAATATTTGTTTGGTGATAGTGGAAATTTGTGCATTGACTTTGTCAGTGTGTTTGCAATATTAACTGTAGCAAAGTAGAAATATGGATAGATATGCAATGAATGTGTTTGATTCTAGAACCTTGTGTAAAATCATTAGTAGGCTATAGATCAATGCATTATTAATAAAGTTCGTTAAAAAAGTGGATGACATGTTATCATTAAGTAGTGTAAACCGTATTGACGCTCCTACTTCTCCAAATTTTAGTATCGCGCCTTGCATGTAAATGGAGACAAGGCCGGTTCACACTACTTAATAATACGTCATCCACTCTTTTATCAAACCTTAGTTATTAACCTATAAGGAAAACCATCACTGTAGTATGTACTATATATAGTTACCGATACATACGTTGAAAAAAAGTGTTGCCAAACCGTGACTTGCCTAATTAAAACAAAATCTGTAATATATTATAGTGTATTAGGAGCAATATCTTACGTACTATACGTCTGTAGTGAGGTAATATATGTATATACATATGTATGTATGCAGTACACATTCGGAGGAAACTGTACGGTGTTCTTTTCTTTTTCATTTAAATAATACATAATATATCATTAAATTTAAGACTTGCTATTTATGTTTCTCCAAAAATTAAATTTTCATCAAAAAATATTACTTTATAAGAATATGTTTTATTAATAATTATACTTTCTACTGTACAGAATAGAAATATCAGATAGGAACGTATTAATTAGAAGAAAAAAACATTTTAAGGTTATTTAAATAATCTACGTAATCAAAACTGTCGTTAAGAAACCCATGAACGAACGGTCGTTTTCATCGAGTTAAGTGGCATCTGACAGAGAAAGCTGTTTCCGCGTTGTAGCCAGCATTTGTGGTAGCCCTGTGTAAATACGCCTGCTCCACTCCGGCATTATCCAGTCACACACACATACACTTCGCCTTCGTAACGATTACAAAATTGATCCGACGGGCGGGCGTACTAGCTAACAGGAGAGGCCACTTAGCAGGTTTGTCGCTTTATGCTTCGTCCGCTATCGTATTATGCCTGCTGTTACTTTTATTGCGGACGAGTGGCGAAACTGTGTGACGCTGTTTTGAAAATTGTCCGCCAGGCTGTGCGAAATTGTGGTATTCGGTTGATTCGTTGTATGAAACTACACGTTCCTCCATAGTTTATCTTACGCGCCATTTAACTGTTACACAGTTTCCTTTCCATCTAGATTTTCTAAATTGACACTTCTCGTATCAGTTGTGCCTTTTCGCGCACGTGCGGCGCTACCTAATACCAAATATGAGAATCAATATCAAGTAGAAATGTTTAGAGCTAAGTGTATCCGTTTCAACGCAATAACATAACAGATGTTCATAACGTCTTGCCGTCCTGGGCAGTTGTCGAGATTTAATTCTTCTTAATATTCTTAATATTAACCACACATTCATATATTATCTGTATGTCATTCATATTTTTATTTAAAACACCGCTTTCGTTACTTCTTACTACGTTGTTATTCCGTACTTCAGGAAAATAGCAATTACACATGTTAGTTGGCTACATTAAGCAAAGACACACTCTTTACGAACGTGAAATGTTCGCTAAAATACCCGCTATTATACTGATTTACTAATTTGCTTAGTTAATCCTAAGATTTTTCCACCTTTTGTCGTTGTAAGAGGTGTGAACTTTGGTGCTTCCTTCTATATTTTCCTCTACGTTTTCTACTTTTCATATTTGTTATATTCCTTGGATTTTCTTTTCTGTTGCGTGACACCCGCTCTAGTCTACCTCTTTGTTTCTCTTTCGCATTATTGTTACATATATTTTCCTTAGTAAAGACTTTTTGATTTGAGCAAATTTGTCTAATCTAGTTTTCCTGTCCATTTCCTTTCTTTGAATATGTATCTCATTTCGATATTTTTGATACGTCTCCACTATTGTCGTCCGCATATTCGAACCATATGTTACCATGGAAGTAGACATTTTTTTACACTTCTGTATTTTTATCTCGGTATTTTTTTTATTTACTAACTCTATGATTTCCTTTATCTTGTATAATCATTGTAGCTAAAAAATGTTGCTATTATTGTCATGTGGTCTGCAATGAGTATTTCTAACATCATTTCTGGAAATTTCCGCTTCCTTAATACATAATTTAACGCTAATGTATTGCATCAAATAGTCAACAAAAGCTTTACAAGCTACTCGACTTTTACAGTATACACTTGCTCTCCAATATCTACTTCTTCATTAACTACTAAAACACTACCATGTCGCTCTGTGGACAAATGATTTCAGAACACATTGTTAAACTAATGTCTCTGAGCGACGGGAAGTAGACATATGATATCGTCCAAGTGAGTACGGTTGTCAGCTGTCTTTAGTAAGATTCTGTTACTAGTCTATTTCCTAATTAAACTCTAGATACACATCCATACTCTATACCAGCGATTCCCAACCGAGGTTTGTAACACCAGTAGTTCGCAAAAAAATTGTAATGGCGGAATTTTAAATCTTAAACGTAAAAATATAATAAAACATTAAAAGTAGATTAATATATTCACAGCACAATAATAAAAATCGGGCAACAAATCAATTAAGAGTCTAATTTATGAATATTACCTCAGTCACTTACGCGTGAAGGTTCCGTAAAATTGTCGAGTCGCAAGAGACTACAGTCTGCAACGCGATGAGGGTACATTCTCTTACGATCTCGAAATTCTCAATTCAGCTTTCGAAAGAACGAAAATAACGTCTGCCAATATAACAACGCCGCGATCAGTTGAATTGAATTGTGTAACGCGCTTAGGAACCACAGGACTCTTACTTGAACGTGTGTACGTCGAACGTAAAAGTTAATAATTGTTATTCCGTAATTTTATTATGGACCGATGGTTAAAACCGGATAGTTTTGTCAAATCTAACAAAAAGCTGGACCAACAATCAATTACTTCTTCTAGTACTTCAATCCCTTATTTGGAACTAAGACATTGTGGCGATACTAAAAGTTGTAATGAGCTACCGTCTCACGAGACTGAAAGCAAGGAAAGGAAACGATAATATCACACTGACTATTTACAAATGGGTTTTCACTCTATTGTCCATGAGTTACAACCTAAACCGCTTTGCATAATTCGTAATGAAGTTTCGGTCAATACGAATTTGAAACCATCAATTCATAGACACATTGAAACAAAACATTCAACGTACAAGAATAAAATTGAGTATTTTAAAAGAAAATTAGCAAGTAATAAAAACTCTAGTGTTTCTTCTTTCCTAGCGGCTTCAAATGCAGATAATAAATATACCTTTGAGGAACCATTTCGAGTAAGTTATACAATTGCCAGATCTGGACAAGCACATGGTGATACAAAATTTGATTGGACATGTGCCAAAAACCTTGAAATGTATGCTTGGAGAAAAGACGTGAAAGAAAATTGACGTGATTCTCTTATCAAACAACATAGTGTCACGGAGAATTAATGATTTGGCAAATGATGCGGAAGGTATACTTTTGAAAAGAATAAAACTCAATTACTTCGTAATAGAATTTGACGAGTCGAACAATGTAGCAAACGCTGCATTTCTTGTCTATATTAGATATTTTTAAGAATTCCATTCACGAAAACAAAATCCTCTGAAAATCTCTATGACAGGAGTAACAATTTTCAATATGACTATTTTGAAAAATGGAATGAACTGGTCTTTTGGTTCATCAATGACTAGAAAATTATCTGGCGCTGTACCACAGAGTTGACTAGTATTTTAACTAGGACTGTAAAAATTGTAGATTGTAGAAACTCTTGAATATTTCAGTCCCAATTTTGTTTTATCTACTATAGTACTAGTACATTGTGCAATGATTACTACACAGATTCGCGAATTTATGCCACTTTATAGAAGGGGTTTGCATTGAGGAAATCGTTTGGAAATAGCTGTTTTATACGATTTAATTCAATATTTAAATAAATACAATGTTTACGCTGTATGTACATTTATAAAATACGTCAGTAGTGTTGTTTACAATTATTTACTTGTTCTGAATTAAACGTTGCCATTGTTTAAAATAGAAAGCTGTGGACTATGGTCGCACCCCGTAACATTACTAACGTCATAAAAGTACAATACACTTGCTTCTCTATCTGCTGGTTACAAAATAGCTTAAGCTTATGAAAGGAAACTTACTATCTCTGGCATTGATCCAATTAAATGTTCCTAGGTATTGCATTGTAAATAATTGACGATCAAACAATTACGCGTGTCTGTTACTAATAATTCTGTTATCATTTGTTTTTTTAATTTGTTAGAAGGGGGTGGAGTATATAAAACCAATCCGCGGAAAAAATATAGGAAATCGGAAAGAGACGGCAAAATATATAATTTTTCCATATTCGAGTTGGTACTATTTGTGGAATGTTACTAGAGGACTCACCCTCGCGCCCCCGAAGCGCGCCTCTAGGAGGAGCTCCTGTTTCCGGGGGTCGAGCGCCGCCTGGAAATGCTCCATCTTCACGCCAGCGCCTGCAACAACGCTGATGTTACAACTCTGCATTTACAGGCCCTCTACCTTTATTTACTTCAAAACAGAAACAAAAATTAAAAAAAAAAATTAGACATGATAACAGAATTTCTTACAGAACTGCTGTTTTGCAATACGGGGGCTTGGTTGCACTATTATCGCACTAAATTTATTGGTATATTCTACTTAAATGTTTGTAGTTATGGAAAATGTAAGGGAATCGGTAAATTTACAAACACGTGACTGTACATATTAGCTTAAATATTCAGAAGAATCAATTTCAATAAGTCTGTCCACACCCATTGACTATATTTCATTAGCAACAATATGGCGCTTCATACAGAGAGCGAATATGTCCTTCGTACTACAGCACTACGTCAGGAGGATGAATCTAGCGTGCCGTGTCAACATTGATCCGCTAAGGGTGGTGTTGGGTGATCTCAGGGTATGAGGATCGGTTTGGTCGGTCGGTTGTTGGGTGGGAGGTGAATACTGAAATTCCACCCGGTCCCCAATTACAACCGCCAGATGGAGCGACTGAAAATTGAAAAAGTTCCTTCTCCTTTATTGAGACTTAGATCGTTCACGTATGTACATGTATTATATCTCAGCGCACTTCTGGCTTGTCCTTGTTCTATATAACTTATTCTAGAATTGATATAATTTTTTAAATAATAATTTTGACTTTGGCGTAATAATTATAGCAAGTCCTACAGTTACGTGAACAATGGCCCATAAAGTATAAAATATAGGTGGAATAATAATGTTTTCCCTAAATATATTATAAAAAGAGCATAAATTATTACCTTTCATTACATTACTTTACATGTTCTAATACCGAAAACAATCTCGTTGTTCTCTGGCCTCCATAATTGTGATCATAAATAGCTTAAGGCTCAATTCGTCTACATCTTGGAATTATACATCACTTTTAAGTAGTTTGGCATTGATAATTCTGTGTTGAGATTTAGGTCCACTTATGCATCTGTATGTTATGGTTAGATATTTATGTATCACTTGTATAAAGGAGCTGTTACTACAATCGAAATTTTCGCCGAATAAAGAAATATGATAAATATGTAATAATTTTTTAGAAACAATTTGTCCCTATCGATTTAAACATAATGTAATACCCAAATCACTTAATATTGACAAAAATACCCATGCTAAAATGTATTCCATTTAGAACCCAACAAAAATCTGTTTCGAATTTAATTATTTTGACATTGTAGTTTCTTAATTGTTTTTCCATCCTTTCACATATGTAATAGTTTCATTTATTATGCTGTTTCACGACTTCGCCAGGGTACGAGAAAATATTTTATTTTCAATACATATATTCTTTTAGATTATTTATTCAATAACAGCGTTAAAAGAGACAATACAGGTAACATAAAGCAAGAACCAGATCAATATCTAACAAAATCAGATAAAAGAAAGGTTTGCACGGCATTTCATCATTCTCCTCTTTCTCTTCTCTTCATTCCGTTTAATCGGACGGTATTTCGTGTGCAATGTTCGCGTCGTATGCCAAAAAGGACAGATCCATCTATTCGTCCTTTCTCCCCAGGGAATAGAAAATGGGTGTACGGTCGACGTGAAGGCCGTCAGATGGTAGAAGAGTGAAGAGTAGTAGTACCAGGATAACTCGCGAGGTAGAGAGCAAAAGGGATGCGAAGGGAAGCGAAGAGGTGCTCGCCGCAATCTGGGTAATAGTAAATACTAGGTTTGAGTTGGAATGGTGAATCAGGGCGTGGCGGTCTGCAGAAGAAACGACAAAATACACGGTTATAAGGGCCTTTAAAAATTGTACTACGTTTATCATGTGACATAGATTAATCTTGAACGTGTAATTAGTCATGTTTAATATAAGAATTTCGCATTTCACACATATGTATGTATTTTGTCGGAGAAATTTTGTCATTTGAAGCAGGAGGACTAAAGCTATGAAATACGCAGTAGAGCAGCAACGCTACGTTGTTGGCATATCGATGCCAACGACGCCGTATTGATTTTATGTAGAGAAACTGGTATGTGCACGAGTGCATGTGTGTATACCTATGTAAATGTATGTAGATATCCTCATATGTATATACAAACTTAAACATATATTTAACTGATAAAGAAGGAAAAACTTAAAATAAGTGGTCAATTGGATGATTTGTAATAGACATAAATAAGGAATTTTGCTTAAAAATTCAATTTTTGCTTTTCTTATTGATTAAAAAGAAAGAAATAATCACAAATTTCATTGTAAATAGAATTTTTCAAATCAGATAATCTAACGTTATCTGTTGTTGTTATCTATCTGTTTATAATTATATTGATAATTATCAAATATATAGATTTAAACCGACAACATGCAGATATATTTCACGTTTATAAACTGTTTAGAGCCCAAACTTTTTATTTCTTCATTTCTACGAATACTTTTTCCAATGAATGATTTCAATTATGATTAAGGTTCGACAGACGTGCATTGTGTTCGCTGAAAGAACAGTCTATATACCGCAAGAAAGACACCCGTTTATCGAAAGAAGGCGTGTTTGAAATATGTCTACTCCGTCACATATATCAAACTCGTATAGATCTATCGCCTTCTTTCGACAAACACGTGACTTGTTCGCTGTATATAGACTGTTCTTTAGCGAACAAAACCCCGTTTGTCGAACCTCAATTACGATATTTGAATTTCATGAATACCAAATTAACAAGTAACAATACGCAACTGTCAGAAACCGATAGGCCTGAAAATTAGTAGAGTCGAAACATGTAACGAATAACTATTTATAGCAGCCCAATTTGATTTGAACAATTTATTTCTAACAATAATTAATAATCACACAGTCAGGTATGGTTTTTTTTTTTTGATTTATTGTCTGCTCAAATTTACGCCATGAGGTGATTTCCTAAGATAATAAGTCATAAATTATAGAGCCCTTAACTGATGAACTTGAAGCTTACAAACCCACAGAAAAATATATTATAAGAATATCTATGTTAATAGAGCTATAATGTAGCCCTACTCATTACTTTATCTTATGAATAGTTTGTTTAAAAAGGTGAATGACGTGTTATCATTAAGTAGTATAAATCGGACTGACGCTTAGCTTATCAATGACAATTTATCATTGAATTATCATATTCGAAGGAGTGACAGTGTCAGTCCGATTTACTCTACTTAATGATTACACGTCATCTACCTTTTTAATAAACTCTAGTTATGAAACTAACAAAATCACCTCATAGCGTTAGAATTTCAGCAGAGGCTATTACCATCCATAGAAATGTTTTAATTTGTCGAAGCACTATAATTAACGTGGAATATTCTGACATTAACTTTCCATTTTCGAAGAAACGCCACACTTCCTTCACTTCAGCACCAAATAGCCTAGCAGTAAAATAACACAGGCCTGCGATAGAAAAATTGTTTAAAATATAATCAGTGATTTTTACAATCTTTTTTGCGCTGATTGCGAGAAAAATAACGAAAAATTCCATCATGCACAGTTTAGTTACAAATTCCACTTAAAATTACGTTGATGTTTGTACATGTGAGAGGGATTCGATATGAATTCTCTTGCAAAGCCGTACTGACGAGCGATATAACCGCGAAACGTACGTCTACGGATGGCAAGAGAAGATCAAAATTTTGTAACTTAAAATTACGGACAATTAAGCATTTTAGGCAGGTAAGCATTACAGTGTTCAATCGTAATTAGGCTTAAAAAGTTAACGTTCTATCAGATTCATTTAGAAGTAATTAAGAAGTAAAGATTTCGACGTTCTTTTAGGGAATTAGCCATTTTTACATTGACCATACCCTAGTACAATTAATCAAATTTAGTTCAAACTTGAATATTTTCCAGTTTACACGTGGTTTGCACCTATCCCTCTTATTGTTGTTTGGTTACTTATGATTTTAATAAAATGCAAATAAAATATACATTCCATATTTTTTTTTTGTATTTCGCTTACTGTTCCCAAAATACACGTTTTTGTTGAGAAAAATCCTACGTGATTGATGAAAAAACGGATTTAATTTTTAAGTTCAGCACTGAGAAATACATAAAAATAAGTGACCGAAGTTAAAACAATTTTCAAAAAGTATTTTTGCAGGCCTGTGTAATTTACGACTTACTGTAAAATATTTTGGGATACATAAGATGTCAGCAAAACAAAAACCTAGTTTCAAGAAAAAGATTTAAATTTGAATATTTGCATAAACACTTTTGAATTGACACCAGTTGCTAAGATCAAAGGAGTGAAAACATTACGATGTAACTCCTTCACATGAAATGGTGTTAAAGAAGAACAAAGAGGATAAACACACATAACATTTATAGTTAATTAAATTCAGTTAATAATTATCTACTACCTGAAAAATAATATTACTTGTGGATGTTTGCTAGATTCATAACACTGAAACTCCAAACTATTATTAAATGATTATACTAAGATGAACGAACCTATACAAATGTATAAAGAAAATAAAGTAAACAAAGCCTATATTATTTGTTCAAAATATGTAAGAATATTTTACTAGTTAAATCCCCAAAGCATAGTGTAGATAATCTTACTCATCATTAAAGGCCGGATAATATGCAGTTTGCATAAATTTGCATATTTGCATATTTTGTAGTAATGCAGCATATTTGAAGTATCCGAGTTTTATTTATTTATTGGATGTAATTTATTATAGGATAGGCATTACTAAAAATGTGTCGTGGTTGTAACAAACAAAGAGTTAGACAGCCCTCTTTAAATTCAAAATAGCATTCTATGAAGCCTCTTCTCGATACTTTTCCGATAAGCGCTTCCAAAAATTTATTAATGCTGTTCCCATACATCTAGACCGGGACAGAATTCAAGGAAAAGCTAATTCCCTGAAACTTCTAAATAAATACAAAAATACATTTTACCAGAAAATTAGGAGCACAGGTGTTTCTTTGTTATTCGGAGAAATTTATTCCCACATTCCAAAGCAATCTTATTTATTTTAAACGTCATTTTACGTTGGTTTTTCGAGGTGTAAACTTGTGGGTTGTTATTAATTATAATCTTATATGATAGATCTCTACCACTAATAGGTCAATAAAACAAAGCTGGTTTGAACGATAGTTATATTTTCAGAACGCTTACAAACGTTCTGAAAATATAACTATTTGTTTTATTGACCTATTAGTGGTAGAGATCTATCATATAAGATAAGTATGAAAAGGCCACGAAATATATATTTATATTAATTATAATAGCAAAAATGCCGAAAATAGCGACTGTGCCTGGATGGATTGCACCTTATTCAGAATTGCGTATGGATGGAGAAAAAGTATTTTTGCGTAGCACGCAGAAAGATTGTAAGTAAAATTTAAGTTTATTTTCTCTATATTATTAATCTATAGTTTTTAAACGATGATTAACAAAATCACCAATACAACGCTTCGACAAATAATTTTATTTTAAAATTATATTTTAAAATGAGTAAAATGAGATGTATTTTTCGCATATCATCAGCACAATACGGAATATCTGATATTCCGTATTCTGATGATGATTTTTAAATAAAAATCATTTTACAATAAAATTATTTGTCGAAGCGTTGTGTTGGTTATTTTATTAAATGTCGTTTATTCCGATTGCTTCCCAAACACTTTACACATTAGCTTTTTTATTACTCCTTTATCTTTTACTAATACTTATTTTATGAGAAAACAACTGATGATGTGATATTTTTTATGCAGGTTACAAGTGAGAGAAAGTTTCAAGTCGACCAGCATATTAGAACTCCATCTCATGCTGCAAAACTATCAAAGATGAAATTGGCGAAGAAGGGTCAGCAAACATTACCGCAATGTTTGCCATCAACCCCAAAAAATCGGAACAAGAACAATTTAATAAAGATTTGTGCCTAATGTTTGTGTCGGCAGATATTCCACTATATAAAATAAACAATTTAAATGTCAAGTTATTTTTGCAAAAGTACACCAGCAAATATAATATTCCCGACGAGAGCACCTTGAGACAAAATTATATTTACCGTATCTATTCAGAAACATTGAGTAGCATTAAGAAGGCTGTGTCAAACAATTACCTTTACATATGCGCAGATGAAACTACTGATAGTGTGGGCCGATACATAGTTCATTTAATGATAGGTATCCTTAACGTATCGGTTCCAGCAAAATCTTATTTAATTTCATCCAAACAGTTGGAAAAGGCAAATAATTTGACAATAACAAGGTTTATACAGGAAGAACTGGCAACCTTTTCTTACCGGAATCGATTCCAACAGAAAAAATTCTATTGTTTTTAACGGATGCCGCCCCATACATGGCGAAGGCAGCTTGCAACTTGAAAATATTTTACCCAAATTTAATTCACACACGGCGCACGCACTAAATCGTGTTGCAGAAGGAATAAGAAACCATTTTCCCTTGGTAAATACTTTAATTAGTAGTGTTTTTAAAGGGTCCAATAAGAGTTCAGTTTTACAAACAACATCTACCCGCTTCCTCTTCAACCAGTAATCACACGATGGGGAACGTGGTTGGGAGCTGCTATTTTTCATGGAAATCATTATGAAGAAATAAAGACAATTATTATGGATCTTGATAGCGATACACAATCTGTGCTAGACGCCCAAAAGGTGTATGTGAGTAAAGAAATACCTCAACAGTTGGCGTTTATTAAAACCAACTACAGTTTTATTTCCACTTCTATATTGCAATTGGAAAAAGAATTTATGTCGCTAATTGAGAGCGTTGAAATAATAAACAAATTTGAAAAGTTATGTTTTGATGTTAAAGGAAATGTGGGAAAATCCGTGTATGAAAAGTGCAATAGAAAAAATGAGGGTTTTAAAAAGCTAAAGGATATTTCTAAAATCTTGTGCGGTGAGTCAGTAGAAAGTATTGAGTTGACAATAGAGGATATTTCTAATTTGAAATATGCTCCTATAACAAGTGTGGACGTAGAACGAACCTTTTCAATATATAAATACATGTTATCAGACAAGCGCCACAATTTTTCTATTGAAAACCTTGAGAAATATGTAATTGTAAATTGTTTTCATAGTTAATTATGTTGTAAAATGTTATAAATAAACTTGTAGTAAATATAATAGAATATTTTTTTTCTATAGTATTATATTTTCTAGCATTACTCCTATTTTTTATCTGCATATTTTTCATAAGAAAGTGCATATTTAGGCCAAAACATCTGCATATTTATGCGCATATTTCCATGTTTTTTATTTTTGCATATAATCCAGCCTCTACTCATCATACACTGAGATATCTTCAGAGAGGTTGAAAATCACTAAAAGTTGTGGCGTCAAGTTCAACTTGTCCTTAATCAGTAAAAATTACTCTATCTGCACAAATAATAGTGATGTAGTGTTAGCTTACGTTTGACTCTGCAAAACGATATTCTATCTTAGATAACCTAAAAATGTAACTACATTCAATTTAATTAAACCACGAACAGGTAAATTTTAACTAATCTGAGTGGTGGATTTAACACCTTTGAGATAATATTTGACGTCGCCCTATATTACGTTCTAAAATGTTATTTGTGTATACTTTACCAAACAGTCTCAAACTCTGTTTGACGAAAAAACATTAATACATTGATTTTGCAGGCAGTAACACATTCAGTAACATTTAATTTTAATATTAAACGGTACAATCGCGGAACTGTGAAAAATGCAATAATATAAAGAAGACATTTTTGCATTACCGATAATCGATAGTGTGAACATAGGTATTATCCAGTAATGTTTAAATATATGTAGATTTCTAGAAAATACATGTTCACTTATTGGTATTTTGTTTGCCATACGTTACAAACATGTAAATTAGTAATCTATCTTCGTTTTATGCGTATCATTCCTCCTAAAAGTCAGCTCAAAGTTGACTTTGTTAGTATGAACATATGCGGTAATTTGTGCAACCGCTCCTTTTTCTCACATTATCCGAACTGCACTGTATTTTGATTTAAACGTTACTAATTATTTTTGAGTTCAGTTCCATATTTCTTTACACCCTTTAAATAAATCCTTTATATTTAGAAGGCAAAATAAAAAGAAGAAAACAAAAGAGAACATTAAATTCGAAACAGAAAGAAAGAACAAGACGATGTTTAAATGGGCATTTATACATTGCATGCTACATTGAATGCAAGTAATAGCCACTGCAATCTCTGACCAGAAGCATTTCATGGAATAGGCAGAACAAATAGAGGGCTTGATGAATGGTCTCGGTTAGCTTGGTTTATATTTCCATACAACTGGAAAAAACATCGATCACAGACAGCAACAAAAAAACCAGCCTCTCTAGGATGAATGCCCACAAAACCTAGTCAAAGAGAAGATGATTCAAAAAGCAGCGAATGTAAAGTAGAGATCTGGTCTCTTCAATAAAAACTCAATGAAGTCACAACAATAAGATCGACGTTTCTGATTCTGGAAAAGGCGACTGTTGAATCTGCAGAACTGAGGTGCAATCTTTATGTTATTTCGTACTTAATAGTATTTCGAAATAATAATATATGTGACAATAACGATGTAGGTACCTGTAATGAGTATAAGAACGGTACCCAATGTTTATTTGATACTGATCTCGATGTATAAATTTCCAGCTGGATAAAGTAATAATCACGGTAGAGTGAGGAATTTAAGCATCTTCGTAGTGAAGGATACGCTAGGTGGACGACCAAAAATAACAGTACCAATAACAATTAAGAGTTGTTTTTCGTTTTTGTATATTATAATAGGCACGAATAGTAAATATTTCAAAATAGTCAGCAAAATACAATTATAAACGAGCTGGAAATAGCATCAACGCGACGATATCTTAATAACTTAGTTTAATCGTAGCAGCGTGTTGTATGTATACTACATTCAAGAAAAATTGCAAAACCAGTTTATGTATGTATATACATATGTCCATATGGAGATTAGAAAGGAGCTGCCATTATATCAGTAAAAAAAAATTCATTCTAATCGCACAGTTGGAGTAAAGGTAATGAACAGACACTTGGTTATACATCGACAATGGCGACAAGGTCAGGTGTGCGAGAACAGATCGCCCGAAAGCACGAGTGTTACTCCCAGCCGCTGCGGATCGCGAATGAGTAGTACTCACAGGTCTCACAGTCAGAACGGATCGATTCGATCTCGGCATGCCAACGAGGTAACAGGAGAACAGACTGGCACTAACAGGGACATGGCCTTTGAGCTTTTACCGTGCTTCGCTCAATTCCCAGTCCGACGCTATAAACCGGCGGCCGACTACTACTGTGCATCCATTTATTCCACTTTCTTCTGCGCGCTTAGTAGTATATCAACACATCTTGTAACAAGATAGGAAAATTGTTATTATTACTTATTGTATTCATTAAAGTTGTTAGAACATTATCTGTGGCAGAAATTATTGGGCTATTAGTAAAGCTTTCCAAAAATTATTTAGGAATATTGAAACGTATCTCTACTAAAAATCAACATTGTCTCTCGGTACGTTTACCATAATAGTTGAACCGTATACACAGGCCTCGAAAGTCTCCAAACAAAATTGTCGACCCAAGCACATACAGAAGTTATTTCAAGGAACAAGTCACTGGGTATTGCTACAAAACTCTAAATATGGATTCAGTCTAAATCTAAATAGTATAATGTATTGCTTCTCTTAACCCTCAGTAGAGACACATGGATCTGTGGTGCCCGGCCGTTTCTAAAAATCGATAGGTCCCAACAATTACTCCATATTTCGGGTTCTTACGTTCTTCTTATAAAAATGTAAAAAATTGTTTGTTTAAGTGCATTACATATTTCGAACTTCAAAAGTAAGTACACGTTTTATATATAAATTAGACATAAAAAAAATTGTAATTTTTTCAAATTGTAAAATTAGAGAAGCAATGGATAGAACAAAGTTTGTGAGACAGCAAATGTTAGAAGAAGTACCTGCGGAGGATTTGTATAGTATTTGCTCAGAAGATGAGGAGGACTACATCCTTTCTGAAAGCGAATCGGAAAGTGAGGAAGAGAGCTTGGAAAATGAAGGGATATGCTCCACTTCCAGGAATGTTGACCCCGTGTCACATCGATTAACATCAGGAAGACCGAAAACCAATATTGAAAGAAAAGACGGTTACAAGTGGTCAAGAAACGAAGAAAAAGGTATTATTTTTGCCCCAACGATAAGGACAGGAAAACTAGCTATTGCTGGAAGTTTAAGAAACCCATATGTGAAGAACACAAGATTTGTATGTGTAAAGAATGCATGCTTTAATTTTTCTATTTAATTATTTCAATTATTTTAATAAGAATAAGTTAAAGTAATAATAAGTAACATAAAACGTTTAAATTTTGAGTACCATAATTTTCGAACCAATATCTCGCAGTATTCACTCGAAAAATTGCACTTTTTCAATTGTTCAAATAATTATACTTTTTAAAAAATTTCATAATGCTATATTCTTTTTCTTCATCTACTATATGTCAAGAAATGTTTTAGTATGGTAGAAAACGGTAGGACACCCTAGACCCATGTGTGCCTAGGGAGGTGCGCAAATTGTAGTGTGTATACAGATGGTTAAAGCAACTACATAGTAACTCAGACAGCATCGAAATGATTAACTTTTCATGCATGGCGTAATTTTTGCCTCTTCTACTATATGTCGTTTCGCAGTCTCCGTTTGGGTTAATTCCTGCATATATAATAGAATTAAGGCTTGAAGATTGTGGAAACGAATGTAGCGTTTTTTATAAGCCAACATTCTCTAATTCATCAGTGTCCATCCAAATGGCAAAGTGTAAGTGTATGGTATATAGTGCTATTACATAAATCGGAGTATATCGCCTTTATTGAATATTTTTTATTTTAATTTTTCGACCGCGAAAGAAATGTCAAGTTTTCCAACTACATTAGAATGAATATAAATACATATGTTCAATTAGATCTTGGATAAATTAGAAGAATTGTAAAAGTATAAGCGGTACTGTCCAATGTTTTTTAAATTCTTTGCCCATATGGGCCAGCTTTCGTACACTTAACTTTTTTATTAATTGATCACTATCGATTATGTTGCTCGTATCAAAGTATATTGTGCAATGTACATATGTATTATGGCTAAGAGTAAAATGACCCTACGGGTGTGACAATTTCCTACGGAATCAAACTTTTTCACACTAATAATTGTAACTCTACTATACACCCCCTCCCCCTCTTAATGAAAAAACAAACATGAAGAAAATGCTTACGAAGACCTTACATAAGCTTCTTATTGTTATAAGAAGTTTGCGTATATGTGTGTACATTCCAATAGGCAGTATTTTATCCCTATAACAAGCAACTTACTCGTCACTGAAAATTCTATTCAAACAAGCTACGCCTCACGTTGCCCGCCGCTTTAGACAACATATATTGTTTCTGATCATAGTTTAGTAATGGCCTTAATTCACTAGATCTAAATCCAATCGAGTATATTGTACTGAGAATTTAGCTAATTTGTTTTTTAAAATAAATTGCACTGGTCTAGCTAATAGATAAAATATAAAAGCATAAATTATAACAATTTATATTTATAACTTTTTTCGAAATATTGAACATAAAATCAAAAAAATTACCTATTTTAGTGTGAATGTATGTGTGTGAATTTTCCGTTGACGGTTCTTCCTGTATTTCCTTTCTTCACTTTTTTTTTTTCTCGACGCAGCTTATGGAATCCTCCCTCTTATCAATTCTTTCTTCTTTTGTATGGTAATACTTCTTTTTCTTACTAATACTTCTATTTAAAACCTTTTCTTTTGGAAATATATTTGTTATACTACAATATGTATAAAATCATTGACCCACACTTCCACCATGATCTACAAATTCCAGATAGATTTGAACAGTTCCGTCATCAAGCAGGAGATGCACAGTTGGTCATTCTCCAAGAAACTAATCAACGTCTATTCTACGTCATGCCATCCTGCTGCCATATTTGCCATCAACGTTGAATGCATCGAGATTTTAGCCAAAAATTTACGAATAGTAGTGTTATCCTTTCCATAGTAGTCATGCTCCAACTAATATCCCCATTAGCGTATGTATCTAGATCTACCTTCCTCAATCTTTATCAAGTATTTTCTCAGTTTAAATTAAGACATTAATAACGGATAATAATTAGCAAGGTTCGACAAATGTGTACATCATAAGTTGTGTAGTGTTTACACTACCTAATGATAAACGTCATCCACTCTTTTATCATACCTAACTTACTATCTAACACTATTCAATGCACGTAATATTATGTAGACGAAGACTAACTAAAATATACCCTCTTATAAATAATTATAAATAAGAAGCACCCTAATATATATATTTAATTTCGACCAAAGTTTAAACCTTATAAGAAACCATACGCAAAAATTAGTTTAGATTATGCAATAAAAACGAATCAATAAATTCATGTCCCTAAAGTATTTGACAACAGTACGCATGCGTTACTGTAATATTTGCCAGATGTAGAGGGAATTATATTTAACTGTATGTATACTACAAATTAACTTAAATTGAAAGAGAACTATCGTATATTAGGATTTTTACAAAATATGATTACGACCAAACCCAAACCAGAATGTGAATTTATAAGGAAAATTCATTGAAATAATACTGCAAGTGGAAGAGGTAGGTAAGATGTTCGAGGAGTTGAAATGCTCTTTGACCCCTATCTTGGTGGTCGCAAAAATCAATACGTACAGAGCAAAGAGCGAACTCTGGATGACGAAGAGAATGTAACAAGTTGAGTATGTGTTATTCATTCAAAGTTGTTCGTGGCATATGCAAGCAAACAAAACTCTAGAAACCTCCAATTTTCAATTGTTATAAACGTGTAGAAAATTAACCGAGAGACATGTTAAAAGTTGAGATAATTTCAAATTCTACCGCAATTTAAAAACATCCTACCAGTAAAAGTTTAAAGAAAAAGTAATCTTTACGTTTGCCCGTATTTCTTCGTTTTAAATGTATTTAAGTTTTCTAATGCTTTTCTTTGAACTTTACTGTGAAACTGTGAACTGATGTTTTTGAAGTAGAAGGTACTTTTGATACTCACAAAGATAGAACAGATGCAGATCAACTTGAAAAAGACATTGGCACCATAATTTTCACCTCTAACGTAGAACAGCACTATTGTTGCGTGTAAACATACACAGAGCGGTACGTAGACTTGCAAAATGTTAGGGTGATAGTATAAAAGAGGAAGAAGAGAACCCAATACAACAACGGCACGACCACTAAACTGGACGACAGACACAAATACACACACATACACCAAGCGACTAACCAACACAGATCAACTCGGCAACGTTGCCGGGTGTTCTTCTTTAAATACTCATCATTACTGAATTACTACCTACCGATCTTACATAGTTCCCAGAACAGGTTAATACAAACCGTAAACAGAAATCGCTGCCTACCATCACTGAACCTTTGCTAGACAATATACTCTGTTGGTACTATATACGCGCGGACATACACATACATACGTATGTATGTATTTATGCATAGACGTATGTATGTATATATACACTTGAAAAATTAAACTTATGTACGCGTTCGTAGTCTCAGTTTTGGTAATGAATTCTGAACTAATAAATTTTCACCATTTTTTAAAGCTGAGATTGGTGCGTAAAAGGAAGGAATCATTATTATTTTTATTAAGTAAATTCTCTAGCGATTTACTAAGTAAGATATTTTATAATACAAAAGTAATAAACAGAAATACGATGCAATGGACCACTTTAAATTTATGTTGTAGTCATTAAACATGAAGAAAACTAGTTTAAAGCGTCAAACAAAATTTGTTGAAAAACATCACGGTCTGCTAGAGATGTTCAGCAGAAAAGATATTGCGGATATTTTTGTTGAGCGTAAAGGTACTACAAAAATTAAATGATATTATAATCTTGATTATGTGTTGTGAAAAAGTCAGTTACAATATGACAATTCCGAGCAAATACATATATAAAAATACATAACAGATTCTAATCAATTTACAGAAGCATTTCGATTATCTCATCTAGCTATCAAACAATTGAATATTACATCCAAAGACGATAAAATCTCATTTTTAAGTTTTTGAGCTATGATGTTTCTTCACATGGAGTACAGTGAAATCTCTGGTAACAGATGTCTTTTTCTCAATTTTTTCGAAGTCTCGATTGATTCTCATAAGTAGATAGCGGATTAAGGAAGCTCATTGTGCATTTATCAAAGGTGCCTTGATAAGGTCAAAATGAGCCGCGTCGATCTGCTGTCTACTAATATTAATCCGCGACACCAACCTTCCTTTGGGCGGTTGTAGATAATAACATTCATCCCTTTCAGTGGTAAATCATTTTCATGAGCGGACGCTTAATCAAAACAATTTCAGAAACGTCATAAATTCGTACCATAAACCTCATTGGCAAATGTTGATCGTCATGCCACACCTATGTATACTACACAAAGTATCAATAACTTCAATACTAAAAGACCTACTAGTGAATATTGGAACTGGTACTGTTGGATAACTCATTTTGCGAAAGATAGGTAGGATAAAGTTACTAAGCAACAGTTAAAAACCGCTTCTGTAAAACTAGATTCAAGTATGGCAATGGGAGAATGATCAGTTAATATCAGGTGATCTACTTGACCCCGAAAACGATTTAGTACTTTGCTTTCGTGCGGAGGTTACGACAACATTGAAGAGTATTTATGACTAACAAAAAATACAAATAACAAAAATTTGTTTACAGAGCATTCAGGTCTTTTCTCAAACTTCCAATTTGATAGAAAATCAAGTTAATGGGCCGCTGAAGCGTGTAGCAGTTATTTTATTTTTGCAAATACAATGTATTGTGCTATTTAGTATCATTAGACTAGCTATTTTTGTTTTTATAATTCGTTTTTGTTTTTGAATAAACTACTATTTAAATTAACGACCCAAATTTTTTAAATGTTCTAACCCAATTATCAGATGGAACGACAATTCCCTTGAAGGGACATTTGTCAGTCTCATTGCGTTGGTGTCCTTCATCATCAGACTTGTAGCACTTCGAAAGAATTCTCTAAGGAGACAGTAGAGACCTGTAAAGAAGTTTCAGGTTACCATAGAAAAATCAAGCAGCATTGACTGAGCTCAGTGCCTGTGTGGGGAAAATGTAATATGTCCGGTATGCCCACCATCCTATTTATTATTGCAATAATAGAGCAATCCAGTAAAAAGTATCTAAAACTCTTGAGACTGCAGATAAATTAAGGTATTAAAGTAAACGGAGGGTATTTCAAAAGGTATAAACGTCTTAATTGTCTCGTTTCGTCCCACTTCTGTTGTCTTAACGATCATCATATAAATAATATACAAAAGCTTATAAATAATAATAATTTAGTAGTGTAGAAAATAATTATATTGTGAATCTTAAAAAATGTGAGCATTCGTTAATAAAGTACACCTCAAAACTTGTAGGCAAACAATCCAGTGTGCGATACCACTCAGCGTACTAGTTCCCTTTCCACTTCTCATGAAAAATATTAAATTATATTGAATTATAACCGTTTTTAGTGAAATAAATATAATTATATAATATAAGTTATAATGATTGATTCCAATCGAACAAACTTATAAGCGGTACCATTTATTATATGTGCATCACTAAATTACAGTCGTTTCATAACCTTCACAATGTCTTCTGTGTATACCGAAAACCTACCCTCTAGAGGTCCAGAGGAATGATATCACTCAACGAAACACTTTAAAGTAAGTAAAAGGTAATAACAATCGGATGTAATAAATTGTCGATGTTGTGACTCGACCGCTAAATAAATTCTAGTATATTATTTAAATTGTTTACTTTCAGATTTTCTTTAATTTTCATTCAGAATTCCTTATTAATTTATCATACGCCGAGCGATTAGAAAATAAATACACAAAACTGATTTCTGACATAATTAGTCGGATACAATCCTGAATTCTTCAGCGTACCATGCGACACGGTATGAACTCTGACCGTAGGTTCGGCTAAAAACTTCCTATTGTTCACACAAAACGTTACAGATTTTATGTCTAATATGTAAAGCGTTTTCGCAACGTAGGCAACATTTTTAAAAGAAATTGTATTTACGGCAGCATATATACACAACAGATCTCATGGAGACTCGCAGTTACACTTAAGGTTGTATCCAGTGCTGCCACGTCGAATCGGTAGATCCCATTAAATTTCGGTAGATTCAATATTCAAATTCATTAAAAAAAACAAACGCTCTAATATTGCGAAACGTTTCGCATATATTATAAAGACCGAATTTTATTATTCTTATCTTATATGATAGTTCTCTATACAGTATGTTCCCGGATTGAGTTTACAATAGGTATGATTGACCAAAAATTTTCGAATTGGAATTTCATATTTTGGGATTCCGCCCTGCTTGGTGTGAAACTTGTTTTTAGTTTACGTTCGATTTTTCAAAGCCAAGTAGGCCTTTACAGCTGAGCAAATACTATTTTAGTTCTAGGTAAACTACCTTTTCCGTTCACAGTGCGCTAAAGTGTTACTAAGAAAAGTTGTTCAAAATGAAAAGCTATGTCGCTATGCAGATTTTCAGAATGATCGGCCCACTTTAATAAAATGGAGTAGTGGTCAGTTCCCTTTTGTGTCAACTTCATTTTCAACTTCGGTTTGTGTCAACTTTGTGTCAGCTTGACTTTAAAGAAACAAATCTGCAATTGAAACTGCAATCATACCTTGAGATGGGTTAATGATCACAAAAACAAAAAATATGTACAAGAAATTTTCCATTAAATTATTAAAACAAAGAACAAGTATTAAGTTATTCTATTAACCCTCCACCTTCGTCGCTGCATAATTCAATCCTCCGTCGCAGTTCCTTAAAGCTATTCCGGATTTCCTGAATTGGTAAGGCGGATATAGCATCTTTTATGCGATTTTTAATACCTCGGCATCATTGGGTAAATTTTCTGCATACACTGCTTGTTCTAAACGCCCCCACAGATAAAAATCGGCAATAGTCAAATCTGGGCTCCTTGGGGGCCATAAAAATTGACCATTCCTACCCATCCAACGGTGACCAAATTTACGGTTGAACCAATTCACAATAATTTGTGAATAATGTTTTTGTTAATAATTTAATTGAAAATTTCTTATACACATTTTTTGTTCTTGTGTTCATTAACCCATCTCAAGGTATGATTGCAGTTTCAATTGCAGATTTGTTTCTTTAAAGTCAAGCTGACACAAAGTTGACACAAGCCGAAGTTGAAAATGAAGTGACACAAAAGGAAACTGACCAATACTGGATTTTATCAAAGTAGGCCAATCATTCTGAAAATGTGTATAACGCCATAGCTCTTCATTCTGGACAACTTTCCTTAGTAATACTTTGGCACACTGTGATCAGAAAAGATAGTTTACCTAGAACTAAAATAGTGTTTGTTCAACTGTAGAGGCCTACTTGACTTTAAAAAATCGAAAGTAAACTAAAAGTAAGTTTCACACCAAGCAGGGCGAAATCCCAAAATATGAAATTCCAATTCGAAAATTTTTGATCAATCATACCTATTGTAAACTCAATCCGGGGACATACTGTATATAAATACATATATAATAAAGATTTACAAGAAAAATGTATTTAAAGAAGTATTGCAATTTTCTTTAACCAACAATAAACCAATAGTAACAAAAAAACTGCGGATACGCAATGATTTAAAACTATCGAAACGGTATCGGTCTATATGTGATCGCATCAGGATTTTGGAGTGTTGGGGTCGATTAGGTTTCGCTGGCGCTTGACGGATCGCGGTTCCATCCGGCGCAGTATCCTGCGTGAGCCGCGCGCGCGGTAGACGTGGTTGATGTGGCCGCGAAGAAATCACAACAAAGAAATGGCTGCGATGTTGTATATGGTATAAGTTGATAGACACTTTCAGGAGTCACAAATGTTCATTTTCGTCTGTCAATAATATCTTATACTGACGTCAGGTTTATATGATTAACAATGTCAAACAAGCAGGACACTAGAACCGCCTTAGGCACAATTTCTGCATCTAGCGTGTCGTACCGCATCCACCACATCAACGCGTAGGATAACGCGCCCGAATGATTGTCTTTTCCTTCAGTAAATTAGCGTTTCCCCCACCCGAAAATACGAACGATGAAGAAATGAATAGTTATAAATTCTAAATAAAATCTTAGCGTTAATAACAAAAAACTTAAAAATGTCTTATCGAAAATTGATTGTAAATTACCAGTGCAGTAAATTCTACATCAAACCTAAAAAATAGCATTTTGTAATAGACTAGTCTAAAACAGGGATCGGTAAACTTTTACGCATACGAGTCAGAGCGAAGATTACTTGGGGCCTGGCCGGCCAGAGACAAAAATATTGAAGGCTTGGCGGACCGGAGAAAGAAAGCAAGCAAATGAAATCGCATATAATGTGTAATTACAACTATTGGTATTACTTTTTGTATTCCAAAGTGTGTTTCTGATTTAACGATTATTAAGTTGCTTTATCTCTTTTAAATATGTATTTACGTTTTAAATATTAAACTAAATTATTATTATTTTAAATTAAACAGAATTGACGGTCGTATTCGCAGTTAATCTAACACTTTCAAAATTCAAGTTTACGTTCCTCGCCAACAAAGTACGAAATTGTGTAACTATAGTACGATCATGATAGTATTCGATGCATATTAATAAATTAACGTCGATTTGTACGTGGTTGATAGTTTCAAACGCAAGTTGTCAAATTATTAGTGTTACCATATGCTTGTTTGTTTAATAACAATGGTAAGGTGGTAATTCCCTACAACGAAGTATTATTAATCCACACTACGTGGTGATGGGGTGGATATAGTGCATTTGCCAACAGCCAATATTTCCCCTTGGTCATGGGTGAACACAATTTAGTGAGTGAATGAGCCCCAAACCAGGACGCAATGCTTGGGATCTGAACCCTGGTCTGCGGCATTGTAATCTAGTTGTATTTCTCCTGAGTTTAAATTTACATGTCTATGATTTTAAACTCATTGTCAGAGAATAAACATACATATACAATATAAATATGTATATTATGACAACAATGATTGTTGATCATGCAATTGTATTGCCTCATTTTGTTACAATTGGAAAAGTGGGAAAATGAATGTATAGGCATTCAACAGGTGCGACATCAACAAATTGGATCAACTAAATATGCTGTGAGATTTGTCAAAGGGACCTATTTATAATAATCGAATCATTAGATGCTTAGGTATAAATAATTGGTATATGCTGCTTCTGATTTTACTTTTGCGCTAGTCGGTTTCTGACACCGTTTATTCAGACATTACGATAGTGCAAGTTTTAGATCGTTTATTAAATTATGTCCTTAATGTCACAAACACATAAGATACGTAAGTACAGCAAACTGCAAAATTATAAATTTTCTTAGATTTTAGTCTATGAACAAGTATGTATTTTGATTTTTTTAGAAACATGAGATTTGTAATATAAACCAAGTTTAATTCTACTCCAACAAAAGCACAAATAAAGCGCTATTTTAATGTACTGTTATGAAAATAACATCAATGACACTACAACAAATGTCAGTGATGTTGGGACAAGATATTTTTATAGTTTTAATAGTAACATTATAAAACGATTCAAGAGAATATTGTGTGAATGATTGATGAATAAATAATTATTAAACGGGATTATGGTGCGTCTTTGAAATCTTTGAACCCATGAATTCGTACCAACACTAAATGGATACCGTCTCAAAAACTAATGCCTCCATTGCTACAACATATTGCAAATGAGAATAAGGAGACGGTATCAAAAATACTATATAAAATAAGAGTCAACAGTGTTTTGGTGTGTTTCGCGCGTTCAGTGTGTGAGTTCATTGTGTAGTGCTTTAGTGTTGTAGTGTTTGTCTTGGGCATTAGCCGGATTCGCTAATGATTCTAAATTCCCCAGTATTCCACTGAGCATGGCAACTTAGTTGCCGAAATACGTATGTGGACTTTTTCTGAAAAGTGTGGTAAGGATCATTTTATTTATTTTATATAATAGATCTACTATTTACATATAAGTGTGAAATGATAAACTGTCCTCTAACCACACACAACATAATTACTTTTCCACTAAATCGCCATTAACAGCAGTACATTTACGCCAACGTACTACGAGTTGCACAAATCCGTCACGGAAAAAGTCTTCGCACGTCACCATTCCCGCAACTCGGTTATCACCTCTGCATCCGAAGAGAAACGCTTGTCCTTGAGATGTTCCTTAAGCTCCAGAAACAGGAAAAAGTCACAAGGCGCAAGATTTGGGCTATAAGGTGGATGATGTTCATGACACCCAAGCTTCTGCAGTGCTATACGTGTTCTCTGATTTGTGTGAGCCCGAGCGTTGTCATGTTGCAGAATTAGAACTTTGTCTGGACGAACCCTACGTAGCCGTCGCTTCAGATTTGTTAGGCTATTTACATATTCTTCAGAGTTGACAGTACAGCCACGTTCCAGAAATTCAATACGAATGATGCTATCGCAATCCCAGAAAATAGGTTTCGGTTGTAGCGAATCCTTATGTCCGTACTCCATGGGCTGACGTTTCATTTCAGGGCCGTAAGAATGTGGCCACAACTCGTCGGTCACAACTCTATGGAGAAAAGCATCACCTTCTGCCTCGTATTGAGTCAAGTGGTGTTCGCAAATTTGGTTTTGATTGGCTTTCATTTCATCAGTAAGTATTTGGGGCACCCAACGTGCGCATATTCCCCTCTACTTCAGCACATTGCAGATAATGTGATGTAGTATTTCTTATGAAATACCCACTCTACTGGCAATGTCAATTCTCACGAACCAGTTCATCCACGAAAGCCACCTGCCTTTTACCACCGTAGACACTAGTCGTCCTGATCTTGGATATCCGTTTTTGCAGAATTTTTGTCTTTCACAGTGCTTACCCAGCTAACAGTACTCACATCAACACACGCATCGCGGTACACGGCACTCAACTTTCGATGAATGCCACCACTCTCCGCAGTAAGAGATTTGACAACTCCTTCCTTTAACCACACCTCCATCCAATCGCCATTTCTAGAGCTGTCGTTCGCAAATGCAATGTTGCTGAGAAGGTCCACAAGAGAGACTTATGTACCAAGAGTTAAGGTAAATGGCAAACAACTGTTGACACTGTTTGGACCATCATTATAAAAATTATGTCCAGAGGCATTAGTTATCAATACGCCCTCGTATCACTATGGTCTGGGGGCATACTACTGTAATGATTTACATTGTGAGTGAAGATACGAAATAAGAATGCGATTGAATAGCATAAATACAATGCTTCACAAGGGAATATTTTAGAACCATTATTCCTCTTAATTTTGACAATAGAAATAATTGCAAATATGTACTTTTGCAGTACTAAAGAAACTTATGTAGGTTACACGAATTTATTTTCACTAATAACGAGTTTCTGTCATTAGTTCACATTGGAACAGAATTACTTAATTCTATATGTCAGTGGTTTCCAAAGAAAAACAATGATAGGCTAATTAAAATAACAAATCTTATACTTTCCGGATGTCCGTAGTTTCCCAGAAAACAATCATACTGAATATATCTCTCTCGAAGATATAGAACATTCTGAGAAGACGTACATTAACCAAGAATATATATTTATTCTCAACTTATTAGTATAATGCAACAGTATGCACTTTGGTTTATTAACCTTCCTATACTTCACGCATACGGTCTGTGAGACCGATTTATGTACACCCACTGTCCCAAAAGTAACCGCAATAGTTCGAAATAAAGCACGCTATGTATGTTATGTCCACAAAAATCATTGTATTTATTCGAAATATTCTCCATGTGCTACAATACATCGATTTGCACGGTCAACGAGTGCTTCAAACGACTTTTTCATGTCGATCTCTGGGATGGCCTTTAGGATGCCGGTCGTCGATCTTTGAATGGCGTCTACGGATGCATAACGAACTCCTTTCTGCTTCAAATGAAGACGAGGGAACAGGAAATAATCGCATGGGGACAGATCAGGCGAATACGGTGGGTGCTGTATCGAATATATTTCATTTTTCGCCAAAAAATCGGTGACAATCGTTGCTCGATGACACGGTGCGTTATCGTGCAGTAATCTCCAGCTGCCTGGCTCGCGATATTCGGGCCGAACACGACGAATGCGACCCAGCAAACGCCTCATAACATCGAGGTAATATGCACCATTAACCGTTGAGCCGTATGGAACGAACTCCTTATGGATAATTCCCTTCGAATCGTAGAATGAAATCAGCATTGACTTGATTTTCGACTTCTCCATTCGTGATTTTTTCGGATTTCCTTCTTCTGGTGACCTCCACTCTGCGCTTTGACGTTTGCTTTCTGGTTCGTATTGAAAGCACCACGTCTCGTCACCAGTCACAATCGTTTTCAGAAGTTTTCATCTGCACGGGCTCGTGCAATAATGTCTTTGGAGTGTTCGATTCGAAGCGTTTTTTGGTCGTCGGTCAATTTGCGCCGAACAAACTTCGAATTGACTTTCTTCAAACCAAGGGTTTCAATCAAAATGCGCTGAATAGTTGTTTTAGGGATGCCAAGCTCCATTTCCATAAATCTCACTGACGATTTCTTCGAAATTTTCACAAATTCGCGCACTTTTTCCACATTTGCCTCGGCCAAAGTTGTCGAAGGACGACCGGCTCTTTCGTCATCGTTAACATCTTCTCTGCCTTTACGAAATCGTCGATGCCACTCGAACACTTGCCTCTTCGACAAACAATCGTCGCCATAATCAATTTGCAGCATTTCATACGTCTCGGTTGCAGTTTTTCCAAGTTTAAAACAAAACTTAATATTGACTCGTTGTTCGTGACTCATTTTCTGACCGTTTACGAAAAACACTCTTACAGGATGCGTGATGTATCAGCTGACTATGCACCAAATGTCATGAAAATTTATCAGGTTGGTAAGGAAGAGTCCCACTACAATAATCAATCAACTATCAAGAGATGACGCCACTGGTTTCTGATTTATAGACGCATTGCGGTTACTTTTGGGACAGAGGGTGTATACGTCTTTCATTTTGACGTGAGTATAGGAAGGTTAATATTACACACTTTTCGTCTTATGATTATAAATACTAAATATAAGACGATTAAAAAATTGACAAAACAATAACTCACTTGCTTGGTTTCTCAAATATGAAGTTGCGTATAACGACGCTATAAGGCAAATGTTCCGCCCTGGCGATTTTACGAGGACATTTAACGAGCACACTAAACGTTTGTGTTTTATGAATGCATATTTGTATTTTATCACCAACCTGTTTTCATCATGAAAAAAAGTAGAAAAGAGTAACCTCTACTGTTAGTATATACCGCAAAGGAAAGAAAAAAAGGATAAGTTCAGCAGTTCAGACAGTTACATAAAGGCTTATGTTATCACTTTCTTCTACCTAAATACAATTGTATTACAAAGGCGCTCACTAGGAAACGACCAAGAAAAAGCTGTCTCTTGAAAAAATAGCATAGGTTAATCGTAGGTGGGAAATTGTCATTTAAAATTTATTTTCAAGAAAATGACAGTAGCAGTCTGTCATTTTGACATAATTGTAGGTCACTACTCTACTTTACGTACGAATGAAACATTTCCAAAGCCTATGACAAATCAACCAAAATCAGAAGAGCCCCAGATTTGTTTCGGTAATCGGTGATTGAATAGTATGATTTGCAAAACGTTGGTAATAAATGATAATTAAATATGGGTATATACACAATAAGTAATGGAAGTTTTCGGTTCTTTTTCAGTGCGATTATAGTGGCCAGTTTGACGTAATTTATACTGATTTTAGTAGTGCGTTTGACATAACTGATCGTGGAATCTTGAATAAATTAGCGGCATTCAGATTAAGTTTTTCCTTGTTATTTCTAAAATCTTATTTAACAAGAAGATCTAGTTATGTTTTTCAGAATGGATATAAATCTCTTCAGTTGATGCCTGTATCTGGTGTTTCGCAAGGTTCGCATTTGGTATCTCTTCTATTCATTGTTTTTCTAAATGGCATACTTCCTTTATCTTGCCCTGTAGTAGCCTATATAGACGACCTAAAAATTTATTCGTGCATTGAAACATGATGATGTCTTCAATTATAACATATTCTTAATATGCCTCCCTATTGTTCTACTTAAACATTAAAATTGAATATTAAAAATGCTGCAGTGTCTCTGACACGAGGAAACTTAACTTGATTTAATCCAGTTACATCATACATAACGCAGTTTTAACCAAAGTCAATAATTTAAAAGATCTTAGTATTTTGTTTAATTCTCGTTCAAGCTTTGCTCCAACGGTTGCATTTCTGCATGTTGATGTTGTCTTACACACCTGCAAATCCTTCAATTCCTTATATCTACTCAGAACCATGTTCTATATTTTTGTTAACAAACTAAAGTATGCCTCACCTGTCCAGTCGCCTCATTATCCTTTTATCTTCAACTACTCATCGAGGAAATACAACGTTGCTTTCTGATATATTTATCTTTTAAAATTGATTCTATTTATCTGGAGCGTAATATTGATTACGGTTCGTTGCTAAGAAGACATGGTATACAATCTTTAAAGCGTCGTCTGGAAACTCTTGGACCAAGATTTATGTGGAAGCTAATTCATGGTTCTATTGACTCCTCTCACTTGTTTTCCTGTCCTAATTTTTTCCCCTTGTTTATCCTCCCCATCTTCTACTTTTGTCTTACCTTTTCCTAGAACCAACTTATTACATAGCTCTCCACTTATATCGATGTACCGTATAGCAAGGTTGTTTTCATGGAAATACCCTTTTCAAATCAATTAGAAAATTTTGTTAATTTTTTTCATTCTTCATTTTTGTTTTTACTTCACATTTCATTATTTGTATTTACTTTTGAATTAGTATATTTGCCTTATTAAACAAACATATATACGTATTTTATTTAAGTAGTCCTGTGATTGGTATACCACCGTTGCATAATAAAATTATTATTATGACTATTTATTATTATTATTATATACATACTCGTATAGACAACACTTTACAAGAAGTACGACGATCGTACTCGTGAGTAACAAGTTTTAATGTTTAACGTTAGAAAAACATCACTATACTGTACATTTAGCCTGATATAGATTAATTACTCATTTGTTTAGTTTTCGTATTTAGTTATTTAACTTCATCAAGAAAATGCTACATTAATGCCAAGTTAATAGATGCCACGTAATGGAATGGGGGAGAGGATATAAGAAGTGTTTGAAGCCAAATAAATCAAAAGAAAACAGAGTGGAAGAGCTTGACGGAGGTGAGGAAGTGTGTAAAGCGGCCGAAAGAAGAAACATAATCTGAAAGGAGATTGGGAGACACGTACAGGATTGAAGAATATGGAGAGAAGCATGGAAAAGAATCCCGACTTAGAAAGTCAATTCTAGCATACCCGACATGCGAAAAGGTATATGGGCTAGGATTAGGATAGGAAAGAATAAATAATATCGAAAATTAGGCTACTTTATACTGGCCAATGACTAGTTGTTCTGCAAAAAATCTAATTTGTAATGTGTAATAGTATTAATAAAATAAAATCTTGAGGACTCTCTATATAACGACCTAATGAATTAGGTGCGTCAATGGACAGCTATCAAGTAACTCTGCAAAAGCTTACCAAGTAAGCACGATTTGCATATGTCAATAATCCGTGAGGAAAATTAAGCTTTGTCTATCGCAGACCGCAACTGTACACTAATTAGTTTCGTCTTTGTTAGGTCTCCTCAATATAGTATATCGGCTTGCAATTGACAAACAATAATTCTCCAGGTGATACATCGGTAACTCGTACAGATGGATATGGTTAATTGTGACCCCTTCCCCGAGCAAGAGAAGTATTGGCATACCCGGTTACATCGCAACCTACGACGAACAAAAATAGTAGACTATTTTGTAGTGTCAGGTCGGCAATGAAAAAATCTCTCAAAATCAAGGAAAAAATTAGGGGCTGCTATTTATAAAGAAAATATGATGTCAATACCCAAAAACAACTGATTGTTAATAATCGACTGTCATGCAAAACTATATTCTTATCAAATAAAATCTACGCGTTGAAAGATTTCTTCCAACAAAATTTTATTTCGGTTTTACTGAATTTTTGTTCCTTACTTTAGGCACGCACTGTAGAATCTGTACTTGACTGTACTGTACTGTAAATATGCAGTGCTAAAATTTACACTTGCTTTTATGTCACAAAATTTATAACTATAACATATTAAGAAGCAGTTGTGTCCACAAATGACCACAGGTTAAATCAGAGTTAAATATAAAAACTTATCAAACATATTTTTTTATGTAGGTGATATTTAATATCATATTTTAAATGTGAATTAGAAACTTTTTTTCAAATAATCTAATCGACTAATTCTTTGGTTTTTCAGGTTTTGATGTTTAGTATCGGTCATAATCCCAGTGGTTTCCACCAGGAGAAGCGGAAATTCTAGATGGCGTAAAATTCAAACAGAAAGAGATGGACAAACAAGGTTTTGGTGTAATAGAGTAAGATGATAATAAGATCGATAGCTACGTTTTATATTCAGCATCGTTGACCTCCGTTGAAGTAACCATTGCGGCTGGCCGCGCCACTACTCAATTCCAGATTTAGTCCTCGAAACGGAAAGTAAACGTAAGAGATATCAGCAAATGGAGACACTTAGTGCGAAATCATAAAAACTAATAACAGAAAATGTAATTACGTTTCAAAAGTGTAATAACTAAATTGTGTTAGACAACGTTTTAATTTTGTATCAACAGATGGTAGCGTAAAAAAACTGGTTCAAATATTCCGGGCCTTTTTGTACAAATCTTTGGAACTATGAAATTAAGTATGAAATTGAAACGAGTTCTAAGGATTATTGATATCACATAAATTCCTTAGAAAGCAATTTTAAGCAAATTTAACATTTTGAGATTACCCTAAAAAAATACGGATTACTTGATATATAATCGTTGTGCATAAATAATTCAATGGTTCATGTTCAAATTTACAAATAAATGATACATTCCGTAAGTAACCGAGATTTTAAGTGAAGTTCGCTTACCAAAACCAAATCTAAGTACAGCCATGGCATTCTAAAAATATTTTCGTTGATTTCGAATTCTTCAAATTGAAATTGTCAACGCGCACTTGAACTAATTGTTTTGTGCTTATAGGAAAAATCACAACCACCAAATATAAATATATTAAAAATGTGTATGCACTGCATGTCTGCCGCACCGAAGCTAACGGCATCACATACACACTAAGCAATAACTAATACGCAGCTGTATGAGGAGATTGTGTGGGTGAATAGAGAACGTTCTAATAATCGCAACAGAAATAATAGCAAAAATGTAAGATTCTTGTTGTGCTTGCCATCGCTACTGTGGTCACCAGTAACACATTGACGCTAACGCGGTAAAACGAACACCACTGTTTTGTATATCGCATTAAATACGACCTCACAGACGATATAATATTTGCTACATTGTTTGATACGATAACGGTAATGACGACAAGGGTTGGTAAACACCGAATGAAAAGTGTGCAGCGTGTGAGTACGACCAGCGATCAAACGGGAGAGTAAAGAGGGATGATAATATTGTGTTAGATAGAGATAAAATGAACGACGCGACGCACAGAAGACGTCTAAAACGAAATGTGCCCCTCTGTGGAGCCCGTTGTTGCTTTCCATAGGTAAGAGGAGTGTAGGTGGAACTGCCGCCTGTCAGCGGACGGACACGACGAGAATGTGTTTTGTTGCGCCGCTCTGCGCCGATTCACGACCGGCTTCCTCTCTCTATGTCTCTGTCCCCTTGCTACCCTTAGCCTCTACCACTACCAACAGTCGCTTGCATCCGATAAAGGTTCAAACTAATAACGACGGGAACGACTACTCTGTGTGGTGGCAACAGTAGGTCTCGCAAAACGCATACCTTTATGTCTTCAGGTATACGTGCATTTATTGGCATGTGCGTGGATGTGTACACATCTGCGCGTATGATACATGCAGATTCACTGTGGTTTTGTCCAAAATTTTTAAAAAATAACGTGAATTACTACTGCTATTCATTCAACTATTCTTATAAGCTCAACTATTAATTACGAATTCGTTTACAAATACAAAAAGTTGCTCTTCTGGACTATACTTGAATATTTAGGGAATATGTATTTCATACAGAAATTATTCGTTATAATCTCAGCGCTGCTTATTCTGGGACTGTAAAACCGGACCTGAGTCGGAGTTCACGCGTGGAACAACTCCAGTAAGTTTATTATAGATTAAAGATAATAAATGCTGTAAAATGTTTTAAATGTATATATATATATATATATATATATATATATATATATATTTCCTGATTATTTTTAATTATACTTATCTTATATGATAGTTCTCTGCCACAAATAGGTCAATTAAACAAGACTGATTGAAATGATAGTTATATTCTCACTGGCGCAGGTATTCCGAAAACGTTAAATTGACCTAATTGTGGTAGACAACTATCATATAAGATAAGTATAAAATGTCTTAATCATTTATTCTATGCCAACGTTTTACACCCTCAATCAAGGCTTTCTGCACTGATGAAACCTTGATCAAAGGCAAATAATTTTCCCACTTATACTATACTAACTATACATACTTAAGCAATGATTGATTACACGTCAGTTATGAAAAAGGCAAACTCATTTTATTCATACACTATCATTCCACAAAGTAGTTTGCACTTGCTGTGGTGGTTTTTCTCGCCTAGTCTTTGAAGAATAATATACCATTTTAGAAGAAATCTATGGTCCCATTAAAAAGATTCTTAAAAAATATAATTGTGGTTTTTTGACTGTGTATTCCATACTTGGCATCATATCATGAAGGTGGTACAGACTAAGCAACAAATCCAACGAATAGGATGTGTGAAGTGATGACTACTAATCCAACTCATTGTCTGATAGTTTTTATCATAATTTACTAGATATAATTGCTACATAGCTGTTCGCAAGAAACGCTAGAACATTGAATAAAAAGCAGATATTTCAAGCCCACAAAATTGAAAATTTGCAGTTATTCCACAATAATATACATACATAGATAACACTCGGTAAAATTGCAACCAAGCCAGCATTGTCAACCTCGTCTATATATATATGTATCCACACACATAATCTACTGTTAATGATATTCAGATACACTAAGAAAATTCAAACCATGTTCACATGCATATATTTGCAATATATGTACAGAATTATTATTTGCTTCGTCAATGCTACAGCTAACAACAGCAAACTGACAATAAGCGATAGTTTCAAATCCATTCAATGTTTGCTATGACAGTTCAGACATCGACGGCACTAGACATGCTTCGTAAGTCTCATGGTGCTCTCTGTAGTAACAAAACAAGAGATTTGTCTCTTACAAGAAAAATTCAGGCGACTGCAAATCTATACTACATTACGGTCAAGCCTATACAACTAATCTAAATTATATACCGACACTGTAGAATGTCGTATACTATACATAAGTAAATATTGACTACCTGTACGTATTTACCCTCACGTTACGTTTTGATGATATTCACAATAATTCCTCAGATTTGAAAGTTACTAAAGTTTTAGTTCTGTAGTTACTTTAAGTTGATAATTGGGTAAATGCCAAAATTTCGTGTAAAATAGGTCTTACTTGTCAAAATTATTTAGCGAAAACCGTCAACATCGTGAAAAGTAAACGCATCCTGCAATGAATTTAACGAAGTGTTTAACACCGGCAAATTCTTTAACATCTTTAGAAAAAGCAAAGTTATGTAACACATTAATGCACAAGATTAAATCGACGCAGTCGAGAAAAATTATTTTTCGAAATCCTGCCGAACCAGTTGAGCCAAATGATTACAACGCAGTTTCCACGATATACGGGGATACTATTATCAATGTAGAAGATACATCAAAAAGGAAGGAAGGTAACCGACAAGAAACAAAATCAAAAGAACACGGTACTTATTACGAGCTTGATGTGAACAAGTTAACTAACGATATACGTATAACTGAACACAAAATTGAAGAAAATGTTTTGGATTACAGCAGTTTGGAGAATGATACAATAAAAAATTATATAGATGAAGAAAAATCCGATGATGATGTTTCAATTATACATGCTAAAGAAATAATTGCTCGCTATAAGTCTTACAAATCCCAAATGAAAGTGGTTAGGGACGGAAACCACCAAGAAACCTCTATTAATGTGAGTCAACAACGAGATCAAAGCCTTCAAAGCTATCTGTGTTATTCTATGCTTTTATTTCTTCTATGCACATTTTGTTTGATTCTAATATTTCTTTGAGATATACACAGTCGAGATATTTTTGTTGATTGCTCATATATATTTTCATTCATTACTGTATCCGTTTAAGGTCAACTAATTTTCTTTTTCAATAAAATTTGAAGGAAACCAAAACTATTGTCTATTTTAATATATAAAAAAATCGCAGTTCACTCCATAAATTTATTCCGGAATACATTATATGGATTAATAGTTAATAGCCTAGAACAGTGTTTAGATAGATTTGCGAAGAATAATTTATTATTCTTAATTCATATGAGTGATGTGCACAACTTACAAATTAATTTAACGTCGTTGAAGTTATTCTTTTTTCGCTAGAAAAACTTTTGCTCTGGTGCACGTCTTATTATATATTAAAACATTTACCGTAAATTAGTTACATCGCTTTGAGTTCATGGGTAATTAGTAATTAGCATTACGGAGCAAGGACTTCAAATCCGCTTCGAAAAAATGCACGCGGAAGAACCGCTCTTGAAGCTGTTAGGTCTAACTAAGAGAAAAAGCTGGAGAATGTACTCCAAGGAGGCATGAGGACCACAATCTAATCTAATCTAATCTAATTAGTAATTACGAAACTAGCTTTGCAGAAACCATCACTGATATTGCTGCTATGAAGATATCCAGCGATTTTTTTTCTTATTACTGAGATTTAGGTATCGGTAATGGGAACTGTTGAGCTTGGGGGAGCATGGACTAACCTACAAAACCCGTTCAATACCACTGAAACGTCGGGAAAATCTTCCTTCTTAAAAGTAATTTACAAATTAAATGTTCATATTCCCCTCATGGCACTTATTAACACAATAAGTTATTTCTTTTTGTACATTGTGAAAAGTTTCTTGAGACTCCACCGACTGCCTAACGAATGCGATTTCCTTTCTCCAATTTGTAATTACTTGCCAGTGTAAAATGCGTTTCATGGAAATTCTCTTTTATTTTCAAGATAAGATCTAATTTTACCCCTGGATGTAGAGTCGATTCGATATTTGTTGAGCCAAAATTCCTAGAAAGCAGAAAGTCGCTCATTTCTTGGAAGAAACCGGACTCAACACCACCGTAACAGATGTAGCTGCTACGGAGATCTTTCTAACTACTATTCGCTCCGTGCAAGCATCGTCGCGACCTCTACTGGATGAAAAAGCAAAAACTCTATGAAAAGCAGTCTGCTGTTTCACATGTATTACATAGAAAGGTGAGAAATGAATTGTGAAAATTTAGTTATTCTAAAATTAAGCTCCAAATTATTGTTAATAATTGTTGCATAAACTTTTCGAACCGTTTTGTTTTCATGTTTCAAAATATATATCATTATCAAGACTGGTTTTCAGAAGGTTACCCAACCTCAAACACTTTTGAAAAGGAAACAGCTAGTGGAGGCTAATCATGTTCAAAATGTAGAGGAGCACAGAAAAACGGCATAAGTTATTTCATAAAATCAAATGTTATGAGACAAACGTCTGTTACATTACGATTATATGATACAAAAATTATATGTAAGATTTCTTTATATACTATTCAAAATGAGGTTATATCGCTTTCATCGCAAACTGAACCCATTTATCTCGTTGTTGCTGTTTATATTTCGTAACAGGAAATGTATAGAACTTGTATTTACTATTTATATTATTATTTTTACAAATTTTTTAAACAACGTTGACGGCTCGTCATGTATGTATCAATTATTCTACTTGATAGCAGATCCAAATAGAGTTCTTGCAACTTATGGCCACTAATGGCGCTACGATCTTTTTTGTATCCCCTCCAACGACTTGCAAGGAGCGCATAAAGAGAATCTTAAGTGAAAATGTCGATTTGCAAGAAGAAAAAAAAAAAGAAAGGTGATGCACAAAAACCAACATGGAAACAAATGGATATTAGAAACAGGATTAAAAATTTTTGCAAAACCAAGCATTTTCGAGTTACTCCCATTCACTTACAAGAAAAATTAAGAGCGGGATACAACTTTTCAGGAAAACGCTCTGCATTCATTAAAAAACTTGGGTTCAAAGGAGGGAAAACTGAGGACAATCGAGGGTTGCTAATACCTGAGGGTTGCTAATGACTGATATTCGCGCTTTGAGATCGAATTATCAGAACAAAATAAAATATTATAGGAGTGATGGCAGACCAATTGTCTTTTTACATTCACATTATCATTTACATTCACGCAGGCCACACTACTTACAACAGTTGGGCACACGATATCACTAATGGTTTGTTATCAACCATATCTAGAGACATTCTATTAGTTATTGTTTGATTTTTAAATATGGAACCAAATCCGGAGATTACCATGGCGAAATGAACTTACTAAATTCTAATTCTCTAATTTCTCTAGAAATGATTTACAGAGAAGCCGATTCCAAATCTCCACCGAATTGTGTTATTGCATGTGACAATCCACGGTATCATAATAAACAAACACAGAAAGTACCTACCGGCAACTCAAAAACACATAAATATGATACATTGGTTAACAAGTAAAAATATACCTTTTCCGCCAAATTTGTGTACGCCACAGCGGTATGAAATTATTAAGTATTATAAAAAAGAACACACCGTTTACAAATTGGATAGTCTGCTCCAAAAAATGGGCATGTAGCTTTAAGGCTTCCACCTCTAGCATCCGGATTTGAATCCAATCGAAGTAATGGGATCATACGGGCTCAAGTTAAAAACAATGTAGCAGTGAAAAATATTTTATTTAAATTAGACGCTGTGAAGACGAATTGTCATTACTTACTGTTCAAGACTGGATGAAGTGTTGCCAACATGTGGTTCAAGCTGAAGACAATCAGTTCCAAAAATAGATTCGAGTGGATGTAACAGAAGATTTAGTTATCACAGCTTCTGACGATGAACTTCTAGTGATACTGATAATGACTTCGAAAAATTTTCAGATTAAAGGTAGAGTACCCAAATAAATGTTTGTTTATTATCATTATACTTACATTGTTTTAATAGAAACAAAAACACATAACTAAAAAGAATACTTTTTACAGGAGGTCGTCGTTGGATGATTCGCCTCATTTCTCGTGATTTAACTTCTAGCAACAAAAAATCGGTCAATAGTTTCTCAAATATTCAACAAAAAGGAAATAACAACGAACATTTTAAAGCACAGCACTGCTTGCAAATATCTATTCGTGGCAGATCCTTTCGTCGAGTGCGGTCGATTCCAAGAAATTACCTAGCGGTCTTCTAGGAATTTTTGACTCAACAAATATCGCACTGGTTGTACACTAGCTGGTCGTCCTTTAGTTAAATCTCTGATAAGCAAATTCTCCGATTTTTTTGTACGTTTAAATATTGTAGATCTCGTAATAGGCCGCCGTCTAGGGTGAATTTCATTAAATAAATTACAAACCTCTTGCAGAGTTCGAAATCGATCTCAGACATGAACAATCATAAGTATATCAATTCGTTCTCTCTCTGTTAAGTGCATCTTTTGTTTAGTTTTATTTTTAGTAAAGCATTAATAATTTTGACAAATACGTAATAGTGATAACCGTCATGTTGAAAGGTATAAATGCAAGAAGTCCAAAAACATCTATGAATATTGACGACAAAGATTCCACGAAAAGAATTTTTTTCTATTTTGAATTCTCAACGTACTTTTTGTTTGCAACATAGCAGAAAAGTGACTTATCGTGTTAGCAAGGGCCATGTAGTAGACTAGACAAACATATGTCAAACAATTACAATTAAAAAATCTTAATTGATCTACATTTTTAAAACCATTTGATATTTTTATCGAATTTGTTTCTTTCGTCGTAAACTCACTATATTCCGGCAAGCCTAACAGTCGATGAACATAATTAGGTACGTTCTTTCAAACTAAAAAAAGCGCGGATCAACATTCAAACGCTTGTTCAATTTTACAACGCTTAAGTTTGGCTAAGTTAATTTAATTAGAAGAAGCAGAAAAGAGGATCATTACTGGTCTAGTAACCGGCCACGGTCTCTAAAGAAGCATCTATGCTACATGGAAATGGTGACCGAACCGTGGTGTAGGAGATGTGAACTACAAGAGGAAACTAAGATGGATATTATCTGCACCTGCGAGAAACTGAAAGAACACAGGGGAAGCATTTCGGTAAGAGTATACTGGGTCGACGACAATACTCAGATTTCCTTTGAGCGAAGTAGTTGCCTTTGTGGAGGAGGCGGGGTTTCTTGAACGGACGTGAGAGGGTTGTTGACGAACGGTACAAAGAGCATAATGCTTAAGTGCCTGGTCTATTGGTGACCAATCATAACGGACTGAATTAATGAATAAAGTTTGGTTATATTTGTAGTTGATGTAGTGAAGAATAGTAAGAAACGGCAAGAAACACAATTGCACTAATTTGTGTTGCCAAAAACTTTGCAACATTGCTTGCCGCAATGGACAAACCCGCTTGTATTAATTAATAAATTAAATAATTAATTAAAATAACAATTAATTAAAGAGACTATGCCAGGACTAATGTAAAGTTACGAGAAAAATTCACTCCGAGAATCATATCATGATAAACGCTTGATTTAGTATTTCACTAATATTGATATAAAAAGAATAAAACATTAATACATTTACAATACAAATGTTTTGATTACCTACTGCTGCATGGAAAAATGCGCAGCGTGAGAATAAAGATTATCAAGACAGGACAGAATCAATAAACATATATTTTTCAACACCTTGTACAGCATAATACATAGTAACGTGAGATAAAACCTCGTTCGCGAGTACACACAATCACAAAGGACAGTTTTACTTCAAACATTGATTTTTGTGTAAAGGCAACAAAACATAGGACAGAGTTAAGCAGGCAAACCCCAAGCGAACCATCTTTTTCTTTTGCCATGAGATATATTACTTTTCTACACGCTCACCGTATAATTGTGATATCAAATAATGAGAATAACCGCCATGTTTCCTCGAGTAACAAAACTAGACTCATGATCAAACACGTCAATCCGTCTCTGTGTGTAGTGCATATGTTAAATTGATAAAATCGGCTTTCTGCTACATTACTCATTTTAAACACTTCGATATACATATGTGCAAATGAAGATGACTATTTTAGAAAATACAATCCATCCGCGATAGGACGAATCCAATATCCAATATCTGAGTTGCTGTATGAGAACAGTAAAGAGAAGGAGGCAGCGTTACCAGTCGTGTGACCTAATCTGCGTAGAATTTAATCGATTTCTAGGTGCATGCATGGTGGCGAGCTCCCCTGTTCCCCATTGCTACCCCACAATGCCACCCCTATTTCTGTCTCTCTCTGTCTTTTTACCCCGGACTCGTCAAATCTCCTACCTTTACCCCGCACACCCGTTCCATTCCATATCGTTCCCTGAAACCCGTAGTTTTAGCTTGCTGGAGCCTCGCTCTTATTGACCCGATCCCCGTTAATGGATTCCACGACACACAAGACTCCTACTCGGATACAAAATCTAGCATCACCTGCACTGGAAAAAAAAATATAATCTTCAAAAATGAAGTAAAAAGAATTTCTTTACCAATATAAAAGATGCTATCACACCTAGCCAATTTAATGATCCATATATATATATATATATATAGGTGTGTATAAAACATTGTAGTTATACATACACGAAATCTGACAATACAAAAATTGCCTATAGTTTGTGTTTGCCCAGGGATAAGATTGAAATCATGAAAGAAGTAAAGTACGTACACACAGCATATCAACAAGTCTTGTACATCATCACCCACGTGAATTTAAGAAATTGGAAAAAAGAAAATGTTAATAAAAACCAATTGGAAAAGTAATAAGATGGGACTATGTTAACAAGTACATAATCTTCAGAAACTAATTCAAAGATGTGAAGGAAGAAGCAAATTTCAAAGAGCTTCCTAAATATTATAATGTTTAACGATATTATATCCTTGCAAGGAATATATTATTCGGTAATAGTTTGTCCCTTAACTGCACATGTTTAGGACGTAGTCTATAAAACCTTTTACATAAATACTGTGTAACGGGCATTCTCGTACTATAGTAGAAAACTACTTTTTAATATATATTGTTCCAAAACGAATTATAACACTTAAATTCCAATTAATCGCACTATTGCATGCTCTGAGACTGAACGTAATGATCACTAGAGTTGCTTAATTTGCACCAATAGTACTATAACTATCTGAAACGGCTGTACTAGAATAAAATAATATTGCGCTATACAGATGCTTTCATACTATACATTGAAACTGAGAACGTATAGTACAGTCGTCTCAGATAGTTACTACTGGCGCAAATTGAGTAACTTTAATGATTACTGTCTGAATTAGACTGTTTGAAACTCTCGCGACGATCCATTTATTAGTTGGCACAAGGCCCTACCGATCCTAATGCAACGAAAACTTTCTGCCTACGGTATCTACTATAAACGCAGAAAACCCGCGCTCGCAAACTCATAGCTAAGGATCGACAAACGAGTGCATGCTAAGTTGTGTAAGCCGGACTGACCCTGTCACTCCTCCGAATGCGCCTTGCACGTAAGCGGGAAAAAGCGGTCCAGTTTACACTACCCGATGATAACTTAGCATGCACTCGTTTGTCGAAACTTACACATACCCCCTACTGATCGTATCGATCAGATGCTTGGTTGGTTCGACTGTACGCTGCTAGTCGGTCGACGCCTATAACTTGGTCTTCGTCTTCTGAATTCAGTACACAACCTCGTTAATCTGACCGAGCACTCTGTGGCGTCGTTCCCACGCCTGCTGCAACTTCGGATTAAGCTTTGTCTTGCAATCCGAAATTGTTAACTCTTCGGTCGGTTAATATTCGGTCTTCATCCGGTCACTCTAAGCTTATTTTCATCCTTATTTAACGATAGGTTGCTCGAAGCCATGCCGCTTAACGAACCAACATAACCTTCAATTGTTTCGATGCGTTGTTCTGGATTGCTGAAGACTAGATTAGCCTATACAAAATATTAGCAGCCGTCTTTCCTGTGGTTTTGTAACCAGCGCTGATATACGAGCAGAAAGAAGGGAATGCACATATCCCAATCATCTTGGTGTTCGCTCACCAGGTCCCTACATAACTTTCGATGGTCCTATTGGAACAATCGACCATGCCGTCAGACTGTGTATGAGATAGGGTTGTTCGCGTTTTCGAGATACCCGATAGCTTACAAACTTCATGAAACATTGCGGGCACGAAGTTCGTTCTTTGATATGAGTGCATTGTTTTCTTCTTGTACGAGCCTCTTTGTACATGTACAAAGATCGAAAAAAATCTTTGTACGAGAAATTTTTAGTTTGTACAATATAATAATTGTAACTGAACTACCAAAAAATCTTTGTACAATGTACAAAGACGCTAAAAAAAATCTTTGCACGGAGCCAAAAATGTTTGTCTCGTACAAAAAAACAGTGACTGAGTGTATCTCGCGTGATAGTCCACATCGGTAAATCATGTTTACTACCAGTGCTTCGGCGACCGTAGTGGAATTGGCTTGATACAGTGTACATTTGTGGCCATTTCCAAAAATACCTCCAACCAGAGACTGCTCCATCTTTCCTCTAATCCGAGTCTTCAATCTCTCTTTCAACGTCGGGCCTGCACAACTGGTCTGTTATCCTCACTGGTGTTTTATTGATGTCTCCATGATTCTCGAAACAGATCTGGGACTCTCAACTTTCGGTACCATCGTCTGTCGTGCTTGACGCTTTCCATCGGTGCTCTTCCAGATTCGTTTCAAAATGCCATCCTATATTCACGCTCCTGTTCGAAATCTCAGTCCGTCGTGATCACGCGGGGAAATTACTTCTACGCAGAATCTTACAGTCCACGAAGCAGTATGTTGGGTTTGTGTCCGTTGGCACACAGCAACGTGAAGCTATCTGACAATTTATCTTTCCGGATTCTTGAATGGTACGAGCCACTTCAGAGAAGCATGGTCAGTTCTAATCAGAACGGTTGCCCGTACAGGAACTTGTGAAAATACTATCAGTTTCCTTGTCGTCAAGCAGTGGTTACATTCAGGATATGATAAGGTCGTGTTGAAGTTACTTACTACCCTTTCCTGATCGTCTTTAATTTGGGACAGCACTCGGCCCACTTCAGTGTTACTGGCGTTCGTGTCGGTAATGAATTCAGCGCCAACGTTCGAGTATGTCAAAAGAGGCGTTGTACAGAATCTATCTTCCAGAGTGTGAAATGTTTCCTGATAATCTAATGTCTACACAAACGGCTGGTCTTGCTTCGTCAGTCAATGTAAGGGCTTCGTGATGTTGGCAAAACCTCTAATGAACTTCGTGTAATAACTACATAGTCCAACAAGTTTATTGAATCATACTTGTCCGTTGGCGTTAGCCACTCTCTCACGGCAATGGCCTTGCAAAAGTCAAGGTAATTCACCTCTGATTGTAACAAATGACATTTCTCGGAACTTTATTTCAAATTGGCGACCCTCAGCTTTTGTAGGAGTTCCTCCAAATTCATCAGATCCAAAAGTTTTGTCGAAAATTCTTATCCAAATATTCTGGACAAGTCTGAGTGTAACGCATGCAATGCGGTTTCCATAAGCTGCTAAAGCATTGCAAAGGACAAAAATCATCACTCTGACCTAACAAAACCCTGTTCCGGTGCTGAAGAAGAAACAAAGAAGACGGTGAAGAATGTGAACTGACGTCCACTTACCTGTAAACACTCTTCAAATTAACTGTAGACCATCATTTCGTGCATGACAAAGTATCTTAAGTGTCTTTAATTCTTGCTCGCGTCGTCTAATTCGTCTACACAGAACCTCATAGAACCATCTTTTACTTAATCAACGCAGGAATTGTTTATGGACTTTACCTTGGCCATGCATGTCACGTATCAGGCGTGCAACTTCTTATTTTTCTAATGGAACCCTTCGTAGAGCTGATTTGATATGCTGACTATGTCCAACATTTATTTCATATCGAGTAAGGTTGCCAAACAGTGCGTAATCCACGACCAAACTTTCGGTTCCACGTTGCAGTTAAAATATGGCGATCACTTGTGTCGGAGCGTGGGATGAGTTGGACAACTTTTTCCCTCCAAAGGAAATTTCTAAAGTAATCCGGTTTCCCAGAGTTCCAACAAGCCAATTGCTGTTGTTCGTTTCTGACTTGTTGTCTTCAGATTTAGTAGGTGCTCTCGTAATCCAGAGGATCCTTTTTATAGCTGCAGCAGCTTCGTACTACAATGCATGCGCAACCTCATCAGTTTAGGCTCTTATGCCTACCAAGTCGTAGAGCTTTTCGCGTGCCTCGGTCTCTCAAATCGTCGACAAATGCTTGTACAGTTCATTGTTGTTTGAACAGGTCTTCAGCAGGGGATGGAAAGCCGCGCCACGTCGCTTTCCTACCATAGGGCGCCTCCAAAAATATTGTTAATATGGTATAGCCTATGCTAGCCTTCTAGAATCGCTTGTGGCACATGCAATGCTTCTTCCCTAAGCGCTATTATTAACGCTCTAATCTTATCCTTGTCGGATTAAGTTAAGTACGTAGACCATGGTACTATACCATCAAACGTTGGTGGTTGCATTTTAAGTATTTGATGGCTCTCCATGCTCATGATACCAGTGACCTCAAATTTGGCATCTGTTGTCTCTCCATTGGATGTTCAACTGACTCTACCTGATCCTCCACGTTACGTGCTTTACTGTTTCCCCTGGTCTACTTTCATTTGGAAATTCTCTATCTGACTCATCACTACAGTCATTGTCTCCTTTTGAACATCTACTTCTTCGTTTTTAGTTTCATTCTCTCTACCATTTCTTGTTGGTTCATTTACATTTCCTGAGTCATTCTCCGCTGTTTAATTTCGTTAGCTTTCATTCTTTGATTTAATTTCTGAAGCATGTTCATTGCCATAGAATCACCCGTTTTCGATATGACACCTCCAGTTTCATCTTCATTAAGATGTTCATCTCGGGGGTTTTCCGGGGCTACAGGGTCTTTGTCACCGCTTTGGCTCTTTATACGATTAATTGTAACGGGAATCCGGCCGAGTGATAAATTTTTCAAATAATTCTGGTACTACAGTAGAAAACCGTACTTTATTAGGCACAATGTAGTGCACCAAAACTAATTACAGTACTACAATCGCAATATATCGCACTACTGTTTGCTACTAGAGCGCTCGCAATCATCGCTACCTGAATTACAGTATTTGAAACTCCCGTGACGATACTATTTATACATAGGTGGTATAAGATCCGGTCCAACTTCGAGAAACAATGATTTCCAGACGTAACGAGAATTTTCGCGCGTCGCCTTCAAGAAATATATCAAAAAGTCGCACTCGTTCATGTTCGTTAGTTACCGTTGTTATCTACTCACCTCATAACAGTTGCTCATGTGAGCCAAAATTGTCGAGATCGAAGTTATTCGTAGACGATCGGAATATACACACTCGATCCGTCGTTGCAACTTGCAACCGCACCCAGTTAAACTCCGATCCTGACGAAAAACAAGGTTCTATGGCTCGCACGAGCACCTCTACTCACAACAGTCCTAGAGAAAAAAATTTGTGACCCCCACGAACTCACGTAATTCTGCGATGAGGGATCCGCTCCGCCCTGTTCGGGACGGCATTATCTCTCTAGTGTGGCCAACGTTAGTTTCGTTAAGCACTGGTTTCGATTAATTTCAATTGCGTCGATTTCTAGTTTCTTGCTTCTGAAAATGTTTTCAGTTTTATTTATTACTCCTTTTTTAAATAATATAGAAATACAGAACAGCATATTGGTAGACTTATGATTATCTACGCACATTATTAAAACCAAGTAGGTTTGGCAGGTCGAGCGCAACAATCGTTTTGTTATGCACAGAAGCAAAATCTTGGCGCGGTTAATTTAAAATATTTCTAACCTCATCATGTTTATACAAGAAACTTTTTGGTGTTTATATTTCAATAATTATTTCTAATCACATCAAATTTTAATCATAATTTAAGAAGAAAACTATAGTTTTATTTGCTTTATTTGTTTTGTTGTAACTATTGACAATCTTTCAGTGAATAAATAGTTAGTGAAACGCAAATTGTGTTTTATTGGTGCAGAGGTTTGTTAAATCTGCAACAAATTTTCCTAGTTTTGAACAAAAAGCAGTATCTATCGTTTCTTGCATTGTTACGAAGATGGTGATTGTTACGTAAGTATTTTTGAGTAGAGTTGATATTTTTTGTATATTAAATTTATTTAAGCAAAGTTATACTTTTGTTAAAGTGAATTTATTTTATAGTTTTATTATACAAATTAATTAACAAAAGATAATAATAAATATTATTAATATTATATTTTGTTACTTATTAATTTACTTAATGATAATTGAATTATTTATTTTTCTTGAAACATAGTAATAGTTAAATTAGTAAAAAATGCGTACCTACACAATATGTGACACTTCCTTAAAATTTTCTCTTATATCTTAAATTTAGAGATAACATGAGTGAGCCGAAGAAAAATGCAGACAATATAGTGTTGAATATTTAAAATACGGGTTTATTCCGTTACCAGGAAATAGTACTTTACCTATGTGTCTTCTATGCAATAAAACTTTGTCAAGCGAATCAATGAAACCCTCTAAGCTTAAAGAGCCTTGGACAAAAGTCCATAGTGACAAAAAAGATAAAGATAGAAATTTCTTTAAGACAGTCAAAGAAAAATATTTGAAAACACCATCATTGCAACAACTTTTAGCGACAACGACGATGGACTGCGTGCTTCTTATAACGATTGCAAAGTCCGGAAAGCCGCCCACCATTGGTGAAGAACTTATTGTACCAGCTGTAAGTGAAGTAATACGTACCGTGCTGCATAAACCAGCTTTCGATATTATAAGAAGAATTCCACTGAGTAATACTACAATACAAAGAAGGATTGACGAAATGGCTCAATGCGTAGAAAATTCTTTATGTGAGTATTGAAAAACATCTCAATTCTCTATACAGATGGACGAGTCAACTTTGCCAGGAAACGAAGCTTTACTTTTAGTTTATGTGAGATTTGTAAAAGAAGAAACAATTTCCCAAGAATTGTTATTTGCCAAATGTTTGGAAACAGATACGAAAGGTGAAACAATATTTAATGAATTAAAAGATTTTTCGATATAAAAGCTATACCCTTGAGTAATATCCTCTCCGTTGCTACTAACGGTGCTCCGGCAATGGTAGGACGACACCGAGGCTTTCTGGCATACTTAAAACAAGCTATTCCGAATGTATTATCTGTACATTGTGTCATTCATCGACAGCATTTAGTCGCCAAAAATCTTAGTGAACGCTTGCATGGTTGACTGGAGTATGTCGTTAAAGCAGTTAATAAAATCAAAAGGAAATAGCTTAAATGAGAGATTATTTGTTCAACTTTGTTTGAAAAATGATGAAGATTACAATCATTTACTACTAAATACGGAAGTTCGTTGGTTATCTAAAAGTGCATGTTTGGATCGATTTTATGCACTCTTTGATTCAGTGTTGGAATTCCTGGAAAGTAAAGATAATGATTTACGGCTTAATTTAATTAACTCAAAAAATGATATAGCTTATGTGACTGACTTATTTTGCAAATTTAATGAAACCAATTTGAAGCTACAAGGCGATCAATTAAATTTAATCAAAACTAAAAGTATATTTGCGTTTGTTTCAAAACTTTTTCTATACAAAGAGAACTCGGGGAGAGGAGAATGCTCTCAGTCTCCAAATCTTTCAAAATTGCAAAACCAAGATGAGGAGTTGCTTTGCTTATTGTCAATACTTAACGGCTCTTCATCCGACCTCAGCCAAAGATTTGAAGACACTTCACTTGGTTATCCACAACTAACCCACAAACTCAGATGAATCCATACTAATACAGGAGCAACTTGTTGAATTATCTACAAATGAGGAGCTGAAGCCAATGTTTCAACAGGGATATCACATATTCTGGTTACAAAAACAGATATCAGTTTTATATCCTGCATTATAGGTCATTATACAGAAGCTGTTGATTGCTTTCCCGTCTTCTTATTTAGTAGAACGTAGATTTAGTGCAGTTATGAGCCTCATCACGAAAAAAGGAACCGACTGGATATTAGTGCTCGTGGGGATTTAAGAATGTTACTCACAAACATAAAGCCGAACATAAATGATCTCATATCATCCCATCAAGTCCATCCATCGCATTGAACAAAACAAATGTGTTTTTGTATTTTAGAACAAAAGTTATAATTTCAATAAATACTACTTTAAATACCAAAACGTTTCACTTATATTTTATTTTTACGTTACCATTTACCATTTAAAACATCAAAGTTAAATTTGTAATTTTTTATTGTGCAGTTATGTAGAGTTATTTTATTTGGGGGTTCATGGTTAGGTTATTGCTATAAGAAGGGGTCCATGAGCATAATAAGTTTAGGAACCACTGGTTTAATTGATATGGTACATTACGAATCACAATAATAGTTTTCATGTAATTATGGTACTAACTCTGTTTTAAACCATTTAAAAAAGTTTTCAGAATTCATGTCATCATGGTAGTCACCCGTTTTTGCTTTTTGACTTGAATATAAGTAACATCAATAAACCCCATTTCTCCTCCTGTGTGGGCCATAGTCCATCTTTGTCTAGCACCATCCTTCTTAGATACTCCCTCTTTCTTAAACACTTTGAGAGCATTGTAGCTTCCATCAAGATATATAACAGGCGCTTTCTTCGCTCCTTGATTATCCGGAGATATTTTATTAGATTAGCATATTTTATATTTATAACTCATACCATTATTTCGCAATTTCCTTGCAGTCGGTCTAATACGACTAATAGTTCGTTCCGATTTGCCACTAATAGCACCAACTCTGTTTACTACTGGGTTAACAGAAAATTCGTACCAGCCTGCTTGTTTTCTTCTTCACAAAATTGAATTATTGTTTCCAGTACAGTTAAATTATCACAACTTGAGCATTTTCGCGTTGCCATGGCAAAGTCAAAAAGTATTAAAAATAAGCATGAATTTATTTCGGATTTATGAAATTTCATACTCCACTCTCTGCTCAAACAAATAGTATCCACCTCTTCAAAAGGCGGGAGCGCGTTCTTACTCTATGCTGTGCATGAGCCGCGTGTCGTACTGACTGTTCCCCACTAATTTAAGGCAGAACGAGGGAAGCATTGAAAGGTGGTAGGGCTGGTTTTGTGGCATGGTACATGAAATCCACTAAATCTGCTCATAATCTCATAACTATGTTCGTACCAACACTGTAATAGTTTTGGCTATATCCGCTACTAACAAGGGAACAAGTCTTATAAAACCTTGTAGACAAGTAGTCTTTGCCCAAATATTTTCGAAGCCGTCTTCATTAGTTCCCCAATCTCGTGTTAAGAGCGTGTAAACACCCTTCAAAGTTTGCTTGATTTTTGGTTTTTCAAAAATAACTCGGCAATGGCTAAAGCAAGTACATCAAAATTATATCAAAATAATCAACTGTTTGAGGTGTGTTATATATGTAAAAGTAAGATCGTACTTCTATTTTTATAAATTATAATGATGAACTTATAGAAGAGTGCACATACCTTAACCCATTTTGTACCAAGCTACATAAATGTTTTGATATCTTAATGAAATTTCCATAGCTGGTTAGAAATGGTACAAAAATAATTTTTGGACCTCTTTTTTGTCGAGGATTCCCCGCTAAAATTGGTGATCGAGATCTCGACCGCTGGGATAATTAGAGCAATATATTTTCTGTGTGATATGACATTTTATGATATGAAATATAAGATATACATGGTAAATAAACTTTTTACGAAAGCGGATTATGCAAGATAGGCCAATATAAAATCTAAAGCTACAGATAAATAAAAATGCGAATAATTTAGTTATTATTTGTATACATAAACTTTTATTTATTGAATAAAAAAATTATTTTAAATTTTTGTGGTAGGCCTCGAAGCAATTACCCACATGTAAATTTACATTGCACTTAGAACAAGTATAAGCAGTTTTGCATGTTTTGCATCTGCGGTAACAACGCTTGACACACACAGACATGTGCATACCTTTTATTTTGGGCAATGATGCTGGGCGGTCTATGAAGTCGTCGTCATTTCCATTTTCTTTATCGGACGAAGCTATTTCGATGCTTTGTGGTTCGGCGGATAGCAACAGACTTTGTTATAGAGTTTTTAAAATTTATTTGACCCATGGGCTTCTGGTTTGCTTTTTCTGCAATCATGCAGTGCAATTTCCATGAATTAACACTGGCGCTGTCCAAACAAGTAACCCAGAGTGACCACCACCACTTCTTGCCTCTTATTGCAATTCTGTAACTAGCGATAGCATTATCATGCAGGTCAACTCCGCCCATATACTTATTATAGTTAGCAATAAGGTTTGCTTGGGGAATAGTGATCCGCTTCTTTTGTCGTTTGTCATATCGCATTACTTTTTTACCGGATCCTTCTGATCATAATTTGTAGCCTCTGCATTGTCTCTCCATCGATCCAATCCAATCTTGTGTTCTTGGTCAAATGCATAATCAATATCGTGCCGAGGTAATTTTGTTTTTAAGCCTGCATCCACCAAAGTATTTTATTTGATGTTAACAGTTTATATTAGCACATTTATTTTAACAATGTAGTAATAAAAAATATTAAAACTAATAGACAAGAACTTCAAATTAATTTAGTATGCTAATTATCCCAATGGACGACATCTCGACCAGCCATTTCTAAGGATGTTTCCCTATATGCTTCTGGCATATAGATAACTATCGACGGTACAATTGAACGCTTTAATATCTACACGAATTAGGGTAAATAAAAGCGTTTATCACTAATTTGATTTTACCCTATTTAGAATATTTTGGCTTTTTTCGACATATTTCTAATATTTTAACATGTTTGAAATTAGACATATTTTTTCGATTGAAAATCGCTTTATTTTTATAAAAAATATAGTAGACGATTTTCTGGAAAATTTACATTGTACGATTACCGATGTTTCGTTAAATATAATAAAATCAATCTTACGTAAATAGGGATTAACGCTTTTTCCAAGAAATTTATGTTTCTACATTTTTGTAAGAAATTGTTAATTGCTTTTAAACTTCCAAACGAAATATCATGTTCAATACTGAATAGTAAAGATTATTTTGTTACGGTTTCTAAGAATGAAAATCGGAAATTAAACGAATAACGGTGAGTTCTGATTGGTTATAAATAATTAGGTAGGGGGTGCATACGTTTCAGCATTTATCATTTAAAAATTCTCATCATTTACAAACACCAAATAAAGTGAAGTGTTACCGAGTATTATCCAAAAATGCCAAAAGTGAAAAGCGATTTAGTAGTCTCTTGGATCACGACGATTTCAGAATTACTTTTGAACGAAGAAAAAGTATTCTGCAGAGCGTGCGGTAAAATGGTAAGTTGATAATTTTACCAAACAATTTTATTCTACTTATTTAATTCAAATTACATGTTTATTATGCAAATTCTAATCTGCCATACAATTGGTTCAAAAACTTGCTTTGGATTGCCGAATAAAATTATTTTCATTAATAAAAATATTTTCTGTTAATTTCAAAATCATTTTCTTATCTTTTATCTAGAAGGATGTATACATTTTCTACTATACTTTTCTTCTTTTAGATTCCATGTGAGAAAAAATGAAACAATCAAAATTAGTGCAAATGTCTGTAGGTCAGTCACTAGCAGGTTCATCTTTATCTCCAAAAAATCAGAGAAAACAACAAGTATTTAGTTCGGAATTAACCAAAGCTTTGCTTTCTGCTGTTATCCCACTTTATAAGTTACAAAACCCAAATTTTAAAATTACTCCTTTGCCACCGGAACTAATAATCACAAGATGGGGAACATGGTTGAAATCTGCCAGTTTTTATGCAGAAAATTTTGTCCCTATTAAAGAACTTCTTTTAACTTTTGAAGAGGAAGATATTAGTGCAATTTCAAAGTGCAAATCAATTTTAGAAAATAGGTCATTGCACCATGAACTTTGCTTCATTAAATCATTAAATCAAATTATGATTTTCTTCATAAAACTATTGTTATTCTTAAAACTGAATCACTCTCCTTACAAGAGTCTCTTCATTTGATTGATGAATTTAAGGAAAAACTTCCGAAAGTTCCTGGAAAAATAGGACAATTAATAAATAAAATTTAGTTTAATTTTGTTGCAACAAGGAAACCAAATTTTCCGTGGCGATTAATGTTGAAAACGATTTAAATACGGAAGTTGTTAATGTTTTAAAATATGCACCAGTCACATCAATTGCCCTCGAATGAAGTTTTTCAACGTACAAATCGCTACTAACGGATAGGAGACATAATTTAACTGTTGAAAATTTTGAAAAACATTTGGTTATGAATTGTAATGTAAATGATATTGTTTATTTCTTTTCCTTGTTACTTCAAAATATATTCGATATTCTGAAAATATTTTTGAGACATGTTTAACATATTCTAGACATTTTAGGAAAATTTTCAACATATTTTGCTCATATTTAAGACAAATATATGTACATATTTTAGTACAATCTCGAACATATAATCCGGTCTCTAGTTAACACACAAATGAACTATTTTCACATACAGTAGGACCTCAATTATCCGAGACTCGATCAACCGTTTAAGGTTGGTTGTTAAAAAATCGTCGCTCTATAAACACGTCTATTGAAAATCAGGGAAGAATACTTTTCAACGTTGTCGTGTTGTTCTATTGTTCATTGTATAAACCAACCTTTAATTGCTTAGTCGTGCGAACATGCATGTTCTCAGTTACCTGTGTGCGGAATCTGTTAAAACGTTTATAACTGATAGTGATAACTAGAGGACAGTAGCGAATATTTTATATTGTTTATCCATACACGAAAGCAGGAATCAATTCCATTAGTAGAATGGTGTTGCAATAGTACTAGTAAAACTCTGGACAAGTAACTTTTAACGAAGTCCGTGGGCACTGCCAACTTGTTATTATTTCAATCTGTTCCCATAACGTTACGTAGTGTAACAAAATTCTAAAATCTATGACATTGAAATTGTTTCACCTGAAAGTATAGACCTGTCACACAAAGTACCAAGAAACAAGGCTTGACTAGACTGAACCACTATTTCAACATTGCTTGTTTTTTCCCAAATGCGCATGTGCAACTTGTAAAGAAAATACAACATTCACCAGTTTTCCTGGCAGTGTCAAGTTAAAAGTCAGACTTCTCCATTGGAACTATCTCCCTTTAACGCGTGTAATTATGGCAGAGAGAAAACTTGTACAAAGATTTCTTGTAAGTGTCCATCGGCCTTAATCGTTGCCAACAATGACATCAATGAAACGGACTAAAAAGCGCCAAAATATTCGAGATGCATCCACATGGCGGAAGCGATGTAGCAAATAGCGCGGACTTGAGAGCAGACGAATATTCGAAATGCGTCTTGATGATCGTGAAAACATGATTCTAGAAGAAACAACCTGCTCTATCATAAAGAAGCGTCGTCAAAATTTCAAAATAGTACATTGGATAGCGACTCCAAGCGAACAGTGGTTCTGAGTTGTGTGTAACACATAAAGCGCCACCATACCATTCTTAAAGTTGGTCCTAAATGCCCCCTCTCCAAACAGTTGTTTCAAAAATCTTAGAATCGTATAGGAGTATGTCGCAGTCCCCAAAGAGTTAGAGACATATCTATTATACCTAATGGCGCTTGATGGGTTAATAAAGTAGTGCTTTCAACTATACTGCAAAAATTATTTTAGCAAAACTTACTACCCGGTGGGATTCACAGTACAACATAATTATCGATAGTAAGATATTTGCGAAAAATCCCCGTATCCAACTGTCGGTGGTGGCGGGTTGCGATAACCCCGAACATAGGCAAACTGGTCCCCAGGGGGAATTAAAAAACGAAAACGCAAAAACATTGGAATTAAACCACTAGAAAATGCAAGCACGCATTGTAGGTATTACCCCGACTTGAGTATTGATTATGTGCAAATTTTCAACGCCATATTCCATTATGTGCCTTTAAATATCAGCAACTGCAGACGCTGTGGGCCGATATATATGTATGTATATACTAATTAATACGTAAAAGTACCTGGATAACTGTGTCCAGAAAAGTAATAATATATATTATTATTGTTTATTTATTTTATAGTATTACAGGCCATGTAATAAATGGTTAGAGTGATACGTGATACATGCTGAAAAAAGACATTTCTTCAATTGGCGTCACTTATATTGAACTTTTGCTAACAGAAGCAATTTGATATAATTAAAGAATGTTCTATAATTTGTAGTTTAACACCGAAACGGTTGCGACGAGCTTCTAAAAATTCGAACTAGCTTACCAACAAAATTTTTAACGATGAAGACATCAGTAACGGTGAGTAACGAATGTGGTGTTGAAAATGGAATTGTAAAATGTAACCTTGAGAATAAATTTTTCATTTTTTCATAAAATCAAAAATTACAATATAATTGACCTATAATAACAAAACGACAAAGTCGACTTTTCGAATTTTTATTGAATAGTACTACTATACAGGTATACGTAGTGATTGAAAATCATTGTCATCTGTTTAAATTTTGCACCTTTAAAACTAATGTTTTTCTGTATCAACTGTTGGCAGCTATTGTGAAATTGACAATTGTTCGTTTGTGCATAGGCGTTTGTACATACTTGGAACACTTAGTATCTGAGTTTTTTCATAATAAAACAAAATAAAATAAAAATAGTTTGATATGAGCCATGTCAATATAAAATAAACGGTTAATATTTAGTCCATAATCCACGTTTTTCATAACGTCTTTAATTCTACGGGGCAAGCTATTAATTGAAGACCATCGTTACCCCATACGTTCCTTCCTTATCTCATATATTAATATCTAATCCGTCAGGTTCCCTCTTTCGTAGACATTACTTTCAAGGTGTTTCCACAAGTTTTCAATAAGGATGAGGTCTGGCGAATTTCCGGGCCAACTTAAAAGAGGTACACGGTTCTCTTAGAACTTTTTATTTTTGTCACATAGTATGTGGCATTATCCTGCTAAAATATGCGTCCTGTCCATATACGACGATCTGGCTTAAAGTATGGCAATAACATGTTTTTTAAGACATTTATATATTGTTCTTGGCGGATTGTACCTTCTACAAAAAGAAGAGGTACGTTTCGAAAGGTTCTGCGAATTTGGCTATAATTTTTCTATTTTAATTTTTATCAAAATTACAATGTGGTTTTTCAATATCAATTAAATACAGTAATCTAAATCTGTACGATCCACATCTTTACGCCAATTTTTCTTTACGTCATTTAAGGTCTCAAATCGAACGCCCCATAGTGGTGCTTACTAATTTAAGATGAAAATCACTAGGAGCCAGATCTTACCAATAGGGTGGATGTTGGAGCAATTCCCAATGCAATTCGTTTAAAAACATCAAGTTTTCTTCGTGCGGTAGAGTCTTGTATAGTCCTGTTTACAGTGACTCACTAGAGCCAACGAGCAGTGGCGCAGGTTCAGTATAATTGCGAGTTTCAATGAGATCTGTTGTGTATACATGTAGGCTGCCATAAATATATGTCGTAGTTCTACATTTCTTTTAAAAATGTTACGTCGCATACGTCGCGAAAACGACCAATGTTGGACAAAGTTACAAAATTTATAGCAGAAAAGCCTGACCAAAATTATGATGGCGTTAAATTTCAATGTGTAGTTTCTAATATCCCTTTAAAGTGTTGGCCCAAATGAGATTGTCACCATCACGTAAATAGCAAACAGCGTTCTTCAAAAACAAAGTATGTAGCATACAACAGTAAAAAATTTAAATTTAATTTATGTTATCTTTATTTTATGTAATCTTCCGTTTAATTTACTAGATATCGAAGCATATGTCTTCTTTTGGAATAATTATTCGGACTGGAAATTACCAAGTCGGGCATCGTTGGAAAGATTTGTGTTCTTTGCTCGTGAACATGTTGAAAAAGAATTAAATCGGAGTTGAAAGATAAAAATCCGGTTATCTGTGGACAAAACAACAGATAAATCGTCACCTGCATTTCTATTAGCTTCCAAATGATTACAGCAATGTACTGTCAAAGTAATTTCAAAGTTACTGTTAAAAACGTTAGAAACCGTTCGAACCTTCAACAAACCAATTCTTAATGCTTATGAGTGATGGTGCCGCAAACATGCTTTCTGTAGCCCTGTCTCTTAAACAACATTGTGCTAACTTGTTACATGTTACGTGGAAGATTCATGCTTTCAGTCTTGTAGCAGATAGTATTAGAAAATGTTATCCTGACGTAGACGGTTTAATAGCGCATACAAAAGCAATGTTTGCCAAATTGCCAAAATGTATTCGAGAATTTCACAGACTATGCCCCGGTATGATTGAGCTACCAGAGCTGATTCTTACTGGATTTAGAACATGGTTACAGGCGGCGTTTTACTATCATGAATATTTTCATAATATTAAGAAAGTGGTTTTAAAATTCGATCAAAAGGAAATGCCATTTTCGGTGTAATTTATTTTCTTGGTATAATAATATAATTCCTTAACAATTAATAATAATATAATTCATTAATAATTGGTTGCACTCAAAACTAAATATCTTTACAATGGGTTGGCATTTCCTGGTAAGATGATCATTAATGAGGTGTTCCAAGTAATTTGGCGCGGGAGTGTATTTGGTTCATTCGTTCAGTTCAGTGCCACAATATCGTCCTAGATTCTCTTAAGTGAATTGTCTATTACGACGACTTTTATGGTTATACACTAACATGTTTCACTGAAAAACGTCTTTCACATGCTTTTATTGTAAACCTCGGAATGCAGATGGAACTTGGGAGTTACTCTTTGAGGTCTCGCATAATTAAATTTAAAGAAGAATTCCCCCATATAAACATCTTGTATAAAACATTTGCTCGGCATATCTGACGATGTCTGCAAAAGACAATCATCGGAGAAACCAAAAGCAATTACTAAAGAAGCTGTTAAGGTTATTCGAAATAGAATCAGTTTTCAAAAATCTATTAGATCATTAAGTGCGCAACCAAGTTTTGTTGCAATTGTTGATGAAAATAATCACTGTCATATTAATTTAACACGTGCATCAAACAGTAGTTGTCAAAAGCCACTAGAAATAAGAGTGTATATACACCCGTATATTATATTATGCAACAATAGTTGGTTGTATGGCGACTAGGGTTTAGTAGCAATGTCAAAATTGACTCGCTAAATGTAATTCTACTAATTTTACACTACAAGGTTAAATAAATATAGACATCACTTTGATGTTAAATAATATCTCAACTATTATCTGTTTTTCCTTTGACATTAATGCCGATCAGGAATGTTTTACGAACGTATATTCGTAATTCTCATATTTGGGGAGATAGTAATTTTACATTGACATAAAAATTTATGTAAAACAACTTAGCTAACCTAAAGAAAATAGTCTCTTTTCAAAAAGATTGATAACTACCCATGAAAAATGGATATTTACCATAATGTCAATTGAGGAATATCGCGGTGTAAAAAAGATAAAACCGGCTCATATAACAAGCAAAGTTGATATTTACTTAAAGGTTATGTTATTACTAAAGGCCGGATAATATGCACTTTGCATAAATTTGCATATTTGCATAATATACGCATTTTGTATATTATTTTCATATTTTGTAGTAATTCAGCATATTTGAAGTAGCCGAGTTTTATTTATTGGATGTAATTTATTATGGGATAGGCATTACTAAAAATATGTCGTGGTTGTAACAAACAAAAGAGTGAAACAGCCCTCTTTAAATTAAAAACAGCATTCTATGAAGCCTCTTCTCGATACTTTTCCGATAAGCGCTTCCAAAAATTTATTAATGCTGTTCCCATACATCTAGACCGGGACAGAATTCAAGGAAAAGCTAATTCCCTGAAACTTCTAAATAAATACAAAAATACATTTTACCAGAAAATTAGGAGCACAGGTGTTTCTTTGTTATTCGGAGAAATTTATTCCCATATTCGAAAGCAATCTTATTTATTTTAAACGTCATTTTACGTTGGTTTTTCGAAGTGTAAACTTGAGGGTTGTTATTAATTATAATAGCAAAAATGCCGAAAATAGCAACTATGTCTGGATGGATTGCACCTTATTCAGAATTGCGTATGGATGGAGAAAAAGTATTTTGCGTAGCATGCAGCAAGATTGTAAGTAAAATTTAAGTTTATTTCCTATTATTAATTTATAGTTTTTAAACGATGTTTAACAAAATCACCAATACAACGCTTCGACAAGTAATTTTATTTTAAAATGAGTAAAATGAGATGTATATTTCATGCGTATTTTTCGATTATCAACAGCACAATACGGAATATCTGATATTCCGTATTCTGCTGATGATTTTAAAATAACAATCATTTTAAAATAAAATTATTTGTCGACGCCTTGTGTTGGTTATTCTATTAAATGTCGTTTATTCCGATTGCTTCGCGAACTCCTTACACATTAGTTTTTTATTACTCCTTTATCTTTTACTAACACTTATTTTATAAGAAAACAACTGATGATGTGATATTTTTTATGCAGGTTACAAGTGAGAGAAAGTTTCAAGTCGGCCAGCATATTAAAACTCCATCTCATGCTGCAAAACTATCAAAGATGAAATTGGCGAAGAAGGATCAGCAAACATTACCGCAATGTTTGTCATCAACCCCAAAAAATCGGAACAAGAACAATTTAATAAAGATTTGTGCCTAATGTTTGTGTCGACAGATATTCCACTACATAAAATAAACAATTTAAATGTCAAGTTATTTTTGCAAAAGTACACCAGCAAATATAATATTTCCGACGAAAGCACCTTAAGAAAAATTATATTCACCGTATCTATGCAGAAACATTGAGTAGTATTAAGAAGGCTGTGTCAAACAATTACCTTTACATATGCGCAGATGAAACTACTGTTAGTGTGGGCCGATCATTGAAATAGATATAGTAATGGAACCACGTTAATGTGTCTATGCAACGAAAAACGTGCCGTTTGTGTTCGAAGACTGCACATATATGTGAGGTATCTCTATCTTCTTCTCGCTCATTGACTGTTATGTGTTTATCAGACTAGGATTTGATATTTTAGCAATATTTATAGTTTAATAGTGAAAATGGTTGAGCACTGTAGTGAATATGGGTGTAAAAATGAATGGACTCCTTTTGGAAATATAAAATTTCACAGGCAATTACTTTTTAATTAGTTATCAGCCCATTATCTAACTTCGATATTGGTTATCTCAAAAATAAACATTGAAAATTGAACAATATAGATATTTACGATATAGTTATTTTCGAAATCGTCAAATTTATAGAGAAAGCCTTTAGAGCGGGTGCTCTTTCGGGATACATGCAAACACTCTTATTTTAAAAAAGGATTATAAATTTAGTTCAACAGCAATTCATACCTGAGATAAAAACATTATTCTATCCATCACAGCCAGTTGATATTTCAGAAGATCATAAAATTTGTCAGCAGTACATATGTGGATGTAAGAATTCAAACGCATGCGAAAAAAATTTACAAAATTAGGCGATAAAGCGAATATAAGACATAAGTTACACAAAACTGTTTTATTCTACCACATATAGCATTAGTATTACGAAATATTTTATATGTATATAGCTAAATTAAATGTTTTTTAATTTTTGTTTGTTATTGCAACAGGTAATTAGAGAAGGCAATGTATTCATGTAGTTAATACGCAGGTTTTTAATATTTTACCTATACTTATATGTTATGTCTATTGTTTGTAGGAATGATCTACTTTCTTATGTTATTTTGTAAATAGTTAATATTTTTATGGAATAAATTTTTATACATTACGTGGTGTCATTTATATATTTATCTGCATTGTATTCGCTTTCATTGTAGCTTTACCTGTTGCGGCGTTGTTTCAGATTATCGCGCCAGGTGCAATTATCTTGCATATGTATGAATGAGTACAACAAGGATAGTGATACCTTAAAGTATGTTAATCCTTTTCTAGCAGCAGTGTCTCATTTTTTCACTGTAACGTCAGCATTCCAGTTAACCTTATACTTCATTGGGGCCGATACATAGTTCATTTAATGATAGGTATCCTTAACGTATCGGTTCCAACAAAATCTTATTTAATTTCATCCAAACAGTTGGAAAAGGCAAATAATTTGACAATAACAAGGTTTATACAGGAAGAACTGGCAACCTTTTTCTTACCGGAATCGATTCCGACAGAAAAATTCTATTGTTTTTAACGGATGTCGCACCATACATGGTGAAGGCAGCTTGCAACTCGAAAATATTTTACCCAAATTTAATTCACACAACTTGCTTGGCGCACGGACTAAATCGTGTTGCAGAAGAAGTAAGAAACCATTATCCCTTCCTCCTCAACCAGTAATCACACGATGGGGAACGTGGTTGGAAGCTGCTATTTTTCATGCAAATCATTATGAAGCAATAAAGACAATTATTATGGATCTTGATAGCGATACACAATCTGTGCTAGACACCCAAAAGGTGTATTCGAGTAAAGAAATACCTCAACAGTTGGCGTTTATTAAAGCCAACTACAGTTTTGTTTCCACTTCTATATTGCAATTGGAAAAACAATTTATGTCGCTAATTGAGAGCGTTGAAATAATAAACAAATTGAAAAGTTATGTTTCGATGTTAAAGGAAGGGTGGGAGAATCCGGGTATGAAAATTGTGTAATAGAAAAAATGAGGGTCCAAATAAATAAAACACACTTTATTTATTATTTGAACCATGGAATATCACAAAGTAACGGCCAAAAGCGTTAATTAATTAAAATGAGGGTTTTAAAAACCTAAGGGATATTGCTAAAATCTTGTGTGGTGAGTCAGTAGAAAATATTGAGTTGACAATAGAGGATATTTCTAATTTGAAATATGCTCCTATAACAAGCGTGGACGTAGAACAAACCTTTTCAATATATAAATACATATTATCAGACAAGCGCCACAATTTTTCTATTGAAAACTTTGAGAAATATGTAACTGTAAATTCTTTTCATAGTTAATTATGTTGTAAAATGTTATAAATAAACTTGTAGTAAAACATAATAGAACATTTTTTCTATAGTATTATATTTTCTAGCATTACTCCTATTTTTTTATTTGCATATTTTTCATAAGAAAATGCATATTTAGGCCATAACATTTGCATATTTATGCGCATATTTTCACTTTTTTTTTGCATATAATCCGGCCTCTAGTTATCAGTTTGGTAGGAAAAGCGACCAGAATTGGCAAACCGATAGAGTATTGTATCCCACAGTGATCATAGAGGGGTATACATATGGCGCTTTCAGAAAAAGTATTGGAGCGTGGTTGGGTGTGTACCAGATGTATCATATACCTAATATGTAGTTCTAACCTTGGGCCAAGAGACTCATTGATTTTGTTCTTCGACAAAAATGTCGACAATGATATCAAATCACATTTCGTTCTGTTTTTTTGCCGATAAATACCAAAAATTTTGTAAAAGTGAAACTACGGTGGTGTCTGAAAGATAGCAAGATTTATAAATATGTGCAGACAATTATTCTTTGATATTTCGTTCTACAAAAAATATAATATGGTGCAATGTATATATATATATATATATATATATATATATATATATATATGTATATATATATATATATATATATATATTAATGCATATTTGCTGCAAATACGTAATCACGATGTACTACTATGGCAACTCTGTAACCGAAATGTATTGATGTGACACCTTTCCTATTTACTACCCATCCTTTCTACCTCTTCTTCCAGCCAATATGCAAGAATGGGAATGCAAGAACTTATATGCGTGTACTTCGATTTCTTTTGTTTATTTTTAATTATCGGGTGTACTAAAATTTCAACGATTTGTAGGTATATAAATAACTGCATGTATGATAAGATTTAGTATCTCTTAGTTTTATAGCAACGATGTATACTGTACAATTGCTATACTTTAGGAAAAAATAGCGCACACAACAAGTCATAGTTTGATTGAGTAATGGTGGCATTACATACGCGATCAAGAAATAACGAAAAACGTAGGAAGACGGGAAACTGCGGACTGGGTTAAACGAATTCAAGCCAGTAGTGTGATGAGGACGATACGCGCAATACAAATCAACGCCATCTTAATACAAAAATCGGAAGCAGAAGCTGCTAGTATGAATAAGGAAACGGAAAGTAAGATGAAACCTGTATCATTGGATGATTAGCTTTTCATACGAAATTCTTGAATCAAGATAAAGTACAAATATCCTTCCGTTATGTTTCAATGTCGATATAATTCTTGTGTTTTGTTTCTGTATAGAGTAATACCAATTTACAAATTGTTACAACAGCTCCGAGGAAATAACTTTTCCCCTTCCAACGGACAGATGGACACTGGTAATATATAATAAATTAACACATTCTAAATTTTCATAGGGGAAAGTCTCGATTGCAAATACATCCCATACCTACATATATACATAGGTCTTGTTTAGAATGTATATAAGAATAAATCAGAATCAGAAGGCATTGAAGAAATTTTTGCATCATTGCATCGTTCGCCGTAAATTCTTTTTTGATTTTTGTGACTATTTGTTTCATTCAACGTATTTTTGTTTTATTATATTGGCTTGCATAAAAGCTGTCTTTCATTCAGAGAAATTGCAAACTGCTTATGCCGAAATCATGTTACGATAGTGACTTTGTCGGGAGTGGTCTGAAACGGAACAAAAAGACGTCACGAAAGAGGTATTACGGAGAAAAGAAAACCAAGCGAACACCAGGATCAACCCCTAAGACTCCTGGCTGTTACGAACCGTTTTCCGACAACCAGGTCTATTGTTGAAAAATGGCTTCAAGATGCCGTTCAGTGTATCTTCGTACAGTTTATTGCCGTATTCTTTTGGTTTGTGCTCCTTCCAAAAATATTTACTGTTTCTCCTTACGGCTTTATACCCACAACTACGTTTAGTTTAGAGATTTCGGTAATCTATGCCTTCTCATACCCAAAACATGGTGTAAAATGTGATATGTAGATCCTAATACGGCATTTTTGATTTTCATGACAATTTTGTTGGTTGAAATATAACTCTTCGATGGAATTACACAACTTAAAATGAGTGCTGCAACTGGAACTTTTGTAACAATTTTATCCATTTCGCATTAAAATATCGAAACGAAATGTGCATTACTCGATAGTTGCAAACAAACAAATAAATGCACACTGAAGTGCGACAGCGGTCCATCTAATCATACCTGATACATGTCATAGGGATCTGGCGCTATTTCTACTGCTTCTGTTAGATTGGGAATTTTTCGAACACCCCTTGTATTTATAAATTTATTCGATCATAAAAAGTAGTCCGTAAAGAAATTAGGTATAGATTAGGTATAGTATAAAACAAACGTTCAAATTAAGTGTAACTACAGAAATTTTCAAATTTGAATCAAATTAGAGAGTAATTTGTCATTAAAATCTAAAAGAACTTCACGTAGAAATGTTTCTGAAACGTTAATTTCCAAACGGACTTTTTCCATAATTGCAATCTATTTTTTGAACATAGATTACTTCTCAACCTGAACAAATTTGTCTCCAATAAAATACAATATTATCAGATGTACGTGGTTTAAATGATGAAATCATTTTCGAAATTAACCTGCTAAAGATGGCGACTTTATGTACCAATGTGGGTTTAATGGATATGACAATTGTTTTACTATTACTATTTATAGAAATGAAATATGTTTTTTTTTGTTCGAATATATTTTGTAACTAAATTTTAAAGAAAAGTTACGAAACTTTTGTTGTAAACTTGTATTTGCAGTTATGTTGCCATTGAGCCACTACTCTGCTACCAGTTTTGTCGTTGTCGATGTATAGGAAGAATTTCCATCGTTTTATGCGAATTTGCCAATGGCTACGCGAACGAGTGCATGTGAATGCGCGCACCTACACTCCACAAGAGCAACAGCAAGAAAAACAGCATCCAACTGACTAACCGACTCGAATGCGAGCAACAAGTGTTTCAGCTATCGATCGACCGATACCCTTTCGCGTCGGTCGCGGTATACTATGGTGTGAAACAGAGAAATACTCGTCGGTGGCGATGATGGTAGAATGGTGGTAGATAAACAGTCAGCATGGGGGCGACCAGTTGACCGCTAGGGCTCGTGCCGTGCCGCAAAGGCACTTGCCAAACTGGATATTGGACTGCAAAGCGCCGTGAGAACGTCAATTTTTTTTTCCGTTGGAAATTTTTGTTGTTCCGTACACAAGTATGGATCTTACAAATGCGATTTACTTAACGAGAAAATTCAGAAAATTTGTAAGTATCCACAAAATGTTTTCCATTTAATTGATTGACTTCTAGTGTTTCAATTACATTTTTAATAATCAGTAAATAGAGCAAATATAGAAATAAACCAAAGGATTAAATATTTTGCAGCAACAAATGCGCAATGTAGAAAATCTACACCTAAATCATAATAAACTTTTCTAGCATTATAGGAGTACGTTTAATGAATCTGTTATATAAAATATTAATCCCTTACAACCTAATTTTTCTTATCATTTCAGGTGGGGTAATTTAGTGCATAGTCATAAAATCGAACGCTTTGCCTTTAGAATTAAGTGACTAGTGAGAAGTGTAGATTAATCCTACGAAACACTTATTCTTCAAAAATGATAATAATCATGATTATTATCACTGATAAAAGCTAACATATCCGATTCATTTCGAACTGCAAGAACAACGGATATAGTGAATCGTTGGCAAGACTACTCACACATTGAATTTGGGCGAATTTTGTTCGTCCGAATTCCGAGGATTTATAACTTCATAAAGCAGAATGAACACTTCTGAAAAGTTATGTTTGATAAAAATAATTTTTCAATTGTCTATGGAACCTTCATTCTTATTTAAAGGAAACCCCCAAAAATTTGCTACATCGTATAAAATGCGGATTTCATAGAGATAGTATCTCAATCGCTAAATTCAGACGTAAACTTGCGACCGAAGCTATTCAAATCGGATCGTTTGCAATTGGCAACTTTTCGAGCGAATTCTGACGAAAGAAATTACTCCAATGTGAGTAGTTGCAATTTAATACTTGGGATAAGATCGATCGCCCATTTACGTCAGAATTCTCGAGACAAAAATTTGCACAAATTCTGAGCCAATGTCAGAGCAGCCTAAGTTGTGAGAAAAAGTCCGTTAAGACCGCAGGCACCCAAGAAAACTTTAATCACATCGACATCGGACGTTTTAGGTTATACGGCTGGGGTCAAAAGTAACGTGACGCCAGCGCGTTTCTCCGCAAATAGGATTTTATTCTCTACTCAAAAATTAACCGAACTTTTAAGTTCGGTATCTCAGTTAGAAAGAATAATAATAACTAGGAATTTGGTAAGAAAGAGGAACAAGATATAGGTTATTTTGCGTAGTGGGAGAGAGAATGTTTAATCTTTCTCATGATCTTATTTGTTTACTATTTGGTAATTAGTTAGAATTATAAGGACGCAAATACATTCGCGTATAAATAAGTAATAAAAAAGTAACATACTTATATCGATTATTAAGAACTTAATTTTACATAAGTATATTGTCTTAAATTATTTTAGTCATTTTAATATTAACGTTGCTAAATTACAGTAAAGCAGCGGAGTAAGCGATGTCACACATCAGCATTCAATTTGATTGATTTAATTTAGTGACTTAATACCTCAAAGCCACAGTACTATTTCAAAGCAACTTTATTTTCGTCTAAGATATGAAATCATGTACTTATAAAGTTTAACTTGAATTCATTTATCGGTGTAACAGTATCCATAGATTTCATTCATCATTCAACATTTGCTTTAAATGAAAACCAAGGAAACAAATCGCAGTAGAAAGCAGTAGACCCAAAGGAAAGCAATAAATTTCGATCGTATTTTCCCGGAAATAAGTCGGGGTTTTCTATGAATGCTTGTTCTACATGTACTTGCTAATTGTTTATTTTCAGAGGATGTATTATTTTCTCATGCACAACAATTAATATTTGTTGGTATATTAATGTACAAGAATTACATTTATTTCAATGTTAATGTAAATACAATATTTTACATTTATTCATCCGAGCATCATAGAACATTTATGCTATGGCTTATTTTCTAGGAGAAGCAGTAGCAACATCCCCTTATATTATGTAGTACTAAAGAAGAGCAGTCAAGAAAGATATCTAATTTTTTCAAATCTCAAACTTTGATTTTATAGGGTTACTTTTCATAATTTTTGTACTGAGAAATAAGAAATATTAAATGACAGAGATGTTGATGTTTTTCCGACAGTCAGAAATGCATACTTATCATACCAGAAAAAATACAATTTCAGTAAACCGAGGCACCCGCTATTCGAATTTTGATGTCATTGTCTTATCCTCTATACTATAAAAGAACCCGATAGGTACATACCTACGTAAATGTGTGAATTTTGAATCTATCAAACTGCAATTCCTGTTTAGTGTGTAGTACGTATTATGAGTACATCGTCTTTTAAATTATCGCTTCAATTCTACTTATAATAGAAAGTAGCAAAAATTGTATAAATCAAATATATGTAAAACATCACACCGATAATACATTTTGAATAAATTTTCGTTACCATTAAAGTGCTTTCTTATACCCTTAAGTGTCCGAAAACCTCATCCTAATTAATGAAATCAATAATATCACAAGTTAATGATGATATAGACCAGGGGTCTCCAAACTTTTCAGCCTTAGGGCCATACTGATTACTTCAGTGAGTTTTCTGCGTATTATACTTGTCATTAAGCTTTACCTAGGAAGTAAATAAATCCGAGTTATTATCATTCACAACAATAACCTATTAGCTGTCGCGGGCCGGATTGATGACACTGGCGGGCCGGATTTGGCCCGCGGGCCGTAGTTTGGAGATCCATGATATAGACTATCACCCCTCAAAATTAAAGTATACACTGCATACAAATATATCGACGTACGCATGTCCATATATTTAAACGTATACTTCGAATCAGGAGAGTTTAGCACTTTTATCCAATTGACATATAAAAAAGATCAAAATCTTTCTTTTATACTTTTATTAAATAAAAGTAACGACTCTTGCTTCGTCTGAGCTGAGAGCAGTAGAGTGCGACGTGTGACTAAGCTCTCCAATTCGAAGTACAATTAATAGAAATGGTATATCAATCAACTACACCTGCGTTCATAATTGTTTGCTCACACACACACATCTTACTGCAGGAATTCACAAATACTGTATTACATAGCATAGTCTTTAACGCTAACATTTATTAAGATATCATTTAAATATTTGTTTTACCAATGCGGCCATCTTTGCCTTGTATCACAGCAGCACACAGTATAAATATTCATTTAGTCAATTGCAATGGATCGATCCCCCCCTTTCCCGGCAATTCCAGGCTTTACCGTAACATTGCAAGCGTTAAGACGGATCGGCGCATTTGACGATCGTTTCCATAAAAGCTCAATCGGACTCAGTTTTGGGCATTAAAAAGGCGATTCCACTTCCACTTTTCTTCAAGTTGTTCACAATTACAATATGCTTTAGTTGTCCCCTTCACCTCCCACTTCTTTTTCTACTAAAAACAGCTACTGTTTCCTGTTCTTATATTTTTGCACATAATGGTCAACTGTTTTTACTTACTTACTTACAACCAAATAGCAGTGTGTCAAAAATGATAAGGGAACAAAATATAGGACCATGGATTTATTTCATTTGCACCGACTATTGTAGTAAATATAAAACAGATATATAATTAATTTAATTTAAATGCCCTAGTTCTGTTTCTAATGTTACATTTTGTTATCGAGGGCATCTTTAGTGGATGCCTAGAATAGTATTTCTGCAGTATTAAACGTCTTTTAATTACTGATTGACCAAGTGGACGATTTAGTTTTAGCTTTGTTTGCTAGGAAGAAGCAGAGCGATACTTCGCAACTATTTGTGCACTATGTCGCTTGTCTCCTAATTATTTTACGTTTATTATCACAAGTTTCAGTTTTGGTTTTCCTTTCCAACGCCTCTTGTACCGTTGTTAGTGGACAATCAATAATTTCAGGCATTGTTTTAGACGTGTTCCATTTTCTCTCAATTTTATAATTAATTGTAGTGTTTTGATGTAACTACAATGCTTTACACGGTTCTTTATGCTTCGGTGGAATTAAGTTAATATTTCACGATATCTATATAGTCCATTCAAAGGAAATATACGACAGCGTAAAGCGCAAAGCTTGCTGGAATGCGGCACACTATATTAGAACACACTGCTATTAGTTTACACGCAGGAATTCAAGTTCTTTTAGATAAAACGCTAATTGCCGCATTTTCTTCGGAACCTGTGTATATGTACTATCTTCCTCTACAGCTTTAGTAACAAATGTATAGGTCGGTCTGTACTTAATATAACAGTTGATAAACTTTACCTAACACTGCTATTATTTTGCACACAGCTGTATGTATACTACATCAATCCAGAACGAGAACTAAGGTCGAGTTACAATTTCTCTGTATCTGTAGTCTATCTCAACATTATTATGCATATTACTCTAAATAGGATATATATATATATATATATATATATCCCCTTTAGTATCTTTAAAGATTTGCTAATAAAGCCATTTCTATAGCCTAGATTATTTTATGTCATGCTGAATATGTTATAATACTGTGCTGTTATTGCTATGTAAAAGATTTGTGAACCTACGATTACCAATTGGAGTACTGACCCCGTCATTGCACCGCTTTGCCTGAACTGTAACTTCGGATTTCTTGCTATTTACATATAGTATTCCAACTACCCATACTTGTGGAAACAAAATGAAATCTAGTCCTTCCCTCTTGAAAATCCAACAAAATGTGGGTGAGCAAATAATTGTCACTGACAGTGTATATTTTCTTTTATATACCTGATGTGATTATAACTAGAAAATTAGGAACTAATTGCAATCTGTCACTACAGGGGTATGATATTCATTCAAGGGGTTTGTATATCTACTAAACAAAACTAACTATATTGCCGCAATTTACTTGTGTATGTATATTTTCTTCAATCAACGATGTGTTATTTCATTTTTAGTTTTACGATTTTGTAGGATGAGTGAGGAAATTGAACTAATTGATATCAAGATCATGAAATTTCATCTTACCGCCTCCTGTATAATACCGGTTATCTGCCATCCCTCCACACCTTGTGGCGCTCCATTCAAACCTACGAATAAAAAAACGGCCTAAATACGGGAACTTTTCTGTATTCGAGGGGGTTGTGGACAATTTTCTTTGGTTAAAAGGACCGTTCTAAGAGTACTATTAGCCGATGGCAATTTCTTACAACCGGAATCTATTAGAATCCTAACTTCTATACAAATTTACTTAGGTTCTTTACTTCTGTAGCAACAGAGTTCCGCACAAAAATCTGTTTTAAAATTGTAACTATAAAATACACAAGTGAGAAAAGATCTTGTAAGGCATTAACATGCTCGTCTGAAAGGAGTAGCTACGTATGTCAGGCAGTTATGGGTACAGTTTATACAAAAGATATGACATTCGGTATTGAGTGTGTACATACATATACACTGCTAGCTATCTACAACACCTGGAGATCTAAAATTAAATATGGCCTACTTAAAAATAAAACTACACACTTAAATAAATGCTATAGAATTTGACCAGAAATTATGACTTGAACAATACGTTTGCTTAGATTAATAGGACGGTGAAAATTATGAAGATGTAAGTCTCAAGCAAATGAACGATTAAATATTTAATATAAAACGAATGTGTCGGTAACTGGTAGACGAGAATATACGAAATTAAAGTAATAAATGAGTGCACATGTCGTAAAATAATGTACCTACTAAAGGGAAATGAGTAGACAGCAATTTAAATTGTAAGAAAGATATTATAAATGAACTTTCTCTCATTATTGAAGTAGATCTTTATGAGAAATTAGTGTGTACAACACGGCATTTAATATTTTTGGATGATAGTTGTAACACCTGTACACATCTTTGACGAGACAAGAATTACTGTAAGAAATGCAGTATTTTTATGTCTAATAACTTCGTAAGAGCAGCGTGTACGTTAACCCGTGTATTTAAAGCAAATCATGATGGCTACACAATAGCTGTAAAATTTATATTAGAAATGCTTCACTTGTGACGATACAAAGATGTACTGAAGAATGAAGCAAATTCAATGCAATATTTACCACAGACAGGGTTCGACTATCCACTTTTGATTTCTCGGTAGAGATTCACTAACATTGGCACTATCGGCTTACCCAGCGTAAATCATAATTAATGCGAATTAAATCTTAAATTGTTATAAGAGAAAAACTCGCGATAAAGATGGCGACTGGCTGAGAGTTACCGATAAATTGTTTTTATTCACGGTCATTTTGTAAGTTTGTTGGTCAACAAAACACACTTTCAACACATTCCGGTCAACGTGCGTTAGATTCCTATTAAATCGAACACACCGGGCTTCCACAATATTGTCGTCACGGTAATAACAGATCAAAATAAGTTGACATTAGTTACTAGGAATCACAGATTGATCTACTTTGTAATGTTTTGCATAGAAGAGCACGGATGTAAGCAAAGCACACGAACCTATAGGTGACAGGCCTGTCGGGAAATCGGTGAACGGTGGGAAAATAAACAAACTATTATACCGGCTCAATAGCGCGCGAAACCGCCCCTGCACTTTTATTGTTTCTTTGAATTATTCTGTGCGCGGCATATTACAGTCCAAAATAATTAAATATAGAACTTTTACGTGTTGACGGACATGTTTTTCGTTCAACCAATAATTTTCGCTCGCAACTTATTATAAGATTATATATGATACATTCTTATCATGCATATAGAACACATTTGGTCGTATTGATTTTACTACGTTCACGGACTTATTCGTCTACACATAATCGTGTATATACATACATATATAATGAGTGAGATTAGCGAAGTCGCGGCGTAAGCTGTGCTGGTGTATATATGCGTTAAGCGCACATGTATATATATATATATATATATATAGTGCATCAACAAATTATTCGTAAATTAACTGAGAAATAGGAAAAAAACTTGTTTTTTAACTTTGCAAAAAAATAATCTCTATAAAAAGGTAGTTCCAAAATCACTAACTTTGAAACTGATTTATATTATGTAACTAATGAACCAGGAAACTAAAAATACTGAAATTTCGGACCAAAAGTATGCTGTCCTGATTGATTTTCATTTATCTTACGTAAGGCATTATACAATAGGGTGGAGTGAAAACGGCAGAAAAATTCTTTTTTAATCTCTTGTATTGTTAATCTATGATCCTATAGGAAAGCTTCATTCATACAAAATGTAAAGCTCTACGACTTTATTTAAAGGTGGCGCACGAAGAGTGAAGTTTGTAAAAAAACATAAGTTATTTCTCCACCTCAAAATTTAGATAATATCATAATTATTTGTCTTAGACAAGTGATTAATGCTCCTTTTTAAATTATATATTCCTGTGAACATAGTATAATATTTAATAAATACAGTCGAATCTTGTTTAATCGTGATTTCATTAGTCTAGAATATCAATTATCTGGGAGCGATAACGAAAAGAACATAAACCGTATTCACCTCAACATTCAGGCATAGTAAAATATTTCTTTCGTTGGTATACTTTGAACGTGTTTGCAACACTTAAATATATACGTATGTGTGTAAAACGACGTCGGCGAATCCCTTTGTGCGCATGCTAATTCGCTGCTGTTGTATTGCTTTTAAATTTAAAGCAGACTTTATTTTCGAGTGGCACACCGTAAAAGTAGTTTAGAAAAAACTTACATTTTGACTTGTAAGTTGTACCTGTAATTTGAAGTTATTTCGAAACTTCGTAACTTTATAATAAGCATACTGTTTTTACTTTCTTCGAAGTCTTCTCTTGGGTGTGAATGCATTGTTTTCTAATAAAATTTCATATATCAGTGTTGAAAATAGTTGCACTTTAAAAAATATTCTTCATTACTAGCAAAGAAGTGAAATCTATGTTAAAGATGCCTAAGACATGGAAAGATTTGCGATGTTCTCTGCTTGACGATCCACTAAAACTAAGTGATTATTCACTACTTGTGGATAAGAAACGATATACTAGAGTTGAATAATGGGAAAGATCTCTCTGTCAAAGACTTATGCAATATGTTTTCTAATGATATCGAAAATATATGGGATAAAGCATCCAATCCTACAATTAGCCATCAACAAATCGTCTCTAGTTTGGTTTTGTATTATAAAAAGTACAAAAGTATAAAAAAATTGCGCAGTGACACCAAAAGAACAGATGTTCTATAAGGATTCTTTCAAGAAGTTGTTCTATATCGCAACATGTAAATGTATATCTAGAAAAGTATGCAAATGTGGAGCCAATGTGCCTGCTGCTGAGGAACACTTCTTCAAAGTCCAACGAAATGATCGCAAAATGTATGTTGGTTCTGGATTGGATAAGAAGATGACAGAATGTATGAGGCATAGTGAAGTTAGGAAGTGAAAGTATGAGGAGTTTGTGGAAAATCCGTCTGCACTCCAATTACTTCTTGATCTACCACAACTATATTTTGGACGTTTGGAAGTTCATCTACTGAAACACCCGATCAAGATGAAATACACACAACAAAAACGCCTAAACCAGTCCGCAAAGAAACTCAACAGATGAGAGGTAAACTGCAAAATGTAGCTGACGCGTGTGATAGAACAGGAATTTCTGATCGATCTGCAGCATTAATTGTAAACGCTGAATTACTTGATTTGAATGATATCAGTACTGACAACTCATTAAAAGTAATAGACCGAAGCAAAATACGGCGGAAACGGAAAAAAGTTGGTAAAGATTTGCAATCTGTAGATAGCAATAAGCTTATAACGGCTATTTATTTTGACGGTCGTAAAGACAACACTTTAGCCATGACTACGACTGAAAATACATCACATCGAAAGATTATTATCCAAGAACATATCTCAATCATATTAGAGTCAGACTCTGAATACATTGGTCATCTTTCTATTGATTCGGAAAAAGCAACTACGATTGAGAAAAATATTGTTAACTTTGAAAGAAAATTCGAATTTCGTTCTTCTTTGGTAGCAAAAACATCTGAAGCGACCTTTACAGTTGTTTGTGTGCTTGTTACATGCAAATGAATTACCACTTCGTCATTTATTCTCCAGTATCGACGGTACTACAACAATTCCTAGTAGTTTTTTTATGGCAGCATAGGAAAACAGATGGACAAGTGTCTCTACTTAAAAGTAGAGGCACCAGAACCCGTTTCCACTGAATTAACGGATCTGAATACTGATTTTCTAAGCACCGATCAAAAATTCCTGTTCCAGATGTGTTCTGCTATTTCAAAGAAAAAGGAAAATAGATTAACACATTTTATTCTTTTCCTTTATTAATAATATGTTGGGACTTTTCACACGCCCTTACTCTTGGTAGTATTGATTCCACTATGTGGTTAATGTTCTCTTGAGGTATGGTGTCTCAAACAACCAGCAATTCATGCCGGAGAACTTCCAGTATTTACAGAGGATTCGCTAAATTCCTCACTTTTTTACACAATGCCCCACACGTGTTCAATTGACGAAAGATCAAGAGATCTGGGTGGCCATGGGAAGATATTGATATGAGCCTCTTCAAACCGGCTTAGAGAAATTCTCGCTATGTGGGAACAGGGATTATTATGCTGAAAAGTGGATCTATGAGGTGGTGAAGGAATGTAAGAATATGGGTTTCCACCATCTCATGAACGTAACGGTGGGAATTCATGTTGTCTCGGATAAACACCAACTGAAACCTACTTCGATATGCTATAGCACCCCATATCATAACTCCCACAACTCGGTACACATATCTTTCAACGGAAAATTGAATATTACGACGTTTCCTACTGACGTCTCGTCTGACTTTCATCGGCCATCATGCATACAATCGAGATTTATCACTGAACACTAGCCTATGCCACTCCATGTTCGAGTGCATTCGCAACCTACACCACTCCAAACATTGCAGTCGGTGTTGTGTTGAGCCGTGAGTGGTAGCACAAGACGTGGTCGATAAGATTGCAGCCGAAAACCCTGATAGAGCCATAAACGGTTCGAAGGGTAGTGGGACGACCTTCATTACCTAACCATTGATCTGCAATTAACCTGGCACTGGAAAATCATTCTATTTGTGCCCATTAGACGAAGGTGGCGGTCCTTGACCTCATTAGTTCTTCTAAACTTCTAAAACGAGCAAAACTGTGAGAATTGAATAAAAAGTCGTAAGAAATACAACTGACAATAATGGTAGAAAAACTGCATGAAATGTCAGACATGCCATGACCACTTGATCCATCGCAACAAAATTTTAAGCAATTATCACCTTTCAGCAGCTAAACGCTTCTGGCAAATTTAGTCAAAGAAATCGCACCTCTTCTTGGGTTGCAATTTCCATGTCGTGTAGTATATATATATACTACTCCCTCTGACGAAAATTATCTAAAAACGCTATTTTAAGATTCTGACAAATATAGTAGGTATTAACTATCGGTTTATTGTTTGACTGACCTCAAGTGGTAGAGAGAATATTTAAAACTTTGATTGATATAAATATATTAATGATTTAATTATTTTTAAGTCAGAAAAGCCCATTCACAAACTGTACTTAACTTGTATATAGCTATGTATGCATATAGTTTCTGCATATGTTTAAAGAGAAAGCTGTAAAAACCATCAGCTTCAGTGTGAAAACTTTCGTAATTAGGGTGATTGAGATACTTACGACCTTTGTACGTTAAATGCGTACATCTGCTCTACTATATTGCTATAATTCCTCTAATACCTGGAATCGCAATTACTGTATAACCGCAGTGACGTCAAAATTCAATTAATCTTACTTATCTCTTAGTCTAACGTCACTCGCTACACAGCAGTGTAAAGTGTAGACACATGCTTTCATTCGGTAATGACGTCCAGCCATCCTACTCCTACATATTGTATTGCAAACGCTAACGCCATCAAAGAAAAGGTGGCCGACCTGAAAGACCTTTTTTCATAGAATCAAATCAACCTTGGTCTTCTAAGCGAGACTTGACTCCGTCTCGGAAACAGTCTCAAGGTCATGAATTGTTCCATTTACTCCAAAATTGTGGCGGAGGGATAACTGCAAACGTCAGAATTTCAATCCGCCGTTCCAAGATGGCTGTACCGCCGTTGAATTTCCTTGAAGCGACGACCATCCTGATCTGAATGTACTTTGGTCCTCTAAAGATCTACTCGGTTTACTTTCTCCCGAGTAGACCGTTCTCGCGCGAGGATTGTATATGTATCTTCATAGATTTAAACCCGGCGCTGTTAGCGGGTGATCTATATGCAAAGTATCTCCTTTGATCCAAGATGGTCCAAGCTAATCCAACAACTCAGATCGATGATCTTTCTCTTGATCATCCTAACTCAACTACAGAAACTTAAGGACGATTTAGGAATCTTCCTGGACAAATATTTTGTATTCCGAGCTTGGCTGTCTACTGAATTCCAATTACTTCGCTTTTCAGAGAATATTCGAAACGATCTAGAAAGGAGAGAGTCCGTAGGATACGTTTTTTTTTATCTTATAACTGCTTTCGACACAGTCTACAACAAACGGGCTGATCTACAAGACGATCGTTTTTCGAATAAATACGTCAATGCTTAGGCTTACTAGGTCATATAGCTGACAGATCCTTGTGCACCAAATACAAAGTTGAGCACCCGCATTATCCGATCAGGTATCCCACGCAAATCGCGAGTGGTAACGCCCCTCTTTATAGTTTACATGTTAGATCTCTCTCGAGAATCCACCACTGAACTCGCAGTCTACGCAGATGACACCGTCATATACATAACCTGTAGATGCGAGAAGATGGTCAGTAGGTGCCTCCAGAGGGTTACTGATAGTTTCTTGATCTGGAGGTCTCGGTGAAGAACGAAGGTAAATGAATCTACTAAAGGCGTAGCACTTAGATCCACATGAAGGAAAACAAGGAAGCCGCCCGGTGAGCAACTCATAGTGGGTAATGTCGGACTGCCATGGAGCCCTGATGTTGAGTACCTAGGAATTTATTTCAACTAGAATCTAATCTGCGAGAAGCAGGTCGAACAAGTCCGCATTCTGATTCATCATTGCAAGTAACATACTGCTTCCCCCAAGGGCAAAGGAGTCCCCTTGACCTACAAAGCAAGTTTCTTCTCAACATCTCGACGCTTTCGCCGCTGTTGATCTACGGTCTAGTCCTCAGCGGCACTTCGCACGTGAAAGGACTGGAGGCCCTACAAAATAGGGTTCTTCGAATCCGAGTCGATGCCCCGTACCATGTAAGAACTCCACAGATTCATCGAAATCTAGACATTCCGACTCTGATAAAATATCTTACGTCCCGATTATCCTCCTAAATAATAAGTTGGGCGTACTATTAATAACGTTTTTCTTAAACGATGTCTCTTTATTCCCTCTTTAGTTTACTTAAAGTCTTCACTCCCAAAAAATAGGCGATTGCTGCAGTTGCCCAAGATAAAAGGGTTCAAGGCTTTCGCAGTCCGACCCTAGCTAAGAATAGAAGTTCCACATCACATCATCCAGCAGTATAATTTACAATCTCAGTGCAGTTTACAATACTCTATGTGTTTCACAATCTCTCTGTGCTTTACAATGCTCGCGCAATGCGGTAAACAGCTAAGAGTATTCTTTAATCATTCATATTAAACGTATTCACATAGTGTTGTAATGGTCACTCATTTAAGAAATATTTGTTTAGAACGACGAAACAAGCGCTCACTTCAGTATTATTTAATACATAAAACACAAAGTTACATATTGGTTATATTTCGTGGAAAACCGTAATAAAGCATCGTCAATGCTTGGTGCCAGAAAGATAAAATTCCATCGAACTCGGTGGAATTCACTTCACATTAATAATTTTTATTTGTGCAACGTATTTTATTTGTTTACATTTACTATTTAAACGTTTTGGGTCCCTTCCTCTTACACCGTTCCTGTATTATACACAAAGTTATGTCACAAAGTAAATTCATTTTAAAACAAAAATTGGCCTATCCGAAAATTTTTGACAGAAATCAGCTGTATAAGTTTAATTAATTTTATTCGAGACTTTACCGAAGTGCTGTTTATTGATTTCAGTGAATAACATATCTCGAAGTTAGTTGTAATTTTTATTTTCCAAGCTAAAAGGTCACCAAAAATTTTTCATCGTTATGAACCACTAATCTTGAAAACAAAAATCAAGTTTCTTGTTTAGTAAGGAAGAATATTTGAAAACACAACGGTTTTGCCGGGTAAGAATGGTTTCTTCTATTTGACAAAACAAAACCATGTTTCCGTTACGAAGAAACAACACATTTTTCTACCTTGTATTATAAAGACTTCCTATAGATATTTTTGAACATTGTCATGGTATTGGAGAATACTTCAATAATGTTCTGGTTTAGTATTTCAACTTTTTGTGTCAAAAGAAACCAGTGCGCTCAAGTCTAATGAACGAACTAGCCAATTTATTGGTCCATAATCTGTCCATTCTGTTCTAGAAGCTTTTTCACGAACATTGATGAACGTGCATGACACCCGTCTGTTCAAAAAAATTAGCTTTGAAGTTAGTTTCATCTCTAATATATATATAGCAGCGTTCGCAGGCCTTCTAGGCCCATTGCTTTGTAAAATGTTTCCATTTTTCCCTGTTCCTTGCAATTATTCTCCAGTTCGCGGATCCTTTCTCTGCCAAGTCTTCACTCACTGCTTCTCTCCATTTTTTCCTCGGTCTTCCCCTCCTTCTCTTTCCCTCCGGGTCTCTCCATCCTATATCTTTCACTATTCTGTCCTCCTGCATTCTCTCCATATGACCCGCCCACTGCATTCTTCGGGCTTTAATTGCTTGTGTTATACATGGTTCGTTGTATAGTGCATAGATATCATCATTGGTGCGTCTCTCCCACATGCCGTCCACCTTCTTCCCTCCGAAGATCCTTCGAAGTATTTTCCTCTCCCATATCTCTAACTTTGTTTGTGAGCTTTTTGTCAACGACCATGTTTCGCAACCATATAGCAATGTCGGTCTCAAAACGGTCTTATACAGTTGTAATTTCGTTTTCATTGATATATTCTTGGATTTTAATATGTTTGAGATTCCCCCGCGCATCTGTTGCTCTTAGCTATCCTTAAATTTATTTCCGTTTCTTCTTTGCATTTGTTGTCTATCAAAGTTCCTAGGTACATATATTCTTCCACTTCCTCAAATTCGTATAACTCCCTATCTCTAGCTTGGACGCGTAGTTTCTGTTTTCCGTTTAACCTGTTGTTGTTCCTTAGTTCCATATATTTAGTTTTGCTCTCACTAATCTCCAGTCCCATTCTACTTGCCGCAGTTATTAGGTTTTTTGTTAGTTCCTCTAGGAGTTTCTTATTTCTGGTCAGCAGCAATATGTCATCAGTATATGCAAGACACTGGTGACTCTTATTGAAGAGTGTTCCGTTTCTGTTTATGTTGCTATTTCTGATCATCACTTCCAACACTGCGTTAAATAGCAGGGTAGAAAGCGGGTCTCCTTGTCTTACCCCGTTCTTCACTTTGAAACTTTCTGATGTCTTTCCGTTTACTTTAACTGCGCATACTGTGTTCTGCAGTGTCATCTTTACCAGTGCAATTAGTTTGTCCGGAACATTCAGTATTCTCATTGCGTCGAAAAGCCCTCCTCTGTTGACTGAATCGTATGCTGCTTTAAAATCGATAAATAGCATGTAAGTCGGAATTTCGTATTAATACATTCCTATGAGGAGTTGTTTCAGCGTGAAAAGTTGATCCGTTGTTGATCTGTTTTTCCGGAAACCAGCCTGGTACTCTCCGAGAGCAGGTTCTATAAACATTTCCAGCCGTTTCTTAATCAGCGTGGCCAGGACTTTGTATACGGTGTCCAATAAGGCTATTCCCCTATAGTTGCTGCACTCGGTTCGGTCTGCTTTCTTGAATAGCGGGATTATGACAGCTCTATTCCATTGCTGCGGCATTACCTCTGTGTTCCAGATTTCCTTAACCAGTTCATATATCTTTAGAATTACCACTTCACCCCCGTATTTAATATTTTCTGCTGTCATCTCGTTTTCTCCTGGACTCTTGTTGTTCTTCATTGAGTTTACTATTTTTTCTATTTCTATTATTGACGGCTCTTCGGTTCCTTCGGTATTTTGGTCGTTTTGCCTCGCTTCCGCACTTTCTCTTTGATTCTTTACGTCGTCTTCCTCCTCCTGGTTCTTCCCATTGAGTAGCTCTTCGAAGTACTGTCTCCATCTTCCGTTAATTTCGCTTGCAGACCCCAGCAGTTCTCCATTCCTATCCTTGAAGTATCGTTGAATCCCTTTGCTTCCCGTTCTCATGTTCATCTCTAATGGTAGACAATAAAAATTTTGAATTCTAAACAGACAGCTTAATTGACGCTGTCGTTGACAAATAATACTTTCCCCAGATTATATTATATTTACTTTGGAAAGCAATACTATAGACTTTTAGTTGGTTTATCGCGAAAAGATATTTTCTTAAAGAAATTTAAATTTTCGGGTTGATGTGATTTATTGTTTGTGGGCAGTGGACAAATCTTCATATCCACCCTCAAAGCTATAGTAGTAACAATATTTAAAATATGCAAATATGTACTATTAAGGCAATAAAAAATCGGACACTTAAGACAATGTAGTTTAAATCTGGCTTTTGCCTTGTCAAATGTTATTTCATTTTTAAATCATTATTGACGTATATCATTATACTGCATTTTAGTGCTGCTAAAAGAACGCAAGTAAATACATTGCTTGGGGAAAAATGATCGATAAGAAGACTAGGTAATAGATTTGGAATTTCCAAAGGCACTATTCACGACATTAAATAGAAATGGCTACATTAAAATTGACAGGAACATGACAAACGGTTGGTTTACACCGGTAAAAAAGAGTCAAAATGATCTATAAGACTTGTCCGGATTTTTGTTGCCGCGATAGTACATTAGGTTTGTTACACTTATACAACGGGGAGTCTAAGAATAAGTTTCTCCAGGTTATTATGAGCAGTGTTTCTAGGCGAGACACGTAATAGGCTGCATACGAACATGAGGAAGTAGTAGTAAACTCTTTTCGGGAGCCAAAATCTTAGTAAAATAAAATCTGGAGGACTCTCTATATAACGATCTAATAAATTAGGTGCGTTAACGAGCAGCTATCAAATAACTGTGCAAAAACTCACAAAGTAAATACAATTTGCATATTCCAATAATCCGTACGGTGAATTAAGCTTGGTCAATCGCAAACCGCAACTGCAGTTGCGTCCTTATAGGGATTGCTTGTAGAGATGGATTTCGCCAAAATTTTGGCTCTACCTGCACACTTACTTGATAGCTGCCCATTAATGCACCTAATTTATTAGATCGTTATATACAGAGTCCTCCAGATTTTGTTTTATTAAGATTCTGGCTCCTAAAAATAGTTTGCTATCTTTTATTCATCGTAGATTACGATGTAATCGGGTATGCCTGTCTCCTGGTCGGGAGGTGACGCCACAAGTTTGGCTAAATCCATCCCTATGAATTATTGACGGATCTTCAGGAGAATCACGCTTGTTAATTGCAGACTCATATACTGTGCTGATGAGTCCCAACAAGGACGAAAGTAATTAGTCTGCAGTTGCGGTTTACGATTGACAAAGCTTAATTCTCCTCACGGATTATTGACATCTGCAAATTGTGAATCTTTGGTAAATTTTTCACAAGAAAGAAGTAACTTACTTTATTTTTTCTACGTAACTACCAACGCCACTGATAAATGTCATAACACTTAATAAGATTAGAAACCTCTGTTGAATAAATGCGTGGCACCTGGAAGAACTATTTCACGGCTATTTTAACTTCTTCATTGACGCTCAAACGCTTTCCTCTAATAACATTCTACAATAAGGAAGGAGATAGAAGTCACTTACAGCAAAATGATGGAGGGATAGGTCTCGCATAAAACCCATTTTTATTTCTTCTATGCTTTACGATTTCTCGAAATAGAAAGCAGGGAAAACGTATTTTCTACTCTCCCCTCGTACATGACCTAATAAACTATACTTCTTCTAGTTCTACTAGTAACCGAAATATTGCTATTGGCACGTAAAATCATAATATACGAAGGTTTTGATGTCTATGTTTTCCTAAAGCAGGAGTCGGCAATTTCTTTTTCGCATGCGGTCCTGATAGAAAAATAATGAAGCCTTGGCGGGTCGGAGGAAGTGAAAAGCCATGAGAACTAAAAATGTGTATTATACTTATTGGTATTACATTTTTGTAATATATCAATGTGTTTTTTTCTGATTTAACACTACATTAAATTGCTTTATGTGCTAACAAGTAAGTCGCACAAAATTATGTCGCAGGTAGCAGTCTGTCGATCCTTGCTCTAAAGCTTATCCGTAGATTTACTTCCCAATATGGTTTATATCGCACCTACAAATTTATAATAAAAATCGCCTAGGAGATAAAAAGCACACAATAATAATTACTTAATCAAAAATCAAAAAATCCAAAAAGCTATACAACATATACCTACTGGAAACTGTCAGTAATTCAGAAGTTCCAGAAGTACTTCAAAGCTGTTCATTTGGATAAGTCTGATTTAACACACAGTATTTATCCTTACCTGGAAATAACCGTAGAATAAGTGATTTTAGCCTATCTGAAACTGAAATGCTTTGAAGAAACTGAAAAATATTAGGATTGCGGGTAGGAATAAAATTGCCAGTTTCCTGGTCAAGGACTGCGCGAATACATTTGTGATACAGTTGTGTCACGTGTTTAACCTTCCAGTGGTCGCGCCATTATGTTAGACAAATTTAGTCGCGCTGGGTCTGTTAGACCCGTAGAAAGAAATTTCCTTTATTTATTGTGTATTTGTACAATGAAATTAGTTGTTGTTGTGTTTGCTGACATATATATTACTTGGCAAGATATAATACGCAGAAAAGAATTTAGCTATTTTATTATTAAAGTAACTAGTAAGATATGAAACAATAGAAAAATATAAAAACTCAAAAATTTAACCAAAAAAGGTTAGAAAGAACAAACATAATTCGTAATAGATATTATATATATGCAATAGATACCTCACACGTGAAACTAATCATGTTGCAATTTATTTAACTTACAAGTGTCACAAAAAATATTCGCGTGAGTTAAACATTGAAATTTAAAGCAACTTTGGCAGTAATATCGTGTTTTGTTGTCTTTCCCTTTGCAATTTTCGCATCTTTTTCTTATACCTTCTGCTGACTGTTGAGGTGGTTCTTGAGAAGTCCCGGCAAATTCTTGGCTCTCTTTTGACATCTGGTGGCAGGTTTGTTAGAACAGAGCGACATTTTAAATGCTCATCTATTAATTCGCGTGCTAAAGATTTCAAATAATGCCTTCTTATAATGTTTGTTTTAGGGTTATTCCCTGTATATATTATTTGGGAGTTGATATCTGCTACATTCATAAGTGCATATAGGATAACCATTGGCCAGCGCCTAGTATTTCTGGCACATAGGTAGCTCCTAATTTGTCGACTACATCCACACCTGATTTGGTTGAATTATAAAATGTTATTATATCTGGTTTTGATTGTTGCTTTGTAGATGCATCGATATGATCATCGAAATCCATGCTCGACACTAAAACAACATTCTTTCCTTTTCGTGGAACGTATGAAACAACTGTTTAATTTTTATGGTAACCGAACATACTGGAATAGACTGGTCGACATTTTGTATTCACAAATTGGGGTGGCAGTTCCCGTTTATTTTTTCGCATGGTTCCGACTAGTGTCAGGTTGTGATCTTTTGCTAAATTCTCTACTAAGTTATATGTTGTGAACCAGTTGTCTGTTGTGATATTTGCCCCAGTTTTTGAAATCGGTGTCACTAGTCGTTGCACAATACTAGCTGGATCATTATTTTTCTGAAGGGACCCTCAGGATGTATACCCACATATACTTCCATATTCAAAGTATAAACCATTTTAGCGTCAACTAAAGCAAACATTTTGATCCCATATTTATTGGGCTTCGATGGTATATATTGAGGCAGTCAGCAACGCCCTCTAAATGCTTCCAATTTCTCGTCAATGGTTGCATACGCAAATATGTTATAATGTTTTTGACAATTGTGCACAAATAAATCAAAAATATCTCGTATGGGTGCCAGTTTGTCAGTTTGTCTTCGTAGATCTCTGGTTTGTTTGTCATCTGTGCGTATGACGCGCAGGAGAAATCGAAACCGTTGTAAAGACATTGTCATCCAAAAAAGTTCGACACCAGTCCCGTGTCGATTCCATAATTCTTCAGTACTCAATCGACTTTCTTTTAGAATACCTGCCATACAGTAAACCCACCGGTGCCTTAATTTCCGCCAAATCTGTTCGTTTGCAATCACGTTTACGACTATAACTATCACACATAGTTTCAATATATTTATTTGTGCTGTTCACTATAATATTTAGTATTGCGTCTGTAAATAAAAGTTTCCAACAGTCTATAGTGCTTTTTGCCTCTTTTGCAGTACCTAGTAGACCAGGTAAACGAACCAATAAATCAACTTTACGTGTTCGCACTGTCGGAGAAGATTGAAACTTGTTCCACTTAGTAACTCCATCCTTGCCAGTAAAGTAGACGCCAGCACATTCTTCTGTTTCACTGTCACCTTCTTGCTCTGCTTCCGAACCGTCAATCTTTTCTTCCAAATTATCAATTTCATGATCGTCTTCTTCATGGTCGATACTTTCTTCGCCACTGTCTACCTCTTCAAGAAATCCTCTAAGGTAACCTTGTTCTTTCTCATAGCTCATGTTTCAACTATCTCTTTTATTCTAAATACTGCTGTGAGAATTATTAAAATATATTAGAATTTACCAAGTAAAATGAAGGTAAAGGAAACTGAAAATGTTTTCATACACAATTAAATATGGAAAATAATTTGAAAACTATCAAAACTTAGTCTACGACAAATAAAATAAACACTTCAATAATAGTTTACACACGCGAATGGTTGCGCCGGGTCTGACTGTCAAAATTCATCAGCAATGTTTACACACTAACTGCTAAAACATAACTGAATATGCTAAATACAAATTCAAACGATTCTAGGAAAGTACTCTGGCGGACAGATATAAAAACTTTGGCAATTCTTTTTAGGGCTAACAAACCAACTGGCTCGAGTCTATCAGACCCGGCGTGACCACTGGAAGGTTAATTAATCGACCTCACAATCTACATTTCCTGATCGTTGAAAAATTGATATCCGTACACAAGAAGGACAATGTCCACCTAATTGAGAATTACAGACCCATCAATAATTTTGCTAAAGTTTTGTCATGTTTATACAATCGCATATATCCCCAGATTAAATCCACAATTCCGATTTAAAACCTGGCTTTGTCAACAAACGCTCCACCGTTACCAATCTTGTGCATTATTTTTACCTGATTCCTATCAGAAAATTTAGATAATACATATAATAATAATATCTAAATACATAATACTCAAGGTGACGTAATTTATACGGATTTTTCGAAAGCGTTTAATCGCAGTAATCATATACTACTTTTACAGAAATTAAATAACTCTGGGTTCTTATAAATCTATTCCGCACTTACTTAATAGGTAGAAGTAAACTACGTGACGTATGGGTTAGAAAATAAATTTAACTTAATAGGTAGAAGTAAACTACGTGACGTATATGTTAGAAAATAAATTATTTTATTCCAACGTCGGGAAGTCTCACCGAGTTCAAACTTGGAGCCACTGCTTTTTCAAATCTTCATTAATAGTATATCTATAATTAATTTAAGGTTGGACAAACGCGTGGTACGGCAGAAGAACTGAAACGGTCGTTCGATAATTATCGGTTTATCTATGTGCGTCTTTTAAAATATGAATTGTCGTAAGGGAGGTTTACCTTTAGCATCCCATGTGAATAAATATATTACCCGTTTCCCTGGGTTGGAATATACAGGACTATTATTCAGCTCAAAATTTGCAATATACAGTTGATACATTTCAGTATAGAACACATTAAAAGTAAAGGTCACGTACTGAATTTAAACAATATTCCGTTCTGGGAATTTCTGTATCATTTTATTTTTATGCTAAATGTGTGCAATTTCCCACAATACCTAGTGGACAATGAACACTTTCGTCTTTTGAAATAAATGTTCCCTCGTGGAAACTACCAACTAATAGACAATTGCGATACAATTTACCACATTTACAGGGTATAGTAAAAAACTGTATAGTAGACGAGTTGAAAAAATAAGAAAATTTACGTAAGTGTAGATGAAACAACTGATATACAGAAACACAGCGTAATTCATTTTGTAGCGCGCCGTTAAAACGTAACGATCCAGCAGCTTCCTTGTTATTAACCAATAAAAGGATTGAAGAAAAATGATGCTGAAACCGTGATAAATATTCGTTAAGAGAATTTTGTATCACAGGAGCCCAAATCACAATGTTTGTTACTAATGGAACTGCAATAATGCTCAAAGTTGGTAGGATGTGGAAAATATGCTTTCCGACTCTTTTTGACATAACATGTCTCATACACGAGTATCATCTCATTGTAGAAACTGTTCGAAAGAAATATCCGATGGTGAATAATTTAATAGCATCTACCAAAAAAGTGTTTATGAATTCCCCCAAACATATCCGCGTTTTCAAACAATTGTGTTCGGAACATCCAGTACCAACTCAGTCTGTAATAACTCGATGGGGAACATGGCTCCAGGCAGTATTTTATTATCATAAATATTTCGCAGATGTGAAGGATGTGATTTGAAAATTTAAATCAAATGAATCTGTTATGGATTGTATATAAACGCTATAGTGGACTGTAACTTCTATATTAAAACATAAAAAATTATGAAAACATATCTTGACTATTACAACTTTCTAATAGCACATGCGCACAACACTGTTAGTCTTTTCAAATCCCTAACCTGCCGGCCCCCGTTGAAATAAGGTTTCAACAACGCCTTAATCTTCTGCCGGTAATTTTATAAGTTTAGACACTGATTTTTTATAGACACCATTACAACCTTTAACGGTAACTACACGCACTTTATTGTCCTTTCCGGGATGCACTTCTATTATACGGCCCAACTTCCATCTTAGTGGTGATGTAAGCTCGTCCTTGATTAACACAACGTCATTTATCTCCAGATTAGGTGATTCTTGGGTCTATTTTCTTCGCTGTTGCAGGTGGTGTAAATACTCTTGGATCCATCTCTTCCAAAAGTGTTGAAACATTTTCTGGACAAATTGCCATCTTGATAGTCGGTTTATTTTCAAATCGGTGAAGTTCTGCTCAGGAATGTTAGTCCGCCGAGCTCCAATGAGAAAGTGTGCGGGTATTAGGACAGAAGGATCGGAGACCTCGTCGTGAATGGGAGTGATAGGTGATAGGTCGAGAGTTAACACAACCTTCAATTTGCACCAATAACGTGTACATTTCGTCATAGGTTAAGTAAGTGTCACCAATAACTCGTTTGATATGAGTTTTCACAGTTTTAATTCCTGCTTCCCAAAGACCGCCAAAATTGGGAGAACCAGGTGGGATAAAATGCCACTCTATTGACTCTGCAGCCATGCTAGTGATGATGTCGTGTTGAGTGTCCTCTATTTGCAAGAACTTGTACACTTTTCTGAGTTCTTTAGCTGCGCCCTGAAAATTGGTACCGTTGTCGCTGTAAACCTTTGAAGGTTTACCCCTTCTCGCAATAAATCTCCTGAATGCTGACAAGAAGCCATGTGTCCTAAGACTAGTAACTAACTCCAGATGTATAGCTTTTGTCCTCATGCAAATGAATAACGCGATGTAAGATTTAATGATTGCGGCCTTTCTTAATTTGCTTGACCTTAAGAATATTGGTCCTCCATAATCCACGCCTACATTGCAAAATGGACGTATAGTCTCAAAACGAAAGTCAGGTAAGTTTCCCATTCTTTGAATGGTTTGCATGTTATTGGCTTTAGTTCTTAAACATTTCAAGCATTTCCTTATGACCCCCTTTATTTGGTTTCTACAATTGATTGGCCAATACATTTGTCGTATATGGTTTAAAAGCATTTGCGTCCCACCATGCATTAGTTTTAGGTGTTCTTGCTTCAATATTAGTTTTGTGAGTGCATGCTTCTTTGGAAGGATGATTTGATGTTTCTGTTGATAGGTAAGTTGTGATTCAATTAATCTTCCTCCTACGCGAATAATTCTATCTGAATCTAAGAACGGGGATATTGATCTTAGTTTGCCGCTAGGTTTGCCTTCGTTGGCTTTATGTAACGACTGTATTTCTTCGCTAAAATTCTCCCTTTGAGCTACTTTGATTAAAACCATTAGCGCTCGTTTTAGTTCGTCTATTGATAATGGTCCAAATTGATGCTGATGTCGTTCTATTGCGGTGTTCCTAATGAAACGAAGGCAATAAGCTGTTGTTCTTTGTAATTTTGACAAAACTGAATATCTTTCAAATAATGTAAAAGCCGATGTAATTACGAGACAGGTTTGAGTTCGAACATGGTTTCACATATCCTTGTCTTTTCAGTTTCTTTTGGCCAGTAAAGTTCGTTTAATGACGACCATTTTGGACCGATCCACCACTTGTCATTATTGATTAATTCTTCTGGTAAACATCCCCTGGAAATAATATCGGTTGGATTATCTTGAGTACTTATCCATCTCCAATTATATGGGCTTGTTAGTTTTTGTATCTCAGCTACACGATTCGCCACAAACGTCTTTAATTTGTAAGCAGGAGTGTTACATCCACGCCAGGGTGATTTTTTAATCAGTCCATAAAATGATGTTATCAACTTGTATGTATATAGCTTTCATTACTGAATTCTGTAATTCTGCCTCGGTAGACTTACTTGTTTTAAAGGTGCTACTCTTGATTTTGCACACAATAAATGTGCTGTTGCACATTCGTTATTGTTAGATCTCAAATAAATGCATGCAGCATAAGCATCTTCCGACGCATCACAAAATCCAAAGTTCCAAAGTTGAATTTGCATTTGGTGATCAAAAATAGCTTTACATGGAATGTTCAAACTGCTTAATTTACTTAGCTGTGACTTGTATTTCTCCCAAAATTTAAAGGTTGGTGATGATACTGTTTCGTCCCAGTGAGTTTTGTCTCGCCATAAAGATTGCATCAGTATTTTCGCTTTACATATCACTGGTCCCAATAAACCTAATGGATCATATAATTTAGCAATTTATGACAACATTATTTCGTTTTGTTACCAATTCATTCTGATCAAGATGAAAACTGTAGAGTATTATGTCAGTTTGAGCATTCCACTGCAAACCTAACGTCTTCTGTGTCTTCGTAGTGTCTAATTGTACTAGCTCACTATTAGATATATCCTTTAGGTTTTCTAGTAATCTTGTACAATTTGAAGACCACTTGCGTAGATTGAAATCCTCCTTTTTTCAAGAGCATCATTAAGTTGTTTCTTATGGTGGTGGTTTCTTCAATATTATTACCTCCTGTTAGAACGGCATCGACATAGAAGTCTCGTTTTAGAATTTTTGCTGCCAATGGAAAGCATTCTTGTTCGTCATCTGCTAGTTGGTGCAAAGTACGTATTGCTAGATACGGTGTACTAGCTGTGCCATAAGTAACCGTTTGCAACTCAAAGGTCTTTACCTCACCGTTCTGATCATGCCGCCAAAGAATTTTTTGATATTTCTTGTGATCCTTATGTATTTGAATTTGTCTGTACATCTTATCGACGTCGGCAGTAATTTAGTAGTAGGCAGTATTTATGTGATCTAAATCTCAGAAGAATAGCAAATACATCTCTTGTAAAATGAAACCCTCACATGTGCTAGAATCCATAGAGTTCTTGCCAAGGAAAGGAATTCTGTAACTGAGGTGGGACTAGTCAGAAAAACTGATGGAACCTATACTGCAACGCATGAGGAAAGTATTACAGAACTACTAAAAGTTCACCTTTCCGGCTTCATCAATTCTAACACACTCTAAAGGATCAGACGATCTTGGGGAAAGGCTAAGGAGACCAGTCCAGACGGACTTTAAACTGGCCACAGAGATCACCAGACCAAATAGAGTGAGATGGGCTATAAGCAGGTTCCAACCATTCAAATCTCCAGGGGTGGATGGAATATACCCTGCTTTACTTCAAATGGGAGCAGATATATTAATACCATACCTGTGTAAGATCTTCAAAGCTTTGTGGCATGGGGGTATATGCTTTACTGACGGTATGGCAAAAAGTGAGGGTCATATACCTACCCAAAGTGGGTAGAGTGGCAGACCAAACACCAAAGTCATACAGACCAATCAGCCTATCATCCTTTCCTGCAGAAAACGTTGGAGAGATTGGTAGACAGATACATCAGGGAGACACTCCTAGCAGAGCAGCCTTTAAGTAAAAGGCAATACGCTTACCAACCGGGAAGATCAACGGACTCAGCGTTGGACGATCTGAATAGGCTACTGTCAAAGTCGATCGAAGAAATAGCGGTAGCCACTTTCCTAGACATTGATGCAGCATTCAATAATGCTACTACAAATTCGATTGTGGGGGCCTTAGAAAGAAAAGGAGTCGCACCCGCTATAGGCAGATGGATAAGAGCTGGTCTAGAGAAAAGGATAATAATATCCTCGATAGGCGAAGCTACCATCGAAGCCAGGGCGGGGGAGGGTGTCCACAGGAGGGAGCTATCTGTCCTCTTCTGTGGGCCATCCTAGTGGACGATCTCCTTAATTTATTGTCCAACGTGGGCCTCTATTGCCTAGGATACGCAGATGACCTAGCGATCGTCGTGCGAGGACGATTCGCAAGTGTCATCTCAGAAACAACGCAAACCACTATTAACATAGTACACAACTGGTGCAGGCAAGAGCAGTTATCTATTAATGCTCAAAGAACTCAGATAGTTGCTTTCACCAAAAAGAAGGAGCTGGAAGGCTTACGGCCGCCAGTACTAGATAGGGTAGAAATTCCAATTCTAAAAGAGGCTAAATACCTGGGAGTACTGTTTGACCAAAGACTAACGTGGAACTCTCATATACAGAAAACCACCAATAAAGCCACAATTGCCATCGGCAGATGTAGGCGAATGTGTGGGAAAAATTGGGGCCTTAGTCCTAAGATGACTCTATGGTTATATACAGGGGTAATTAGACCCATTGTAAAAGGGTCATTGCAAAAGGGAGCTGTCACGCTACTAGGCGGGGTACAAAGACTTGCATGTTTAAGTACCACCGGAACAATGAGAACAACTCCTACAGGCGCACTGCAGGTGATTTTGAATCTACCACCCTTAGATATCCATATACAAGGTCAGTAGTCAAGGTCAGTAGCAAGGTCAGTAGCCTAGAGACTGATGCAAGGGCAAACCTCTATAAGTCAAGTCCATGGCACTGAAAACCACAAGTTGATTGAAGAACTCAATGCAGATCTCCTCACGGGGATGCCGACGGATGCCATGGCTAACAAATTCACCTTTAAGAAAAATTATAAAATAGTTATACCAGATAGAGAGGAATGGAAACAAGGTCCAGCCATACAAGCGCAGCATACCTGGTACATGGACGGCTCTAAGACAGAGAAAGATGTCGGGACAGGAATATACGGACTCAAAGAAAGGACGATGGTCCATATGAGTTTAAGTAAAGATACTACTGTCTTTCAGGCGGAAATAGCCGCGGTACATCTTTGCGTCGGAGAAATTAATAAGCAGCGTGGTTCCAATGGCACGGTGACCATTTTCTCCGATAGTCAAGCGGTGCTGAAGGCATTGGATTCGGTACAGGTCGATTCAAGACTTGTATGGGATTGTGTGTGTGTTCTGAATGAACTCGGCAGTCGCGTAAAAGTGACGATAGCTTGGGTTCCGGGGCACGGGGGCTACCGGGGAAATGAAGAAGCTGACGAACTGGCCCGAGAGGCCTCGTCGATGGCATTCATAGGACTGGAGCCCTCTTTCGGAATTATAAAAACAAGAATCAAATCGGCCATAAGAAAGTGGACCGAGGATAAATCTCGGGAAAGGTGGAGGAACTCCCCAGACGAGAGATCGGCGAAACAGTTCCTTGGAGAGCAAATGCCGAAGTTTACAAAGGACCTACTACGCAGGGACAGAAAGTCCGTTAGAATGATAGTGGACCTACTAACAGGGCACTGCAGGCTCAACACGCACATGAATAAAATGGGGTTGACAGAGGAAATGATATGTAGATTCTGTCAAATTGAGGAAGAAACCGCGATCCATGTATTGTGCCAATGCGAGGAACTGGCAAGGACGCGGCTGTCACATATGGGAGACGAATATCCCGAGGCGGGACTATATGCGGAAGAACCGCTCTCAAAGCAAATAAGTCTAATTAAAGGAATAAAGCTAGAGAACGTACTCTAAGGAGGCATGAGGACCACAATAGATCTGTAAAGGTCGCAGTGGAACAGGCAGCATTGTCACCTCAAGTAATCTAATCTAATCTACATCTTCTTGTATTGTAGGCCCTACCATTAAGATGTCATTAAGGAATAGTTCGTTGTTTGTTGCCGCAGATGCGTCAAACACCATACGAATTTTTGTGCTTAAACTAGCTTCTTTTAGTACTGCGTGATGAGGCATATAGTGTCCTTCCGCGTGGTCGTCGTTTTTAACTTCTTTCATGTGACCCAAACGATGATATTCTTTAAGGAATTCTTGATATTGATGTTCATGTGTCTCATCTTGCTTGAACTTTCTTTCAAGGGCATTGTAACGTTTTAGTGCTGTAGCGGCAGACTCTCCAAGCTTGGAGTGGATACCTTGAATGACAATTTTACTACATAATGTCCTGACTCGTCTCTACTTACATTTTCCTGGTAATGATGTTCGCACGCTTTCTCTTCATCCGACAGATGTTTGGTATGATAGTTTTCTTCAATCTCCCAGAAGCTTTTTACTTGATCAGAGAGAAATTCCGTTGATAATAAGCACACTTGACGCTTTGCATTTAAGAAACAATTTTCAATTTTACCTGAAATTACGTAACCAAATTCTGTATTTTGTAACAAAGGGAAACCTTTTTCCAATTTATATGTGCCAGATTTCAGGATATTTAGGAAAACCTCTCCTCCAATAAGCATATCTATTTGCGCTGCTATGTTGAAGGTTGAATCTGCCAAATCGATGTTAAGTGGTATTTTCCAATTGTTACGACAAAATTTAATTGTCGGTAAATTGCTTGTGATTTTGTGCAAAACTGCGAATTCCAATATCGTGTTATATGAAGCTACCCATGATGAAACATGTAAGGTGACAGATTTATTTACTTCAGTACAGACTTGACCTATGTCACCAATGGGAATGAATTTATCTTCTGTTTTAAATCCTAATTTTTCGATAAGCTTGTTTGTAATGAAATTTGTTTGACTTGCACTGTCTAATAAGGCTCTACACATTTGCCAATGGCCGCATACATCTTTAACCCGGACTACTGCAGTAGCCAATAAAATTTCTGTTGTCCCTCTTACTGTTTGTAACGTGAGGTTCTGTCTTGGTATTAAGCTTGCGACGGACACGTTTGATGATACCGTTTGTAGTTGGTCATTTTGTTTACGGATAACACTTGTATCTAATTGTGTACTAGATGGTTTAAAATGAAGTAATGTGTGATGTTTTCTTTGGCAAAGTCGACAAACAAAGGTAGGTTTGCATTGAGCTACATTGTGTGATGATCTTAAGCAATTTAAGCACAATTTAAGTCGTTTAATTATATTTAGTCTTTCTGGGAGGAGCTTCTTTTAAAAGTTTTCCGCATGTGTGCAATTTGTGGTCTCCGTTACATAATTTACAACTTATTTTATGCTCTTGCACTGCACCGACATATGAGCGTAATTGTTTATGCCTTGGTTTATCTGAACTAATACATAATGCTTTAAAAGAGCTGCGTTTTTCAAAAAATGAAAAAAATCTTTTAGTGTTGGAAGTATTTGTGTATCGCTGGGTTTATTTAATTCCCATTCACGCCGTCCTTGATGGTCCAATTTCTGTGTTAACAGATACACAATTATGTCATTCCACATATCAGTTGGTAAACCAAGAGTTTTTAATGAACGTAAATGTTGGTTCCCATCAGTTATTAGATTTCTAAGACCGTTTGCTGAATCTTTCATAATGGTGGGTATTTCAAAAAGTGCTTTTAAATGCGAATTAACGATATATTGTTTGTTGTTATAGCCTCCTATAAGTAGTTTCCATGCTTCATCATAATTTTCCGAATTAACTCCGATTGATTCTATTGTTTTTGCTGTCTCACCTGTTAATTGCGATTTTAAGTAATAAAACTTTTGTATTCTAGACAGTTATTATTATTTTTATTATTATTATTTTGATCTACAAGACTGTTGAACATATCATAAAAGTTTTGCCATTGTTGATAATCTCCGTTAAAAATCGGTATATTAATTCGTGGTAATTTAATACTGTCCTTGCCCCTATGTGACGCCTTTGATAAGCCTGGTGTCAATTCGCGCTCTCGTGGTTCCGATGCCACTGTATTCTCTTTAAGTATTTTTGATATTACGCTTTTCGCGTTAAAATATGCACTTTCAAAATGGTCTCTATCGTTTTCATATGTGGAATCTAGTAATTCAAGCTGCATTTGTATATCATTGTATTCTTTGCTAAGAGAATCTAATCGTACATTCCTGTGCTCTAGTTGTTCATATTCATCTCCTTCTTGGCGAAATTTGAAACACGCGTAACTGTAGCTTTAATAACGGTACGAGATTTCTTTAATTGTTCTTCTGTTAACGCCATGTTGTGTTTATCGGTAAGGTACAAAGGAATTGACTATGGTTGGTTTTTTTAGGTTATTGACTAACTAAGCTATTATTGTATATGCAACAGACTCACCGACCGTTTTGTATTTGCTCTTTAGCACTACTACTATAGTATTGTTCATAATCCGGTTCTATTGACCAAAACACTGTTATGGATTGGATATAAACGCTATAGTGGACTGTAACTTCTATATTAACCTTCCTATACTCACGTCAAAATGAAAGACGTATACTATACTATATAAGTCGGTCTCACAGACCGTATGCGTGAGTATAGGAAGGTTAAAACATAAAAAATTATAAGAACAAATCTTGACTATTACAACTTTCTAATAGCACATGCACACAACACTGTTAGTCTTTTCAAATCCCTAACAGAATCTGTAGCGATTCAAGAGACTCAGGAACTGTTTTCCATTTCGGACGTTCAATTACATATAGATGAAATTTCCATAAACTATTATGCAGTTGTACAAGCTCTACCTCTGTAATAAAACAGTCACTTATCTTTACGAGACTCAATAAATACCTTAGATGATTCAGAAGCCGTGCTAGAAAGCTTGACGGATCCTATAGGACTAAATGTCGCTCAATGATTTCGGGCAATTTTAAATAAAAAAACCCGATTTACAAAAGGCCCGGTCTATTACTCAAAATAAAAAGTGCACAGAAGAGATAACGGAATATCTGGATTACGCAAATCCTACTTCGCTAGATGTACAACGATCATTTTCGAAATAGATGAAAACGCTTTCAGACCAACGTCGAAGGCTAAGTGAATCGACAGTGGAAGCGTTGCTTATGTTTCAGTTTTACGCGGTTTACCGGGCCAGTAGTATTTTGTCGCAGTGGACATCAAGACAATAAAAGTCAATAAAAGATAAGAATACCTTATTTTGTAATAATGCTGTATCTCACGTGCCTACTTTAAGCATTAAATAGCACTTACTGAGTATATCATTAAAAATATAAAATTTCCATAATTTCAACGTGTGTAACTGGCATTTTAATAATGATTTGCTAATACAAAAAATGCCAGTAGAGGGAGATGGCGGGTTCTCGACCACCCGCTCACCCGCTCAGTAGGTAGGGTGTTTGGAGGGTGGCCACAACCCCGGTTTGGAGGGTTAAAATTCATGCGAACCCCTAGGAAATTCAAAATTCCCGCCTCCTCTGGTCGGTAAGACAGATACCTAGGTAGCGACGGTAATGTAGGTGGCTGTATGTAGTTTCGCTTTTGGCCGGAAGATGTCGCTGTTGGTCGGTAAGATAGATACCCAGGTAGTGCCGGTAGTACAGGTTGTACGTACAGGCTGTATGTAGTGTCTGAAGGTGTCGCTTTTAACGGGAAGGCACCGCTGTTGGTCGGAACGTGTCGTGGTACAGCCGCCTGTAGGTGGTAACAGAGTTCTGTACGTAAGGCCTAAAGGAAATTAGTCACCAGAAGATGTCTCTCTCTCTATCAGAAGGCGTTAGCCGGAAGGTTTTGTTCAGGAGATAAAGTGAAATCATAGCTATTGAGCGCCTCTGTATATAATATTACGTAATACCATGACGTCGCAAAATTGTTTCGACGAGAATTTTGGATGTAGGTTAAGGAAACGCGATAACAAATAAAATACCACGTTTATCAGATAATCGCACTCATCCAAGTACTAATCGCGACCGACGCTGTTTAAGTTCAGTGAACGGACGAGAGCGGCTGTAGTCAACGTGCTATGACCGTTGCATTTTGAAATAGAGTGACGGTAAACCATGCAAGTACTGACCGCGCCCGACGTTGTTTGACTTCGGTAAACGGACGGGAGTAGGTAATGTCAACGTGCTATGGCCAATTGTTACAGAGCCACTCTATACTATGTACTATATTACGTAACATTACAGAATACCATTAAGTCACAAGCAGGTCTTGGCGAGAATTTTGGATGCGAGCTAATGTTATTTATTTATTAAGACAGTGGCTGAGTGGTGAAACTTGCGCTTCACAGTGCGAAGGACCGGCGTTCGAGACCCGGTAGCGGCAGAGCGTAGCAGTTTAAAATCCTAAAATGGATCTGTTACCTCTAATAAGCTGCTTAAAGTAAGGAAATGCCACTGAGCGGGCTAGGACAAGTACGGTATACGGCTCGGTGGCTCCGAACCCTTACACCGAAAGGTAGAAAAGAGCAAAAGATTATATATATATATATATATATATATATATTATATAACATTGGTCTTAGTCAAAAGATGTTGATAACGCAGACAATTATATATCGCTTCCCCTAATAAGATATTACGTAATACCATGATGACATAAACAGGCCGAAAGTTAGATGAGAAGAGCGTTCTGATTGAAGGTATCATATAAAATGCAGCGCTCTGATTGGTCGCATCGTATACAACGCCGCATTCTAATTGGTTACCAACTCGAAATTTCAAATCTCCGATATGTATGGGAACGTAGTTCACCCAGCAACATAATAATAATAATAATAATAATAATATTTATTTATTTACCCAACAGTAAAACCAGTAACAGGGTAAATACAATAAGATAATGAAAATAGCGCATGTAATACACAAATAGATCATAGCGGTAATAAAGAACAGTAACTAAGAAAACACATCATCGAAAATAATATCTGCATTCCTACACATAACTGTCACAGATGCATGCCGCAATATCTCCGTCCTAGGGACGACTGGGTAAAACGTTGAAGCATGTCTCGACGCAGTACGCGGAACATAAAAGCACACGCGCGAAAGCAAGTATTGAGCATCAATTGTATCATGTATCAAGTCCCTCAAGAATTTTGCACAGCGAAATTCCCAACTAAACGCCAACGAATGCACTCCATGACGCTGAAGCAAACGGTTCTGGTCACATCTCCTCCCCGGGTAAACACCATCCAACCGAAACGATAAATACTTCAGGAAACGTCTATCAACACAATCCAGCTGCATACGGTGACAAATCCGATGCGGGTTCCAAATCAAATTCGCATATTCCAACTTTGATAACACATATGCATAATATAGCGATTTAATCATGTGAACATCATCAAAAGGTCTACAAATACGTACAATAAAGCCAGCCATTTTACTTGCCTCACCACACACATTGGAAACATGCCCCGAAAAGTTAAGATCACTCGTGAAGAGAACTCCAAGATCATTAACTTTGTGGTTTCTACTAAGTTCGATGCCTCCCATCCTATAGTGTGCCATGACTGGCTGCGACACACGAGCATAAGTGATAACGCAACATTTTTCAATATTGATTATAAGCCCACGCAAACCACACCATCCAACCATTCTATCGATGTTATGTTGAAGAGTATCAGCATCATAATCCGTTCCAACAACAGAGTACAATTTAATATCATCCGCATAAGCTAAGACTTCACAGGAAAAACACGAGAGTAAGTTATTTATAAACAAAAGAAATAACAGAGGACCCAAATTAGACCCCTGTGGTACTCCGGATTTTGCAATAAATTCATGAGACCTAAAGCCGTTATAATACACATAGCTCACACGACTGTTCAAGTACGATGTCATAAGGTCAAGGAATGCAGGATTAACTCCAAAGTCAGATAGCGTGCAACACAGCAACCGATGATTTACAGTATCAAAAGCGCGAGAAAGATCCGTATAAACCACATCCACCTGACGACGACCATCAACAGCCTCAGAGACATATTGCATGAAGGAAGCTAAGTTAGTAATAGTTGAACGCGCTGGCAAAAATCCATGTTGATTTGGTGATAGAAAGGAACGGGTGTTACTGTATAAGACTTTATGTATCATCTGCTCAAAAACCTTGGAAAAGTTATTTATAACTGAAATAGGACGATAGTTTTTAAGAAGTTGTTTGTCTCCGCCCTTAAACACCGGAACTATACGAGCCCTTTTCCAGCGTTCTGGGAAGCAGCGAGACTTAATGGAAAGGTTAATAAGAATAGCAAGGCGCTTCGCAAAGACATACCTCCCATCACGCAACAAGAAGCTAGGTATTTGATCTTCCCCTGCAGTATTTTTTTCAGTAAATCGCGACATGGTTAAGATTAAGTCATCTTCAGATACAAAGGAGAGACCGATGGACGGCAAGAACGAGGAATCATCATTAGAACAACTCGTAGGAGTCTCGTCATTGTAATAGCTGGAGAAAATATCCGCAAATGCTTCCACAATGTCCCTTGGGTTAGTGTATTCATCATCATCACTGTGAAGCACGCCCGGAATCCTAGATGTTCCACGCTTTCGACTCACATATTTCCAGATATCAGCGGGATTATGCCTGACACTACATTCAACATTCCCCATATACACCTCATGGGCGTCAGAAATTTGTATCTTGATATGCGTACGAAGTCTTCTGAACTCACAATGAAAACGATCATTTCCAGTATTAAGCCATCTACGTCTGTAGTAATGTTTAGTTATCAGATTACGTCTAATTTCAGGAGTAAACCATGGCGGAAATGACGAACTAGTCCTAATGTTCTTCGGAACAGATCTATCAAGCACACCATAAAGAGCACAATAAAATTGTTCAACAGCTAAATCCACATCCGTAAATGACTCCAGGAACAACCAGTCAGTGGTGCACAGTTCTTGATACAATGTGAGAAAATCCGCCCTTTGAAAATTATACGATTTGTCTCGTGCATATGGAAAAGTAATAGGTTTCGGAGTAACAAAAGCTTCAATGTTAATATCCAGTACCGGATGGTACATATCCTCAGGCACAAAAGCAACATCGGATCCAGAAACCACCACATTACCGTCCATGTTTGATAATACAAGATCTAATATGGTATTATTAAAATTTATAACATTGTTAAACTGCTTAAGTGCTAATATATTAGAGAGATATGAAAGAGACTCAGATTTAGGGCAAACATATGTATTTGTAGAATAGTCAGGGACATTGAAATCACCTATAATCAAGAGGGTTTCAGTAGCAAACATTTCCTCAAACGTATCACAAAATAGCTCAAAGTCATCACACGGCATATCAGGCGGTATGTAAATTGCACAAACAAGAAATACAAAACCATTGAGTCTACATCTACACACAACTACATCTACAAGAGGAACAGCGTTATGCAGTGCAGAAACGTCCAACACCTCATATACAATGCAATCAGCAAATGCAACTAATACACCGCCACCCCTGGTCCGACGAACCACATCGAACTTTCTGTCACAGCGGACCATGTTATAAGAAGGAGGGAATAGTTCGGAGTCCATGAGACCCTCATGAAGCCACGTTTCAGACAATACAATCATGTCATATGATAAATCACAACAATTAGTATAAAATATATGCAACTTAGAATTAAGGCCCCGGACGTTCTGATAGTAAACACTTAGAATTGTAGGTATCCTGTTAGGTTCAGCTAGTTTTTCGATTTCACAATAGTGGGAATATCATGAACATATTTAATTCTAAGGTCCTTTTCCCCTTAGTCAATCTCTCATTCAGCTCTGCTCGAACAGACTTGTAGAACTCAATCTGCGCAGGTGTGCGATCACGCGAGACAGATATCCCACGCCATTGCTTAAGAGTCTTCAACTTTGAAATACTCTTGAAGACGGAAGCAACTACTTTTGGGCCAGGCAACTCAACCTTAATCGGGCGGGAGAGTGCTTTTGTGGGATCATATCGCCCCAGTCTGATGGGTTTTAGGGCATCAAAATCAACACTGATACCTAACTCCAAATCAGAGAGTAGGTCTTTAACCAAATTATTATCCACTTTATGACGATCCTGCTTAGAATGTGTGCCAGTCTCAGAGTGCCCAAATATAATTATATTGGTGGAGCGTCTTTGGCGTTCAGCTACTTCAGAAATTACTTTCTCAGTTATAGATAGCATAAGATTGGGCGGAGGTAGTGCATCCTTATCCCTCCCAGACTTGAGATCGCGAATCTGATATTGGAGATCCATAATAACCGCCTTTAGCCCAGCCAAATCATCCCCAAGTTTATTACAATTTGCACAATTCTATTTTAAGCCCAAGCGCGAATGAATCTTTCTAGCTTCAGCCGCAGTTATATCGACACACCCAATGCCAAACGAATGACCACAAACACAACATGTAACAACCCTGTGCGACTCAAATTTTTATTACAACAAGCGCAAGAATCCATGACGATACAAATAAGGAAGGAAAGGATAAAAACTTTTCACGCCAGTGCGGTCCTTCACAGCGACTTATAGACAGATATAGACTGGATCACCGAAGGGTTACACAAGAAAACAAAGGAACATAATCAAAACAAACCGGCCTGTATATATACCCTATGATATACTTTGGACAAGCAGTTTCTTTTTCTCTTTTCTATCCCACTTTGCGAAAAGAAGAGACAGAAGCAAAAAAGGAACAAAGAAAAACTCACCACGATATAAGATATTGGCAACAACTCAATGCACTTTAACCGCAAATTACACACCACAAAGTATAGCAACCATCATAAATTACACATAGTAACAACCAGAAAAGAAAGAGTTACACAGTGATACGCGATGTGATTAATAAATCACCGTAGGTACACTCAAAAATTGATAACTAAGAAGAGGGCAATGTATAACACGCACCATTCCCAGCAGTTCCCCAACGAATATATAATATAAATAAAGACAATTTAATAAAGACATATATCTTCGTAATAATTGGATTTGTGGGTGTGGCGAAAAGAAGCGCTTTTTTGCTTTCCGTGTGCATTCGAAATTGATTACGAAGAAAAATTTGGCGGGAAAGAGGCGCACGTGATTTAATACATTTAAGCGAAAAAGTGAAGAAACATGAAATATGCCGTGCGTATATAAGCAATCAAATGAAATTTGCATTATTTGGGAAAGTGAGTATTCAAGCTCAACTTGATTCTGCTTATTGGATAAATATACAAAAGCACAACGAGGAAGTAACGAACAACAGGTATGTATGTGTTATCAAAATTTATTGACTGCGTAAAATTTTGTGGGGCTTTCGAGCTAGCCTTATGAGGACATGATGCAAGTATTTTTCGGGGTTTGGTGAATTTTAGGTCAGAGCTTGATAAAACACTTAGTAAACATCTTAAATATGCAACGGTGTTCAAAGGCTCCTAAAAATGATACAAAATTTAAAAAAAAATTTGCGAAATAAATAAAGCCCCGTTTTTAGCAGTGATGGCTCATGAAACTATAGGCGTTCCTTCTAAATTTCAAATGGTGATTGTTCTTCGTTATATTACCAAGGTGGAAGATCCGGCAGAAAGGTTCTGGACCTTTTTCTCCCCGAAAATCATAATTCTGTGTCATTAGCTAATAATATTTTTAATGTTATCGGCCCTATCTTAAAAAATGTTAAAACAAAAGCTCATTTCTCAAAGCTATGATGGGGCAGCTGTAATGAGTGGCGGAGTTCAGGCAATAATCAAATTAAATGTATATATATATATATATATATTTCGTGACCTTTTTATACTTATCTTATATGATAGATCTCTACCACTAATAGGTCAATAAAACAAGGCTGGTATGAACGATAGTTATATTTTCATATATAAATTATAAAAACTAAATTAATGTGTAAACATATATGCAAATTAAGTAAAACCTTATATCAAAAAATCTTTGTCGAAACCTTAACAATTCTGTTCAAGGACTAGGGAAGACCAAATTTAATATAACTATCGTTCATACCAGCCTTGTTTTATTGACCTATTAGTGGTAGAGATCTATCATATAAGAAAAGCAATAATCAAAGAAAAATACGAAAATGCACATTTCGTACACTGCTATGCTTATCAATTAAATTTGGTGATGTCACGAGCACGTTCAATTAATTCTCAGGCACGTGTCTTTCTTGAAGATTTACATGACACCTGGATTTTTTAGTCATTCGCCGCAGAGTCGCGGTTCTAAAGCAATTCGTAGGAAAAAAGTACCCCATTCTATATCTACGCGTTAGAATTTCACTATTCGAACAGTTAATGTGATTGACAAACACAGATATTCTATTATAGAATGTAGTATGAAACATCTGGAAGAAGATTCAAATGCGGTGACGTACGTCGTATGTCACTGCCTCTTTAGGCAAGAGGTATTCGACGTATCCTGAAAGATCCAAATTTTACTTTTTGGCTGACTTTTTTCATTATATTATGCCACATGTTGAAGTTTTATATAACCAACTGCAAAAAAGGACATGAATCCAATAAATGCACAAAACGTGGTAAATAATTTTGAGCAAAGCATTAATAACGTTCAGAATAAAATAGATTCTATCATACAGCAAGCTTAACATTTTAGTACAGTCCTCTGTGATGCAAAAAGTAAACGTATAAATAATAGCAAAGAAGATCGTATTGTATGTATAGAAGTTTGTGATGTAATTATAAATAATGCAAAAGAACGTTTTGGGTGCCGCATCGCTCTTGAATTCAGACAATTTTGAAAATTATAACCATTCCTTTCCTGAATATAACCTGGACTTAACATGAGCAGCTTATATTTTTTTGGAGAAACTACGTCTGCGAACAGAGCTGTCAGTTTTGTATTCATATTTTCAGTGCAAAACATTGAAAGATGTGTGCCTTTGTTAAAAATTATAATTTCTAACAATTTGGAAGAAACAATGGCAGAAACAAAAGAGTTGTTGGAAATTGTGACGACTACTCCCATAACCACTGCTGAAGCCAAACGTATTTTCTCCAACTTGAAGCAAATAAAAACTTTTCTTAGAAGTTCAATGTGTGAAGATTGTTTATCTGCTTTATCAATGCTTTCAATAGAAAAGAATTCGTCGCATCAGTACCAAATTTCAACGTGAAAATAATTAAAACGTTTGCCTCCAAAAACGACCGCCGTATTGAACTCCAGTTTCAGAAAATGAAATAGGGTAAGTTCAATTGACTTTGAAATTTTCCATATTATTGTAAATTTTGTTACTGTTTCTTTTTTGTTTTTGGTGATAAATATTGTATATATTTTTATTATCGGATTATTATTACTATTATTATTACTTTGAACTGGTTGTGGTTCGTGCAGACAACCCACCTTGAAATGTCAGGAGCCGCCACTGACGTAGATATTAACTTTTCTCATTCGTCGATTCGTCAATTAAACAGTTTTACAATGTAATCTGTAGAGTAATTAAAGTAAATTAATTAATACTTCTTATGTATGTAATTGTTCCTTAGTAACTATTAAAAATTGCAAAAAGTTCACTATTTGTTGTTTGTTTGTACTGTAATTGGACATCGTGTCTGTTGAGAAATATACTTATTATTATTGTTATTATTATAGTAAAATCAATTACGACATACGGAGACGGCGGTCCTCCGTTGATTAGGTGACAGCGCGTTTCGTGCTGTATTGATAACGATCGCATGGGCTGTGGTGTAATATTATTGATACTATATCACATCGATAAAACTCCTCGCCACTAATTATTTAATTAAATCCGATGGCACGTGTTTCGCCAGCAACGAAGCTAGCAACGTCAAATCGAACCGATGTGATATAATATCAATCACTCTATATTATTTGTACTTGAAGAAATGTTTCTTCCATATAGAAGACATATGCATGTATATATGTACATAATCATAGGAAACTATTAAACGTATGCGTCGGAACGATTTACCTGGAAAACCTGCTAATACAAATGCCAACTTGGGACGCATCACATTGTTTATGTGATACCTACTTCAAATCAATCATCGCTGATCTGTATCCGTCCTTCGATCACCGCCGAAGGTGAGGGTTAAATATGAATAAAGTATCATAGGATAAGCCTAGCTGTCACTGCTTGAGGAGCTGAAGTCAGCAAGATTTTGTTGGGGAGCCTAATCACTGCAATTAAATTTTGAAAAAAAAATGTTGCGGCATTTCATACTTAAAATTTGAATTTAGACATTTTCCCTGACTGAAAATAACTTTGCACATTTTCCATCCATTGAAGGTTGACAGAAAACAGTAGAAAACATTTTCTGAAAGAGAACGTCATTTCACTCGAAAATATATTAACAAAAAAATCTTACCGTTGGATCTTGAATCTCTCTTGAATTTTTCTTCACTTCTTCTCTTTGGTTTTTTCCTTTATTGTACTTCTTTTTTCTTTGGTCTGTTCGTCGTTTGTAAACAGCAACTTCTTTTTGATGTGGTCTGCTTCTTTTCAACCCTTTATATAACTTTTTATCTAACTCTTTTCGCCGACCATCACATTCCGTCGTTCATACACCAACAAACTTCATTTCTTTTTCTCGGCACGTCGTTATAGCAATTTGGAATTCTAGATCTTGAAATGTTTCAAGTGTATGTGTGTGGTATATGTTTACAACGCTTATCTATTTCTTAAAGAATGCTTTCTATAAAATTTACATCTTTTTATTGGTAAGTTTACTAATGGAGTATTACCATACTACACTGCGCAGTTGTGTGGTGAGAAGTTTAATACATTGGAATCTATTAGAAAACAAAAAACGATTTTGGACGGTAATTCTAATTTAAGCATAGCTGATCACGTAATTATATATGTAGGTATTTATGATACGCACATCACTTTTGTGAAGGGAATTGAGAAACAGCAACATTAAACAACAAAATATAGAATGCGTTTTTACAACACGTTTTCTACCACTTTTCGGTGGATAAGGTTATAAACAGTTGTGAGTTTCTTAAATTTCGCAATTTTGAAAGATATTTTAAAATGAAAATGTTATCAAAATACACATACATATGTAGAAGGACTCCAGTTTTCAGTTCGAATGAGCTTATTGTATAAGATCTAATACTATAATCTCATTTACACAAAATTGATTTGCTTCATTTTACATTAGATCAAAATACAAAACAGTATCAAAGATAATCAAATTTAAATAATCTGCGGTACACCTCCACGTGATTGTAGTTTTTCGCAGTGGCGCAGAGGGTGTCAGGTACGGTAGAGTAACTAAATATCCTACTCTCTCAATTATGTCTTTGAAACAAACTAATAACGCTGTTCTAATTTGGGTATATAACTTTTAAATTTTTTGTAGTCTTTGCATTAGTCACACTGGATTTATGTGGCTTTTGATCTCAACAAATCTGTGCATACCTAAAATAGACTGCATACCTACTGACCGATTCAAAATAATTGAGGCCAGTTCAAATTTGGTGCCCTAGAAAAATTTATATTGATAGCACTAGACCAGTGTTTCTGAACTCTGAAATTATCCGTTCACATGTATCTACATACTTGTGAACAACATTATTTATTCAAATTTATTGGATCCCAGTTTAATAAAGTATAAAGTAGTAACAAAAACCTACCTAAGTAAGCATCTATAGGTACCTCAGAGACGGATGGGGAAATGGCAACGAGAAAGAAGTGACGACATCAAATTTGGCCTTGCTTCAATAGAAGTGAATTGCGATAGTAGACATCAATGCGTTTTAAGTTTTTGAAGACAAGCTTAACAATTAAAAAAACTCGGACGTTCGGCAGTTTTTGGCGGAATATTGACAGCATCATTTGAAATTTCAAAATTAATTGTTAAATTAAAAAAGCGCACACAATTCGAGAAATTTCCTTATCAATTGATATGGTGGCACGCATCCAAAAAATGTTGAATGATGTCGAAGATAAAGTTGTACAAAAGCTTAAAATTACTCCAAAGTTTGCATTACAGTGCGAGAAATCCACAGACGTTGCACACTGCTCTCAACTTCTTCTTTTTGTAAGAGTGTTTGATGATTGCAAACTTTTGAAAGAGGTTTTACTAATTTCACATGAACTGGAAACTACGACTCAAAGTTCTGACATTAGGGATATAATAAATGTGTATTTTGAGAAACATGGCATCATGTGACAAAAGCTCACTGCGTTATTCACCACCAAGCTTTAACCGCCAAAGCTCTTTCGAAATGCTTTGCTGAAATGATGAAAATTCCTATTAAAGTTGTGAACTGTTTTAAAAGTAGTACACTCAATTCACATCTTTTCAAAATAATGTGCTCTGATATGGATTCCGAACACGAAAGCTTGCTTTTCCACACTGAAGTGAAGAAGAACTCAAAGAAGAAGTTAAAATCTTTTTGCTTAATAGGGAAAAGAAAGGAGTTGTTGGATCAGTTCTGTGACCTCAGATTTCAAATAAATTTGGCTTATTTAGTAGACTTTTGCACAGCTAAATAAATCAAATAAACTGTAGGGCTTGGGAAATATAAAATTACAAGGCACAGGAAACATATTGCTATATCAACATAAATTTGCATTTGTCTCTAAAATCGACCTTTGGTTAAACAAAGTAACGATAACTTCTCACCTTTTAAAACATTAAAACCCAATAAAGTATCGCAGTATAATGAATTGAAAGAGGAAATCCAAGAAACAATTTTAATCCACTTGCAACACTTAACAACAAACATTTTCTGCACTCACCAATGTGATTAACAATAAAATAACCTAAGAGCGAAACAGAAGAAGTAAAAATGATTTAGGTTAATGGCATGCTTCGAATATTATTTATAATCAAGTACGCGTTTATCTCTTACGCGTTTTACTATTTGCAAATTTTTAACAAGACCACTCAAATCCAAATTTGATGTCACCTTGTTTTGACTTGTTACTAGTAGAGAGCGAAACATACATATATCCCATCATGGGCTTCCCTACATTAGATATAAAATTGGACTGGATAATAATTCTTTTTGGAAAAAATAGCTTAGGGCAAATAAAATTAATTTATTCCGTACTTTTGCCACTCACCTGTAGGTAGAATATATAAATTCCAATTTCTGTAATTATAAATAAATGTCACATGACTTGCTTATACTATTTCTTTGATTAATTAAGTTTCCCGAAAAATATTTAAGCTGTTGGAGAAGTTTCAAGCCCAGTGTCAACTAAGATTATAAAATACACTTCCTGATAATAATTGGTAGACCGTCCACGTCTCGGTGGTTAAGCAATATCAAATCGTAAACATGATTCTTATAGGGCATTCGAATCCGTATAACAAATTAATTTGTTCTCTCTTTTCGTTATTTTTCTCGAGTTACATTAGGTTAGTTATAGGTGTTTGTCGCAAGCTTTTCACCGTGTTTGCTCTTTATTCCTTATTTTTTTGTTGAAGTATCCTGTATTAACGCAATGAATATACTGCCTTTTATTTTATCAAATTAGTACAGAAAAAGTGTAACAAATTTAAATCTTTTCAAATAGATCCTGTTTATCCCGGAAGAATCATTCATTAGTTTCTTCTCTTAGATCGTCTTCATCTCCTGTCGTTGTAACACAAAAGACATTTTTTCAATCTTGGAGTTTTTCCGGGGTTTTGACTTCTTGTAATTCTTCCTGATTATGTAATACATACATATGCAGTAACTTCGACATAGCCTTTACAATATGTGACGAGCCAGATGTTCATATGTGCTGCGCTCACTACTTTAATAATCACTGGTGAACAATACATTTGTCATAATGTCATAGGTGTCTTAAGCTAAGTTGATGATGCTGATTTAACAAATGAAAATCTGTTTCTGTCATCGGGCTGATTTCTCTTGTGAGATATTACTCCATTTTTCCAAATTTCTTTGAAAGCGCTGTTTCTTCTGCAGTAACTGCTTTAGGTACACGGCAGGTGTAAGGGTTGAAAACAGTGTCGGAATATGTACATGGAATTTCAATACATGTTATAAATAACAACGGTATGTAAATATTACTGATGAATCATGTCTAGTCTGAGCAAGCAGCGGTAATTACAAAATAAATTACGACGACCTACATATACACATTATTACTGACATACAGCATCGATTTAGTACTGAGTAGAGTGGGGAATCGGCGATGCTGTCGTGACTTATTTCGTAATTGTATGCTGTTACCGCTGTTTGCCCGGGCGCGTCATGTCCGACACGTAGCATCGTGTTGGTGATTGCAGCCATTTGCGTCGTAGCATTGTGACTATTCTGAGTTTTGACGGAGTAGGATGTTGTTATTTATAGTGCTTTGTGAAGTATTGTATTGTGTTAATATGCCAGGAAGAAACGTGCATCGTAGTTGTGTAAATAGCCCTGATTCTTTTGTTATATCTGTGGAGGATTTAATCTGAATGCGCAAAAACGGTGATTTATTTCCTTGTCAAGGAAGTGGTTGTTGTTATTTATCACGGATTGTGAAATCTTGTATTGTATTAATTATCCAGAAAAGAATACTCCTCGTGCTTGTGTAAATAGCCCTGATGTTTGTTGTTATATTTGTGGAGGATTTACCCTGAAAACGCAAAACTGTTGATTTACTCCCCTTGTATAGAAGCGTCACGAACTATATTTCGGATGTGAACTTGGTGATCAAGAAAAAGCACGCATCCTCACATCTTCTATTTAACATGTATTGGACCTCTGATAGACTGGTTAAAAGAATTACGTAACATGCCGTAAGAAGTTCCCATAATTTGGGGAGAATCGACGGATCACACAACATACTGTATATCACAGTACAGACTTGTTGATACCAAAAGGCCTCCTAAAAATGTGAAATTGAGTGAAGATGAATCTGTGTACGAACAGGGAGAAAATACAGAAGACGGTGAAGGAACTCTTGATGCCGACCCAACATTTCAAGAGCCATGTTCATCGAAGGAGTTACACCTTTTGTCACAAGGGAATCTCAATGATCTTGTGTGTGATTTGAAGTTGCCTAAACAACAGTTTGAGCCTTTAGCTTCTTGATTAAAAAGAAGGAATCTTCTAGATCGCGATACGAAATTGAATGCTTTTTGTGGGCGTCACACTGTATTTTGAGAATGATTCCTTCACGAAGGTGACATGATTTTATGAAACGATATCGTATCTGTTATGGGGACTCTCGGTCACGAACACAATCTAAATGAATGGCGTCTGGAGTGTCTAGTGTAAGTTTAAATAACCCGCGCAACTCTATTGAACGGGGACGTGCGCATTGAGCAGTAGAACTTATGTTAGTTATGACTGATCCCTAGAGTAGAGATGTAATACGTAATGTGATATAGAAATAAAGTATAGTGAAAACTACCTACGTGTATTCATTTGTTTGTTAATTAGTCAGGACACTACAAATTGGCGACGAAAAGAAAAACAGAAAACAAGAAAACATAGAAAGAAAAATGAAACAAAAACAAAAACGGAAGAAAATGGGCGGGATAATAGGCGTCATAACCCAAATTAACGAAAACGATGATTTCTGCGTATACATAGGGAGATTTGAACAATATTGCACGGCAAACAGAATTACGGAGGAAAAAATCCAAGTTTCAATGTTAATCAGTTTACTGTCTACTGATGTATATAAAACGCTACCAGATTGGTGTTTTCCGAATATCCCCAAAAACAAAACTTATGAAGAATTATAAAATATTCTCAAACAGCAATATAGTCCCCAGATTAATGTTTATCGAGAGAGAATACAGTTTTAAAGAGCTAATCAGATAACAACTGAGAGCATAATGGAGTGGTTTACCAGAGCTAAGCGACTTGCAATCAACTGCGAGTGTAAAACTCTCAACGAGGTATTGAAAGATAAATTTATAACTGGTATGAAACCTGGACCTGTATTAGGTAGATTGGTAGAAGAGAAAACTGATAAGCAACTGGAAGATTTGGTACAAATAGCAATATCAAAGGAGAGCGCAGTGAATAATTGCATGAATGGGACAAGAATACAAGCAGTACTCAAGAGTGAAGGAGCTCGACATCCAACATACACACCAAAGCAGAAGGTAAACGAAGCAAACAACAATGAGAATAAGCACAGATCGGAACAAGGTTCGAATCAAGATAACTGCTATCGTTGTGGTAAGGCGCATAAAGGAGAATGCAGGTATAAATTTTAAACATGTAATAAGTGTTCAAAAGTAGGACCTTTAGAGAACATGTGTAGAAATAATCATATTAAAGCCATAGAAAATAGTGAAACATTAGAAACTGTAGATGATGCTTGTACAAATGTTGTTAACTCAATATATAAGGTAGATTTAAGCAATAATCTCAGTGCCTGTCCTATTTTAGTAAAAATTAAAGTTAATAATGTAGATTTAAGTGTGGAATTAGATACTGGTTCTGTGATATCGGCTGTTAACAAAAATTTTTATAAAAAATATTTAACAAATTATGAACTTAAAAAAACAAAGAATATTTTCAAAGAATATACAGGCGAACAAATATTACTATTGGGGTATACACATATTCCAATAGAATATAACAACATACAAGATATACTCACATTTTATGTTATAGAACAGGCTTCAGTATGTCTTTTAGGTAGAGATTTTATACATAAATTTAACCTATCTTTTCCCATATCTGTAAATTCTATAAACCCAGCAGAATTTAAAAAGATGTTAGATACCGAGTTTCCAGAAGTATGTACCACAAAACTGGGAACATATAAATATGGCAAAATATGATTGGCCTTAAAACGCGGTTCCTATACATCAACGACCCAGAACGGTACCATTAGCGCTCAAAGAAGAGATAGAAAAGGAATTACAACGAATGGAGGTAGAAAACATAATAGCATCTGTTATTTTAAGTGAATGGTCATCATGCATAGTTCCAGTGCTGAAATCGAATAATTCGGTAAGAATATGTGGTAATTATATAGCATTAAATAAGAATCTTAGACACATATTTTATTCTTTGCCACGTATTGAACAAATATTCGCAATTTTAACACGTTCAGTGCCAGGGATAAATAGATAATGTTTCACTTATGCCACGTCTACCCATATGGTAACGTGTTAAGTGGAAGTATCAAATTCTCAAAGATAGATTTAAAAGACGTATACAGACAATTCGAATTACATGAAGAATCAAGTAAGATCGTCACAATTTCGACACACAGAGGTTTATTTAAACATGAAAAGATTGCCTTTTGGCATAAAAAGTGCAAGTTTTTATCAAAAATTCATAGAGCAATTATTTCAACCAATAGAGCACGTGACAGTTTTTCAAGACGATTTTTAATTGGACATAAAGAAGAAGAAAATCATGTTGATAGATGTAGAAAAGTTTTGGCGGTATTAAGAGACGCAGGCTTGACGTTGAATCTACATGGGTAAATCTGATTTTTTTAAAGACAAGGTAACTTATTTAGGATTCGATTTAACGAAACAGGGTATATCAAAGAGTAAAGAAAAAGTGAAGGCAATAGTGGCAGCTCCACAACCGACTAATGTCACGGAAATAAAAGCGTTTATAGGTATGGCTAATTACTATTCAAAATTTGTAAAAAACATCAGATCTGTTTCACCACTGTACACATTACTTCAAAAGGACGTCATATTTAAATGGAACGAGCAATGTGAACAAGCGTTTGTAGAAACTAAAAAGCAATAGCTTCTGACGATGGTTTAATTTTTTCGATTAAAATTTACCGATAGTAGTAACATGTGATGCGTATTGTCACAAATAAAGAACGGAGAGGAAAGAACTGTAACATGCGTTTCAAGGACGTATACACCAGCCGAAAAGAACTATTCCACAGTTCACAAAGAAAGCTTCGCATGTTATTTTGGAGTAAAGAAATTTGAAGAGTATTTATATGGAATGAAATTTGTTCTGAAAACAGATCAAAAAGGTTTAATTTCGATATTCGGAATGAAAGATACTAACTTAATGTATGCTAACCAAATTAAAAGATACATATTATACTTTTCCAGTTTTGAATTTGAAGTAGTTCACATAAAAGGTAAAGACAATTATTTAACGGACTGTTTATCACGTTTACCTATAGAAAAGAATGATATAGAAGACGACGAAGGTGAAAACAATAAGATATTTTTTGCAACCAATGATTCACTTTTAGATCATAATACCATAGCAGAGGCAGCCAAGAAGGATGAACTTTTGAAGGAGGTTTGTCAATATGTAAAAATCTCATGGCTAGAGACAATCCAACAAGAATTCAAACCATATTATCACAAACGATATGAAATGGATATCATCGACAACTGTTTATTTTATGGTCATAGGATGGTTATACCTAAAACATTAAAAGCAATAATACTGGAAGAACTACACAGTACTCACGAAGGAATGGTACGACTGAAACACTGGCCAGAACACTTGTGTGGTTTTCCGGAATTGACAAAGATATTGAAATGTAATAGCTGTTCATAAAACCGGCAAAATCCCCCGAAAACCGAACTATTGTGACCAGAAGTGAGGGAACGATTCCATACGGTACACATAGATTTCCTTTTACTCAAAGATAAAGAATACCTAATTATAGTAGATCAATATACAAGATGGTTGAAAGTTATATTAGTGAGAAATGTAACCACGGATACAACAATTGAGAAATTAAGGGAATGCTTCGCTAGATTCGGAATACGTACAACTGTCATTTCCGATAATGGACCTTTTAGTTTTACATAAGGTGGAAGAATTTTTGGAAAAAATGAAATCAAACATCTTACTATAGCACCTTATAATCCACAAAGCAACGGAAGAGCGGAAGGTGAGGTAAAAACGGTAACTAACAGCGGCATTAAATGACCCAAAAACAGACACATGACTGTACAGGCTCTAATTTCCAGATTTTTATTAACATGCAATAACACACCGCACACAGTAACAAATGAATCGCCAGCACAGAGAATGTTCAATAGAAAATTACGAACTAGACTTGACTTAACGCTGACAACAGAATATCCTAAATTCGTGAAACTTCATAACAAGCGAGAATTTAATATAGGAGAACAAGTCATTGGTAAAGACTATAGAGCAAACAATCAGCAATGGACTGGTGCATCGATAGAAAAACGATTAGGAAATATCGTATATCTATGTAAAGTAGGAACACAACTCTGTAAAAGACATGCAAATCAGATTTGGACAGTGATTGATGATGGGAGAGAGAAGAATGATAATGAAGATAATGAGAGCAGGCAGATTGAAGAGGCAAGAATAAAGAGAGAGGGTAGTAATGTTGGTAAATCAATCACCATTAGCCACAATCCCTCAATCCTTGATGGGTCTGTAACCACCATCCCAAATCCTACAATAACAGCACCCATTACGTATAAAACTACTAATACGTAACCTAAAAGACTACAAAAAATACCCAAAAGATTTGAAGATTATATTTGGCATACGTAACATCTAGTTTTAAATTAAAGAGGGAGATGTGGAGTGTTTAGTGTAAGTTTAAATAACCCGCGCAACTCTATTGAACGGGGGCGTGCCCATTGAGCCGTAGAACTTATGTTAGTTATGGCTGATCCCTAGAGTAGAGATGTAATACGTAATGTGATATAGAACTAAAGCATAGTGAAAACTGCCTACGTGTATTCATTTGTTAGTAAAGGACACTACAGCGTCTGTTCATCGATGGAAGTTAGTCTAAAAGCAGTACTTCTGTGCAATGGAAACAAATCTCCATCTATGCTGATTGTTCATTCAGTTAACATGAATTGAGACATATCAAAACTTGAAATTGCTTTTGACACTTATCCAACATGAACTATATAAATGGAATACATGCGGAGACCTCAAAGTAGCTTGGCATGTGGCTCGGATATGTAAAGTACTGCTGTTCTATATCTGAGTGGGACCACTATTCTGGAGAAAATAGCCTATACGTAATGAACTGAATGTGATAAATACTCCTCTTGTTAATCCGAAAGCGTGTATCTACTTAATTTTACTTAAATTGAAATTAAATCGAAGCTGCTGAATCTGACGATGCATTTTTCAATTCAATTTTCATTTTCAATTTCAATTTCAACTATCTGAAAAAGTTACTAATGGAACTACTACTACTACTACTATTACATATATATCACATATTGCAAATGTCAGAATGACACACGCAACGTGATATACATACGTCAACCACGTCAAGTAATGACATATTATCTATATATTAATACGCAGTGGGTCGTCTTCTGGTACATATTTTAGAGTGTTCCCTCCATGCATCGCGATGGTACATATATCGTTGTTTTCGTATTACAATGGAGATTTGTCGAATGTATGTTTCATCGCAATATGTGCAGTGGAACGCGGATGAGAGTCTGTAACATATTGCATATATTACATATTGTAAATGTCAGAATGACACACGCAACGTGATGTACGTCAACCACGTCCAGTAATGAGTAAAGTATTATTATAGTAAATACGTTCGAGAAACGGACAAAAATTGTGTGGCATAATATTGATTCCACAAAAGCAGATTAAGTGGATTAAGTTGGCGTCTCAATACATTGCGAGTGAGTGAAATAATTGGGCTAAATATGAGAACGAGTCTCGGTCGATTTTCGCAAAAAAATTATAGCGCCTTAAAGGTGACCTAAAAAGTGATAAATTATCTTAATAAAAGTTTTGTGAGACGTGCCTCCCAGAGTCACAATTTCAGAAGAACGGTCTTACCTTGAAGTGTTTACGTTACGTTCAAACGAAGTCTTCTTATGTATTTAATCCCATAAGTGTAATTTATAATACATTTATAATAACTTCTATCCATTTTCTACAAATATACATTCAAATATCAATATAATTTTCAGTAATTTACCAATAATTTTACATTTTCTGAGATGTTAAAATGTATGCCTTTCTAAATGACATTTGACTAGTAGCAACCAGTACCAACTTAAATAGATGTATATTTATGTAATTCTTCTTATTCTTCTTCGAAGTGGTCTATTATTGAAGTTAAACGTTGGTTAAACGAATTGTTGCCGTACACGCAAAAATTGATTGATGCAGGAACTTGCGTATTCTTATGATTTTTTCTGTATTTGCTAGTCGGTAATTTAAGGAAATTTTTGTGTTAATTTATCTGGTATTTTACTGATTTAGATCATTGACTATCAGACGTGCGTATATATATATTCTTGGTTCGTTTAGTTGCTGGTTTACGTTTGTTAATGAATAATTGCCATATACGGAAAAACTGATTCATACACGAACTAGGGTATTCTTACGATTTTTCTGTACATATTTATGTCTTTTTGTCGCGAGATTGTTTTGGATGCGTATATCATACATAAAGAAAAGTTAAACTATCCCACACCAGTACACCCAAACCCACCCCACACCATCTCGCCCAAACTATCCCACACCACCAGACCCTAACCCACTCCATACCACACCACACCACACCACCAGACCCAAACACACCCACACCATTCGGCCCAAACCATCCCACACCAAGTGGGCAAGTAAAGTCGTAGAGATAGACGAATCCAAATTTGGAAAAGAAAGTATCATCGTGGACATCTTGTAGAGGGGCAATAGCTGGTGTGGTGTGGGTTTGGGTCTGGTGGTGTCGAATAGTTTGGGTCTGGTGGTGTCGAATAGTTTGGGTCGGATAACGTGGGATGGGTTTGGTCTGCTGGCGTGGGATAGTTTGGGCCGGGTGGTGTGGTATAGTTAGGGCCGGATGGTGTGGGGTGGATTTCGGCCTGGTGGTATGATTGTGTTTGGGTCTGGTGGTATGGTGTGGGTTTAAGTTTGGTAGTAGTGGTGTGGGTTTGCCTCTGATGGGATGGGATAGTTAGCGCCGGGTGGTGTGGTGTGGGTTTGGGTCTGGTGGTAGTGGTGTGGGTTTGGGTCTGATGGGGTGGGATAGTTTGCGGCGGGTGGTGTGGTATGGGTTTGGGTCTGGTGGTGTTGTATAGTTAGGGCCGGATGGTGTGGGGTGGGTTTCGGCCTGGTGATGTGATTGGGTTTGGGTCTGGTGGTGTGATTGGGTTTGAGTCTGGTGGTATGGTGTGGGTTTAAGTGTGGTAGTAGTGGTGTGGGTTTGGCTCTGATGGGATGGGATAGTTAGCGCCGGGTGGTGTGGTGTGGGTTTGGGTCTGGTGGTGTGGTAAAATTAGGGCCGGATGGTGTGGGGTGGGTTTCGGTCTGGTGGTGTGATTGGGTTTGGGTCTGGTGGTATGGTATGGGTTTGAGTCTGGTGGTAGTGGTGTGGGTTTGGGTCTGGTGATGTGGGATAGTTTGGGACGGATAGTGTGGGATGGGTTTCGGTCTGGTGGTGTGAAATAGTTTCTTTCCAATCTCTTCGTTAACAAAGGACTTGAACATACATTCCCAGGGGTGTAAAACCTAGATCCTATCCACCGCGCTACGATCTCTTCGTTGAACAGCACTTAAAATTAACGATATAAGAGACAAATAGGAAACTTCCATTTCTTTTTCAACCATTTTCTCCAAAAGTAGAGCGCGATTTTTATTTTATTTTACTCGAAAGTACAATATAGATTCAATGTAAATCAGGTGAGAGTGTTTGTATTTGACTGCGTATTAATATATGTATGTTGTGGTCGAATTTCGACCATCCGCCGATCCTAGCTATAATAAATGTTCTACATGATCGCTACATGCATATTTTAACTCTCTCTTTAAACGATCTTCTAACTCTTCTTAACATTTCCGGGGTAATGGTGGCAAATGCATTTCTTATTCTTATTTTCATATCGTCCGGTGTAGTTGGTGCCGAATTATAAACAATATTTTTACATATTTCCACAAGGAAAAATCTACGCATGTCAAATCGGGTGACCTCGGTGGTCCCCAGCTTCTCATCCACTTATTTGCGAACAATAAATTTAAATAGTTTCTAACAGCTACGTGAAAATGTGCAGGAGCTCCGTCTAACTGCAGCCACATTTTGCCTCTTGTAAAAGAAGGTAACATCTTTTAAAAGAGTCCAGAAATCTCCTTGTTTTTACATCTTGTAAAAAGCGGTGAAAAAGTAAGGTCCAACAACATATTCACCAATAATTCTCGCGTAGACATTTAAACTCCAGCGATTTTCGTGATCAACAGTCTTAAATATGTGTGGATTTTCTGTATTATAGTAATGAAAATTATGTCTACATAGTAATTCATTATTGTGAAAGGTAGAGTCATCAGTGAATAAAATATATTCAGAAACATCCTCCTCTTCTCCAACACCATCCAGAGCCCACAAGTATAATTCAAGTCAATGGTCAAAGTCCACCCCTTATAAATGTTGGTGTATTTGGATATGACATGGGTGATATTTGTGTTTCTTATGATCCTCTGTACACTAAATTTTCTATGAACTTCTACTAAGATTTTCATAATTGAACCTAATACTAGAAATTCATTTTCCTCGTTGTTAACCACTGATTTCCTTTTTTTGTTTGTTTAAAGTAGGAAGTATTACCTATCTCTCGAAACCTTGCGAAAAGTCTTTCAAGAGCCCGCTTTCCAGGATGTCTTCGTTCAGGATACTTTTGCGTATAAACTCTGGCAGCCAAAAAACAGTTTTCATGGCATTCACCTATGCTCAAACTCATATCCACTCGTTCTTGGATAGACAAATCCGTCATTGAAACAATATCTTAAATAAAAAAACACAACACTTCGATTGTTTCGCAATTTTTTTGTTTCTGTAATAATAGTTACCATTATTACCATTATCAAAGAATAAAATATATTAAAGTAAAGTAGGATTGTGGTGACATTTATAAGGTATGTCATTACGACAAGTTAATTACTGTATCCAGTAGTGGAGTGTTTGTTAACTATGTTCAGAGGAACGTAAAACATTTCTTTCGATCGTTTTTATCTCAATACGTACTAAGGGGTTACAATTAATGAAAAATACAATACATAGAGGAAAATGGTGATCATGTAGAACATTTTTCAAATCAAGGCTAAAAACATAATTTGAAAATTTCAATTAGGTTGTCTGTTATGTCCATTTTTAAAACATCTAAGTTCTTGGAAAATTCTCAAATACTTCTAAAACGGTAAACGATAAGTATAGCGAACATTGAAGTAACTCATCTTTACTTTTTCTATACAATTCGAACAAGGCAAAAATATATAATGTTCTATTAAAATACATAACTTTGATACTTAGCGCTTTTTTGGGGCATGACAATATTTTCTAATTATGATCTTTATAAAAAAAGAGATTAAAAAAATTAGTTTGGGAGCTGCAGTCCAACGCGCTGGTCGTGAGCCATTCTGTATATATTCGGTTCCTCCAATACTTCGAAAAACTTTCGGATGCACCACGGACATGTCCAATCGACTTCCTTCTCCTCGGACGCCGGTAGTGGTGATCTAGAAGAGTGCGCCCGTGAAGTTACTTAACTGCGGTTTTAGATATCTTAACGAGATATCGTATTGCTGCAGTACCACGGTACATCTATACAGCGCACCGGGCGGATTCTGAAGTTCTCTCAACCCAACAGAGACATTAACTGTTCGTTACGATCTCATACTTATATTGTATCCAAATAATATTTAAATTTTCTTATGCCTCATATGATAGCTGAGCACTTCTTCTCTGTCATAGAGGTACTTTGATTCCGCTCGGCTAAGGGCCCTGCTAGCTTATGCTACAACCCTCTCAGCACCGTCGGATACTTGCATCAACCCAGCCCCCAAACCTTTATTCTAAGTGACGGTATGCACCTGGAAAGGTTTTGCGAAATCCCGACGCGCCAATACTGCACCTTTCGTCAGGGTCTACGTTATCCTCCTGAAGGCGTCCTTATGGCACCCACCTCAAAACCATCAGTGATTCTTCTTAGTTAAAGAAATCAACTTATCTCAAACTAATCAACTTATCGATTAAAGAATGTACTTACCCGGAAGCACTAAAAACATAGTATCCAAGAATTGCTCGTCTAAATATATTAGATATATATATATATCTAATATATAAAATTCTCCTGTCAAAGTGTGTGTAACAAAACTCCTCCCAAAACGGCTTGACCGATTCTTATGAAATTGTGTGTGTATATTCAGTAGGTCTGATAATAGGACGTAACTCATTTTTCATACCCCTAAGTGATAAGGATGGTCCACCCAAATTTTTTTTTTTTTATTTTTTGGACAAAATTTTTTATTTTAACATTTTTAATGATTCTGCATTTAAAAAATACATACAATCCCAAAATTTCACCCTTCTACTACCAACCTCTATTTTTTAATAGCGATATTAGTACTTCAATAATTTTCTACTCTCGGCGGTCGATAATTGATCAGTTACCACTCGATCAGTTATTCCCGCCAGGCGTCTACCGGTGTTACTTGTCACCCCGTAAACAGTCAGAGTAGGGATGAGAACGAAGCCGGTCTCCTGTCTTCCTCACACAATAAGCTTTCTCGCACTCACTAAAGTTTAGGGCCTGTTTTCGACCATTATTGTTGATTGTGCGTCGATCGTAGCAGTGACGCTTATCATTTCACTTTCTCAGTGCAACTTTCATGTTAAGTATATTCTCATAGTAAATGTATCATCAATTTGCAGTGCTATAATTATTTATTCCCATCTTGCCGACCGATTTCTGCACAATCATTAATTCGCAAAATGCTCTCATTGACCAGATATTTCCCGAAATACACACACAATACTTGAATCATGAGTGACTGGCAGAAAGAGCAATTTTGGCAGCAAAAAATGTGGACGTTAACGATTTGAATTTCAAGATACAACAGTTGTTGCCAGGGGACTTGGTGTCATACAAATCTATCGATACAGTTTGGGATACCAACGAAGCTATAAATTATCCAGCAGAATTTTTGAACTCATTGGATTTGCCAGGCATGCCCCCGCACCATTTACAACTAAAGGTTGGATCTCCGGTTATTTTGCTTCGTAATTTGAACCCACCACGGCTTTGCAATGGCACGCGATTAGTCATTAAAAAATTGATGAAAAACGTTGTCGAAGCCACCATTTTGAATGGCAAGTTCCGAGGAGAAGATGTATTATTGCCACGAATCCCTATTATTCCCACAGATGTGCCAATTGAATTCAAACGGGTTCAATTTCCAATTAGATTGGCATTCCCAATGACAATCAATAAGTCTCAAGGTCAAACGATGTCTGTTTGTGGCTTAGATTTGGGCACACCGTGTTCTTCACACGGACAATTATACGTGGCATGTTCTCGCGTGGGCAAACCATCCAGTTTGTTTGTGTTGGCTAAAGATGGACTCACTAAAAATATCATACACTCCATTGCACTAAGAGACTGATAATGTTTTTTTAATTGTCATAATTTGTGATAGAGATGTAATTTGAAATTTATTAGTTAAGATAATAAAAGTACAATGAATTCAAGAAATGTAGTTTGGTGTTTTGTTATTTTTATAGGCCGTCATCCTTCACAGCGCTCCATTCCTCTTTCAGTCATATACCACATCCCCACACACTTACAATAACTTAGTTATTTTTTATTTGACTACTAAAATATTCACCAGAAATAATTTATATGGCAAAACAACGTTTGCCGGGTCAGCTATATATAGATACCATATATACATATATATAATAAAATAATTGGTCGTATTTCGCGACACATAGCAATCAGCTAATAACTACGATAAACTAAACTACAGAAAGACGTTCGTGATTACAAACCAGTAATTCAAAAGACGCTTTAAAAATAAATGTCTCTCACAGAATGAGGATTCGTTAAATCTACTACTATTTTATTTGGCTAAAACTGAATAATAGATTTTGACCCAAACTTATTTGTCGTTCCGAGAAGGAGAGGAATTTGTGCACGTTCCAAGCAAAGTACCAAACTTGGCCTTAGGCGCTGTTAGACACGTGAGATCTTGGGAAAATACTTGAATGGCAGGCAAGATCCAAAGAAAGAGTAATATAAAATACAATCAGAACTAAGAAGAAACTCTAGAATAATAGACAGTCGCAGAATTGCAACGTGTTTGCTAACCTGTGGCGACTTTTCACTTCTGCCGATGCCATCCGCAACAAGCTTGTCTTGCGAACCCCCGCTAAGGACGACAACGTACTACGCTAATAGCGAACCAACAATTAGCGATTTCCACTTGGTGTGTCCATGGAGGTGGACAGACAACGTCGAGGAATGTTAAAAAAGTCACCGAAAGCAATCTCGGAAAACAAATGACGGGTTGATAAAATAGGCCAAAGGGCGTGATCGACAAGAGGGAAACAGGCGAATCGAGCATACAAAATAATTAATTAGTGTCTTTTGTAATTTAAATTTTTCAATAAAATTTTATTCTGCGTGATATCCGCCACCTACCAATTTGGAGATTGATATTTAGATTCTTGTGCTTCAGCACACAAAATCAAGGGAAAAATGGTAAAATTATCCAAGAATACAGACAGACGAGGATAAGTGGAAATGGAACAAGAATTGAGTCATTACGACAAAACAAGGAGTAGATCCATAAAACTAACAGGCATAAGTGGACGGAGATAAATGGAAACAAACTTGGCTATGAAGGAAACAAATAAGACATTACTATAAAGAAGTAGAGGGGAAAGTATAGCGGGAAGGAATAAGTATTGAAGGCTATATAAGGAAGAATAAACATAATGACTGACAGTCAGGCGACTAGTAAAGCTATTATATTCAAAACTGGTGAAATATAGTAAAAAGTCCTTGGCACGGGGCAACATTGTGTCGTTGGTGTGGGTGCCAGAACATCAGAACATGAAAGGCAACCTTTTTCTCGATGAACTAGCCAAGGAAGACTCTAAAGGAAACTTCCTAGGAGCAGAACCTGTATGCTGGATATCATACGAATGGAAATTGATTTAAAGTTAGTTCGACACTAAAAATAAGACTAGGTAGACTAGATGCAAAATTGTTAGTTAATCTAATTAGAAGGAGCAAAAAGACATAAGGATAATTACCGGTCTAGTAACCGGATACTGCTTATTGAAAGTGAGCTATGCAATATGCGAATGGTAAGTAAGCGAATGGTGGTGTAGGAGATGTGAACTAGAAGAGAAAAGTAGCATCTATATTATCTGGGCTTGCGAGTAATTGATAATAATATAATAGCAGGAAATTGATGAAAGATGGGAAATAAGGAAGCCTATAAATATATTACTGGAGGAAATAGTAAACATTCGGAATCTAATGAAAATGGCGGAAAAGGATTTAATAATGATTACCTATTTTAATCATAAAGCAATTATGTTAGTGGGGGTCGTATAGGACCTCACAAAGTGTGGTTGTAATAACTCCTGTAGGTTACAATGCGCACAGTCACTTCAGTCGAAAAAGATTAATATTTATAAAAGATAAGGTTTAGAAAAGGCGAATGAACGGATCTATATCCAATCTTAGCAGTTCACAAGTTCAAACCTTCACAAAATCCAAGCCATTCGAGGAAGAAGATATATATATATATAACCCGCATAAACACAATGAGGAAATTGCAACTAAGCAAAAATTCCTTCAGTGTCACATCAAGTCACTTGATCAAAGAAAGGGCGTTCTCAGAATCAATATACACCGTTTTTGTATATTGACGGAGCCATTGAAAAGTTGGATGGCGTTCAAAAGTATTTGTCTTCAAAACAAGAGTTTCGTTGGTGCTAAAGTTTGGCCAAAGAACTAAATACCATGGAGATTTGGAGAACTGGAGAACTTTACCCCTCAATTGCAAATTCAGAGCTTAGTATCAAAAGAAAGACTTGCTTATGAGAAGCAGAAATTCGTTGCTTTGTCTGAAACCGTTAGTCCACCTAGTTCTTCTATCTACCAACAATAATCATCCAAAGTCACAGTCTTCAGACTCTGATCACCAGCTAGAAGCTTACCTTACATCATATTTTACTGACCGGTTGAACATAATCCAAAACAAAACACTGTGGATTGTTTCATATCTTCAACTTTTTCTCATTCATCGAATTCAAATTAAATGTAAATTTGATTACATAATAGGTATTTGTGAACTCCTTCTGTGTTATTTTATTTTTGAGTGAAGTGTATGTGCATATTTACTTAACTTATTTTCTTTTGTTTAATTAAGGAAACATTTTTAATCTTGGTTAAAGATTTTTATTCCACCTACATAATTTAAATTAATGTTTATTCTGTTTAAACTTTTTGGTTCCTTTTACACTTGTATATAACGGGAAACCTTGCCATAATTTGATGAATTCTCTGCTTTCATATTCTCCCCATATGTATGTAAAAGTATCGTTCTCTACACCTTCCTTATCAATAATTCCAGCAAAGAAGTTAACTAATTCCAATTTTGATTGCAGCCGGTTGTGTAAGGCGCAAGTTGCTTTTGCTAATCTTAATAAAGTTCACAGTCGGTGAGATTTGATAGTATGTAGTTCAATACTTTACAGTGGTTATTCAATTCTTTGATTACAGCGAAAAGTATAAGACGAAACAACTTTTGTAAATAAAATACGCACTACCACTAAACAAATGTGTATGAATAGTCACATGCTTGCTGTCAATAACGCCGATGTAACCTGGAAAATGGCATTTTCTATTAAAACTCCCTTTTCATTATTTCCAATCTTCTTCGGATTTTGGCAGCTAGAGAAAACAATATCAGTATTTTTCTTAAATAAATAAAATATTTATTGTTTTATATAGATATTGGTCAGCATTATTATACCTACCTCTACATATTCGGAGAGAGCGCCATAAATAGAGTTGCTTATGCGAGCCAAAAATGTCAAGATTGGAGTTATTCGCAGGCGATCGAAATATACATACTTGATCCGTCTTTGGAATTTGCGGCAGCTCCCGATGAAACTACGATCTTGACAAAAAATAATGTGTTATGGCTATAGGTGACTTCAATGCCCCAGCAACAATTTCAGAGGTGAAGGGGTATTCAAATAGAGAGGCTTTTCCATCTCATCCAGCATACTATCCAGGAGTTGATTTTGTATGGTCTTGGATGTACCATTTCTGAGAAGGGTGGGTCGAGACAGGAGCAGCATGATTTGGATGTAGCCTTGGTAAAAACCATTACAACTGAATTGGATTTGACGGAGGAAACTATTGAACCGATTCGTCTGGGAAAGTTTGATCCTACCAAGGATGTTCGTTGTCGACCAGTAAAAGTCCGTTTATCTTCCTCCGACGTTCTCCAGAACGTATTACGCAAATTCAATAAATTAAAGAACTCTACAAATTCTTATCCAGGTATACATATTGGTCCTGACCGAACACTTACACAAATTGCTACTTACAAAACCTTAAAATTGCAATTAAATGCTCGAATTGAAAAGGGCGAACTTAATCTTAGAATAGAATATAAAAACGGGATTCCGAAAATTGATTCCTCAGAAAACTACTTTGTTCCAACGGGTGATCTGCTCCTGTCACAATGTTCTATCAAAATGTACGCTGATTGAATTCAAAAACACATGTATTCTATGCTAATGTTTCTGATTTGTTTTATGACATTATTTTATTAACAGAAACCTGGTTAAGTGATTCTGTCTATTCTAGTGAATTGTTTTCTGATTATTACCATGTAATTCGTTGTGACAGGAAATTTTCTTTAGTAAATAAGACTCGAGGCGGAGGGGTTTTAATTGCCCTTGCCTCCACAACTTCATTTGATGTCGTTGATACATCTGCTGTTACTGACTTAGTACCTTCTATTGATTTAGTTATATGTAGATTTAATTTTAATGCAGTTTCCATTCTAATTGTGATTGTTTATGTACCACCTTCAACCTCGTTAGATGACTTAGAGATATTTGTATCAGTATTGGAAACATACTTACTGAATCAAAAATTCATTTTAGTGGGTGATTTTAATTTGCCAAATTTAAGTAACAGTACCAATCCTCATTGTCAAAAAACACAAATATTTCAGTATTTTATCACTCTATTAGCATCACAACAATATAATGAAATAAAAATATAAATAACAGGTGTTTGGATCTTGTTGTTTCTAATGTAGACTGCAATATTACTGTTACCCGTGCAAGTTTACCACTCGTAGTGGAAGATCCGTATCATCCGGCTCTCGATGTGTGTTTTAATCGTTGCTCCACTCTAGAGCCTATGCGATTTCCAGTCTCAAGTTTTCGTTACAACTTTCGTAGGGCTGACTATATATCACTGTACAATGAATTATATGAAAAGGATTGGGTCTTTTCTCGAATATTACGATAATGTTAATACTGCCTTGGATTATTTCTATGAAGTACTTTATTCAATCTTAGATAAACATGTTCCTAAAAGCGCAAACACTAAATCATTTTATCCTGTATGGTACACGCATGAGATCATATTGAATTTGAAAAACAAAGAAAGCTATCGCCGCAAATGGATCGCTACAAAAAATGTTGTATTTTTTAACGAATTCAAGCGTTTAAGGTCATTAACAAAATCGTTAATTTCTCAAGAGTATAATAATTACATCAGAGATGTTGAGAGTAATATAAAGTCAAATCCTGGTAACCTGTGAAAATTTCTAAATGATAAACGCAAATCTAGAAGAACACCTGGCAAACTTTTCGATGACAATACTCCACTTACTACTCCTGTAAGAATAGTTAACGCTTTTGCTGAAACATTTGCTAATGTATATCTTAAAAATGATAAGGCTACATTCCCACAGCTGTTCACTAATTACCCTTCTTTTGCCTTACCTTCAATTACTGAGAAGGAGTTGATTCAGATAATGTCTACTCTTGCTAATAAGTTTACTGGGGGTGCTGATCTGCTGCCAAGCTTTATAGTGCGTGATTGCAGATACATATTTGCTGCACCTTTGATGACTATTATAAATGTATCTTTAAGAACACAGACATTTCCTGATCTTTGGAAGCGTGCTATTATCTGTCCTGTTCATAAAAAGGGTGACAAATCACTATTATCTAACTATCGTCCAATTTCGATACTTTCCAACTTTGCGAAAGTTTATGAACAGATTCTTTACTCCAAGATTTATAAAAATGTCAATCCGTTCTTGTCACCTGACCAACATGGATTCATTCGTGGACGCTCTACTTCAACAAATTTGTGCACGATTTCTCAATTTTTGAGTGAGGTATTGGACAGACGTGGACGAGTGGATGTGGTGTATACTGATTTTTCTCAGGCCTTTGACACTATAAATCACGAAGCATTGTTATCTAAACTTGACGCTTTTGATGTTGCCCCTTCGGCACTGAATCTAATGCGGTCATATTTAAAAAATCGAATTTGTTGTATATCTTACAACGGCTTCTACTCGAATGAATTCACTGCAATATCTGGTGTGCCACAAGGGTCAAATTTAGGACCGCTCTTATTTCTTCTATACGTAAACGATTTGCTGCTTACAGTGACCTGATCGGTTGTAGCATATGCTGATGATCTAAAAATATATTCTGAAATATCTAGTGCTGACGACATTCTCCACCTACAACGTAACTTAGATATTATTGTAGAATGGTGCAATACTTACAAGTTACAATTAAATATTGACAAATGCTGTTTTGTTATCTATACTCGTGCTAAGTCAACCAGACCTTCACATTATAAGCTTAATGACATTCCTATTGAAATGAAAGCTGTGTTTAAAGATTTGGGAGTGGTCTTTGATTCGGAGTTATCCTTTAGACCTCAACTAGAAAATGTTTGCACCTCCTCTTTCGAAACTCTTGGTGTTACTATGCGTGTAACCGCCCAATTCAAAAAACCAGATTTGCTAAAAGTACTATATTACGCATTTGTAATCAGTAAGATAGATTATGCTGCTATTGTTTGGTATCCCTTCTATGCTTCGCATCCTTGATCGAATACACCGACGTTTTCTTAAATTTCCATCTTTTAAAATTGATGGAGTTTATCCCGCGATTGGTACCAGCCAGGAGGACTTACTTCGTCGTGGCATGCCTTCGCTGTTGGACAGACGAAATATCCAATGTTCCAGATTTCTGTGGAAATTAGTGAATAATCGGATTGATTGTCAGTTTCTCCTGAACAGAATATCGTTCCACGTTCCAGTTACCTGCTGCGAGGACAAATATACTGCAACGCTCTCCCGTTAATGTAATGTGTCGCAATGCTAATAGACTTGTAACAGATATATTTTTTAATTAGGTTTTATTTTTAGTATTAGTCAATTGAGCAGTATTATTTTATTTTTGTTTAATATTAAATAATTTTTGTTGAGTTAACTCTTTACATATGTATTTATTTTTATATTCTAACTATGTTCTGTAAATAGATTTGACCTGTTGGACATTAAAGATCAGTATTATTATTATTATTATTATTATTATTATTATTATTATTATTATTATTATTATTATTATTATTATTATTATTAAAATTGCTTCCAATTCTGAAGACAAATCGATTCGCTCTTTAAAACCTCTACAGTTTTCACATTATTCTATTTCATCGTGTCCCCTTAACGTTAATTCTAACTTTCCCCAAAATTTTATACTATTCATTACCTGTTCTTTATGTTTCTGAATTTAACTGGACTGAAATATTTACAGAATTGATAAAGCCAATTCTGTGCGTACTAGCATCGCGAAACCATTTTCTTTTAATGTAAATTCGAGATTGATCACTCTTATTTTTATCCCGTTGTTTTTGGCTTGTAAGCATATGTAACTTTTCCCATGTTCTACTTAACATCTCAATTGTTTAAGATTGTTATAAAGCTTTTTTCAGACGTCTTTTACTTTTTTTGGATTAGATAGAGCTTTTAAATCTTAACTCAATTACTTTACTTTCGTTCGTTACCAAATATCTCCTGTAATGTAAACATTTCTGGCAAATTCTATCGCGTCCAAATTTACTGTTCAATATTTAAAACTCTCACTTATCCATTATCTAAACTCTTGTCAATCACGTCTTAGTTTGTTTTGTTGACTATGTTTGTTTCCTTACAGGCCAAACACCTAGAACAAGTGTTCCTTCTAAGTAGAAGGAGAGTCAGTGTTTTCTGTTATACACAGTGTGTTTGACGTACCATTTAGATATCAATCTGATTCATGTATGCAACGGCGTAGAAACGCTAAAATCAAGCTTAAAAATTTGAAGCGCAGTTATTAAACATTTATACCATCAGCTAGCGTTTTTAACAACTTTTGTCCTCAAAGTGAACCTTAATCATCACATGACTCTAGGCTGCAGCTAGCCATCATTGTTTCTGCATGTCAACAGACCTTTCCAAGATAATCTGAGAGCCACTTGCTTCCTGAATGCTGTGTTTCTTTTTTAGCGTCAAGTATTAAGAACTCGGTTCGGTTGTTTATAAGTTGTTTTGTTCTGCCGTGATTAATCATCCAGTGCACCGTGTGAGCTAATGATGGTCGTAAACCTCACTGTTGAATAAGCAGGTCGTATGACACGTGCAAACCATATAGTATTAATAATAATAATAATAAAATAATAATAAAAATTTCTTTGCAATCGATTTGCAGAGCAAACATGTGCATTGTCAAGAGACATACGAGCAACCCCGAGGAAAACAAGGAAACGCGCAGATGACTCAGGACGACAAGTAATCGTTCAGGCTGTGAAAGCAATTTTTGTATTAAATATGATTTAATACTAGTCAAATATTTACTTTTACTACCAGTCATGCTTCTCAGGTAGTCCGGTAAAGCATTATATACCGTAATAGCTTTGTAGTAACATGCGCTCTCATATACTGCTGTAAAGTGTCTTGGGGTCACTAGCTTGTTAGCATTTCTAGTGACCATAGCTGTTGAAACATCTATATTGTGCAAGAAAAGATGGCGATTTTCATGCTGAAATACCAATCATTTATAAATATATAAACTCGGCAATGTCAATATATTAAGTTTGATGAATTCTTGCTTACTTCTTGACTGTATGAAGCCCGCTTTAATGTAGATATACACTATCCGCAACATACTCGCGTAACTAACTGTTTCGCGAGTATGGATGTATGTGAAGCCAAATGATTCATAAATATTTTGTTTTTTAAAAGACAAAGATAATCTGAATTCAACCTTCGGCACATCTAGAAGCAAGGTAAGTACATTCTCTAATCAACATTTGTTCTGCTATGGAATGCTGTAATGTAAATAGTAATCTGCTAAATGATGTCGAATGTTCTTTTTGCGTTTGAATGGCTTCCATGGAATATTACGAAAAGGCAGGAAAGGATGTTGTCGGTTGCTTACTTCTCCATGATACATCAATGATTTCTTCGATCCTGTCAGTGTCGATCATGCCGCGTAGTGGATAAATTTCGCATGAAGGGTGTTTGCGTACAAAGTTGTGTAGGTATACGGTAGTAGTGTTACTTTTGATGCTGTCTCCGGTTGCAGTAGCATTAGTTTTCTCAGTACATGGAAAACAGCAGTCAATATACCTACAACATTCTTTACTACTCGGTGAGCTCTAGAATGATAGTAATTTAATATACGGTGAGCTGAACCACTGTGCGATTCTCCAACTAATGGTTTCATTGCGTAATCATTCCAAGTCCTTGTCTCCTAATATCATATAAAGCAGTTGCACATTCGCAACGGTTTCGAATTGAGAGTATTCAAATTTTGATTCTCTAGTTTTTGGTAAAGTGTTGTCTCTGAATACGCCCCCTATCCGATATTAGTCTTTGCCAATCTACACTAACATATGTATATGAAATTATAGTTATAGTAGCATTAACTAACGCAAAGAACATGATACTAAAATCATGTTTATAGTTGTAGTATTCGGTGCAACTATGGATGAGTACTTGTAGCATGATGTGCTGTCCATCAATTGCACTAATCTTGTCAGAAAAGCACCATTTTGGTTCGAATTCATCGGCGATTTGAACCCACTCCTCAATTACTTTTATCGGATCTACATTGACGATTTTCTATCCTCTATCTGATGTATTAACCTACGATGACGATATTAAGTTATTTATAGAATTTAACAAGATCAGTGATCAGATTGTGGTACACTACAAAGCTAGAAGTGGTCTGCTGAAAATAATCCCCTTATTTACACATTTCCATGTACTATTGCTGGATAAGAGATTGAATCGCTTTCCAATATTAAAGATCTAAACACCTTTTTCGACAGTCGATTAATTAATTAATTAATTAAAGTCCATACCAAAGATTGGATTTATAATTAGAAATGTTAAGGATTTCAGATACCTCACTACTTACGAAGTAAGTTGGAGTACGCTAACGCTGTACGGTATTCTCACTATTTTTTTTTTTTATTAAATGTTAGAATCAATATCGACAAAGTTTCTGAAATACTAATAGTTTAGAAGTGTTGGCATTTAGCCTGAGCATCATAACTATATGCAGCATTTACTCGACCGAAATTGCTTGAAGTCATTAATGGTGAAGACTGATAAATCTACTGTTCGATACTGCAAAGACGAATTCAGAGCAGAATTGCCTATAGTATTTGTTAGCCGCCATTCGTTTTAATGTGTCAAAACTATCTCTTCGATATGTAGCTACGTTTCGTCTCCCTATTTATAGAACCAAAGTAATATATTTATCGCCAATAAACCATATGTGTGTAATAGTGTTAAAAATATATTACTAACATTTTCTTAGATGTTGGCTTCTAAACTATATATATAAACTATTTTTGTTTTTTTATTTAGAATTTGTGCCTGATTTGATTTGGTACTACTAGGCACAATAAAATTTCTATTTATTTATTTATATTATATGCACTCTATATGTTAGCAAATATAAGGTGAAATATGTAACACAAATATATGATTTGAAAAATCCCTCTTGCTTTATGACTTAAATGGCATTTTTTGTTTTAGGGATCTCAAGAAGTGCTACCTACAGTTATAAACGGCACCCTGTCAGATGATACTAAAAGGAGACCTGAAACGAAAGAAAATACACATAATTCAGACTGATAAAATTATGGGTCAAGTATTCCAGATTCTGTAGTTATCGGCTAGTGCATTGAACGATTCCCTTACCCGTTGAACTTGACCAATGCGTTGAGGCTCAGACACCTGCACACGTCGAAAGACCCAGAACACTTTGTTTGAAGCAGATATGGGAAGAATATCATCATATTCTATTACGTCATATAGCGGTACACCTAAGTGTGCTTGTCATCCTTTGCACCCCTAGTCTACATGGGCCTGGAACATCTCCTGGGCCCACAATTCCTGCACTGTATGACTAGATCTTGCGACACTCATTACACTCTCTAATCCAATCTCTACGAAAAGTGATGAGCAGCAACCACAACCCAGTACAAACGAGACTCCAGTGCAGCTTCCTCCTTTATAGTACCTACTAACAGATAGAAATATTTTGTCGAACTTGTAGAATTCAGACAATAATCATGAAAAAATCAAGGTTGCATAACAAAAATTCTGAGAAAAGCGAACCGAACATTTAATGTTGATGTTTTGGTACTTGAAAAACGCATAAAACATTACATGACAAACGAAAAATTCTAAACCGAAAAATGAAATAAAAGCAAATAAAATTAACAAATTAAATGTGCAAAATGCCACTCATTGACTTCTTGGAAGTAAGCTAATCTATTTATAAATGGTGTTGGCAAACAGCGGTAACAACGTATAATTACGAAATAAGTCACGACAGCATCGCCGCCTCCCCACTCTAATAAGTACGCTGTATATTCGTATTTCTGTGTGTATGTAAGCTGTCGTAATTTATTTCGTAATTACAGTTCGTTCTATTTTGTCAATTTCTTCTTGAATACGCTGTTTCAATACATCTAAATTTTCTGGTTTTGTTTCGTAAACTTTTGATTTTAAGTAACCCCATAGAAAAGAGACTAGGAGTTTCAGGTCAGGCGATCATGTTGGCCACTCTATCGGCCCCCGTCCGTCGATCCATCTTTCTGGAAAAACGGTATTTAGAAAATTACGAACAGGAAGTGTATAATGTGTGCGCCATCGTGTTGATACCAAAGTATGGTAAGCTGGTATTAGATTGTTTTGGAGAAACTCCAAATATCTTTTTCCGTTAAAATTTTCCTCAAAGTACATGTACTATTCTTGAGCAGACGTTTACTTTTTGTGGATGTTGAGTGTGTATTTCTGCCATCCAATGAGGATTTGCCCTACTCTAATATCTGCAGTTCTGCCAATTAGCTCTCTGATTTATACACAAAGTTGCATCACCGGAAAGACCACTTGGTGATAAAAAATTCATTCAATTACATGTTTATTTTGCAAATTCTAGTCTGCCATACAATTGGTTCAAAAATTTGGTTTGGATAGCTGAATAAAATTATTTTCATTAATAAAAATATTTCCCTTTAACTTCAAAATCATTTCATGTCTTATATCTCGAAGCGCGTGTACATTTTCTATTATAATTTTCTTGTTTTATAGATTCCATGGGAGAAAAAATCCCAACTTACTCAACATCTTTCGACTGACGACAGTTAGAAAAACTGAGACAATCAAAATTAGTGCAAATGTCTGTAGGTCAGTCACTTGCAGGTTCATCTTCATCTCCAAAAAATCAGTGAACAACAAGTAGTTAATTCGTAATTATCCAAAGCTTTGCTTTCTGCTAAAATTCCACTTTATAAGTTACAAGACCTAAATTTTGAAATGTTTTTGGAAAAGCATTGCAGAAATACTGTACCTGACGAAAATACTTTAAGGAAAAATTATGTTCCAAATGTATATAAGGACGTAATTAATAAAATCAAGCAAACTGTAAATAACAGTTTTATATATTTTATAGTAGACGCAACCGCAGATATTTGTTGGACGTATGGCAAATTTATTAATAGATTGTTTCAATAACAACACTCCTGGTAAATCCTATTTGATTTCGTGTAAACAAATTGAAAAAACTAATCATGTAACAATAGTTAGCTTTATTAATGAAACTTTCATGAATTTTTTCCTTCCCGATATTGTTCCAACTAATAAAATTGTGCTCATGCTTTCCGATACTGGGTCATACATGGTCAAAGTTTTGTATTCCAATTTAATTGAGGTGACGTGTTTAGCACACACTTTAAACAGAGTGGCGAAATATATTAGAAATTTATTTCCTATAGTTAATAGTTTAGTTAGAAAACTTCTCTAATAGTCCTTTGCCACTAATAATCACAAGATGGGCAACAGGGTTGAAAGCTATCAGTTTTTATGCAGAAATGTTTGTGCCTATTAAAGAATTTATTTGAAGTTTTGAAGAGGAAAACATTGGTGCAATTTCAAAATGCAAATCAATTTTAGAAAATAATTCACTGCACCATGAATTATGTTTCATTAAATCAAATAATGATTTTGTTGATAAAACTATTATTATTCTGGAAAGTAAAACACTCCCGTTATACAAGTGTTTTCATTTGATTGATGAATTTAAGGAAAAACTTCAGAAAATTCCTGGAAAATAGGACAATTAATAATCAAAAAAATTAATGGTATTTTTAAAAATACTATTTTTAAATACCGATTTCAATTTGTTACAACAAGCAAATGAAATTCTCTGTGGCGATTTTGATGTTGCAACCGATTTAAATCCGAAAATTGTTAATGTTTTAACATATGCACCCATCACATCAGTTGACGTCGAACGAAGTTTTTCAACGTACATATCTTTACTAACAGATACGAGACATAATTTAACTATTGAAAATATTGAAAAACATTTGATTGTTACTTCAAAATATATTCGACATTCTGGAAATATCTTTGAAGCATATTTTACATAATCTAGACATTTTAGGAATATTTTCAACATATTTTGCTCATATTGAAGACATATATGTACATATTTTAGTCAAATCCCCAACATATAATCTGGTCTCTGGTAATAATACAAAATTTTACCTCTGCCCACTTTGATATTTAACTTCTCTATTTTGTAATGACGTAAGCAGCGTCCATGTTGAAGATATATTAATAAAGGTTGTTCAGAGTAAGAAACAATGTAAATGTGCAATATGTCAACAAGGTCGGTTCACTTTCATTCGTTTATTAGGCACAATTATAAGATATAAGAATACAATATAGCAGTAATTACCCAAACGCATTGTAACCGAATGAAAGTAAACTGATCTTGTTGAAATTTTGTATACTTGCATAATTTATTATTATGAACAACTTGTATTAACGATATTTTTCATCATCTTTTTATTGAAGAAAATAAATTAATAAAATATCAAAGTAGATATATAGCTGTAAAAGTTTGAGTTCTCATTCAGTTTTCCTATACAAACAACTTTTCTTAATAATATTTTGTGGTGCCTACTACAAAAACCTTAGTACAATTTTTATTTTCTTCTTTTTTAATTTCTAAAACACACTTTATTTACTGTAATATAAAATATGACAAATTAGTTCACTCGTCAGGTAGAATGTTAACGTTTAAGTAGGATAGGGTGCAGTTTTTGTTCTTTTACATTAATTGACTCATATAATCTTCTAAATGAATTTGATGCATAAGTTGTGAAAAACCCTGGCGTCACAGGAGAGCCAAAATTAAGCCAATAGCAAATTAGGCCAATATGTTAATCAAGGTCAAGTAGATATTTGGATAGCAGGTGTATGTTTTTACGACCACTAGGATGAATGCCAATTACGTATCCATAGAGAGATAAGCGATAAGTAAGCGGTCCCAAAACTAAACATTTATTTATACCAAATGTTTCTCTTTTACAAGCACTGACTTACGTTATCTCATATAATCTTATAAATAAATTTGACACACTAGTTAGGAAAAAATTGTATAGATTGTAATCTTTGATTCGTTTTGTAGTACCTCTTGATTTGTTTTTCTTTGCCATCCATTATCAGTATTTTTTCCTCCAAAGTTACCTCCCAACATTTCTTTGGCTTTTTGGCTTATGTGTTCCTCCTATTATGTTTTGACTCACACTATACTCCTATTGTTTTTCCCCATATTTTGTCTACCTATTCCTTATTCCGACAATAATGTATTTATTTTTTTTCGTAATTTTTCCTGATTCTTCCGTTTTCTAATAGCTTTACAGCATAAAGTCTCTTTATTTTTCTATTACCTTTCTGTGTTCCTCCTCTTTTTTTTATTTGACATACTATTCTCAGTGGGAAGTAATATAACCCTTAATCTTCTAACTTGCTTTTATAAAATTTTCGTAGGAATGCGATCTAGGTATGTGATTAATTGTTCCTCCGTCCGGAGATATCAATATTACTTTAGATCTCTTTCCGTTGTAGTTGTGAATTTCACTATCACTAATTGTAAGTTTTTTGCAATTACTAAACTTATGAATCCCTATTACTTCTCTGTACATTTCTTCTTTGCCTATTTTGGCATTACAGTCCCCCATTACTATATTTATGTCATATTTGGGTATTTTTCATATAGAGGGTTGGTCACCAATAGACCCGGTAGTTGAGTATTATGCTCTTTGTACCATTCCACAATAACACTCTCACTTCCGTTCAAGCAACCCCGTGTCCTCCACAAAGGCCATTGTTTTGCTCAAAGTAAGTCTGAGTAAGTTCGTGGGCCCCAGTAGATCCTTGCCGAAATTCTTCCGCCTAAGTTCCTTCAGTTCTTCACAGGCATAGATAATGTGCATGCTTGTTCCCTCTTTTGGTTCACATCTTTTACACCACGGTTCGTTCGCTATTCCTATGTTCCCTAGATGCTTTTTCGTCATTAGGTTAGCTGACAATTTTGTATCTAGCGCACTTAACAGTGGCTTAATGTAGAATTAACCATCAGTCTATTTCCATTTCCTTGAATATTCTTCTTCTAGCCTGAAAAGGATTTCCTGTTTGGCACAATCCTTCTATATCCCACATACAGGTTCTGGGTGTAGGAAGTTTCTTTAGAGTCTCTTGGCTAGTTCTTCGGTAATTAGTTTGCCTTTAATATCTTCATGTCCTAACACCCAGATTAACGACACGATGTTGCACCAGTTTTCACCTAGTAATAGGTTTCATAACGGCTTTAATAGTCACCTTACTACCAGTCATTATGTTTAGTTTTTTTATCCACCCTAATTTCTTCAGCGCAGGCTGCTACTGCAAATATCTCTGCCTGAAAAAACGTTTCATGTTTCCTTATGCTTAGTGATATGTAGTCTAGACAAACAGCGGTAATTAGGATATAAGTTACGACAGCCTACATATACACAGAACTACTTGCATACAGGTATTGGCTAGAGTGGGGAGTCGGCGATGCTGTCTAGGTAAATATAAACCAGACACTGCTGCTTGTGTTTCTCAAGTGATTCCGCGTCCAGTTCCTGGTCGATATCAAAGTTTTTAATTTTGTGCGTGAAAATGAGTTTGGGCGCCATACTGTCCGTAGGCATCTGTAATAATGACTCGTCCAGTACTGTCCGCCAATTAATATGTCTTTTACTATACTGATTTTTTGGTTTCTCAATCCTATTACACACATCTTTGATGTTGGCCTTAAGTTTATAATTTTATCTTTAATTTTTCGAATCATGAAACCTGTTCCCAGTCTTCTGTCCTTTCCCCTACTTTTGCAAAACACAACTTCCTTCATCTCTTCTGTAATTAGATTTGTTTCTTAAACCGTCTTGATGATCATTGCCTTTAATCAGCACTACAGGTCTTAAAGGCCTAGGGGTTGTTCGGAGCCACCGAGCCGTATACCGTACCGCTCTTGGCCGGCCTAGTGGCATTTCCTGTCCGTAACATATTGGAGGTAGTAGATCCATTTTCGGATTTTAAACCCTACCCCACTACTCTCCGCCGCGGCCGAGTTTGGAACCCAAACCTTCTCATTGTGAAACGTGTTTTCTACCGCTCAGCCATTAGGGGGTTGATGATAATGTTACATTTGTTAGATGTTCGTACATATGAGAGTTCAATTACGAAATTCGGCCATAATGTACTAATTACGCATTTTTGCAGCTATATGATTCTACAGAAGTAGACAACTTGTTTTGCCAAAAACTCCTGTAGTAGCTACAATCGCGCACTCGGCTAGCCCGCCGTGGAAAAATTGTGCTTAATTAGAAAATTATGTACGAACATCTAACACCCGGGCTTATATAGAGCTTCTATAGAAATGAAAACTACTTCACACAGTCGCACTGATGAGCGGTATGACCGCGAAACGGGCGTCTGCGAATAGTGAAAGTAGTTTTCTAATTAAGCACAATGTTACATTTCTTTATCTCACCCATAATATCCTCCATTGCTTCTGCCGAAAAGTATCTCTTATATTCCATGTAGCCATATTTATTATTCATCCATCTTTTAGTTCTTTGTTAAATTCCTTGATTTTTAACTTTTTGAAGTTGTTCTTTTTTGATTTTCACAGGAAGCAAAACGTGATGCCACATCGTTGCTTTAAATTCGTGTTACCGATTGTCAAACGCACAAGCAAAACCTGCTTGATTAACACAATCGGTACGGACAAACAACGTAACTTTATCGCACTGATGGGGTATCACATGTTCACTTGCCTCCTCTTCAAATCCTAGGCCACTAGTATTGACTGAATTTACATGTTGTTGTTAGTTTCCGTAGATATTTTGCTTTTATTAACATACTACTTTCAGCGCCATCTATGGTTTAGTAGTAAAGTTTTAATTACGTATAATTTCGCTTGGCTGCATGATGTAACAAAAAGTTGCTAACCCACGTTTAGGCCGCAATTGGTGAAAACCTGGACTAAATTGATTGAATCGAGACCGGGACCATGCTAAATCGATTTTTCGTCCCCAAAAACTCGCACATACTAAATTGTAACAAAATCTTGAGAGTAATTTTCGATAACACATTTTATGTACCGCAGAAATAGGTAAAAGCAAAAATTTTTCCTGGAACCGGGACCATGCTAGATCAATTGTTTGTTTTCAAAAATCATCAGATACTAAATTGCATAAAAATTGCTAAAGTCATTTTCGATAACCAATTTCATATACCGCAATACCAGAAATGTGTGTAAACCGGGTCAAAATGCATTTTCCCGGGCCCGGGACCATGCTAGACCGATTTCTTGTCCCCGAAAACCCTCAGGTATTAAATTTCATCAGAATCGTTAGAGCTGTTTTCGAGAACCCAATTCTATATATATACCATATATACTAGAGATGGGACATTCGAATCCGCGAATCCTCGAATCCATCGAATCCTGAAAAAGATTCGAGATTCGAAAACTCGAATCTTCGCACGATTTTCGTAATTCGAATCTTTCGAATCCAAAAAAAAAAATAATAATAATGATGACTCATGTAATCACGACACATATGAATCACTGACTAGAAAGATCTCGACGATTCTCTTCGGTTCTCGTTCTTTCAGCCACAAAGTATTTATAAGCTGGCATGCTTTCCTAATGTTTGTGGTATTTTAATAAATAAATATCTTTATTCCTGAGACCAGAAAAGGTATGGAACATGTCAAATACAGACAGCAAATAATATAACTAATCTAATTACAAAAATTATGAAAACTTATTAACTTATGTACATTTAGTTCTAATAACTAGCTAAGACTATATCATGTTAAGTCAGTTCAGTCAAGTTTTATATTTTAAACACCATATATGCTACACTAATACCATCTATCGCTCTTTATGTGATTCTAATTAACATCCTGCGCTCTCTCGTAAATTCTAGCAACTATCTCGTCTTGAATAGTCTCGTCGGTTCTGGATGACTGAGCTCTAATACTGGATTATTCTCGAAACTCTTGATATATGATATATAAAAGGTGCGTGGTGCGAGTAAACTTCAGATCGCAACGACCACTTTATAGTGCAGTACTGTTCAGTCTGTGACGTTTGAGAGTGGATATGCGTGGTTTATACGATATATGAGGTAAGTTACTTATTTTCATTTATACTGTATTGATATATAATTTTTTTGCACATATTAAGTTATATTACATTGCATGCGGTGTTAGTTGGAAATCAAATTGGGATGTTATATAAATGTAATTGTTAAGTATAAGAATTAAAAAAAATAAATAACTTGTTAATTGTTGTCAAAGGCCATTTCAGATGTCTGTCAACTGCATTATTAATTAATTATTCACGGCATAGTAATTTTGTACATTTATTGCAGTTTTATTATTATTGCTGCATACCGTATTTTCGCGCAATTATTACAGCTAATAATAAAATTACAAGGATTTTAGGATTTTAACATGAAAACTTAATTTTTTTTTTTTCTTTTTCAGGGGAGTTCTGAAGTTGCACAACTGTCACTGTTACATCATATTTGTTGCATTCAATAGCAACCTATGAAATGGCTTTGTGTCCTCAGGCAACTTCTGATATTTGGAACTATTTCCAAATTTCAGAAAATGAAAACTATGCAAATTGCAATCTGTGCTCTGAAAAAATATCTAGAGGGAAAAAGTCGCACACTACTTCAGCTACGTGGAAACATTTGAAAACCAGGCATTTATCCAAATATCAAGAACTGAAAGGTACAAGTTCATCAAACTCATTACTAATTCCAACTTCACCCTTAAGCCCTTTGACTGTCAATGTTGATTCTTCATTTGAAGAAAATAATCCAGATGATATAACTACTTTTGGGAGTCCTGTGTCAATTAGTTCAACTCCTAGTCCAGGTTCAAAAATTTGTTCTTATGGCGAACAAAGGTCTTTGAAACAATGCGCAGTGAAACGCAAAGCAGAACCTTTCAATCAACCTACTCTGAAAAATTTTTTTGATAAAATGCAAAGTTTTAAGCCTGGGGACAAAAGAGGCAAAACAATTACCAGATTGGTTGCTGAAATGATATGTACAGATAATCAACCACTGTCCATAGTGGAAGATAAGGGGTTTAAAAAATTGATTAACCATCTTGAACCAAGATATGTCATCCCATGTAGGAAACATTTTTCTGAAAAGGTAATTCCAGATATGTATGAAGAAGAAAAAATGAAAATCGAGGGACTTTTAAAAATACTGAATACATTGGAGTCACAACAGATATGTGGACATCAACATCATCTGATGACTACCTAAGCCTGACCGTGCACTTTGTAGATGAAAACTTTGAGTACCATCATTTGTGCTTAGAATGTATTCCTTTTTTAGAGGTTTCACATACAGCATCTGCTATAGAAACTTTCATTAGCAACATAATAAAAGAATGGCATCTTACAGAAAAAGTTGTATGCTTCATGAGAGACAATGGTCCTAATATGGTTGCAGCTTTAGAGCGTAGCATCTTCACCCACTTGCCTTGCCTAGCCCATACGTTTCAGTTAGTTATAAAAGATGGTTTACTGAATAAGAATGAAATTAAGGAAATAATGATATCCTGTCGGAATATTGTGGAACATTACAAACACTCTTCTAAAGCTACAAAAATGTTAAAAACTGCTCAAGCTAAGTTAGGTCTTAAAGGTCGTCGTTTAATACAAGACGAGCCGACTAGATGGAACTCTCAGCTTCACATGCTCAATCGACTTGTGGAACAAAAGCAAGCCATTTTATTGTCTGCTTCTGACTTGAATATTCAGATAGACCTTTGTCCTCGACAGTGGAAACTTATTGAAGATATTATACGAATATTAGAAGTGTTTGATAAAGCTACATTTGTGGCCAGCTCAAGTAAAGTGACAATTTCAGAAATAATTCCTTTAGTGAATAGCACCATTCGTGCTCTAGAAAATTTCAAACCAAAAATTAGGTTCAATACAGGGTTTCCGAAATGATTTGCTTGCGTCACTAAAAGGCGCTACCATTCTGTTGAGACAGAGAAATTGTATACTATTGGTACTTTACTGGATCCCCGATTCAAAGGGAATGTATTTTTGAATAAAGAAAACGTTGAGCAAGCTAAATTGACACTGGCTAATGAAATTTCATCCATCTATATGCAAACAAATGGTGATCTGCAGTCATCAGAGAAAACTCAAGCAAATGCCACAGATATATCTTTAACTGAACAAGGTCATAGTATGTGGAGTTACTATTCTCAGTTGATGACCCCAGCTACCTGCAGTGATGTGGATTACAGTTCATCTCCTGAAGAAGAAATAAATGCCTATTTAGCAGAACCACTGCTCCCACCAACTGCAGACATCTTTAAATACTGGAAGGGCAACACAAAATACCAAAATTTGATGAAACTAGCAAAAAAATTCTTAATTACACCACCATCAACAGTGATTTCAGAAAGACTATTCAGCACATCAGGCATCATAGTGGATAAAAAACGTAGTCGGTTGGATCCAGAGCGAGTTCGAAAGCTGGTTTTCTTAAATAAAAATCTGAATTAAAATTCTCACTTATTTCTTTTAGGTTGAGTGCTTTCTTTTATATACTAAAATATGTGTAATTTGTTTTTTTAATTTCATTTGTAATATAAATATGTTCAAAAAAAAATCTTTTTTAATAAATATTTTTAAAAACTGTATCGTTTTTAATTAAAGTAGCTTTAAAATTTTCCTGTAAAATTGTTTTCCTCTGTCCTTTCTTATTATTGTAATTATATGATGGATTCGAGATTCGAGATTCGAAGGATTCGGATTCGGATTCGGATTCGAGAAAATTTGGATTCGTCCCATCTCTAATATATACTATATAGAAGAATTGCTCGTTTAAATATATTAGATATCTAATCTTTATATATATAATTCTACTGTACGTGTGTTTGTCACTGAACTCCTCCTAAACGGCTTGACCGATTTGAATGAATTTTTTTGCATGCGTTTGGGTGGCGCCCTGGATGGTTTAGATTCACAAATCAGCCTGGCACATTTAAAAATTAAGAAAAAAATAGAGATTAAACAAATTGACGTCGTTTAATGGGTTAGGTTATGACAGTTGTCATTGTGCGCGCAATGACAGTTAAGGTTATGACATTTGTGATTGTGCGCGCATGAATAATTGTTATGTCATAATAGAAGCAAAGTCAGCAATATCCATCACAGTCTTATTTACAATGCCGCGAGCGAGATCGAATCTTTCACAACGAAGCCGTAATGCAGTTAGACTGCGGAATATTGCGAATCAATCCACTGCAGATGAAGAAGAAATCGCACGAGAGAAGAGCGCCGTGTTAGTACGGCCCAACTTCGTGCTTCACAAACACAAGAACAAAGAAAGGCCATACGTGGAATCACGTACGTACGAATCATTTGGTTTACATTCAATAACGCAAATGCTTTGCTCCCACGTGAATTTACTACTTTTTAAACTTTTATTCAACTTAATTAATTTTATCTTAACATTAACAAGTTAATAAAACTCAGGTAATAAGACAACATTTATTAATTCGGTGGTACGAAGTTCGCAGGGGCAGCTAGTATATGTATAAAATTCTCGTGTCACAGTGTTTGTAACAAAACTCCTCCGAAACGGCTTGATCGATTCTTATGAAATTTTGTGTGTATATTCAGTAGGTCTGAGAATAGGACTAAACTATTTTTCATACCCCTAAGTGCTTAGGAGCTATGCCACTTTTACTGCCGCTTCCGGTTCGTTGCTCATGGTGGTCCACCCCAAAATTTCTTTTTATTTTTTGGACAAAATCTTTTGTTCTAATTTTGTTTATAATTAGGTATTAAAAAATACATCCAACCCTAAATTTTCACTCTTCTACCACCAACCCCTATTTTTTAATTGCGATATTAGTATTTATACTAATACTAATAATTTTCTACTGTCGGCGGTCGATAATTGATCAGTTACCACTCGATCAGTTATTCCCGCCAGGTGTCTACCGGTGAGACTTTTTACCCCGTAAACAGCACAGGGTAGGGATGGGAACAAAGCCGGTCTCTTGTCTTTCCCACAAAATAAGCTTCCTCTCACTCACTAAAGTTTAGGGCCTAAACCGTTTTCGGCTATTATTATTGATTGTGCGTCGATCGTAGCAGTGACGCTTATAGTTATCATTTTGCTTTCTCAGTGCAACTCTCATGTTAAGTATATTCTCATATAAGTGTATGATCAATTTGCAGTGCTATAATTATTTATTCCCACTTTTGAGTTGTAATTTGAAATTTATTAGATAAGATAATAAAAGCGAATTCAAAAAATTAATGTTTGGCGGTTTTGTCATTTTTATAGGCCGTCATCGTTCACATCATTCATATACCACATCGCCACACACTTACAAAAACTTAGTTATTTTTTATTTGACTACCAAAATATTCACTAGAAATAATTTATATGGCAAAACATATGTTACAGAGGCACCTCCCACGAGTATCTTGCTACCAGCTTTTGCAGCCATTCGCCCTAGTTCTCGAGAAAATTGCAAAAGCTTTGCTAAAGAACTTTATATATCGTTAATCTTAATAGTTTTGTGAAGAAGTGATTATAGTGCAGTGGTTAAGTTCCAGGCCTACTACGTTGGCGACGGCTGGCGATCGGTGTTCAAATCCCGTTCTTGTAGTATTTTTCTCAATCTTATTGCATACGATATTAACAAATATATCTAATTTCATGCAAAATTGTTCAAAAATGTTTTTCGCCATACTAACTTTATTAATAAAATTAATCGGAAGCAAATGTGCAGCATGGTGTGTATTTTACATTTCACAATCAAATGTTATAATTAAATCGTTTTATTAGTAGTTATTATAATTAAAACTATTTTTATATTTTAAACTAAAATTGACTCGGCCGGAATTGCAAAGATTGAAGGATATTTGTATATTTATTTTAAAGATATAGATAAAGCCGTATTGTAATGTTCCTTTTGCCTGCAAATCATCGGCCCAGGACTTGCTGTTTTTAAACAACTTTTATTTTTATAACAAAATAAGTGAAAACATGTCAAAAGCAACATCAAAGAATTCTTGTTGGCATTTATGGTATATCACCGAAGAAGCAGTGGGTTTGGTATTTCTGATGATTCAGGTTCTGTCGAGCAAAAGCTATAAATGGACAAAGCATTTAAAGAAAACGAGTCAAATAATTTTGATTCTAAACGCTTAAATGTTCTTTTTGCAGAAATAGCCGAATTTATCCACAAAGAACTACACACATCATTTTGTGTCAAAAATCACCTTTAATTTTTTAAGGGATTTAAAATATCATGATTTTATTGATGAAATTACCATGGCGAAAAATATTATTTTTGAAAAGTTTTGCATGAAATTAAATATATTTGTTAATATCATATGGAATAAGATTGAGAAAAAAATACAAGAGCAGGATATGAACACGGATCGCCAGCGTAGTAGGCCTGGAACATAACCACTGGACTATTCTCACTTCTTTAGAAACTTATTAAGATTAACGGTATATAAAGTTCGTTAGGAAAACTTTTTAGAGAAGGACGAGCTAATGTCCATGATGAAGAACGGAGTGGAAGACCAACTGTTGGACAGACTGATGGACAAACTTTTTGGGTAATGTCGAAGAGAAAATTAGTGAAAAACGGCGATTCACAACACAGTACACAACGGTTTGAGAGCGACGAAGAGCTGTAGTACAAAGTTACAGCACGGCTTAATTCAAAGGCGGCAGCGTTGTACGAAGAATGCATTAAAAAACTGGTTCATTACTAAGACAAATATCTCAATCTTAATGACAACTATGAAAAATAGCTGAAAGTAGTAGCTTTAAATCGTATATAATAAAAACTTCTTCGTGTATAAGGTAAGATAATCGTGTCGTCCCAGCATACCCGTAACAGCTGGACCAGCCAAAAAAACTCCGCGCGCGCCTGTCTGATACAATGCATACACATCTACCGGATGGCAAAGCAGTTCAAATTCGTATACATTTATCATCACTAGCGCGGCGTTTGCGTGTGAATTAAATCAGGTGAACGGAAAACTAATTATTCAAGAAATGTCTTTATTCAAAGATGTCCAGTGTGCGCAAAGCTAAACAACAACCCTTTACTGAAAAATACTTTATCTGTGTCTCCAGATTTGTTGTACGACGGTGCTAAAATAGTTTGTAAAGCGTGCGAGAAAACTTTGATGTGTTGACAAAAGAACAACTGTAGGAAGCATGTAAATAGGGCACAACACAGAAATAGAAAAAACGGCGCGTCAAATAGAAATGATTTTCGATTTCCTTGTCATGATGATAACATGTCATTTGTCATTTAACATACTGAATAAGAAATCGTTTAAAAACTTTTGGAACAAATACAACCCGCAGTAAGCGTGTTTTATTTGTACGCGAAGAAGGTGGAAAATAGAATCATATTTACATTAAAAAATCAGTTGCTTTAGTTGCGTTGACGAGACAATAGATATTTTAAAAAATCTTCAGTTTCAATACGTCAAGTGTTGATGTTTATGAGTGATTGTGGAGCGACAATGAGTGCGGTAGGCCGTTCTCTTCTTAGACACGGTTACGACTGTTTACATGTAACATGTAAAGTGCATGATTTACATCTTGTGGCATAAACTATTAGACCATGTTTTCCCGAGGTAGATGCAAAAAAGTGTTTCTCAAATTACCAAAACGTCTTCGAACATTTCACACACAGTGACCTGGTATTCGTGAACCACCACAGTCGATTCTTACACGTTGGGGAACCTGGTTGTAGGCAGCTTTTCATTATGCAGAACATTTCCACAAAATAAAAGCTGTTGAATACAATTCAATTCTGCCGAAGCTGCAGTTATTAAGAAGAGCCAGTCAAAATTTCAAGATACTTCTGTTGAAACAGATTTATAAAGTATTCATAGCTACTATAAATGCTTACATGACGCACTGGAACAATTACAAAATAGAGCGTTGTCGTTAGTGAAATCACTGCAAATAGTGAACGAACTACATACTCTGCAACACACTATAGATGACGCAAAAAATATTCGCGTTTTAAAAAATTTGGAAAGTGTGTTATCACATTACAACAAATTTGTAATGGTACTTCGACTAATCCATTAACTGAGTTAAATTTATTATCATTTATTTTAATCATACACGTATTATTTACGATTTTCTTACTCCATTCATGTCTTTTTTAATAACCAACAAGAACTTACTTTACCAGCCCCCTCGAATATCCTAAGATTGAGATATGTATTTTAATGTGGTAAATTGTAACAAAAATACAAATTATTCTTTTCATAAAAAATTCAGTCCAATACAAAATTTGTATTTTTGTTGTAATTTACAACATTCAAAGCTCTTAATCTCAGTATTTAATTTAGTAATGAAGATAATTTGTGTTTTCGTGAGTTCCGATGCAATTTAAACTTATTTCATTTAAATAAATCAAAATCATTAATCATAAGAACTATGCTACATATTAGGCTACCAAATATGCTTATTTGAAATTCGTCAAATATGTTTATTTATTACAAATATGAAATTTCCAAGTTAAGGTGTTTAAGATAGAGGGTCTAATTTTTATTTCTTTCTTTTGAACGGGCATATAACTTTCTTCTCTATTTTTAGTAACATAGATCAGTAATTTAAATAGTAAATTGACTTCTTACAAAATAAATGAAATTCACAAGTAAACAGCAAGGCTGTTATAAATGTAAATAAGATCTTATGAGTTGAGTAATCTTCTTTTTACAGATAAACCTTTCTCCAAAATGAATACCCAAGGGGATATTTTCTAGAAGATGAAATTATTCAGGTACCACAAGGATTCAAGGGGTTTCCGTACAATCTCCAAACTAATATGTTTCACTCGATACTTTGAAGTTAGTGACTTTTCACTGGTAAATTATTTTATGTTACGTCTATATTGAAATCGACTTTTAATAAATCTCTATTTTAGATTGTAAATTAATTATAAAACAAATACCAATAATTATAGGAGTACATCTTTCCCCTCCAAAAATTGGGGATGAACTGACTGAGAAATCAAAATTCTATTACGTTTCGGATCAAGGAAATAATTTTTGAAGGGGTTCATAACACTTATTTTTAAAAACTGAAATGTCGCAAAATTTCCTTTTTAAAACAGGAAAAGGACGTCTGTAACGTATTCTGCATGCTTTTATCCCTACACAAAATTTTGTCAATTAAAGAACCTTAATAAAGATTTTTCGTTTACTATAGCTCGGAAGTGTCATAATAATATAGATAGCGGCGTGGATAATACTTTTAAAAAGTCTTTCTCAAATTATATGCTGGTGTTGTTAAATATTATAATATGTGACTTGGTCTATGAAAAGGGGGCTTAGGTGTCAAAAACTCCTTTTCCACTTTTTTGCCGATTCGGATAGTTTGAGACGCTCTTTCACATGTCACGTCACTTCGGTTTATACGGTTGTTGAAGATGCTTGCCTCGAGCTAGTGAAACACGTGTCACCGATTTTATTATAAACAATTGTGTGGTGAGGAGTTTACAGATTTTGTGTCAATATACTTTTTCATTAATTACACAAAAATTTACATCAATATCATTACTTTAAGCTTAACATTGAGTGACACTACATCAAATCGGTAAACTTCTCACCACACAATGGTTTAATAATAGATTCGGTGACCATCGGTTATCGGTTTTGATAATGCCAGCCTCGTACTAGCGAAATACGTGTCACCAAACTGACTCTTTAAACCCACGGTGGGCAACAGCCGGCCCGCTGTATGATTTGATTCGGCTCGCGAGACATTTTGAAAAACCTAATTTAAAAAAAAATTAAAGTTACACTACTTACTCAAACTCACGGAATCAAGTAAGCGAGCAAGCCGAATGTCGGCGATCATCAAAGAGTGAGGCGGCAAACATCAAAGCCTTCGATGTTTGCCGCCTCACTGGCGGCGCAACGAAAAATTATTTCTTCTCAACTGTTCTACACTAGACGATTCTAGATCATTCCTTCATTTCGCCTATATAAGCGGGTGGATGGCCCGAACTTTAGTTCAGTTCTACTTGAGCTACCGAGGTAATAACTTTGACGAACGATATCCTAGCGAACTGCTAGTGCCGTCAATTAGCTTTGTGACTTTGTGTGCATCTTGGGTGCTTTCTAATTATATTTTGTATACGAAAATGATGTCTGGTGGAAAGAAACGAAAAGTAGATGCAGAGGGTCGCCAGTTTCAAGAAAAATGGACTGAAGAATTCTTTTTTATCTTGCACAATGGTAAGCCTATTTGTTTGCTGTGTAATGAATCCATTTCAGTGATGAAAGAATTCAATATAAAGAGGCATTACTCAACTAAGCATCCTACGCTGCACTCACTGACAGGACAAATAAGAAAAGACAAAACCCAGAAGCTTATTGCAAATTTGGAAAAGCAGCAGCAAATGTTTCATAAACAAAGAACACTACTTGATAATGTTGTGAAAGCTAGTTTTATAGTTAGTTCAAAATTGGCAGTCATTAAAACCATTTTCCGAAGGCGAACTTATCAAGGAGTGTATGTTAGAAGTTTGCAGTGTTTTGTGTCCTGAAAAGAAAAATGAATTTGAAAAATTAGTTTGTCAAGACGAACTGTTGTCCGACGTATAGAAATGATGGCTAATGATATCAAAGCAACATTGACTGACCGTATGGCTGGTTTTGAATCATTTTCCATAGCATTAGACGAGAGCACCGATTTGTCGGACACAGCTCAACTGGCTATATTTATTCGAGGTGTTGATAAAGAGTTCACTGTTACTGAGGAATTGCTTGCTTTACAGCCGCTAAAAGGAACCACTACAGGAGAGGACATTTTTAATGAAGTTCAAAAGGTATTTACAAGTATTGTCTTGCCATGGTCAAAATTAGTTGGAGTATGCACAGATGGTGCACCTTCTATGGCCGGCTTACGTAAAGGTTTCATCGGAATTTTGAACGAAAAAGCAACTGAATTAAATGTGCAAAAAGATGATTTGATAGTCCTTCACTGCATTATCCACCAACAGAACTTGGTTGGTGTTCTAAGTCCATTCGACTCCAGAATGTTATGAATGTGGTAGTAAAAACCATCAATTTTATTCGATCCCGAGGGCTTTAACCATCGTCAATTCAAGGCGTTTTTGGATGAAATATCAGCCGAATATGACGACGTAACATATTATTCTGAAGTCATATGGCTAAGCAAAGGGAAAATGCTGAAACGGTTTTACGAGCTTATAAATGAGATAAAAGACTTTATGCAAATAAAAGATAAACCACTATCTGAATTGAGCGACCCAAAATGGATATGTGACTTAGCATTTCTGGTCGACCTTACTGGCTATTTGAATGATTTAAATTTGAAACTTCAAAAACAAGGACAGTTAGTTAATGATTTGTACAGCCATTTGAAAGCGTTTCAGAATAAAATCCGCTTGTGGGAGGCACAGATGCTGTCTGGAAACAGTTACCATTTCACCACGCTCTCTGCGTATGAGAATATTGCTTATGCTCAATATGCTGAAGAACTCAAGGTACTGTCGGAGCAATTTTCGAACAGATTTAGCGATTTCAGAAACATGGAAGACTATTTCAATTTATTTGCTACTCCAACAAAAAGTAATGTACAAAATGCTCCAATACAATTGCAAATGGAGTTGATCGAGATTCAAGAAAACTCACTCCTAAAATCTAAATTTGAAGACGTGGAGTTGTGTGATTTCTACAAAAATACCTCGAAGAAGACCATTTTCCATAGCTTAGAAAATTCGCAAGAAGATTGATTTGTGCGTTTAGCAGTACTTATAAATGCGAACAGTTCTTTTCACTGATGAAAGTTAATAAATCGAAATATCGTACAAGGCTGACTGACGATAATTTGGAAAATTCTTTACGTCTTTGTATCAGTGGAACTAATCCAAACATCGATGGATTAGTTTCCCAAGTTCAAGCTCAAGTGTCTCATTGATTTCGGTATCGCTATTTAACTTTAGTAGTTTGTAACAATTCCAAATTTAACGATTTAATTATATTATATGTTATTATTTCATTTTGTTATTTTCATAAATTGATATTATAATAACATTGTCGTATTATTTCATGTCTGATATCTATCGCAAAAAATTATGAACACTACAACACTACTTTAAAATGTACTACTTTTAAACGCGGCCCGCGAACGTATTTGCACACTAAAGTTTGGCCCACAACATGTCAAAGGTTGCCCATACCTACTTTAAACAATTGTGTGGTGAGAAGTTTACTGGTGTGATATAGTGTCATTAAATACACCGCAGGTCTTGCAGTTACCATCACTACTTAATATTGAGATTTTATATATGCTATCTACCTACAACACTCTCGTACGTACGCTATCTATCAAAGTAGATTTTCTTTTATAAATTTAAGGAGCTCAAAATATGAAATTTAATTCAAATCATAAAAACATGATACCCTCACCGTTTCATAACATTGCTTTTACCTTCTACAGGTTTCCTTATGCTATATTTTCATGTCTAATATAGCCGAAGGTATATAATGTATTTCAGTGAATTTTCTGTACGTTTTTAAATTTTAAACTATTTTACCAATTTTTTAAGTACCTACCTTTGACGATTAATTTGATGATGATGGTGATCTACAAAGGTTGCTCGGAAAGTAATCTATGAACGATATTACTTGGTTGCAATTGTTATTTCTTAATGTTTTTCTTTTTGCAAGAAGGTTAATTTCATTAAATCCAAAATTTTGATCATTACGTGATAAAGATAAATATCACTGCAAATTGCATACAGTGCGCGCCTCAACTATGGAATAAATTCAGTGAAAACGAAATAAAATTTTGTTAGAAGAAATCCGTAAACAGATCGATTTTATTTGAAAAAGGTGCACATTTTTGCATGATAGTCGATTTTCAACCATTAGTTATTTTTGAGTAATAAGGTCACAATTTTTTTAAGACTCACCGCCAGCTATTAATGTTAAAACAGAAGTGTAACATTAATATACACATAGTTTCAGTAAAACTACGGTGTATCATAAATAAGGTAAGATAATCGTGTCATCCCAGCATAACTCTAACAGCTGGAGAAGCCAATCATTGATGAATGTGTATGAATTTGAACTGCCATCCGGCAGATTACGCATCCCACCAGACAGGCGTATGCCGGGTTCCGTTGGCTGCTCCAGCTGTTGCGGAAGCTGGGACGACACGATTATCTTACTTTAATTGTAAATATCACATCTCGCATACATTTCATATTGGGGGTATTGTCTACTGCCCTGAAACTACCAAACGTTATATAGAGCCTTGGCCTGTGGCATTTCTAGCGGGATCAGTGCATGGATTAAAAATAACGTAAATTTTACTCATTTTACTACCAGTTATTATTAATGAGAGTAAACAAATTATTTATATTGCTTTATTGTATTCTATAAAACATGGAAAAGTCATACTAAAAAAACAAAAATCAAAACTAATTAAAACTAGCTTCCTTTTTATTGCCACAAGCAATGACATGCGATATAAAAGTAACACAACTAAGCAAATAAGGTACTATTGTTAATTGTTACAGATTATTGGATATACACTATATAAACTAAAACATATAAGAATCACAAAAACAATCAAAAAAGAAAGAAAACTAAGCAAAACCAATGCTTTTCGTTAAAACAAGTTTCGCAATGGTGGGTGTGGTATTGACATTTTCTTTTCCCATCTACTAGGAGGCTGTTTTTCGCATACTATTTTTAGCATTTAGCGGTACCGTGCTCTTTTTCAGGAACAAGATGGTAAATGTCCAATGTACTTGTACGTTTCAGTTTTATGGATGTGAGGTCTGCAGCAAGTATCTCACTTTCTATAAGGGACTCACAGACAGTTTGAAATCGGTGGTTGTCAGAGTTCGTTGATTCACAGAATTTTCGTTATACAGATGATATGCATTTACTAAACTCATGCCCCAATTTCAAATATTAATAAGGTTTGCCAACGAGTGCATGATAAGTTGTGTAAATCGTACTGACATTGTCCCTCCACGGAATTTTAATGTCGCGCCTTGCACGTAAGGCGGCACAGGCGTCAGTCCCGTTTACATTACATTTACTTAACAATCTTATGATTCACTGCTTTGTCGAATCTTAGTTATTAGCTTCCTATACCATTTTGTGCATCGACGACGAGCTGAAGTACCACACGCCAGCTGATCACCTACATCTACCAAACATTTTCCTTGGTCATAGTCCAAGATGAAGACAGAGGGGAGTGGCTTGTTTGGGTTTTAAATGTGGGCTTTACTCTGTTTTATAGGGGTTTGTATCGAAGGTGAAGGGCATAGACAGAGGAGCGCTCCGACAGAGGGGAGTTGGTTGTTTCGGTTTTAGGGGTGGGTTTTGGCCTGTTTTATAGGGGTGTGTGTCGGAGGTGGGGGGCAAATACAGACAAACATCAGATCAAAGATCAGAGACATCACTACCCAATTGACGTGTTGTTAACATCAGTACTTCGTCTTAGTGTTTCCATTTTACAGTCGGTTTGAGCTTTCCATTGCAATTAATTCACCTTTTTTAACTTTTTAGATGTTACTTCTTGGGCTATGTACTTTCGATTCGAACGATGGATTCATACAAGGTTTGTTTGTTTATTTGTTCCTAATGTAGGTGTTACAAAAATGTTACATCCAGCCAATGGTAGCTTTGCACAGGCCAGTGTAACATTTTTGTAACGCCTATATTAGGAACAAATAATAATTACAAAACAGCAAATATAAAATAGTAAAAATGAAAAACTAGCATATTAATGCTTATATAGCATAAGGCTTGTTTGGGCTATAGTGACCAAATTTTCATTTCCCTGCAGCAGCGAGAGTGTTAAATAGCAACCCCCAACCTTTTTTCTTGATTTTTGATCTCTTCATTGCCAAACTGACAGTATAAAAATGTTACCATTTTAAATTCTTCGAGTAAATGACAATTGAATGTTAGCAAACGTAAATTTTATTGTTAACACAAAATTAAAAAAACTTTGCTATGCAAATACAATTTTAAATAAAGTGTTCGAACTGCCATCTACCGACTTCTGACAATACGAAAAATAACGGTACGTTTCTTTTTCTTGATATACATATTTTACCAAAAAAATGAAACAAAATGGCATCGTGAAACAATCTATTCTGGTATAACATTGCGTATGTACATACAATACACACATATATACGTACATACTTATGTATTTGGACAAGAAGCCTATTTTTGAAAGTCTCATATGTTTGACTGCTTCGCTTTTTTTAGTTTTGATTCCTAAAAAGACAGTTCATTTGATTTCTGATACTTTAACCCAGCGGTTCTCAACCTTTTTTCCTTTGGGACACACCAAAGTACGTTTCAAACTTTCGCGACACCCCTACATGTTATTTTTTACCTAAATGCAAAAAAAGCAAACACATAAAGTACCTACAATACTTCTCTTTTATTATGGAACGACTATGCGAAACAATTTTAACCTTCCTATACTCACCTCAAAATGAAAGACGTACTATACTATATAAATCGGTCTCACAGACCGTATGCGTGAGTTTTAGGAAGGCTAAAATTTATTCCGTAAGATTCTTAAATAGAAAAATATAAACATAAAAGAAAGTTATGACTCTTAAGCAGGAACATAAAAAAAAATAATCATCAACATCAGAAATATAAAGACATAAATCTTAAAACTAGTGAGATACTTGTGACATGTCCTTAATGCGCCGATGAACTGTAGCATTAGACAGAGGTACTTTTGAAATCTGTTCAACTGCTTCCGGTCAAAACATAATAGCAACAATTTCATTACATGCTGGTAATATAAGCTTTTCGCCGATGTTGTGGGGTTTCTGTTTCTTGGTAATCATTTCAGAAATTTTGAATGATGCCAAAAGGGCTTTATCTGAGAGCTTTATTCGTTTTTCCATCATGACAGAAGAGACTTGAATGGAAGTATACAGGCGTTGGAACTATTCTCGCGGTTTTTGAGAGACGTTGTGGTGGTTTCGTTCCAAATACCTTTTCAGCTTGTTAGGTACAATGGACTCATTTGACAACACTATGCCACACACCAAACATTTCCGACTAGGTTTGTCCCCGGCGCCTGTCCACATAAATCCAAAATTTATATATTCTTCTTTATAGTGGCGGTTATGTTGGACTTTGCTTGGTCCTGGTTTTACGTTTTTCTGATTACTAGAACTAGATGATGAATACAGCGTAATTTTTTTCTGTTTGCAATATTCGTATATTCATCTCCACTCTCCTCAGATGCAGAACAGTTGTCGATGTCTAAGGCTTCCTTTTCTCTTATTACAAATCTGTCCATAATGAAAAGAGCGCACTAGCAATTAGCAAAGACACGAAACAGCAAAACAGAAGAAACGCGACTACTGATTACTGATTACTAAAAAATTAAACGACTAAGAAGTTGATATCGGTCCTTATTGTATATAACGAACTGACGATTCGTCCTGCTTTGAAGGAATGATGCGAGGTGGTGATGAAAATAATAATGCACTGAATTACTTCAGTTATTTATTACCACGACGATTATTGCGACAACTTCGCGGTGGTTCACAAAACTGCTTGACTGAACTGAGATACAACTGATTTTTAACTGCTTAACTGACGATGAGCTGAGCTACGACTGCCACTGTAACTCTAACTGCCTGTGTCGGCATATGTTGGTGATATATATATGGTCGGATAGAAAGTGTAGTTCCAAATAATGATTAAAGCCATCAATTAAATGCTTCTACCGGTACCTTAATCTACGTCTGATGGATTCATGAGACCTAGAAATGCACTTTCGTAACCGTCATAAATTACATGTAAATGATTTCCTACAGCCAATACCAATACTGAGGAAATAAGAACACAAAGAAATGGGAGGTGGTTTATTAGAAAACGAAGAAGCAAGGCAAAAATTAGGAGAAACAATTACGAGCAGTCTACAAAGTGCAACAATAGGCAGACAAGAAATAGAACAGCCCTGACAGACACTAAAGAAAAATATAGTCAAGGCAATGGAAAAAACCACTGAAAACAACAAAGCAAAAAGCAAGGACGAATGAGTGGTTCGATGGCAAATATGAAAAAGCACGAAAGAATGTGGCCAGAATGGGCTGGATTAAAACAACAAAACAGGAGGACAGAAAGGCATATGAAATAGAGAGAAACAAAGTAAACACTATATATAAAACATTCAAGCCGATGCCAGAATACAAGGTAATTCTATAGAAAAATGAAGCGACTAAACAACAAAGCAGTAAGAACAAGAAGCATGAAAGGTAAACGGCAAAGCAGAACAGCACCTAGAAAAATAGGAAACATGGAGAGAATACTACAAAGAAGGCCATGTATGCGAAAGAGAAAGAAAGGACACCAGAGGATGATGAACAAATAACTAAAAATCGAGGCGAGGAAGAAAAATCCCAAAGAAAAGGAGATACTGCAGGAAATCAGCAGACTAAGAAATAACGAAGATGAAATAGAAGTGGAATTAATCAAGTACGGAGCATATAAATTACAAACACAAATAAGCGATTTGTTTGAAGAACTTTGGAAGCAAAACAGCATGCCCGAAGGATGGTGCACCGGAGTAATAGTGCCTGTCTATAAGAAAAAGGAGATAGAGAAAACTGCAGGAATTACAGACTGATAGCACTGCTAAACGTTACTTCCAAAATACTGGCCAACCCGATGAATACACGATTGAAAGAACAGATCGACCATAAATGCTATACATGCGGTAGAGCAAATAATCATGGGACAAAAAGACATGGGACCATGACGGAGAAATACATCTAGCCTTCATTAATTTTAAAGGACCCTTTAATAACCGGAATGCAATGATGTAAGCAATGAAATCAATAGTAATACCAGAAAAACTGAGGACACTTGTAAAAATGAGTCTTAGGAACACAGAAGCTAAAGTGAGATACATGCGAACAACGACAGACTCATTCGAAGTAAACAAAGAAGTAAAAGAAGACCCGCTATCTCCAACAATATTCAATTTAGCTTTAGAAAGTGCCATTAGAAGAGCAAAAAATTAGACAAAAAGAATATAATGGTTGACGGATTGCAAATAATAGCTTATGCAAACCATGTCACAATAATTGGAAGCACGCAAATAGGAATGACACTAACCCTAGAACGTCTGGAGAGGGGAGAACGAATACTGTATATGGAAAACAATGAAGTCAAAACAAAATACATGAAGATAGGAAGAACTGAGACTAATACGCGAGGCCACCTGAGAACACAGAACCACAAGTTTGAAGAAGTTTCTTCGTTCAACTATCCAGGTGTAATAATAGAGAGGAATGGGAGAGGGTGAGGCAGAGAATAGTAAAACGACTTAAAGCGTTTGGTCGAAATAGGTCACTACTGAAAAGCAAAACACTAACTAAGAAAACTAAAATGAAGATTTACAAGACTAATAAGGTCAGCCATCACGTATGCAACGGAGACCACAGCAATCGGCAAACAAGAACAGGAAGACCTAAGTATAGTAGAAAGAAAAATTTTAAGAGCAATATTGGGGGCGTACGTCTCCAGAACAGGGAGTAATAAAACAAAAAAATAACAACGAAATAGGAGGATCAACTTGAAGAAGAAAATATTATAAGAGACATTAAAGATCAACGGTTTCAATGGGCAGGCCACATCATGAGAAGGAAACCAACGAATATGATAAAAAGGATAACCTAGTGGATTCTGATATGACCCAGAGGTAGAGGACGACCAAGGAAAAGATGGAGAGATCCCGTGGAAGAGGATGCAAAAGCGATAAAGATAAGCAACTGGAGACCAAACGCAGGGGACAGGGAAGAATAGAGAAAAATAATACAGGCCGCCAGGACTCAGCAAACAGCAAAAGCACAGGGAACAAGAGGATTAGTTCACCTCGTCAAATAGAACTTAAAAAATGTCATAAGACGTTAGCCATAGCCCAAAGGGTTGAAAGAGTTGATGGTGATGAGTACTGTTGGCGCAAATTGAGCAACTCTACTAATGATATGTTTATAGGGAATACTTCAAACCACAGGCATATGGCGATAAAAGTACCGTTTGAAATCTGAAATTACTACATACATATTTAAGTCAAAAGTTGATCGATGGGTAGATTCTACCGTTAGTGACTACGGAAGGTTAAATAAAACTGCCGCAATATATGCACAAAGAATATATAATCCTTGATACTTATTGTATAAAGTGCCATACGGGATTTGATAAATGATTGCAGGGGCAATACGTGTCGTTACTTTAGTTAGAACGTCATTGAGTTTTTGGTGAGTATAATTACTGGAATCAATCTTTCGTTCGTAATACCGACCCATATTTAGCTGAAACATAAAAAGGCGTTCTTAAAACAGGTCCTCCAACAATTACTAATCCGCATAATAGCAATATTTGCACCTTCTTTACGTTAAAGCGTGAGAGTATTCCACTCACTTCGAGATGGCAGTAACTGGAATATAAAAACGCTAGCGACACGACCGCTACTCATTCCACCTAGGAAACGCGAAGGAAGCGAATCTGTGTGTTGTGAAAGAAAGTAGTAGTGCGTAACTCCTTAGCTTAAAACGTGTTTGTGCGTGTTTAAAAGACATCTTCGTAACAGTATTTTGATTTGACTTGTTGTTTTTGTGTGCGATTTACTAGTATGAAAAAGAAGCGAAAAATAGACAGCGAATGCAAAACTTTCAAAGATGAGTGGAACTTTCATAATTGAGTTCATTTATATTTGATTTGCAATGACACCATAGTAGTTTTCAAAGAATATAATATTAAATATCATTATGAAACGAAACATTTAAAAAATTACTCAAAATATACTGGAAGTTTGCGGACAGAAAAATTTGAAGCTTTGAAGCGCGGATTGAAATCGCAGCAATCTATGTTTACGAAACCCAATACTGAACAAGACGCTGCAACTCGTGCCGGCTTTCGTGTGACTCTTGAAATCGCAAAACGTGGAAAATCATTCACCGATGGAGAAATGACCAAAGAATGTGTAATTGCAGTAGCCGAAGAAATGTGCCCCGCAAAGGTAAATTTATTTAAATCTGTCAGTTTGTCAGCAAACACCGTGGCTCGGAGGGTAGAAGCAATCGCAGAAAATATATCAACTCAACTGTCTGACCAAAATGGACATCTTGAGTGGTTTTCTCTGGCCTTGGATGAGTCAGATACTGCTCAGGTATTGATTTTTATTCGAGGAGTAGATAAAAGCACTGGTGAAGGTATTTTTGAGGTAGTTGAAAATGCCATTCATAAAAAGAACCTTCGATGGAAAAACTTGAAATCTATTATAACTGATGGAGGCAAAAACATGTGTGGTAAAAGTAAAGGAGTGGTCGCTCTTGTGTCAAAGGCTGTAGAAAATGATGGTGGCTCAAAACCGTTAGTCTTACATTGTATTATTCATCAACAGTTTCTGTGCGAAAAATGTTTGGATATGTCTGAAGTTCTAAAACCAGTCACATCAATCGTTAATTTCATCAGATCCACTGGGCTGAATCACAGAGAATTCCGCGAGTTTACTGGAGAAATTGGAGAAACTGATTTACCATATCATACTGCCGTATGTTGGCTTAGTTGCGGAAAAGTCCTTCAGCGCTTCTTTCAACTTCGAGCAGCAATCGAAATTCTTTTGAATGAAAAGCATCATAATTCATCCGAATTACAAAATAGCGAATGGCTGTGGAAATTAGCATTCTACGTCGATTTGACATAACATATGAACGAACTGAATTTGAGGTTGCAAGGAGAAACCCAGCTTTTCCCTGATTTATACACTAATATCGAATCGTTCCGGCAGAAAACAATATTGTTTCAATCACAATTGCGTAAAAAGTATTTCACACATTTTAAAACATGCGAAATATTCAGCCACACTACTGAAACTCAGTTTCTCGTAGATTTTGCAGTCGAAGCTTTGAGTGCTTTGAATATAAATTTTGATACTCGTTTCTCAGACTTTGATGTCATTGCGAATAAAATTAAGATTTTTCAAAATTCTTTTGATACCGACATTGAAACCCTAGCCCCGGAACTTCAAATAGAAATTATTGATTTACACTGCAGTGATATATTTAAAAACAAATATCAAAACTCATCTTTGTTGGAATTTTACACAGAATACACGAGGTTCGGGTAGTCATATATCGATAAATACTTTGTACGGGATAGATATACTTATAATATATTTAGTGATTTATATACTTTATTTAATTTTTTACTTTCGTATCATATTTTTGGTTTTATCTTTTATTTAATTTTATTAATTAGTCGTTCCAGTTGATCTGAAATTAATAAAAAATATATTTTTAAAATATTGTACCTTTTATTTAGCATATCTCAAAAAGGGCATTAATGGCGCACCAAGTGTATTTGGGTGATTTGTGACATATAATGGCAACATACTACTGTCAAATTTTCAGAACGAAACTTGGCGGGACTCACGAGATAATCATATTTATATGTTGCTTCCCATATATGAAAAACAGTTTTATTCCATTTACTCCTAAACTAAAAGTCCAGTCTAAAAAGACGTTCTTCCCATATTTTTTGCTTTTTCATAGAGGAATCGAACGGCGCTTAAATTTTTGTTAAATTACGACTTTACTATTTTCAGGGTTCTATGTCCGATCTCTTGTATGGGGACGAACCACTGTGTGGCGGGCCGTAGTTTGGAGACCTTGAACTATTATACACTCTCATTCAATGTTACTTTATCTAATATAAACATGGCCTACACCCGAAAGGATAGAAAAGTACTATACAGAGATAATTGTGAAAATGGTTAATTTATTAATATGATAAAGCCGGTATGCTATAATTAACGTAATCAGCAAAAACAATAGCAAACCACGCGAAACGTTTTTGCTTTATTTTAATAAAATTTTGGCCCACTACATTTTTACATTACGGTACTGTGTTCCTTCTAGACGTTTATTTGAGAGATAAGGGATTTTTAAAAGTCGAAATAAATAGCCGGGCATTCAATCAGTCAGTGTTCGGGTATTTTACAATGTAGGCAGATGGTTTCATTGAAATAGCGCCGCCAGTAAATAGCATGTTATTGACACGTAAATAATGTCTCTGTCACTATTACAGAAAAATAGGTTTTATTTCGCTGTCGTTGCAGGAACTTGACCTATATTTGGAAAGTTGCACGATCATTTATTGGTAATGATAAAAATATTTTCTTTCAAAAGATTTATTTATTGGTAAACAATGTAAAGTCAAGAAAACAAAGAAAGTTTCACAAGAAATGCCTAATATTAGACCTGTTTCACAATATATTTGTGATTGCTGTGTAAAAATGTTTAAAGAAAAATGATTAATAAACTGTAGATAACATGTATGTATGTACTGTACAACCATTGTAAAAAATTCGCAAATTTGAAGTAGACCGCTTATTCATAAACTATTTATGCTTACTTGATGAATGATCCGATCGTTAGTCGTATTGAAAACTCGCTGCAATTGTATAACAGGGCCGTACTGAAAACTGTAATTATAAATATCTTGCGAACGGTACGTTTAGGGCCTTACGTTTATTAAGCAAATATTGAATATATTTGAATTATCTACCTTTGGACAACTTTTTAACCATTTACACAGTTACACCATATATATATATATATATATAGACGGAGAGAGGGAGAGAGAGAGCAACTTCGGGTATTGTGGAACCCCTATTTTTGTTTTCGCGCTCTTCAAAAAGTAGTAGCAAACTTTTCATAGGAGTGGTGGCAGTCCTTGTTAGACGATTGCCCAACTAAGTATTTTACAAAATAAATATTATCTTATCACTTGAGAAAGTTATACATGAAAAATTTGAGGCACCACGAAAATGGCCATTTTAAAAATTGGAGGGTAAGAATGCTTCTTTGGCATTTGAAAAGAAAAATACATACAAACATAAGTACATATGTAAATAAAAAATATTCCCTTGCCTTCATGGCTGCTGGTTTATGCATTTAAACAGGACTCGCACATGAAAATTTCTTGTTGTTTTGGCAGGCATTCCTCATGTGCCCAAATTATATCGCACTGTACGCACTGTGTCCATTTTTTAGGAGAACGATCTTCGTTAAAGGAAATGTTGCAAAATATGCATTTGGTATCTCGATTTGTCGGAATATCAGGGAAAAGTTCATCACCATCGGAGTCATGTAAAATTAAATCCGTGTCCGAATCACTCGAGGATGATATTGTGACCCTACGAGGTTGCTTTCTTTTGGTAGCCTTTTTGGAAACTTCCTTTTTAACTGTATTTTTACTTTCTCCTTTCGTTGTTTAATTGAATCTACACTTTTTGCAATTTATTTTTATAAGAAGATGTAGTAAGGACTGTCGGGTTTGTTTTTCTTCCTTGGCGACTCGTTGATGGTTGTTGTAGTTTTGGAAGGGGCAATATCTGCCAAGGAGTAATGCAATGATTTGCATCTGGGATGGAAGTAATATTCACTTCACTTAATGACTGACCGTCTTTTGGTTAGCTTCCCTCAGTAATTGATTTCGATGATTCGGTAAATTTTTCTGAAATTTCAGCAATTCCTTGAGTTCCGTTTTCTACTGTTCCGCCAGCAATAAAATCGAGTCTTTAAAAATGCTCCTTTTAAATGAATAAATACCAGTGCATCTAAATCCATTTACAGCAATTTCACCCGTCTGAACCTTTTGGTATGCTCTGGCAAATAATTCTGCAACGTCATATTGAGTTACTTTTCTACCTTCTTTCGAGTAAACCCCTGATTTCTTCGCTGTAATAAATTTTTAAAGGCCCCATAAACGTCTTGTCTAGGGGTTGCATTTTGTGACTAGAGTGTGGAGGAAGAGATATTATTACTACTCCATTCTGACGAGCGAGCTCTAATAATTCTATGTTCCTTGTATGACTGTAATGTCCATCTAAAATCAGTAAATGTAGCTCATTTGTTGACGGTTTTCTACATCTAAGAAAATGTTGGAACCATTTCGTAAAAATATCTGTTTGCACCCAATCGGATATATGACATGCTGAAGTAGAACCAGGTGGTGCGTTTTTCATTAATTGTGGGCTCTCATTTTTACGAGGAAATATAAGAAGAGGTGGTACAAATGAGCCACCCGCACTCATACAGGTAATAACTGTAATTGGGGAACCACGTTCAGCAGATGTCATTGCACCTATTTGTCGCTTTGCCTTATTCGCTATAACTTTCGGATATTTATTTTCAACAACGGAAAGACCGGTCTCATCTACATTCCGTATGGAAGTTGCAGGAAAGTTGTGCGTACAAAAATAATTGAACATTTTCTCGCGAAAAGCTTGTAGCTCTATCAAATGAAGTGTGCGTGAAATGTGCGTATGCTTAACTGATTTTTATGTCGTCTCAAAAATCCGTACAGCCACTCTTTGCCAGCACACTCTTTTATAACGGAAAAATTATTATGAATGCCATTTCGTTTTGCAAGTTGAAACGCAAGCGATTTCATATCGCTCCGAGTTAGTCCCCAATAACGACTCTCCATTTCAAGAGCACATTTCACCAAGTCAGATTCCATTTCTGTGCTTAAAATTGGTTTTCGTCCCAGTGGTGTTGACAAAAGATCGGTGAGGCTGGCCTCACTTCTTGCAATTCTATAAAGTGTTGTGTGAGGAACATTGAAGGGCTTTCAGGCTAATGTTATACTCATTTCATTGTTTTTAACCTTTCCGACGGCTTGCTTCATATTTTCTGGATCCCATTTTCTAATTGATCGCTTTTTTATTATTATTAAAAATTTTCTGCTCCAAGAAAAACATCCAATTAGTAAACGGGTAATGTGGAATACGGTTGCACAATATCCGCTTTCAGGTATTCCACATTAGCCGATTACTAAATTTTTTAAAACAAATCTAATAAATTTTTAAAAACCTATTAAACAAACATACTTACCAATTAAAAGTATTATTTAGTTCACTATTTGCAATATTTGTAAAAAAACAAACAAAATCTTAATGTTTTAAACAAAATAACTTTTTGAGTACGCACACAAAAAAGTCGACTGCACGTGTTTTCATTCAAAGATCAACTGAAAACTAACGGTGTGACCAATTCGATAGCCAACAGCGTAATGTTAATACTTTTCTGTAAGCTTTAGTACAGTACAGTGGGAGTTTCTAAATAACATTAATTTTGCGAAATAAAGGGGGTTCCACATTACCCGCCTATTCCACAATACCCGAAGTTACTCTCTCTCTCTCTCTCTCTCTCTCTATATATATATATATATATATATATATATATATATATATAATAAAGATAATGGATTGTGACAAAATGCCAATGATAGTAATTTTGTGTAATAGCATTCCGATTTTTGAAAAGGGATAATCAATAAAATTCCTAGTACAAACAGAAAATATATTAACAAAACTATATCGTTATATAAAAATAAACTAAACTATAATGTTACAGTAGTATAAGCTACATACAGATTGATATAAATACATAAAATCAGACTATTTTGCAGTAATAACAACTGTTTTCCATATCTTTTACCTAAACAAAATAATAGGAATTATATATAACTGGAAACAATGCAATGCAGTCAATGACGAATAAAATATATAGATTACCTTATTACAATTACAGTTTGTGCACTCATTTTTAAAAGTATAGAAAAAGAAATAAAACTGTAATTGTCAACACCTTAATCAAGCTGTCCAGTTCTAATTCATTGTCTGGAATATTGCTATATGATTACTACCTTCTTATAGATTGGTAATATTTAAAAGGACAACAAGTAAACACAAACTGTTACTGATAAGATGTAATTTTTTAGAATATTTTGTTGTTCCTATAGCAAATGTTACAAAGGAATACGAACAATTCATCACGATTATTATAATACATCCTTAAAATTCAACATGTACACTGAAATAAAATGATTTTCTAGTGTAAATCGATACTAATAGAATATAATTTTCAATTGAATGATGCTGGAACATATATTAGATTGGAATTGACTTATCTTAGGGTACAAACATGCCGAGTAGATCGCACATTACACACCGCACAATGGAGGTATCTATGTAAAATGAACCTCATAGAATCGAATTAGCCCGTGCATGATGCCAAGCTCATTGTACTTCATTCCGATGAAATTTCGAAAACAAACTCGTTTGTTTTTACATCGCTCGGATCGATGCGCGGCGTTCTCTAATGGTTCATTCATATTCATATTCATATCTTTATTGATGTTATCTACATTAAAAATGCACTTACACATTGGCAATTGATATATTTGGTACACTTTTCCAAACTATGTACAATGCGACCAAACTAAATTTGGACGATCGACAAGCAACGAAGTAGTATCGGCAGAAATATTGCAAGCGGAATTGAACCTTATCCGTAATCCGCATTCATCATTGATAGTCATGAATGCATGAAACTGTTGAATCAATAGTTTGCGTGTCCTAAATAACAGAGCGATTTCTATAAAAGAAGCTTCACCTTTAACCTTCCTATACTCAGGCATACGGTCTGTGAGACCGATTTATATAGTATAGTATACGTCTTTCATTTTGACGTGAGTATAGGAAGGTTAAATTTCAGATTTTGTTTTGGAATTCGCGTAAAATGAAAATCGTTCTTAAATAGTAAATTTAGTTTGAAAAAGGGAATAAGGGGGGGGAAAGCAACCTAAACGGAATAAGTAATAATTTCTTCCGATATTGCACAACAGCCGTACTTCCACCTTATTTAAATAATAACGACGAATAAGAATTAACGAACTATTCCGGAACTCTACTTCAGCTACTTTACCAGTACCTTTATAAAAAAATATTCGAATTCGTGCAATTCCCGCTTGCGCGAGGATTTAAGAAGAAACGAAACTTGCGGTACCTTCTTTTTCTCATATTGCCTTAAATATATGGCTTATACGGATTGTGAATTTGTATTTTTGATTTTATTGTGAGAGAAAAAAATATTTTCGTTCTTTTCCTAAATAAAATTCATTGGAGAATACTGGGAAATATGATTCTATATAAAGTGATATATTCCAATCTAGTTGATCTGTGGCTGATATTACTACAATTTAACTTTTATAATATACAAGAAACAGGAGATTATATTATTATCATATATATATATATATAAAACATATCACAAAATTTTAAAACTAAATTCTAATAATCCAAAATACTAGAAATAGAACTAGTATGAAGTCCAATCACCCCCATTTATAATAATTTAATGTAACCTTCGCTGCAGTGATAAGACCAGATTTGAAAATATATTTACGTCATGCAGGATGTTTCTTGAACGGCATTATCCAGATTACTTCGAATTCTTAAATCTGGGCGTTGTGTCATCCCAATGGTTTACAATTCGTGGCCAGAGATTCTCGATTGCGTTCAGGTCCCGAGATTTAGAAGGCCATACTATAAATTCTACTTCCGGATGTTCTTCACTCCAATTTTTAACTATTCTACTGGTATGCACCGAAAAATTATCTTGCATAAACAATATATGTTTCAACCGTATGATTTATAAATGTTTGTTTACAAACCGAAATACCGGTTTCTTACAGTACTTTCTTTGCTATCAGAAAATGATTATTTCTAAATAAATTCATAATTTTTTCATCTTCTAGCAGAGTGGTTTTCCTTCCTGCAGGTCTTGGCCGTATCCGTTTTTCTATATTCCCTTCTATCCTAAATCGGTTTACTTATATTTATACCGTGCTGTTCTGGAAAGGAAGTAAAGTTTGTTCCCTTAGAGAAAAGCACATACGTCATATGCACCATGAACTAAATTTGATGTTCGGTATATCTTACCATGGCAACCGACTAGCGAAAGTCAGTGAAGTAGATAGAGCGTTTACATGACGTCACATTCCGCGCATATTTTCAAACGTAATGTGCTCTTCTCTAAGGAAACAAACTCTATATCTACTAAATCTCATTGCCACGTAAATAAATATTACTAAATATTAGTAATCATTGTAAAATTAAATTACAATTAGTTGCGCCAGCGTCTCGAAACTGCTTACTGGTATATTGCGTACAGCACTTATTTGTGCAAAACACATCCCATCTTTCCATAATCCCTCAATTTCACCTTTTTTCTCTGGTTATCTGATGTCCTCCCACTCCCATGACTTTGTAATTGAAAATGAAAACATTACATATTGCTTCTACTTGTAAATTTAAAACTTGTAAACATGGCGGGTGAGGCAAACAGAATAAAATATATTAGAGATATTCCGCAGATTATCCAGTCTATGGCTGCGGAAAACTAGTACAGTCCAACACAATTAACACGACGAACCGAACTTTTAACATACGCTACCAGAATGTTAGAGAATTAAGAACTCAAACTAATGCATTATATTCTTCGACCGGTGTTCTTGATGCTAATACTGAAACGTGGCTAGATGGTGACATAGGTAGCGCTGACTTGTTTGACTCTGTCTTCAGTGTATTTCCAGCTGACAGAGAGCTATCTTTAATTAAGCTATCAACCGGTTGTGGTATACTTTCTGCATTTACTGATGATTGTCATGCATCCTTGATGAATATTTCCGATCTTAAAGGTTTAACTCCGAATATTGATATACTGTTATGCAAATGTAAGCTTGTTTATACTTCGATATTTATTGTCAATACTTATACCTCCGGATGTTAAAATGGATGATTTTGAAATGTTCTTTGATGCTTTGGGTCTGCATCTGCTGAATAAGCAGATGATTATATTGGGCGATATTAATAGGGGAGGAGGTTGGGTTGTGAACCGGGCTGAGTTGTGAACCATCAGCTTTTTGTTTACTCAATTAACACGTAGCGGCATCTGTTTGGGTCAGTTTGTATTTCGATATAATGCAGATTTTTTGTGTTATCACCGAAGTGTAATATATGCATATTGTTTATGTCAGCTGCAGACTTCGCATAGACCGAGTGTAGAAAACTTTTTGCGACTATTTTTCAAATAGCATTCAAGTGACTGAATTCTTCTGAAAAAGTGAGTGTATTGCATGTTCATTTAGTGTTTTGATTCTTTTTCACGATCCAATATTTGTTTATGTCGAATTAAGATTGTGAGTGTTGTTGTTTTTGACGTTTGTAAAATTGGGCTATGGCTGGGTTGTGAACTATGCTTGTGGCTAGGTTATGAACCATACGTTTGTCATACTAAATTTTTACTATAACTGTCAAATATCGTCGGATATATTAGAATGAAGTGTTTTTATGCTTTTTACTTGATTCGTACATGAATAAATTTTACATTCATTCGAATTTTTAGCCATGTCTACCCGAAAAATACTGCCGCAACACCGAAAAAGGCTGGAATTGACTTTGATGCGTTAATGGATGCCATCAAAGACAATTTGTTAAATAAAAAACCCATACGAGCGGCTTCCCGTATATATGGAGTCGATAGAATTACGCTGACTCGTGGCCGAAAGGCATTCAAGAGCTGCGAGCTGACTTCTCCGGAAAAAATCGATGGTTTCAAGAAGAAGAAAGGAGCAGCAGACTCAAAACCACCAGCAAAAAAAACACCGAAAAAGGCACAACAACCACCAGCTAAGCGTCAAAAGCTTGTTTAGCTAAGTGGTGTAATGATACCAAGTAATGACTTGTCTTCATTACTTTATTACTTTGAACTACTACTTATCTTTTACTTATTTTGACTCTTAAAGCCTTGTGAATTAATAAAATATTCACTTTATATGAAATTATAGGTGTTTTACTACTTCTTTTCCAACTTTTACCAGGATTTGCCAGGTGGTTCACAACCCAGCCACTTTTTGGACGAGCCAAAAAGACGTGCTCAGAAAATTGGCCTTCTATAGTTACACATTCATCAAAACACTGAACTGCCTCAATAAATAGTTGCGTTGGATGTCCACCTTCCTGACATTATATAGAATTCGTTGATATCTTCATTCTGTGAAAATTCACATTCCAAAAACAAAATCCGGTTCACAACCCAACCTCCTCCCCTACTCCGAAATTTAATATATTTAACTCGAAGACAAAATCCATTACTTTAAAGCGTTTCATCAAACCTCTCAATTTGCGCCAAATTAATTGTATAACCAATCCCCACAACAGGAGGCTTGGTTTAGCATTTACTAACTTGGACTGCCTGGTGGAAGTTGATAGGGATGCACCACCTTCAGTTCTCGAGGATTCGCTACATCCAGCTCTGTATTTGACTATTTAGTGGACGACTATGCCTAGGCTGGATAGTTTTCCGTCCAGCGGTAATTCACGATGCAACTTCCGTACTATTGATTTTGCGGCGTTATCATCCGACTTGAGAATATGCGACTGGTGTTTTCCTTTGGGATTCAGTGACGTTAATCTGGCTGTCAATGCTTTCTATAAAACTCTCTATTCGATTATCGATCGTTCTGTTCCAAAAATAAAAGCCTCCAGGAGACAATAGCCGGTTTGGTTTACTAATAATATAAAACAACAAGTACGTATGAAAGAGTTCTGAGAGATGTAATATCTAGTGCCTCCAAACTGAAGTCGGATGAGACTGCTGGTGATGATCGCATACCCAGTTTTATAGTGCGTCACTATTGAGTTTCAGCGAAGCCATTAGCTGTTCTGAACAATTTGATTTTGGATTGAAGCGTATTCCCAAGCATCTGGAAAATCAGTAAAATTATACCGATGTTCAAGAAGGGCGATAGATCTAATATCGCTAATTATAGACCAATTAGTATATTGTCCAATTTTACTAAAGTTTTTGAACAAATGTTATACTCCAAAATCTATAGGCAAATTAAACCGTTGTTATCATGTCATCAACATGGATACATATCTGGACATTCGATGAGTAGAAATTTGGTCAGTATTACTCAGTTTCTCTTGTCAGCGATAGATGATCGGCTACAGGTTGACTTCTCTAAAGCTTTTGACTCCATTGATCACAATATTCTCCTTACAAAGCTGGATTGCATTGGTTTCTCTCCTGCTCTGATTGGATTGATGTCGTCATATTTTGACGATCGGACTGGCTACGTATTTTACAATGGATTTTCGTCACATTTTTCCAATCCCGGGCCTCTACTTTTTAATATCTTTATTAATGATTTACTAGACATATTAAATTGTGAATGCCTGGGGTATGCCGATGACCTTTAAATTTACAGCATTGTTCGAACACACTCTGACTGTATCAAACTCCAGGTCAATCTATCTCTAGTCTCACAATAAAATCCTATTGAATATTTCGAAGTGTTGTCTTATTTCTTATAGTCGATGCTCTAGTCCTATGATTTACAATTACACTGCTAAGTCTCAATTGGTGACTAGAGTATCTGTGGTAAAAGATTTACGTCTAGTTTTTGATTCCAAACTCACCTTGGGTCTGCATGTCTCATCGATTTGTGCGTCAGCCTCAAAATTATTAGGGTTTAGCCATGTAGAGGCTTCAATAATATTTCTGCAATCAAAATGTTGTCTTATACGTTGGTGCGCTTCAAGTTGGAGTATACATCTTTAGTATGGTTTCCTTATTACACATTCCAACAAATCTCTATTGAAAGAATCCAGAAGAGGTTCCTGAAATATCTCTCCTTCAGAGTAACTGGAACGTATCCTGATCGAGGAGCGGACTACGATGAGCTTGTGACCCAACGTAATGTAGTATCTCTATCTTGTCGTCGTGAGACATATAGTGGTAGATTTTTATTAAATTTGTTATCAAAGAAAATCGATTGTCCAATGATAATGTCCTATATTGATTTCAATGTACCCGTCGTCGGCACTCGCTACTGCTCTACCTTTCGCTTGTCTAGAGCAAAAACAAATGCATTGGTGAAGTCGCCTGTCCACGTTATGTGTAAAAACTGAAAAGTTTTACAATGATGCTCTTTTTAAATTTAAATCTTTTGGTTTTGTGGACTTGCCTTAATTATCTGAGTTTGAGCCTATTTCGAGTTTAAATTTTTTGTTATAATCAGGAAATTGGGTTCTTTCTGTTTTATTTACTTAGTTTGAATATGTAACGAGTCTTATATAATACTTCAATAAGTCTTTTTTCACTTCTACTTTTTTCAATATTGGTTGTCTTTTAGTTACATGTATATACAGTAGAAGCCGCTTATTATAATCACGGTTAATGTTATCAAACGGTTATTGTTATCGAAAACCGTTGGTCCCAAATCACTCTATTTAAAACTCATTGAAAGAAAGCCGCATATTGTAATCAAAAGCCGCTTAATGTTATTAGTTATGAATAGTATCCTTTGTCGGAAAGTTTCTTCAGGCGACGGTGTCTGCAGCGCAACTCCTTTGAACGAGCCGCTTTTTCTCGCCGATTTCAATTAAAACTCTCATATCGCATATTACAATCTAACGAATTGTTATTTCTATATTATGAAGAGGTCATCTTTTTTTTGATGTACTTTATGTATAAAAGGTCCGTTCGTTTAAATGATATTCAGTTTCTCCTATACTCTTCTACGAATCTCACGTTCTACAGTCTTGTGTACGGGTAAATTATTGAAATTTCGCATAAACCACCGTGGTCATGGCAGAAGTGAATAAAAAACGACGCGATCTATCGAACGAAGAAAAACGACAAATTCTCGATAACTTCGATAAACTTCCGAAAATGAGTCAAAGGAATGCTGCGGTACAATTAAAAATTTCGCAACCGCTGTTGTGTAAAATTTTTAAAATCGTACAGAAATAGAAACGTGTGCGCGTTCGAATGAAAACATAAAACGAAAAAGGGAAAGATCTGGAAAGGATAATCAAGTTGAATCAGCTTTAAAAAATTTGGTTTACAAATGTTCGCGAAAAAATGCCTCTGTGAATGGTCCTATCATGCGTCAAAAAGCAGAAGATATAGCCAATACTATGGGGAAAGAAAATTTCATTGCAACAGACGGAGGGTTCAATCGGTGGAAAAAGCGAGAAAACATCGTTTATAGACCTCTGCACGGTGAAGAAAAAAAGTGCTGATTCGTTAGCAGCCGCTGACTGGATGCGTTCGGAATGGCCAGAAATTATTGCAAAATATCCGCCTCGGGACATCTACAATGCAGATGAAACAGGACTCTACTTTCTCGCGATGCCTAATCATACTTATTTGTTCAAAAACGATAAAGTAAGAGGTTGCTTATCTTCGAAAGAACGAGTAACAGTGTTATGTTCTGTTAATATGGAAGGTGAAAAGGAAGAACTTCTAGTGATAGGAAAAAGTAAGAATCCTCGGTGTTTTAAAGGTGTTAAAACTTTGCCCGTGGAGTATTTTGCTAATGCAGAATGCTTGGATGACAAGTGTCTTGTTCAGCGAGTGGTTACTCAGGTGGGACAAAAAATTGAAACGCCAAATCGTCTTATTAGTAGACAATTGTACTGCGCATAAAGTGAATGCAGTTTTGACGAACATCCAACTTATTTTCTTACCTGCGAACACTACGGCATTGATACAACCATGTGATCAAGGAATCATTCGAACATTCAAAGAATACTATCGAGGGCAAATTCGAGCCCAAATTATACAAGAACTTGATGAGAATCGAGATGCACCTACTGCAGATGCGATAGCAAAAAAATCAGTCTTCTAGATGCGCTGCATTTGCTGGTGAAGTCATGGAGGCAAGTTCAACCAGAAACGATCCGAAACTGTTTTCGAAAAGGAGGTTTTTCCAAAACTGGTGATGAAGAACCTGATCTCCATGAAACGTGCGCTGACATTTTAGAAGGTATGAAAAAGAACTTGTTTTGTACATCTAACTAATATTTTTAAATTTTTTGTAGTTCAAGGTCTGTCCAAAAAGCGAATTTTCCGATTGGGTGGATATCGACAATGATGTTCAAACAGCTGCCACAATGACTATATCAGACATTTGTCGGGAAGTTGTGGATCAATCGTCCGAAGGAAGTAATCCTGAATTACCCGAAGTAGGAGAAGAAGAAGAAGAGGAAATGTCTGAAGAGCCGCCAACTAATGGCCAGATGCAAGAAGCGTTAAATATTCTCCGACGTGGTGTACAATTCCGAGGAAGTAATTTTGATAGATATTATGATTTTGAAATATACATACAAAATCTTATTAATAAAAATAAACGTCAAACGACGATCGACCAGTTTTTCGAATGAAATCGTAAAGTGTAAATAAATGTACCTACGTATTGTATCGATGATAAAAAATAAACAAATTTGGTAAAATATTAAAAATTGTTGATTAATCGTTAATTTTTCCCTTGAATTTTATTTGTAAGTCGTTAAATAATTTGATTACATACATACATATTTATTATTGACTACATCAGCATAGAAAAATACATTTATATTTACCTTCCGCTTACTGTTATCATTCGGTTAATGTTATCAAAGGGTTTGTTCCAAATTGATCACAATAAGCGGCTTCTACTGTATATATATATATATATATATATACATATATATATAAAAATGAATCGTGGTCTGTTTGGTTGCTTAAAACTTGAAAACGACTGGACCAAATTGGATACTTCCTTCTGCGGATTTGTTCGTAATTGCTACATGAAGGTTTAGGAAAACAGAAAACTATTAAAACATTTAAAAATCAAGAAAAAGAAATTAGAGATTAAGCAAATTGATGACGTTTGGTGGGTTAGGTTATGACAGTTAAGACAATTATGGTTATGACATTTGTGATTGTACCCGCACGAATAATTGTTATGTCATAATAGAAGCAAAGTGAGCTATATCCATCACAATCTTATTTACAATGCCGCGAGCGAAAATATCGAGTCTTTTACAACGAAGCCGTAATGCAGTTAGACTGCTGAATATTGCGAATCAATCCACTGTAGATGAAGAAGAAATCGTACGAGAGAAGGGCGCCGTGTTAGTACGGCCCGACTTCGTGTTTCACAAACACAGGAACAAAGAGAGGCCATACGTGAAACGGCTCGGTTGGCAATGAGAAATCGTCGAGCAGAACACAGAGATCAACAACGTCGAGCCACAAGACGAAATGCTTTAAGTGTTAATTTGAATCGAGGAGTGTTTCAACGCGATTCTACAATTGACTACAGCTCGCACCCTTTCATTAGAATTGGCCCTATGGAGGTTGTGTGCGGCCATTGCAGTGCATTAAAGTTCGCTGGAGAAACGTCTGGATTGTGCTGTCTCAATGGAAATGTTAAATTCGCCATTGTTGCCTCCGTCACCTGAGCCATTGCATTCATTGCTTCGAGGCGAAGCCAAGAATCACATTTTCTTTCGAATGCTTAAAGGTACACCGCATGTTTCCAAATTACTTCATTTGGAGCAAATGTTGTTGAAGAACGCGGATTCAGTCTGACATTCAAGGTAATGTTTGTTAGTAAGGGAGGAACCTTTATTTTTGGTTATCATAAATCACTAATTATCACTTCCCTTTCGACTATACCGATACAAGGACAAATTCACCATAGAATTGGATCATTGCAGCCGGGTATAATTGACACTATACTGTATCGATAACTCCGCACCATATTAAGTTGATAATTATATAGTGCCAAGTTACCGACACAGTTTACTGTCAGGCAAAAATTGAGTAAAAAAGGTACATATACAAAGATCATGCTCACATTTCATTTTTTAACTCCATCTTTTGATTCTTCTTCTATGGAAATTTTAAACAAATTCATAGATTAATTGTAGAATGGAAAAACGTGCGTTTATGGGATCCTGCACCAACAATGAATACTACTAACTTACATTGTAAGTAAAAACCGTTCACATCGAATAAGGTCATTTCAGAAATAGACGCCTATTTTCAAACATTCGACAAATCATATTCTCTGAAAAATAAACATGTTGGAGAAATAATGACGAAAGTTTCGCAAGTTCAGAAAGAAAAGATCAGGAAAAAGTTGGCCTTATTATCAGAAAGATATTTAATGATCTGCCCTTATGTAACACAAATAAAAATTTAACATTCCCCTTTTTAGTTTCAATATAAAATACTACAATAAACAAAGTAAGATCGGGACAACTCACAGTAATTCGAATCATTATTTTCTAGATTATCGAAGTTGAAGAAAATTTGGCTTAGGCAGTTCTAAAACGGAAATTAAGTAATAATTAGGATAAAGTTTTCTCGTTCCTCCAACCTGCAGAAGGGCTTTTACCTACGTTTAACTCTCATCAATCATCACTCATCAGACACCTTCCACGGCCCCGAATTCAATACCCGGGCGAACTAACGATCGATATTTTTCAATATTAAGTCCGCCCTTTGACAGCACAATATAAATTGCAAACTGCATCATAATGCGCATACATTAATCTACACATCGTTTTCGTCACAATATTTAAAAATAGGGAGAAAATCATAACAAAAGCGAATGCAATTACACATCTTCTTATAATACTAATGAATGCAATTTTACAAATAATGATCAATTGGTAGCTTTATATTATTAGTTTCAACTTTTAAATACTGACTGATAGTAACGATAGGATCTATATGTACACACACACTTTAAAAAATAAGAAGTAGATAGAAACAATACATGCAGGGAAATTTAGGAGGATATATCATCTTCATTAATTTAGTTTTCAGCAGAAAAAACACTTTCCATTTTCTAAAATGTTTTATCCTCTTTATAAAATTTTTATTCAAACTCGATTCAGCCGTCAGATAAAAAATTTACCATACAAAAACAATTATATTACAAACAAGACGAATTTATAATTTTGTTAAAGCATGATATTGCAAGAGCTCAAAAAATACAGATCACAGATACTTAGCTTATTATCCATAGTCGGCAGTTAGTTAGGTGCATCTCTTGCTAATGTATACAGCATGACGTGTGTATACATACATTATATAGGTATGTCAGATATAAACATTACCAATTTTTATAATGTTGTTGGAATTGGTATCTGTCAGGCAGACTACTGCGTCATATACAGCTAGTTTAGATAGTGTAAAAAATACTTTCCGCACATTTGCACTACCACACTACTCATAATACAGTCGAGTCTAGTTTATTTTGAGGCTCATGTATTTTGAGTTTCATTTATCTTAACTTGGGAGTCTCGCTTATTTAGGTTCTACGCTCCCCTCCACGTTCCATAATTTCACCGTCACGCTAGAATCTAGAGTGAGCGTGGAAGAAATAGGAGGGGTGGAAGTGACGCATTTTCAGTTGGCATGGCAACGGTGGCGGTAGTAGGGACCCCTCCCGACTTAGATAAACGAAATTCGTTCGTTTCGGAGGACTAAAGATAAACGAGACTCGACTGTAGTTCGAATGGTTAACACCAGGTTTACAATACACACTATTTTGACACAAAATTATAAACAACTGTATTGGACTTTGCTATTGATGTGACGTTTATGTTAACTAAGGCAGGTATATAAGAACTGTTCGTAAACCTAGTGCTATTAAAAGAGTATTTATTTAGGGGAAAAGCTTTGTGCTTGTGTTGTGACTATATATGTCTTGTCACACATCAAATAAAACTCTTTCCCTAAATAAATAGTTCTTCGTTTTCTAAATCGACAATTATAAGGTGTTTGAAAATGGGGCGCTGAGCGCTTATGGGTTAATTTGTATAACTTTTTGAAATTTAACACACAGGTAAATTTAAAACAACGGAGTTAACTTCGTCAAAACTTTCATTTTCCTAACAAATTTGAACAAAGTGTTTAAATAAGAAAAGTGAATTAATGCCTAGCTAATTTCAGTTTGTTTTGCTTAAGAAATACGGCAAAAAATTAACTATGAATTTTGACTTGTTTCAAAGATCTAATGAAGAAAAATTTAAATTGTTCTTTTTAATAATGAAATATTTACATCACTTCATCCAATGTTTCAGGAATATCACTGTAAGATCGGCCACTTTCGATCACTGCTATAGTTCTGGCGATATCTGTTATAAACTGTTTCAGTTAATATAATGATAACAAAATAACAAAAAAGAAGCCAAATTTAAACAGTATCTTAAGAAAAATAGCGAACTCTTGTGAGGAAGTACATGTAAATTTACAAAACAAAAAGAAGTATAACAAGAAATTCAATACTGTCTAGACTCTAGAATGTCTAGACTAACACAACACTAACAACAATCAGAAAAAATACATACCTTTCATTCCTTTAAATTGTTGTTGATAATAATAAATTATTATTAAGTGTCCAAAATTTATTATTATGAACTATTCGCAAAATTTTTTAATATCGTTTTTATAAAAAAAAAAACTAAATTAACAAAATATCTACGTAGACATAGGGTTTGGATTTTTGTATTCTTATTCAGTTTTCCTTTACAAACAACTTTTCTGAATAATATTTTGTGATACCTACTATAGAAAATACTACAACTTATAATGTCTAAGACAGACTTGATTTTTCTGTAATATAAAATATGGCAGAATCTCACAAGATGAAATTTTAACTCAAAAACTCAAGCAATTTTTAATCTATTCATGCCTTCATCTGGTGACAGACTGTGTCCGAACTATTATGCGCGGCGGTGCACATTTAACCTATCGGTACTTATTACCACAGAAAACTGTACGATATTTTAATATTTAACGTTACTTAATGCAACAAATACTATCCATGCTACCACAGAATGACATTTAATTTGTCTTTTTTTGTCGAATGATGCTATTGTACTTGCCTATAGCATTTTCATTTGTTTGGTTTTACTGCTATTATTATTCCAGTAAAAGGGAAAATAGAAATGAAGAATGAAGTCGAAATTTTTCTATTATTAATTTGGACTGAAATGATTGTTGTTTTGTTGTCCTCTATGAACATCGCTATATTTTATATTCTTTTAAATTAAAAAAACATATGTCTATATATTTCTATGCATATTTCATACTATTATTAATATTTGATAATTAGACACATGAGCTTAAAGGTTCTTTTCCTATTGACATAATAGTTTCTTTATGTAATATTTCCTCCTGAATTCCCTAACATAAAACAGAGGATTTAACATATAAAAGCGAACAGTTAACACTTAAATTAAATGTATTTCACCAGAGTTATGTTTGACGCAATGTTTTTGATTAATTGTCGTATCACTTTCCTTATCTGCTACTTCATTCATTATAAATCCATTTGGGATATTTTTATTTGTATCTTGATTATTCCTAACGTCTTCATGATCTTCATCGCTAAGATCATTTTCTATATCAATGTTTTCTACCGTTTTAGTATCATTTATTGTATCTACGCTTTTATGCACAGGATCAGGACTTACTAACAAATTACTCCACCAATTTGAAAATGCTCCCTTAGCGTGTGAAAAGGCTCCACCTAAAAAATTAATAATCTTAAATAATAAACATAATCAAATTCAAATTCGTTTCAGTGTATTGTAGATACACATAAGAAATAATTACATACAATAGAAGATTTAAAATATGTGCTGGAAATAATAGTTTCACTTCTTTTTCGACTTCGTATTTGTTAATACATAAAATTATACATTTAATCCGCGTAGGCTCGTGGAATTTCGTAGAAAACTTACGACTGAGACTAAAACTTCTTAAATTTCAGTTTCTTGAGTGTATCAATATTAGAAATACAAACACAAAAACCTGTCAAATTGCATTCCCTTATACATATCATGATATTAATATAAGACAAAAAGTTGTAATATACGTACCCCTCGAACATTATCTCTTGGACAGAAATACAAACGGCAAATTTTGCTCATAGAAATACATAAATTAAAAACAAAGGCGAGATACTTCTTTGTAAATAATTACGTTACAATATATTTTATAAGAAACATTTTTGTTCTTCGTAATTCAGCTTAAAATGTTAGGCACTGGACGACCAAAACATTTAGTATTGGTACATAGTTTTTCTTCAAAACTGTGTGTGTTAAGACTTAAAGGAATGGAGTGGCTGAGGATCGACAGAGTGGAGTGCCGCCACATTTTGTAAGGTCATATTGGTAATCCCTCCAGACTACCGAAGTAGGGTTTGAGCATTTTATAATCCCATCTTAAGAAAGAATACAGCCTGTTGAAGTGTGGTAGAAGTCAGCCGTACAGGGTATTGAACAGGAAGAATAAATTAAAAGAAATAGATCAAAGTATGCACGTTGAGGTGCGAAAAAATAATGTCATTGTTTCTTTTGTTTTATGCAATGAACTAAAATATGTAAAATGAAAAATATCTAAATTCAAAATATTGTTTCGCAGATTGAGAATTGTAAACAGTTTGTTTTGTATTCTCGTTTATACATTATGGCAATTTTCAAAAACAATTTTAATAATTTAGGAAAGCAAAGAAAGGTATGTATTTTGCATTAAAGTGTGCACTTTAGAAAAGAGAAAGAACTCTATGTTCAGTTAGTATGATATCAATTAATTGCCAATGTCTACATATCTTAACAATAAGTCTAAATATAAATACCAAAGTTCCAAAAACAGGAAATGAAGAAATAAATGCACCGACTTTGAATTGGGTTGTTTCTTCTGGAGCTAAGAATATTTCTATTTCTGAACTGATGGTTCTAGAAAAGGTGAAAAAGTTACTTAGGAACTGGCAAATACGAATTTTGAAGCGTCTAAGGAATCCTGGCGAGCTTGAAAGGACGTCATAAAATTGTTTCAGAAATAAAACAGAAATCATATCAAAGAGCTCCAGTTATCTCGTTCGACTGTTACTAGACGTGTCGAGATCGTGAGCAAGGATATGGGAAACAACAGTTTAACGTTTGACGAGTCCACCGATATGACAGATACTGCTCAGTTGTATTGTATTCGGATGGTATTTTCTGATATGTCGGCTGAAGAATTTTTAATAATAATTCCTCTGAAAGGGAAAATTCGCGGTAAAGATATTTACCCCGCTTACTTAAATTTTGTAAAATAATTACGAGCTACCGATTTACAAACTCGTGTGCATTACCACAAATGCAGTTCCAGCACTGGCAATCGAAATGAGTTTGTTGCATTGTGTCGATCTAGTGATGACTTTCCATAGTTTTTCTCATTCCATTGCATCAATCATAAACAAGTTCCATACTCAAAAACACTAAATATGATGGATGTTATGAACATTGCAGCTCTCAAACTACAATTGGAATCTAGCGAGTCTGTTGGGCACACCGATTTACTTCTAAATACAGACGTACAGGTGGTTGAGTCGTGGAAAGCTTTAAGAATTACTACGAATAATTTATTTTCTAGATGAAAGAGGTGATAGCTCCGTGATAACTTGGAGATAAAAAGGAAACATAAAACCATTACTGATATTATTTAGCGCAATAAACGCTTTTAAAAATAAATTACAGCTACTGATTAATCAACTAAATAGAAAACATTTGAAAAATTTTTCAGCTTTGAAAGCAAGGGCAAGTTCTCCATTAAATTATAGTGTTTACGAGGCAGAAGTAAGAAATATACTAAGCGAATTAGAAAGACGTTTTTCCGATTTTAACAAAATTGACGAATACCAGATAAAAACACGTAAAATGTTAAAAGTTTTAAATATTTATTGTAAAAAAAAAAAACAAAAATATTGTTTCGTTATACTATAGCTTCATCAGTTGAAAGAATAATGGCTTAGAACAGGGGTTCTCAACCTAATGTCAGGTGTGTCGCGAGATTTTTAATGTCTTATAATCTGCCGCAGAGAAAATATCGTTCTAGATTCTAGAACAAAAAAATTATCGCCAAATCGTTTCTTGGAGTAGCCCAATTTGCAAAAAATCGCCCATCATTATATGTGATTATACGCATTTAAGCATGTATCGTATAATAATCATATATTTTTTGCATTCAATTCTGAAACAAACGATCCCCCATTTGGTGAATAATCTTCACCAGAAAAGTTCCATTTTTTGCGGCAGGCGGCGTCCTTTGAACTTTCTCGGCATTGTCGGCTGCATCTGTAAAATATGTTGGTGGATACTCCAAGTGGATTTCCGGAAATTCTGGAGTATTCCTCATTCAGTTTGCTTCGGCGTATACCGAAATCCGAGTATTTTGTGCGCATTATGTGTCACATATGATTATACCTAGTTTGTTATCTGAATATTAATCTTTGTCCCTTCTGGAAAGTCTACTTAACTGCATTCATTCTATTGTATATAATCACCTTTTAATTATACTTAAGCCCCATTCATATCATTGTAGATTTTGGCATTGTAGAAATCATTTACATGTAATTTATGACGGTTACGAAAGTACATTTCTAGGTCTCATGAATCCATCAGACGTAGATTAAGGTACCGGTAGAAGCATTTAATTGGGAACTACACTTTCTATCCGACCATATATATATATCAGCAACATATACTGACACAGGCAGTTAGAGTTACAGTGGCAGTCGTAGCTCAGCTCATCGTCAGTTAAGCAGTTAAAAATCAGTTGTATCTCAGTTCAGTCAAGCAGTTTTGTGAACCACCGCGAAGTTGTCGCAATAATCGTCGTGGTAATAAATAAGTGAAGTAATTCAGTGCATTATTATTTTCATCACCACCTCGCATCATTCCTTCAAAGCAGGAGGAATCGTCAGTTCGTTATATACAATAAGGACCGATATCAACTTCTTAGTCGTTTTATTTTTTAGTAATCAGTAATCAGTCATCGCGTTTCTTCTGTTTCGCTGTTTCGTGTCTTTGCTAATTGCTAGTGCGCTCTTTTCATCATGAACAGATTTGTAATAAGGGAAAAGGAAGCCTTAGACATCGACAGCTCTTCTGCATCTGGGGAGAGTGGAGATGAATATACGAATATTCCAAATAGAAAAAAAAATTAGGCTGTATTCATCATCTACAGCGTTGGCCATATGTATTAGACACCTCTGTGAAAATGCCGTATTATGAATACATTTATATTTACAGATAGATAGTACTCGGAAATACTTTCGATAAAACTCCTTAATGTAATTTTAACGAGGGTCGTGTGTACTTAAGCAGGTAGTTTTGAAGTAAGGGGTCATTTTACAGTTTTGAGTATCACTTTATTTCCGACACGCTAACGAAAAGGAGTTTGTTGCGAAATTGTATTCATTCATTCAAGTGTGTATTTTTATTATTAGTGTGTATACAGTAAAGTATAAAATAATGCCAAAAGTTCGTGAATTAACGGAAGTGCAGCGCGGCCAGATCCTTCTGCTCAGTTCGCAAGGGATGACACTGTCAGCGATCGCAAGACAAATGAAGTGTTCGCGATGTGCGGTTCGTACCACGCTAAAAGGTACGAGGAGACAAGATCATTCACTAATCGGCCTAAAAGTGGAAGAAAACGCCTAACAACTGCAAGAGAAGATCGAATTTTAGAGAGAACAGCCATACGGAATCGGACAAAAATGTCGAAAGATCTCGCCAGCGAATTAGCCCTGCGTCATGGAATTGATATTTCTGCACGGACAGTTAGGAGAAGGCTTGTGGCAGTTGGTTTACGTGGATGTAGAGCTCGACGAAAACCATACTTAACTGCAGAACACAAGAAAAGCGACTTCAGTGGGCTAGAAAATATAAAAATTGGTCCGTCGAAAACTGGGCCAAAGTATTATGGTCCGATGAATCTAATATAGAGGTATGTAAGAATAGATATTTATAATGTTAGTAAACGTAGATAAGTTAAATTACCGCTTAAAGTTTTTCAAAAAAGACAGCCAATTTAAAGTATATTTTATTACTTTATTTTCCAGCTTTTCGGCCAACCTGGGGCGCAGTACATTCGACGACGACGAGGAGAGGCATATCACCCGGATTGTATAGTACCTACAGTAAAACACGGTGGAGGCAGTATTATGATTTGGGGGTGCATGTCTGCATCCGGCGTCGGCGAACTCTTCTTGTGCAAAGGTCGTATGAACAGTGGTGCTTATATTGATATGCTGGGGGAGGTATTGGAGCCGTCGGTATTAAAATTGTTTGATACAGATGTACCTGAATATTATTTTCAACAGGACAATGCGCCTTGCCATAAATCACGGCAAACAATGGGGTGGTTCAACGAAAATAACGTAGAGATTCTAGACTGGCCAGCTTAGTCTCCGGACCTCTCCCCGATTGAACATTTATGGAATATTTTAAAAACTAAGGTGGTAAAACATAAATGCAACAATAAAAACATTCTTAAACAAAGAATAATCGAGGAATGGTCAAAAATATCCAGTGAAATGTGCCATAACCTGGTAGCAAGTATGCCGAGAAGAGTGCGTGCTGTTATAAAAGCAGGTGGAGGTGCTACTAAATATTAAAATAAACTAACATTCTTTAATAAATTACTGACGAATACATTCCTGTTTGTGATTTTGATTTCATTTTTTGATTTTGTACTACGGGTAACAATAATTTAAAGTTTTTCGTACGTAGGACTAAGGTGTCTAATACATATGGCCAACGCTGTAGTTCTAGTAATCAGAAAAATGTAAAACCAGGACCAAGCAACATAACCGCCACTATAAAGAATATACAAATTTTGGATTTACGTGGACAGGCGCGGGGGACAAACCTAGCCGAAATGTTTGGTGTGTGACATAGTGTTGTCAAATGAGTCTATGGTACCTAACAAGCTGAAATGGTATTTGGAACGAAACCACCATAACGTCTCTCAAAAATCGCGAGAATATTTCCAACGCCTGTATACTTTCATTCAAGTCTCTTCTGTCATGATGGAAAAACGAATAAAGCTCTCAGATAAAGCCCTTTTGGCATCACTCAAAATTTCTGAAATGATTACCAAGAAACAGAAACCCCATAACATCGGCGAAGAGCTTATATTACCAGCATGTAAAGAAATTGTTACTATTATGTTGGGACCGGAAGCAGTTGAACAGATTTCAAAAGTACCTCTGTCCAATGATACAATTCATCGGCGCATAAGGACATGTCATATGACATATTCAAAGTAATGTCATAGAAAACTTAAACAAACACGCAATTTGCTCTACAGTTTGATGAATTTCAGCAAAAGCTCAAATATTAGCTTTTGTGAGATTTGTTTGCGGATCAGAAATTATTGAGCAATACCTATTTTGTCGAGAACTGGAAACAACAACCACTGGATCTGATATATTTGCTGCTGTTGATAGTTTCTTTCAAGATAACGGACTCAAGTGGACGGATTGCATAGCTATATGTACTGATGGTGCTGCTGCAATAACAGGAAGTATAAAGGGGTTTCTGACTTTTGTGCGGAATAAAAATCCATCAGTAATAACTACTCATTGCTTTTTATATAGAGAGGCCTTAGTGGTGAAGACTACGGACGGAAATCGTTTGGGTGACGTCATTGAAACGATTGTTTCAGCGATCAACTAGGTAAAAACTCGTCCTGTAAAATCGCGAGTGTTTGAGAAACTTTGTAAAGAAATGGCCGCAGATCATAAAGTGTTGTTATTCCACAGCAAAATCCGTTGGCTTTCCAAAGGAAAAATGCTTACCAGAGTTCTAGAACTTAAAGACGAACTACTTGCATTTTTTGAAAGTAATGATAAGTTTGAATATTGTGAATATCTTAAAAACCCTGTTTGGTGTGCTGAGCTGGCGTACCTTTCCAATATTTTCAACAAACTTAATGCTTTGAATTCAAGTATGCAGGGACGGCATGAAACTATCATATCATCAGGTGATAAAATCAGCGCATTTTCGAAAAAGCTTGCCCTTTGGATCTCGGCCATAGAAGAGAACGATCTAACTGCTTTTCCATCTACGGCTACTGCATCAAGTGAGTTGAACACAGAGGAAGAAAATCAGGAACGCGTAATAGGGCACCTATCTGACTTGCAACTAGGGATATCCAAATACTTTCCCTCGATCTCGACTACTAGCTGGAAGCGGCTGATTGCACCTGACGAAAAAATTCATTCAAAGCAGAATTAAACTGCTCCGAAAAAGAGCAACTTATAGAAATATTATCGGAAACAGTCCTGAGATCGAAATTTAGAGAAAATGCTCCCGATGTTTTTTGGATCTCAATCAGAAATGAATATCCGGATATCGCGAATAAAGTAATATCTCTTTTACTGCCTTTCTCAACGTCCTACATGTGCGAGTTTGGATTCTCTATATTGAAGAATATAAAATGTGACTACAGGTCTCGCCTAGTTGATGTGGACGGCGAGATGAGGGTGTGTTTGTCAAGGATTCGTCCGCGCATAGATATACTTTGCAGAAATCACCAGGGACAAGTACCTCACTAGTTTTAAGATTGTCTTTATATTTCTGATGTTGATGATTATCTTTTTATGTTCCTGCTTAAGAGTCATAACTTTCTTTTATGTTTATATTTTTCTATTTAAGAATCTTACGCAGGTTCGAGCGCAGCTGTATTTTACAGCAAAAAAGTACATGAACGCATGCTGTGGTCTATGCATTAGTTGCAAATATTAGTTTGATGAGTGCAAATATGGAAAACAATCGAAGAAATAAGTTTTGTTTTACAAAATTCGCAACTTTTAATGACGAAACAAAAAAATTATATATCTCGTTGAAACGTGTAAAAAGAACTGAGTGCAGCAAATAATGCAAATCTTAAAAGACATTATAAACTGGTGCATAATATTGTAATTGATGGAGTGGAGACAGTTCCAAAGGATGTTTTTAAAAAATCCAATAACCAAATTAAACAGTACATTAAGCAGAGAAGAGTTCTTAAAATATTGTATTGGACTAGTGTCCAAAAAAATTTGCCGTTTCCAATTTTTGACGACAAAATTTTTTTAAAAAAGTATAGAACCCTACAAAGAAAAGTTTGAAATTACTTTAAACTCCAAAAACATTTCAAACATTCTTGGTGACACCAGTCAAGAAATAAAAAGAGCCATAGCAAAGATGGTAGAAAACAAACTGATTTGTTTAAAAATTAATGTCGCCAGTCGGCAAGACAAGCACATTTTGGGAGTAAACATCTTTTTTGCAATATCTTGCGCAGATTTAATTTCCGTTTCCAAAGTTCTAATAACATCATATGCCGCTAGTTGTATCGTATGTGCTGCACAACGAACTACTGAAAGTACTGACGAAAGTTGAGTGTCAATTGCGTCATATGTTTTTGTATTGTCATATTCGCCATCTTCCACCGTCGTTATATTATTATGCTGCAATTCTTGCAGTAGCTTTGAGAACTTTGACTACGTTGGCGCCATTGTCGGTAGTGTAGTGTGTTAAGACCTTTCATTATTTCCTCTTTCAAATATTGGGCTGTGTATTTCTTATTTAGTTGAATCATACCTGTGTGCAGAATTATTTATGGTTAAAACAAAACTAATAAGATGAAACCCTATGAGATGAAACTTACCTATGGTGTTTATACAAATTTTAAAATCACGTATATATTGATATATTGATATACGTGATTTTAAAATTTGTATAAACACCATAGGTAAGTTTCATCTCATAGGGTTTCATCTTATTAGTTTTGTTTTAACCATAAATAAATTCTGCACACAGGTATGATTCAACTAAATAAGAGATACACAGCCCAATATTTGAAAGAGGAAATAATGAAATGTCTTGAAGAATACAAAATCGACATAAAGCAAATTTATTCTAACACTACCGACAATGGCGCCAACGTAGTCAAAGTTCTCAAAGCTACTGCAAGAATTGCAGCATAATAATATAACGACGGTGGAAGATGGCGAATATGACAATACAAAAACATATGACGGAATTGACACTCAACTTTCGTCAGTATTTTCAGTAGTTCGTTGTGCAGCACATACGATACAACTAGCGGCATATGATGTTATTAGAACTTTGGAAACGGAAATTAAATCTGCGCGAGATATTGCAAAGAAGATTCGAACTATCTTAACACGTTGAGCGCCGCGTGCCCACCGGTGGGCATTTCTTTTCTTAATCAGGGGACGAAGTGACCACCGGTGAGCACTACTGAAGTTAGTCGGTAGGACAACGTGTCCACCCATGGTCACACTGCCTTATACATTTCAAGACTTTGTTGTCACCCATGGATACGTTTTAGATTCATTTATCATAGTCAGTATCAAACTTTAGTCCAAGAATGTAAACTTATTTTACTTGTACTTGTATTTTGGGGTGTATAAGTACAAAAAATATTTGAGTTGACAATTGTGAACATATATGAATTCTAAAATATATATTTTGTTTTATTTTGGATTATTAATAAGAGAGGCAAGTAAGTGAAGAAATATTTCGCCGAATACAAATAGTATTTTACTGAAAAAAATTTAAGACATTTTTTCTAAATGAAACATTACATTCGCATCACATCTATCTAACACGTAAACACGTTTATTTGTAAATATCTAAAAATAGTAGCAGTAATTTAGATATGTTTTCGAAAACACGCTAAACATATCGGAATGTCACATTGCTCACAAATAGTGTTCACTTTCTTTGCGTTTCGTCGGGCATACGCAGAATTGTGCTGCCTGGACATATTTTTGTAGCATACGCTGCACCTTTTTCGTGTCAGTCTTTTCTGACCCTCCACTTCTTTTAAAGTATGGATTTGTTTGATGGACTCTCTTGAGATTGATGTGTGACCTAGGGACATATCTGAAGATTCTATCAAACTTGAAATTACAGATTCCTTAAACGTTGTTATATTCATTTTTTGATTATTAACCCTGTTATACAAGTGCAGGGCATTTACAACTGTAGTAGCTGTTATCAGATGAAAGACCAATTGTTTGTACCACTTTATGGTATGGCGACAGTAAGTCGAATAAATCGATAAACCCGTTTCCTTTATTGTAATCCAAGATCATTGCTGGCTTGCTGCATTCTTTTCCTTTTTTCATAAAATTTGTAACGGCATCGTCATGTTTTGTATTAAGCATTAATACCTCACGTTTATCCTTCCACTTCAGTATTACCCTATTTTTCTCATTCTGCCGGGCAATAATTTGACCTCTTTTAATTTTGCCTTTGTGACTTCTGGGGGTTGCCCTTTCGGTTATTCCTTAGTGTTCCAACAAGGTGAGTTTTTTTTCTATCATTCTATCTGCCAACGATACACTGGTATACCAGTCATCAGTGAATAATGTTCTTCCTGCATCGAAATTTTACAACTTTTTCTGAAACGGACATTTTTTCTTTCTCTACTCTCTCTCAAGTTTTATTCCATATCTGTGTCGTTTATTAGGTATGTACTGTCGGAAATGTATTCTTCCACGGAAAGGAATATTGGTCTCGTCAATACATACGATATCTTCTGGAACGTATGCTTCCTTGAACTTAGTTTGAGGCATATTTAGGAACTCAGATATTTTGTAAAGTCGATTATCAGCATGCCTTTGTTTGTCATTGTCGTAGGTATGAAACATGGTTATAATGATTTCAAATCTGTTACGACTCATAATAGATGGAATTTAATTTTGGTACAACGTGCACGTAGACCAATAATCCCTCAATTGTGGCAGTTGCAGAAGTTCCATCCAAAGTATTATTCCAAGGAACTTTCGCATTTCGGCAAGGTTAGTATCAACCCATTTTGCAAGTCTTGCCATCTGCGTTTGGTTTTGAGCAGCTGCTATATTTTGCTCGGCAAATCTATTTGTTTCTACCACTAACAAATTTATTATCTCTTCATCTATGAAATAAGTGAAAAAGTTAATTGGGTCTTTTCCAGCTAAGGCTACTGCAACATCACTTTTACACCAGTATTTTGTGGGAAAATATTGAACTCCAATCTGTCGCTACTAACGGGCTCCCATTTTCGATTGTTCAGTAAATCTATCAGTGGAACGACGTCTTCGAGATCTTCATCTGAAGTAGTGTGTTCATCTTCTTGATCACTAAATTCCGCATCGTCAGATTCTAGAAGCGAATCTGTGCCTTCTGGTACTAAATCCCTATCAACAATCAAATCATCAGAAAAGCCCCTCGGTTCTTCATCTGACAGTTTTTCCAGCTCAGCAGCAAGCTCTTCGTCCGTTAAATATTTTCTAGCCATTTTAGATTAAATCTGAAACCAAGGAAAGGAAGCTGAAGAGAAAAGATATTTTTCTACATTCTGGGACCACGTGACCACCGGTGGGTCACAAGAAAAAAATAAAATTACAGTATAAAATATTTTAATACAGCCAAATTAAACAAAATATATCCTACCAAATAAATGTTACAGATAAAAACAATAAAAAAAATTATTGGTCCGAGGAAGTCTAAACAAAAATTGCTCTCGGTAAGCAGGTGGTCCCACGGACAGCGAAGGAAATGCCCACCGGTGGGCACGTGGCGCTCAACGTATTAAGGGCGGGAAATGAGAATATAAGCCTACCATGTCTAGATAATGCAAATAGATGGAATTCTACATACGATATGATTATTTCCATATTAGGTCTCAAAGAGTATATTAATGAACTCGATGACTACAAATATATCCGTGAATAGGATATTTGTGGAAAATTTTGCTACTGCATTTAAACCATTGGCCGAATGCACAATACATATGCAAAAAGAGCAATATATTCTTGGAGATTTTTATCGCGACTGGTTGGAATGTGAGTTAGATTTACAAGATATGATCCAGACAAACTCGAATGCGGAGGCTTTACATAAAGCAATGGTAACCAGAAAACGTAAGCTTCTTGAAAACGGCGCCTTCGTTGCAGCATTGTATTTAGATCCTCGCTTTAATTTTCAAGAAACTCCCCTATTTACCAACGACCAAAAACAAACTGCAATGGTAGCTTTAAGTTTTCATTTTTAAGTTCCAAAAAATTTTGAATATAATCTTTTTTTCAAGGTCATGTAGTCACTCTCCCCGACTACTGAGGGGAATAAAACATAAGGAGTTGTATTTTAATAACACTTGTATTTCTAACAAACTGTCTGGATCACCTTTTTTATCATCTAACACGCCGGAGTCCATAACATGAGTAACATGACCCCCTCTTCGCTACCAACCTAAAAACTATGAAAATCCCTACCACAAGTAGTGGAGCACGATTAATGGCGGTACATTCAAATTTTTAAATCTTACTACAATTCGGCCATTCTGACAAACTGATCGCGCTCGATCTGCGATAAACATAACATAATGGATCCCATAAAGTTTTACATAAACATGCGCATAAATGTCATAAATACATAAAAGCATTTCAAATAGATGGCTTATCATTAATTCAATAATGTCATTGCATAATACAGTAGGTAGTAGTCTAAAGTTACAATCTTACGGAGAGTAAAGACATATGAATTACTCGTAATAATACTTAATATTAATGATAGGGTTTCAATCGAGTGGTATCTAATACACTCTCATAAGGAATCTGGGTGTTTTGATATCCTGGGATATCTGTAACTACATACCTATCATTAGGCAACTTTGATTTCATATAGTCCTCTATACTTTGGAATTAATTTCTTGCTAACACCGGTCGACGTATCAATGTTCGAAATCATAACATATTGTCCAACGCGGTATTCTTGAGGGTCTCGATGGCGCTTGTCATAATATGATTTATTGTGATCTTGGCTCTGACGTATTCTGATTTCTGCTTCCGACCGCAATCGTTCTAAATCCCGTTCGCCATTTACATTTAAACTTTCTAAGGCCTCACGTCAGTTATCCTTAATTTTTCCTAACCGATTTCTACCAAATAATAACATAGAAGGTGTTTTTCCTGTCGAGCGATTCACGGTGTTGTTCATTCCGAACGCTACCTCACCCAGTACATTAGTCCATTCGGTCCGTTTTTCGTCAGTGAACTTACCAAGCCCCATGGTTATAGACGAATTCATCCTCTCGATCTGTCCATTTGCTCTAGGTGCGCCAGCTGCTATTGATACATGCCTTATATCATTTTCCTTTGTAAATTCTTCAAATAATTTAGATGAAAAACAGGAGCCTCTATCAGATATAATAGTTTTAGGCCTACTATAATATTGGAAATAATTATTAAGATGCTTAATTAATTCTTGAGTGTTGGTGGTTTTACAAGCATACAACGTAAGAAATTTGGAAAATCCGTCTACTATCTCGAATACGTATTTGTATTTTCCTTTACTCATTGCTAATGGGCCATAATGATCGATATGTATCGTTTCAAATGGTAAATTACCCTTTGGTATGCTATGCAAGCACCCTTCTACTTTTCCTGATTTCCTATTAAATTCAATGCACTTCAAGCAGTTACTAATAAATTCTGATGTTTTTTGTCGCATTTTCGGAAACCAATAACTGCGAGTTATTAACTCGAGAGTTTTGTCAAGTCCAAAATGTCCCATTTCGTTGTGATAAGTGTGCATTATACTATGCTCCAAATCCCTTGGCACATAAAATAGGATATTATTACCCCTCTTTCGATATACCAATCCGTTCCGCAGTTCGTAAAATGGGTGTTCGGATCTCTCTAATTCCCCTCTTAATTTGATAATGTCTTCATCAAGTGTCTGCTTAAGAGCTAATGTTTGCTCCACAGTGTTCCCTTCCAGCACTAAGATATGATTCATCCGACTCAGGGCATCTACATGTTGCATCCGGTTGTTTGACCTGTGCTCTATTGAATAATTATAATCCTGTAGGAGTAAACACCAACGCATAATTCTGGGTATTACATCTTTCTTTGATAAAGTGAGTCGAAAACTGTCACAATCGGTAATTATTTTAAAAGGTATTCCATGTAGGTAAATATGGAAGCATTTCAATGCGTAAACTATTGAAGGACATTCTAGTTCATAGCTATGATATCTTGATTCAGCTTCGGTAGTTCTCTTGCTAAAGAAGAATACAGGATGAAATTTACCATCTTCTTGCTTCTGCATTAATATTGACTCAAATCCTTTAGCGCTCGCATCACAGTGAGCTCGGTTACATTAGAAGGGGAATAAATTGCTAATATTGGCTTTGACATTAGTTTCTCTTTTAATTCTTCAAACGATTGAAAATGTTTCTCGTTGAATTCAAATTTGACGCTTTTCTTTAATAAGTCGTAAAGAGGTTTTGCAATTAACGAGAAATTTTGAACAAATTTCCGAGAATAACTTGCAAGACCAACAAATCTGTGAACCTCTTTCGCGTTCGTCGGCAGAGGATAATTCTTAATGGATTCTATATTTTCAGTATTCGGACTAATACCGTGCACATCAACTTGATACCCCAAAAAGTCAATTTTAGATTTAAGAAAGGAACACTTATCTAAACGTAATTCTAACAAGTTTTCATTTAATATTTTAAAAACGTGCGTTAGTATATTTAAATTTTCCTCTATAGTCCGCGTTGCTATAAGGATGTCGTCGATATAGGTAAGAACTTGATTCTCTTTTATTAAATTTCTGAAAACTTTGTTAATATGTCGAGAAAAGGTTGACGGACTCGAGCTAAGTCCAAATGGGATTTTACAAAATTCGTACTGTCGCGATGGCGTAATGAAAGATGTGTACTTAACAGATTCCTCACTCATGGATACATGATAAAATGCATTCTTCAAGTCGATTCTAGTGAAGTATTGCTTATCTTTTCATTGATCTAAGTGATCCTCAATTAACGGTAATGGGAATTGGTCCCTAACAAGATACTTATTTAAGGTTCTATAGTCTACACACATGCGATGTTCGCCATTCTTCTTTCTGACAAGTACTATTGCAGAACAATATGGTGATTCACTCTCCCTAATGATCCCGCAATCTAACAAGTCTTGTAGTATCATATCTAAATCGCGTTTTTCTGCATAAGACAAACGTCGTGGTCTTGTAAAAACGGTTCTAACTTCTTCACTATTAATTCCATTTCAAAGTGAACTATAGGTTTGTGCAGTCGTGAAGTACTTTGATACTCATTATACATTTGATGAATATTACTTATAATATCCACAGGTAGGTTTGCTTCAATATCTAAATTTAAACTATCTAAAACACAATCCTCACAATTTATGTTTAAAATTTGTTGGCACTTATTAGCTAAATCTAAATAGGATTGTGTTGAGCAGATATCAACAGTATTATCATCAAAAGTTACAAACATTTGGGTTACAAATAAAATCTCGACCAAATAAATATTCATAAGGCATGCTATCACATGGCACAACTAAAAATGATAAATATAAACCAATATTATTAACAAGAATTTTACAATAAATTTGACCTATTATGTCTAACTTTGATTTATTTATTCCCTCATAATTTCCCACTTTACCATCTACTTGTTCTAATTCAAAATTTTTGGCTAATTTATAATTTATTAAACAAACAGGGCTACCTGAATCCAGGATGGCATTTGTCCTATAACTAGAACTATCAAGACTTATGTCAATTGGTACCATAAATGGAGATGCACCGCTGATGGTCATTGTTGTATTCGTATTAAATCCTTGTGTTCTATTCTTGGGTATACCTCCTCTTCGTGTTCTTGTTGGACAATTTGCAATTTGATGATCCATACTACCGCATTCAAAACAAGATCCTCTCTGTCTCCTGGGGTTGGGACAATTTGCTAATACATGTCCTTGTTGATTGCAGTTAAAACACTTCAGTGGATTTGTCTGCGTTCTTCTGTCTGTATCCTGGTTATCTCTTGAATAACCCAGCCTTCTGTCACTGCCAAGTTTCAGTTGGTTTGTTCTAACTTTACGTGCACTACTAATTCGTTCATAGTCTATTATATTCTTAAACAAATGATCTTCATCGATGTGGTCTCTTGATAACACAAAATCAGCTACATTATTGCACGATAACCCAATTGCAATCTGTTCTTTTGTTTCTCTAAATGGAAGGTTTAAAGATTTGCACATTGATGCCTTTTCCTGATAGTATGCACCTAGAGTTTCGTTCGGTCTCTGCATTCTTTGTTGCATTCTATTCCATAAATCATTTTTGTTTTCTTCAAATATAAATGTTTTCTGGAAAGCCTTCGCGAATTTTGACCAATCATGAAGTTCCTCGTTCCTACCTTCCCACCAATGTTTTGTAGCACCTACTAAATGATTTTGAGCCGTCTGCAGTATAAATGCTTCAGGCCAATTATGCAAAGCAGCTGTGTTTTTTAACTGATCCAACCATTTCTTTCCAAGGTTTGGGTTTCCTTTACCTGTAAAATTACCAATACTCTTCGATAAATCCGGCATAATATGAAATTTCTTCACATCGCTGGTCATTTCAGGCGTTTGTGTGATTTGTCGTTCTTGATGAATTTGTAATAGGTTCATCATTTGTGTATTCTTTTATATCGCGGCATTAAGAGTCTGTAGAATCTGAGAAATGTCGCTTGTCGCTGTTGTATTGAGCACATGGCTTTCTGTTTCGCTAACACTAGGCGAATCGTCCTCACTTTGGTGTGGACATAAAACGTTCGAATGTATTAGCATCCATTTCTTTTCGCGCCATTTTTCCAACGTGGTTCTTAGCAAACAATTTAATAAAAATTACAACTACGTTTAAAATAGCTCGAGTAGTATAATCTCACTGCCATCCACTTCGATCCCACTTCTGAAAACTGTAGTCACTCTCCCCGACTACTGAGGGGAATAAAACATGGAGTTGTATTTTAATACCACTTGTATTTCTAACAAACTGTCTGGATCACCTTTTTATCATCTAACACGCCGGAGTCCATCACATGACCCCCTCTTCGTTACCAGCCTAAAAACTATGAAAATCCCTACCACAAGTAGTGGGGCAAGATTAATGGCGGTACATTCAAATTTTTAAATCTTACTACTACAGTCACTTAATAAAGACATGAAATGATTAATCATATATCGCATTCGACATCTTCGCAAGACGGAAATAACAATATTTTATATTCCGAATGTTCAAGCTCATTAGATATTAATCCAAGTACGTCAAATGCCGCACACTCCAAACTAGCACAACATATCAACCTACTAGTAAATACATCTCATTTAACAGCAACAAACCAAAATTATCACATAAAAACAGAATTTCTTGCTATATGTGAGAAACAAATGGAACCGTTAGAAATTAACGTATTGGAATATTGGGAAAAATTTCTCAACGCAATTTAAAGTTAAGTCAGCTTGCCGAAGTGGTACATGCTGTACCTGCAACACAGGTTTCTGTAGAACGTGCATTTAGTGCACTTGCTACAGTCTTAACCAAGTTAAGATCTAAGCTCTCCAAGAAGTCTCTTTCTAATATTTTAATAACAAAATTAAACTTTGACTTGCTCGACTGCTCAGCCCTTAAAATAAAAACAGTGAATAACAACAGTTTAACTATAACCACACAGAGAAGTTTATATATTTTGTTTGTGAACTATTTTCGTTTTGTTTTTTTAGTTTTTGTATATTTATTCCGTATAACTGCTAATGAATTATTTTCGTTCTTTAAAATAAATTTGGTTGAAACAATTGTTGTCGCTTTTATTTGCGTGTACCAGATTGGGATGAAATTATATTTTTCTACAGGTTGGGACGTTACAGCAACTTTACATTGCATAGAACGGATAGTATGGACTTTCAGCTTTAGAATGTAGATGTACTCGAACCTGTATATCGTTCATGTACCTTCTTTTGCCGTACGCGTACACCAACTTAAAGTACAGCTGCATTGGTACCTGTCTATCGTTCATGTACTTTTTTTGTCGTACACGTACACGAACTTAACGTATAGATACACTCGAACATGTGTGGTTCAAGTGTGTTCCGATCAAACAATACGTGTACTATTCATGTTCGTGTACGCAACCAAATGTTAAAAGCAAAACATATTCATGATTGTGTTCGCCATCGTACAAAAATTAAAGCCACACATAATTGATATGAAAATAAAAATATGTGTTGGTTGTATTTGAACAGTACATTGTGTGTATGATGTGTGTACTTTCTGAACCCTGATATATATAATACAGATAATATAGATCGTAAAAAAACAAAAGATACCAAGGTGTGAAGATTGTTTTAGATTAAAGTTTTGTTTTAGATTTATCCCAACCGTGCTAAGGTTCATTTATGTTGTAGATTTTTTAGACAAAATAAATACACCTGCGTATGTTACTCTGACAATGAGTCTAAACGATCACATTGTGTTATTAACTGAAGAGAAGACGGAATTTCTACACATTGAGTTCACATTATATTTTCCGTTTTCATATTTGGAATATTGCACATTCTATTGCCAAAATCGTTGTAATTTAAATACAACTTACCAACTGCTTTACTAGTAGTAGCTACAGCTCTTCCGGTAGACACCATAGCCTGATTCAACTTTCGACCGCCTTCGGTATTCTGAATTGTACTGTAACCAAAACTCAATAGATTACCAGCTGTCCTACATTACAAAAATGAGTAGTAAATCTCTAGGTTTATTTTGTTAGACAGACAATACACGCGAGATTCGTAACTGCTGAAAGGCTAGAAATGATAGTTAACCTTCCTATACTCACGTCAAAATGAAACACGTATACTATACTATATAAATCGGTCTCACAGACCGTATGCGTGAATATAGGAAGGTTAAAAAGACAAACCGTTACTGTATGCAAACATTTGTATCTATTTATTTATTTGTTTTTGTAACTAATACCAAAAAAATTGAAATAAAATTTCACATACTCTCACATAAATTATCTCACTGAGATGTATTTATTTTTCAATTTGTTTCCAGTCGTTTCCGACTTATCGAGGGCGGTATACCAATAATTATCTCCGTTCATCAGATGGAGCCACCGTTATGGTGTTAAAATATTGAATGATGAACGTCTGTATAACATCTCGTGGTAGGTGGCTTTGTTTGTCGTGAAAGTGCTATACCGTACTGATGAGCCACTAATAAGGGCGAAACCGGTCTACGGTTGCAGTCCGCGGCAAACAAAGCATAATTCCCTCCGTGATAATTATTGGTATATGCGACGTAGGCCGCAGTGCGGTCCTTACACAGCTTTTTGTAAAAATTGCCAAATAAATACATCTCAGTGAGATAATTTATGTGACAGTATGTGAAATTTTATTTCATATTTTTTTGGTAGTATTTAAAACTCCAACCGCTTGTAAACTATTTTTCAAATTATGTAACTAACATAATAAATACCAAATAGATCGATAAAATATAGCGGCCCGCGTATGTGTAAAAAGGCGAGGGGGTATCGTTTTGAGCGTCATCGCTAAGGTTTGATAAGAGTGGATGGTGTGTTAAGCGTGGATGGTGTGTTAAGCTAGGCGTCCACATATCCGCCTCGTACGTATCGAACGCATCGCATCAAACGGATCGTAGTATTCTTTACATAGGAAGCCATACAAGCGCATCCACCTATCTGCATCGTACGGATCGCACGGATCTACCCGTCGGCAATGCCGACCCCGTTGCTCCGAGAGGCAACTTTTGCGATGCGTGCCGATGACTCACTACGAAAGTCCGATAATGGCGTCGGCAAATCCAATCGCTGCCGATTGTCCGTTTGATGCGATGCGACCTATCCGCATCGGACGCATCGCATCAAACGAATTATTGCGATTGGATTTGCCGACGCAACTATCGGCAATCGGATTGCCGACTTTCATTCGGACTTTCATAGTGAGAGGTAACGTAGTATTCGGTGGATTGTGCAAGATAATGGAGGAAAACGAAGAAGAATTTGTTGTAATTGCTTGTTTGTTTGCAGAAGAAGAAGAAACAAAAGCTAAATCATCTAAAAAAAGAAAACATAATATGTGGGTACACGATATATTTCAGAAGAGATCGCAACATGGAGAATATCACACACTATTCCCTGATTTGCTAAACGATGAAGCCAAATTCTTCCGATATTTTCGTATGTCTCAGGCTAAACTTACTGCACTTGTTGACCTCATGAAACCACATGTATTAAGACAGAGTACAAGATATCGGGAGGCTATAGGACCAAAAGAAAGGCTTGCTTTATGTTTAAGGTATGTATTAAAATTAAACATCGTATACATAGTAGGTACTTATTTAAAACGTAAGTATTGACCAAGAATCAGACTATTTTGATTTTCTGAATGTGAATGTGAATGTTCCATATTGTTAACCCATTAACGCCCAAAGCGTAAGCAGACAATAATTTAATTTATATCAACTAAATTTGCAAACAATATTATATTTTAACAAAACTGATATACAAATAAATTTTTAAAAAAATCAGACTTCGGAAAAACACATATGTACTCACACGAGTACACTGGTCACTTATGGGTTCTTATGAAATTCTTCAAAACACTTTCTTTCGATGCAGTCATCTTAGATTTCTTGCATTGCCATCTTATGCGAGAATGGCATACACGAAATTTTAGCTGGTTAGAATTTTTTCCAGGAAAGTGACCGATATTGTCTTGTAAAAAACAACACTAGATCCATTTTTTCTTCGGATGCTAGTGACTTCCAAGCTTTGACCCTAGCTAAGTTGACTTCAGCACCATTATTTTTTGTTTGCTGCCAATTACTATAATTCGGATTGCTTTTTTCCAATTTGGTTGAGGTAATGCACCTGGCTTCTTTACTTTATCTTTTTTCATGCTGCAAAGTTTTCCCTTGTTAGCACCAAGCGTTTCGGTATAATTCTCGTCCCATTCTGAATTTGGTTCCTCTTCAGTGTTTACATCAGATGGCGATTCAAATACCTCAAATGAACCGGGTATATCATTCGGAATGTCCGGAATATCTAATGCGTCTTCATCAATCTCTTCCTCGTCTGTCAATGGGTCGGCAGAAGGGGGTATTATTACTATATCCAAACTGCTGTTATTAGTGTAGACTCCGTAAAATCAATTGCTACAGACAATTTATCAATTTTTTTTCTTGCATAGAAATTTTGCGGAGCGATCTCTACAAATTTGTAATCCATATTACCAAAAGTACCTAAAATATAAGTTATATGTAAAGCAAATGGTAATGCCCAGTGTACTCACCTGAGTACACCAATGTTTATATCAAAATAACAATTTATATAAAAAAATTCAAATGTAATAATTATAAACATACCTTGCCTTATTGTATTTTCAATACAAATGCTACACACAATTTGTAATATTTGAAGGACGAACTTGCGAACACTTCCTTGTAGTCACTACATCGCAAAAATGGTTAAACGTCATTCTATGTAGAGGTTCATTACTGTTCCATTTGTGAGGAATATGGAGACTTTTTGTTTCAGACTTCTTTGTAGATAGATAATAAAACTGTACCGTGCATTTAATAATTTATGTACCCCAATATAGATGTCGTGTACCCTTGTAATTATACTGTACTCAATTGAGTACAGTGGGCGTTAATGGGTTAAGATTCTCGTAAGTGGACAGCGTACGCGGAGATTCGTGCGTAGCAAGTGGAGATATTGTTCCATCCATGGATCTGGAAGGAGGCCTTTCGTTGAATATAGGTAACCGGGAAAATATTGTTGAAGGTGCCACAGGTAGAGTGTGAAGAGGTTCGTTCATGGCAGGGAAAAAACGTCTTAGACGATTCAGATGTCATAGGATGAGTGTAGGAGCGAAATAACAACAGTCCACTAGTTTTTAAATACTTTATAGTTGCTATCTAAAAGAAAACAAAACAACGACTTAGCAACACAACAAAAATTGTAAACCAGTTGTCAAAACATTATGTCTGATATATATTTTCACGTATCATTAAAATCTTCCCTAATACCATTGTGGTGTCTCTAAACAATGAGAATCAGGATTTATTGGTGTTGTCGCAAGCCTCATCTCTACGCTGTTAACCATTTGAAACAGTTGAGCTTTAATATGAATCTGGTCTTGTAAAGGAAAGGTCTTTACTGTTTTTACCATATTAATGAAAAAATCAAGAAGAGGATCGCTTTGGTTTCTGTTTTTTGTCTTTCTTGTTAAATATTCTTGTAGGACGTTGGCTGCAGTTGGACCTTGTAAAGCTTGTGAAGCTGCGGAGCTCGATTTCCTACGGTCAGTTCGTGATGATATCGGGGATACTATAGATAGTGGACTTGGTACATTGCTTGATACATTGTTATCTAGATTACTTGAATCAGATAGTATTTCAATTTGTGCTTCGTCGTTATCGTTGACACTTCTAGGCGACAGGCTTGAACGTCGTTCTTCCTCATCGTTTAGATATGGTGTCAGGAAAGAAAGTTCTTGGTAGAATTTAGGAGGTTTTATTTTTGATGCTGCTTGGCCGCTTTTGGTCTTGCGCAAATTCAAAGCCTTTCTATGGTTGTCTGATTCTGGTCCATCGCTCCTTGCATACATTGCCTGTAACAATGAATAAGTATATTTGTTTTCTTGTTTTAGATTCTTAGCCACTGGGAACTCTTTTGGATCACTGTCCTTTTCCTTCAGGATTGGGTAACGTACAGTACGAAGAATTGTGTATTCAACCTGCTAAGCCATTATAAAATATCTACAGCCCATAGTGATGCCAAGACCTTCTAAAGAGTTGTGGATTGAATCAGAAAAAGGTTTTCGTGAAAAATGGAATTATCCCAACGCGATCGCTGCCATTGATTGAAAACACGTGCTTATTCAAGCACCACCACACAGTGGTACAAATTACTTTTGCTATAAAAATATTTTAGTTTGGTACTGTTAGCCTTAGTCGACGCAAATTATAAATTCATAGTCGTGGATGTCGGTGCTTATGGTAAGAATTCTGATGCTAGTATTTTGAGAAATTCGAGTTTAGGCAAAGGTTTACAAGATGGCACTCTAAACATACCTGCACCAAAAATACCACCAGGAGGCACCGAACTACTACCTCATGTCATCATCAGTGATGAGGTTTTCCCATTATGCACGTATTTAATGCGACCGTATTCTCGCGACAATGTCCAAAGAAATGAAGACAAAAAAGTGTTTAACTATAGGCTCAGTCGTGCGAGAAATACTGTAGAAAATACGTTTGGAATATTAGCAAGAAAATTTAGAATTTTCGAACGTCGATTATCTATGCACGAAAGACACATTGTAACTGTTGTCATGGCTACATGCTGTTTACACAACTTTCTAAGAGATGACACATGTCACTGGACAGCAAATGATTTGAACACTTCTATTGCGGAAATGGAAGGACTGCAAAACATAAGACGTATAGGTGGTAATTCACGCACAGATGCTTTAGCAGTTCGGGATAGCTTTAAAAATTATTTTAACTCAGCAGCAGGGTCGATAGAATGGCAACTGCGGAGAGTTCGGACTGGGAGACGCGAAAATGTATGAATAACAAAATAAAAATTTACAAACTTACCACTTTCATTTAATCTTTCTCCAATTTCCTCCCAGATATTATCCCTTCTTTGTTGGTTCGAATAATTAGGGTGTTTCAAATCATATATCTCTTTATAGTCTTGCACAATTGCAATTAGTTGTGCCGCGTCCATGCTGGAATAACACGTGTAAACAGGAAAATAATCGAAGGCGAATGGCGGACGACGCGGAGCGAGCGAGCGCGCGCAAGTCCGTCCACTCATCGTCATTCTGTATGACATTGGATATGCGATTGGATTTGCCGACGCAACTATCGGACTTTCGTAGTGAGTCATCGGCACGCATCGCAAAAGTTGCCTCTCGGAGCAACGGCGTCGGCATTGCCGACGGGCAGATTCGTACGATCCGTACGATGCGGATAGGTGGACGCCTACTTTATAGTTAAGTATGTAATGTAAAAATCGCGGCTCACTAGCGACCTGAGTGCAGCTCGGTCAGTCGAAGCAAGTACCGGCAAGCTGCAGATCTGTTGTTTTGGTATCAATTTAATAGGTTGTTACAATTTGTGTTACCGTTTCTATTGTTATAAAATAAAATGTTTTTAGTTGACATTGCTACAAAGAAGAAGCAAATTAAATTTCAATGGACCGAATCGTTCGCATTTATACAAAACTTAAATAACCTTCCGACTTGTGTTATTTATCAAGTAAAATTGTAACACAACAAGAAGTCAAATTTAGAGAGACACTTTACAACTAAACATTCGTTATTTGGCAGTAAATATCCCGCCATTATGCGAGGAAGAAAGCAATTGAGGAACTTCAGGGTCAAAAAATATCAAGTTCTGTATTTAATTCTTGGGTGCAATCTTGCAGCAATGTTAATATTGCAAGCTTTATTTTCAGCCAAGGGAGTACAAAGCGAGACAAACCATACACAGACGGTGAATACATTAAAAGTTGTTATAACCGACGAAGAAAAGAGGATTGGGCTATAAATATGAAGTCTTCTGTAGTCGAGTTTCAGTCCTAATTTGATCAACATTTTATGTTTTGTGACGTACATGTGAAATCTTACAGCATTATAAGGGTGGGTTATAAATATGAAACGCACCTTATATACGCAACGTCACTTTCTAGTCGATTCAAGTTGAATGAGACGTTCGAATCCTTGCCTATTTTTCTCCATACTCTCCTTTCTCTACAACTCTGTTCCACAAAGATTCCGCTAATATTTTATGTTGAACCATTGGTTACAAGGTCTCTTATCTCTCTCTCTCTCTCTTCTGTTGTAGTTTAGTGGTTCTCATTATGTAATTATTTTTGTACCTCCGTCATCTGGTAAACGTGCGATGTGACCCGTCCATTTTCGTTTTACGTCTCTTGCAAAAGAACGGTGGAAAGGTTTCTTATTTCCGTGTTGTTGGTTTATTGTTGCTTAATTTTTACATCCATAGGTTAGTATTGATAGGATGCATTGATCAGAAATATCCCTTTGACTGCTTATATGGTGGTTACTTTTCACTACTGACTTTAGGCACAAATATTTATTCCACGCTGCTATAATTATCAGTTTCTGAAACAAGAGTCCTTGTGTTCCTGGAGCATATTTTCAACGAACATAATTGTTGATAATTTGATAATACTTTTGATATAGCGTTAGTTAGTGAGCCCTCGTACTGAGAGAGGAGTATAGTTTGCTAAGTTATTATTTTGTTTTGCCTTTTAATTATTGCTTGTTTGTTTTTGCTACTACGTCCTTGTTAGAGTTGCTTTATTTACTTCATTTATTTTCTATCTATTGAGTTTTGGGTGGGTTTGACATTGTTCCGGTTATGTTCAAAACGGTTTGTTTTGCGTTCTAATTTTCATCAACATTAGTGTTTTCTCCATTTAATATTTTAACTATACCTTCTTTGTGAATAAATAATTAAAGTAAATTATTTGATAATTTGTCAGATATCGCTCAGGAAGCCATAGCTACGGTGCTAGAAAGATGAAGGTTCAAACGGTTAAATAAACTTATCCTTGATTAGTGGATGAAGTGCGCTGTTTTAACCCAAGTTCACAATTGATACTTTCTTTCTTTTGTGTTTCTTCATTTCAACTTAAGTAATTGTGGAAATACGTATTTGGTGTTTTTCGAAATCGGTGTAGTAAGGGGAGAAAGCTGATTTAACAAACGTAATTTAGCTAACAATAAGACATACTTTACGAATTTGCGGTGACCTCACTCAATTTTGTTAGTACGCACACCACACAATTATTAAACTAGTGCGCATTTGCAAACGGATGCAACATAACATAAAATTGTATCTCTTTTTTGGGACGTTTTTGTCTTCCATATCTATGAGTGAGATAGATCCAAATATTATTACTTTTTAATTAACTTTTCCTCGGTTCTTTTATTTCTGTTGTTACGGTTGATTTACAATTATAGCTTCAAATATAATCTAAGTTTAATAAGTACGATGTCAGTGATGTCAAAGATATGAATAGGTTTCTGTAAATCCTTTAAGCAAAATATTTAGCTTATCCTTCAGTACCCTGCGATGGATTTCTAGAAGTCTGAAAAATTTGCCCGTACTTATCCAGTTTTAAAAGGAATCAGTTCAGACGAGACCAACTCTCAAGAATAACTCTTCTACATTTCGGTGTAGAGTTATTTTCGAGTTGAGCCCTCTGACACTCCACTTCTTCCTATTCTTTGCCATGCTTTCTACATTTTCCAATTTTACTTCTCTTTTCTCTGCCACTAAGTGTACTTTTTTCGTAAACGTCTTTCTTTGTCGCCCCTTTTTCTTTCTTCCAATTTCCCTCGCTTCAAATATCTGTCTTATTAGCATATACTCATCTCTTCTCATTACGTGTCTGGCATCTCAGTTCTGCGTGTTCTATAGTAATTTCGGCAGGGTTTATTTTTAGTTTGTCCCTGAATACTTGGTTTCTAATTTTATCTTTCCTTGATTTTCCTTCTATTCTCCGAAATTGTTATTCTACTTTTTTTGTCTTTGTGATATTGTCCAAGACTCACATGCATAGGTCAATGCTTGTTTGATCAATCTTTTACTATAGATATATTATATTATACATTACAGCAAGCGCTTGATAACGTTATGTATTCAGATCAAGGGTGTTTCATATTATCGAAATGTTTACATTAGCGGAGGTGATTATTAACAAGTAAATTATTAAAAGAAACCTTTAATATGCCAAAATAAAATACAAAAAATGTTCAAACAACCTTTTGTAAACACTAAGAATAACAATAAATCAAAATAGCGTTTTATAATCCTGTATTAAAGTACGAACCTTAGCCAGTTGAATTGTTATTACTTTTGCAAAATCAAAACTACATATGTATGTATACTGTACTGAGAATTTAGTTAATTTTTTTCAAAGTAAATTGCACCGGTCTAGCTCGTAGATAATAATATATAAGCATAAATTATAACAATTTATATTTGTTGTAACAATCTTTATTTTTGGAAATATTGAACATAAAATCGAAATATTTACCTATTTAGTGTGTGAATGTATAAGTGTAATTTCTTTTCCGTTATCGATTCTTCCTGTATCTCCTCTTTTCACTTCTTTTCTCGACGCAGCTTTATGGATTCTTCCCTCTTATTAATTCTTTTGACACAGCTTTATGGATTCATTTATCAATTCTTTCTTCTTCTGTATGGTGAGGTTCTTTTCTTAATAATACTTCTTCTTAAAACTCTATTTTGTGAAATATATTTTTAAACTTATTTATTGACTTTTCTATATTGTCAATTTTCGTCGTTAACCAAACAAACTTTTATTTCTTCTCGAAACCAGGACTACACTCCTGTATTTCTCCGTTGTCCCCGAAACGAAACTTTGATTCACCTTGACTTCAGTCCATCCAAATATATTGCTGTTATAGAAACCTGTACTGTACGTCGATGTATCCTTGGTTATTTCCAGTAAATTTATGTGAATTCTTGTAATGTATAATTGTTGTGTGAAATGTGTTTTAAATGTTAATAAAGGCCTTTTTAGCCATTAAATTATGCTTTTATAAAATATTTAACAAATTTTTATTTCTGGTGACATTTCTCCCATTAAACGTCTCTGGCTGGAGTTAAATTAATGAGTTACCTCCTGAAGGGGAATATAATAATGCTTAAAAGGTGGTGGGCGAGGCGTCGAAAAGGTATAAATAGAACCCCACAGCTACATACAATGTCAAATGAAGACCATTACTTATTTTGATAACTTGAATTGTAATAAATGAATTTTCTAATTGTAATTAGCCATTTGTGTATTATTATACTACAATACACAACTAAAAGCATCTGTGTTTGCTATAGCAATGAGTTATCCCCACAATTAAGTTCAAATATGAATATATGCTACATAAATCGGGGAGTCCCCTACATAATTGGATAAGTCGGGGATTGATCAAACTTGGCTTTTCACAGGTAACTTGTAACGCATTTGTAACGCTCGAAGTTATTCGTAGACAATCGGAAATTGCGTGCTGTTTACATTATCAAACTATCGAACTTACAATACTTTTACGTTATCGAGCGTTACGTATAATCCTATACTACGAATTTTGTGTTCACATTAGCGCAATGTTTCCAATATCGGGTATTTACGTTATCGAGCGTTAGCTGTGAATATATAATTTCAAAATTATTAATTATATTGTCACGATAAAAGTTGTTGATAATAGTAAAACATGTACACCTGTAAAACAGCTAAACGGTACCCGTAACAATACGAATCGTCAGAATAAAGCGCGCAGTTAGTGTCTTCACCGCTCACAATGCAGCCACTTTTGAGCACAGGACAGAACGAGCGCCGTTGCGTCCTTAGGCACTCACACGGTAATGTCATCTTCAAGCACGCCATATATATAGCACGCAATCTTAATTTAAAGACTGACAACACCGATCTTCTAATGATCATTTCATCTTACGAAACAAATAACATTAACCGCCGTTAAATCAGATAAATCTGTAGGTGTTGCAATAATTTCCGGTGCAAGTCGTCAGTAAGAATTATGGTTGTAAAGTACACTATTCAAAAATGTGAAATGCATTTCCTTAATATCTATAAGCAAGAGGGGGAGAATAAAACTACCCAAAGTGTCACCATCAAGTAATCTAAACTTTGAAAATATACAAAGGCGTCGGTTTCTGATTTGAAAAATGCCGAGTTCGAATTTCAGTCAAGGCAGTCGCGATTACTTCAATTTATTTTAAGGAATCGTGACGAGTGCCGTTCGAGAATGGTACCTGTTACCGCGTCGGGTATCTGACAAACAGGAATTGGGGGAAATCCAAGGATACATCAAGTGCGCGCGCTAATGGACCGATGTGCACGGACGATAAGAAATTTGTAACAGTTGTGTATACTGTCCAATTCACACTCCACTGGCGATTTTTCAGTTTTGTCGATCAACGGTAGCTCTAAGTAAATTATGTCAGACGCTTTTAAGAATTCTCCGTTGTAAAATTTGGTATTGGCTGCACTCTGCGGATTGCTCTTCCCGCTTTTCTATTCACCACGGCCATTTGCGATACACCATAACTTCTTAACCAAATTCAACATACACAATTTAACGATATCATACTCTTATTGCAAATATCGGAGATTTGTTGAGTTTGTTTTCTTAATGTACATGAAAACGATGTGTTTTTTAACCATACTGTTTCAAACATCATTGCTTAATAGTTAAAGATGTTGTCTACTTTGTCAACTCGGTAAGCTGTTGAGATCCATACTGACAATAAAATAATGATGTTCAACTGTTACAAACTTAGCTTGCTTTACCCAGTTTGTGTCGGAGGTTGTGGATAGTGGAGGCCAGCTGGATGCGATCTATTTAGACTTTCAGAAAGCGTTTGATCGTATTGATCACTATGTCTTGCTCCATAAATTGAAGCACTACGGTTTTTCTGCGTCCCTGGTCAGCTTACTGCACTCTTACCTATTTGGAAGAACATTTTCTGTCAGGTATCGAAACTATGTTTCCCAGTCTTTTGATCAGACATCAGGTGTACCGCAGGGCTCGAACATAGGTCCACTATTATTTTTAATTTTTATTAATGACATCTTGGACAATGTGTATTGTGAAAAGTTAATGTTTGCGGATGATCTGAAGCTCTATACAGCCGTGGGTTCCATCCAGGATTGCTTGTCGTTGCAGAGCAGTTTAAATTGTATATCTTCCTGGTGTGATTCTAATGAACTTGCATTGAATATAGCGAAATGTGTAGTAGTTACTTACAAAAAAAAACCCACCAATCGTATATTCCTACCAAATATCTGATATTGCTCTAAGGGTTTCTACTTCAATAAAGGATTTGGGTGTTTTATTTGATGCAAGATTATCGTTTACTGGTCATGTGTACGATGTGGTTAGCACTTGCTTTAAAATGTATGGTTTCATATTTCGAAATTGTCGAGACTTCCGAAACACACGCACCATTTACATTTTGTTCGCTTCTCTTATTCGGTCTAGACTTGAGTATGCTGTTCTTATATGGTTCCCGATTTATAATGTCCATATTCAACTGATCGAGTCTGTTCAAAGAAAATTTTTTAAATTTATATTTCTTAAGGCTGAGGGTTGTTACCCGGTAGGAGGTTATAACCATAATTTACTACTTGCTAGATTCAACACTTTACCCTTACAGGTCAGGAGGATAGTCGTCCTAATAAAGTTCCTCTTTTCTCTGATACACGGTGGGGTTGACTGTGCAATGTTGTTAAACAGACTAAATTTTCATGTACCTAGGTCTAACTCTAGATGTTTGTCAACCTTTTACATTGACGCGAATAGGACTAACGTTTTAGTAAGATCTCCTATATCGCTATTGTGTGCCTACTTCAATCAGATATCCGAAGTTTGCGACATATTCGCCGATACGTTGACCTGTACAATGAACCATGCATACCACCACTTCAGTCAACTTGCTTAGACACGTATTCATTCCAGCATTGTGTGTATCATTGCCAAGTGTTTGCTTGCTGCGCTTGATTTGATTTGATTTGTGATGATATATAGATTTAATATTAGTTTATGAAATGTATTTTACCTGTAATTGGGATTTTTCTGTGGGTACTAAATATATTATTATTATTATTATTATTATTATTATTATTATTATTATTATTATTATCTTAGTACGCATGTTTCCCCTAATACGAACAATACGTCAAATTGCAGGTATCTCAAGAAAATGTATAAAATCAATTTATACGAGTATAGAAGACTAATGCAGGCATTTTCTGCAACGCGTTGTATATCTATAAAATAAGAACACTTACTGCGAAAGTCGGAGCTTCATATCAGAAACAGAAAGTTGTCCAGAGAACGGATGCCCAGGATTAACCTCCAAAATCCCTGGATAGTCTGAACTGATCCACATTTTATAGTTATAAGTATCCTTCCAAGCTGTCACAAACGCTGAATTATAGTGATCGAATTCTCGTGATCCATCTGCATAAATTTGAAATAAGTTTGTTTAATTTTGAAATGTGTAACGTAATTACCTTGCAAAATCGATGTTCTCATAAGACATAAAAGATAAATTTTAAATTGACTTCTTATCCATTCATCCCCACCCTCCCAACCTACACCATCTAAGAAAACATCATGCTTTTCTTCTGACACATGTTTTACAATGTAATCAGCAAATCTGAAATATTATGATCATCAGAACGTAATTTAAATTTAACTTAGTATCATTGTATGTTAAGCGTTTTTGTTTTCATACCTTATTTAATTGTAAAAAACATTTACTACTTAGTAGTTAAACCTATTAAAAAATATGAAACAGTCAGCAACTGCACACGCCGTATTTGGTAAATTAATTACACAAATATCTAATACTCCTTACTTATCAGTAGAGTGTGGAGAATTTTAGACATTAGCGTGCGATATAGGAACGAAATATGTACGCAATCTTTCAATAGATATTTAGCAAAGAAATAAATTGAAAATTTCTCATGTATTGAAACAAAAAAAAATCGAACACAGCGAAATATATCAAATTAGTTAGCAGTACATACCATAAATTTACTAATTTAGCGATTTGCATGGATGATGAATATTTTTTATTTAAAATTTTCTAACTTTTTAACAGAAAGCATTTCAAACAATTATTATAGCTCGAATAAAAACTATCTGTGTTCAAATATATTTTGCTTATGTATAAGAATTTTCGATTTATTTTTTTACTACCATCCTATTAAAAGAAAAGTTTACGTATATATCTCAACAGCCTCCAATTCTGCGTCGGAAGATGAAGAAATATACAGCATATTCCAAAATCGCAACTGCAAAACAAAAAAACATTGCTAATAAACTTCTTAACTATATATTCATGCCGATTTTCAAAAAAAAAAAAGGCTTTGAAACGAATACTTAGTAACTCGTTTTGCTTTCAAAATTGTCCACACTCGTTATCTTACGCCTTACCTTATTCAAATTTACAAATTATTTTATTAGGTTACATTGCTTTCAATATCAAATTTTAAAATTCTTAGATATTTCGAGTTTTTAGAAATTAAACAAAATAGTAAGTAGTAGACTTACTATGTATAAAAAGTTAATGTAATAAATACCGTAAATCTTCCGTAGTAAGGTGTAATTGTTTCCTCAACTCGGCATCTTGACACTCAATTCTAGTAACATCGACATCAACTAGAATATCAAATAGCTGCCTTTTCTGTTTGAATAATACATTAGTGGCTCCCACAACATATCCTCTTACATTAACATCACTAAGTAAATCCATATATGGCAAGGAAAGGTATGGAAGACACAAATATCCCTGATAAAATAATTTCAAAGGAAAACCGCATGAACTATTTTTAGTTGTGCTAAATATAAAAGCATATTAGAAACATTTGGTTCCTGTATTATTTCTTGGGAAGCTTCTAAACTTTCATGTTCCTGATTTGATATGCATCCACTGCTTTCAGTGATCTCAATGCCAATTTCAGTAGATGGATCAATGGTCTTTATCTCATTAATGGATCGTCTGTTCTCATTTTGTTTTAACATATTGTTACATTTGTTTTCTTTATTCTCATTGCCGTTAGCCATAAACGTCTCTTTCGGCTCCATGTTTTTATTGTCTAGAGCATTATCATTAGGAACTACATTGTTAGCTGTGGCTGTTGTTACAACTTCTTTCACGTCACTTAGATTATTCGAAATATGTCTTGGACTACATTCAGGCGTTGCATCGTCATCAGAGTAATACGGCATTGGAGACATTGGCCTTGACAACCTGCAACCCATACTGTAATTGAATACTGAGATGAAAAAACTCCAATAAGCTGCAATTGGCACTTTAACATATACAGTGTCCATGAAATATAGTAACTGACACAAGTACAACCTACGCCGACACAGTGTTGGCATAGGCAGTGAACATGCAACATATTAGTCACAAAGTATTTTATTCAACAAAAAAATACATAACAATTACTCAATTTGAATTGTTTATCTGTAGTTTCAATGCAACAATACAAACCAAATACTGATTTAATTAAATTTAATTAAAGTGATCCGATATTTGTGAAATAGAGTTCTAATTTGCCGTATTATTGACCGAAATGGCACTACACTTTAATAGGAAATATTTCTTTCTCAATTGTCATGACAGCCTTGATTTTTAAAAAGTATAAATGTGCTGTAAAAACATTAAAACGAAATTCAAAATTTTTTGATCAATTGTACCTATAATGAAGTTAATCCCGGAACACAGTGTATAATCAATAGGTCATATGGACATCTATATAAAAGAAATCATTAAGTTAAATATAGTTATTTGCAATATGGATATCAGCGTTCCAATATTGCACAAGAATTAAAAGTATTTATTTTTGTTACAAAATAAAAACTTTTATCTAGTTATATTCTTTACACCATAAAATTATTTAATTAAATCTGGTGACACATAAGTAACGATCTTCAAACTATACCTTACACATGTCACCAGATTTAAATAATTGTGTGGTGAGGAGTTTACTAGCGTAGTATAGTGTCAGTACTATTCCACCTTAGTCTTTGCAATCACTACCACTTAGTTACAATATCACTTAATAAAGTCAAATTTAAACAATTCTTAATTTGTAAAGATATTCTATTTATAATTTTTCTCAATGCTCCTACACATATAGGCAGTTATTTTCTACGTGAGTATATTATGTCAATTTCTTATATAGTTTCTTACCTCACACAAGCAGATTTCTCCAGCCCTTGTTCTATCATACAGGGAAACAGAGATAATAAACTTAAGATTGTGGAGCATAGTGGGTGCACTGGACTTTTATGAAAAATGATTCTTCTTTCTAATAATAACAATTTAAATAACAATACTGCTTTATGCTTCCAATGTAAAACAAAATCTCTTAAAGATAAACCTAAAAAAACAATTGTGATAAATTTGCACTATAATTTCAAAAACTACTGACCTACGTAAGTTTGTGAAGAAAGATCATTATGCATTAATACAGAATTTAAATGGTGGTAGGTATCCTCTAACAAAGAAACTTTACTAAAATCACCCTCATCAAAATAAGCATGTGTGATAAGAGACATTTTTACTTGTATATGTCCAAATAAAGGAATTGCACTCAATACACATACTGACTTTTGAACTGTACCTCTTGTAATATCAGCTGTGCGGTTTTTTAATTTCTAAAATATATATTGTATACATACTTCATTGTATTCATACACAATATTTACGATTACCTCCACTGGTATTTGGCGATAACACGAGATACCATAGACTGTTTTCTTAGGTTGTGTCAAGCTGGGTAAGTGGAAAAATACAGTATCTTCATCAAAATTATGTGAACCATCTGGTAGAGCTAGTGTTGGCAAATATTTCCAACCAGGGGGACATTCGTTTGGAGAATCTGGTACTAACGGCGGAAAAGAATATTCTACCTATAGGATATTTTCATATTATAGATTATAATGATACTGTTAATACACTTACCTGACAGCCTTTCTTATGATGGAAACCAACAACAATTACATACAAAATTGGTCTTTGTGAATCATTCATTGTAAATTTGAAAACAATAAAAACCGCTAATAAAATTTTATTTCATTTGTACCATCTTTGACAGATGTAATACAATCACAAATACAATCAGAGGATTTTTACACAATACCAGACAATAGTTAGACATCGCAGTTATCACCTTAAGCGAACGACTTCTTGTAGTAATTTCCATACAGACCGCAATAGCGCTATAAGCTAAGACACAAGGGTATTAGAAAAGAAGGTATATGCATACAATAGGGTAGTGATGAATAGAGTTGCTCAATTTGCGCCAACATTACTACAACTATCTATAACGACTGTACTAGAATAGGAACCACAAATCAAATATGATTTGTGGATAGCAACATTACGCTATACGAATATATAAAAGTTTCAATGTATAGTATGAAGCCATCTGTATTCGTATAGTACAATGTTGCCATTATAATATAGTCGTATCAGATAGCTGTAGTACTGTTGGCGCAAATTGAGCAACTTTAGGGATGAGTTAGATTCGATATAACAAATGTTTTGTTTACAACACGCGCTCATACACATCATACCACATCACACACAACCACATATCGCATACACACATGCAGCGCATGCACATATACACCATAGAAATAAATTATTAATCGGGAGATTTTCATAAAGTATCCACTCAGAAATACATATTCAGCGAGTGACGACAAGTTCAACATTGTCTGACATCTTCGTATCGTACTTTACCAAATGAATCACATGTATTTATGAGCACTTGTGAAATTGAAATTCGACTAATAGAAGTTAGTTACATTAGACACAGTATATCAGTTGTTTATTGCATTTTAATGGTCAGGATAAGCTGTATTATCACTTTGCCCAGGTTGACGTCTTATAATTATTTTAATCTCTATAAAAATGGATCGTGGTTTGTTCGGATGCTTAAAACTTGAAATCGACTGGACCAAATTGCATACTTCCTTCTGCCGGTTTGTTCGTAATTGCTAGGCGAAGGTTTCGAAAAAACACAAAATCGAAAAAAAATTGGGCAAGACGAAGTGGTTTCTATTGCGTATACGTGTGTCTACAATTTTACCATGGCGGCCGATAATGTGACACTACAGGAGTGCAGCATAGACTAAATTTAAATGATAGTTATTAAATAAATCTGTTTCTTCTTTTTGTAGACTACTTTTGCTTTTTCATTCGTTGGATTGATAAATCTAAATGATACTTTAAACATCGAATATGACTTGTTTGCAACAAGACCAACAACACATTCGATTGCAACCGGAGCTAAACGTAACCTGGGCAAATAGCGGTAATTACGAAATAAGTTACGAGAGCCTACATATACACAGAACTACTCGCATACAGCATACTGACTAGTGTGAGAAGTCGGCGATGCTGTCGTAACTTATTTCGCAATTGTACGTTCAGAACGTCATGAAAGAATTGACACCGATAATCTATTTCAAATCACTTCAAATAGAAACAATTCCTATTACGATTTTACGTAAATTCATTGGATGGACTATTTCAGGGGTTTCCAAACTTTTCAGTCTAGGGGCCATACTGGTCACTTCAGTGAGCTTTCTGCATATTATACTTGTCATTAAGCTTTACCTAGCATGTAAATAAATCCGAGTTATTATCATTCTGTGTTTATTTATTCAACTTATCACAACAACAATAAGCTATTAGCTGTCGCTGTCGAGCTGGATTGGGCTCGCGGGCGGTAGTTTGGAGACCGCTGGACTATTTGAATGACTTATCTGCTCACTAACGAGAAGTGAATGCAATAACCGTATAGTTTATTATCTTAGCGTTAGCGTGACGTAAAGTATTTGACATTCGACAGATAACTAAATTATGAACATTTCAAATATCTAAGCAAAATAAATTATAGTCCTCTAAAATGCCGAAAATTATCAAAAAACATTTTGATAATCCATTTCCAGATTTCTCAAATCAATCTTCGAAAAATGTGATTTTCAACAATCAAGTAAGTAAGATTATATAAAAAAAGTAAAAAGTACATAATGAAACATTTAGATTGGTAGAAGCTCTAAGGTTGTTTCTTATATTGACGAGAAATGGGAAAATACATTGAAAAATTTAATTACTTGGATCCCAATGACTATTCAGTGTATACAGGCACGTCTGGAATAGCTCTTTTGAAACTCTTAAAAGATCCAGAAGATAAAAATAATTTATTGGTAATGTATTGTTTTGCTGCTTTCTCCTTCTGTAATCTTGTATCATATAGGAAGTAAAAAAATTATTGAGATTAAATCATTTAAAGCATCATCGTTGTACATTTTTATGTGGAGATGCAGGACCACTTGCCATAGGTGCAGTTGTCAGCAACAAACTAGGTGATGTCAATGATAGTCGGAAACTAATTGACGAGTAAGTAGTGTGTTGCGATTAGTACGTTTTTTATAGTAACAATTTATACAGATTGTTATCAATGCAAAGTCCGATTCTTGATTGCGGGTCGGATATGGCTAATGAATATTTATATGGTCGGGCAGGCTATTTATTTGCATTGCTTTTTGTGAATAAACACATAAAGCCACCACCTATAGAAAATGGCATCATTTCCAGAATTATTGGATGCATTTTGACATGCGGCAAACAAGAAGCAAAATCAGGAAAATTTAAATTTCCTTTGATGTATCAATGGCATAATAGTCATTATTTGGGAGCTGCTCATGGACTATCAGGGATAATTTACTTATTATTGCAAGCACATGAATATATTTCCGAAACTGATTTAAATTCTTTAATAAAGCCTACAATAGATTGTTTAACTTCAGTACAATATTCAAGTGGAAATTTTCCATCTTCTTTAGGAAGTGAATCAGATAGATATGTACAATGGTGTCATGGTGCTCCTGGGTTTTTATATATGTACACTGCAGCATACAAACTCTTTAAGGAAGCCAAATACTTAAATATGGCACTAAAATGTGGAGATGTTGTATGGGAACGAGGTTTGTTAAAAAAGGGATACAGTATTTGCCATGGTGTTGCAGGAAATGCATATTGCTTCTTGGAACTATATCAAACGACAAAGGTAAAATCTGTTTGCACCTTAGGAAATAGTTCTTCTAGCTGGGTTAACACAGAAATTAATACCAGGTGTCAAAATTGCCCTTAGTTGCATGCATTGTGGCAAGGGTATATAGGTTTCCAATAAGCCCTGTAGGTACCAATTTCTAGCGTGTGATTATATTATATTGTTTATACTTTTACAATAGTTACTTGCTAATATGGACTTGGTATTTTTTAGGATGTGAAGCATCTTTATCGCGCAATAAAATTTGCAGAATGGTGTGTTGACTACACAAAGGATCATGAAGAATATTCACCTGATCGTCCATTGTCCTTATTTGAAGGTATTTCAGGACCTATGTATTTGCTGATTGATATGCAAAAACCTTTGGAAGCCAAATTTCCTGGCTATACCATATAAATAATTTCTTATGTATCTCTTACACCGCATTGAATGCAATCAGTAAGAATATTACATGTACTTTTTAGAAATAACTAAATCGAATAATTTAAATGTTACAAATCACATTAAGACTGAATAGAAATATTTCTACCACTTTATGGTTTTATTGAAATATGTAAATCTAGACCACCTACGCATGGAAAGAAAAACATCTACAATAAGCATATTCGTTATTGCACAGTGCGTCAATACAGCATGTACTGATACAAACTAACTAGATGTCTCACTTCGGCAAAATTTCAAACCCAAGTTCTTTTCTCGTAACTTTCGCGCAGAAAAACATTTATTAATGTGCACATTTCTGTCTCGTATTTGTCACAACCATTATTTATAAGTACCTAGTATAAGTGTATAAGTACATAAACGCAAGCACTAAAGTTCATAAAAAATCAAACTCAGTTGAAAAACCACTGGTTTCGGAACTATGTGCAAAATTTGTTAATCAGAATAATTAGTGCTATTTGTAACACACTGTAATAACTAGAGTTGCTCAATTTGCGCCAATTGTACTACAAATATCTGAAACGACTGTACTAGAATAGTAACATATCCTAAACCATGTAGTAGTCATTCCCATGGTAATTCCTTATGCAAATTGGAAAAGCAATAAAATTCATGATACAAACAAAAAGAAAACAACCATTTTTATTATATTAGAGGCTCAAATCGATCCCCTAGTTGACAAGAACAATAACCTAAACTATTGAAAAAATTTGCTGAAGACTTATTAGTTTCGGGACCAATACTACCTAAGGTATTTGTAATTTTTAATTTTAGTTGTAGATTATTTATATTGGAAAAGTAATAATAAAAATGAAAACTGAACAATTCTTATATTAGATGCTCAAATAGATCTTCTAAATGAACAAAATGAACTAATATATTGTAAAAGTTTTGCTGGACATTTCTTAGTGCCAGAACCAAGGTATTGGTAATTTTTCATTTTAGTTCTAAGTTATGTGCTCTATTATTTTGAAAACCGTAAATAAAACCACAGAGACATCGTTTGATGCTAAGTCGAGTGGTCTACCTTCTGCTCCAGCCAGTTATTAACTTTCTTTGAAATGTTAAAAACTGCAGGATTCTACGATATGAATTAAAATTTAAGAAAAATATTGTAATGGTATACATCTTTTAAAATACTTTCAAATCGTTAAAGTCTTAATAGTAAAGAAGTACGAAAATAAATATTTAAAAAATATTTCCAGCTGTAAATTAAAAACAAAAGATTTTTGTAATAAAATTTAATGGAAGATTGCATAAAATTGTAGGTAAAAGAAAATAACGAGATGTCAATTTCGTAATTAAAAAGCAGTGTTACAATTTATATTTATTCAGGAATGTCCATTAACAAACCACATATTTAAAAATCCTACCACCATTAAAATGTGGGCAGATTTTACTTAACAAGTGTAATCTATTCTATTACAGTACACAAATTAATTTAAAAATATGAACATTACATTGTAGTTTTCCTTGTAGCACATAAAATAAAATAAATTAATGACAAGAGCATATAATAAATAGATTATATACTTGTCGATATTCATCAGTTCTAATTATTGATTTTTACATTATATGCTATGAAATACACTACTAAAATATAAAATGTTATTCACACTTTTTGTAATAAATATACTAATACACAAGATTGTTTGTCATATTAACACAAAAAATATTTAACAAAATTATAATTAATTTCACTAGGAAACATCAACAGCCAAACAATTTATTTTAGGCTCTGAGCAAAATGAATGTGCCCTTATGACACAAACGTATTCAAAGTATATTCCTGTAACAAAACTAACAATATTACACCAAACATAATAATATCAACTTGCCTATGACGAAAATCCTGAAGGTTGCCCAGGGACAGAATATTGAGGCCTAAAATTTGTGAAATTTGCAGCAGTGGCTGTTTGAAATCCTTGTAAAGTTCCAGCACTGAACCCAGGTGGGAACTGACTCATTACTTGCGCTTTAAAATATAAAATTAAAAACTCAAATAAATAGCCAATAATGTATTAGTTGGTTGTGATTTTTAAATGGTAAGGGAAGTCAGGTGATATATTTTTGAAGGACTTTGCTAAAATCGGCTCACGACAACAAACATATTTTCGGATAACATTTTCCAACATTTCTTATTAAAAAAAAAATTACATTTTACGGTATATAAACGATTTATGATGTGCTATTGAGTATTTGTTAACAAAAAAGATAAGAGCTTCATGTTATCTTTTTTTTTTGTATGAAATTAATATAAAAGAAAAGTTCAAGCAAAAGTTACAATGATAAAAAATGTAAATGAAATCCTAGGAAACAATATTTTATTTCTTTTAGCAGTGAACAGAAGATAAATTCAAATTTTGGGTCGCCTCTGTATTAGATACAAATTTCTACTTGAAGTCAAAAAAGCCCATTTTAAAATAAAAGTCTACCTGTCCGATGATTTTTACAGGCCGCAATCATATAACTTCAATACATATTATTTTATCAACAAATCTATTGTTAGTCATTACGTTGCTACAAATCATAATATAAATACCTTTGGTAAGAGAATAAATTTCACTGATGAAGTTTATATGAAAAGGAAATATATTCTGTTGAAATATACTTGTGCTTTATTTTATGCTGTACGTGGAAGAACAAAAGATATTTAATAATCATCAAAGCTTACTTGTACTTTGTGTGTTATTTGACGATGTTGCTGCCAGTCTCGAGAGGATACTACGTTCTGACATTTGTAACCTTTGTGCAACTGGGGGAATTCGTGCCAATGTTGCAGGTAATCTTGATACGTCAGATTTCATATCAGATAGCAACTCTTCCAGTTGATTAAGAACTTTATGTAGCACAGCATTAGCAGGTTTATTACCAGCCAATGATTCTTTACTCAAATGCTGATGTGATTCAGCCAAACATTCTACCTCGGCAAAACGAGCGTTAAGTGACATAGCAGGATGATTGGGATCTTGCGTTAAGTTAAGATATGCAGCTCTTCGTAATTGCTCTTCTATAACTAATGCTTGTTCAAGAAGCTGAAAGTGCATATTAATAATGTACAAAATTACAAGTTATTATAAACATACTTTAAATCTTCTAGCTAAAAATTTATTTTTAATTTCAAGAAAGTTGCCTTTGCCAACGTCCATTTTAAATGGTTCATTGATAATAGCAAATCTAGTGTCAGCTTGAATATCTTGCCATCGGCCATAACCATGTGTTACTATACCAGCAAGTAACCAGTAATCATGACGCCTGTGCCATATTTCATATTCTCTCCCAGGTACAGCAGCCTAAAATATCTAATAAAAAACAAGAACAAAATAGTTTACAGCATCTGTACCTTTTCTTCATTAAGCCAAAGCGTATGCAATTCGGTAAATCCACCATCAGCGATATTAAACATAAATCTTCTTTTGGATCCATCTTCGGAGTCACCACTTTCAGATTTTTCTCTTTCTAAACAAAAAATTCGATGATTATTTTTAATTACAATGTCTTAGCTAGCACCTAAGACCATGCTACAGTTAACTCAAAGTATGTATTTCAATTTGTATTTGCCATGTCTAATTATATTTACTGGACCTATGTTGTGAAACTGTTCTATTGTTTTGATCGATATCGTATACGAGAAACTTTTTTTTTAATTCTATATTTATTTGGTTATCTGTCATTTAGTACATTTTAGGTTGGGAATATTAATTCCTTTGTATGAAACTGCCATATTTCGTATAACCATTGCCACTAGGTCAATCACAACACAAATTTGAAATAGCAACAGTAATTCTTATCGTTTTCGTAAAAACTTCGTCAGAAAAAATTACGAAACTGGTATGAATGACCATTACGAAATATAAGCTATAAATTTGAAATTTGTCTTTGATTGACCTAGAAAGTGCTGGAGTTAATCCGAAAGGTATGTATTTAAATAGGTCACAATTAGTATCTACATTTAATTACACTGACTCCAATATATCTTAACATTATAATAAGAACACCTTTTCATCTCCTCCAATTACTACTACATCATCATCTTCCTCCTTTTTATCAGTATTCAATTTATCGTCCTTCTTGTCGATATTTTCTACATCTCTTTTGGTGTCATCTTTGATTTCTTTATCTACGTCTTCCTTTTTGGGATCCACTTCATCATTCTTTGTATCTTCTTTTTCGGACTTTGGTTCGCTTGCAGGTTCGCTTTTCACTTCACTGGTCGTAGAGTCTGTTTCTGCCTTAAGACTCTCCTTTTCCTTAGTTTCATCGTCAGTTTTATCTTCAGATATTTTGTCTTCCTTTTTATCTTCTAACTGTAAATTAATTGCCGTGTGTAACATGTTCATTTTACATTACCTTTGCTTATACCTCCTTATCTCTGTCAATTTCTCCTGAAGCAGGTGCAGGGCTAGCTGCAGCACTTGTTGCAGGAGTAGCACTAGTACTAGTAGTTGTACTTTTTGGTGTTTCAATGTCGTTTGTTGCATTAGATACAGAACCACTTACAGAATTTCGTGCAGAATCTGTAATAGCTTTTCGCACTGCTTCAGGCATGCTATATTCACCGTTTATATGCTCAAATTCTTGTACCTGTACAAATACACGTAAAAATTGATCCACTAAAATTAGTCTAAACAACCTTTTTTCTAATTAAAGACATTACTCCTATCCTAGTAAGTACGTGCTGGCGACTTAAACCTTCTCGGGGTACACCATCTGCAAACGTTTCTGCATTGTCGGCTCCAGGTTCACATAAATGCCGCATGAATAGAGAAACATACGCTTTAAATATTTTTTCAGACTTGCCTCTTAAGTCTCTTACTAACCACTGAGAATTAAAGGCATCTTGTGGTGGCATACCTAAAATAGCATGTATGTAATTAGTATATTAAAACATGGAATTATTTTTCAAGAGATAATGTAATAACTACTGCCCGGCGGAAAATTTTAACCCCTACACACTTTGTATCGATACATCATCCCACCGCAAATTGTACACTGCATTTTAAAACTATAACATGATTCAATAGCCGCTTTTTATACAAATACTAGAAGCTGTCAAATACTGTTAACTTACCATATCTCATTATAGCATTGAGGAACGCTTTTCTCTGCCTTGCATTGAAGCCTAATACTTCAATATTCCCACCTACACGAGCTAATAAGGGTGGCAAAGGTCTATCCCTTTCGTCCTTACGTTCCATACGCCTTCTACTTCTTCTACTAAGATCATTTTCATTCTTTTCATCGAAATCGTCATCTTCTTTATCTTCATCTGATCCAGCAGAGAAATCTGAATTGTAATCTGACAAATTCTCTTGCCAATTTGTATCATCTCTTGTATCAGTAGTCATTCCGCCATCATTGTAATTCACTTGTTTTCGAACCCGTTTACCTTTACCCAATGTTCTCGCAAGATCTTCTTGTTGTTGCTCATAATGATGGCGTAGTAATTTAATCCAATAAGCCGGATCAGTATTTTCTGCTTCTTGCTTTATAATTTCAGTATCATTTTCTTCTTCATTATCACCTTCTTTAGTCACGTAACTTGCAACTTTAAAAGAGCTTAGATATTCATTTGCCCAATTCTCTTTTTGCTCTATGCCCTCTTTTGACCTATCTAATAATTCTTCAACTGCTTTGTCGTCATAATGAATAGCTTCGTCTTCCTTGCCTTCATCTTCTTTAAAGAGTTCTTCAGTACCAAATCGCAAAATATCGTCCAATTCCTGCTTTGTAAAGTTGGAACCTTTGCCCCCCATTCCCGGACGCACCACTAAATGAGTTAACATCATCTTTCTTTTCGCCACCTACAATAAACATATATAACTATAACACAGGTCAGTATGTAAAGTATTAGACGTCTACCTGTGTTACTCGTTCTTCTACGCTATTACGTGTAACAAATCGATATATCATAACTTTGTTGGCTTGACCAATACGATGAGCCCTCGAAAAAGCTTGTATATCATTATGAGGATTCCAATCTGAGTCATAAATAATTACAGTATCGGCAGTAGCTAAATTAATACCTAAACCACCAGCTCTGTGAAGTACACGTAGGAAATTTATAATCAAATATGATCATTTAACAAGTATATATACCTTGTAGAAAGTAAAAACACGAATTGTTGTGCACCAGGCGCATTAAATCTATCAATTGCTTCTTGTCTTGCTGAACCGGTAATAGCTCCATCAATACGTTCATATTTATAACCTTCACCCTCTAAATAATCTTCCAGAATATCCAACATTTTCGTCATTTGCGAAAAAATTAAAACTCTGTAGAACAAAAAAAAAATTACTGAACAGAAAGTAGTTCAAATTTTATTTTTTACCTATGCCCTTGTTCTCTTAACGTTTTTAACATTTTCGATAAGAGCACTAGCTTTCCTGAAGCTTTTATTAAACTCTGAGTTTCGTAATTTCCATGTGGACCTAAAGGAGCTTCTTCAGCCGCAGCCGGAAAGAGATATGGATGATTACAACATTTTTTTAAATCCATCATTATATTTAACAAAGATACAGATTGACCCCCACCCTTCGGATTTAGAGCTTCAAAGTTACGAGTTAATATATACTTATAGTACTTCTTCTGCATAGGTGACAATTCGACTCTTACTATGAATTCTGACTTTGAAGGCATATTCTAAAAACTTCTTTCAATAAGTAAGTCACAAAAACAAAACGAAAGAAAAGAAAAACACCTTTAGTACATCAGCTTTAAGTCTTCGTAACATATGGGGTCCTAACAATTCATGTAATTTCTTTACTTGATCTTCCTTGGAAATGTCAGCGAATTCATTTTGAAACGCCGCCAAATCATTAAATTTACTGCTACTCAAGAAGTTCAAAAGATGGAACAACTCTTCTAAATTATTCTGAAGTGGTGTTCCAGTCAGCAATAATTTGTAGGCAATATTATAACCGGCTAATAATCGGAAAAACTGCAATGACAATTCATTAATTTGAATCCAAACAACGCGAAATAATTTACTTTGGACTGATTGCTTTTTAATCTATGTGCTTCATCCACAACTAGAACAGCCCAATCAATTGAACCTAAACATGCTGCATCAATTGATATCAATTCATAGCTCGTGAGAAGTACATTGAATTTTATTGAACTAGAACGAATTTTCGAAGCCCTTGAGCCTCTCACAGCTCCTTCTTCAAAACTTAATTCATTTTCACGAATAACAGCTCTTGAATCCTTATCACCTAAAAGCACAATACAAATAAGTCTTCGTTTTCAGTTAAGTTATATGGATTTAATATTTTACCTACGTACGTGATGCAGTAAAAATCTGGTGCCCATAACTCAAATTCTCTCTCCCAATTGATAATGGTCGATAAAGGAACACTTACCAAAAACGGACCTTTACAATGACCTTCTTTGTACAAAGAATACAGAAATGTAATAGTTTGAATTGTTTTTCCTAAACCCATTTCATCGGCCAATATAGTATCTATACCCTGTCCCCACGAGTAGCGCAACCAATTCAAACCTTCTAATTGATAATTATGCAATTGCATACCACACTCGTTTAAATATTCTGGCTGTTTATCATATTTTTCTTTAGATCTGTGGTAGGTTTTTCTGGGGGTGGTGTATAACGTCGCCTAAAATATTAATTTATATATATATATAAGAATTTCTCTTTTAAATAATTGTATTTCTGAGTGGTGTATGTATACACTAACTTTTAATTGAACATAGATTACATTTTATTGTGTTAACTTTGATGCTCTATGGGAATTAAAACTGTCATTAAACACGAAGAGAATTCAATATTATGCAATTGTTTCTCGAAGTCTAAGCATTCGTTTATTTGACTTCTGCTGACATTTTCACGGTCGCGATTCAACCCGGTGTACAATAGAAGTACACTAAAACCACAGATAAGTAATACAGATTTACAATCCTTATGGGCGAATGGCAGCGGCTAATGTTGAAAATGGGAAACGAATTTGGGAAACGAAAGTGGTTCAACAATTCGCCGATCATAGTCGGGAACGCTGCGATCAGTCAATTCGAAGACATCGAACGAAATACATCTAACGCTCCGTTAGTATTTATTCATTCATTGTAATGGAACCCGTAGGAATACGAAAAAATTGTGGTAAATTTGTTTCACTTGCACACAGTAAATTGCATATCCGTTGAATAAACTTAATATCTGTAGAAATTGCGTACATACTGTAGTTGTAAAAGAAATAACAAGGTTACTAAAAATTACTCTCCAAAATACTATTCTTCGTTCCTGGAACGAAAAGTAGGTAGGGGACATTGGGAGTTGTGAGATAGCGTCATTTTCTTTCATATTTCACAAGTTTGACGTTCGATTATGATTGTCAATATTGTTTTCAATGCAACTTCACTTTTTAGGTAGCATTCATCAAGTAAACACGCATTCTGAGCGTCTCTCCAGGTAATGTGTTTTAAAATTATTCCAAAAGTTTCTTGACCAATTTTGTTTTTGATACTTTCGATCAGTTTCTCAAGCGAATTGCAAAGGTCAATATATACAAATGAATCGTTAGTCAATAAAGTTTCGACACACTTTCATTTTTGCATGAAAATACAATATGCTAATAACTATGCGGCCATTTAGAATATATACGATTTGGGGAGTTGTGAGACAACAGATTTGGGGAGTTGTGAGACACTATTTTTTGACGTTTTTACGCATCTTTTATCTTCATCGGATTCTGAAGACGAAGACTTCTGCATTATCTGCAAAGGTGTAATGCCGAAAAAGTTGAACAGAAACGGCATGCAATGCATGCGATCGAGCTGTGCACTTGAAGTGTGCCAATTTACAAGCTGAATATTATACATGTGTTCACTTTGAATCAGATTAATTGTATTGCATTTTCATAAGATTTTTTCATTAAAATTGTCTCATGTTTCTTATTTTCCATCTTGAATAAAAAGAAAAAAATACCAAAATACGTCATTTTTATTGATTTCAAGTAGTGTCTCACGACTCCCCAAACTTTTTTAACATTCGAAAAATGAATGTTTTTTTCGTGCAATTTAAATGTTGACAAAAATTATTATTTTCGAAGAAAATTTTTACCAATAGCTGCCATTAGTGTCGAAATAAAGTTTTAAGCTTTCAGATAGGCAAAATATTGTGATTTTGGTGTAGTTTAAGTTCAAAAACAAAACCCGTCTCACAATTCCGCAATCTCCCCTATATATTTTTATTTACATAGTTTAATGTTATGCTGATTTACAAGATATCTGATTATACAATAGGTACCATAATAGAATATCGTCTATGTATTAGCAACAATAGTTGCTATAGAAACGATAAAATAGTGAAAGTATATTTTAAAATGATAAATTTTCTGCGAGTTATTCCAAAATATGATGCTCCGCGAATCACTCGGAGACAGTATTCTCTTAATTTCTATCTATCTAGATCTAAACCATATTTTAAGATTTGTTTGAAATAGTATTTACCAATTGCTTTGTTATGTTACTCCATTTAATTTATTTCAATCCTTTACTATCCCATGGTATATAAAATCAAACCTGATCGTGAATTCATCATCAGTCGTCACATCTTTCGCCGTCTCTCCCAGAAGGGGACCTCAGAATGTGCTACCAATCGATTTTAATGAAAGTTGTTGTAGGGGTTGGTAATTATGTCGAGTATTTTGGGTAAACGGATACGACGCGCTACTCAAACAATTTCGAGGAAATCAAATCTGAAAACTAATAACTTTGTGTTATAACTGTTATAAGAAATCGTTGAAATAAATTGTTTGCGCAGTGGCAGTATTGATCTGTTGAATGTATTTCCTAGACCGAAATCTAAACGAGAAAATGCATTTGTATTGTATAATAAATCAAACAGAAAGTGTATTCCATCCAAATACATTGTTTGAGTAATAACAACAAAAAACCAAAGCGTAGGAACTTCCTTTACACATAGATACTGGTCCAATACCATTATACGTTGACTCTATTCTATTCTAAAACACACTAAGTACATATTATCACGCGTTTCGTTTACCCTCACCTAGTCTGCATACCTACTTCTACTTTATCGGCTTAATAATAATAATAATAGTAAAAATCTGTTACAATACGTAGAATACAAACTAGCAACCAGTACGTTATTGGGTGGAGACCCAATTGCGTTAAATGACTAGTTCAACGAATTACGATATAGACTTATTCCTCCACATATTTTTTCAAATTTGATTTTCTCGAAAATGCTTGGGTGGGGCGTCGTATCCATGTATCAAAGAATACTGGACATAATTACCAATCGCTACATGTTGCGTTAAAATTGAGTGATATAACATCGCGATGTCTTCTCATTAGTCAATTCCGTTGAATCAATATCACCTTGAAGTAAATGAATCCAGGAAATTAAAGCCTTACCAAAAGTGTATAACAAATGCCGCAGTGCGATATACATTTATTAGTCCATTTATGAGTTCAATATATTTCACAAAAATATAGAGCTCGCGTGTTTGTCTCCGACATCCTTAAGACGGATTTATTTGTCAATTTCGCTTCAAACACAATTCTCGTTCTGGACTTTTGAGAAAATCGTACTACCTATGAATTCTAATGATTCAAAACTTATCAAACCATCTCATTTTCCAATGCTTTTGACTTCACAACCACTTGAAGTCGAAAGACACATATAAAGCTATAACAAATTTCTCTGCATTCACCAAAAACTAGAAAAATAAACGTTGATACAACTGAACCTACATCATCACAGGAAGATCAAATTTTGTACGCGGTTACCGATTTTCCATCTCCAAAATCCAAAAAAGAAACACGCCTATTGCTCTCGATGACACGCCGAAAACGAAAAAATTAGAAAAATGACATCTTCAAAAGCAGAGCAAACTACTACCACACTGGCGGCCACGTATAACAAAATTAGAATTGCTTAAAGAAAGGTATAGTTTACTCAATGAGATTGAAACCGCGAAGTTCATATCTCCACATCCTGAAACAATTGCTATAATGCAAAGATGTAGAGGAAAAGCTCGCTGCACGAAAGAAGAAAAAGTTAGCAGTAACCCTTTTTTATGTGCCACCAGCTGCTTATAAAACTAACTAACTAAATTCGATGTAACAATAATATGTGATCAAAATGAATACCAGTTATTTTTTTACATACATTGTTAAATATCAAATATATAATATATATATAACGGAATTTATTCACAGGTAGAGATGCAGACTGATGGCTTGAAATCCAATACCCACTTGACCTTGATAAGATATGACCTGAATTTTACTAGCGTTTACATTTCTATATAATAAACATAGGTATTCTTAGCGGTAATCAAACGATTTCTTGAAAATCAGTGTAACGAGGCTGACGTTAAAACAATATACAAATTAAATAAATACATAAATAAATTTGTATAAATTACGGGCATTTAGTGTAACTAGCGATATCTGACCAACGTCCAAAACGAACATTGGGCATTACACAGAACGGCCGCCCGAACTTCATTAGATATCACTGGTTACATGTAATTCCTCCAGTTTTCCACTGAGGATGGAAACTTAGTCGCCAAATACGTATCTGGAATTATTTCCAAAAAGTGTGGTAATGATAATTTTTATTTAATTCATATAAACGGTTCCTTGAGAAACTTCAAAAATTAATTTCGGCTTTCGTCTGATAGTAGGAATATATTTTCTCTTATAAATTTTATTTTGTTTTGTTTGAATTTTTTTGTTTCAATTTTATGCATAAGTTATGAAAAACCCTATATATGAGAATAGCAAAATAAATCACTGTAATAAAAAAACCGAACGTATTGGGTAATGTTTTGAACATATAATATATGAAATGTTTATCTCTAACATTAATAACTTCAGTTATACAAAACAAAGTATGTATAGGTAAGTAAAATTAAATAAGATGAATCACATAAAATGACACCTACATATGTACATAAAACAATACTTTTAATTGCATTTGCATAGAAATATGTGAAAGGAAATAAATTGTATTTTGAAGTCTATTCATTTTATTATGAATAACTGTAGGTATGCGTTCTGTTTGAAAAAGATTACATATTCCTTAACGCGTGCACTACACTTGTATTAGCTAATAACGTGCTAAAAATATCTTTTTTTTGTCTTTGTTGTCGGCTGCACCCGACGATTACCGATACGTAAATATTGAAAGAAACGCCGTGAAGTTATATAACCGCTAGATTTCGTACTTTTACATTGGATTGTAAATCTGTATTACTTATCTGTGCTAAAACGTTTGGCTCCACAGCCTGCGCATGTCAACTCATGAAAACAAACGAAGAAATTTAGAGAAACCCCGACATTTCTATCTAGGGACTGTCCGCTTAATACGTAAAAAGGGATGTAAACTGCTTCATTTGCGTGTCCGTGTCCGGTTAGCAGAGAGTCCGCTTAAGAGAGGAACTATGTACATATAAAAACCTACGTATTTTACTGTTCTTAGCAAAGTGTCCGTTTAAAAGAGATGTCCGCTATGAGACAGTACACTGAATATAATAGTTATTTGGTCAATTTTACTAAGGAATATTTTTAATTTATCAACGCTTGATTTTTTTTATGGTGAATTGACTTGCGACTATTCATTTCATCAACATTTTATACAGAACACCTAACTAATATAAAGAGTTTAAACTCACGGAGTTGTTCGTTCATCCTCATCCATAAGCTTTTCTTTTTGAGTTTTCTTTGGTTTGCCCTTCTTTCCCTTTTTATCACTAACTGTATTGCAATATGCAGCCCTCAAGTCCTGCAAGTAATTATATATAATGATATGATTTACATCACAAAACAGATATTAAAACTAACGCTATAGTATTCAATTGCTGTTCTAAGACCAGGAATATCATCAGATTCTTCTTCCCACGTTGCTAAATCGTACGGTAGCTCTCTCCACTTAACAAGGTATAATGTACGACCATCTCTCATTGTTCTATGATTGATAACACGATGAACGATTAGCCACTCTGGCTTCACTCCATACCTGTTAAATACATTTGTTTATTAATTTCACTTCATTGTACTATGTTCAAGAAATGGTTTAACATACTTATAGAATTTTTCCTCAAGTTCATCATCTTTTGTTTGTCCCATTGTCTGCAATCGTTTGTGCCTACCATCGCATTCATCTAAAGGTTCTTCTAATTTCGGAGGTTCCTCCATATCATATTTTCTTATGTAATTGCGAAACATAAGCGGATGGTGTACATCTAGTTGTAATTCCGTTATCCAACTACAGTGCCAGTACGATCGCTAAACAAAGAAATTTATAATGTAAATTGAATTCATCTATTTAAGCCAAATAAAAGAATATGAGTTCAACAGATTATATTTCATAACGGTATTTTAAACTATTTTCGTAAAATTTCGTCAGTGAAATAAATTATATAAACAAAACATTTGTATTTATTAGGGCAGCTATCAAGATAATAACTGACCAAGATTTTTTGATATATTGGATAGCACATACGAAGGTTCTTTTCGGCTATTTTTCACTTTTCGACTTTTTGATATAGGAATAATTGATTACGGTTTGGTTTGCATGCGCACATTGAAATATTAGATGTATGAATTTACAGATCCTATATGCGTATATATATATAAGGAAATCTTGATTGTTAGTTATTATGTTCATAGCAACCAAAATAAAAGCAGATGTTTTTATTGAGACAGTATTATATTTCACCGACTAAGTTTTTACGAAAACGGTATAAATTACCGTTATAAAATATAAACTATAAATTTTAAATTTGTTACCTGAAAGAAGTATCTAAATCGATCACGAAATATATATGCATTTACTTAAATTAAACTGAAACAATAATACCTCATGCCATTTTACAAAGAATTCTCTATGCCTTTGTCGTTTTGGTTTCTTGTTTGTGCCTGCTACAGCGGCCTGATCCTCGGGCTTAATAGGATCTTCTATCCATCTCCAAGTTAAAATCTTTGTTACTTTACCAGGTAAAGCTGCACACTAAAACGTTAAAGCTATATGCTTTACAAAATCAAGAATAAAGTAGTCTTACACCACATCGTGGACATTTCCAGTCTCCATCTGGTATATCTGATAATGGAGGATTTAAACAATGAGTATGATATGCAGAAGGACACGAATCACAACACAATAATTCTCCTCCATCTTTACATACTCTACAAAATTCTTGATGTTCATCATCATCTTGTTCTGTAGGACCCTCATTTTCACAATGAGGGCAACTCCATCTACCTTCTGGTGTATCTTCAAGTTCAGGATCCAAGCAAACCAAGTGATAAGCACGTGGACAGGTATCACAAAGTATAATTTCACCACCTTGTTGACAAACTTCACAATAGTCTTGATGCTGTAAGGTATTAATTAATTAATGGGGATCTGTGGTTCATTTGCAAGTGAAAAATCAGTTTGTTTGTAAAGTTTTATTTTACTGCAGTATGTATGACTTCTGAATACGATCAATTTAGAAAGTCATGGGGAAATTCAACGTTAGCTTTCTCTTGCTTCTGTTTCTTATTATTATTCATTTTAATCTCGGAAATTTCATTAATTATCGGTAGACATTTCTTTATAGGAATAAATCATGTTATTTAGCAGATTCATGCAGTAGGTCATTTTAAGAATGTTATTAGAAATTAATTTCTACTTTAGTTATTTTGATTACAAACACTATTTTAATTTTCAGATCTCATTTTGAATTATCATGTGGTAACACTTACCACTTTTGGACGTATATTATGATTGCGTTTACATATGGCTCAAAAATACTAAGTGTGGTACACAAGTTCTAATATTTGTACTGTTATTTACTTTTCGGCAGTACGGAGATTAGATCACCTGCAACTATGTTACAAGTACATCATACGAAGTTCATCGAATTTCAAGCACGCTAATTAATATAGGACATGTATAGTATCATCTATTCTTGTAAAAGTAGCAAACTCATTACTAGAGTGCTTAAATTTTCGCCAATAGTACTACGACTATCTGAAACGATTCTGCTAGAAGAGTAACTGTTATATATTGGTTCACACAGAGTTGGTAACACGAATATACACTATATACACTGAAATAGGCACGCGCATAGCAGAAATGCACGGACACACCGACAGGGACAAGATCCATATATGTATATCCGGGAGTGGAAAAACAGTTTGAGTCGAGTTGCATTATTAAGTTATGCGTTGTTCACGCAATTAATAAAACTCTATCGAACTTACATACGTCTTTAGATACACAACAGTAACATTGCGCTATACGAATACAGATGGCTTTATACTATACATTCAGTTTCAATGCATAGTATGAATTCATCTGTATTAGTATAGCGCAATGTTACTATTCTAGTACAGTCGTTTCAGATACTTGCAGTATTATTGACGCAAATTAACCAACTCTACTGATTACATATACAAACGCGTAATACCAATAATAACGAATCAAAATAATCAAAAATTTGTAGAACATAAATGTCAAAAAACAAATATTCTAGTAGTAAGTAGTAGTAAGTACACAATTTTATAACTAGCAATAAGTTGTTCCTATATTTGTATCCATTTCTTCTAAAACTTTCACCACTTATAGTCAAACATTTCAATTTGTTGGGCATTTTCTTATTTACGTGAACTATAATCTTAGATACATTCCAACGGAATCGAGATAGGTTGGTTCAGCGATATATGGAAACTGGTAGTGTTACCAAGCGAAAACGTGAAGAAACTCCTAGAGTATTGACAAATGGATGGTAGTCCACATGAATTCATACGGAAATTGTCTGCTCAAACAGGTGCATTTTTTAATTATTTTAAAACACTGGGTTTTAATTATCGCTTATTCGTAGGTATTTCATATGGAAGTGCTCAAACAGAACTAAGAAGGAAATTACGTATGCACTCTTTCAAAGTTTCAATTTGTCAACATTTACGTGTCGAAGATTTTGACGCAAGAAGGAATTACTGTCAATACTTTAATGAAAATTTACACGATGAGGACGTTGATATAACTTTTTATTCAGACGAAGCTTGGTTCCAATTATCTGGTTACGTTAATGCTCAAAATTTTCGTACATAGTCTACAGAAAATTCCCATGTTTTTATTGAAAATGACCATCATCCTATAGAAGTTGGTATTTGGGTTGCAATGTCAAGAAGACGGATAATAGGACCATTTCTGAATGGCTTGCATGATTATGAAATTAGTCGTGGATATTTTCAACAGGACATTAACACCAACTATACGATTACAGGTTAATTAGTGTAAATCGATGGCCAGCAAATTCACCTGATTAGACGCCCATAGATTTTTTCCTTTTGGGTATTTAAAAAAGTATTCCGCAACATACTTCATAATTTCGATGAATTGCAAGCGACGATTTTTGAAGAAATAAATAATATACCACATGAAATGTTGCAAAATGTATTTGAAAATATGAGAAGACGGGCAAACCTGTGCCTCGAAAGTGATGGACATTTCGAACATCTGTTATAAATCTTTTATTATTACTACTAAACTGCATTGAGTACATTGTACTGTGGTTTTAATAAATAATATTACAATTATATTTATTTTTATTACCACAGATGGTGTTAATTTATAAACCTGATTGTGAGATAACTTTTCTGTTTGACCCACGTGTAAACATTAAACATAACCAATACAACCAGAAATTTTTACATATTATGCGAGTTTTAGTTAATTAAATAATAAAAAAATAAAATGTGCCAATTGTGGAGAAATTCAAATTGAGTAATTGTTATGCATTTTTCTTTTTTTTTTTAATAAAACATTTTATTAGAAACTTGCATTATTTTTTGACAACTTATACAGTATACTTCATTTTACCGTATAATTGAACGCAATAGGATTTTACTTTAACACAAAATGTTTTTCTCAATTGTCATAACGGCCTTGATTTCTAAAAAATTGTGCCTGAAATTCTTTTCAGATCAAGTAGGCCGGCATCCCAAAACATTAATACAAAATTCAAATATCTTTGATCAATTATATGAAGTCAATTCGGATACACTGCATAGGCGTTTTATTTAGACATATATTTCTGGGATTACTTCCACCACTTTTTGGGCCAATAAAGGAAAATTTTGAAATGTGCCGCTTATGTATCAAATATAGGCTGCAAATTTCAAATTCAAATTTGTCTTTTGACTTAGAAACTAGTGGAGGTAATCCGGAAGATGTTTTATCAATTTGAAATATCTCATACATTTTGAGTGTATATGTAATTCGTGACCCTTTTTATACTTATCTTATATGATAGTTCTCTACCACAATTAGGTCAATTAAACAAGACTGGTTTGAATCATAGTTATATTTCCAGAACGTTTGCAAACGTTTTCGGAACACCTTCAGTGAAAATATTTACATTTTGAGAAAACATTTTTCAAACATCGCACATTTAGAGAAACAAAACTTGTCCCAGTTAAACAAAATACATAATAATACCTTAAAAATGCTTGAACTATGTTTTCTCAGAATACATATACGCCATACTTCAAATTGATAAGGTGAAGTGCTTGCTTGCCGCTTGTATCACTTTTGAAACGATTCTATTAAAAAGAATATTTGATTTTTGAGATTTGTATCCCACGAATTAGTGTTTGTTTTTGATTCTGGTCCCATCTGTTCACTAAGAGAACTCACTTCGCCCTCGACGTGTTTTCTGTGTCTTAAAACGTTTATACCTCTCAGTGTTCTAATCTACTGATGTACGAGATTAGAACTACGTTCTACTATTTTGGGAAAAAATCCCATTGTCCTTCTTATCACTCATTTTGCGGTATTATAAAATCTGAATTCCGCATATATGCAATTATTTGTAACTTTTGAAAATGCAAGAAAGTGCATGTTTTAACGTTTGGGAATAGCTTTTTTCACATAAAAAGTTGTCTCATTCAAGATTTGAACGTCGTCGCAATGTTTGTTAACTGTTACAATACATATATGGAACCTTACTTCATATTGCTCTTCGCCATCGGGAAATTTTCCGGTACTTTTAACTTTTCTTTTTTCTTGCTTTTGTTACCAATTTTTGTTTTAGCTTTTCTTCTAGGGGGCGGATTTTCTTCAGTGCCCTCAGTTGTTTGAGAAGAACAACCCTCCTCTGCGGTTTTGGTGGTTGGTTCTTCGGCAGCTTGTAGCATTTGTTCAAATTCCACGTCAGAATCTCGGTCAGATCCATTACCACTAGCTTCCCCTTCTTCTTCCTAAAAAAAAACAAAAAACAAAAAACTGACAATTAACAAACACAAAATTTCTAACTTCAAGTAAGCAACTTACTGAGCTACCCCTTTTCCGTTTGCCAAGTTTAATTTTCAATGTAGGAACCTTACTTGCTTTTTTGATTTTTTTATTCTTGAACTTCGTTTCTTCTTATTTTTTCCATCTTCATCATCATCATCTTCATCATCCTCATCGTAATCGTCGATCTAAACAATATAATGAATACATCAGTAGTAATTTATTATAAGAAAAGTATGTTTGGAACTACTAATATATAATAAATACATAGAGTGAGTGAAATATAGGAACGCGCCTTAAGGTCTGGAATGCACTGGCAAAATGTAAGTTCTCACAGTACATTTCATTAGCCGGTTGTGATCTAGTTAACATCAAATGCAAGCTGCAATAAAAAGATCACGACCACTAGGTAAATGAGGTGGGCTTACAGTTTGCTAGTGCACACCTGGCTTTGAAAAACGTCCCTACATTTGACTTTGTACAATAATTCTCTTTTGGGTAAAGCAGACAGCTTAATTATATTTACACTATGGCAAAACGCTTTCAGTGGTATTGAATAAGTGACGTTGACTTAGTTATGATACGATAAGTTATGGATTTAATGGTACAGTGAAACTCCTATTAAGCGACCACTACTGGTTCTCCCAAAAAGTGGTCTTTTACTGGAGTGATCGCCTATATATAACTACCCCTCACTTTTTAATTTAACATTTAATAACTATATACATGAAACAGCAATAAATTTATGTGTCGACGCTGTAGGTAAATAATAAAGCGAAATAATCTCAGTATTTTAAAGTAAATATAAACAAATATATAAATTTAGTATGTATATATAATAAACATATCATTAAAATAAATTCTGATTACATTCTATTTAAAATAGTCATGGATAAATGTTTGAACGCCCTTTTTGCTTGCTGGATAAAATAATGCTTCCATCACGGATAAGAAGTTATTTAAATGATTATTCCCCCGTTACCTAGAAAGTCTTTTTAGTGAATTTACGGCATTTAAACAATCTGAAATTGGCATCACTTCTTCCGCTTCTTCTTCCTCCTCAATAACATGTTGACGTTCTTCATTAGTATTTGTAGTCACACTTTCGTGGAAAAGTTCCTCTTCCCAGTTTTCAGAACCATCATCACACGTATGTTCCCAAAATCAAAATAAATTAAGATATCGGTTCGTTCTGCGACTTCTCTAATATCTTTTCGGATGTCTTCCTGATTATCTTCCGCATTGTCGTCGAACCCAGTTTCAATTCCACATGCTCGAAAAATTTTGAAATTGTTAATGGTTCTACACCAGCCCATGCTTTATTTAACCATTTTAAGGAGTCATACAAGTCAATTTGTTCTGTAATTCGTTAATCTTGGTCACTTCGTCCATTCTTGCAAGTGCAGATAAAATCCTCCGACGATATAAAAGTTTCAAATTTTGGATAATAGCTTGGTCCAGTGGTTGTAGCTGGTTTGAAGTATTGGCGGGAAGAAACTCTATTCTCACATTTGTTAATTTTAAATTACCTGGATGGCAGGTCGCATAATCTAATAAAAGCAGAACATTTCTTTTTTCTTTTCTCTTCCTCTCATCGAATTCTTATATCCATTTACTAAAAATTCCCCGTGTCATCCATGATTTTTTATTTGCAAACCAGTCCCATTGTAGACATATCAAGGTTCTCAAAACATCGGGGTCTTAACGACTTGTTGATGACAAGCGCAGTTTCTTTTTCACCAATAGCACTTGTACATGGTAAAATTGTAATTCGGTCTTTTGGTTTTTTTCACCGACACACTCGTTATATTTTTGAGTAAGTGTTCTAGTTGGAATTGCACTAAAGAAAAGAGCCGACTCATTAGCGTTGTAAACGTCTCTGGGTTCGTAATTTTCTGTAACATCAGGTAGTCGTGCGATCCAATCAGTTATGTCATCGTCGTTCACATTCGCTTTTTCACCACAAATGGCACGAAAAACGATAAATTTTTAAATTTGTGGCATAAAACCGGGCTTTTTCTTGTAAAATTAGGCCACTGATAGGTAAACTACGTGCAACGAGCACCCTTAGACCATGCTAAAGCAAATCATTCACTTCTTTGTAAGTTTGAAACGGATCACGTTTTAAATTTTTATTAGCATTTCGATGCTACTTTAATTTGAGCTTGTTCTGATTTTCCAAGTTCTTTGAATTTGAATTTTACCACATTTATACTGCCGCACAGTGGTCCGAAAGCCCGAATTCCTGGACAAAACCCCCAAATCGAAAGTTATCGTACGAGGTAAACCTTTATACATTTTTCAATAGATTGCATTAGAGCTCTTAAATCCAAAAGGGCAGGTGTTTATATTGAACCCCTGGCCCGTGGTAAATGCTCGAAAGTGACCATTGCCTAGACTCGCTTACTATCTGTAGAGAATTAGTTATGATCTCAGAAGATCCTACGGAGGTCTCAACTATTCCTAGTGTGGAAAAGTATAGAGAATGTGAACCTGTTGGCATCATGTACTCTTTTTGCTCCATTGGCCAGAAAACACGCATTATTTGAAGCAGTGTTATGTCGACTCGGTCGGAGCCTCGTGGGATTAGCGCCGCGGGGCGCTGCAGATCTTTTTTTTTTCTGTAAATATGCCTATGGAGGGTTATAAATGTATCCGATGTAATGTACATGGTGTCCAATTTGAATTTCATTAGAATTGCACTACTGAATATCATCATGAAAACCACATAATCCTAATTTATAAATTCAAAACAGTAACTAAAATGTCTGCAGTTTCAATAATAGGATCCAAGACGGAGGTTATGCAGTGGACACGACAGCAACTGTTTGACGGCGTGCATGAGGAATGGGACAAAAATCTCGATACCCTGATCGAAATTTTGGGCGTTAAACTGCTTAATAAAGCAGCATATTTGTTCCACAACTTTTACCATGATTGATGGAAAGCTTTGCAATACTGTAACTGGTACGAAGTCCTCAATGATATGTTACATTGGCAATGTAACGTCGAAAAATTTTAACGATCTGCAGGCTATGTGACAGATCAAAGTCGATGATTCAAAATTAATATACGGATTATCAACTTTGCATTGTTGGTGAAGAAGCTAAAAATGCTTTGAAAGAATGAGAAAGTTCCATTCAGAAAGTGTTGAGGGACGAACTGAACCTCCTCATAGATCGACCAAAGCAAGGCATGGGCAACTCGAATGACGGCGATATAGCTCGGCGTCTTTTTGAAAATACTGAAACGTCTGCTCGCATTCTTGGGGTCGATGCTGAGTTAATGAAAAGATTTCATGTAATTTTGCAAGTTCTTTTGAGCGGGTTTAACGTAAAATTAGATAAATACTGCGAACATTACTCACGAAAATGCTCGAGAGAAAAACTATTGGACATTTTTCTTCGACTTCCAGCTTCTTCAGACCCGCTTATTTCGAGTCTGCGGTAGGCACCTCCCAAAATGGGAAAAAGTTTGTTTCCTGAAGCGATCGCGCTTCTAAGTTATGAAAAATTACATTTTCGAGAAGCCGACGCAGACGACGTCATTGACTAAAATGTTTTGACCAGGAATTCGGGCTGCCGGACCACTGTGCGCCGGGCTAGTTCTCTTTGAAACATACCTCTATCTCTGTCTTTTATAACACTTATTTTTTTTTCTCAAGAGTTAGCACTTCCTGTTTTGTATCCAGAGCAGATATTGTTTATAATGTATTGTGTACTAGCTTACCCGTCGCACGTTGCTGCGATCTCAGAAGAAAGAAAATTCAAGGAAACTCGTTATGATAACATTCAAATTACATTGTGTCATTTTTATTGAAACTTATTCATTTTCATAGGGAAAACATTTCAAAGTGTCGTTTTAATTCTATTTATTTATTCGAGGGCTTGTGGATGCACGATATTTGTTGTTTTTCGGTCTGGTGCGTACTCGACGCATAAGCTGGTCACATACAGTTGTCCATGTGAGAAGCATGGATTATCCAAATCTAGCCCACACACTTGCAGCGATTGTCCTTGTGGTTTGTTGATAATCATTGCAAAAGCGAGTCGCACTGGAAACTGTAAACGTTTGAATTCAAATGGCTGTTGGGATCATTGGAATACGTGGCAACAGTACATCTTCCCTTTTGAATTTCCCATTCAAAATTGTAGCTTCGATGACATTATTCATCATCTTTTTCACTTGTATCGTTGCAAAGTTGTGGTGGATTGATGTTTCGGAGAAGAACGATAGGCATGCCAATTTTCAATGTTAAAATGTGGCATACCTGACAAATTGAGTGAATTCAAGAATTCTGTAATTGATAACTTCGTCGTGATTCATCACAGTATCGATGGACTTATACGTTGTCGCTTCGCCTGGTATTCCGTTTTGAATGCTTACATTGATGACATTAACATCGTTGTTCGTAGCTGCTAATATAGCATGTGCAGTGAGCAACTGATGATTTTTGTAATTCCGCGCGATATTTGAGAAAGGTTTCTGAATCAATTCGTCTTTGGTTGATGACATCTTCTAAAAGTTTGTTGCCAGTGTGATACATTGTGTAGATCTGTCAAGTGCCATCTTCCCATTCCCAATATCCAGCAATTGTTTTGCGAAACGTTCGGCGAATCCATCATTTCGTAGTAGTACACGCATATTGGTTTTCAAAGTCAATTTCTTTACATGTTGATTGTCATAGAACTAATGATTGAAAACATGCATTAACTTCATCAGCGGGTGTTGAACGTGGTATAACTGGCAGAGTTTGTCAAAAATCACCAGACAATAAAATGAGTGCTCCATCGAAGGGCTGTCCATTTCCCCTCAAATCTTGCGCTGTGGAGAATCAGGCGCTCCCAATGCTTTTTGTGAGTCATTGTACATTCGTCTCATGTTCACATGTTTCGAGAACTTTGCTCATTCCGGAATTTTTGATCGTATTGCGTCTCATTGGTTTGCAAATTCAACGGATATTTCGATGTTGAATGCGCTGTTCAACCACCATCCAAAACTTTTGCCGTAATTCCAGATGATGCAATTGCCAGTGCAATTTTATTCCGTGATCGTATGGTTACCAAAATGATTGAAATGAGAAAAGTTTTGCCTGTGCATGCGTTGTTTTGGAACCAATTTCAGAATATTCTTTTCAACAAATGTACCCAAATCATCGACATCGAAGTGTGTTTTACGTTGCAAATCACGATCATAAGCGTCATTTGCAGATCGATTTGGTGCACACATTCCTAACTGCACCAATCCAAAACGTGTATTCTCGATCGAAACCAATACCTAATTATATACGTTTGGTGTGAATTGCATGTCCAGATTCTTTACTCGCAAACGACGTAGGATCCCTTTCTTGATGTAATTTTTGTATTTTTTCCCAACATCTTTCGCATTGGATGGGAAACACGTCAAAATTATCGCAAATGACGTGCGGATTTGCTATGGTTGAGTAGTATTCGATGCATCAGCGAGTGCTGTTTCCCAATGGGTATCGTTTTCAAGACGATTTAATTCTTGGCAAGCTTGTCGATAGGTCGCACATATTTCACCATTTATTGTTGTCAGTTCTTGGAAGGATTTTGATCCACGTACGTTAACTAACAGTAATCGCAAGTAAAAACATATAACAATATAAATTCGGATGTCCGTCAACTGGTTTGCCCTGTTTACGGCGTTGAAACTTTTCCGCTAATGCATTACATGTGTAGCATTTTGGCACTGCTGAGTAAAGTAGCGTTGTTGCGAACAAATCATCCGTGCACAATCAGAAGAACGCAGTTAACGTTGATTGTGGTGGTTTCATGACGATCGGACTATACCAGAAACCTTCGACACGCACGCCACCTATCGTAGGGTACATGTACTATGCCAATAATATTCGCGGGAGTGTACTCAACAACTTCCGAAAATTTCATGGCGATCGGCTGAATGGTGTAGTAATGCATAAAGGATACACACACAGACACACATTCGTTTTTATATATATAGATAGATGAGGCCTTCTGTAGTCTACCAAAGATAAGAGTAAAGTAAAAGATACATATACGAATGAATTGGTTATCGTTTGTTTTTCTCCCTATTTAAGTACAACTGTAATGCATACATTTATAGAAATACTGTGTAAGTTCTGGATATTTCCCTACGTTAACGGGCGAGCGGTCCTTTGATCGTGCTCTCGGTCGCGTTATCGTTTTGTAGGAACCGATAAATACAGAAAATTGTTTAAAAACATTTCCTAGAAACTATGTCGTTTACTGGAGCGGCCCCGTTATAAAGGTGGTCACTTTTAGGAGTTTCACTGTATATAGTTACATATATCAACCTTTTTATATATAGTGTATAATTTAAATTGTTTAAATATATTTGAATTAGAAAAATAGGATAGTAATATTAATAAAAAGCTAACACAGTTTTATAAGGAGAAAAAAGTGGTATTAATTTAAACTTCAGAATTATAATTAATTGTATCGTTCTTATTAATACACACATATTCGCACATAAATGAAAGTAGTTTTTGCGACGATGGATCATTTACTAATGAAGTTTGTAACACATCCAACAATCACTCTAATTGCAAATGAAATACATATATGCAACGAAACTATATGAAATCATTAGAGCGTCAAATATATGAATTGTGCCTATACAGTGTGCGTCTTAACTTTCCGTATAAGTTTTGATCATATGCATCATTTCAAGCCAATAAGATGAATGGAAAACAAATTTGATTTCTTTTACTATAAAAAAATTATATAGCCAGTTTTTTTAAATTTCTGCCATCAATCTCAATATATAAACGTGCTCCCCGTAGTAATGAGTCACGCACAATGTGCAGCGGATTTTGTTGACAAATTGTATTTATTGACACATTTATGCAATTTCTTAATTCTATTAAGTACATCACTTACTTTGGTATCGTAAACTAATTGTTCTAGATAGCCCCACAGGAAAAAATCTAAGAGGTTTAAGTCCTATGTGTGATTTAAATGACGAACGTATAAATGTAAATGTAGAGGAGCGCCATCATGTATAAAGCACATGTTGTCGAGTATTGGGCGGTAACTCATATTGTAAGAAATCTAAACAAGTTCGTCCGTCCACACGATTCAGAAGCACAAATGGTGCATTGATGAAGTTAGTTACTATGCCACACACTAGACTGAAGGAAAATATTCGTTGATGGCGATGGAGAATGGTATGATGTCTGCTCATTGCATCATATCATTCTCCATCGCCCAATGATATCTATTTTGCGTATTAATAATTCTTTCGCAAAAAAGCTGATTTTTCTTCAACGTTGCACGTGTGCACGTTGGACAATATCAACAAATGTTTGCGCTGCCGGTAGATTTCTATTAAAAAATAACTCCTCATATCGTCTTCGAGCGCGCGGTTTTGTTCGGATTCGCCGTAAACAAGTATGATACGTACTGATTTCACACTAGTATAATGATAAGTCATATCAATTACTTAATACACATGTAGATGGAATAAAAATATATACTAAAGAACTTATAAAATCACTTAAAAGCGAAAACAATCACCTAAGACAGCTTACGAACTAACCTACCATACTATAAAGCGTTTACGTGTAAATGACTTGAATTTCTTATCGATTATCCCAAACATATACTGGATAGCATTTCTTTTACCATTTCTAATTACCTTTTATTAGAAAAACTTTTTACTAATTGGTTTACTATTTCTTGAAGCATCTATACTTAAATTCCTACGGGTAAATTACGACGCACGCTATATACGATAGATAAACAGAAATGCATATGTTCCGTTCTCTACTAATCATGATAAATGTCAGACAAAAAATCGAAATACCTTAGTAGTTTCTTTAGGAGCACGGGATCTGCTTGGCTTAGAATATTCAGTTTGTTCAGATGTAGTAGTGTCTGATGTTTCAGTCTGTAAGTGGGGATTTATATTTGAAAATTCTCTCCATTTTGCAGCTACCAGCATCATTAGTTTCGACATCGGTACCTATAAACTTATAAGTTAAATATTATACGCACTTAAATCTGCAGACTACTTAAACCTTGGGATTTTCTTTTGCTAATAACGGTCTCACATGTTGTTGGAAAAGTTTATAAGTAGTAAGATTTTGGTAATCCAATTCACTATATTCCATCTCAACATCAGTAAGACCAAATGTCGAACAAACTTCTTCTATTGTTGGCATACCTGCTGTTAATGATATAGATAATAATTACGAAAATACTTTAAAAGTTAAGGTTTCTATTAAGAATTTTTAAAAAACTTATAGCGTTCTAAAGAAAAATGTTTTCAATTAATTGGATTAAATCGGAAAAGTAACTATTAAAATAGCAAGTAGGATTAAATACTGAACAAGTTGTTGTTGAGGATAAGTACATTAAACTTGTAATACAGTTATAAATTCTTATAATATTCATAAAGTAAAGGATAATGCAGAAAAACAAGAATGATACATTAAAAAATGTATATTATAGAAAAAAATAGTCAAATTTTTAGAAGAGTCCAAAAGTTCTCTATAGAATATATGTAAATAAGTTGGATGAATTTCTATACCATGGAAGCAGAATACAGCAAACGCTCGATAACGTAAATACCTGATATTGGAAACATTGCGCTAATGTGAACATAAAATTCGTAGTATAGGATTATACGGAACGCTCGATAACGTAAAAACATGGTAAGTTCTATAACTCGATAACGTAAACAGATCTAGGAAGGCGATGATAAACGAAGATCGAATTTAATCGGGACGAATCGAGTGTGTATATATACGCTTATGCGACACCTTCGCAATTTCCGATCGCCTACGAATAACTTCGACCGTTACCAGTTACCTATGAAAGGCCCAGTTTGATCAATCCCTGAGTTATCCAATTATGTAACGGAGTCCCGATTTATGTAGCATATTTCCATATTTGAACTTAATTGTGTACATTCCCGGGATAACTCATTGCTATAGTAAAGACAGATGCTTAGTTACGTATAAATACATATGTAGTTTTGATTTTGCAAACGTAGTCTTAATTCTTTAATATATGACTTTAATATAAGACGCTATTTTGATTTATTGTTATCCTTAGTGTTTTGTTTTGGCGTATTAAAGGTTTCTTATCATAATTTGCTTGTTAATAATCACCTTCGCTGATGTAAACATTTCGATAATGTGAAACACTCTTGGTCTGAATTAGTTCACGTTATCGAGTGTTTGCTGTATTTGGTTTCAAGAGAATTGTTTATAGATTTTGTCCTATTACACGGAAATCCACCAGGTCCTATAAATAAGACAAAAATACTGTATCCCACATTCACCTGTATTCATATTTCTCAAACGTTCTTATGTACCTCAGTTACAGACTAAATGCGACACTCCTCGCCGAAAATGACACATAATGACATAAAAGATTAAATAATTAAATACAATGGGCGTTTAATAGAATTGAATTGAAATAAAAAAATTTCTATTGAGAAATCTTTTTCCAGTCATCGATAGTGAAATTTTAGTGCTGTTTCAGTCACTGTGGTCTGAATATTATTTTTATTTAGTTAATTTTGGTTTTCAACCAAATGCCTGTACATATTTCAATCTAGTTTCTAATAATCGACAATACAGCGTTATCTGTGATATTTCGATACCTTCTTAATGTAAATTTTTAACGTAGAATCCTGCAATTTGATAATGTTGTAGATATAATTTTTTTACCCATCCGCTAGATTTCTTCTTCCCCGACAGTTTTGCCTAATTCTCGAATACAGATATATCATTTAGCATTATTGCAATTCGCGAAATTGTTGCACAACAAACCTTTCTTATATTGATTATTTCTTGTTGGTATAATTTGTCGGCACTCAATGGAGGCATGTATTTTTCCACTACCATCCTTTAGGAAACCATAATGGAAAAAGAAATGTCTAATTTATAGATATACTAATACCACGCATTCAATTATACCTCTACCTATTAAAAATGTATTAAAATCTATCAGAAATGCTTAATGTAGACAAAATGTCTCTTTTCAATGAATAACTACTGCACATTTTTTAACATATTAGTTTTTGATTAATTTCTTATTTTACCATTTGAACCCATAGAATGATATTTTTTTAACAGTGACAAATACATCATCTGAAAAGCTGGAACTTTGACTATTGTGAAACCAATTGCCTTGGCATCTATTGCATGGTAACACTGTTAACTTTTCAGTTAGGTTGTCAGTTATACTGATCCTTTAATATTCGCTGTTTCTGTGTTATACCATCTAATAGAGAAGTTATACATATTACATTATAGCTATTTTTCCTTTTCTAACATCATTTGAAGACGATACAGGTTTTTTCTTCATTCATTTTCATTTTATAATCTATTAACGTCGCCTACAGTTGCATCACCGAGTGCAGTTTTAAGTCCTAAAGGCAACTCCATGGATTTTGTAGGCGTTATTAACACCCTCATCATCCTTAGGTATATAAACCGTAGTTATCAGAGCTTTAGCGTGTAACCAATACAAGATCTCACTTTCTATTGGTTTCCTCCAGACTCGCAACACAATTTTGGGTTTAACCGTTAATTTTTAAATAATGCTTAGCAGTCAGCCAATTATTTGACATCTTCTGTCTTTGATTAAGTTTCCTATTTGTGGCGTGAATTTGTTGGCGGAAATAACTTTTAAAACTGCGTCCAAGTGTTCGTCCGTCAATCGCGATCTTGAGGGAGATTTGCTTCCTTTCATCAAAGAAAATAATTATTCACACTTATAGGTACTTCCAAACATTGACAGGATTTTACAGACAATTTTTTCTTGGTATTGAACAGGCAAGTACCTACTTATAAAATTCGAATGTACAAACACTATCAAATTTTTGTTTTAAATGGATCTGACATTGAATCTCAATTATTTCCATCTGCAAGTGAGGGTGAACTTTATCAATATCGACAGTGACAAGACCAGTAAATAAAGAAACATTGTTTTCTTGGTACTTAAAATCTTGAAAACGTTTTTCAAATTCTGCCAGAAGCCTTCCCATTTTCTCTGTATACATTTTGTATGATATTAGGACACTCGTACTTGTCTGATACGCCTTGCAAGTCGGAAAATGTGACAGATTATTAACTGCTAACCGTTTTTCCCACAGCACCATCTTATACTTGAAAGCTTTCACATGATCATGCATATCTGTTATAACTTGACGTGGTCCTTGTAATTTCGTATTTAAGGAGGATTACTCCTTGTAATTTTTTGCCATTTTTTTATTTGCCTAAATGCTTAAATATTTATTGAAGAATGATATCTGAAAGTTTCTATGGATGGAAGAATTTATAAAGTCGTTGAAATTTCAATTTCCCGAGTGAAGTCACTCTTCCGTTTTCCTGTGTTGCTTCGTTCAAAGCTATTGTTGAGAAAAATCCTACTGTGAAGAAGAAAGAGTGTATTGATCACGTTCAAAAAAGAATGGACAGTAGACTGAGAAATTTAGTGAAAAAGACGAAAGGTTTGAGTGGCAGAGGAAAATTGACCCGCAAGTTAATTGATAAATTGACGATATATTATGGGCTCGCTATTCGAAGGCACTGTCACTCGATTGGGGACATGAAAAAAGCAATTTGGGCAACGCTTTACCACCAAATTTCAACGAACAAAAAGCCCGAGCATCATTTAAGTCCGTAGGGCTCAGAATCATGGTGCGCTTGGCAGTCACACAAGGCACTTGGAAGAAAAAAGCGACTACGACTACAACCCTCCTATGCCAACTGAAGTATTCGAAGCAATCAAACCCACTTATAAAGAACCTGAGCAGTGATGAGTTGCTGACACGTTGTTTAGGCGGATTTACTCAAAATTCCAATGAAAGCTTTAATGCACATGGTCCATGGGTCCAAAAACAGTTTCAAGTGGTAAAACTGTACTCGACATTGCTGTTCATCCTGCGGTTATTTGTTTCAATGATGGTTTTCGTGGAATTATGGGTTATGGAAAAATTGGGCATTGTAATTGGATTGAATTCCTACAATTTTTACTGCGAAGCCTACTCTACGCGCATCATTGTTTCCGAGCAATCACTTTCTGCAAAAGCAAAAGAAGATAGGAAAGCCTCAGTCGCTTCAAGAAAAGATGAGGAGCAAGAAAATGTTTAATTAGAAGGTCAACTTTACGGTGCAGGCATTGCAGATTAGAGGTATGTCAAAAACTGCTATGCGATTTCGGTATATTAAACTTCAAACGCGTTTTTCTCAAAACCGTGTTTTTCGAGTTGGCCGTAACAATAGCGCCTACAATTGTCAACCGATTGATTTCAAATCTTAACTGTAGCTTCACACAATCATATTATCTAGTGAAGATCGTAGGATTTTTGCGATAAAAAAATTATGCATTTGATCGATGATTTACGACTGATTTTTCCTTCAAAAACAGCATTTGAACATAAATATCACCGTCACTTCTTTAAAAATTTAAATTTGAACAAAATCCTACGATGTTCACTCCATTTTTGGATATATTTTAAGAATCTTTTTGAATTTTTATTCTAGGTGCAGAATTACAAGCAAGAGATGTTCGGCCGTATCGATTATGTCGAAAAACGTATCGAGTTGCAAGGGATGCAACGCCGCCATTTTGTATTTGAAATATCCAATAAAAATTTGTCTTTGTACCTCAATACTAGGAGAAACATAAACGCTAAACGAAATTAAAATATATCGACCTGTTCCCCTCTGATAAAGCTAAGAAAATGACCCACGATTTTGTGCTCGTGCTGTGTGTTACCCCTTAAGTTCGACAAGTATTTTGTGATATCTACCATAAATGAAAGATCTTGTAAAAAAGGTACGTCGGACAATAAGCTGACATCTTGTTCTTTAACTTCCATGAAAAAGCGTATTTCTTCTTTAAGTTTCCAAAAACGATCGAGAACCATAGAAAACGAAAGCCATCGCACCTCTACATAATAAGGTAAACCAGTGTACTCACGTTCTAAATCACGTAAAAACACAAAAAACTGTAGCTGATTCAAGCCACGTGACCTTATGAAGTTTATAATTTTTTTCATTGATTTTAAAACGCTTTCCAACTTGATCACTTTTAAGCATAAAAGTTCTTGGTGGATTATACAATGCACATGACGAAAATCTGGTTTAGTCTTTGTCTGTAATATTTTAATGAAGCCGTTATTTACTCCAGTTATGGAAGGAACTCCGTCTGTTGCAACGGAACGCGGTTCGGACAAATCTAAATTGTACTTTTGCAGAAGTCCGTAAACAGAATTGAAAATATCGTCTCCAGTTGTTATACCATACAATGGTACTAATTCCAGTAATTCTTCATTAACGTTGATATCTCTATCGAGAAAACAGCAAGTTGCGTCGCACCACACACATCTGTACTTCCGTCACAGGTAACAGAAAATGCAATGAAAGAGTCTGATTTTGTTTTTATCTGATCACGTATATTGGCAGCCAACTCAGTAACTCTCTCAGCGACAGTATTCCGGGACAAGGATATATTTTGAATAACCTTCACGCTTCCGCGGCTTTTACAAGGTACTCTTTTATAAATTCACCTTCAACAAATGGTTTTGAGTGTTTTGCGATCAACTCGGACAGTATGTAAGTCGCTTCAACAGCAGATTCATTCTCTTGCTTTGGACGTGTAAACATAAGCTGTTGATTTTTTACCGCGATTTTAACTCATTTAACTTTTCGTTTCTAATCATGCCTGTACACTGGTCAAACTTAGTTTTATGACAATCGTAGTGACGTTACTGTTACAAATCAAGCAAATAATTTTGTCTTTTACTTCACAGCAAAAAAACTCTTACTCCCAGTTTTCTTGAAAGATACGACGGTCATCTACGAGTTTCCTCTTACTTCCAGTTGATTTTCAGAGACATGTTGAAAACTTTGATAAGTACTGTTACGTGTTGTAATAATAAGTACGCAACTGAACTCACAATTCTATAGCAACTGATGAACCTCAACCGAGCGGTCTTGGCTTGTATACGGAAATGTGTTTCCTCGAGTTCTTTTCTAGAATGATCAGATAGCGTCTGCTGTTTTCGCGCGATAGAACTTTCTGGAACAAGCCACAAGAAAACTTACGTACGAATGTAAGGTGCATGGACAATAAAGCGATTGGGCAGCGACAACCGGTGCGGCGGGCGTGGCAGGAAAGTGCGGCCGATTGCGGGCGAGATAGACCGAATCGATCGTCGTGATACTTGTGTATGTCCGCGCGTTTTCAAATACGATTTTTAACACGCTTGCGGCTCGATTTGTCTGGCTGTTTTCAAAATTGATTCAGGCTGCAGGAAAATGCTCAGTGGGCCGCATGTTTGACATGCTTACCCTACGTAGTCCTATATGTGAAAACCAAGTTTCACAGTTCACAAAAATGAAGAACGGTTAGTTCAACTACAAGTAACCAATGAAATATCGTCGAGTGCATATTATACACTTATTTTTAGACCTACTTGAACTTAGGTACATTGTGTTAATTTTTTTGTCTATAATAGCCGACACCGAAAGGTACATACCTCAAGGATTAAGTAAGTAAGTGTATGACAGTGTGCTTATGTAAAAAAACTGATTAGAAATTCCTTAGCTCAAATAAACAATAGATGTATTATAAAAGTAAATAAAACACACCTCCACCAGAAGTAGTACCTGATCCAGCTTCCTGACTTGGTGTCGACGGAGCAGAATGTTTCATGGAACTTCTTGATTTCCTCGCTTTTTTGTTACTGCCTGTATAATCGCTATCTCCATTATCATCATCACCAAAATCGCTTTCCTAATAATGTGAATACAGTTAATTCAAGTAAGTAGGCAATCAATTTTCTTATATAGAACAATGTACAAACTTTTTTATGCAAGACAAAATTATCGAAAAGTTATGCACATTAACGTAGATGGTTTATTTTAATTCTCAGTGCTTAAAACATATTTTTATTGTCTACCATCAATTCCATTTGATGCGACAAGCGCTTGTATCAACAATAAATAAAGACAGTACTTTGTCGTTTTTGTAATTTCAATCCAATATTGCTGTGCCTATAAAACCGATTGACAATAGGATATATTTCTTTAAGAAGATAAATAAAATAACTACTTGCTGATCAGCACATTAATACACCAAGGGCATATTATACATAGAGGAAAAGTAAACAAACAAGGTTAAATTGGAAGGACATATGAAATACATCAACAAAGGAATCATAAGCATTAATAGTGGTAACACAAAATTTATACAGAGTACATAACTATAAAACAATAAAAAAGAATAGTCATGTAATTATGAATTATGATACACATACAACAATAATTGGAAGGTATGGTGAAATAACTTGAAATAATAATGGGAAAAGGCTGTTAGAGTTTTGTATTGATAGTGACTTAATAATTAGAAACATGTGTTATGAACATAAGGAAATACACAAATTCACAAGAGTGGAACCAGGGAGAGGGAAAAGTTCATAATTGATTACATATTAATGGAAAGAAACAATAGGAGAAGAGTATTGGATATAAGGGTTAAGAAAAGTTATGAAATAAACAGTGATCATTATTTACTGATTGCAAAAATTAAAGAAAATGAGGAAGAAATAACAGATAACAATGAAGGAAAGGTAAATCAAATATATGAAAGTATAAAAACATATAAGTTAAAAAATACAGATACCAAAAAATTATGAACTTTTAATATCTAGCGAAATAAACAAATTACAGGAAAAAATAAGAGAAAGTGCATTAGAAGAAAAATGGGAAAAATTAAAAAATATAGTAATTAATGCAGCAAGAACAACGTGTGGAGTTTTTAGGAAAAGTAAAAACAAAAACAGACAGTATGGTGGACAAAGAAAATAAAAGATGAGATTCAAATCAAAAAAGAATTATGGAAGAAACATTTAAACAGAAATACAGCAAATTACGAAGAATATAAACAACAAAGAAGTAAAGTTAAACAATTGATATTGCAAGAAAAGCAAAAGAAGTGGACAGAGTTCGGAAAAAAGATGGAAAAGGACAGCAAGGCAAATCAGAAACTGTTTTACAAAGTAATTAAAAACTGTAGAAAAAACAGAAATATAAACACAATGGTAATTAAAAACAAAGACGGAGTAATACTAACAGAAGAGAAGGATATCATGAAGAGATGGAAAGAATATTACCAACACCTGCTAAGTGTAGAAAAGGAAACAACAGTATATCAAGAAGAAGAAGAAGAGCATAGAAATGAAAGAAAAGAAGAAATAGAAGAAATAGATAAAGAAGTAATAGAGAGTGAAATAACAAGAGCAGAATTAGAAGAGGAAATTAATAGCTTAAAGAATGGTAAAGCACCTGGACAAGATAAGATCACCACAGAAATGATAAAATACATGGGTGATACAAGAAAAGTCTTGTTACTACAACTATATAGGCAAGCATGGAGGGAAGAAAAACGCCAGAAGAATGGAGAATAGGGCAAATATTACCGATACATAAGAAAGGAGATAGTAAAGACTGCAACAACTATAGAGGAATAACACTGCTAAGTACAATAACTAAAATTTAGGAGAACATTATAGAGAAAAAACTAAGGAGAATAGTTGAGAAGAAGTTAGATGGGTAACAAAGTGGATTCAGAAGAGGCCGCAGTACACAGGACCATATTTTTACAATTAAAGAAATAATAAACAAGAAGGGGAATGCAGAAAAGACAGTTTACCTAGCATTTATGGATATGGAGAAAGCTTTTGATAGGGTACCTAGAGCGAAAATTTGGGAAGCGTTAAATACAAAAAGGTAAACCAAAAATATATATATACAGCGTTGGCCATATGTATTAGACACCTTAGTCCTACGTACGAAAAACTTTAAATTATTGTTACCCGTAGTACAAAATCAAGAAATGAAATCAAAATCACAAACAGGAATGTATTCATCAGTAATTTATTAAAGAATGTTAGTTTATTTTAATATTTAGTAGCACCTCCACCTGCTTTTATAACAGCACGCACTCTTCTCGGCATACTTGCTACCAGGTTATGGCACATTTCACTGGATATTTTTGACCATTCCTCGATTATTCTTTGTTTAAGAATGTTTTTATTGTTGCATTTATGTTTTACCACCTTAGTTTTTAAAATATTCCATAAATGTTCAATTGGGGAGAGGTCCGGAGACTGAGCTGGCCAGTCTAGAATCTCTACGTTATTTTCGTTGAACCACCCCATTGTTTGCCGTGATTTATGGCAAGGCGTATTGTCCTGTTGAAAATAATATTCAGGTACATCTGTATCAAACAATTTTCATACCGATGGCTCCAATACCTCCCCCAGCATATCAATATAAGCACCACTGTTCATACGACCTTTGCACAAGAAGAGTTCACCGACGCCGGATGCAGACATGCACCCCCAAATCATAATACTGCCTCCACCGTGTTTTACTGTAGGTACTATACAATCCGGGTGATATACCTCTCCTCGTCGTCGTCGAATGTACTGCGCCCCAGGTTGGCCGAAAAGCTGGAAAATAAAGTAATAAAATATACTTTAAATTGGCTGTCTTTTTTTGAAAAACTTTAAGCGGTAATTTAACTTATCTACGTTTACTAACATTATAAATATCTATTCGCACATACCTCTATATTAGATTCATCGGACCATAATACTTTGGCCCAGTCTTCGACGGACCAATTTTTATATTTTCTAGCCCACTGAAGTCGCTTTTTCTTGTGTTCTGCAGTTAAGTATGGTTTTCGTCGAGCTCTACATCCACGTAAACCAACTGCCATAAGCCTTCTCCTAACTGTCCATGCAGAAATATCAATTGCATGATGCAGGACTAATTCGCTGGCGAGATCTTTCGACATTTTTGTCCGATTCCGTATGGCTGTTCTCTCTAAAATTCGATCTTCTCTTGCAGTTGTTAGGCGTTTTCTTCCATTTTTAGGCCGATTAGTGAATGATCTCGTCTCCTCGTACCTTTTTAGCGTGGTACGAACCGCACATCGCGAACACTTCATTTGTCTTGCGATCGCTGACAGTGTCATCCCTTGCGAACTGAGCAGAAGGATCTAGCCGCGCTGCACTTCCGTTAATTCACGAACTTTTGGCATTATTTTATACTTTACTGTATACACACTAATAATAAAAATACACACTTGAATGAATGAATATAATTTCGCAACAAACTCCTTTTCGTTAGCGTGTCGGAAATAAAGTGATACTCAAAACTGTAAAATGACCCCTTACTTCAAAACTACCTGCTTAAGTACACGCGACCCTCGTTAAAATTACATTAAGGAGTTTTATCGAAAGTATTTCCGAGTACTATTTATCTGTAAATATAAATGTATTCATAATACGGCATTTTCACAGAGGTGTCTAATACATATGGCCAACGCTGTATATGAGGGTACTGTGAATTGTGTGATAAGAAATAATATGGTATCAGAAAAATTTACTACGGTATAAGGAGTTAGACAGGGTGGAGCACTGAGCCCTTTATTATTCATAATATATATGGATGAAATAGTAAAGAAAGCAAAATTAAGAAGTAAGCCGATAAATATAGGGTATAGAAAACTTGAGAGAATAGCGTTGTCAGAATGAGGCAGACTGAGAAGGCAGTGGGCAGCGATGATGTCGGAAGAATTGGAGCGGAGAGGGTGGACATGGAAGGACACCAAGAAATTGGCAATGAATAGGAAAGAGTGGAAGAAAATTAGTAGAGGAGAAGGAGAAGCCTGAAAAGGCAAAATCTCTACACCTTAGGGTAGAACATGTAATTATGAAACAACTTTCCTAGTCTACCAGTGATGTATCTTGAATTCAAAATATTTTTCCTCAATTCTGAAAGAAGACATAAAGCAAGTAAAGATGAAAGTCAGAAACTGCAAAGCATTAACGACATTCGAAAAACGAAATAAATGGAACCAGGAAATTTTTTTAGGCTGGTAATCAACTGTTGCTAAAGATTAAAATACTTTTAATAGAAATATTATGATTCTAGACGAAATCAGAAGAATATAACAAAAGATTATAGCAGATTATTCTATTTTCTTCATCTTTAACCCTACTATACCGTTAAGTGTCGAGGGGTATGGCGAATAAAATTTCAGAAGATGACATAAAGAAACGAATTATAGTAGAATGTTAAGTCTTAGAGACGATTAAATTTAGATTTTTAGGAAAAAAATCAACACTTAAAAAGAATTTCGCAAAAACAACAAAAACTTTAGCACTGGAAAAGGAATCAGATATTAGTGGGATTTGAAAGTCAAAATATCTGAGAAAATCCAATGAAATACCAAGAACAACAGAATACAACATGTAAGGAATGATATGACAATACAACTAGCAATCTTAACCTTCCTATACTCACGCATACGGTCTGTGAGACCGACTTATATAGTATAGTATACGTCTTTCATTTTGACGTGAGTATAGGAAGGTTAAAAGACACTCAGACTTGAAAAATTTATTAAGCAAAAGAAACTGCACAGCAAATAATTGAATATGTTTGTATAAGTCTTCAGTTCATTCATGATCTATTTTTACAGCCTTATGAAGTATTTGATATACAAATGATACGAATAATTAGACAAAAGGTTATTCTGAACTAGATTTAAAACAAAAATAAGGTAATATTTTAAAATATGAATAATTTACATATGTAGTGTGGAAAACTAATTTATTAAACAGATAAAGGTGATTGCAAGGACTGTGGTGTAATTTACTGACACAAATATCACATCAGTAAACTCCTCATTTCTGCCATTAAAATGTTAGAAATTTGTCACTTCGGTTTCTACGGTTGTTGAAGATGCTTGCCACGAGCTAGCGAAACACGTGTCACCGATTTAATTATAAACAATTGTGTGGTGAGAAGTTTACCGATGTGATATTTCTGTTATTAAACAGTTAGGCCAGAATGGTATACTGATACATAATGAAGGTAAAAGCTTATAGATGATACATGTGAACATGAAAAGAGAACTGTCGCATAAATTATTTCAGTTAAAAGCCAAAAATGTGTAAAGAGACCATTTATGCAATGTTTTGCTGATGTTTGTCCACACTGTGTTGTGTATTGAAATTCAGTCTCGGTACTCGCTTAGCCCGTCAGACTAATGGGACAAATATATCCTATGCCACTATACTCAAAAATCCTTTAAAAACATCACAATATTTTTATAATTTGATTAATCCTGAAAGAACTAAGGAGAGTTCAATTTAAAAGTTATAGGGTAGTATTTTAGAATAAATAAAACTGCAACTCAGGGAGAAAGTAAGAAATCTCTAAATACCTTCTATAATCACAAAATAACCACAATAAAGTTTGGAATTCATTTTTGAGTATGCATATTCTATTTACGTGGCAAGAAAACTAGCTGACACCAAGAGATGTCTTTTAACACTTTTATGATTACTGGTGAATACATCAGTACTAAATAATCCAGAGACAATATTTTGTTTAAGAAAACTATAACAAACATTTGTGCATGCCTAGCACAATTTTAGCATTTCAGTTTCTAAATCATTCATTCGACAATTATGCCTCGGTATTTATTTACGATAAACTGAGACAAGTTGTGGAAGACTTAAATTAACCCTCACTGTATTGAAAGCTTCTTACAATGTATAACACTTACATCTCCACTGTCGTTCTTTTTCTTCTTTTTCTTTTTCTTCCCTTTTTTTCCTCACTTTTTGCTTTTCGCTTTTTGCCCTTTTTCTTTTTCCTTCCATCGTCAGGATCATAATCGTCATCATCTTCCTGAAAAATTTATTAACACTACATTTTAATATACTACACAGTTAACACTACTTACACCAGCTTTTAAACCGGCGTCATCGGACTCCGGTGAATTTTCGATTGGTTCAACAACCCCTTCTTCGACGGTCTCTTCTTCCCCTAAAATTGACATGTCAATATCATGTGTTAAGCATGTGGACGTTGGTCAGTGTCATCATAACATTACTTTGGAGGGAAAATACGAATTTTCTAACCCTTCAAAGTTAGCAACTATTAAATGAATTTCAATTATTTACAATATGCCAATTTCCTTGTTTGATGGCCTCCATTTTGTAAAGGGTCAGAATATGCCCGCGCGCTGTCACAAAAATAATGAAAACGTCTCCCTCCCCTCACAACTAATATATATGATTATCAGATTCTAATTATTTTTCACCTATGTGAAATTAAGAATGAAATGTATTTCATAACAAATAATACTGTTATAAATAAGAAATCTTATACAAATTTGGTAGTTAATAAGATTACTATCGATCATTAAAAAAGTAAGCACATGAGTTTGAAGTCGGCTTGTGTTCTGACCTACGAAAAAATTAAACTAAACAAACTTACCCGGAAACGATTCTTCTATTTCTTCATCAGAAGCCATTTCATATACACCTAAATACTAAGGTCAAATGAAGAAAATGTATATAAAACCAAATTTTATTGAAAAAAGGGTATATCACCTCAAACAAAAAAACCTCACAACGGTAGCGCTATTCTTTCTTCCCGACTAGTTGTTCTTTCCCCCTCTCTTTCTGTACTAGGAAACTTCTAGTGGTGCGCATGCGAATTTGTGTGCCATTAGATACAGACGGTTTGAATTTCTGGATTTGTTCAATAGTAAGATTTTTTATTTTTGTTTTACCTATTATAGATACGTACTAACGTATACTTTCGGATTTGCTATGGGTTTGCCACTTAAACTGAAAAAGTCTGTAAAAATTAAAACTGCCAATTTCTAAATTCTAAATAGATTTCTATTTTATAATTTGATTATACCTAACTAACAAAATCCAAAATATGCATTGTGAAGGAAATTAATAGGCCAAGAAAAATAAAGCAATCAAATTACTTATTTTTATTTTGTGTCCACAATGAAGTCATGACATGACACTCAATTGGGTTTCATAAAGTAATTTATTACGATACGAAACATTTCATTTTGAAAAACTGGTAGTTAGAATTGGTGACGTTCAACTTATTCAACTTCAAATAAACAACACAACACTAATTTAAACATTTAAAATTCAAAGTCGATGCCAATCTTATCAAACACGCCAATACATACACACATTTCCCTAAATCAACTAGAATACCAGGTGTACACAAGTATGAGATGCGGATTATTTTTCTAAAAAGACATGTTAAATTCGGAAGGATGATAAAAAGTGCTTTATTCGAAGTATGCTCCATCGCTTGTTATACATTTTTCCCATCTTTCGGGCAATTTCTGAATAGCACGCCAGTAAAAACCTCTCACTTCTGCTGTGAACCATTCATTGAGCTATTTTTTCACATCTTCGTACGAACTAAAGCGCTGCTCAGTATGTCCATGATCTATCGATGCAAACAAGTGGTAATAGAAAGGCAGTCAACTGGTGAATAAGTCGCATGGGGTAGAACTTCCAACGTGTCGCGAACCGGGTTTGTCGTATGTGATGGACCATTGATACGGAGAAAAATGACCTTGTGTGGCCTCTTTCGGTATTCTGGCTTTTCTCAAGCAGCGAACGGGTCAAATCGATCAATTGTTGTTGGTAATGTTTGGTATTAACCGTTTCCCGATGTTTTAACAGCTCGTAATAGACCACGCCCTTCTGGTCCCATCAAACACAGCATCGTCTTTCTGCCAAAGCGATTCTTCTTACGTTCAATGTGGATCGTGTGCCTGGGTCTACCATGATTTCTTGCGCTTGGGATTCGCAAATTAAATCCACTTTTCATCCCCTGTAACTATACCTGTCGTTCAGCTCATGTGGTACCCATCAATGGGTCTTTTGAATCTTTCCCATCTGTCATAGCTGATTAGAAACAGCTTGTGGACTAACACTCGATTACTAGGCGATTTGCTTTTGTGTTTGCGAATCATCACCAACAATGCTTGCAATTCTACGTTTTCGTATTTTTCCACGTTTCTTGTCTCTAATATCGAAGTCACCACTTTTGAAACGCTAAAACCATCGTTCACACGTATCTTGCGATGGAGCATGTTCACCATAAGCTTCTCGAAGTAATCGGTATGATTCAGCAGCAGTTTTCTTCAAATGAAAAGAAAAAATTAATGCTGTCCGCGAATGCTCTTTGTTCGGTATAAATTTCAGCATATTGAACACAGCAACATAACATTATGCACACACTTTTCCAATTTATCACTCATGCGCGTCTGACACTTGTTGATGATACAACCAAATGGCACAGCGTCAAAACTTCATAGCACAAACTGCATTGGTGCGCCATTTGTTGTCTGAAATCTGTATTTCATACTTGTACACCAGGTATATGCTTTACAACGAATTAAACACGCAAAATAGAGCCAATAATAAAAACTTTTTCTTGGAGTGATTTTGTCGCACTTGTCCATTGAGGAAACCTGGTTCGCGCTCGGTTTCTAAACATGGTTGGTGATCAGAAGCGGATTATGGTCAGCGCAGGCTCCAGGCGCAATGGAAAATATTATGTACCTGCTATTCATGTTTTATTTCCCATAAAATTCGAATATAATATATATATATATATATCATACATACACTTTGTCTATTTTAAGTTTTTACCTGTCTTTGTTTTGTTGTACGAGTAAAGGCAATCTATTCATTTGATTATCTTTCTCAATTGCTGCCGGAGAAGAAAGAAGTACGATTTGCGATTGACAAAATTTCTGTTAAAATGTGTGAGAAACCATTGTACAAGAAGTACATACATATGTAGTATAATATAATTCGTGATAGTACACGTAGTATAATAGGATTAACAATCAGAAATTTGAGTAAAAATATTATAGGACTTATTTGAAATTAAAATTACAAATGTGAACATATTTGAATAAATTGTGTTCTTGATTGAACTATTGATGAACTATCCCATCACAATCAATTATTTTTTATTTATAATTAATTTTTCTCTATATTTATAGCCATAAACAGCCTTGCCCTTGACATTGAATTTCTTAGATAATTGTTTAGGTAAAAATGAACGTTTTTCGATGCATGTGATATTGACCCAGTTAAAACACTTTTCAAAATAATTCCCATATTTGGAAAAGTTGCTTTCACATTGGTCTATATTATTACTTGATCGTTTATTCTGTTCATCTAAAGAAACTAAAAACTGTTCCAACTCATGTTTAAAATTACTTAAATCAATCTTTATATATTTCCATTAAATTATTAACGCATTTTCGCTTTTCTTCTACATATAATCTAAACACAAAAAACTCTAAAATTACTAACATTTTCATAGATTTTGCCGCGCATATTGTGAAGAGCGTTATGTACAAAACATTCCTTTCAATTTTCTATACATGTTCGCTTGTGATCATCTTTAAAAGTTTCATCGTTCACAGGATCAGTTCTAAATCGATGCTGTATGCTGTGTATATGTAGGCTGTCGTAACTTATTGCGGTCGCCAGAACGACCAAGGCAGATACAGTTAAAAGCTTTATGGTGAACATGCCGGACTTAATTTATGGTGGCACTACAATTGAATGTCTAATTTATAATATCCCTCTAATGTGCTGGTCCAGAAGCCATTGTCAACGTCACATCGAAAGCAAACAAGCAACAGCAAGCATTCTTCTGCAAAAAGTGGTATACGATACCAAGAAAAATTTAAATTTATGTGTTGCTCCTATTTTATGTAATTTATCGTTTCGTTTACTAGACAAAGAAGTATTTGTGTCCTTATGGAATAAATATGACTGCAAATAACCTAGTCGGACATCGATACGAAATTTAGTGCCATTTGCTTGTGAAAATATTCAAAAACGAAAGAAGATTATGTATGCAGTTCACACGTACATACATACGTAGACGCACACACACACGTAGACGCACACACACGTACTAACACATGCATAAACATGCATAGAACGCTTTAACTAAAGCAACTAGTGATGGGAAAAATCGTTATTTTAAATAAATTTTATATATATATATATATGTAAAAATATATGTATATGCGCCCATGGACTTTTAAATACAATTATATTTGACTGTGTACTCTGAGAATATTTCTTGCACATTTATCATCAGTCAACATATATATGTACATACATGTTGTACTGGTTTTGTGATACGCCATCAATCTGAATTGGAACTTGCTGTAGTAACGCTGTGTTTCTGCAGCGATTGTTTTAGTGTTTAGTGTTTTAGTTTCGAGCGATAGTGTACGATCATTCTTGCTTCTTTTGACCTTGGGAGGCTTGCAGTGTGGAATTCCGTGTGCTGGCGCTTGCTGTCCGGGTCAATCCCAAACACCCAAGTCTCGTCATCAGTAATGGTACGTTCCAGAAAATGGGAATCATCTTCAATCGATTCCAAAAAGTTAACGCATCTGTCGCTCCACATGTCTTCTTGGTCCTGCGTAAGATGTTTTGAAATCACTTTTGAGCAAACTTCTCTCATCCTCAATTCATTGCTCAAAATCTGATGAGGGGTATTGTGATTTAAATTTAACCCTGCCTGCCCTGATTTGAAAGGTAGCCAATCCCCTCGAAAATTCATGGTAAGTTGGTATAGTGGTAGGTTTACGGATCACAACACGCGTAGGGCGTGGTATTTCGGACCAGATCGTCATGTCCTTGTTCTACGTTGGTGGGTCTCAGGTGTTCCTCCAGAAGGTCTAAAATTGGACGGACTCTCTGTCGGGGCGCTGGGCAATCTGGATCCAGATCTGCCAGCTCATTGCCCAGGCGATGCAAAAACTCTTCGGCGCGTCGTCATGTTGCCGCCGCCGTGGTACGCAGACGGATTGACAGCGCAGGAAGATTCAGATCGTGCTGAATGCAGTCGTTGCGCATGTACCGTGGGGTATCGACTATAATCCAAAGAGTTCTATTCTGCAGCCTGGAAAGGGTAACGATATGTGACTTCGCAGCGGTGGACCAAACCAGCGACGCGTAGGTGAGGATCGGACGAAGCACAGCCATATAAAAGTGCTTTTAACCCGCAACGGATGTACAGCTTCCCGGAACAGAAGTGAGTAAAGGGTGTTGCTCGCCTACGCATTTCTCCTCATTGATGACCATTCTCCACTTAGAGGCCTATACCACCAGCTGATCAGTAGCGGTTTGTAGGCGGTGACATATCAAATATTCCGCCTGACGTTGTGTAATAGGTGGTATCATCAGCTTAGAGAGCTAGCGCCGGCGTTAAAAATGGTGGAGAGTTTCGGAGCTAGCGACGAGCCCTGAGGAACACCCTGCGTAATTGATTGAAGGGTTGACCTAACGGCATTTCCAATCTTCATTTTAAAAGCACGGCTAGAGAGGTACGCGGCGCAACCCCCAAATTTCAAGTGATCCAGTTTATAAATTAGGCCATCATGCCAGATTCGGTCTAGAATACCGCCCCAGCGGCTTTTGTTGGATAAACCCTATCGGATGGCATCTGTAATTCTCGAGAGCTAGTACTCTATACACAGTCCTGTTCTGAAGCCGAATTGCTCCGGCGGTAGGGAGTCTATCTCTCAGATCTTCTCCCTTAATCTGGAGAGGATGATGGGTATCGTTTTCTATGTCGGCAATTCGGAGGGCTGTCAATCATTTAGCGAGGCTGGGTCCGGAAGGATTCATAAGGGCCCTCGGTCCTCCGCTAGGTGGCACAAGATCTAGCCGCAAGATGGTTTGTTGGGGGCGACCCGAACGGCTCCTTTACTAAGAAGACGTCCTCAGCGTTGGGATCGAACAGCTTCTTCATCTTCAACAAAACTTCGGAGGGACCTTCGTCCCGGAGTCGCACTTAGCTCGTTATCAATCTCTTAGGAAGTCCTGCACCCGCCTAACGATGGTCCTAGGCGGGAGCTTGTCGGGGTCAAGAGCAGCGGTGTAGCTCACTACCGGGTTGTCCGAAACCTACATTCTCTCTAACGTGGCTCTAGCCAATTGAAGAAGATAGTCGTTCATATTTGGTATTGAGAGATCCTCATGCAGTTGCTTGTCCCGGACGAACAACGGGGCGCAGGCGATCATCCGCAGTATTTTATTTTGCGCCACCACGAGCCTGTCGATGTTCGTCTTCGCTGCAGCTGTCAGAATTGCTATCATCGTTCATTGAACGATCTGGAGGAGTGCGTTCTTTGGAGGCGAAGAGATTCTTTGCAATCGATCCGTCGAAGCCGCGGCTCCGGAGACTGTTACGGAGCGCGGACGCGAAAGCGAAGATCTGATCGTTCGACATGGCTTTAAGGTCTTTCATTGTCTCTGCAATGGGTGGATTTGGGATTGGAGTAGGGATCGCATCCTCTGCGGAATACAAGTTGTCGGCGGAGTTGGCATCTGGCGAGAAAAGCAGCGCAGCAGCTACAAAGGAGTTACACTCCTTGGGTGGCGTCCTGGTAGCGGAGTACTAGCCCTGGAGATCGGGTTACTGTAGGCACCGTGACGAGCTACCGGGCGGCGGAGCGAAGAAGTTCGATAACTCACAAACTAAGCTAGCCACCGACACCGGAAGAACGTCAGAATATAGCAACCGACCTTTATAATAAATCTAGGCCACTCGTATCACTTTTAGCCGTCAACTTTTATCCTTATGCATATCAGTGGAATTAAGTATTCTTTTTTTTTCGATCTACTGTATCTTTTTTAAAATTTAACTGCACAAATGGTTTATAAATCTTTTCCAAACTTTTATTACATAGAACATAACCTCACTCATCCACAGTACGATCACGTCTCGAACTAACCTTGGCGCACGTCCTCCTCGTTAATAACAAAACAATTTCTCTTAATAATATCTTTTCGCATCGGTGTTCTGGACAAGCGATCACCTGGAGCAATAAAAAATCGATGGCTGGTACATGGAGAGGGTAAAGGTCAGAATTCTCTAACATACTTCGGCACTTGTCCTGCTCGTTAATAACAAAGCAATTTTTCTTAATAAGTTATTACATATTGGTGTTCTCGACAAGCGATCACTTGAAGTAATAAGATCCCGGGGGTTAACAAACAGGGACGGTAAAAGTCAGAATTCTCGAACGAATATTGGTACACGTCCTCCTAGATAATAACAAAACAATTTTTCCTAATAATATTTTCTCGTACTGCTGTTCTGGAATAACGATCACCTGGAGCAATAAGAAATCGAGGATTGGCAGAAGGGGACGGTAAAAGTCGAAACTCTCGAACGAATTTTGGCACACGTCCTCCTCGTTAATAATCAAAAGAACTTTTCTTAATAACATTTTCTCGTACCGTTGTTTTGGATTTGCTATCACTTGGAGTAATAGAAAAACCAGGAGAGGGACATGGGAACGGTATACGATTTTGAAGCTGGGTTTTCACTTCTTGTAGTTGGTTGAAGGAAACACAATTCGTAGTTCGCCACGTTTTTTATTACAACTAATCATTAAAAACAAAAAGAGGAAGAAAGCGAACACGTACAAGACGTTGATGAGTTTGAACGGTTTGATATCTACAGAAAACTTAAACTTTACATTATGATTTCAAAATAACAGGTAAGAAAACTGAAACGCATACGAATACGTTGAATCCCTTTTAACGTTATGGCATGGTAAACTGCACTCGTTGTCAATTTAAATTTACAAGCTTTTGTAATCTTAATGGCTCTAACAGTCTCATTCATAACGCTTATGAATCCTAGTTTCTCGGAAGGTATCAACTCGAAAGATAAGAGAAAAAGTACCAACAATGAAAATAAATTAAATTTCTAAGTACTTAGGATGTGACAAATAATAGCTAATTGTTCGGAGAATTCCTAACATGCCGGCCCCCTTGGAAGGTAAAAACCTTTCCAAACTAACTAAACGCTCACTAAACGCCGGATAATATGCAGTTTGCATAACTTTGCATATTTGCATAATATATGCATTTTGTATATTATTTGCATATTTGCATAATATATGCATTTTGTATATTATTTGCATATTTTGTAGTAATTCAGCACATTTGAAGTATCCGAGTTTTATTTATTTATTGGATGTAATTTATTATAGGATAGGCATTACTAAAAATATGTCGTGGTTATAACAAACAAAGAGTTAAACAGCCTTCTTTAAATTAAAAATAGTATTCTATGAAGCCTCTTCTCGATACTTTTTCGTTAAGCGCTTCCAAAAATTTATTAATGCTGTTCCCATACATCTAGACCGGGACAGAATTCAAGGAAAAGCTAATTCCCTGAAACTTCTAAATAAATACAAAAATACATTTTACCAGAAAATTAGGAGCACAGGTATTTCTTTGTTATTCGGAGAAATGTATTCCCATAATCGAAAGCAATCTTATTTATTTTAAACGTCATTTTCGTTGGTTTTTCGAAGTGTAAACTTGTGGGTTGTTATTAATTATAATAGCAAAAATGCCGAAAATAGCGACTGTGCGTGGATGGATTGCACCTTATTCAGAATTGCGTATGGAACGGAGAAAAAGTATTTTGCGTAGCATGCAGCAAGATTGTAAGTAAAATTTAAGTTTATTTCCTCTTATTAATCTATAGTTTTTAAACGATGTTTAACAAAGTCACCAATACAACGCTTCGATAAATAATTTTATTTTTTAAATTTTATTTTAAAATGAGTAAAATGAGATGTATATTTCATGCGTATTTTTCGCATATCATCAGCACAATACGGAATATCTGATATTCCGTATTCTGCTGATGATTTTTAAATAAAAATCATATTAAAATAAAATTATTTGTCGAAGCGTTGTGTTGGTTATTTTATTAAATGTCGTTTATTCCGATTGCTTCGCAAACTCCTTACACATTAGTTTTTTATTACTCCTTTATCTTTTACTAACACTTATTTTATAAGAAAACAACTGATGATGTGATATTTTTTATGCAGGTTACAAGTGAGAGAAAGTTTCAAGTCGACCAGCATATTAAAACTCCATCTCATGCTGCAAAACTATCAAAGATGAAATTGGCGAAGAAGGGTCAGCGAACATTACCGCCATGTTTGACATCAATCTCCAAAAAATCGAAACAAGAACAATTTAATGAAGATTTGTGTCGGCAGATATTCCACTACATAAAATAAACAATTTAAATGTCAAGTTATTTCTGCAAAAGTACACCAGCAAATATAATATTCCCGACCAGAGCACCTTAAGAAAAATTATATTCACCGTATCTATGCAGAAACATTGAGTAGCATTAAGAAGGCTGTGTCATAAATACCTTTACATATGCGCAGATGAAACTACTGATAGTGTGGGCCGATACATAGTTAATTTAATGATAGGTATCCTTAACGTATCGGTTTCAGCAAAATCTTATTTAATTTCATCCAAACAGTTGGAAAAGGCAAATAATTTGACAATAACAAGGTTTAGACAGGAAGAACTGGCAACCTTTTTCTTACCGGATTCCAATCTATTGTTTTTAACCTTCCTATACTCACGCATACGGTCTGTGAGACCGATTTATATAGTATAGTATACGTCTTTCATTTTGACGTGAGTATAGGAAGGTTAAAAGACACTCAGATTTGAAAAATTTAAATTAGTTCCGTTATCAGAATAGATAGTGCGTGGTTTGGCGCGTCTTGCGAGGAAGCGACGTAGGGTAGTTAAAAATCGGTCAGCAGTTAATTCACTTACTAATTCAAGATGTACTGCTTTCGTTGAAAAGCAAATGAATAAACAGATGTAACCTTCTATGAACTTTGTGTTGCGATATTTTTTCTCCTTAATCAAAAACGGACCCGCGTAATCGACCCCACATATTTGAAAAACGTTTCCAGCTAATAATCTGTGATTAGGTAAATCACCCATTAAATACTGACTTTGCTTTGGGTTGACCTTACAACATATAACGCATTTGCGAATTACCTTCTTAATCGATGCTCTGCCCGATATTGCCCAAAAACGCTCTCGCATAGAATATAGAATGCACTGTGCACCGCCATGGAGCAATCTGATGTGTTCGTGTCTTATTATTAATTCGGTTAGTATATGACCTTTCAGTAGTATGATGGGATGTGTTTTGTCGAAAGAATAATTAGCTGCTTCTATTCGCCCACCAACTCTAAGAATACAATAAATGTGTTAAGAGCTGTAAGCCTTCCCTTATTTCGGCAAGAATTTTTTGTTAATTTTAGTAGATCCAATGAAAAGCAATTACCTTGAGCAATTTTTATTAACGACATTAGGGCCCTGTTAGTTCATCGACAGTAAGAGGGTTGGTACTTTTTCCATTTTCCGAATTTTTGCAATTTGAATAAAATCTAAAACACCATGTCCTTATTCTTTGTAATTTTTTGGGTGAGGAGAAGCGCGTAAAAATATCGCAAGGAGTTTTCTGGACCGACAATGAGACGGCCTTCATATCATATCTTTATTGATGTTATGTACATTTATAATGCACTTACACAGGTCATACATAGGAAAAAAAACCAAATTTATATGTACATAATATACGAGAAATACAAAAATCCACAAACTCATGCATATAATAAGCGCTAAAAACTGGTAATATCTATTTTAGAGGACAAAATTCCTCGTAGGAGTAGAAAGCCCTCGCAACCAAAAACCGTTTTATAATTATTTTAAACTGCTTCATGGGTAGTGACCTAATTTGAGTGGACAATTTATTATAAAATTTTACAGATAGATATTCAGCGTTTCTTTGACTTTTTGCTAGCCTGTAGTATTTAGGTGTAAGTTCTGTGCTGTTTCTTGTGTTGTAATGATGAATATCCGATTGGATTTGAAAATTGGAGATATTAGTTTTAACATATAACAGGCATTCTAGTATATAAAGCGCAGGAAAAGTTAGTATTTTTAATTTAACAAAAGAGTCTCTGCAATCATCTATGTATTTAACGCCTCTCACAATTCGAATTGTCCTCCTCTGTAGGGCAAAAATTCGCTCCCATGAGGCAGCAGCCCCCCACGAAAGCAGGCAATAGCTCATTATTGAGTGGCAAAGGGCATAGTACATTGAAGTAAGTACATTTCCTGACACATTCATGCTTAAAATTCTTAATAAATATATATTACTGCTTAGCCTACTAGACAATATATTCACGTGTTTCTCCCATTTAAGAGTTGGGTCTAAAAGCACTCCTAAAAATGTTACATAATCATCTCTTGCTGATAAAGGATTTTGGGTCAATGTAAATAGCAAGGATTGAGTTTTAGAGGATTTTAAACTAAGCTTATTGGAACCAAACCATTTCTCCGCAGTTGTTTGTGCAGCACGATCGGCATGACCGACGTTGTCCGCGCTCCCGCCACGACTTATCAAAGTGGTATCATCTGCATACAGGATTGGCACAGAATCGGTAATGCTAAGTGACAAATCATTTATGTAAATTAAAAATAGCAGTGGTCCCAGAATGGAACCCTGAGGGATACCTATAGTAATATATTTTTTGTTTGACATAATATTGTTGTAGATCACTTGTTGGCTACGATTTTCTAAATAAGATGTTATTAATTTAATACTATTAGAATCAAAATTGTAACATCGCAATTTATGAATTAATAAGTCGTGCTGCACACAGTCAAACGCCTTAGTTAAATCATAGAAAGTGCATAATAGGAACTCTCCCTTTTCAAAACAATCGACGACCTGCCGCACAAAATTAAAAATTGCTGTTTTGGTACACATATTTTGCCTAAACCCGTATTGATGCTTACAAAATAGATTATTTTCTTCACAATACTTGTAGATTCTTATCTTTAAAAGTTTTTCGAAAATTTTTGATACTATTGGTAACAGCGATATTGGCCTGAAATTGGAAATATCTTTTGAATCTCCTTTCTTAAAGATAGGGATAACAAGGGCCAGCTTTAAAACGTCAGCAAAAACTCCTTCCTTTATGGATTGGTTAATTAATTGTGTTAGTGGTATAACTAAAAGATCTCTTATACCTTTAATTGATACCGTGAATCCGTAAATATCCTTGCTCTTAGTCGGTTTGAGGGAGATTATTGTGTCTCGCACTTTTACGGGACTGACCGGGTCCACTGAAAAAGAGCATCCCTGGCATTTAATCTGACTAATGTAAGTGTCCATATCACTACTTCCACTAGTTATGCTTTCTACTATATTTTTTGGATTATTTAAAAAAGATTATTTACTTTATTCGAGTCAAAGTCTGCTGTAACAGTGTTACTATTCTTTCTATACACGTTTACTACTTGCCACATAACTCTGCTCGAATAATTAGACCTACTTATGATGCGATTATTCATAGAGATCTTTGCTTGTTTTATATTTTGTTTATAATTCTTACGATATTTATTACGGTGTTTCATCATATCTTCAGAGTGGGTCGTAACACAAGCATCATTAAGAAATCTTAAATTTTCGCGCATCTCCCTTAATTCATCGTTAAACCAACTATCATTAATGTCATTTCTGTTTCTATAACCCTCTTCTTCAGGAAATGAATAACTTAAGACATTTATCAAAGTATCATTAAATATTTCAAACTTGTCATTTACGCTGAGATTAGTATCATATATAAACTGCCAGTTCAGTTTATCAACTGCGTTATAGAAATGCAATTTACCTATTTCAGTTATAGGTCGTACAATTTTGTTTTTAGTTTTATTTTTATGAATATATATATTGCAGTATAAGGACACACTCCGATGATCTGAGAAGCTTTCAGTTACATTTATCTGAACTCCTTGTGCACTAAAATTAATAAATATGTTGTCAATACAGTTCTTTCCACGCGTAGCCTCTGTGACCATCCCCGTGAAACCGCATGAAACCGCCTTCTTAATTTCCGGTATTTCTTGATTATGTGAATTCCTAAGAACTGTTGACTGTGCTGGCCAGTTTGAAGTGTCAGACAACAACCATCTAGGACCGTGCCACCAAATAGAGCAGTCAGCCAATTTGGACGGCGTGGTTCCGCGTGATAATAAATCAGCCGAGTTGTCGCCTGGCTTGACTTGATACCAGTCGTTTATATCAGAAAGTGCCTGAATTTCCGATACTCTGTTTGAAACAAAAGTCTGCCATTTAGCTGATTCAATCCAATGTAATGTGATCCTTGAATCAGACCAATAGTAGAATGAACTAAAGCTAGTATTGAGAGATTCTTTAACTTTAGACACTAATCTTGCAAGCAATACGGCAGCGCATAATTCTAGGCGGGGTAATGTTATTTTTCGAATGAGTATAACGTGCGATTTTGCACAAAGTAGTGAAGTAATAATATTTCCACATGTATCAATTGTACGGATGTATACACATGCATCATATGCCCTTTCGAATGAATCGGCGAATCCATGACATTGAATAGTTCCGATATTTTTGTGGAAACATATCGCGGAATACTGATTGGGGTCATAAGAGAAAGTTCATCCAGGAATTTGATCCATTTATAGCGAAGATCATGTGGAATGGATTCGTCCCATGAGACCTTAAAGCTCCATAACTCTTGAATAATTAATTTAGCTATTAAAACAATTGGCCCGGGTAGTCCTAGTGGATCAAATATTTTGGCAGTAGTGGATAACAAAACACGTTTTGTAAAACAACCCGTAGTGACTAGGTTATTCCCATAATATATTAAAACATCTGTAACTGGATCCCAGTGAACTAGCGCCTGTTAACAAATTGTCAACGTAAAAGTCATTGAGAATAACTGTGCATGTATGCGGATATTTAGCATGATACTCATGCGCCAAATGCTTTAAGCCACGTGTCGCGAGAAACGGAGCAGATGCCGTACCGTATGTTACCGTTTGAAGTTCGTAACATTGTAATCGTTTATTAGGATCTCATCTCCTAAAGATTCGTTGGTAGTTTCAGTCTGATGGTGATACCAAAATCTGGCGATACATTTTTTCTATATCGGCAGTTAGTGCATATGGATGACGTCTAAAACGTAAGAAATCGAGGGTTGGTACATGAGAACGATAACAGTCAGAACTCTCGAAAGAATTTTGGCTTCGGTTCTCCACGCCACTAACCAAATAACTTTTCTTAATAATATCCTTTCGTCTCGCTGTTCTGGATTAGCAATCACCCGGAATAATAAAAAATCGAGGGTTGGTACACGGCGACGGTCAGAATTCTCGAACGACCTTTGGTACACGTTCTCCTCGCTGGTAGAAAAACAACTTTTCTTAATAATATTTTTCGTATCTGTGATCTGGATAAGCGATTACCTGGAATAATAAAAGATCGAAGGTTGGTAGAGGGGCCGGTAAAAGCCAGAATTGTTGAACGAATTTTGGCACACGCCTTCCTCGTTAATAGCAAAACAACTTTTCTTCATAATATTCTTTCCTATCTGTATTCTGGATAAGCGATTACCCGGAGCAAAAGACAATCGTGGGTATGTAGAGGGGGACGGTAAAAGTCAGAATCCTTCAACGAATTTTGGCACACGTCTTTTTGGTTAGTTACAAAACAACTTTTCTTCATAGTGTCTTTTCCTATCCGTGTTCTGGATAAGCAATTACCTGGAGCAACAGCAAATCGAGGGTGTTACAGGGCGACGGTAAAAGTCAGAATCCTCGAACGAACTTTGGTACACGTATTCCTCGTTAATAACAAAACAACCTTTCTGCATAATATTTTTCGTATCTGTGTTCTGGATAAGCGATTACTCGTAGTAATAAAAAATCGAGAGTTGGTCGAGGGAGACGGTAAAAGTCAGAATTCTCGAACGAATTTTGGCACACGTCTTCCTCGTTAACAACAAAACAACTTTTCTTCATTATATTTTTCGTATCTGTGTACTGGATAAGCGATTACCAGGAGCAATAGAAAATCGAGGGTTGTTACAGGGCGACGGTAAAAGTCAGAATTGGCGAACGAATTTTAGCACACGTCTTCCTCGTTAATAACAAAACAACTTTTCTTCATAATATTTTTTCGTATCTGTGTTCTGGATAAGCCATTACCCGGAGCAATAAAAATCGAGAGTTGGTAGAGGGAGACGGTTAAAGTCAGAATTCTCGAACGAATTTTGGCACACGTCTTCCTCGTTAACGATAAAACAACTTTTCTTCATAATATTTTTCGTATCTGTGTTCTGGATAAGCGATTACCCCGAACAATATGAAATCGAGGGTTGTTACAGGGCGACCGTAGAGGTCAGAATTCTCGAACGAATTTTGGCAGACGTCTTCCTCGTTAATGATAAACAGCTTTTCTTCATAATATATTTTCCTTCCCCGTGTTCTGGATAAGCGATTACCTGGAGCAATAAAAAATCGAGAGTTGGTAGAGGGAGGCGGTAAAAGTCAGAATTCTCGAACGAATTTTGGCACACGTCTTCCTCGTTAACGATAAAATAACTTTTCTTCATAATATTTTTTCGTATCTGTGTTCTGGATAAGCCATTACCCGGAGCAATAAAAAATCGAGAGTTGCTAGAGGGAGGCGGTGAAACTCAGAATTCTCGAACGAATTTTGGCACACGTCTTCCTCGTTAATGATAAAACAACTTTTCTTCATAATATTTTTTCGTATCTGTGTTCTGGATAAGCGATTACCCGGAGCACTAAAAATCGGGGGTTGTTACAGGGCAACGGTAAAAGTAAGAATTGGCGAACGAATTTTAGCACACGTCTTCCTCGTTAATGATAAAACAACTTTTCTTCATTATATTCTTTCGTACCTTTGTTCTGGATAAGAGATTAATTGCAGCAATAAAAAATCGAGGGTTGTTACAGGGCGACGGTAAAAGTCAGAATTGGCGAACGAATTTTGGCACATGTCTTCCTCGTTAATGACAAAACAACTTTTCTTCATAATATTTTTTCGTATCTGTGTTCTGGATAAGCCATTACCCGGAGCAATAAAAAATCGAGAGTTGGTAGAGGGAGACGGTTAAAGTCAGAATTCTCGAACGAATTTTGGCACACGTCTTCCTCGTTAACGATAAAACAACTTTTCTTCATAATATTTTTTCGTATCTGTGTTCTGGATAAGCGATTACCCCGAACAATAAGAAATCGAGGGTTGTTACAGGGCGACCGTAGAGGTCAGAATTCTCGAACGAATTTTGGCAGACGTCTTCCTCGTTAATGATAAACAGCTTTTCTTCATAATATATTTTCCTTCCCCGTGTTCTGGATAAGCGATTACCTGGAGCAATAAAAAATCGAGACTTGGTAGAGGGAGGCGGTAAAAGTCAGAATTCTCGAACGAATTTTGGCACACGTCTTCCTCGTTAACGATAAAATAACTTTTCTTCATAATATTTTTTCGTATCTGTGTTCTGGATAAGCCATTACCCGGAGCAATAAAAAATCGAGAGTTGCTAGAGGGAGGCGGTGAAAGTCAGAATTCTCGAACGAATTTTGGCACACGTCTTCCTCGTTAATGATAAAACAACTTTTCTTCATAATATTTTTTCGTATCTGTGTTCTGGATAAGCGATTACCCGGAGCACTAAAAATCGGGGGTTGTTACAGGGCAACGGTAAAAGTAAGAATTGGCGAACGAATTTTAGCACACGTCTTCCTCGTTAATGATAAAACAACTTTTCTTCATTATATTCTTTCGTACCTTTGTTCTGGATAAGAGATTAATTGCAGCAATAAAAATCGAGGGTTGTTACAGGGCGACGGTAAAAGTCAGAATTGGCGAACGAATTTTGGCACATGTCTTCCTCATTAATGACAAAACAACTTTTCTTCATAATATTTTTTCGTACTGTGTTCTGGATAGGCGACTACCTGGAGCAATAGAAAATCGAGGGTTGTTATACGGCGACGGTAGAGGTAAGAATTGTCGAACGAATTCTGGCACACGTCTGCCTCGTTAATAGCAAAACAACTTTTCGTTATAAGATTTTTCGTACCTCTGTTCTGGATAAGCAATTACCTGGAGCAATAAAAAATCGAAGATTGTTACAGGGCGACGGTAAAAGTCAGAATTCTCGAACGAATTTTGGCACATGTCTTCCTCGTTAATAACAAAACAACTTTTCTTCATAATATTTTTTCGTATCTGTGTTCTGGATAAGCGATTACCCCGAACAATAAGAAATCGAGGGTTGTTACACGGCGACGGTAGAGGTAAGAATTGTCGAACGAATTTTGGCACATGTCTTCCTCGTTAATGACAAAACAACTTTCCTTCATAATATTTTTCGTATCTGTGTTCTGGATAAGCCATTACCCGGAGCAATAAAAAATCGAGAGTTGGTAGAGGGAGACGGTAAAAGTCAGAATTCTCGAACGAATTTTGGCACACGTCTTCCTCGTTAACGATAAAACAACTTTTCTTCATAATGTTTTTTCGTATCTGTGTTCTGGATAAGCGATTACCCCGAACAATAAGAAATCGAAGGTTGTTATAGGGCGACGGTAGAGGTCAGAATTCTCGAACGAATTTTGGCAGACGTCTTCCTCGTTAATGATAAAACAGCTTTTCTTCATAATATTTTTTCCTTCCCCGTGTTCTGGATAAGCGATTACCTGGAGCAATAAAAAATCGAGAGTTGGTAGAGGGAGGCGGTAAAAGTCAGAATTCTCGAACGAATTTTGGCACACGTCTTCCTCGTTAACGATAAAACAACTTTTCTTCATAATATTTTTTCGTATCTGTGTTCTGGATAAGCCATTACCCGGAGCAATAAAAAATCGAGAGTTGCTAGAGGGAGGCGGTAAAAGTCAGAATTCTCGAACGAATTTTGGCACACGTCTTCCTCGATAATGATAAAACAACTTTCCTTCATAATATTTTTCGTATCTGTGTTCTGGATAAGCGATTACCCGGAGCAATAAAAAATCGGGGGTTGTTACAGGGCAACGGTAAAAGTAAGAATTGGCGAACGAATTTTGGCACACGTCTTCCTCGTTAATGATAAAACAGCTTTTCTTCATTACATTCTTTCGTACCTGTGTTCTGGATAAGAGATTAATTGCAGCAATAAGAAATCGGGGGTTGTTACAGGGCAACGGTAAAAGTAACAATTGGCGAACGAATTTTGAAACATGTCTTCCTCCTTAATAACAAAACAACTTTTCTTCATAATATTTTTTCGTATCTGTGTTCTGCATAAGCGATTACCCCGAACAATAAGAAATCGAGGGTTGGTAGATGGAGACGGTAAAAGTCAGAATCCTCGAACCAATCTTGGCACACGTCTTCCTCGTTAATGATAAAACAACTTTTCTTCATAATATTTTTTCCTACCCGTGTTCTGGATAAGCGATTACCTGAAGCAATAGGAATTCGAGGGTTGGTACAGGGGGACGGCAAAAGTCAGAATTCTCGAACGAAATTTGGCACACGTCTTCCTCGTTAATAGCAAAACAACTTTTCTTCATAATATTTTTTCCTATCTGTGTTCTGGATAAGCGACTACTTGGAGCAATAAAAATCTAGGATTGTTACAGGGCGACCGTAAAAGTGAGAATTCTCGAACAAATTTTGGCGCAGGCCTTCCTAGTTAACAGGAAAACAACTTTGCTTCATAATATTTTTTTGGTATCTTAGTTCTAGATAAGCGATTACCCGGAGCAATAAAAATCGAGGGTTGGTACAAGGCGACGGTAAAAGTCAGAATTCTCGAACGAATTTTGGCATACGCCTTCCTTGCTAATAACAAAACAATTTTTCTTGATTATATTTTTCCTAGCTGTGGTCTGGATAAACGATTACCTGGAGCAATAGAAAATCCAGGGTTGGTACACGGGGATGGTAAAAGTCAAATTCTCGAACGAATTTTAGCACGTCTTCCTCGCTAATAACAAAGCAACTTTTCTTCATTATATTTTTTCGTACCGCTATTATGGATTAGCAATCACCTGCAGTAATAAAAAGTCGAGGGTTGGTGCATGGGAACGCTAAATGTTAGCAGTCTAGAAAAATTTTGGCACACGTCCTCCACGTTAATAGCAAAACAACTTTTCCTAATAATATTTGTTCGTACCGCTGTTCTGGATTAGCAATCACCTGAAGTAATAAGAAATGGAATGGCGCACGGGGAAGGGAAAGGTCAGAATTCGCAAACAAATTTTGACATGCGCCCTCCTTGTTAGTAGAAAAACAACTTTTCTTAAGAATATTTCTGGGACCTCTGTTCTGGGTTAGCGATCAGCTGGAGTAATAAAAAATCAAGTGTTGGTACACGGGGACGGTAAGAGGAATGATTTATTTTTTAATAAAACCACAAGCATTCCGAAAGTCTTAGGACCTGAAAAGAAGCTCGTCTTATTATCGATCTGAAATATGTCCTAAGAGAACATCTTTCGAAATTTGCAGATTTGAAGGAAAACCAATGGGTAATGTCAAGCGAAATAGTTAAAGGATCTGGCAACAAATACTCAATCAAAAAGTAGAGAAAAAAATACAGAGTAATGTACCCCTTTTTACGTCGTTTTTAGACGATGGTATAGGTGGTGCCTCCGGTGGTGAAAGCCACGTGTTCTGTACAAATGATCACCTGGAATAACAGAAAATGGAGGGTTGTCCACGGGGACGGTCGGAATTCTCGCACACATTTTGGCACGAACCATCCTCGTTAATAATAAAACAAATTTTCTTAATAATACCTTTTCGTATCGGTGTTCTAGAGTAGCGATCACCTGGAGCAATAAGAAATCGAGGGTTGGTACATGGGGAGGGTAAAGGTTAGAATTCTCAAACAAATTTTGGCACACGTTCTCATCGCTAACGACAAGACAACTTTTCTTAACAGTCTTTTTTCGTATCGGTGTTCTGGGCAAGCGATCACCTGGAGTAATAAAAAATCGATGGGTCGTACAAGGGGTGTAAAATGCAGAATTTTTGAACGGACCTAGGCACAAATTCGAATTAAATATAAAAAGCAAGCAACATTACGAAAAAGTTATAAAAAAGTTGCTCCTTTGCACTATGGAAAGCGTCTGTCGAATTCCGAGCGATAACTCCGACTTCTAGCCCCCATAGACAAACTCTGACGTTCTCGTTTCCAGCACTGCCTAAATAAAATGAACGAACAACATAACAAAAAGATTATTAATTAAAGTTGTTTAGTTTGCGCTATGAAAAGCGTCTGTCGAATTCCGAGCAAAGGTTCCGCCTTCTACCCCAATGTACAATCTATAAAATTCTTGCCTACGACACTTCTTAAATATAGAAAACGAGCAACATTACGAAAAAAAGTTGTTAATGAAAGTAGCTCATTTATGCTATGGAAAGCGTCTGTCGAATTCCGAGCGACAGCTCCGACTTCTAGCCCCCATGGTAAACTCTGCTATTCTTGTCTCCGGCACTGTTTAAATAGAAAAACGAACAACATAACAAAAAAGATTATTAATAAAAGTTATTTAGTTTTCGCTATGGAAAGCATCTGTCGAATTCTGAGCAAAGATTCCGGCTTCTACCCCGATGGACAATCTCAGCGGCACTGCTTAAATATAAAATACAAGCAAGATTACGAAAAATAATTATTAATAAAAGTTGCTCATTTGCGCTATGGAAACCGTCTGTCGAATTCTCAGCGTTAGCTCCGACTTGTGCCCCCACCCCACCCCCCACTCGAACAAACTCTGATTCTCTCATTCTTGCCTCCAAAACTGTTTAAATAAAAGGAACGAACAACTTAACAAAAAAATTGTTACCTACACTTACTTAGTTTGCGCTATGGAAAGCGTCTGTCGAATCCCGAGCGAAGATTTCCACTTCTAGCCCGATGTACAATCTCTGTAATTCTTGCCTTCAGCACTGCTTAGATATAAAACAAAATATTACTACTCATATCGAAAACCGAACTGCAGCTGGTGAGCTGATGTTCTTAACAGGAAAGGCCCACCTTTAACTATTACACATACAGAATTGCTACATATATCTTCTATTCATTATATAGTTCAGCCTATAGTATCAGCCTCAGGAGTCCCTCAGGGTTCGAACCTTGGTCCACTTTTGTTTAACCTGTTGATAAATGATCTCATTATATCGATTCAATGTCCTGTCTTGGCTTACGCCGACGATCTCAAAATCTATCATAACATACTTTCTTATTCGGATGTTGATCTTCTACAGCAAAATTTAAACTTAATTTTTTCTTGGTGTTCTGATAACAAGCTCACTCTAAATATCGAAAAATGTTGCTTCGTTAGATATACTAGGAAATTAAGCATAATAAACTCAGCTTACCATATCGACAATATACCTATCTCTTGCTTGTCATCCGTCAGAGATTTGGGTGTCACTTTTGATTCGGCGTTGACATTTTCTGAGCATATATCGGCCGTTACTGTTTCTGCCTATAAAACACTGGGTTTCATTATTCGAACATGTAAAGATTTTACCAATTTGAATACAATATGTTCACTGTTCTACGCTCTGGTTATCAGCAGATTGGAATATGCGTCTACGGTCTGGTTTCCGATATACAGTGTTCATTCCGAAGCAATAGAACGAATACAGAGACGATTTTTGAAGTATCTGTCGTACAAGCAGGACGGTTTTTACCCGATTCAAAATACTGATTCTAATGATCTATTAGAAAGACACGGTTTTCAATCACTGGCTCAGCGTAGAATCCACATCAGTGCCTCCTTTATGGTGAATTTGATTTATGGTAAGCTGGATGCCCCGGAATTACTGTCAAATGTCAACTTTCTGGTGCCACGCCTTGAATCAAGATCGGGTGACTTAATCATGGTTCCTACGCCAAGAACAAATATTCTTCTTAAGGCTCCTTTATTTCATTCCGCTAAGAACTTCAATATTAAATATACATAATGCTGTAATCTCTGTTTTGAGATGTTTTATTTTTTCATTGTATTCTATTTTTGATATTGATTTGTAATTGATACTATCACCACCTTATTATACATTATATTTTTGCACTGTATTAATTTTCCGTATTATCCGTAGTATCCACATTTCTTTCTTTGTATTGCCCCTTGTTGGATTTATTCTGTTGGGTAATAAATAAATATTATTATTATTATTATTATAGTTTATACAATATGTCTAAAGTATGGAATAAATTCAGTAAATGCGAAATAACAATTTTGTTGGAAGAAATCCTTGAGCAGGTCGATTTTATTTGATAAAATAGACATGTTTGCATGACAATCCGTTTTCAACCATCAGTTATTTTTAAGTAACAAGGTCATAATTCGTGTTTAAGAGCAACCCCCAATTTCTTTTCTTGATTTTTGGGAGATATTTTCGTTGCCGAGCTGACAGAATAAAAATGTTACCACCTTACATAAGATATTCTTCGAGCAAATGACAGTTGCATGTTAGAAAAAGTAAATTTTATTGTTAAGCAAATACAATTTTAAAGAAAATATTTTAACTGCCATCTACCGACTTCCTGATAATACGCAAGTCTAAATAAAAATTGTTCTTGTATATTTTGAATAATGGGCCATTCTGTCGGTCCTCGCCTGCAAATCCACATCCTCGGTAAGCAATTGTCTAGATATGTAATCTCAAACAGACTGCACATGATGAGAAAGTGCCCCATCTTGCTGAAAAAATTATCGATATTTAAAAAAATTGCTGCAAGCGCTAGAACAAGGCTATTTTGCAAAAACTAAATATTATGCTCCTGTAAGGGTTCTTTCAAAAAAAGGGGGATGTTATTTTGTTATCAAGTATTCCAACCCACATATTCAATTTCTGTCGGTGTTGAGCGTGTTCCTCAGCCTACCCAATGAGGTTTTAACCGACTCCAGTACCTACAATTTTGGCGACTCTATGCCATTGAGACTCTTCTCATTCGAAGAAACCAATTACCGGTGCAAATAATTTGGTTGGCATAAATCTATCATAGTTTTATAAAATTGTAGTCACCGGTCGGAGTCGTTTTCGTTATATTCATGTATGAGTTGAATTTTATAGGGATTTTTCTTCCTCATAAAACGTTACACTATTGTCTGATTAACTTTATTGCCTAATGCAACCAACCGAGACGTATTGTAAGGATTCTCTTCCATACTTAATAAAATATTTAGTTTCAGATCTTCACAAACTTTTGGACGTCCAGTTTGCTTATCCAATCTCTTGAAATTGATACTCACAAGGAAAGGTTCTCAATCCGCACAACTCGATTTCAATGAAGCTTAATAATTATGTAGAGCTGGTAGGACTATGTAAGAGTCCGGTTCCCGTTTCTGCGACTAAAGCCTTTGAAGGGGTGAAAATCGCCCATGAAAATTGGTTTGCTTTTCGTTTTTTGCTAATTACTCTAGAAGTGCTTTAAGAAAAAAATATTCAAATATATCAGCATATAGCGCTTCAAGAGGGTAACATTTATTCTTAGAAATATACCCCCATCGATTTGTTGAAACACTGATTTCGATAAATTTGGTAATTATGTAGAGCTGGTTGAAGTATGTAAAAGTCGGTTCCTGTTTTTGCCAGTCACGCTTTTGAGGGGTGAAAATTTCCCTCAAGGATGAGGAAATTTTCGAATTGGTAACCTTTATTCTTAAAAAATGATTCACTCTCACCCTTATCGATTTGCTCCTTTGAAGTGGTAAAGCCGGCTAATTAAACATTGAACAGAGCTCTTGAAACATATGGTATATGAATCGGTTACGCTTTATATTAAAAAGTACCTTTGCTATGCTTCCTACCCCCACCGTTTTGTGATGTTGACGGAACTTGGACACATAGAGATACATTGAGTTTCAAGAGGGCTATCTAAGCAAGTTTGAGTTGATAACACTTATTAAAATATTACAAACTTACACAGCCGCTCGTCTTCAATCTAGATACTGAAATATGCTTATCCAATATTTATATTCAAATTTCCGACAACGACATTGTCCAGAAATTTGTATTTATTGCAATTTACTTATATACACATGCTTTGTACAATAAAGACAAGATGTAATGTGTTTGAAGTGTAATTATATTACTCTCATAAAAAGTTGTCAAAATAAAACAACAAACATGTGTATAGTATGTACAAAGCTAATGAAGAAAGTAAGTACCGTTTGGGTATTAACAAAGATTAGCAATTTGTTTTCACTTGTATATTATTACAGAGACATCTACACACCTTAAATTACTTTTCGACATATTCACCATGCGAATTAAGGCATGTGTCCTATCTTGACACTAAGTGCAACATACCCGCAAAACGATTTCCAGCCTTCAGATGATTTTAGATCAGAAACAGAAACTAGCTTTTTATATACTACTCCCAGCTGTACATAACTTTCGAGTTTCGTCGGAATCGGTGAGGGGTAATTTTTGGGGGTTACCGATTCACATATGTTTTAATAGCACTCTTGCAACAATTACAGAAAACGCTCCCATGCTGGCGGGCACTTTTGACCCCTTCAAAGGCATTACTGGTAGAAAAATAGGAATCGACCTTTTACACAATTGAACCAGCCCTACGTAATTACCATATTTCGTTAAAATCGGTGTTTCCGCAAATCGGTAGAGGTGGAAGGCCGTAATATTTTTAAAAATAAGGTTTCAATAGCCTTCTTAAAGCGCTACATGCTTATATGTTTGAATATATTTCTCTTGAAGCAATTCCAGAATAATTGGCAAAAAAGCAGAAAGCAAGGCAATCTTCAGAAGCGGTTTTCACCCCCTTAAAGGCTTAATCGAATGAACAGAAACCGACCTCTTATATACTCCTACCAGCTCTACATAATTATTATGTATAAGTTTCATCGAAACCGACGTGTGCGGGTTGGCAACCTTTGCTTGTCAGTCTTACCGACTGTGGATTAACTTAGCTAATAAGGCGATCTGAATATTTTACATTAAAGAAATCGTAAACTTCCTTCTGAGTTCTTATCTTATTCCTTAAAATCTGAATCTTGTGTGCAACAGTTAAATGTGCCATAGTACATACTTAAAGGGTAACACCACTGCAAGAGCCTAAAAAAGGTGCTTCTTTGACAATTTATTTTGGATAGAAGAAAAAGCAATATAATAATAGTATTCGAGGAAGTTATTAAGCATATATTTAAGTATTGGAAAAAATTATCATCGATAAATATTAAAAACTCGAGGCGCTCTGCGGCACGCAGTGCAATAAAAAAATGCACCTAATCTACATAGTTATAGCTAGTGAAATACATAGGAGATTTTTAAAATATTGATTTTTGTGCAATTGAAGAGTGTTTGAAGTAAAACATTCCATTTACGGCAAAAAAGGGCAATCATTTGTTAATAACTAACGTTTAAATTAACTTATCGGAAATCCCATATGTATTTCACTGTGTATTTCGACTGTTTATCATTTTTTAGCATTAATTTGATATCCCAGGACTATAAAGCTGCCCTTCCATGTTCAAATATTCTTCCTCATTATCTATTGATTGTATGCTAGAGCGCGCCTCTTTTGCGGCATCGGTCAAAGACAGCTCGGCGTGCTTGATTCGCTTAGCATCGGCTTCAATACAAAAATTGTATCATTGGACACCAATATCCATCTCCTATACTTTCATGATTTATAGAATATTTGTCAGATCACCATTAAAATTATACACAGCAATATCAATCGCGATATTTAAGACTTTTTATATAATACTTCAATTTAGAATTAATAGATTTTGTTGTACAGGAAGACTTTCCCTTACGAAGAAGAAGAACTAAGTATATGTAATTGCTTAGTGTAATTAAAAGCAGAGGTAAGCTTTTCGTCGCATCTAACTACTTAAACTTGTTAGTCAGACTGAACACTAATATCACAATAACGTCTTCGGAACCTCATTACCTCATTCCGAAGCACTTTATATATCATACGAGGGTTGCCTTTTATATTTCGGGATTAGAGAACAAAAACAAATATTAATCATCGAAAATCACTTTATTGTTTTTCAAAATATTCCCCATGAAGATCTATACACTTTTGCATGCGTTTGAACCAATTGTCGAAGCACTTTTGCCACTCTGATTGAGGTATCTCCAAAACATGCATTCTGAATGCAGCAACCGCTTCTTCAGGTGTCGAAAAACGTTGACCTCTCAGTTTGTTTTTTACGTACGGGAATCAAAAGAAGTCATTCGGTGCCAAGTCAGGACTATACGGCGGATGACTCATCAAATCGATGTTTTGGGTGCTCAAAAATGCAGTTGTTTGAGCCGATCTGTGAGAGCTCGCATTGTCGTGGTGAAGAGTGATCCGTCTTCGGCGGTTGGTTTTCCTGATTTCTTGGAAGACAACTGGCAAACAAATGGTTGTGTACCACTCAGAATTGACTGTTCTGCGTTGTTCTAGTCGTACGGTTGCGACATGTCCAGTTTTTCCGAAAAAACAGGCGACCATTTGCTTGGAAGTGCTTCGTGTTGGATTTGGCTCATCTTGAAACACCCATACAGTCGACTGCTGTTTACTTTCGGGCTCATACGCCTAAATCCACGATTCATCACCTGTCACGATGTCATAGACGTGTTTCGAAGCACCGCGATCGTATTTTTGAGCATTTCTTTCGACCAATCGGCACGAGCCCTTTTTTGAGCGATTGACAAATTGTGTGGGATCCAACGCGAACAAATTTTTTTGACAGTCAAATGTTTATGCAATATTGAATGTATGCTGGTCCCACTAATGCCTAAGGTTGTCTCAATCTCACGATAGATCACATGACGATCTTGCAATATCAGTTCGCGCACAGCATCAATGGTTTTCGGAACAACAACTGATTTTGGACGACCTTCACGAAATTCGTCTTGGAGTGAACTACGACCACGATTGAATTCACCATACCATCGATAAACACTGGTCCTTCATGGAGCTTCATCGCCAAAAATTGAATTAAGTTCATCCATGCACTGTTGCTGAGTTAATCCACGTCGAAAGTTGTAAAGAATAATCGCACGAAAATGTTCACGATTTAATTCCATTTTTGGACCGAGATGAATCTTTCAAGTTACTGTAAACAACACAAATAGCGCTCGTATGTCAAAACGTTCTGAGTACGTATAACCTCAAAAATGTCCAACTTTATGATAGAGCTGTCAGTTGCCAGATTGCAACACTAGGGTTGCCAAATCCCGAAACATAAAAGGTAACCCTCGTATTCATATGATTCAACTATATAAAATATAAAGTATTAAAGAGTTAATAATGTAAATCTTAACCAAACACAATTATATATAAATAAAAATAGATTACCCGAAAATTTAGAACAAAGATAGTGAACAAAGATACCATAGAATCCATAATTAAAAATACAAACATGTACTTAACGTAAATGCTTGCCAAAACCAGAGTATTTGACAGATCGATTTAACATGTGCAGTCAATTAATATCGAAGAGTTGGCGAGACAACGACACAAAATATTTGGAAAAATAGCAACCCCCTAGCAACGATTCTGGAAACTTTTAAATTAACCTCCGTACTTGTTACAGCGAAAAAATAAAACAAATTACTGCCGTACTCATGTAGTTTCGAAAAATGTACCCGTAGAGAGAGAAGGCGGGTTCTGGACCACCCGCCCACCCGCCCACCCGCTCAGTCGCTCAGTCACAACCCCGACCGTGTATACTGGAAGATAGTCACAACCCCGACCGCGCGTGTATGGAAATGGGGCCACAACCCCGGTTGGAGGGTAAAAATGGCCAACAACCCCCTCCCCGGAAAATTCAAAACTCCCGCCCCTCTGGTCGGTAAGGTAGATAACTGGACAGTGCCGGTAATACAGGTGGCTGTATGTAGTGCCGCTTTTGACCGGGAGGTGTCGCTGTTCGGTAGGACGCCTGTAATGCCAGTAGTACAGGGGCTGTATGTAGTATCGCTTTCGACCGGTAGGTGTCGCTGTTCGGTAGGGGGCCCTATGTAGTATGTAGTGCCGCTTTGACCGGGAGGTGCCGCTGTTCGGTAGATGCCGGTAATATAGGCGGCTGTGTGTAGTGCCGCTTTTGACCGGTAGGTGTCGCTGTTCGGTAAGGCACCTATGTAGTATAAGTAGTACAGGTGGCTGTATGTAGTGTCGCTTTCGAGCGGAAGGTGTCGCTGCTGTTCGGAGTACAGGGAGCTGTAGGTGGTAACAGGCCTAATTAGGAAATTGGGTATTTCACCAGAAGATGGGGAGGTTGGCCGGAAGGTTTGTAAAGTTAAAAGATTACGTAATACCATGACGTCACAAACCGGTTTCGACGGTACACCATCCAAGTACTGATCGCGCGTGTCGCTGTTTGACTTAGGTGATCGCATGAGGGTCGCTATTGCCAACATGCTGGTTGTTGCGGATATGTTCCTATATATTACGTAATATTACGCAATACCATTACATCACAAACAGGTTTAGATGATAATTTTAGATGCAAGGAATATGTTAGAACTTCGCTCTTAGTCAGAAGATGTTGATAAAACAGATAATTATGTATAGATCCCTAATAAGATATTACGTAATACCATCATGGCATAAACAAGGTTAATGTTAGATGGGAAGAGCGTTCTCATTCATGATATCATACAAAATGCAGCGTTCTGATTGGTCGCACCCTATACAATGCCACGCTCTGATTGGTTACCAACTCGAAAAATTCCCCGATATGTATAGGAAGGTAGTTCACCCAACAACGTCCTTAACATTGATCAAGGTGTTTAACGTCAGACAGTAAGTAATAAAGTCACTGGATATGCGCAAGTTAGCCCTGGTGAACATTACATACTATTGGTGGATACATCATTAGACATCACAAACAGGTTTCAACGTTATGCTATGTATAGGAAGGTAGTTCCCCAACAACTTCCTTAACACTGATCAGGGTGTTTAACGTCAGACAGTAAGTGATGACGTCACTGCGCATGCGCAAGTTGGTCCTACTGAACACTGTATACTTTCGATCGCTCATCAGTAACGTGAAGAATCGGTTTATACGTTTGAGCGTAAAATACACCAAACTGAGGAATCGGGAGATGACCCGAGCTCCATACGATTGACCGACCGCTAATCGCAGTACGCTACATCATTAGACATCACAAATAGGTTTAGATATTATACTGTAATACGATATTATAAGGAAATGGAACGTAAGTCAATTAGTTAGTAAATTATTAAAACGTATCACATAGGCTTATGTTTAACTGGAACACTTATACCAATAATAATCGATTGTAAATCAACAAAGTCAAGCATATCAGGCTCGGTCAGGTCGTAGACGGATAGAAATCAATATCTTTCAGTAACATATGTGGATTTTCTATAACGATCCTATACAGTCGGCATCTAATAAAATTACGTAATACAAGGCTCCTTTGTCTATTGATACGAGCATGTAACGTCACAAACAGGATTCAACGACAGTTGTGTGTTAAATGTGTAAGTTAATATAAAATCAAATTTAATGAAACTCAGTCCATTATTTATTAATATATTAAGATACATGTAGAAAAACACTTACAAAGTTTAATTGATCGCATCATATGAAATATCGCATTCTGATTGAATATCGATAAATCATATAAAAGCTAGTTTATTTACCGACAGCCTTCTAACAGCTAGGTCGTGAACTTCAACATCTTTACCTCCAGTATATAGTTTTAGTGTTTATAGTTAGGCGCTGATTTCCTACTGGTTTAGCGTTTCATTATCACTTAGTATTCGTCGTGATTGGACAGGCATATTTTAGGTAAGTTATTTAAATTTCACCGCATACTTTCCCTAATAGACTGCAATATTATAGTTTAAGATGGAGTATGAGATATGCCACAAAACATTTGCAAGAAAAGATGGATTGAACAGACATCCCTGCTTAAATAATAAATCTTACACATGTACCATATGTGAGGAAATCTTTACGAGATCGGATAGTCTGTCTCGACATAAGAAAACGCACAATATCGATTCCATCACCAAGAAACGAGATGTTTCAGAAGAGAAGCAGCCACCAAGTAAAATGAACCATCCGGCGAATAGCATGTCGGAACAGGATTTTCGATGCCGCGACCAAACCTTACCGACGGCTACATTACACAATGAACACCTTTGTTTCCATGCGCATCTGAACAGCAATTCTCTTAAACTTGAAGAGGATATGTTCATCATAAAAATCACCCGGAACAATAATGTAAAAATAATGATAAAGCAGGCACCCCATGATGTAATACAACCTACAACATGAAAATTCGCATAAATATAGGATATTCCAACAGTATTATCCGACGTGAAGGTAATATCGATGGACCGACGTTTTCCAAGAAACAGTGCAGCGAGTGAAATATAATAACGGAGTAAAATAATTTTATACATATTATACTGAATAAAAGATATCATCATAAACTTTACGAATTTTATTTAAAGGGTGGAACAATATGTATAATAAGTATGCAGTAATAGAATAATGCAATCTTACTAATAAGTAAGTATAGCAAAACAGCGTGAAAATGTTTATCCAACTGCTGTGGAAGTTATAAAATCCAACTGATTCGATCTCATTTTCTAGGTAAAACTCCTTCGAGGGAGTATACGTTCTCATATTTGAATTTCTGCTATTTCTGTTTATAGGAACACCCCAGAATCAATTTCTCGTTTACATCTTCAATTAAATATGCGTTGGGATTACCCACCTTACTTAAACACGTAAGAATACGGGATTTAACCTGAATGGATCGATGTTTGGTATGATTGTATTCATCGATTATTTTAGACAAAATATTGATCTACCTATATAAATCTCTCAAACGAAATAAATGTACAATGTGAAGCTACCAGCATTATTCGACAGCCCTAACTTCGCAAGGAACCGAGTTGCTGGTGAAATTAAAAGGTATTGGTCACATCAAATACATCTCTATACAAACGTATACACACTTGACTTCAATACAGAAACAAAAACTCACGAAGTTGTATGAACCGTGTATTTAATAAGGGGTGGAAAAGGAAACATATGTATATCGATATACTGTTGGCATAATAATATAATATAAAATAAATATAATAATAATCATTCTAACATGATAACGGAAGTATCTTGTTCGATGTCGATATCATGGAGGTTTAACGTGATGTCTACGATGGAAGATGTAGAAAAACAAGATGATCCGGAAAATATAAAATTTGCAAGCCATGAAAGAAAATAGTCATATATCGATCTAACCAGTTAAATAAAGAACAGGCTGTGCATCTAATGATGCATTACAATCTTTCTTTACCTTGCACTTGAACTCACGTAAATATAGGATGATATGTTACCAGCACTATTCGACAATCCTAAACTTGCAAGGAGTCGAATTCCCGACGCGCGAAGTTGTATGAATCGTGTATTTGACAAGGGCGAAACAGGACACACATATCAATCCGCTATTAGTGGAAGAGGGGTAAAACATCACTATGTTCTGATAACGGAACTATCTCATCCGATGTCGACATCATAGATATATCGAAGGCGAATATAAATATTCCAAATGATGAATAAGCGTATATCCCATGGTGAATTACTGCAGTCTTTCGTCCAGCATGAAAAATATATATAGGCGACCAATTATCCGCACTGACACGCCTAATCTTGAAAGGAGTTAAGTTTATGGTGAAATTAAAAGGTATTGGTCACATCGACACCCAAAACAACCTATCAATATGTAAATGTATATGGACTTGACTTCATCATAAAGACGAAAATGTAGGAAGTTGTATGGATCGTGTATTTAACAAGGGGAAAAGGGATATACATATCGATCTATTATTAATGGAAGACGATCAATACATCATTATGTTCTGATATCAGGTTGTTTCGATCGGTATCAACATCATAGACATATCAAAGGTGAATGTAATAGAATGTTAACCGTATTGACGATAACCGAGACGAAGAAGAAAGCAAGGTTGTTGGGGTGATATAAAAATTGTAAATCACGAACGAAAAACGGTGTTACGTATTATGGTCTACATCGACTTTGCGTGTAAACAGATAGAATCATACTAGTCCGAGTCTCAAACAGCAAATACAAGTGGAATGCGTAAGCATGCATAAGCATAACAACGTATACTGGACCGGACTGAATCAACGTTTTCGTGCAACGATTGACGGAAATACATCAAATAACTATACAACCGTCACATGGAATTCCCCAAACACATGAACCACCTCACCGCCAGCGGGCGCAGAGCATAACACTGAAGTCGAAAAATAACATATATGCGAAAAGGCATTAAACGAACATAAAGTAACAGAGCATTTCCATTTGACTTAACCATTCTGGGGTGTAGCGCATTCCAATTGTAACCTCAACTGCAAAATATCTACACTCATTCCGATTTTCTTCTATAATTTAATTGGATATGACAGTCATCTTCAAATACGCTAGCTGGACGACGATAGCTAAAATATCGACGATACCCCACTTAATAAAGAAAAATACATCAGCTTCATCAAGAAGTTTAAATCGAATCAGTATGCCGATAAGGTAGATGTATTTCGAAAAATAAATATTAAAATGCGATTTATGGAATCGTTCAGATTTATGGCGGTATCTATTGAGAAACAGGATGAAATTTTTCTCAAAATCAATGTCAATATGTGCAGACGTACGACTAACAGTTGAAGTTCATAACAAAGAAACGTACATCCCCGTACTAATATCAACAAGTACGAAAATTAAATGAATCGACTCTACTGCCCAAGAACAGCTTCCACGACACATTGACAGATAAAGGCGTTAGCGATCAAGACCACGAGTACACTATAGTAGTCTAGAACACGATCACTCGTTCCAACTTACTGTAATATTGGAATATTATCTTAAAACCGATCTCCCGCTGTCCGCAGACGTGTTTGGAAATTTTAGAGAAGTATATCACGAGTCACAAACGATTTGAACCCAATCCACTACAACAGCAACTGGTAGTTTCACGAATATGAGTATTCAATGTGTTTTATCTCAAGTTAGTTTTCACCATGCAAGAGTCAAAAATAAATACCTAACCGTTTATGATAGCAGTGACCCATCAACCTACCTAGTAGTCTGAGGTGCTAATAATTCATGTGGGTAAGTTATGTCTCAATCGCTGTCCTACAACAAATTCGAGTGGATGAACCCCGATGAAGTTGATCACCTCGACGTTAGTAGCATAGTGGACAACGATGAAACGCTATTGAACGATGCCCGAAACGACCATCAGCTCCTTCTCGAAAACATAATTCATACAAAATCTATAACAAACAGCATTGCATTATACATCATCGCAACCTTAAGCAGACCATATTCAATGGTCTAGAACTCCCACTCACCCATCGAGTACTACGATTCAACCAGTTCACATGTCTGAAATATTACATTCATTAGAACACCTTCCTGAGGAACCTGTCCGAGAATGACTTCTAGATGATTTTTTCAAATTAATGAACAATTCCGTTTACAGAAAAACGAAGGAGAACATCGATAAACAAGTATATGTTTAACTGCTAACGTATTGAAAGGATTTGAGGTGAAGACGAGACGCTGGGTCTCTGATTGCAAAACAGAAGTTTAAAAATATCAATATATTTAGCGATAATTTTAGAGTAATTCAAATGAAGATACTTCAAGTCGTCTACAATAAATCCGCATATATCGGTTTCATCGTCTTGAAATTGTCGAAACTGCTAATGTATGACTTTCACTACAACTACCTGAAACGGTTGTACTAGAATAAAATACCATTATGCTATATGAATACAGATAGCTTCATACTATATATTGAAACTGAGAAGGTGTATGTCGATATTAATCGAAATTCGCATACATTTAACAACTGATTATGAATACGATATAATTCATACGAAATAAGGTCGTGCGGGGAATGTTTAAATTGAAGAATTTATCGATTTTCGATCAAAGATGGTCGGACTTCAAGCAGATAACTGACAAATTAAACGTGTGAAGGGATCTGACCAACGACAATGTGCTGTATAAAACGCAGCATCTATTCAAGACGGCTCTCCACGATATCTATCTAATATGGAAAACAGAAAATTGGCACTACCGTACTTGAACGATAAGAGGTGCATCCATACTAATAGGCTAATGATATACATACATACGCCTAGGATACAACAAGATCATCAAGACTGAAAAAATAGAAGTTTAAGGTAAAAAATGCAATTACCATCCAGAAGCAAACCGAAACCTGTTGTTCCACGAATTTCTTCACAACCAGATTTATTATCATCAGTTTAAACAACACGGACAACGTAAATATCTACAGGCACATAGGATATCTGTCGTACAGAACCAAGGTGAGATTTTAAGACATCTGTATTTTTATGAAAATATTAATGTTTGTATGTTATTATTGTATGTGAACGCCAGTTTATCTAACGGTCAATATATTTTTAATAAGATGCAATGTCTGAGTGTTTTTAACCGACTCGAATGAGCCGCGGACAGCAGCGCGTTTGTCATGCGAAACATTAGTAACATGTACTACTTGTAGAAGCTGATTAACTAAAGAATATCCCTACTGAACACTGACTTGGATATATGCGTTAAAATGGATGACGGCGAGCAAACAAGACGGTATAGGAGCTGTGACGTCAGCACTTACTATCCAACGTCAAACGTCAAGACGTTTTTGAGTGGCATACTTGCCAATATGCAGTCGGGGAGGGGGTAAAGAGGGCCACTCTTTCAGATGGCGCGAATTTTGAATTTCCGAGGAGGTTGGCGCGAATTTTGAATTTCCGAGGAGGTTGACGCGAATTTTGAATTTCCATGGATGTTCACGCGAATTTTAAATTTCAAGGGAGGTTGACGCGAATTTTGAATGTTCGAGGTTGTTGAACCGAATTTTAAATTGCAAGAGGGGTTGTATACCTTCCAGACACGCAGGCATGCGTGTTGTCAACCTTATCGACTCCGAAAGGTGGACAACACGCATGCCTGCGTGTCTGGAAGGTATACAACCCCTCTTGCAATTTAAAATTCGGTTCAACAACCTCGAACATTCAAAATTCGCGTCAACCTCCCTTGAAATTTAAAATTCGCGTGAACATCCATGGAAATTCAAAATTCGCGTCAACCTCCTCGGAAATTCAAAATTCGCGCCAACCTCCTCGGAAATTCAAAATTCGCGCCATCTGAAAGAGTGGCCCTCTTTACCCCCTCCCCGACTGCATATTGGCAAGTATGCCACTCAAAAACGTCTTGACGTTTGACGTTGGATAGTAAGTGCTGACGTCACAGCTCCTATACCGTCTTGTTTGCTCGCCGTCATCCATTTTAACGCATATATCCAAGTCAGTGTTCAGTAGGGATATTCTTTAGTTAATCAGCTTCTACAAGTAGTACATGTTACTAATGTTTCGCATGACAAACGCGCTGCTGTCCGCGGCTCATTCGAGTCGGTTAAAAACACTCAGACATTGCATCTTATTAAAAATATATTGACCGTTAGATAAACTGGCGTTCACATACAATAATAACATACAAACATTAATATTTTCATAAAAATACAGATGTCTTAAAATCTCACCTTGGTTCTGTACGACAGATATCCTATGTGCCTGTAGATATTTACGTTGTCCGTGTTGTTTAAACTGATGATAATAAATCTGGTTGTGAAGAAATTCGTGGAACAACAGATTTCGGTTTGCTTCTGGATGGTAATTGCATTTTTACCTTAAACTTCTATTTTTTCAGTCTTGATGATCTTGTTGTATCCTAGGCGTATGTATGTATATCATTAGCCTATTAGTATGGATGCACCTCTTATCGTTCAAGTACGGTAGTGCCAATTTTCTGTTTTCCATATTAGATAGATATCGTGGAGAGCCGTCTTGAAGAGATGCTGCGTTTTATACAGCACATTGTCGTTGGTCAGATCCCTTCACACGTTTAATTTGTCAGTTATCTGCTTGAAGTCCGACCATCTTTGATCGAAAATCGATAAATTCTTCAATTTAAACATTCCCCGCACGACCTTATTTCGTATGAATTATATCGTATTCATAATCAGTTGTTAAATGTATGCGAATTTCGATTAATATCGACATACACCTTCTCAGTTTCAATATATAGTATGAAGCTATCTGTATTCATATAGCATAATGGTATTTTATTCTAGTACAACCGTTTCAGGTAGTTGTAGTGAAAGTCATACATTAGCAGTTTCGACAATTTCAAGACGATGAAACCGATATATGCGGATTTATTGTAGACGACTTGAAGTATCTTCATTTGAATTACTCTAAAATTATCGCTAAATATATTGATATTTTTAAACTTCTGTTTTGCAATCAGAGACCCAGCGTCTCGTCTTCACCTCAAATCCTTTCAATACGTTAGCAGTTAAACATATACTTGTTTATCGATGTTCTCCTTCGTTTTTCTGTAAACGGAATTGTTCATTAATTTGAAAAAATCATCTAGAAGTCATTCTCGGACAGGTTCCTCAGGAAGGTGTTCTAATGAATGTAATATTTCAGACATGTGAACTGGTTGAATCGTAGTACTCGATGGGTGAGTGGGAGTTCTAGACCATTGAATATGGTCTGCTTAAGGTTGCGATGATGTATAATGCAATGCTGTTTGTTATAGATTTTGTATGAATTATGTTTTCGAGAAGGAGCTGATGGTCGTTTCGGGCATCGTTCAATAGCGTTTCATCGTTGTCCACTATGCTACTAACGTCGAGGTGATCAACTTCATCGGGGTTCATCCACTCGAATTTGTTGTAGGACAGCGATTGAGACATAACTTACCCACATGAATTATTAGCACCTCAGACTACTAGGTAGGTTGATGGGTCACTGCTATCATAAACGGTTAGGTATTTATTTTTGACTCTTGCATGGTGAAAACTAACTTGAGATAAAACACATTGAATACTCATATTCGTGAAACTACCAGTTGCTGTTGTAGTGGATTGGGTTCAAATCGTTTGTGACTCGTGATATACTTCTCTAAAATTTCCAAACACGTCTGCGGACAGCGGGAGATCGGTTTTAAGATAATATTCCAATATTACAGTAAGTTGGAACGAGTGATCGTGTTCTAGACTACTATAGTGTACTCGTGGTCTTGATCGCTAACGCCTTTATCTGTCAATGTGTCGTGGAAGCTGTTCTTGGGCAGTAGAGTCGATTCATTTAATTTTCGTACTTGTTGATATTAGTACGGGGATGTACGTTTCTTTGTTATGAACTTCAACTGTTAGTCGTACGTCTGCACATATTGACATTGATTTTGAGAAAAATTTCATCCTGTTTCTCAATAGATACCGCCATAAATCTGAACGATTCCATAAATCGCATTTTAATATTTATTTTTCGAAATACATCTACCTTATCGGCATACTGATTCGATTTAAACTTCTTGATGAAGCTGATGTATTTTCTTTATTAAGTGGGGTATCGTCGATATTTTAGCTATCGTCGTCCAGCTAGCGTATTTGAAGATGACTGTCATATCCAATTAAATTATAGAAGAAAATCGGAATGAGTGTAGATATTTTGCAGTTGAGGTTACAATTGGAATGCGCTACACCCCAGAATGGTTAAGTCAAATGGAAATGCTCTGTTACTTTATGTTCGTTTAATGCCTTTTCGCATATATGTTATTTTTCGACTTCAGTGTTATGCTCTGCGCCCGCTGGCGGTGAGGTGGTTCATGTGTTTGGGGAATTCCATGTGACGGTTGTATAGTTATTTGATGTATTTTCGTCAATCGTTGCACGAAAACGTTGATTCAGTCCGGTCCAGTATACGTTGTTATGCTTATGCATGCTTACGCATTCCACTTGTATTTGCTGTTTGAGACTCGGACTAGTATGATTCTATCTGTTTACACGCAAAGTCGATGTAGACCATAATACGTAACACCGTTTTTCGTTCGTGATTTACAATTTTTATATCACCCCAACAACCTTGCTTTCTTCTTCGTCTCGGTTATCGTCAATACGGTTAACATTCTATTACATTCACCTTTGATATGTCTATGATGTTGATACCGATCGAAACAACCTGATATCAGAACATAATGATGTATTGATCGTCTTCCATTAATAATAGATCGATATGTATATCCCTTTTCCCCTTGTTAAATACACGATCCATACAACTTCCTACATTTTCGTCTTTATGATGAAGTCAAGTCCATATACATTTACATATTGATAGGTTGTTTTGGGTGTCGATGTGACCAATACCTTTTAATTTCACCATAAACTTAACTCCTTTCAAGATTAGGCGTGTCAGTGCGGATAATTGGTCGCCTATATATATTTTTCATGCTGGACGAAAGACTGCAGTAATTCACCATGGGATATACGCTTATTCATCATTTGGAATATTTATATTCGCCTTCGATATATCTATGATGTCGACATCGGATGAGATAGTTCCGTTATCAGAACATAGTGATGTTTTACCCCTCTTCCACTAATAGCGGATTGATATGTGTGTCCTGTTTCGCCCTTGTCAAATACACGATTCATACAACTTCGCGCGTCGGGAATTCGACTCCTTGCAAGTTTAGGATTGTCGAATAGTGCTGGTAACATATCATCCTATATTTACGTGAGTTCAAGTGCAAGGTAAAGAAAGATTGTAATGCATCATTAGATGCACAGCCTGTTCTTTATTTAACTGGTTAGATCGATATATGACTATTTTCTTTCATGGCTTGCAAATTTTATATTTTCCGGATCATCTTGTTTTTCTACATCTTCCATCGTAGACATCACGTTAAACCTCCATGATATCGACATCGAACAAGATACTTCCGTTATCATGTTAGAATGATTATTATTATATTTATTTTATATTATATTATTATGCCAACAGAATATAGATATATGTATGTTTCCTTTTCCACCCCTTATTAAATACACGGTTCATACAACTTCATGAGTTTTTGTTTCTGTATTGAAGTCAAGTGTGTATACGTTTGTATAGAGATGTATTTGATGTGACCAATACCTTTTAATTTCACCAGCAACTCGGTTCCTTGCGAAGTTAGGGCTGTCGAATAATGCTGGTAGCTTCACATTGTACATTTATTTCGTTTGAGAGATTTATATAGGTAGATCAATATTTTGTCTAAAATAATCGATGAATACAATCATACCAAACATCGATCCATTCAGGTTAAATCCCGTATTCTTACGTGTTTAAGTAAGGTGGGTAATCCCAACGCATATTTAATTGAAGATGTAAACGAGAAATTGATTCTGGGGTGTTCCTATAAACAGAAATAGCAGAAATTCAAATATGAGAACGTATACTCCCTCGAAGGAGTTTTACCTAGAAAATGAGATCGAATCAGTTGGATTTTATAACTTCCACAGCAGTTGGATAAACATTTTCACGCTGTTTTGCTATACTTACTTATTAGTAAGATTGCATTATTCTATTACTGCATACTTATTATACATATTGTTCCACCCTTTAAATAAAATTCGTAAAGTTTATGATGATATCTTTTATTCAGTATAATATGTATAAAATTATTTTACTCCGTTATTATATTTCACTCGCTGCACTGTTTCTTGGAAAACGTCGGTCCATCGATATTACCTTCACGTCGGATAATACTGTTGGAATATCCTATATTTATGCGAATTTTCATGTTGTAGGTTGTATTACATCATGGGGTGCCTGCTTTATCATTATTTTTACATTATTGTTCCGGGTGATTTTTATGATGAACATATCCTCTTCAAGTTTAAGAGAATTGCTGTTCAGATGCGCATGGAAACAAAGGTGTTCATTGTGTAATGTAGCCGTCGGTAAGGTTTGGTCGCGGCATCGAAAATCCTGTTCCGACATGCTATTCGCCGGATGGTTCATTTTACTTGGTGGCTGCTTCTCTTCTGAAACATCTCGTTTCTTGGTGATGGAATCGATATTGTGCGTTTTCTTATGTCGAGACAGACTATCCGATCTCGTAAAGATTTCCTCACATATGGTACATGTGTAAGATTTATTATTTAAGCAGGGATGTCTGTTCAATCCATCTTTTCTTGCAAATGTTTTGTGGCATATCTCATACTCCATCTTAAACTATAATATTGCAGTCTATTAGGGAAAGTATGCGGTGAAATTTAAATAACTTACCTAAAATATGCCTGTCCAATCACGACGAATACTAAGTGATAATGAAACGCTAAACCAGTAGGAAATCAGCGCCTAACTATAAACACTAAAACTATATACTGGAGGTAAAGATGTTGAAGTTCACGACCTAGCTGTTAGAAGGCTGTCGGTAAATGAACTAGCTTTTATATGATTTATCGATATTCAATCAGAATGCGATATTTCATATGATGCGATCAATTAAACTTTGTAAGTGTTTTCTACATGTATCTTAATATATTAATAAATAATGGACTGAGTTTCATTAAATTTGATTTTATATTAACTTACACATTTAACACACAACTGTCGTTGAATCCTGTTTGTGACGTTACATGCTCGTATCAATAGACAAAGGAGCCTTGTATTACGTAATTTTATTAGATGCCGACTGTATAGGATCGTTATAGAAAATCCACATATGTTACTGAAAGATATTGATTTCTATCCGTCTACGACCTGACCGAGCCTGATATGCTTGACTTTGTTGATTTACAATCGATTATTATTGGTATAAGTGTTCCAGTTAAACATAAGCCTATGTGATACGTTTTAATAATTTACTAACTAATTGACTTACGTTCCATTTCCTTATAATATCGTATTACAGTATAATATCTAAACCTATTTGTGATGTCTAATGATGTAGCGTACTGCGATTAGCGGTCGGTGAATCGTATGGAGCTCGGGTCATCTCCCGATTCCTCAGTTTGGTGTATTTTACGCTCAAACGTATAAACCGATTCTTCACGTTACTGATGAGCGATCGAAAGTATAGTGTTCAGTAGGACCAACTTGCGCATGCGCAGTGACGTCATCACTTACTGTCTGACGTTAAACACCCTGATCAGTGTTAAGGAAGTTGTTGGGGAACTACCTTCCTATACATAGCATAACGTTGAAACCTGTTTGTGATGTCTAATGATGTATCCACCAATAGTATGTAATGTTCACCAGGGCTAACTTGCGCATATCCAGTGACTTTATTACTTACTGTCTGACGTTAAACACCTTGATCAATGTTAAGGACGTTGTTGGGTGAACTACCTTCCTATACATATCGGGGAATTTTTCGAGTTGGTAACCAATCAGAGCGTGGCATTGTATAGGGTGCGACCAATCAGAACGCTGCATTTTGTATGATATCATGAATGAGAACGCTCTTCCCATCTAACATTAACCTTGTTTATGCCATGATGGTATTACGTAATATCTTATTAGGGATCTATACATAATTATCTGTTTTATCAACATCTTCTGACTAAGAGCGAAGTTCTAACATATTCCTTGCATCTAAAATTATCATCTAAACCTGTTTGTGATGTAATGGTATTGCGTAATATTACGTAATATATAGGAACATATCCGCAACAACCAGCATGTTGGCAATAGCGACCCTCATGCGATCACCTAAGTCAAACAGCGACACGCGCGATCAGTACTTGGATGGTGTACCGTCGAAACCGGTTTGTGACGTCATGGTATTACGTAATCTTTTAACTTTACAAACCTTCCGGCCAACCTCCCCATCTTCTGGTGAAATACCCAATTTCCTAATTAGGCCTGTTACCACCTACAGCTCCCTGTACTCCGAACAGCAGCGACACCTTCCGCTCGAAAGCGACACTACATACAGCCACCTGTACTACTTATACTACATAGGTGCCTTACCGAACAGCGACACCTACCGGTCAAAAGCGGCACTACACACAGCCGCCTATATTACCGGCATCTACCGAACAGCGGCACCTCCCGGTCAAAGCGGCACTACATACTACATAGGGCCTCCTACCGAACAGCGACACCTACCGGTCGAAAGCGATACTACATACAGCCCCTGTACTACTGGCATTACAGGCGTCCTACCGAACAGCGACACCTCCCGGTCAAAAGCGGCACTACATACAGCCACCTGTATTACCGGCACTGTCCAGTTATCTACCTTACCGACCAGAGGGGCGGGAGTTTTGAATTTTCCGGGGAGGGGGTTGTTGGCCATTTTTACCCTCCAACCGGGGTTGTGGCCCCATTTCCATACACGCGCGGTCGGGGTTGTGACTATCTTCCAGTATACACGGTCGAGGTTGTGACTGAGCGACTGAGCGGGTGGTCCAGAACCCGCCTTCTCTCTCTACTTGTACCAAATATATACACTGCCTATAAAGAAGTGAGGCGACGACTTCTTCAGTTGTACACAAGACAATCACAATGTCCGGTTTTAGTAAGTCCGACGGCAAGTGTAGATTTTGTCAGATTTTGGAGGCAAACTATCGATCACCTTGTCCTGGACTGATTGGGATAACCAGAATACAGCAGTTGAATGCCAATACCTTAAAAGAAAGAGAATAGTTCTCTTTGCGATATGTTAGGGATCTGTGTCTAGGTGTGTGTGAAATTTTGTTCCTCCCTCGATCCTTCTGGGAATTTTTTTGTCTTAGTTTGCCAGGCACTTCTAATATAGTTCTAGGCAATTGCAACTGAGAGACGAATCGGACACTTTACCACATCTTGGTATCAGTGTGGCCGTGCAACGTGTCAATTACTTCCACTTGCCATAGCTGCCATCGCTGTTCCGTTCTCTTTCAGAGCAATGAAGGAAAGAATTTCAGAATATGTACCTGGGGGAGAAGTCGGAATCTTCCCTCGCAATTCGACTGACGCTTTCCATGGCGCAATCTAAACAATTATTAATAACAAATCTCTTTCGTGTCGATGTTAGTTTCTTTCTCAGAGTGCTAAAGGCAAGAATTTCGGAGTATGTTTCTGGGGTAGAAGTTGAAATACTTTCTCGCAATTACACACACGTATTCCTGATAGCATGCTAAACAATTCATATTCATAATTTTTTGTCGTGCCGCTGTTCGTTTCTTTTTCAGAGTGCTAAAGGCAGGAATTTCAGAGTATGTACCTGGGATAGAAGTAGAAACATTCGCTCGGGATTCGACACGCACTTTCCTCATCGCAATCCAAATAAATTTTTATTGGTAATTTTTTTCGTTCTGCTGTTGGTTTCTCTTTCAGAGTACTGAAGGCAAGATTTTCAGGGCACGTACCTGTAGGACAAGTCGGAATATTCGCTCGTAATTACAAACACGCTTTCCTGACAGCAAGCTAAACAATTTCTATTCAGAATTTCTTTCGTGCCGCTGTTCGTTTCTTCTTCAGAGTGTTGAAGGCAAAAATTTCAGAGTATGTACCTAGGGTAGAAGTCGAAATATTTGCTCGGAATTACACATGTAAACAATTTTTAATAACAAATCTCTTTCGTGTCGATGTTCGTTTCTTTCTCAGAGTGCTGAACCCAACAATTTCAGAGTACGTACTTGGGGTAGAAGTCAAAATATTTGGTCGGAATTAGTCAGACGCTTTCCATAACACAAACTGACCAAATTTTACTGATGAATCATTTTCGTGCCGTTGCTCGCTTCTTTCTCAGCAGAATTTTCATAGAATATACCTGGGGTAGAAAACGGAATTTTCGCTCGGCATTCGACGGCCACTTTACATAGCACAACCTAAACAATTGTTATTAATAAATCATTTTCGTGTCGCAGTTTGTTTCTTTCTCGGAGTGCCGATGGCACGAATTTCAGGGTATGTATCTATGGTAGAAGTCGGAATATTCGCTCCGAAGTACATGCGCGCCTTCTCCATTACAATCTAAACAATTTCTATTAATAAATCTTTTTCGTGCCGCTGTTCGTTTCCTTTTCAGAGTGTTGAAGGCAAGAATTTAAGGGTATGTACATACCTGGGCCAGAAGTTGGAATCTTCGCTCGGAATTCAACAGACGCTTTCCATAGTGCAATCTAAACATTTTTTTACAACAAATATCTTTCGTGTCGATGTTCGTTTCTTTCTCGGGGTGCTGAAGGCAACAGTCTCAGAGTATGTAGAAGTCCGAATATTCGCTCGGAATTAGTCAGAAGCTTTCCAGAGCACAATCTAAACAATTTTTATTAATGAATGTTTTACGTGTCGCCGTTCGTTTCTGCTGAAGGCAAGAATTTTAGAGTATGTACCTGGCGTAGAAGTTGAAATATTCGCTAGTAATTACACACACGTTTTCTGATCGCAAACTAAACAATTTCTAGTCATAATTTTGTTTGTGCCACTGTTCGTTTTCGTCGGAATCTTCGCTCAGAATTTGACAGGCGCTTTACACAGTACAATCTAAGCAATTTTTATTAGCCAATCTTTTTCGTGTCGCTGTTTCCTTCTCAGAGTGCTGAGGGCAAGAATTTCCGAGTATGTACCTGGCGCAAAAGTCGAAATCTTTGCTCGGAATTTGACAGACGTTTTCCATAGCACAATCTAAACAATGTTTATTAATAAATCTCTTTCGTGTCGCTGTTCGTTTCTTTCTCAGAGTGCTGAAGGCAAGAATTTCGGAGTATGTACCTGAGGTAGAAGTTGAAATATTTGCTCGTAATTGCACACACGCTTTCCTGATCGCAAACTAAGCAATCTTTATTCATTTTTTTCTTGCCGCTGTTCGTTTCTTTTTCAGAGTGCTAAGGGCAACAGTTTCAGAGCATGCACCTGGGGTAGTAGTGAGAATTTTTGCTTGGAATTCGACAGACGCCTTCCTCAGCATAATCTAACCAATTTTTCTTAATAATTTTTTTCATGCCGCTGTCCGTTTCTTTTCGCAGTGCCGAAGGCAGGAGTTTCAGAGTATGTATCTGGGGTTGAAGTCGGACTCTTTTCTCAGAATTCGATAGACACTTTCCATAGCGCAATCCAAATAATTTTTAATAGCAAATCTCTTTCGTGTCGATGTTCGTTTCCTTCTCAAAGTGCCGATGGCAACAATTTCAGAGTATGTACCTGGGACAGAAGTCGGAATCTTCGCTCAGAATTCGCCAGGCGCTTTCCATAGCGCAATCTAAACAATTTTGAATAACCAATCTTTTTCAAGTCGCTATTCGTTTCTTTCTCGGAGTGCTGAAGGCAACAGTATCAAAGTATGTACCTGGGGTAGAAGTCATAATATTTGCTAGGAATTTCACACGCGCTTTCCTCATCGCAGTCTAAACAATCTGTATTAATCTAATATATTTAAACGAGCAATTCTTGTATATATATATACAGGGTGGCCCCACCACCAGCGCCTTGGACTGTAGCTCCCAAATTAATAATTTTTTTTTTAAATCTTTTTTGACAAGATGGTGTACGTTTATGATGGCCATAATTAGAAAATATTTTCATTGATACAGGGTGTCCCAACAAAGCGCTAAGTATCAAAGTTATGTTCTTTTAAATGGAACAGTATATATTTTTTGCTTTTTCGAATTGTATAGAAAAAATGAAGGTGAGTTACTTCAATGTTCCATATACCTATCCTTAGCCGTTGTCGAAGTATTTGAGGATTTTCGAAAAAGTAAGATGTTTTGAAAATGGACATAACAGACAAACTAATTGAAATTTTCAAATCATGTTTTTAGGCTTGATTTGGTATGTCTTGGGCTACTTATTTTCAGGTATGTAATTTTACAATAATGTACAGGGTGATTCCATAGACCGGCTTTATTTGTCTCAACTTTAATAGTGTATAACTTTGTTATTTCAAATGGAACCCCCTGTATATTTTCAGACTCGGAGAATTTCTTCAATTCCTACCTAAACTGTATTAGGTTTCCCTATACGTATCTCTTGTGATTTCGGAGATATTTGAAGATATTTTCAATTTTACCTAGATTGAAATTAAATCGAAGCTGCTGAATATGGAAATGCAATTGTTTTTCATTTCAACGATCTGAAAAGGTTGCTAATGAAACACATATGCATTTAAATGATAAGTATTATAATAAATGTTCATTGATTTCTTTCCGTATAGATAAATCCTTTGTGAGTGTTCGCACCAAATCTGAAGTGGATATCTGCACCGGGTGCGGGGTTAGGATTTTTACGCGCACCTATGTTTTCTGGCGATTTTTCCGCCTCCGTAGAGCCGCCCCCGGTGGTGGTAGGTAAATTTGGAGGCCAGATTACTGTTCTAAGGGGTCGATTTACCCCGAGTACTAATTTTCGTCAGATCGTCACGAAAATTAGCACTTGGAGTAAATCAACCCCGTAGAACATGAATCTGACCTCCAAATTTACCTAGTACCGCCTGGGACAGCTGTAGGAGGCGGCAAGGTCGCCCAAAGACAGAGATGCGCATAGAAAATTGTGACCCCGGACCTAGTACAGTTATCCACTTCAAATCTGGCCCAGATTCTCATAAAGGATATACCTATATGGGAAAGAATCAGCAACGCCATAACTTTATCGGCTTGGGAGAAACGGGCGCTCCAAGTCGAGCTTCGGAGAAGGAGATCGTCAGTATATAGGTCGAGTTGGAGTACCCGTTTCTCCCAATCCAAAGTTATGGCTTCGCTGATGTTTTTCCATATAGATACATCCTTTGTAAGTATTGTGCGGAATTAAGATTTTCCATGCGCACCTCCTGTTTTTTGGCGATCTTGCCGCCTCCGGTGGTGGTAAGTAAATTTGGTCAGATTCGTGTTCTACGGGGTCGATTTACTGCCAGTACTAATTTTCCTGACGATCTAACGACGTTTGTAGATTTTCATCTTTTTGCCAGTTCAGAAAATACAACTGTATTTCAGCTCCGACTGAAAAAAGATTGAAATTTGTTAAATGTCGTCAGACAGTCACGAAGATCAATGACTACAGGAACATAAGGATCTACATAAGTCTGATGAATCCTTTGGGTCGTTACGACAACCAGCACCCATAGCTAAGGCGGCTGTGATACCATCCAATGACATTTTCGTATCTACCAACCTAGACTTAAATAAATTTAATAATGTAAGGGACATTGTTAATTTACAAACCATTTCAGCTGCTTTCTTATAAGCACAGGAATATTCGCTAGCTTGAGCTGCCGCATTGACAGTTGTTTCAGTGCCTTCTGCAGGCAATACAAACGAATCGATTACAAATATTGTACTACCGTCAATTTTGCCTTGCATTAAACCCATGATTTCTAGATTTTCACCTGATTTTGCGTGCATCAGCATTTTTAGCAGTGCTGATGCTGATATTTTTATATTTTTAAAGAAATCTGCACTGTAAGTTACACAGTTAATAAGTGGATACATACCTATTAGAAAATAGGGGCTCACGTTTTTTCCCACGGCTTAGCAGCCAATGCTTTCTGTTGCTGTTGTTTATTATAATTATAAACTTCCTCAATGGTATATATAGTTTTTATATCATTACTCATTTCCCACGTTTTTAAAGCAATTTGTGATTGAGATTGCGACATTATCTTTTGCAATACAGGTGCTCCTTACTTAACGACCTACCCGTTTAACAACCGCTCGGACATACGATCTCGACGCTCGAGCATCTGCTTCGCGTATTTCCCGCAACAAATAACTGTTTATCGTGGGGAATACCCGAATACGTTTTCTTGATGCGGTTTTAGTCATTTAGTATTAACTATATGAAGTGCACGCAATATCTGTTTATTACTTCGATAATTTTTTTGTTTATTGTGCACATAACTGTATGTAAAAAATGTCGATGAAAAGAATCAGTGCAACACCTGGAGAAAGCGCCAGCAAATGGAAAGCTATAGATTTTGAGATGAAAATGAAGGTTATTAACAATTGTGACGCTGGAAAAAAAAGTTAAAGAGGTAGCACGTGACTTGGATCTGACGCATTCAAGAAATTCAACAATCTTGAAGAACAAGACTAAAGTAAAAGACTAAAGTAAAATCATCGACAGGTTTTAAAGCCGCAATAACTAGGCAGTGGAAAGGTCTGATTCATGAGATGGAAAAGTTACTCGCGATTTGGTTTGATGACCAGATATAAAAAAATGCCGATGAGCCTTTCCTTTTCCTTTGAACTGTTTCTTTATTAAAAGAAAACATGTTAGGAAGCAGTGCTAAAAGTCCCGTGCAAATGCCAATCAAGATAGATACTTGCTTATCGACCAATTCGACCTAGTGCCCAAAACGGAACTGCGTCGTTAAGTAAGGTGTTAGTGTGTTACAGGAGTTACAAATCAAAAAGTAATACCTCCCCGACTGGTATTTATTTGACGCAGGTATACGTTTCGGAGATGTCTGACGCGCTTCGGGAAGAGCTAGAAATTTCAAGGGAAAAACTTTCTTCCGGGTAGTGAACTTTTTGCCCCATATTCTAGAAGGTTCAAGGCATCTAGTAAACCAATAAAAAAATCGATTTTCTGAAAAATGTACAGTGGTGTTACTCCTTAAATTGCAATAAGATTTCTGTACTGCTAATGTTCAGAAATCAGTGTAAAAACGACACTTTGGAATGATTTGTACCTACGTGATCTGTTAAAAACATCTGGCATTTCAAAACCAAACCCGAATAACGTTTTTGCTAGCAAGAGTGTTTGTTTTATCTTACCTTTTTTACGTTTTCGAACATTCAATTGTCATTTATCCGAAGCATGTCTTATGTAAGATGGCAAGACTTTTTTACTGTCTATTCAACAATGAAGTTCTGTAAACATCAAGAACAAAAATTGAGGGTTGCTACCTAAAAAGAAAGTTTTGACCTCATTACTCAAAAACAACTTATGGTTGTTGTTATGTTGTTGTTATGGTATAAAATCGAGCTGTTTAAGGATTTTTCCAACAAAAACTTATTTCGATTTTATTAAATTTTATTTAACTTTACGCGCGGACTGTATGTACAAATTGAACGAGTTATGTCTGTCACTTGAACGATATCTAAAGTAATTACTAGACCCCAGATAGTTTAGGGAAGTTACCAAATACGCAAGCAGTCGACTAAACGTATTAACTTGCCAACCCTCCCTTTACAGGTTTGCAGGCGAACCGTTCATTGCTGTAGGGATGGTTTTCTTACAAATTTCCCTAAACTTTTCTGGGGATAGTCATTACTTTTCTGGACAAACAGCGGTAATAGCGTACAATTATGAAATAAATTACGACAGCATCGCCGACTCTACACTCTAGTCCGTACGCGGTATGCGAGTAGTTCTTTGTAACTTATTTTGTAATTACCGCTGTTTGTCCAGACTTGTCATTACTGAATTGCTTTATGGATCTACTATAGTTAGACAAAGGCCCAACAATGATCCCACCTCTTTTGAAATCACCTACATACCTCCAGAGACATTAACCATACCGATGTCGAAGCAATAGAACTAGCAATGGCACTGTAGCAAGTTCCGTCTGAGCTGTAGGTTGATCGAGTAATCTAATCGTAATATAACCCCCATTACACAAGAGAATAATGAATAAAGGAATAACCATGAAAGTGGCTAAATTATAATAAGGTAAAAATAAAACTACGTAATTAATGTATCGCATTATTGTTTACTCCACAAAATATATTCATGCCGAACATTCTCATTACAACGTATTGTTACAGGTCATATGTTCAGGTAATATCTATCACAAACCCACACCGAACGCATTAATTGATTTTGAACTGTTATTGTTGATACAAAATACACGAACAAAACGAATCATAATTATGAACAAATGAATACATTTTGCATTAATGCGTTCGTTATGAACATGTGATTGGCGTATTAAGTGGGCGACAAAACTGCGTGCTGAATATTTTCCAGTTGTGTCTGTGCCCAATCTCTGTCCTAAACTATAATACTGCCATCCAATATGCTTAGTAAAAAAGTAATACACTCAATAGTATTCATTAATTTTATCTTCCTACTATACAATTAAACACTGACTTATAAAAAGATGAATTAATAAAATTTGTACATATTGCACTTCTAAATTGTATTTTATAAATATAATAATAAACTTAGTTATTTCAGAAATAACATCTTTCGTTCCAGCCAACTTTAGCGGGTTATTGAATAATAATTTACAAGAGTTACTCTTGTTAAATGTTAATATAATTCGATAACTCTTAAAGTGAATCAATGAATAAAATAATGAGTTTGATAAATTGAGAAGCAATCAAAAGGATATTTCTCAATTATTGAATTCGCGCATTAAGTAGGTATACTATGTACATATTAGTCGAAGTCATCGAATTTTAATATATACCTTAAATGCATTTTATAAGTAAATATGTATAATTGAAGCGGATCAACATTTACACTTTAGTCATATCCATTTATTATTATTACTACTATCATTATTATTGCTATTGTTAGCACTTTTCGCGGTTTGTAGTACGTGTCAATTTGATTTATAACTTCTTCATAACGGAAGTTATGTAGTGCTCGAAGGAACACAAAGCTGACCAGAGCAACGCATATCTTCAACTACTGAACAATGGGAACTGTCAATCCGTAGCTGTTATTGGTGGAATAGTATACCTTTAGAAATACCCCGTAAAATCATGGAATATTATATACAGAATGACATAGAACGAACTGCAATGCATAGCACCACGTTTGGTCCTTTATCGCGTGGTGCTATGCATTGCAGTTTATTCTATGTCACCCGGCATATAATAATTTTTTGTACGCTGTAATTAATAATTTGTGAAGCCACACATGATGGAATTCAATATGTTAAAATGCTAGCCAATTAATTATTAGTGAAGCCAAAGTAAGTGATAAACAATTAGTGAGGCACAGAGACTAGTTACGATGAAGAAATTAATAGTACCCACTGTGTATTAGATCAAGCCAACGGCGGCTTCTGATACCGTATACTCATAGCTGCAGCGAAGATAGCAGTCGTTCGTATATAGTCATATATCGCCGGCAACCAACATGCAATTGCATGAACTAATGTTATCTTCGCTGCACCTACGAATGTACGGTATCAAAAACCGCCGTTGGTTCAATCACTGTATGCACTCTGCATAATAACTGGAGTTGCTCAATTTGCGTCAACTACAACTATCCGAAACGGCTGCATTAGAATAAAATAACATCGGCATACGTTCACAGTTTCAATGTATCTGTAACAATCAACCTGTATTCCTACAGCGCGACGTTATTTTAGTACAATCGTTTCCGATAGTTGTGTACTGTTGGCGTAAACTGAGCAACTCTAATAATAACTTAGGATTTACCAAAGCTAGTACGAAATATGTTCCACATTTTCGAAGGATAGTGTTTGGACGTCGCTTGCATTACCGCGAATACTATCAATGACATAAAATAGAGATCATTGTCCAGTTGCAATATTGTCCTGATCTAAGGGCGAACGTTTATATGGTTTTCCTTCCCATTCCGGACCAGGAGCGTGAAAACGATTCTCTTTCTTGGCGATGCTGGTTTTTCTTAGCTCATTGCTGCTTCTGAAATCTGGTTTTCAAGTTCGAGGGCAAGTATACTTATTTGCTGTTTAAATTCACCAGTTTGCCGAACGAAAGGTTGTAGATTGTACTCGGTAAATTTCCGAGGCCCTCTGATCAATGCTTAAAACATTATTGTTTTATTTTTAGACGGCGAATCACGTGTCATTGGTACACGTTATTCGAAACATTTTCTATAAGTAGATTTTCTTATGTAGTTTTCTTTTATTTCGAGAAATCAACGTGATGGAAAAGAAAAACAAAATATTCCAGCAACTATTTGTAAAATTTGGATTTTCAATTTTTATTAATACTCTCATAGAGAAGCCGCAGTGTGTTTTATACAATGCTGCTGTCAGTGCTGAATCTATGAAACCGTTGACGTTCCAACGTTGACTGGAAACAAAGTATTCGAAACATGTTACAAAAGATTTCATTTTCATTTTTCAAACGATGTGAAACTCGCTTAATATATCAAAATATGGGTCTTTCTGGAATTTGCCAACCTAACCAAGCTCTAATCCAAGCATGGTATGAACAGTACAATTCAGATATGTCAGCAAATGTACCCGGAGTTTTACTGAAATAAGAGAAGGGGTGCTCCTTTAAAAACTACAATGAAGAGTGAAGACGTAATGAATATAATAGGTTTATTCTTTGAACTAAAGGGAACAATGGGAAAACTTGTGTGGAGTTAGTACCAATAAAGCACTAACTATGATCGAATCAAGGTCAGATTTTCAGCACAAAGTGAAAGAGCTTGCACCCTAAGAAAAAGTTCGTTTGTTACCAAAAGGAAATGTTGTTGATCGTGTATTTGAATTAAAAGATGAACTTCAATCTTTCTTAGAAATACAAGGGCAACAAGATTTTATTATATATTTTATGAATATTCCGTCAGTCAAGCAAATTACATTTGAAACTCTATGCACATAATAAATCTTTAAGTTAATGCCCAGGTCTACGTTTCCAAGCTTAGAAACTGGCGACGTAAAGCAAATCCTGAAAACTTTGCAATATTTTACTATGAACGGCTGAAGCATCAGAGACAGGAATCGTGAAAATTTTAAAAGAGGAAATTGATGATCAATGTGGCCTACGTTCTCGATAAAATGCAGGATAATTTTTAGACGTGTAGAATGATTCTACGTATTCCAGAAAAATCGTTTACTGAGTTTTAGGGTCCCATGCATGGTTCATTACCTAAAATCGTGCTCCAATCCAACTCCAGTCAACACATTAGATTTTTAATTTTTCTACATTATTTTTTTTTTTATTATATTAGTTGTAAAATATATTTTTTAACGTGGTCTATTTGCACGAATTTTGAGAATAAGCCTTGTAAACCGGTGAAACGGCAAGGAAAATTCAATAACACATACAGTACCTACTCTATGTTGTCTTCCTCCTCTTATTTTTAACAACCGATAAAACCAACAATTAAATACGGTAACTTCTATACTTCTTTGTATTGCAAAAAATCAATAAACTCGCATTTAGAATAGACAAATAAACTGTCAAGTCACACATGCTGACTAATTCCCTATGCATATCATTAGCATTAGTATCATAATTATCGCTATCATTGTCATCACAATGCTCCGCAAAGTATATGGATGTACATCATATTAATTAGGTGTAAAATACACGTTCCACATTGTTAAATCGTAATCTTTTAACCATCTTTAACCATACTCAATATCAGCTCCCAAGACGACGAAAATCTTCTTGATGATTTCGGATTGACAGTTACCTCTGTGTCAGTATGGCACTTCTGTATCTTGCTTTGCTTATGGTAATACCCACTTTGTACATGTAAAAGCTCAATAAATTCTCTTATGAAAATATAGCAAGGTAATGTGTTTATATGACTGTATGCAGAAACGAAAGATGTGTAATAGTTTGTAGTGGTATCTACTATTTTGACTAATATGTACACTTTATTATACATTTTTTTCTTTTAACACAGACTGTAATGGTATATAAACCAAATTTGTTTATGTATTTCGTTACTTTATAATAACAAAATTATATTTTGTAATTTGATTCAGACAAAATCTCTGTAAAAAAAATAAAATCATTAGAGGAATACATGCATTTTTACAAAACAAAATAAAATATTTTTGAAAAGTAGTATTCTTAGTTATGTACGCAGTTGATTGAGTGCAATCTCTTAACGTTATTTATTGTACACCCACACGGCATTGTGTAAATTACCGTTCCAATTATAGATAAGCACAGTGGCTTTGGCAGTTTAAATTTTCTTGGCAGTGTCTATGAATTAAATATGTATATATATACATATATGTGTCGCTAGACATATGTATATTTATACAGGTGTGGGTGAATACATGCACTTATATGTATATCCACACAAAAGCCACAACAGTCCGTGAACAATTAAATTGGGAGTTTTCGTTTTAAAACTGCCGCTCTTGTTTAGTATCAGTTGTCCGTGTGAGTGTTGCTGTGTGTAGAAATATTATATAAGGATAAGTATAAGACTAAAGTGATTGTGTTTGAGGTATGAAGAGAGACAGAGCCACTACTGGCAGTGTGTTTTTGGGGTCGACCATATTTTATATGTTTATTCTAGTAGTAACATTTCCAACAAATGTGTTCATTTAACAACATCTATTTTTTACTCCACGTGCGAAGAATTATAATTTGAATACAGAGTCTCTGTACATCAAAAGTGAAACACGAGGTTATGCAAAATCGGGAATAGGTATTAAGAACACTAAAAGTTAAGTGTTTCAATAATTAATTTTCTGTTTGTGCAATGTAGTAAGATCTCCGACAAGCACGAGATTCGTTCTAATTTTATCCATGTCACTTTTAGTTTTTTTTATGAATCCTGTACATAATCGATTTTGTTTGTGTGATTAAACGGTACAAGTAAAATTAAAAAGAATCATTAGCGCGCCAGTGATCGCCCTGATAGCGTGAATTAATTAACTTAAATTTTGAAATTAATTATTAATAGTCCACTAAATAAGGTTGTCCGGAAGCGGACTGCGAAGAATATGCGATCGAAAAAATGAAGGAAACACTTTTGTTATAGTAAATACGAGATCAAAGCAATTGAAGCGTTGTTTATTGTCATCATATCGCCCGGTTCACTCTATGTAGAAGCTATGTCAATATTGCAGCTACTCTCGTGAGTAACAATTGGTTGTAGACGTCGTTAATAAAGGACCTCTTCAACGTTCAAACATTTTACTCGTCGATACATCAAATAACCGGACGATCTTCATGATAAAGGCCTCCTAGTTATGAAGATCGTTCAGTTATTTGATGTAAGGAGTAAAGTGTTGAAGTAAATGACAACGTACACAAACTTCATCGGTTAGGTAGAATGTTCAGAAGCTAATTGTATGTGGCATGCATCGCCAGAAAGAGATTGTCGCTAGGAACCGGCGAACAACTATTGCAAAAGTGATATGAGAGCATCGAGACAATCCTGGTTTGCACATGTATAGGACGACGAAGTTTGTACAAAGTGAATATTTAAGGCAGACTCTCATTAGAGAACACAAAGTTCCAAAGTGAAATCAATGGCGCAATAACACAAAACATTGACCTTAATTGAATAGAAGAAGGTATTCGGTCTGACAACATTAGGGCGGATATATTTCTCGTATTTACCTAGAGGCATATGTTTCAATTGCCTGATTCCTATCGTGAAACATAAAGGCGGTTTAGGCGGCGATATGTTTTCTGTTAAGCATACAATTACTACCGAAGATCCGCCTTAGGTTATGAAAATATTTTTGGCGACCAGCTTGGTCCTCTGGCGCAAATTTCCAGAACAATACATCAATTCACACAGCTAGATTTTGCCAAAGTAACTTGCACATCATTAGACACCTGTGGTCAGTTTTAGGGCAACAATTGCATAGCAGATTTCCTCCTCCAGTCTTTGTACCGTCTCAGGGATTCACGTTAGAGAGGGTGGTACAATATGTTTTGTAATGCCTTTTACGTTCGAGAGGAATGCTCTGTCGATTGGTTTCTGTATCTCTTTTTCTTTCTCTTTATTCGGTTTGCCGTGGGATGTTTTACTAATTTTTTTGCCCGAGTTTGGTTCGAGGACGTTCACGTAGGTGGCTTATTGGAATATATGTTACTGATTCGCTAGTCTGTGGTATCTTGAAATTAACGTTTTTGTAACCGCGTTTAGTTGAGTGAGGTGATGATGCGACGTTGCGTGTATAACATTTCGGTACACTATATGACCTGCTTTTGTTATAACCAGCATATCTAATAAGGAAAGTTTGTCATACTCTTCCATCCCTGTAATAAACTTCAATTTAGAATCTTTTTGCTCATATATTCTAGAAATTCACGAACTCTTTTGTCTTCGATGAGGCTAGATTATAAACGTGTCGTTTACATAACGTAGCCAAAGTGCCGCTTTGGGTGTGAATCCATGGGGACACCTTTGATCTATTGTTTTATCAGTTATCGGTTTTTTAGATGTTATTTATTAATCTATTCAATGTCAATCAATTGTCTGCATTCTTCATACTTCATGTAACGTCTACGTGTAACCTCTGTTAATTAGCAAGTTCGAGATGTTGGAGGAGAAATGTAGCAATCAAACCCCTTAGACGAATGGAAAACAAAACATCAACACCAAAGCTTACTCTTATTCCAGCCTACCAACGGTACACATAAGGAGCATCACCGCGCTTGCGTGAGCACTACGGCTTCTCACATACGTAGCACTCATATCGTTTCACAGCGTTTCGTATGGCTCTCCATGCCTTCAAAAACAAAAATGGAAAAAGGGCGAGAGCTTTAAAAGAGAAAAATGGTTAAATGTTAGAAAATTTAGCGGTAAAATATAAAAGACTGTCGCAGTCGATGCAATATAAAGTATCAAAGACATGGTCGGTAGTAAACATACGCTTTTCTAGATTTTTATTCTATCAATTTTGTTAGGAACATAAGAGAACTAAAACCAATACAGTATACAAGGACTAAAAGGGAACCTGAAGTAGATCGGTTTTTCGAAATGATTTTTCTAAGAGAATAAAAGAAATTAATGCAGAAACAAGTAAAATATTCGATAAGCGATTTAAATTGTTAATATACTGGGGAACACAAAAGCTAACATTTTGCTTATAATAAGGGACAGTTCTAGCTCGCTAGTCGTAGGGGTACAAATTTCATATGGCACCCTATTGCGATTCAGCTGAATGTCATCATTTCTTAGAAGTTACTTAGGTGGTCTAGGGACCAATCTGATGCCTGCATGCAGTGCAGCTCTTGCACCCCTGGGCAGAGACGCCCATGGTTGTAATAATAACCAAAATTCAAGAATATAGTAATGATTTCTACTCGTATTTTGCGAATCTAAAAAACACCGTCGACAATTAGCATTTCCTTGTCTCCAGAATATATTTAAGTCTAATATGATATACAGTAAATGATTGTATCAAAGTTTAAGCAATGGCGACATTATTCTTCAAATAGAAGTAATTTGGAGGTATATATCCTAAAATTCAATAAAACCATTAATGAACATTGCACTATTTTATAAAATAAAATTCGATGGTAACCAATTGCAATGGCACGCATATTGTAGAGTGTTTGTGAAGAAAATAGCGTATTTCACTATTTAGCAGCGACTGTAGGCAATATGAGTCATCAGATTACGTGTAAAGGTAACTCAAATTATAAGGCGGCTGACATGTGGGATGATAAACAAGAGTGTAAAGGAAAATCTGTGTTGCCACAAGTCAAACAACTGAAAGAAACGTAGATTAAGTAAACAGGTGAAAATATCACTCCTCAATAACTATAACGAATATGGTGTGGTATAATTGTCACTAAATTGTATCGGTAACTCTGTAGCATATAATTGTTAATTAGCGTTTTTCTGGCAACAGAACCGACACAACAAGGTTAATTTCTAGAATACTATACAATTTCGCCCTCCATTATGGTGAAACAAATTACCTAACGCTTCCAAAGATATGCAGTCTGATAAATAGTCTCTAGGTATCAAGGAACATCGCCTTATTTTATTCTTAATATTAAATTTCTCTATTTAAGAGGTTTTTATTTTCAATGTTTTAGAATTCAAACTCAATAAAAATGTTATTTCATTCTAAAATCCAAACGATACATTACACCCAAAACAAAATTATAAGTAAGTGAGTTTTCGCTTTAAAAGAGCATTGCTAATCGAGAGGAAATTTTCGTTCGTATTGCTCCGGCGACATGATTGGAATCGTAAGGAAATGCGAACAATTATAATTACAGCACAGTGAATGATTTTGTACTGTAACTGAATATGGAAAATTATGTTAATGCATAATCAATCGTGTGGTAAACTAAATAAGAAGTCAAAAGAATTTAAACTCGACTAAAACTATTTTTACTTTTGCACTGATTTCAATATTTCCAAATACGTATATCAACTAACAATTAGAAATAAGTTATCCTCCGTGGAGAAAACACGAAAGAAAGAGTTAGGCACTTATAATCTTTGGTTGATATGTGCTTTGAGGAGTGCACTTAATTGAATTCAAAATTGTGATATATTTTAAAGGTACATACATTTCTCCTTTGCAAAGAAAATGCTTAATTATTTTATTGGATAACTTTCAAGAATATCATTAAAATGTTGTACCTTTCAGATCAATGTTCGCGATAAGTCAACCGACATTTTCATATTTCGTTTTATTCTACAGTCCAGAGGGGATCTTCCTTTGTTTAGGTTTTCCTTTCGATTTTTCCTTCACGGGATCCAATGTTCATGTTCAAGTTCATGTTCAATGTAATCAGGATACCTATTGTTGCATCTTTATTCCGTCCAAATATGTATCTATATAATCGCAGTCATTATGCGTTACAAAATCTAAGTACTTATATATATAGAGTAGGTGGTCAGAATTAGAAACTTCTGCCGATGAATATATTGGTTTTATTGTTCCACTCTAGCAAAGTGTCGAAAATGGAGTAGCAATAAATATCTACTTACTAAGTGACAAATGATGAAATACCAATTACGTTCGTTAAGAGATAATACATTTATCTCTTCGTAATTATCAAAACTTTTGGGTTAATTCTAGCAGTATATTAGTCGATGAAAATTACGAATTAACTTTACAGGACGTACTTTAAGCATTAGAAAATCGTTGTATGGATTTATTTCTTCTTTAGTGGTCTAGAAATAAGAAAATTAGTAAAATATGTACATTTCGTAATTCTGCAGAAACTTATTTTTGAGTCACACTGTAATACACCCTGTACAATGAATTTGTAGTTTCTATTGACTTCCTTAGAGCGGTCGGCGTACTTTAAAAGATAAGAATCTCTCACACCATGAAATATAAACACTGTATCTACTCAAAATAAAATGGATGCCTTTTTAAAAGAAGTTTCTAATTCAATGAACCCCTACTGTATATATATACATATATATATATATATATATATAACGGCTTTTCGTCTATAGTCTTTCATTCTTTAAATTAATATTGATCTTACTGTAAATTATTAATAAATATTTGTATTATTGTGCAAACTTTTATCCTTTCATGATTACTATAGAATACTTTGTCACCGCTTTGTATGTCATATCTCACAAATGTACAGTTCATCAAATCTAGAGCCGGTACATTTGTTAAACCAGAATTTCTAGAAGGCCGCTACGTCATTTCTTGGAATAAATAAAGACGTAAGGTCTGGCGCGATTAGATATTTACAAGCAGTGCCACCCTCTAAAGTTTCTAGGAATTCTGGTTCAACAAATATCTTACCGGCTATATCTTGAGTGCTCAAGATCACTCTACCGTACCAAAAGATATTTACGCATGAAAAGGTACGAGAAAAATTAGATATAATCGTGTACATATATTTAATGGTATTCGCTTTATTAACCTTCCTATACTCACGTCAAAATGAAAGACGTATACTATACTATATAAGTCGGTCTCACAGACCGTATGCGTGAGTATAGGAAGGTTAAAGGAAATTACACTGGTTCGCTTTATACCAGTTAAATAATAATTTTTCTTTCGTTTTAACACAATTCCTCCATTTGGTTCCGTGTTCTAGGCCTTGTGACAATTGCTAAATTATTCGAACTACACTCGAATCTCGTAAAGTGTCATCTCGCAAAGTGTCGCTTTATCTGATTCTCAATCGCTTCGAGACTAGTATTTTCGCCCACGTACTCGGCAAGACTGGACCGAATCGTTGTTCAAATTGGCAGTAACACTGACAAGGACTATTTACTTTCACTCCATCGTTCGTAGCGTTAATCTACACTACTACTTTTCTAAGCGAGTTTATAAATATATACAATGTACATACTGACGCTAACTCCACTAAATGCTATATTATAATATAAATCAAAACGTTTTTAAATCGTTATTATTGAGATTCAATTTCTGACACTTTATATTTAATTTGCAAATTCAACTTTAACAGCTTAGATATTTTTTAATAAAGACATATTTATCGAATTCTCATTTCAAACTGTAATTTCACAACAAATTTTATTTCCATCAGAATGTCTTCGAAAAAATGTAATTTTCCAAGCTAACTGACCTATAGACAATTTCTGACACTTTCTATCCCAATACCGCACTGCACCCCCATTAGCTCTAGGCCTAGGATTTCAGGACCTCGTAAAGAGTCCACACAAGACGCGAGCCGCAACACTTTACTAGGTTCGTATTTAAAATTTCAGTGTCTACTAAAATGGTGAAATGCATTCTTAAAGAAATGGGAGTGATGCCCTATCTCCTTTGTGTTTTCTTCACTGAGGATAACACCTTATTTGCTGAAATTCGTACTTAGAGGTATACAAACCAATACGTTTCTAAATTTATATATTTTCCTTCTTATTGGGTTTAAATAAAAATAATTCCCTCTTCTCTAAAAACTTAAGGAAATTAAATACCTGCACAGATACTTAAATCATTGGAAGTACATTAGATAATTTTCATGCTTCGGTAGTTAATTACAGGACTCACTTATTCATAATAGATATAATACAATAGATATCCCTTTGCTTTAGAGTAAATTTTAGCAAAGGCAATGAATTCCTTTAATTATACTGTCTTTGGTTACTACATTTACAGTTACAATATATTAATTTGAATATTTACATCTTCTCATGTAAATTACTATCTGATCGAATTGACGTAGATAAAATAAGGATCCACATTACTGTTAAGAATTATAAGATGGCCGACACCGAAACATACAAACATAACATAGAACAGTACTGATTAAGTAAGGCAATTAATGGCGAGAAAATATGTACATTCAAAAGAAAATAAATCTGTCTCTTCATATGAAAAATATATATTGTGAATAGCTGATGATCCTTATGAAAATATGTTGTTCTCAGCATTTAGCAAATTTCCTATACAGCATGGAAACTGGTGATAGTTCGAAAATGGATAGACTAAAAATATTCTACAAACATTCAAATTGAAACATTTATAGTCTTTTATTGTTCTTTTAGATTTTTAGAAGGCAGGAGCGTTCGTACAATGCATTCTTGCATCAATGGTCGTTGACATTGTTGTACTAAATCCTTGCACTTATTATCTTACACAACACTGTCTTAAAATTGTCTGTTTATGTAAATGAAACGGACGGTTGTATTAATTTATACTTTTTTCGAAGTATCTCATCGTTCCCAAAAACTCATTTGAAAAATAAAGAGAACATAAATTTAATTCCACATTAATATTTGGTTTTAGTCTTAATCGCTTATATCTACATATTCCATCACAAATATGCGAATTGCAAACAGATTTCTAAGTTTAAAAATTGTTTTACAAAGTATGTGTTCTATACAGAAGACAGTATATTTATTGCTTACTATTATGTTAGCATATACATGTAGTTTCTGGTAACGTACAATATATGCAAATTTCGTGGGCACTAGCTAACATATTACAAGATTATGCTATTATATTAGGATAGAAATAAACATATCTATGTATATAGGTTACAATGTTATATTCTTGTTACACTTGAATTGATGGTATGACTGGTATATAAAATTTCGTCGTCTAGTATGCTGTATCATTAACATATCATTTCATTCTCAAATTATATACCAGTATATATTTATCTATCTGTAATATTGTATAAAAGTATAATTTACATCCAAGATAGAGATAAAAATAAATTGTTCAAGGAAAAGACACCTTGCGCTTATTATTTACTGTCCATCCTTTTTTTGATACGTATTGCACAATGTACTCAATCACTTTTCAAAAATTATCAGTTAGTTTCACTTGGTTTCATATTTAGCATAGGGCCGCGAAATACAGACTTTTGTTATGAGAAAAAGCACATAAACATTACATTGTATTAAATTATCTCATTATTTTAAACAAGTTTAATTCTATACTATTCCATACTTGAATAATAAAATAGGGTAAACGATTTCGAAAAATTCAAAAGTTTATTGAAAATTCAAGAGTCACATGTAGCACAAAGATTAGTGATTACTAGTCATTATACATACTCAATGCTTGAAGTTTATCTTGTGAAAGTTCATGTGCGACAAGTGATTCCCTTGGTATCTTCAACAACGATGAAACTTTTTCTAATTTTAGTATTACATCTAGAGTGCAATATATCTTATTATTCGTATTTTATCATAATATGGATAAACGATTGCTGTTTTAGTTAAGAGACGGTTAGCTAATAAAGAAACATTGCCATTCCGTTATACCTAGGTTGTTATTCAAGGTACGAAACAAAAATTTACGTTTTCTGAATTATCTACGTTTTTCAAATTGGAAATTGGCAGCGTTATGTAAGAGTGGCAGCTAATGAGTCAAAAATGTGGAGGTTATAGTTATACATTATTAAATATATACGGTTTCGGCCAGTGCTTAACTTGGATTTAGAATCACGGGAGTGTGAGCGAGAACGAATAAAGAGCATTACTGTGACAATGGGATCGAATACGAACATGAGGCTGTAAACAGGTACAGCCCTCGCAATGTAAGTTGGCGAAGGGTGGAAGTGAGTTCGCACAGATAGAGGAGGGATAGATTGCCTATCATTCGTCCTGCAACGTAATGGTAATTCCTATGCACTAACTGAATCAGACAGGTGGGAGGTACGTGTCCTAAATACGTTTACGGCGCATCCCCACCGGTCGCCAACTTATATTGCGAGAGCTGTATATCTACGATGGTTTACACTATTCACGCTTTATTTTGTCACAGTAATACTTTTTATTCGTTCTCGTTCGCACTCTCGTATACATTTTAATTTATTTAGATATTTATCTTTCGGATTATCTCTACCACATTTCGGGTCAAATAAGAGAACAATTTTAATTTAACAGATTTATCGTATAAACTTCGTCAGTGAAATAAAATTGTGTATAAATAAACCATTTGCTTTTATTTATAGAAATCTGTAATACTTTATCTTCATATCAAAAAGTTGAAATCCTTCCAATTTTCTTCAAGAACTTGGGAAACACTGCAAAAAAGAAAACCCAAGGTTTTCTTTTTCTGAATGTGTACGTCATTTCAACAATTTAAAAACAATGACACATTTCATATGAAGGAAACTTTTGACTGGGTCTTTTTCGGTAGTTCTTTCCTAATCCTTGAATAGAATTGTTGAGGCTTCAGTAAAGATTTTTGGATATAAGGATAAATTCTTATTACGATTTTATGCCACCCATATGGACGCATGTACGCATAAAACAATAGATGTATAAATTTACTACAAATCGTATATACCAAGAAATCTTTGTTGCTAGTTATTATGTTGCAAGCTACCAAAATAAGAACAAATGTGTTTTTTATGTAGTTTTATATTTAACTGGCAAAGTTTTTAGGAAAACGTTTTAAAATACTGTTATTAAATATAATCTGCTATATCGAAAGTTTGCCTCTTATGTGACCTAAAAAGTTATTATTTAATTTATTAATTATTTATTCGTTAATAAAATTTATAGGAAGAAATACAGTAGGAAACACATGGTGCAGTTTTATTTTTTGTTGAATCATAATATGATCGTCCAACTGCGCATGTCGTATATATTTAGATACACAATTATATTTCACTGACGAAATTTATACGATCTACTAAATTAAATTTTCTCTCTTGTTTGGCCCGAAATGTGGTAAAGACAACCCTAAAGATAAGTATCTAAATAATTCAAAATGTATACGGGTTACCTTGAGTCTACAGTCGCAAAAGCGCAAGCGAGAACGAATAAAGACCATTGCTGTGACAATAAAATAAAGAGAGAATCGTGTAAAGCAGGCATGGGCAACCTTTTTTGTAGAAGTTTTATGCTGCGAGTAATCTTGAAAAATATACATTTTTGTAGTATCCTTATGATTCATTATGAATTAAGTTTAGACGGGCCGTGCTAATATGCAACGAAAGAATTCAGTAGCGGGCCGGACAAACCTTACTCGAAGGCCGCATGTGGCCCGCGGGCCGGAGGTTGCCCATACCTGGTGTAAAGCATGGTAGATACGCCTGTCTGTAGCCTAATATTCGTAGTCGACCATTCAGTTAAAATCGTATTCTTTATTTATAACATATATCTACTAGAATTTTTTGGAGGTTGCCGCCACGGCTATATAAACTTAGTGCCCATTTCGAACTTTCAAAATATATAAACAATCCATCAAAAACGTTTTCACAAATTCATTGTAATGGAAAATCTTGCTTTCGATGGCGGCAGTTTAAATCTCAGTTCTTTAAATATTCAAAAATTATAATCTTAGTGTGTAATATTTTTGTACCTATATTTACTGATCTTATAACTAGTACACCGCGTTTTCGGTTTAATAAGGTGCAAAACTTGTTTAAAATAAATCACATTATTAATAAATAGACCGCCGAAAGTTTAGCGAAGTTAACCTCCACGAATTACATCAGTAACGTACGCTGTAAGCCTTCGAAAAATCCGTATTAATGTGTCTGGGTCTTCCCCGTAGAGGTTTACCGGCTCATTAGGAGGTTTAATAGTGATGGTTTTCTTATTAATGACCGCAAATATCCGGGGTTTATTCATAAGCAACAAAATAACAATAACCGTCAGAACATTTATACCACAATGAATAATTGGGACATAGAGTCCTCCTGATCAAATAGAAGAAAGAGGAGACAGTCTGTTGAGATTGCTTTCGGCGGCGGATACTTGTTTTATAATCAATCATGAAGAGTTAACAATTGCGCATTAGTTTAATTTGAATATTATACTTACAGTTAAATAGTTTATTAAATAACCTACATACATATACTGTTTAGTGTTCAAATGGTGTAAAATGTATTTTAATTTTTAATGTCTTTTCTGTTACCAGAAGAAAAATATAGTATACAGAATTATTAGATTAAATCTGTTTGCACTGTGAGTGTGAATCAGGACAATGTTTGTATTTAAGAAAATTTCTAGAGGTTAAGTGATATACGAACGAGACTTGTAAAGAACTTTATGCATAAAGAGTAATTCTTAATTGCAACTCGTTTATTCTTTTCGATATCTATGCTAGTGCACTATCCATTCTCTAGTGTAGGTTATATTTATATTTGCAAGTTGCACCTGCCCTCAGTCTGATGATCTGTGATTACTAGAAGGCACCTCTGTATGTTTTAATTCTCAGTCCTAACCAGTCTTACTTGTTAAGTAAGCAATACGCCAGATAAAATATTATAAAAGAATGCGCACAGCATTTACACACAGATATAAAACTTACGCATATACTTTGATTTTAATATATATTATGTGTTCTAATCGGGAGTTATAATCACTAATAGCTAAATAAAACTATGCTCATTTATAACAGTTTCTAAAAGTTGCCTTCTCAAATAATAATTGTTTCTTTCTCATTTTTAGGTTAGTAAAAAAATGTAATTATATTCACAGCCTTCATTATGGTGGCCATTCCATAAACAGTTGCTTCTCTTTACGACTATAATATTCGCTTCTAAATTGTTATTAGTCATATCCAATACCTCCACTATAATCGTCTATATCTAAGAATTTGTGCATCTGGTGAATTATGCATTTTACTTTTTTAAATTAATTTTAGATAACATTTGGTTGGTATCTCACTTATCTTTCAGGCACATAATTTATGGTTTTTAAGTCACTTGTACTGAAGTTTTTCTTTGTCCATGCAAATTCATTTTTGGGGTTTCAATTGGAGAAGCACGTTTAAAGGTCCTTGGCCAACCATCCGAACGATATCAGGTCGTAGTAGTTTATTAAAGGAACACCACTCCTTATCCGACTATGTTTTCATATCAACATCCCAAATTTCAGCCAAGAACGGTGGTAATTTTTTATTCTTCAGTTTAAGAGAGAAACACATCTCAGAATTTTGGTTACCGAGCGTTCTCAATTCTGTTAAGACTGAAAGTAGTTTAGCGAAAACAGTTCCTGGTTTCGGTTGCCTGCGATTATCAACGTATGCTCTAAGAGCTTCCAGATAAATTTCCTGAATTTTCTCTACTTTCCAACCTTCAATCAGCGCTGGCCGTTCTGTAAAGAAAAACAAACGATTTTAAAATACTTCAGAAACAACAATGTAAAGTCAATTATAAGTAAATTTAAAAGGGCGATAAGTTTAAGCTTTTTGGCTAACGTCGCACGACCTTAGGATGTATCATCACAAACGAAGGATTCTTTGTTTGTACTTGGTAATGTGTTTAGTAGCCGCACAGTTTCCGAAAATACTATGATATGCAGATAATAGTGATAATATTACCTGCGAAAAGTTAATTGTTATCCATCAGGTTGCTGGTAGAACTTGTATCATTTATCAAATCATTGGTAAAAAACAATCGTCTGATTAAATTGTCTAAAATTATATACATCGATGGACAATAGGTATAGTAATGTGCGGATACAACGAAACGCAAGGGACCAAGATATTCAATTCATTATATGCGGAATTCGTAATAAACAACACAGTAAAATACATTAAACAAATAAAAAATTATTCATAACTACATCATTAAAACAATGTTTATTTCACTAAAAGTAGAAATTCTGAAAAAGACAACACCTATATACGTCAAATTCATCAAAAGAACTACGAAAACCCAGCAAAGTGTGAAAATCTACGAATATTCAATTGCTTTACTGTAATGTGTCGAAAAATAAAAAGAAATTTCGTGTGTTCTTTCAAGTTAACCAATCGAACAATTACACAGCCCGACAAAAAATTTTTTTTGCTGCATCAAAAAAGAAGCTGATTTTAAATATTTTAAGAACTCTAATATCATTCTGTTTCTTGTATCAATTCTAGTTGTTGAGATAGACAAAAATTAAGTATTTCATATATTTTCATTCATAGTGCTACAATAAACCTTCTGTATAGACCTTCTTTTCAAGTGTAATTGTTTATTACAGTTGTTTTTTACTTCCCTAATCTTTCTAGGTAAGAACCTATTTATTAATTATCTCAAATTCCCCTGATTATCCCCAATGATTTCCAAGAATACTAGCTTTCATATATTTATGTAATAAACGGTTTTCAAGAATGTATGTCATAAAGGATTTATGCGGTATCATTGGTATTTAAGGTTACTTTCCAATAATATCTGCATAAATAGTTATAAAGGTATCTTCGTGTCAACTCTTGATTAAGCTTAAATTTAAGCTTTTTCGTAAATGTGTTCGAGAAGTGGTATTCAAATCATGGCTTCTACAAGCAGACGTAGTTGTGTTAATCATTCAGACGTTTCTTGCTGTATATGTATGCGGCGAATACATATTAAGAAGGAGTAGAAAATCAATTTGTGAGTTTGTGAAAAAGGCATACATGGCCTATTTTGGTGTTCATCTAGCAGATCAAGATAAAATTTGGGCATCACATGTTGCCTGCAAATCATGTGTTGAGAACCTGCGCCAGTGGATAAAAGGACAAAGAAAGTGTTTGAAATTTGGAATTCCAATGATATGGAGGGAACCAAAAAACCATTTTGCCAATTGTTACTTCTGTCTTGTGAATATAAAGGGTATTAATCGGAATAATCGACCTAAGTGGACATATCCCGATTTGGATTCAGAAGAAATACCAGTTCTAATATTTAGTAACCTGCATGTATTACCAGAGGATGATAATGAAATGTCCTCTTGTGAACACGACAATAGTGACTTTGAAGGAGACTCAACATATCCAGAAAGGTTTACCCAGGAAGAATTAAATGACATTATTAGACATTTAATCCTTTCAAAGGAGTCTTCGGAGTTGCTTGCTTCTAGACTTAATGAAAAAAATTAGAAATTCCGGACACAAAAATTACGTATTACCGTAGCAGAGAACGTAGATAGTACACATCAACTGATTGGCGACTTTTTATAGATAATTCCAAAAGGAGTCTAAAGTGTGTGCTTCTACACAATGGAAACAAATTGGGCATTCCAGAAAAATGAAAGAGGATTATAAAACAATATCTCTACTTTTGAAAAAAAATTAACTATTACATAAATGGGTGAATGATATGTGTTGATCTAAAAATGGTAAATTTCCTTTTAGGATAGCAATGTGGATACACAAAATGTTACCCTACAGGCGCTCTAGTAGAGGGAAAAAAATAATGTTATTAATAAAGCATTAGTAGAACGACAAAAAATAATTTTACCTCCTTTGCACATTAAAGTAGGGCTAATGAAACAATTTGCGAAAGCTTTAGATCACAATGATCTTTGTTTTCAATACTTGACAAAGCAATTTCCTGCAATCACTAATGAAAAATTATGAGCAGGTATATTTGATGGACCTCGGATAAATCAGTTTATAAAAGACCCACACTTCACAGAATCAATGACTGAAATTACTCAATTTCAGTCATTGATGCATGGTCTTTTTTGTTAAAGTTGGGCAGAATTTTCTTAGTAATTATAACTCTGAAAATTACAAACAAATAGCGGAAGATATGCTTAATAACATTCTAATTTTGGGTTGCCATATGAGCATTAAGATCCATTTCCTCCAGAGCCATTTAGGGAGATTTCCTGCAAATCTTGGCGACTGTAGTGAGGAGCAGGGCGAACGATTCCACTTTAACGGTTGATTGTTATAGTTTTCTTATTGTACAGTTTCTGTTTTGATAGTTCTACGATCTCTCGCTTCAACATGCGGCGTTCGTAACTTTTGTTTTTCTTGTTCGAGCCCCTTTGTACATGTACAAAGATCGAAAAAGATTTTTGTACGAGAGATTTTTAGTTTGTACAACATAATGACTGTTACTGAATTACCAAAAAAAGAATCTTTGTACAATGTACAAAGACGCTAAAAATCTTTGTACGGAGCCAAAAACAGTGAAAGAGACAAACCCATCCAGACATACGCAAAGAAAGCGCTCAAAATAAAGTTTTAAATGAGTTATCAACTACTGTTAATATTTATTTTTAGTAATAACATTTGTAAATATTTGTTTTATAGAATAATTTTTTTCTTGTTAATTTAGATATGCATTAACTGCGATTTGCGCCTCAGAGCCACAAATGATTTCTCGGGGCGCGAAACGCCGAACGCAGTTAGCTGATTGTCTGCGATTTGGCTTGCGATTTGTTTTTACTTACCCATCGCACCGAAAGGTAAACTTTTATAATTGTTTTTACAATTCTGGAGAGAACAATTTGAAACACTTCGAATGGTATATTACAAAGTATTGAATTATTCGTTTACTCGTAGACAGTCACGCAACCATTTTATTATTAATTTTACGGTAAACATAGAAATAAATATATTGACCCTCAAACCACAAAGGTATAAAAATCGAAGTGCAGCACATAGTTAAAAAATGTAATGTTGTGGAATAAAGCGAGAATTCCAACAAGAGCAGTCGACAAATGCGTTTCAAAAGTAGAAAGTTTATACTTTGAATGGAAGAAATTGCAGAAAAATTGCAAGCGGTGAACAGTATTGCAAGAAAACCGCGAAAAGGAACTCTAAGAAAAGTTCAACGATCTATTTGATGTTGCTCACGCTAATGCATTAGATATGGCAAATATAGAAGAAGACAAATTATTTTTGAGGAATCAAAGAAAAAAGAAAGACCTGGTTTAATGATGGGCAGTGACCGCTTGTTAGCACAAAAAGAAGAAAGAAAACGTTTTCGCGAAGAAAAAAGCAACGTTTTAAAGAGAAATATGAATCTGTTTTGGAAGGTAAGTATGTGGCTGCTTTACAAAAGCCCAATAAAACTGACATTAAAAAGTTTAACATTCCCCATCCTAACATTAGCCACCTAATGTGTAAAAATGTTAAGGATTTTGTTACAGAAAAGACTTTAAATTTCTTCAAAAGATTTTCTATTTCAACGGATTTTTTAAAGAAAGATCCAGAAGAATGGCATACCGACAGTGGTTACAATGCAGGCTTAGATAGTATAAGTAACCTAAAAATAGTTAATGACACTGCAGAACGGGCGGTAAAGTTGATGGAAGAATTTAATCAAGTCTTGTCACGTTACGAGGAAGAAAAGCAAATAATAATGCGAACAGTTGCAGAATATAAAAAAAAAAATACCCTCATTCGACCAAATCTACCCCAAAAAATTAATACGTATAAATAAATATAAAACAAAAATCTAATTAATCGTAAACAAATTTTATGAGCATCTCTTTTTCCAAACTTATTCTTGAAAACAAATCAAGAAAAGAATAATATTTTTCTGTATTTGATATATTTAGAACAAATGTCAATAACGAAGATTGGATTCAAACAATAATAAAAATCTTTTATTTGTGTGTATAGAATTGAACCTAAAAAAACAAATGTCCAAACTTGGGGGATTAATGGTATTTTTAGACAGAATTAAAAAAATTTGTAGTGTGATAACTTTTTAGGGATTTTGGTTTAAACACATTGGTTAACCGTTCTCCACTTAAAAATACACATACTTATTTGGAAGGTTTTGCACATTAATAACATTTGCATTGATTTTGTTGATATTGGGCGTACATCACTAACTTAGGGGCGAATGAGCCACCCTTTCCCATTATGCGATCCGGACAATTTTTTCCGAAGCTTATTTTTCGATGTGAAGAACATTTTGAGGGGGAGTTACGACCGAAAACTTGCAAAAAATTTTGGCCTCTACATGTAAGGCCCACCCTACTGTTGATGTTTGATTTAGGACTTTTGACGGCAAATCGTACAAATATCTTTTTATAAACATAAACATAAACATAAACATCTTTATTGTCCAACAGAATTAAACATCCATATGAAGAACAAAATATAAAACTTATTAAGTATTTCTCAATACAGTGCAACATACATATATGCAAAAGAAAAAAATATTCTACAACACACCCATAAGTATTAATGGAAAAGAATAAAAAACAAATAGATAAGTATTAATTGAAAAAATGAAAAACAAATAGATAAATAAACATCAATCCCACTAACTAAGTAGACCTTTTGCAATTTCAAGGACATCACTGAGTGACGTGTAGTTTATATCGCAATGTGACGATATCATATTGAAGCTCCGAGACATTGCAACTATCGGAGAATTCAGTGAGGAATTCAGACGTGCAAACGGGATATAAAGGTAATATCTTGTCTTGTCGATAAGCGTGGGACAAGAAACTTAAATTTTGACAGCAGATCCGGAGACTCAATCCTGAAGTGGACGAGGCAATAAACAAACTTTATAAGAGCCAACTGGTGTCTAAGCTCAAGTGATTCAATATTGAATTTATGTAGAAGTAATTGATAATCGTAACCACGGCCAGGGTAAGTACCTTCCTCAGTAAAGTATAAAAATTTTAGACATTTTCTCTGTATTTTCTCTATCTCTAATTTATGTGTAGAGTAGAATGGATTCCATATCAAAGAGGCATATTCCAATTTGGATCTGATATATGTAAAATAGAGCAGTTTTATGGTGCTGACTTGAAAATGCTTGGAGTTTCGAATTATAAAACCCAACAGTTTCATGGCAGAAGATATTGTTTTGCTTCTATGAGTAGTAAAAGTAAGAGCGCTATCAAAATAAATACCCAAATCCTTGACCACGCAATCACGTGACAGGGACACTCCATCCAATGAATAATTAAAATGAGCGAGGTTGACTTTCCTGGTGAATGTCACAGTTCGACATTTGGTAACATTCAAATCGAGATAGTTAGTAATGCACCACTTGGCTACATTGTTCAACTGTTCCTGTAGTTGTAAACAGTCTGTAAGTGACGATACGGATGAAAAGAGTTTTAAATCATCAGCAAATATACATTTCTTACAGTTAATAACCGTATCGAGGTCATTGATAAATAGTAAAAACAAGAGGGGACCCATATTTGACCCTTGTGGTACTCCTGACGTTGCCGAAAATAACCGTGACCTGTATGTATGTATGTATAAACATATTGCATCCTACCTCGTAGATATGAAGAGAAGAATAGCAACAGCGACTCACTGAAGCCAAACATATTTAGCTTATGTAATAATAAATGATGGTTGATACGATCAAATGCCTTAGAGAAGTCGGTATAGATCACGTCGACCTGCCCACAGGTCTCAAATGCGTCAAAAGTATATTGTGTAAAGTTGGCCAGATTGGTAACAGTAGATCGTTTCTACATGAATCCATGTTGGTCAGTGGCAATGTAGTTACTGACCAAGGGATAGATACGGTTGTATAATACTATCTCAAAAGCCTTTGCAAAGTTATTGAGTATAGAAATTGGACGATAGTTCTGTATATTGCTAATAGAACCACTCTTCAGAACAGGACAGACTTTAGTACCCTTCCACAGATCCGGAAAAGTAGCTGTTGATAGAGCCAAGGTAAATATAATGGTCAGTGGATATGTCAAAATGGTTCTGCAGTCTCGAACCAGAAAACTCGGTATACCATCCGGACCTGCTGTCATCCTGTTCTTTAATTTTTGTATTGCTAGATCTACCTCTGATGCAGTTAGATTGTGAATAGTTATATGAGGAGAGTGATAGCCAGTGAAAGCAGGTACATCATGGGGAATGTTTTCTGCATAGATGGTACCAAAATAAGAAGCAAAACCATCGACGATGTCTTGTACATTATTATATGTAATATTGTCGTTACTCATGAAGGAAGGTATTCGAGATCCCCGGTTTTTGCTGTGGATAAAAGCCCAGAATTTTTGGGGATCTTCGGAAATTGAAGCCTCAGTATTCGAAACGTACCCCAGATAAGCAGTTTTAATTTGTTTTTTCACTAATTTTCTGAGGTATAGGTTTTATATAGCAGAATACGGCAATTTATTAGAAGGGTGACTGCAATTGGTACGAACCACAAATCGCACGGAGTTCATAAATTAGAATTATAAAATAATTTAGTTATGAATAGGTATATTTTATTCGACAAGCTAATTTTACTTCAAGGTCGCGGCTGTGGTGCTTCCGAAAAAGCACGGCTAAAGTAGCACCTATTAGTAACGTTGTAACCACGTTTACAAATTTAGAGGCATAGTGATTCTACTGTGTAACATAAGACAGAATCTTCAGATAGAGGTGACTATTTTAATTATATTGATTCAGCAGTAGTGCTATTGTGATTAAAGTTACAGTCCAGTCAATTAAAGATTTTTGTGGTAAATAGGGTTTGTCAAATCTACAAGTTAGTACATATACAAGAATAGCGACATGGAAGATCGTCAGAAAATGCAGCAAATATCATTTGGGATGGTCTTGATTCCCATGACATCTTAGATTTAAGTACATACTTGGTAACATAGACCTTCCTTCATGTTAAACAAAACGGAGCAAATAGAACCACTGAGAGTTTTATCAACGCTTTGAAAAGATATATATCCAGAAAAAGTAAACTTCAGAACATATTCAGACAACTGGTTTAACTTTGTGGGAGTAAACAATCATTTCCTTGAATTACATAAGCTCTTATCGGATAGTGAACATCACAAGAGGGCGTCAAATTTGTTTGACCATGGATATTATAAAAGGAAACTTAACACCTATTTAATCTCCTTATATGGGAGTATTATGGGAAGCCGCACCGCGTTCTGCAAAGTTTCATTTAAAGAGAGGTCTACATTTTGTTATTAAACAGGCCTTTGATCACGTTTTCTTTAGTTCTCAATCAGAATTACTAATATAAAATGCGTTGATTGAATTTTAATAGAAGTTGTACATAAAATGCCAGGAATATATTGATGTTCTGTAAATCAAACAATTTTAATGTTTTAATCGCCATATTGACATTGCCACTGTTTTTACTTATAATTATCTAATATTTAGATAGTACATATATTTCACTGTTGAAATGTTATATAACGTTTGATATACATGGTGTTATACTATCCTTGCGTTTTAACATATGTACATGCGTTCATACAGGATTTTTCACAACTCATGCGCCAAACTAAAACAGAAGAATGAAAACAGTAAGAAGCAAAGGCAAACGATTCTTATTTAGACGAAAAAATATAAACTCTAGCAAAATTCGGCTCATATGTTAAGCAGTAGGTATTAGGTTCCAAGCAATTACTTTGAATCTGTGCGTTAGTTAGTGGCTTTGGTGTACTTTTACGCCATGTCCAGCGTATATATTCAGTAATATCTAATTAACTGACATGTTATTAGCTTACGACTAAGTTCACCAGAATGCACTTGCCGCTACGAAATTTTATGTAAAACGTTTCCTGGAACGGTATCCTCTAAATTATCAAGTTTTCGTGGGTGGCTAGAAAATCCGAAAATTTACAGCCGCAGTGCAAGAGAGACAACGGTCTAGTTAGACAAAGGCGTGTGATAAATATCGATGAGAAGGTTTTAAATATCGTCTATGAAAATTCAACAATAAGTACACCGACAATTGCTCGATAGTTTAGCAAATGCTTCGCTGAATTTTATTTCATCCGTATTACTTGCAATGTGTGCAAGTCTTATTGCCAACAGACTTTTCTAGACGATGGCAATTTTATGAATGGAACAGCAGCAGATAAAGAACAATTTCAATATGGATATTTTATTTTTAGACGGAATGTAACACAAGAAAATTCCCATATAACTCGGCCCAGAAGTTTCCAACAGCAATTTTCATTAAATGTAGGAGCCGGAAGAATCAACGGTGATTTAATCGGACCTTTTATTTTACCGCCTAGACTAAATGGTGAGCCTTATTGTATTTTTTTGCGCGATAGTTTATCTGAACGTCTGGAACATATTTTTTAAATCTTAGCCAACGTAAATAGTTAATGTACTATGGTGTACCCCCATTTTTCTGTATAAGTCCGACGGCATTTAAGTGACAGTTTTCCTGGAAGTTGGATAGATTGTGGTGATCCAGTTGTATAACCACTGCGTTCGCTTGATTTCAATGCGATGGAAGTCGTGCGTGACGAGAATTACTGTTACGTCAGGCACAACTTTGTATCGAGACTGGCCCCGTTTTTTCTATTAATTTTTTTTTCAATTTTTTTTCTTTCACATTTGTTGACTTACTACCTAACCTTTTAAACACCTTTGGCACCCATGTTGTGAAAAACCCAGTATATATTTTGTTTTAATAGTTTGGAAAAGTGTACCTGAGAAAATAACAATAGCTGTTAGTAAAGCATATTCCGCATTATCCACCTTCATTTGATACATCGTCCTACAGAAATGCAGTAAATCCTCAATAGTTTCACCCATTCCCGCCAGATTATAACTATCTCTTGAATATGGTTGATTATTTACGAACAATATCGAGTCAGTACTAACATCATATCTTCTTGCCATTCTGAACATCATAACTTCGCTGGAGCACGCCTATAAAAAATAGAGAAATTATAATAATGTTAGATTAATATATTCATAAATTTCGGATATAATTTTACAGTAGATTGAGGTTTGAAAAGACATTATAAGTTTCTATTTTATAACCAAAATTCTCTACAACGAATTTGAAATTTCTTTTAAAAATCTTCAGTTTAGACACAGAAAGTTTTGGTTATTGGTAAATATTATAATAACAATGTACAGAGTGAGTATCCACCATGCGATACGAAACTTTTAGTTGTCAGCACTGACATGTTCAGTAATATAATTTGACCGCAAATGTAAACAACATACATAACTTAACTAGAAATGAGATTCACCAAATTTTCAATTTCCATTAATTTAGATTTAGTTAGAGATTCAAGCTATAAAAAAATGGTCTTCTCTTAAACGAAGGGTATGACCTTCTTCAGATATACCACTGAAGTGCCTCTTATTAACATTGCGACTGGCTGATGGAATTCAGAAGAAACTCATTTTTACCATATCATGGTTTACTTCAGATTAATTTTGTAATATCTTTTAATAGAGTCATATTTCCCTGCTTGACCAGCAAAAGATTGTTTTAAATTTCTTTTCATTTTAGACATCATAAGTAGAATATTCACATTTACAGCATAATTAAAAGATTCAAACTCAATATAAAACTACGTTGTACATAGTTTGTATTCGTATTCGCAGCAAATTTTCGATATGCCCACCACCATTTCCAATGGACCAATTTATGCGCTTCTTAATATTTTAAAAATACGTTATGAAGACCTTCTTCGGAAATATTGTTTATTGCTTTAGTAATTGCATTCACTAGCCCTGTTCTATAAAACTATATTATAAGCAGCCAAGTAAAAATAAATACAAGGTTATGTAATCAGTATAGACCGGACCGACGCCGACGCGGCGGCGAGCGGTCCGTATCATCCACGCATCGCCGAGCTAGTCCTACAGCGTATGAGTTGGTGGTGGGGGTACGCGCGTCGGTTATTTAACCTTCAGCGTAAATCGAACGCAAACAAAATTCCGATTATTCAATGGCGTAAATATGTATTAAGTGATAAAAATTTAGAAATGGTAAGAAGGGGTGAATAAAATATTAAGGAATAAATTTAAATATGTTTTGATCTAATTTTCGCTCTTTCTATTCATATTCTTAAATAGGTTACATTTACAAAGCATTATATATGTCACGTTAAGTAGGATTTATTGACTGATTATTAATATATAATTTAAATTTTCTGCTGCTAGATATGTACGCGTGCTGATTACTATATTTTTAAATATAAAGAAACTAAACATATTGAAAATGAGATTTGTGAATATGGTATTTAAAATCACATTCATTATCTTCACCATATGTAGAGATGTTTTACTATCACATCACGATTCCGAGCAAAAACCGCATCAATTTTTATACTTAAAGAAACACCAAAATTACCAGAAACATTCTTCAATTTATTTCAAATGTTGTTTAATGTTGTCATTGCTTCTTCCTATTTCAACGTTTGCGTTTCGAAATATTTTATGTTCTTGGGTATATCGCCAAAATATTTTCTAATAAATCCCAAATTATTTTGCAAAAATGAGTCTTGTAAGACAATTTTACATTTAACTACATTTTGTGCTTCCTCGGTTAAACTATTTATAAAATTTGCAACTTTTCCTACATTCTCGGAGTAAAAACAGCACGCTTCTAACCACGTCCCCCAACCAGTTACGATAGGTAACGGCGGTAATGGAAGTAAAAGATATTTTCTTTGTAGATAGTAACTCTTGCTGGCGCTTTCAAAAGATTTTCTTAGTGCCGCTAATTAATTCATTTACGTTTGAAAATTGCTCTTTCACGAATTCTGCAATTCTATGCAAAGCATAGGCGATGTATGTAATAAAAAGCATATTTTCAAATCTATTTTTAGTAGTTTACCAGCTTTTATCATATAAGCAGTAGCATCACTAACAAAAAGTAAACCTTTTGTTCACAGCACCTTCGAATATATCATCAATGCTGCTATCAATGGCACCAGCTATCGTATTTGCATTCATCAGGTCAATTATTTTGGCCGCTATCAAATACGACTTATGGTTAGTTGGCTGATTAGAATGCAAGACACCTATCATAACATGAACCATGCTCCTGCCTAATATATCCATGGTCCCATCTGTGCTAATCCAAAAATAGTTGTCTCCCACATGTTCCCGCATTTTATACTTAACATTGGCACATATTTTTGGAAGATAATTTTTGGGTAAAGCTGATTCACCTGTATATTTTGTAAGAAATTGTCTATAAATTGGATTATTAAGCTTCTGAAATGGAACATTCGCAGCCACATATACTTCGCAAACATAGTTAAAAATCTTCTTCTTTTTTTTGATTACAGTAAATCTCCCTATTATTAACAATTGTGAAGCAGTCATAACTCTTAATCCAAGAAGTCATGATTTCTTGACGAAGACGTTTGTGAGAGGCTAATATATATTGCTATTTTCAACAAATAAAATTAAAACAATCCTCTTAATATGACAGAAAGAAAGAAATTTAGCGAGGTCTACTCCAAAAGAAAGAAAATAATAATAAAATAACAGAAGAAAACGAAACCTTGCTAATCCTAAACAACATAGATTAAGTATATTTACTAAAAGTTATATTAACAGAAGATCTGAAAAATGTAAAAATGATAACCCAAAAATCAAAGCACGACTACTCTATCTCATTCTGTTCACTGTTCGTCAACCGAATAATCGCCAGTGTAGGTGTTCGGCACGACTCTGTTCGTGCGTCGCTGTGACGCAATAAGGGAAGTCGTCGGTTCGGTGTATAATAATCAGGATAATGCGCCGCCCAGTTTCCTCTGCTTATTAGCCTATTGTCGTAATTGCCTAGTAAAACGGCAACTGTAGCATCAGCTGTATTGGGAATAAGAAATAAAAATTAGCAAGAAAAATAAATCTTCGCGTAGTTTTTTGCTTAACTTGAACATTTCGTGAAGTCGCTAGGCGGATGCAAAAAATATTATTCGTTGTTGGAGAGATTTGTCTCACGAAGGTAGAAAACATCGTAGAAGAGGCTTTAGACGCCCTACAAAAACCACAGAACGGAAAGACAGGAGACTACGATTGCTTACCCTTAGAAATCGGCATAGTTCTCCAAACTCTATGGGAAACGTGTTTTTGGCAGAGATAAGCATATAATAATATATTATATATATTGCCGCATTCGTTTGTGTGGGCTGATTACCAAGACCAATATTGCGTCTGACTGATTAATATCGTGTGCTCAGATTAGAATAGTGTGATGTACGGGCAGATGGCAATAAGGAGTGGAATTATTTTTCAGATGAATCTCCCTTCCCTTTGTGGGCCCATGATGGTCGTAGACGAATTCAACGTCGGAAAGGAGAAAGGGAGCTATTTCTTTAAACGTGAAACTGCACTTACTAGAGGATTGATGGTGTTAAGGACTTTGTTTCTTAATATTAAGTGTACATATATGTATTGTGTTATTTGTATCAAACTTAAAATGTGTATTAATTTAATATTTCTTAGTTAGCATGCAATTATACTTTTAGCGGCGCCAATGAATCGAGACCAGGATTGTAATCCTAGGCGCCTGGTGTATTCATTGTGCCTTAATATCGTCAGACGTTATGGTTAAAAGCAGACTTGGTCCTTTCAAAGGATTGACATTATTATCAATGCTTTCCAATAAATAGACAATGCGCTGCGTTGTACATTTACGTTCGCAGTTTCGTCATTTAAAGGGAAATGTATTCTTTTTAGGTTTAGAACTGTTTACGGCAAGCATTTACCGTGAATTTTCTTCAGCCACTTTGGCGAGTCGCCGGAGAGTAAGGTGATAGCAATGTTTGAATATAAAAGCCCCTAAAATTAAGGGTTAAGTCAGTATTAGAGTTCAGTTCGGGGCGAGCGAAATGCTAGAATACTCGGCTAAAAAACGTTTGGTCTAAACTTTTCAATTCGTTATTACATGCATTAAAGGGTTAAGTTTTATTTCTTTGTATAGTTAGTGTTAAATATATTAGTTTTCAAGTTTAAAACCGTATTTTTACTTCGCGCATTTCTCGCGTAAACCTAGCAGTGTATATGGCTTTACAACCCATGCACAATGGCGAAACAAACCACGGCGGCGTTCTTTAATAAATCGTTTAAAGGACACGCTTCAACTAAAGATTCTTCAAACCAGGAGGTTACCAAACAGATATTTTGGAGTGGAATTAGCACAGGAAGTAAGACGCCTTTAGTATATCTTCGAGGTCCTTTAAATGCTCAAATGTACATTCACGAAGTCTTGGAACGATTCGCTTTACCATATATCCAAGTGCCAAATAATGACACAATCCAAAAAGACAATACCCTGCCCCATGTTGCCGAAGCTACGTTACGACTCCTGCAAAAGGCCAATATCAATATTCTCAATTGGCCTGCGCGATCTCCAATGAACATGTTTGGGGGAGTCTAACCCTCCAATGAACTTACAACAGCTCCATGATGCCCTACAAGTGAATGAGTTAGGAAATGAGCCTCCACAGGAGTCAATCATCTTAGAAGCATGTCCAGGAGAGTAGCAGAATGCATTCGTTTACGTGGAGCGGCAACTCATTATTAATTTTTTTTTTCTATAAGGGGTACGAATTTTACAATGAAAATTTAATCATTTATTATTCGCAACACAATAAACATTTGAACTAAATTTTGTTAAAAAATATAGACTTTTATGGGACGATTCATTCCTTTTTGTCACACAAAACATTGCTTTTTGTCAAGATCGGAGTTTAATCGGGAGGGGTCGCAAGTTGCAAGGACAGATCGGCTGTGTATATTCTGGATTGTCTATATTCCGATCACCTGCGAATAACTACAATCTTGACAATTTTGGCATGAGCAGTTGCTACAGTTCTAACCATTAGTGTTTAAATATGATGTCGGGCAATAACGCATCATGGCTGTCGCAAAGAAAGGGTAATCTGGAAGTTCAATTTTCGATAATTTTTTTGAGTAGCTGGAACCATACATCGGCATAAACGTGGCGACCTTGGCTTCCAACAGGTACATCGTCTCTGGTTTATCGGCGTAGATTAGCAACTACATATATTCTCACAGAAAATAATCCAAATTTGTTAAATCACACCACCTTGGAGGCAAATTCACAGGTCCAGCAGCAGAATGTTTCCTTCAATAAACTGGTTGTGGCATCTTTCAATTGGGGAACGAATAAGTTAGTAATTATAGCGCTCTCCATTGACTGCAACCTTCTGAACGATGGTAAAGAAATATGGACCAATTATTCCATCAACGCATAAAGCACACCAGTGACTTTTTGTGGATGTAAGGGTGTCTCAATAATGGCTTGTGAATTTTTTTCACTCCAAAGGCGGCAATTCTGCTTGTTGACATAGCCATTCTGTTAACTGAACTAAGAATGAACTTCATCGCTGAACACAATTTTGTGGTGAAAATGAGGATCAAGAGCAATCTTGTTTTCGGTGCATTCACAGACCGTACGACGCACATGATTATCTAGCGGCTTCAGTTCTTGCACGAGCTGGATTTTATAAGGTCGTAAATAAAGATCTCTCCGCAAAACTTCCATAATGGTAATGGTCACAGTTGTAATGGATGTCGATGATGGCGAATCGACTTATTCGAGTGCTCCTCAATACTAGGCCCAACAGCAGCAACAACTTCTTCGGTGCACACTGCACGACGACGTCTCGCGGATGCGTATTATCAATTATAACAGTGGTTCCCAACGGGTTGTCCGCGGATGATGTCTTAGGATTTTGCGAAATGTTACTGAGAAATTATTATTTTCTATTTTACTTGACTTGCAGAAGTCATTATCCTAATCTAGTTCTCGAGTAAGTTCAGCGTCAGCAGTGCCTTCCAATTTACTTTAAGGTGGAAACTGTTCATATATGAAAATGAAATTTGATGTTAACAGAAGTTTAATACAAATACATTAACATGTCTTATATTTTAATCTTTACTTAAAAATAAAAAGTGAAACTATTAATTAGTCAACATATTGGTCCACGCCAAATTTATTAAAACAGTCCTTATTTCAGTAAGTACCAAGAACTTAATGAAGTAAAAGCAGGTTTACTGGCAAAATTATTCATTTCCTTAAGCTCAAGAGTTTCCATCATTGTAAATGGAAGTCTACGGGACGCCAGTGCTTCTATCTTGAGTTTGGTAGGCTTAGGTTTTTAACTGAAACCTTAATTGATGAGGCTTACAAAAATTATTTACAATGAGCCGAACAAAGTTTAAAGAATACTCCACGTTTCCTTTGGCAATACGTACATCACAGAGAACGCACTATCAGACTACCTTCTCTTCTGAATCACTGCGATAGTGTTCTATATGACCCTGTTGAGATCGTTGACATCCTTCGGTGTCTGCTCTGTATCGAATAACCATATTTTGCATAGTATAATGCAGCTTAAATCTACTTCAACAGCGAGTGATGATCAAATTCCTTCATTTCTAATTAAGGACTGTCGCATGGTGTTAGTGCGTCCGCTGAATATATTGTTTAACTTGTGCCTAAAGACATGCCAATTTCCAGTGCGCTGGAAGTTCGTCCGAATGATACCAATATTTAAAACAGGCAATAATTCTAATTTAAACAACTACAGACCCATATCAATTCTTTCAAATTTCTCGAAAGTTTTAGAGCACATTGTGTACAAATATATTTATATACATGTTAATCAGCAAATTTCAGTGGTTCAACATGGTTTCATGCGTGGAAGGTCTACTCTTACTAATTTGCTTTGTGTAACTCAGGATATTTGTACAACACTGGATTCTGGTGGTCAAATGGACATAATTTACACGGATTTTGCGCATGCACTTTGATTCAGTTGACCACGACATTTTACTTCTAAAATTAGACCAATTTGGTTTTAGTGCCGATTTAATTTCTTTACCGAAGTCTTATTTATCCAATAGACCCAGCTGTGTTTTCTATAATGGATTTAGATCATATGAATTTGTCGCTTCTGCTGGTGTTCCCCAGGGTTCGAACCTGGGACCTTTACTATTCCTACTATTTGTAAATGATCTCCTAAATGCTTTAACGTGCTCTGGGCTGGCGAACGCTGATGATCTAAGGATATTTTCGCGTATAAATGGCGTTGCTGACGCTAACCACCTGCAAGAGAATCTTTATATAATACATAGTTGGTGTAAGAGAAACAGAATTAAATTGAATGTTGAAAAATGTTGCGTTGTACGATTTACTAGGAGTAAAAACTGTCTCAATTTTTCATATAACATTGATAATCATCTATTGCGCAGTGAATCTGAGATTACTGATCTGGGTGTTGTTTTTGACGCAAAGTTAACTTTCACTAGTCATGTGATGAGCTTGTGCCAGTCTCCCAGCAGAACATTGGGATTTGTTATGCGGTCAAGTAAATATTTTAGTAATCTTGATGTCAGGAAGAACCTATTTTTGCACTTGTACGTAGCAAACTTGAATATGCGTCTGTTATCTGGCATTCTGTGTATACTTCTTACGAACATCAAGTTGAATCTATCCAAACAAGATTTCTTAAGTTCCTGACCTACAAGCGCGATGGTGGTGTATCCTTTACGCGGTATAAATCATGGTGGGCTTCTTCTGGATCATGTAGTTGATTTTTTAAGAGCTCGGCGAGAAAAATGATGCAGCTAACTTTCTCAGCAATTTATTGCACAATAAAATAGACTGTTCCTGCATACTTGACATGGTCAACTTTCATGTGCCACGGGCGGGATCCAGGCATTATACAATTTTCTAGCTTCCCAAATGTAGAACAAACATAATGATTAGAAGCCCAATTTACCATATCAGCAAATGTGCTAACAGACTCTTTAGCGATATTATGCTCGATCCTCGTCTGTAGTTCTATAACGTGTGGATTTGTAAGCACTTGTTTTTTTATTTTTTGCTTTGTTATATGTATGCATATATTTTTGTATATATATATTGATGCGTCCGTCTTGAAGTTTCTGTTGGGCGCTTAATAAAGTATTATTATTATTATTATTATTATTATTATTATTAAAAGCAAGTATCACAAGTCATGTTTTATTTGCGTTAAAACAGAGAAAAACTATTAAATACAAATATATAATAATTATATGGATAATGTTACTGCCTTACTTTTGTACTCCGGGTGCTTTGTTTCTAAATGTCGACGGAGTTTTGCAGGCTTCATACATTCAGTAGATAGGCTTTTGTAACAAATAACGCATTGAGGTTTAGGTTCATATTTAGATCCAGTATATGTAAAACCAATCTCCAAATAATTACTGTTGTATTTCCTTATTTCCCGAGCAGGTCTACAAACATTGCTCTTAGACGTAGAAGGGTTAGCTTGAACATACGATAGCTTATCCACTTGCACATTCACATCAAATAACTCCTAATCCTCTTCATCAGTAGGCGCATCACGTTTCAACGATCCACTTTTCAATCAACGATTCTCTTTAATTGCTGTACCTTGCCGAGCAAAATAAATCTTGATAAATAATTGTGTTACACACACGTAAATATTACGATCTTTGAGAGAACTGCTACTGCGATGAATAGGCAAACATTAACATTGCTAGCCTTCGAAAGACATGTCAAACATGCAGCACGCACCATCCAACGGAAATTAGCAAAACTACTACTAGTGCCCAATTTTGTTAACTGATACAAATTACTTGTAATATTCTAATCTATAGTTTAAGAGTATAAGGGGCCTTTGTCAATATAGTAACCGATGAGGGGGTCCTTGAAAAGTTTTTGTTGGGAACCACTGAATTCGAGTATGTGTGGTGCAAAAACGATCCATGTTTTTTCGAATTACTCTCTCGGATGGATAATCATGTCGGCCGGGAAATGGACGTAGCGCACGGTCAATTTTTGTGAACTGAGCCACGGTTTTTGAAATAAATTTGCAGAATTTGCAAGCATTATTTCGGTGTGTTTATATACGGTAAAATGGCAAATCAAACTGAGCACAAACCAGTTATATATAGATTTTTTCTTCTACGCCATTCGAAAGAGCGTATTTTTCTGATTCAGAATCACCCGCGGATCGCCTTTCTATGGTTAATAGTTTTGGCGCTACGGGCGCCAGAAGTTTGCCCTGTTTCGCCCTATATTCACCCCTATGTTCGGTCTATTTTAAGCCTGTTTCCCAAACTTCGTAAGGCGTTTTCTCGAAATTCATGCCTTCCACGTTGGAACCGATATGTTCTACGTAATTACCGGCCAATATGTATATTTTGACGCAAAATAACTTCGAAATTAGAACATGAATTTTCGTCGAATTACTAAAAATTGTCCTATATACACCCCTTAATTTTAGACATTTTACCTCAACTTCGAATGGCGTTTTCTCCAAACCTATGCGTTCCACGTTGGAACCGATATGTTTATATATCTGTTATATGTTGATTTTGTTAAATCGGCAGAAAATGGGACGGGAAACAGACAAACTACAAAAACAGGAGGACATCAGAAGATGGAAGACTGCCTTCATTTATGGTTTCTTCAAGAACGTTAACGTAATACGCCTATCACAGCTGATATATTACGCCAAAAAACGGTGTATTATTATGAAAGGATTTACAATAAAACTGATTTTACATCAAATGATGGCTGGTTAACTAAATTTAAAAAAGGTATGGTATTCGTATGCTAACTTTTAGTGGCGAAAAACTTTCCAGTGACGTTGCATCTGTGGCTTCATTTGTTGAGAAATTTAGAAAAAGAGTGGAAGAGCTTGGACTTACTGCTGATCAAATCTACAACGCCGATGAAAGTGGATTATTTTGGCGAGTATTGCCAAACAAGACTTATATGCACAGTGGAGAAGCCTACGCTCCTGGAAGAAAAGTATACAAAGAACGGGTAACCTTTATGCCTTGCTCAAGCGCGAGCGGCACTCACAAGCTCAAGCTTCTGCTAATAGGAAAAGCGAAAAACCCGAGGGCATTGAAGAATGTACGTCTTCCTGTTGTCTACAGTTATCAAAACAGAGCATGGGTAACGAAAGACATATTTGTGGAATGGTTTCATCAAGATTTTGTGCCTGAAGTACGACGTTTCTTAATAACAAAAAATCTTTCTCAGAAGGCATTACCCGTGTTGGACAATGCACCCGGACATAGTCCAAATGAGGAATCGAATATATATATTATGTATATATATACAGCGTACCCAAAAAGTGTGGAATAATGATTCTACAGCCTTCCTCAGACGTTAAATTAAAAATGTTTTAAACAAAAGTTAGTTGACGATCTCTTGCGTGTATTTGAAAGTGGTATAGATTTTTTGTGTCGATTTCACTTTGAATTTTGACTTGATGTGCATATTTTTTAATAGAATACCTATACAATTCTATTTCAATTTCTATTTTAATTGTAGCAACGAATAATAAAAGGCAAGTGTAACAACAACAACAAGTTCTTAATCAAACTTTTTATCTAATTAAATGTTCAAAATGTGATCCATTTACACATTGACTGCCCAACCAATTTTGCTAATATTCACCGGGAGGTCATCATAATTTCTTTTTCGTAATATATAGGTTTTAACATTAAATTTAACCTTCCTATACTCACGTCAAAATGAAAGACGTGTACTATACTATATAAGTCGGTCTCACAGACCGTATGCGTGAGTATAGGAAGGTTAAGTAGAATAGTTTTTTTGACCTGACTAAATTTTGAATGATAGAAATGAATTCTTGCCTGGCTATTAAAAAAAAAAATAGCCGCGGCTTCCCGTAAAACTTAAACACAAATTAAATATGATAGCCTTGATGTATTCACAAGTCAGGGTATGGCTAGATAATGGTCCACTCGGTCACAAAAAGTACGAACAGTATTCCTTTCACAGTTGGAAGATATTTGTGCTGCTTTATTTCTTATTCGTCCTTCTAATTGTTCAGACCGTTTCTAAACTTTGCTGATTAGGTGGCCTCATAAAAAGAAGTCACAAGATGTCTTGACCGTGACCATTCTACAGTGCTGTTAGGGAAGAAGGCTTTGCCGGTTGGAATTATTTGTTCTAGTAACTGTAGATAACGATCGCCAGTAGAGTTTCCAGGAATGAAAGAAGGTCCGATAGTTAAAAGGTCTTATCAAGAAAAGTGTAAAAAATTGCAAATGTACGGGTTTTTCCATTTAAAAAATATACTCGCAATCAGACGTTGTCACTCAAAGTGAAGTAAAAAAATATACGCAAGATGTGTTTAAATAAATTTTATTTATTTATTTTTTAAATATAACAATGCAATTAGCAATCGTCGATGTCGTACATGAGACTGCTAATGAAGTAAATATTTCGACCGAACAGGTATGCAATATTTTGCATTTTATGGCTTTTTCCGTCGATATGTCACAGTAGATGAAATTTGTATACACCATTATACTCCAGAAACAAAAATATAATCGTAACAATGGTGGTTAGAAGATGGTGCCGTATATTTAGACAAGGATAAACCGATCTGCATGCTGAAGAACTTAGTAGAAGACCAACTGTGGTGGCGTGCAACAGGTAATATCGAAGAGAAAATTCGTGAAAATTGGCAATTCAAAATCACAAAACAGAGTGCCTTTTTCCTGCTACACGATAATATTACAGCATGGCTTAATCACAGGTGGCAGAGTTCTATGAAGAAGGCACTAAAAAACTGGTGCATCGCTATGACAAATGTCTAACTCTTAATGGCTACTAGGGCTGGGAAAATATTCGGTATATCGATAAATATCGATGAATATCGAATATCGGTTCGTCGATATGTCATGGTATTGAAATCGATATATCGATATAACCGATATTATATCCATATCACTGATATTTATCGATATAGTGAATATTTGATAATATAATCGATATCGATATTCCTATCGATATTCCTATCGATATTATGGATATAAATTAATATAATCGATATTCATATCGATATATTCGATATATATTGATATTGATATATAATATATAATACAGGGTGTAACTGTCAAAATGGTAAAAAATGTTGTCCAAATGTGTCGTTCGCATGATATTGATAATTACGTTTTGAGTCCGGCCCTGTTATACAATTGTAGCGACAATTGATAGAGTAAGCATAAATCATTATGAATAAGCGGTCTACTTCAAATTTGCGAATTGATGAATACCCTATTGATTCTAACAACTGCAAATGAACTCCGTATCTTTATGCAACGTCAAAGAAAAATGGTAGGCGAACACCTGACTTAACGATTACATAGACGATAAATTTGTTAGAACGATTCTTATTACGTCAATCCAATAAGTGTTATTTGTATTTCCTTTAATGCCAGCTTACCACAAACTCCTGACAATATTAACGAATATTTTCAGAATCTACCGAATATTCTCCCAGCCCTAAATCATGACTATGCGGAGAGCCGAACAACATCTATTATCTCCATCTACCAATAATAGTTAATAATATTGATATTGGTATATCCATGTACCATTATTAATACCTATGTCGATATATCGATAATTATCAATATATATTTATATATATATATATATATATATATATATATATATATAGGAATGGAGGGTATTTATCGACCGATAAATAGTTAGGAATCCGTATGTTTTATATTATCAGGGATTTCGGTCACAAAGCAATGGAGTATTAAAGGATACTCATTTATTATTGCTCAATATTTCGGTAATGTTTATTGCCTTCTTCAGGAACATAAAACTGAGTTGCTAAAAAACGCCAAGCGACAAAGAACTCAAAAGTGTGTTGAAGAAATCGCATGTCAATTGTGTGTAGTTCGTCATCGACACCTTTGAAATACCATTAATTTAATGAAGTGACAGGTTACAATGTAAAAAATTTGCCTATTTTTCAGTTAGTATAACAACTAAACCAAATTTCATCAAAATCGGAGGGGCCAAGAAAATTCATGATTGATTTGACATGGAATGACCCTAGGCAGTGTGAGCAATATCTTGGGTGTCATGTTTTGTGTTTCAGAAAGCTGTGTGCACAATGGGTACCGCATTCGCTAACAAATGGAACAGAAACACATTCAAGTGCCACCTTTTTAACAACATTTGCAGCGTTTTAGAAAGTATAAAATTGATTTTGAGCGTTGTTTCATCACTGTGGATGGGTCTTGGGTCTACTACCATGGTCCTGAATCAAAACACGAGTCCCTAATGAGATGCCTAGGACTTCTACTAAATTTCTCTCGGTTAATCGACGATCTTCCAAAACCATACCCTGTATTTTTACTACGACTTCTGGCGTTGGTGCACTTGATAAATTTGGTTTGGTGCTACACCTTCCAAAAATAAAAATTTTATCACAGCACGATATTCAATTTTTCCATTATAACAAAATACTGTGATACAACTTTTAGCAGCTGTAAATATACGAATGAGTTGACAGATTTACATGAAACCTAGCACGTCTTCATCAAGCAGTTGCACCATTTTTAGAAAAATAAAACGGCGAACCTAATAGCGCCATCTCTTATCGATCACCAAAACCTATTGAACCCACAATTATGTAGAGAAATAGCTGAAAGTAATAGCTTGAATTTATGTATAATAAAAACCTCTTGACGTATTAGTGTTTTTTAATAAACAAACGGAACTTACTTTACGAATCGCCCTCGTATTTGTTCCGGGTTAATTCTGCGCATTTAATCTCTAATGCGATGTTCTAGTTCAGCTAAATGTTGTACTTCGGTAACGTAGACCTTGGACTTTAAATAACCCTATAAGAAGTAATCAAGGTGTGTAAGGTTTGAGAATCTCGCAGATCATTCTATCGGTCCTCGCCTACCAATCCACATCCTACGAAAGCAATTGTCTACAAAATCTCGAACAGGCTACACATAGTGCGAGGGGTGCGCCGTCTTGCTGAAACCATATGGTATTGTCTGGAAGGTCTGGATCATTGTAATTTGGAAAAATTGCTGCAAGCGCTAGAACAAACTCATTTTGCAGAAACTGTAAATACCTTGCTTGAAGGAAGCTTGAAAGAAGAAAGGCCCTACTATTCTGTTATCAAGTATAGCCCAGGCATTTAATTTCTGCCGGTGCTGAGTATGTGTCTTAACCATCCAATGAGGATTTACCGGACTCCCATACCAATTGACGATTTACTGTGCCATTGAGACAACACATGGCTTCATCCGAAAAAAGTAATTGTCAGTGCATGTTTGCACAAATTCGTTGAGTACGTGTATGAGTTGAATTTTATAGGGATGATATTTCTGCTTGCCCATAATACGTAGCACTGTTGTCTGACTAACTTCATTGTCTAATACGACCAATCGGGAGGAATTGTGAGGATTTCCTTTCATATTTAGCAAAATGTTCAGTCTCAAATCTTCACTAACTTTTGGACGTCCAAGTTTTTCTTGTATGTCCAACATCACCAGTTTCTTGAAATTGAGACTCAATCTTACTGACTGTAGATAGAGCGACAAATCGTAAACTTGCTCCTGAGTTCTTGTCTTATCCCTGCATGCGATGAGAATTAAAATTTCAATTCTGTGTGTAACAGCTAAATGCGCCATAATACTCAAGTTCCAGTAAGATATCTGTACCGCTAATGTTAAGAAATCAGCGTAAGACGGACACTGTGTAGTGGTTTGTACCTACATGATCTGTAAAAAGACATTTGGCACTTCGAAAAACAAATTCGGATACCATTCTTGCTAGCAAGAAAGTTTTTGCTTTATTTTACATTTTCACGTTTTCTAACATTCAATTGTCATTTACTCGAAGAATTTCCTATGTAAGATGGCCAGATTTTTATAGTGTGAAATGAAAATTCTCTCAAAATCATGGAAAAAATTGGGGATTGTTACTTAAAAAAGTTATGACGTCATTACTTAAAAAGAGTTGATAATTGAAAATCGATTACGTGTACTTTTATCAAATAAAATCGATCTGTTCAAAGATTTCTTTCAACAAAATGTTATTTCGGTTTTAATGAATTTATTCCATATTTTAAGCGCACGCTGTACATAGCGATAGATGTCTAAGGCGACAACCGACAACATATTTTCAGCATAACAGTTAAACCAACATTATCCCGTATGTGTGGACAAAACTTCTATTGTTCCAAATGTAGCAGAATATTTTATCGATAATCATAAACTCCCTAACTTTTAAATATAAATATCAAAATAAAAGTTTCAAAAAGTGGCAACGAGGAAATAATTCATTGACACAATATTGGTTTGTTGCTATTAGAGCAAAGAATATTATTTTGGAATACTGTTTGCGGAGAATTTAGTGATTAATATTAACATCATAATATCATAAGTAATAATAGATTATGAATCCTGTGATATGTCTAATGCCAGATAGGAAAATGTTCAAAAGAAAACCTTGCCTTTACGTTCGTGAAAATTTATGTAATGAATTTTGAGAAGTTACCAACTTAACCTTCCTATACTCACGTCAAAATGAAAGACGTATACTATACTATATAAGTCGGTCTCACAGGCCAACACCACACCAACCTGCGTAAAGTCCGTTCGTCCTACAACGTTCGTAATGGTGTAGTAACAAGTAACAGCTAATTCACAACTGCCATCCACCGACTAAATACCGTTGTGGAAAATTCTACTTCTTGGAAAATTATTTACAATATGGCAAAGACAACAATAATTTTTTTCTATTGGTGCTATAAAAGTCGAAAACGTCCGTCTATTTACAACCGAACGAATTTTCTGTAAGTAACCAGTCAATTCGGAATTGTCCTAAGAGAACTTTTAAAAAGAATGAAATTTATTTGAAGGTTTCTATATTTACTTTGTTTTTACTAGCAATAGACAGGCACATAAATATGTAATATGTAATATATTCTACATTGCGACAGGTTCATATTGTTAAAAGATTTAGCCTGATTTATTCATGGCTATCTCATATAGTTTTTTAGAAAAAGTCAATAACACAAAATTTGACGTTCTTGTGTCAACATTTACAATAGGTTATAACGCACATTGCATATAAAAAGAAAAGAATACCATGAATGGTCAATAACAGTTTTATTATAGCTTGTGTACGATTATTTTGCGTTATTGGTTTTCATGCAAGCACGTACACTTTTATAAGATACATCAATTCGCTGCTTAAATTAATTCGAGTGTGAACGTTTTCGCCAGTACAGCGTGTTTGAATTATTTCGATGAAACTTTTTCAATCTTTTCTCCACTCCTCTGGGCAACCTTGAATCAATTATCTCGGGTAAAATACAGTTCCTATAAAAATGTATAAGCTTGTGCATCATGATATTTTGCCACATCTCATTTCTGTAGATGCGTTCAACATGAAAATCGTTCTCTGACTAGAGCGAATGGGCGCGCAGTACCATATTAGAACAGAAATATGAGAATTATTTTTTTAATGAAGTGTCAGAAATTGTCGTTTAAGCTTGGAATTACTACATTTTTTAAGACATTTTGATGGGAATAAAAGAGAAAATAAAAAAGTATGTGTGCAGTTCACACGCAGTAGAACTGAAACCTTCAGAAAAGTAAACGGCAAGAGAATAATACGAATGCAGTATTAGGAGTGGGATAAGCGTAGGCACAGAATAGACAGAAGCGACAAAGTTAGTAAATCTTGTGGTCAATTTTGTATGCGCATGGCCGGGAACCATGTTTTAAATACGACGAAAGTGTTATATTTGGCTAGCTTCATTAATGTTATTACTGTGGGATGGTGTGTGCATATTAAAATTAAAATATACGGTTATTGTTGTGTATCACTGATTTAACTTTTTAGCAAATACTATTCTTTTAACATATCCAAAACTCTAATATTTTTCAATTAATACGAACACATGTGCACCCTTCGTATTTTCAAAATGGGGTTAACTAACTTCTGAGCTATTTCGAGGACGTTCAAATCTTATCGCTTCTGTCTATTGTCTATTGTGTGGTGTAGGATATATTTATTATAACATTGATACCAAAGCTTCATAATACGCAGGCGCAAACACACCACACAAGTTCTAACACAAGTACAAACACACACAGAACGCTGCTTTGACCAAAGCAGGTAGTGAAGGGAAGAATTGTTATTTTAAATAAATTTTATTTATTTAAAATAACAGTTTGGACCGTAGTTGTTATTTTGAAATAAAGGTTGTAACATAACAGGTTATCGTTATTTCGTAGTCAACAGTTCTACACGATAACATTGTCGTTTCTGAAGATTAATTTATATTATAGGCTGAGTTTTATTTTTAATTATTTATATTAGAAGTATGTTATTTTATTCCTTACTATATAACGGTTTTTTCTAGTTTTTATAAATAATATTTTATACAACATTATTCCTTTATTTTACATTTGATAATTGCAATACATAAACTATTTAAAAAAAGTACACCGGTAATGACTTGAACACGCACCACCAGATTAACAGTCGTGAACCTTAGACATTGCGCTACGCTCGCTTGTCCAAAATGCTCGTAAAATTACAGGTATAGAAGGTACACATAAAACTTTAAAATCGATTTTCTCAGAAACTAGTCGCATAAAAAATCAGTAGCCAGATACTAAGGACAAGTCTGTCGACAACATATCTGAACCTATCTCATTCTCTCGCAGAATAAATCCTATAGATGCATATGTTTGTTTCCTTTTTCAATTGCTTTTTCGTTTCGTCGAGTTTCAAGTCACTTACAACGATGCTAAAGTTAAGTAAGTGCTAAACAACCTTAATCCAATGAAAAACTAGCAAATGCCATTCTACCGATGTTTGGTCCAACATACACTACCGGCCATAAGTATTTAGCCACATATGTTTTTCTTAATTCTTCGATATAAATTATCTAATGCAAATAATGACACTAGATACAAAGAATCCTCGTATATAGATGCATTGGTACCAAGTTTCATTCATATACGGTACATTAGCAAGTTCTTGGAAATATAAATTAGGTTTCGGTACATCTGAGCGATAACAGTTAATGGTCTTTTTCTTGGAATTTTGGTGCAATATAATTTAGTTTTGAATTATACTTTGTAATAGAGGGATCCTTATACCATATCAGTGTAATTTACATTAGTTGAAAATTTAATGTTGTTGTGAAAACACATAAAATCCAGTTGTGATTTGTGCGTTCTATTCTTACTGTTATTCGTGTTATAATGCCGAAAACAAAAGAGTTGTCTGTAGAAGTGCGTGCTTTAATTGTTGCCTACCACCAAAACTGGAAAAAGTAACCGCGAAATTGCATGCGAATTGAATACTAGTACGCAAACAGTGGACTACAATGTCAACTAATTTGCCAGTAGCCACAGTTTAATAAACAAAAAGAGGAGTGGACGACCAAGAATAACGATGCCAACAGAGGATCGTCGAATCGTAAGAATAAGTAAACGAAATCGACGAAATACAGCACCGGAAACAGCAGCGGAAGTGAACACGGGACGCACGAAACCGATTAGTGTGACTACAGTGAAACGGCGCTTACGCAAAGCCGGACTCTACGGACGAATAGTGGTAAAAAGCCCTTATTACGGAAACAAAACAAGCAGAAGCGCTATCAGTGGGCACTGGCACACCAAAATTGGACTATCGAAGATTGGAATAAAGTGCTGTGGAGTGACGAGTCCAAGTTCGAAATTTATGGCTCGCGCAGAGGTGCTTTTGTTCGGAGGTCGCTGGGAGAAAGAGTGTCGGATCAATGTATTGTGCCGACCGTCAAACACGGAGGAGGTTCAGTGATGATTTGGGGGTGCTTTTCAGGTGCTACTGTCGGAGACCTAGTAAAAATAGACGGCATTCGTAGAAAGGAGGGGTATAAGGCTATTTTAGAAAATAATGTGGTGTCATCGGGTTTGCGCTTAATCGGAGAAAATTTCACATTTCGGCAGGATAATGACCCGAAGCATAAAGCTATAATATGCCAGAATTATTTACGACAAAAAGAAGAGGAGGGCACGCTCACAGTAATGGAATGGCCTCCCCAATCACCCGACTTGAATCCAATCGAATTGTTATGGGATGAATTGGATAGGAGAGTTAAACAAAACGCTCCAACATCTTCCGCTGCATTATGGACACTTCTCCAAGAACACTGGAATAATTATCGCCTGATATTCTGGCAAAATTAAATGCTAGAATGCCGCGATTATACGCTGCAGTGATAAATGCGAAAGGCGGCTATATTAACGAATCTAATATTTGACATCCATTTTATATAATAAGTTAGTATGAATGTTTTTATAGACGTATTGATATGTAAATAGTTAGTATATTTCATTAAATCATTTATCCACTATTCAAATACGATTTTATTTTAAAATTCTAAGAGAAAACATGTGTGGCTAAATACTTATGGGCGGTACTGTATGTCTGTGAAAAACTATTTTCTTCTTTGAATTTTATAATATCTACTCGGAGAAATCTACTTGGCAACGAATTAACTGCTGCGGGTGTTAAATAGGTGAATTCCAAATATAGAAGAATTGTCTAAAGTGGTTTTAGTTTTTATATCTTTTATTGATAAAAAATTACATATTTACTGCTTTTTTCATTATGAGCCTTATTTTGTGTTACATTTATCGAAATAAATTTCAAATACCAAGTATGTAACTTTATTTTTTATGTCACACATGTGTCCGACCTACTGTCAAATTTAAATATAGAATTGCTATAATTATGTCCCACACTGTAAAATCTTAAAAAGCATATAAAATTTATCCACATGGAAAAAGTGTTCGCCAGCACTGCCCTAGAAGAACGTAGAGATTGAATTACATATCATTTCTTAATTAATTCACTTACAATTTAGATTTTGAGGATGCCAAATTATAACTATTCTCACTGTTTTCGCGAACATCAAACTTACAAGAACGATTCCTGCAATATGAATAAACAATACCCACTCATATATTTGTAAATCACAAATATTGTAAACTTGTCGAGGACAGTACACAGCTCACTTGTTCAATTACAACCTCCCGCTTACGTCATAATAGGCGGGTCTTAGCAAGGGGCGGTGCTGTTAATTATACTACACGCATAACTTCGCTCATACATATGTCACTTAATCAAACTTTGGTATACATGTATCTGGAATAATATCACGTCTAGCTCTCGTTTATTTCATTATATATTTCAATTAAATCTATACAATTAGCAATATAAATTTCCGTATATTCTTATTCTTAATTTATACATAAACAAAATTAAAATTTGGAAAAAATTAAAGCGTCATGACAGAGTGCTCTATTGTAAAAATGCGTCAATCCCGAATTTATTTTTCAATACCCAAAGGTTTTCGTTTTATGATTGTAGTAAAAACACATATTTCAAGTTTTACTTAATTGTATCTTCCTAATTACTATAAATTTGCATTAATTAATATTAAATAATGGCAATTGCTTTATTTAGGACAAGGCCAAATCATGTTAAACGATAGATAATTAAAAGAAAATTTAAAAATGTACCAAACACCCTTAATACGCGATATAGCGTACAGAAGTACATATGTTTTGTAATGAGAGGTTTTATAATTAAGCCTTATGCTGTTATGATGAATGGACATCTTTGTCACACTGCGTTTGTTTTATTGATAACTTAGTCTTTGGATAGTGTGTTGCATTTAGAGGCGGACTTGAGAAAATTGATGTTTAGACTAATTCTCATTGATTATGGTCTTAAGGCTGATGTTCTAAGCTTGTAAGGCTATTTTAATATTTTATTGTGTTTAAGGGGAATTACTCTCTAGAAAATTCGAAAATTCGATTTCTTTTTTGCATTTTATTATAGGCTGGGGTTCGGAGAATGTGCCTCGAAAATATTAATTCGAAATACATAGAACTCTAATAGTTACAGAGGGTCGAACTGCGGCGCGTCACTTATACCCTCGACCGTTGTTTACCCGGTATGCCAGCTTGGGAAAATTCGATTTTTTTGCATTTTATTATAGTCTGGGGATTTTTTTTTTTGAAGCTGAGGGAGGTGGTGTCTATGGTCCCGGTACAGCCGATTAACGGTAAATTACTCAAATTAGTTGCTATCCACCGTAAGTTCGGCCGTATCAGTGCTACATGTATGGCAAATTTCGAACGTGTTTTTCTCGAAACGACATTTTTCAAGACAGGCGTACGTTTTTCTCAAGAACTATTGAACCGATTGACTTGCGGTTTGGCACACATATTAAAGGAACCTTCACTTATGGTTGGAACTAGGATTATTTTGATAGCTTGAATATTTCAGTTCCAATCTGATGTTTTGGTTAACAATCTTTCGAAAAAATTGAACTTTCATTTTTGAACAGCTGCCATTTCGATAAAAATATTTGTTTCCATTTATTTCTAGTTCGGACGATAACTAGACTCATATAGATTACAAAAATGATTAGTTTTTTAGTTTCAAACGATTAGCATTGCCACAATCCATATGCCCGATTGGACGAACATCTCACGCCGCGACCTACATAACAACGCATAACTTGTATAAATTTCAAGAAAGCGCTTCATACAAATTTGTATTGGTAGTTTAAACGAGTGAAAAATCCCGACACTGTAGGTTTGATAGTTTTCGCAAAATTAATTTCTAAAAATCACTTTCAAAGTACGCTTCTAGAGAGTAATTCCCCCTTAAGATAGACTCCTACAATTCTTCAATCTATTTCTATCAATTCTTATCACATGTTAGTTAATGAAAGAAAAATCATAATTACCTTTAGTAGGGCAATTTGATCTTCTCTTAAAAGTTTATCGAAACCAGGTAACCGTTTCGCAAATTCAACTATCAGCTGCACGGTTAAGATTGTAATTTCAGTGATGTGCCTAAAACGAACATCGCACTGATCTTCACCTTCCATCGGTTGATTCTGCAAATAAAATAAATATCATTTCCCTTGCATATTACATGATTAGTAATATTCTTACAATGATTCTCTTTACATCTTCTTCTGAAGGATGTTCGTATTCATTTTGGAAGTAAACTAGCCGATGTATTAGCTCTTCTTGTTCGGGTGAGATTGGTTTCACGCCATTTAATGGGAGTACTTTTTCGGACTCTAACACCTAACAAATTTTTTGATTTTTAGATATTGTTACTGTAGTACTAAAATAGATACATAAAATCGCTTGTTGTTTTGTATACTATAATTAAACCACGGTTTCGTATAAGTATTAACAATATTGCTACTTTGTTTGAAATACGTAGACTAGATTTTGTGTGAGTTGTTCATTTTAACGGCAGAAATTGGCCAATTTCGAAAGATTATGACTTCATTTTTAATAGCAAACCTTTTATTTCTCCCGTTTATTTATTAGTGGTAAGAAGTACTCTGTTTTCTTTTACACATCGCCCATGTGTGCCTTATATTTTCCAAGGTATATATTTATTCGTTAATTTGTTAATTGGCATAGAAATATGTGTGACTGAAGAATAATGTATTATATAGAGAATACAAATCTACAGATGATGAAATATTTATATAGTCACATCGGAAGCATTTATTGAAGAGGCGGTTTTCGCACAGATCAGGTTGAACGTCTCCCATGCCTACTCCGGGATGAATCGGTCAGAAAATTTCTAAATCAACACTGCGGATGCCCGTGTATAATTTCGACTAACAGAACCCTTTCGGAAACAATTTATGTGCCAAATTAATGACAATACTCCCACGGCACACTAGTTTTTATCCGTCAAAGAAAAACAAAATATTTTTCTTAAGTTCCTTTAACAAAATTTAAAAATGTATTGACATGTGATTGTAAAACTCATATCTGTTTCGATCCTGTATCGAAACAGATATAAAATCCAATATAGCCGCCATAAGAACAACAGTAGCGTTGATAACGAGAATACAAAATACGTTGGAGTTACTTTTGGCATCATAAGAATCACACTTAATGAAAATGTTTCAATAATATTCAAGTTTAAAAAGCGTTGTACTTAGAATTAGCAGGCTCTTAGATAAAGACGAAATCGACAATTTAAATTTTCTTTTTCGAAAACCTCTGAAACTAAACAAGATAGAACAGAATGGAAAATATATCTGTAATTAGCACAACATTATACACAATTTTTAAGATTCCTTCTATCTCTAACCCTAACGAGGATACCAATGTTGTGCATCGAAATTAGGAGCTACGGTACCTACATTCCTGTATGTGGAATTTGATCTGTGCTGGGATATTTTATAATTAAAATCGAATCTTTTGCTAACGAGTACTTCTTAACTGTCCGAAAAATACAATACTGACTTTAAGAATGCAGATTATGTATAGTAGGGGGAATATCATACATACTTTATTGTTGAGGACTGGGTATGTATTTATATTTTACATATTTATGTTTTGATAATTTAGACATTATTAACAGGTGAGTTTGAATCTGTAATAAAAATGTATGTTCTTAAAGGTTGCACTTAGTTACAAATTGCGGCTAGAGGCTGTACTGGCAGCGCCACTGCATTGCGGTCAAAACTGATTTAAACCATAATCCAGAGATCCGAATTGCAATGCAAAATTTTGCATTTGCTTAAATCCCTTTAAACCCTACCTGAATTGCGGTTACACTATCATAATATTTGAATCCCACGGTTTTTATTATTACAAAAACATTGGGTAAAATTTAAGATAGGGTTCTGACCCAAAAATGTTTTTTACCTGATTCTTTGGTCCTTGTAGACGCTGGAACAAGCAAAAAGAAGCTCGGAAACCACTCTAAAATAGAAAAAAAAACGAAAAAAGGTTGTACTAAAGTGATGCGACGTTAAATGGGAAACGTATTCCACGCTCAAAAATCGTATGACTTACATATCAATGGAGAAATTGGCATTGCTGCCAATTTCATAACATAATCAGATTTTGCTTTGCTTGTATTTTATTTATTTTTTTATTATAATTTTTTAAAATCGAATTGCACGGGTTTCGCTACGTTTTCCTCGATTTGGTGGAGTTCAAGGAATAAGATGGAATTCGTGAATGGAGATCAGAGGGGTTAACTTTTTATGTAAATATACATGCTAATTATGTTTATTTAATTTAATTTTAATCGCAATTTCAGGTAGGGATTAACGGGAGGTCATTAGCAACTATCTGATAACAAATGACCGCAATTCTGGTGCGTCCGTAACTGAAAAGGGACTTTTATCGTGTAATGTTAGCTAACGTATTCAATAGACTTTGCTGAAATTAAGTCTTGTCATTTAAGGTAACGTTGTTTCCTGTCCATTCGTATGTAAAAATAATGTTGGAATAACCATCTATCGTCCATTCCATCGAAATTTGTTGCACAAATTCCCCACGAAGCGGAAATATGTCACAATATGGAGATACATCAAGAATGAAGTTTACGAGTTTGAACACCTTGTATATCGTGAAGCGCAGGAAGAAGGAGAGACGTATATATCGTTATAAACATAAATATTTTGGATTAGATAATTAATCCAGTTTTGTTATTATAAGTAATTGCATTCGACAAAATGACAGCTTTATTGAAAAATTTAATTAAATTTGTTCCTTCTGTAGTACATGATTTCTAATAAAGCTTTAATAATGAATAAGTTTGGCAAAAAACAATATTCAGGAAAGAAATCTAGTGTGCAAAAGTGGGAAACCGATCAGATAGAGGAGGATGGATGAAAGGATGCGATAAACGGCAAAATAGGCTGTACCTAAATAATCGCTGATATGTATATATAAATTTGTTTTAATTTACGTATTATAGCTTATGATAAACTTCAGGTTGTTTGCTTCATCATAAGACCATTTGAACGTTATTATGAGAAAAGCTTCCGCCTGCTGTTATGATTTGGTTTTGTATAACAACCAAAGGGCTCGAGTTACTTTACTTCATGACGCGCACAATGAATCAAATTCAGTATAAACATGTTATGGAATCAACTTTAATCTTATGTCGAATTCTTTGACACTGAAGATATTGCTTACGCATCTATGTAAGACGATTCACAACGTCATGGCAAGGTAATTCGTCGGACCGAGAAACGAAATAAATTAGCTCTCACTTTTACCACAGAGGAAGAAAGCGTTATTCGCGAAAATTGTTTAACGATGTTCTAAACGGGCACACTTCACCATCTTAAAACCGACATAATTTTCGTCACACTTGCTTGGAATGTGTGTGTTTGCAACCACACACATTTCTACTTTGACCTTCCTTTTGATCTAAATCCAACTTAAAATATTTGGAAAAAAAAATATGAAAACAAATAAAATATAAATTATGATTTACTTATACACTTATCTCGAATGCACCCTTACCCAACTTCATTCTTACTGTCGACAAAATATTAAACTATGCTAGAAACACCGCCTGAAGCACTATTAATGAAAATATAAAATGCTCGGCGTATGTATCTGCTCTCGTCCAAAAAAAAAGTCCCGAACGGTCACTGCAATATACTCATATCGAGAATTATGCAGCAACTTGTAATGTAGCAAGTATAGACCTATATGCTCATTAATTACGGGAGGGGAATTGCACTGAATTACGCTGGATCGAAAGCTTGGAAACGTTTTCGCCGTTTTTGCAAAGCATCTCGTCCCTAGAAGAGTTATGATGGCCTGAACATGGGAAAACCGGCGCCATCTAACGTCATAAAGCTCACCCGTTATACACAGCCTTGTGTTCTTTTGCGAAAAATTCAGCTTATTCATGTATACATCGAATTTTCAGCGTGTCTCTAGTAAATTGCCTAATGTGGTAATTAGGAGGTGGGCAATTCTCGCTCAAAAGCAACTACTACTACGCGGACAAAAGACCCGACGGTCATTGCATTACGTCGAGGATAAGAAGTACAGGTGCATATGTCGATTAATTAGGGATGGGAATTGCATTGAATAAAGTACCAGCTAAAACCTGTGACCGGTTTCGCAGTTTTTGCGGCTCTTCCACCAGGCGCAAAAATAATGAAACCAGTTTCAGGCTTTCTCTCTTGCTTAATTCGAAGTAATTTCGGCCTCGGTTCTTGAAATTGTTGTCTAATTCTTTTAACTCCTTCATTTTATATATTCTTTTCTTGTTCCTGAATAATTTCTTACATTTCCTTACCTATTCTCCATATTTAGTCTCATTTGCTTCCGATTTATACTGCAACGCCTATAGTTTTCTTTTTCACTCTTTCCTCTATCCCACTCTTCATCGAACTATTCCTTTTTCTTATTTATTTTGTTTCCTCCTATCTTTTTCGAGGCTTTCCCTAGTTTTGTTGCAAAGTTCTTTAGTTCCTTCAATATTTCCTAGTTGGGTTTAAAAATCATTTACGTGATTGACTTTTCTTCCAGTTTATTTGTAAATTTCATCTTTGTTGTCGTATGACTTGTGTCGGCATTTGTTGTTTTATATTTAGACCTACCATAAGGTGGTCTGTGTCTACATCTCGTCCCCTGTACATACTTATTTTTATGATATTTATGATGTATAGTATCTAATGCGCAGTGTGTGTTTTCGTAAGTATGTAATAAGTATATAGTAGGAACTAAAGTGTTTTACCAGCAATTACGCCGATAATTATTCCGACCTACATACACAAATAAAACTACGTATGATTGTCCATGACTACCTTGTCGTTTTCTCAATTTATTTTGTGGCCCATCATAAGTTGTACCATGCATTGTCAGTTTATCATACCACAGCGTTGTCCCCTTACCATTTTTCCTTGCTTTCATCATTTTAGGTATGAGTTTCTTCCTTTTTCTACAGTTCTCTTTGCGTATTCATTTTCTAACCATACGTCTGTGCCTTTTAATGGTTTAGCCTGCGCCGTTATTTCTATTTTTTCCTCTTGTTACTAATTTTACTAGTATTGGCCTTTCCTTGTCGTTGCGGCACTTTCCTAATCTTAAAATATCGTCTATGCCATTTTCATTATCTATATTGACCTCAATTCTCTTTTCGACTTCCGGCTTCATTTCCTTGTTTTTATCAGGGATAGCCTTTACTTTTGTATTTCGTCTCTTAGCTACTCTCGCTAACATTTCTAACTTCAACTCTTGTTTGTATAACCCTTCCTTTAACTGTTTATTTCCCTGCCTTACTGCTCTCACTTCATTTATTATAGATTCCCCTTTGCCATCCATTTGTTTTATATTTATTGCTATTTGTTCGAACATTTTTTCAGCCCTTTCCATTTCTCCCTTCTTGTTCTGTAATGTTTAACTCTTTGATCGATTGCACTTTCCTGTAACGGCTCGGACCAGCTCTACCCATTTATCCCTTCTGCTTTCTAAGTTAGCAATTTATTTATTCGTAATAATAGCAATATATTCCTTGGACTTTCTGCTAGTTTTACTTCACCCTGCAATTATTAATTAACTCTAATTTCTCGAAGCTCGAAGATTAATTACGCAAAACTCCTGAAACACGTTCGCATTACTATCGTAATTAATAATATTTCTCATGTGTACTTCTCCTTTTCACAAGTATGATAGTCGAGTTAAGTTTTTAATAATAAAATATATAAAAGTCATGAGATGAGATAGTCCCTTGGGTAAAAAGTAATCATCGATGGTGAATACAAAGATTATACTAAATTATTCATGTAACAGCAAGGTTAATAAATATGATCGTGTTACCTTACACCAGGGGTCTCCAAACTACGGCCCGCGGGTCATATCCGGTCCGCCAGTGTCATCAATCCGGCTCGCGACAGCTAATAGCTTATTGTTGTTGTAACAAGTTGGATAAAAAAAAACAGAACGATAATAACTCGGATTTATTTACTTGCTAGATAAAGCTTAATGACAAGTATAATACGCAGAAAACTCACTGAAGTAATCAGTATGGCCCCAAGGCTGAAAAGTTTGAAGACCCCTGCATTACACTAATACCAGGAGATTCTAAATGATTGTCCTAACCCTACACCACCTTCCGCAGTCCTCAGATCAATATTTACTACCACTTATCTATCCGTAGTTAACCTTTTAGTAACTTCTAGTGGAAGTCGTAATATTTACTGTCATGGCTGTCAATTGCCGCACATTGTATTTCCTTTGGAGTTTAATATTAATTATTTTTTAGACGTTTTTACTAAAATAGGTTCTACAGTAGTGATATCGATGAAGATTTTCTATAGACAGTTGTGTACGATAACTAGCACATTTATATTTTATTTAATAAATTAGATTAATAATTAGAAGTAAATATTGATGAAACGACTGTGGAAAGTACTGCAAAGGATCAGGACAATCGTTTAAAGTCTCTTTGTATACGGAACTTTTAAACTTGATATGACAGTGCTGCCCTCTTTGGTTTTCTTTTCGCAGTGTTCTGTTCTGATGTTTCTTTCTTTAGCTCTCTCATTTCCCTTTTCAAAATTTTTATTCCCGCGGATTTGTCTGTCCCTATTAATTATTCGTGACTTCCATCTTTTATCTGTAAACTTTAACTACTTGCGGCTCTTAACTGGAGCTTTTCTACTATTTTGACAGTTCAATAGATCTTCTTTTCCTCCTCTGTTCGTCTGTTCTGAAACTGTTAGCATCAGTTGCTATCTTTCCAATAACAGTTCGTCCACTTTAATAGATCGGAAATTAATCCTTATCGGTCTATACTTTAGCGAGTAAATTGCCAGGACAGGTTTATTTTAGTTGACGCCTAAATGGTTGGGGCAAATGATATAGTCAACATTGATTATCTGGGCTTAATTGAATAACATTTTGTATCCATGGAGAATAATTATCCGAAATATTACTCGGGAGTGTAGAAGTTATTTGGTATTCCACGACGAAAATATTTAACAATGAATAACGTTGTCGCCACAAAGTCTTGATCTCAACTCTCTCAAGTTGTAGGATGAACTGGATAGGCGATTGAGAGAGACAACTTTGAAGTAGCAAACGTAGAGTTTCTCAAAAGAGTATTGGAACAACATTGCAGGAATTACACTGCAGGAATGAGTCGATAGAATGTAGAAAATCATGCCAGTGGTAACAGTGGGTGAATGAGGTTTCTTTGATACTATTTAATTTGAAAAACAAAATATGCTTTTAATTTTGTTCATGTTGATTATCATATTCTATATATGTGACCTGGTCTACGAAAAGGGGCTTACGTGCGAAAACAAGTTTTCGAGAAAAGAGCTGTTAAAAGGAAACAATTTGTTTCGTTAGAATTGCAAAACGGAGGTGTTTTCTTTCGCGGACAATATGTTTTTTTTTGTGTAACATATGTTTTTCTGGCATATAATTTTTTTATCTTATAAATTGATGTATTTTCGTTATTCCAGATTTTAAAACAATCAGTTTCTTTTTCGTATTTGTACTCTTCTTTTTCTTCACTTTTCATAAAATTTTTAAGAAATTATGACTTACTGGTTTTCACCATGTGAAAGAGCGTCTCAAACTCTATCCGAATTGGCAAAAAGTGGAAAATGATTTTTCGACGCTTAAGCCCCCTTTCATAGGCCAGGTAGGTCACATATGCAGTATGGAAGCCTCTATTAAGGGCAATTTCGTTCGGTACTGCCCAAGAAAGAGTCGTATCATGCCGCGATACACGTAAGTTGACTTCAATATATGGAAAGAGCCGATTTATTATGACCCTCATTTGTTCATAATTTGAATTTATCTTGATATTGTTACAGTTCGTGTACTAAAACAAAACAGTGTTTATCTTAATTCGTTTTTCCCTGTCAATACGTTTATTTATCAATACTTATTTTGTTTATAGTAGCTAGAAACCGACAACATCTGCGTTCGACGTACAATTTGTAAACCAAGTAATAAAACCATTCCTAAGGTAGTCCCTTATGCAAATTGGGAAAACAATGATAAAATTCTTGCTAAAAATAAAAATGGAAATTTAACAATCCCTTTTATATTGGATGTTCAAATCGATCTTCTAACTGAACAAAACGGCCTAATATGTGGTAAAAGCTTTGCTGGAAATTTCTTAGTGTCGGGACCAACAGTTCATAAGGTATTTGTAATTTTTCATTTTAGTTATTTTTAGTGAATGAAACCGCAGAAACAAATTGTTTGATGCTGGTCGGGTGATCTATGTGGCCAGCGGACGGTGCTCTTAACAGTTATTAACTTATCTTATCTTAAAAAATAATAACTTATTTTATTGACGATTAAAACAATTACAAATTTTTCCAAGATATTTTCTTGGTGTTTTTTTGGTCGATATTTCTGCACTCTAATTCTTTCTCTCAGTTCTTCAATATCTTGAGGTAATGAGTGATACACACATAATTTTAAATACCTCCAACGACAAAAATCAATTGAAGTGAGATTAGCAGGTCTATCCGGCCATTCCATTGGATCACGTCTTTCTGTCCATCTATTCTCTAATACGCAGTGAATAATGAGGTCGTGCACCATCCTGTCGATACCAGACATTAAACCTAGGTAAATCTCAGTTTTCGTTCTTTGGAAATAATATCGCTAAAGTAGGTATCATATCTAAGGAAATCCAAATTAATCTGCCCATTTAATGAATCATTGGAAAAATAGGGATCCAAAATATAATCCCTAGTAAAACCTGCTCAAACATTCAATTTTTGTGAATTCTGTGTATAACTTCTTTGCATCCATTGAGGATTTTCAGTGGACCAGGATCTACAGGTTTGCCTACGCACTTGTTCATTTAAACAAAAAGTAGTTTCATCGCTCATGATCAGGCAGTTAAGAAAATCTGGTTGATTACTGAGTTTGTCATTCACGACTTCACACAATTCAAGTCGACGATCAGAATCATCTTCGTTTAGTTCATGAACTTGCGTCACTTTATACGGATGGCATTTTACTTTTTCTAAAACATGAAAAACATTTTGATAAAAAACGTTGTCATTTGTCGATTCCTTTAGTTGATTTGTTTGGATTATTTTCAATTTCTAATAAAATATCATGTTCTTTAATCCAATCCACAGTAGATCTTCCTTTATGTCCAAAATAACCAACGTTATCATATTCTTCAAACTGTTGACTAATTTTGTTGACACAGCATTGAGTTATTAAACGATCAGAATATTTCTCGTTAAAGATAATATGTATTTCAAAACTTTGCCTTTCTGTCAAACGCGCGCCAGTGCACATATCGACAACGTTACTTACAAATGTTTACTAATTGAAAGGGTGTCGACAATGTTAATTTTAATAAACTGCATTCAAATAGTTAAGTGACATTATGCATCACTTTTGCAAATAAAAATAATCAACTGACACACATATGCACAAATTTTTACGCCTTATGTTTATTGATCGTTTAATTATCATGCTTAACCTACACGCTCAGTACGCGACAACTCGGCGATGTAAAGTCGGCGACGGTCAACTCGGCGATGCTGAGTCGGCGATGGTCAACTCGACGATGGTAAACTCGGCGACGATCAACTCGGCGAAAAGGAATAGAATAATATATTATGTAATTATTTATTACAATACAATTATTTATTATAATAAAATATAATATACAATCTATTAAAAAAACTAGTTCTAATTGTAATTGTGTGATATCCCTCTGAGATATTCGATCAAATTTTGCCTGTTATAATTGGCAACTTTATTAAAAATCCTCTCGTCGGCTTCCTCATAACGTCTCCTTTTTGGTGCACCATTGCGCCCGGAAATTGCTCGTTCATAGTACGCATCGTACGAAGACTGAACCTTTTTAAATTTTCTATGAATGTCCATAACGAAGGATGAGCAATGCCAGAACCAAAAGCCAGTTGCAACTTGCGATGACATGCTTCTGCAAAATTATTTGTCCTATCTCGTCCATTCAATGTCCGAAAATAAACGGACCAAACTGCAATTGGAAACGTTGCTGGCGCTCTGGTTCCATTATTCCTAAGTCGACCGATATAATTTCTGTTAAACCATTCTAAAATTGGTTCTAATATTTCTGGCAACTCATTTTCCAATTCGGCAATGGCATCAATCACATCCTCTTCTGGGACAAATGCCAATGATGTTACCATTTTTGCTTGTAGTGCAAATTCGGGATCAGTATTGTACATTCCTAGGAGATTGGAAGAAGATAAATGCTTTCGAAGATTTTTTTCCAAGTGGAATAAGCATCCTCTAATTTCGGCTTCTGGGAAAACTTGTCTTACGGCCTGGTGAATTGCCAATTCAAAGTCTATACTGATGCTTTCCGGATTTAATTGCGGCCAAAGAACTTTTATCATGTTAAACAATTTGAGATATTTTTCTGCACTTTTATTGGGCAGCAAGCAATATAGTACAGGAAAAACTGGACCCTTCTCTTCATGCGTATCTTTTCTTGCCAGAACAACAAATATTTGAGCAAAAGTGGAGGACACAATAAGAATGTGCCGTCAACAAATAATTCTTTCATGCTTGCACTCCATGTTGCATGGCATTCTCTACCAAATATCAGAATTCGATGTGGATCCACCTGATCTCTTCCGGAATCTGCCAGCAAAAAATTCCCAAATTGAGTAGGGGTATAGTAATATTGCGAGTACACTTCTGGGATGATAATTTCACTAAGAGTTTCTGGATTGGCGGGTGCTTTGGACATGGTTACTCTTACTCTTTGAATGTTTCTCCGCATAACACTGGAACTTGGAAGCATTCCTTTAACCGCAGCTGGGACATTCTCCAAAATTCATCCTCTGATTTGGGCTGGATTCTCCATCGTTGTCGCGGCCAGGTACTTCACAGTGGAATTCATTGTTTGCAGAACAACATTTGCTGCATTTCCTACCGTACTACATGTGTGTTCATTGCGGATGCATTTGAAAGAGCCATCCATAATATTGGTCCATATTCTTCCTTTGCATCCTTCGTGCTTGTTTTCGCAGCGCCAGAATTGAATGGTGTTGTCCTTGTTCGTTTTACCCTTCGTGTACAGGTAGCCATCCCAGTAGTACTTTTCGTGACCCCTTTGGCTAAGAACTTTATTTTCCATCTTGAGTCTCAGTAAATAAAAAATTCACGCAGACAAACAAAATTATACACAATGTCTTTACTTCTGAGATGAATTCGGAATAGTAAAGAAAGTGAATATTACAAGGCTTTTATAGGATGTAGGTACGAGTAAGCAGGTAATTATAAGGTCATTATGAGTAACCCTAGCCTTTAAATTTTCCCTTAATATTTTAATTTGCTTTCTAATACTAGGTATTAGTTAAATTTTGTAATTCCAAATATCTCTTGCCATTACATTTTAATTAGAAATCATTTAAAATCTCTTTTATTATTATTGTTTATATATTATTGTATTCCTTTTCGCCGAATTGACCGTCGCCGAGTTTACCATCGCCGAGTTGACCGTCGCCGACCTTACATCGCCGAGTTGACCTGTTACGTCACACGCTTGATCCTCTAAAATAGGTATGGGCAACCTCCGGCCCGCGGGCCACATGCGGCCCTCGTGTAAGGTTTGTCCGGCCCGCTACTGAATTCTTTCGTTGCATATTAGCACGGCCCGTCTAAACTTAATTCATAATGAATCATAAGGATACTACAAAAATGTATATTTTTCAAGATTACTCACAGCATAAAACTTCTACAAAAAAGGTTATCCATGTCTGCTCTAAAACTACTAATTTTAAATACCACATATGGGGTATTGATGAACTCAGAAAAATCTTTTTATTTCTTGCTAAAAGATAAGGGGCTTCCATTAAAAAAATCAAAGGTCCCAGAGTTGTAAACAATTTTTTTCCTTCTTTATTGGCCTTGGTTGGACCTATTAGCCACTTGCTACTACCTACCAACCCGTATGGAGAGTTGTAGAATTAAAAAAAAAACTAAAATTAGTGTCCATAAAACCCGGAGGAAATAAAAATTGACGTGTCCGAGCTTTTCTTCCAAAACACTGATAATAAAAAAAATGAATATTATTCCTTACTTTATTTACACATCTCATATCGAGGCCAACTAACGCGTAACGTGGCAATACGGCTCTTCCTTGCGTAGTACCGAACGAAATTGTGTTTAGTAGGGGTCTCCATACTATATACGAAAAAAATGATTTTGTTGTTTTTTTGTGAAGTATTTGGTACTTTTTTAGAAATTCATACAAGTGTCTAATCTATTATGAGTGAGAGTGTACCTGTTAACAAAACAAAAATGCTCACACAACTATTATACGACACTGCATTAATTTATTTACTGAATGTGTCTCCCTCAATGTTGGTTTTGTTAGCGCTTGTGAATTATTTCACGCAACTTTTGAACTGAAAAACCACAAATAACATAAAAAATTATTGGTCTTGATTGCAACAGTTGGTGTAGTAAATATCAAAACCCCTTCTATGGCTACAAGAACAGTTTTGATTAACACAGTTTTAACAAAATGTCACAAAATTATTTATGACATATTTGTATTAGGATCGAATTTTACCGGTACCAGTCTAACTTCTGGTTGAGAAGCCTTTTTCCAATCTAAATGCAAGGTAGACAGTAATAATAATAATAGTGGCTTGACACCCTTCGAGGGGGTTGCACCGCTTCTTCTGTGAATCTTTCTAGATCCATTGGCCGGGGTGGATCTATCCCCACTTCTTATGGTTCCGACTTGTCTGCTGATATTTCGCCACAAACTTCTGTCCGCCGTCTTCCGCTGCCAGTTCTTTATTCCAGCCCGTTTTAGGTCCTCTTTCACTTCCTGTAGCCATGTTGATCTTGGTCTTCCTCTTCTTTTTCTACCACCTGGCACCCACTGTAATACACAGAATATTGCTGAGGATTCTCCCGCTCTCCACACATGACCTAGCCATTTCACCCTTCGCTCTTTGATTCTATTCACAATGTCCATATCCTGCATTTCCCGTGCTATTTCGTGATTCATTCTTAACCTATACTTGTTTTCATCAATCTTCACTGGTCCTAGGATTGTTCTTAGTATTTTTCTTTCAGCTATTCTCAGTTTTTCTTCATCTTTTTGGACATGCTGATGGTTTCTGCCGCGTATAGTACGGTTGGTCTTATTATTGTCTTATAGAGGTTCATTTTTGTCTTTTTTGTTAGGATTTTGCTTTTTAGTAATTTCTTGTTGGCATAAAAAGCTCTATTCAGTGACATTATGTTTCCCTCAATTTCGGTTTCCCTGTCTCCACTAAAGATATCCTCACACCTAAATATTTAAATTCCTCAACTGCTTCAAAATTGTTATTACCTATTTTGACATATTTCTTTTCCAGTTTCTTTCCAAATCTCATTATTTTTGTTTTATTTTCATTTAAATGTAGTCCCATATTTTTTCCTTCTGTAACAATGATTTCCATCATGTTTTTCATTATTGCCCTATATTTTGTTATAATTACCACATCGTCTGCATGTGCCACTATCTGACCTCCTCTAGTTCTAAGTGTTCTTTTGTCTAACTTCGCTAGCACGTGTTCCAACGCTAGATTGAAAGGTAGACAGTTTGCCACTAAAAGTTTACATGCTCGGACATATAGAATATACCAGGTATGGGTAACCTACGGCCCGCGGGCCACATGCGGCCCTCGAGTAAGATTTGTCCGGCCCGCTACTGAATTCTTTCGTTGCATATTAGCACGGCCCGTCTAAACTTAATTCATAATGAATCATAAGGATACTACAAAAACGTATATTTTTCAAGATTACTCGCAGCATAAAACTTCTACAAAAAAGGTTGCCCATGCCTGGTATATACACTTCATTAGAAACTTTCTATAGTGGGCTCCACCGGGAGTCAATATACATAGTACGCTCTTATGGATTACTAATTCTCACTCTCTTCCCTACAAATTATGTAAAACTGTCTTTTTCTCGCCTAAGCCTGGATGTCATGTTTTAATCCGAATTTATGTTGACGATATAAATGACGGAATAACCGAGAACTAACCGAACTAACTCCAAACGAACTGTATACATAATACTATATCTAAGAAATATGCGTTGTTTTACACATAAAATAATATTATTGTAGTATGTGGTGCTTATTATCACGACGAAACCAGTCGTCCTTAATAAATTATTATATGCGTCTGTAGTTGCTATATTGCAAGTTAGCACGCAATTTTCCACGCAATGACCGTCGGGGCTTCTGTCCGGGTAATACTTGTGTTTTAAACGAGAATATTTTCAATATATCCATTGCCATGAACTACGGAATCACACGATTAGTGAACTGCGTTTACACATATTTTTAATCGTTACATGTAATAAAGTACTATAATCTACCGATAAAAAATTAATTTGAATACCTGCATTTTTCTTAAATTTGAAATGTATTTTTAAGAAATAAGTTGAGCGATTATACCAGATGGCTCAAAATTAAGCGGATGAAAGATCACGCAGTTATAGATATATGATTGGAGATCAACTAAAATTAGTTTCGAATATACAATGTGATCCGTATTACCGTGATAGGCAATAGTTGTGTTTTTTCTAATAGAACACCTGTGTATTTTTAGTAACAATGAAAGAAATTGACGTGTTGACCAAAAAAAGATACCAAGGACCATGTTTCTCAAGTTACAAATACAGATTAACATTTATATATATTTATATATATATATATATTTATATATATATAACATGACTCACATCATTATAATTCTGCATTTTAAGAAAGTCACGTAATCAGATCAAATCTATACCACAGCATTTCAAGTTCGACTGTTATATTATGCATCGACTAATGCCGGATTATCTGCAAAAATTATATAGGGCTGCAAGCTGTTGCGCATCGTTAATTTTTTCGATTTAAAAAAATCTGTATATTAATGTTGCATCGTGTACAAAATTGTTTATACAGTTAATACTATGCATATCTGTTTAAAACTAATACCATTTTTCGAGATAAATTGAATATTCTTATATTTTAAATTTAGCCTGTATACTAATATTATATCATATAGAAAATTAATTATATTTTAATCACTATAGATCACATTTGCGCCAAACTGGTATTCTAAATTACACATTAACTCAGTAAATCTACTATTATATCTACGTTTATTCTGATTCTGATTTAGGTTGTATCATTGAAGTATTGTGCAAAGAATCATCCACTATTTATTCTCCTTGTTCTGCGTTTTGTTAATTTACTTGTTTCTCGTTTCATTATTTTATCTAGTTAACGATTCCAAGGCAACATGGAAAATATCAGAAAATACGAATTTAGCAACTGGAAAAATTGAAATGATTTTTATTTTGGCACAGTGGTTTACAAATCCCGTTTTAGCAGCACGGGCATTTCATGAAAGATTTCGAGATAGAAGGTCGCTCACTACGTAAAGAAAACTGTGAAAACTACTACAGAGATTTGTACAAATTGGTAGTATAGGGTACAAGAATAACTTTGGAAATCTTATAGAAGATGAAGCGAGTGTTTATGAAGATCTTGATAACAGTTAATGCGAAATATGCAAAAATTTAAATCTTAATCGTTCCAATGTTCAAAGAATTCTGAGAAATTTACTACTAACTACCATATGTATTTAAATCAAGAACTTCGTGCTAACCATTTTGACAATTCAATAAATTTTTGCGATTATGTTGCTCGAAATTTACTTGACAACGAACTTTTTACGCATCTTTTTCACGGATGAGGCCCCTTTTAAAAGTAGGATTATGGAATAAGCGTAATCTGCACTATTATGCTACTGAAAATCCCAAGTGGATGTGCATAAAGGATAATCAACGTCATTAAATATACGGTGTGGGATTGCTGACGACTGTGCTGTAGGGCCATATTAGATAGTTCCTTGAATGGATAGTAGTATCGGCATTCCTTGAAATTCACTTGCCATGACATTTTTAAAGAATGTTGCTCCTCAAGTAAGAGTTATTCTAATTTTTCAGCACGATGGTGCACCAGCGCATTCTACACGTGCAATCTTTTTCTTCGGAGGTTTCATAAAATCTAAAACCTATAGAAGTTGTACACTGTTTGTTATGTGATGGTCGCTTTGGGCGTTAGCCGGATATCGCTAGCGATACTTACCCCAGTTATCGAAATACGATCTGGAATTATTTCCAAAAGATGTGGTAAGGGTAATTTTATTTATTTTATATACTTTAGAAACATTCTATTTTATATTTTTTTCTCAGCGCGTCAAATTCTTAAAATACATACGTCGTTCCATTTGAAAAAAAAACACAACTATGGTCTGTAACTAATTTTAATGTTGGGCCACCTGATATGTCTACATCCAAGACACTATGAAAGATCTTTTCAAGTTTATTACATATTAGATTATTTGTATCGTACCAACTCCCGGTGAAACACACTTTCTATATTTGGGAGAATTAGCCAATGAAAACCGAGAAAGTCACTATTGAAAGTAACGTAAAAAGCTCAAAAATACCATTAAAATTTGGTTGATGCAACATGATGTAAATTTAATTTAAGGTTAACTTTAAGACTTTATCTAATTCGGGTTACATCTTGAATCCATGCTTCGTTGCTTCAAATATTATACCTTCGTTTATGGCGTATTCGATATTATATTGTATTTATTCCGAGATCTAGAGGGTAAATGAACATTTCATTCAAATTTAAATATGTAGCGCGCTTCTGTATATCTTTATCGACAAGTGTAGCCAAACCAAGAATGTAACAGAGAATACTAATTAGAATAAATTATTTCATCCCAAAAAGATTAATCAACAGGTTATAGACCTAGGGAACTCGAGAAATCTATATGGGAAAATGAGTCCGAATATACCGATTATAGAGAAGCTTAATGGGCGAGAAAACTACCCGACATGGAAATTTGCCCTGAAAGCTAAATTGGAACAGAATCACAAGGCTCGCGCTCAGTTATCGACTACGGATGGCTACCGCCCACTACACTACACTACGAATTTTCCTAATCGTTATTAAAACGTCGATAAATATGGATGGTACTTTAGATATAACAACTGCTGGTGTCCCACTATTATGTGAAGAGAAAGAACAGAAAGAAACACAGAACAGGGACGTGGGTACGCTAAATATATTGCAGGTAAATATGTTACATTGTTTTCTGATTTAATATGCGATCAGGTAAAGTTCTTTCAATATTTTAGAATGAGCTACGAAAAGTTTAAAAAACCAATTTCTCCAGAGGAACGTTTAGTTATATGTCTTAAGTAAGCTTCTCAAGAATAATATGGCATATATTTACTACTCAGTGTTATTTTGTTTTTGTTCTAGTAACAATAGTATGTATAGCGAAACTAATAATACAATCCAGTAACCATAGAATAGAAGTTAGACATGATGACTAAAAATTCTCACTTTAGATGCTGCTGATCCTCAGATCCACTAGACGTACAAGCTCTATAAAATGTTGTGGCAGGTTAGAATTAGTACATTGAGATGGAACAAGTATTTGATACTGAAAACTATAATTGCCACTGGGTTGTATATAGGTTGATATTGTCGAATACAGCAATGTAGTCGAAGGCATTATTTTTGAGTGCAAACATTTCAATTCTGCCTCAATGATAATGCCGAACACTTAGGATTTGATATTGATTTGTATTGCTGGTGGAAATGATTCTACAATGTAGCAACAAAAAGCTTCAGTATTGTTATTTGAATTAGCAGTCTGAATATTTGCGTTTAAATAGGTACGGAGCAATAGAGCCACAGAGTGTATTTCTTTGTACATCCTACGTTTGCTGGTAGAACCAGTAGATTGAGCCAATGGGGAAGCAGTACTGCAGAAAGTTGTAGGTGTAACAGATTCGAGGTCAATATGTGCATTTTCTGAATCTGGAGTATCGCTCACGATGATGCTTTCGTTCTTTAAAAATGATTGACATTTCTTTTTTGTATCTATATATACGATCTTATTTTACGACTGACATCTGTACTTTGACTTTTCCTAAGTTTAAGGGCTTTTCTATAATTGTCCTTTAATTGGCCCCATATCCTCTTGCAAGCTGGTGTTGAAAATAAGAAAACAGGAAGGAAATGAGTTAATATGAGAATAATCTTTCTCAGATATCTTGCAACTGGAAATTCCTTCAGAATACTATCCCTTAGTTATAGGGTGGGCCACATCATTGCATGAGGAATCTTCCACTCGACATGTAAGGCAATTTGGAAGAAACTACAACTAATTGTTATGCCGTCTCCACCAGATGATACGTGGAAAATGATTTTTGTATTAAGTGGAATTTTCCAAATTGTATTGGAGCTATTGGCGGCAAATAGTTATACAAGCACCAATAATAGGTCTGTGTATTTTAGTTATAAAAATGCATTTAGTGTGGTCTTAACACGTTCACTGCCGGTGTCTTTTTGGCTGCAAATTTGCCAATGCCGCTTAATTTTTTCTTTTAATGAAACTGGTTATCGATAATTATTAGAAATAGTTCAATATGAGTGGTAGAAAAGAATTTATTGGCTGGACTAGAGATTTGATGTTCGACGGTATTTTCCGTCAGTGGCACTCCACACCTAAGTTGTCGGTTGTGTGCCAATGACGGTATTTTCCGTCAATGGCATTGAACGTGTTAATGGCAGTAGTAAATGGGAATTATTGGTTGATAATTGTTGATGTTGCAGCGTACCGTAGACACAGTGACGGTGAAATATTTTGAAATTCTGCCATAGCGTAAGACCTGTTAAAGTGGAAAGCTATCAGTACCTTCCAATAAATATACTGCCTAGAACAAACATGGAGAAGGTAATTTTTTATTATCCGCTCAGCTGAGCTCGTATGATATCACAAAATGCTTTTGGTATGCTTTCCAAAAATTTTGAATTTGTCAGATACGACTACAAATGTCCCCAATACATATTGACTCAGATATATTGGCAACTTGTTGTTTATATAACTTTCTCAGACAAGATAATTTACGTGTGAACGACATTCAAAAAAATGCAAATGAAATCTGTACTGCCATTCAAGAACTACGAAATGTTGGCGGTAAAGCAATAGAGGACGCTTTAGTATTCCAAATTACTTTTGCTCGCTGCGTGCTGTTGACTGGCAAACGAAGATGGTGCGTAGATATTGCAAACATCATAATTAAAATAATCATTTTAAACGAAATATACTACACAATAAATTAAATGAAAACAAACTGCTGATTTTTTATTTATTTGCAACACTGTCTGTCCCATGGTCACTGATATTTCATTCCAAAAAATGTTCACTTTCTTTTGATTTGCACAATTGTGATCACTAAAATCATGTAGCTTTCTGTAACCACTAATTAACTTTTCTTCGTCCATTTTTCTTTGCTTTCGTTGTCGTTGCCGAACTGTCATGGGCACTCTTGCACTACGCAACGAATCATGACGAGGTCGGCAAAAGTATTCTATCGACAGATTTCCGTTATCTCCGTAGTGTCGTCACCAAGACTGTTTCCGACAAATGAGCTCGGGACCATTAATACAAATGGAAAAAATAAACTGCCGTCCGTAGTGTAGTGGGTCACAACTACCCTTAGTCGGTAAGTGATCACGAACCTTACTGGGATATCGTTGACAAGAACACAGAAGATACAGAGAAAGACAAGAAAGCACTGTCAGAGATAATTCTATCCGGGTACTAAATCACAATCGCACATCACTCTGACATAATCGAAGTGTAAGTTCGAAATAAGCATCAAGATAGAAATATTCATCATATCATATTTCACTCAAACAAAAGAAATCTCATATCTGAAGATTGGTACTTACATTCTGCGCTTCAACCTACAGTTACACCCATCTGAAATGGGATGCAAATTTTAAGGAAAGGACAGGAAATAAAAGTAATTGCAGCCAACCATGAATAAATAAAAGATGATTAACTAGGAAAAGTTACAGTTAGTGCATCACCAAATGGAAAGGTAGACTCTATAGCTATAACAGATTGTTTTTCATGTACCAATCATAACTGACAACTTGCTATCTATAAGTAAAATAGTAGATAATGGTTATATAGTACGTTTAATAAAGTTGGTGGAACAATTTTTGACTGTAGTGATTAAACTGTTGCTAGTGCTTTGAGTGAACGGAGTATACAAACCATCAAAAGGGAGCGTACTTCAGTCATTCAAAATTATCTATATGGCATCGTCGCCTTGGATACATGGATAGAATAAGAAATGAAATTATTACAGACGATAGCGAACGGAATGAATGACAGAAAGATAAATGAGAAGCCCTGTGAAACCTGCTTGAAATGATAAGAGATAAGACGTTCTCAACGTGTTCTAAAGCAAGTAAATATGGATAATTATGTACCATACTATGCAGAGAAAGATCATATTCCTTTTTGCGAGTCATTAGAAAAATCACAGGATGCAAACAAAACCTTGACAGGAGAGAACCCAACAAAATGGAAGAAAGCATTGGATGACGCAATCCTTGAACAGTAATAATACTTTCCAAATTGTTCATCAAGTACCAGGCAAGAAGGTATTAAGCACAAACTGGGTATAAAAAATTAAGCAAACGGAAACACATCCCAGATATAATGATTGGGTCGCCGTAAGAGGGTATTTGTAAAAATCTGAAATTGATTACCATGAAAGAAATTTGGGTACTGCTGATTACACTTTTAAGTAGGGTGACGTTTACGCGGAGAAAAGTAAACATTCGGGCGATAATATTACGATAGCCGCATCGAAGGCACAGAGCTCGCTTAACTTCTTTTCGTGGAAAATAACTCGTAATGTTTCCTGTTTACACAAACAAATGTAAGAATCGGATCATATGTGCAGCAGGCTCAAGAGAGTTTAAGGTATCGAATCGCTTAAATGAACGATAACGACGTTCTCGATTTCACGCGCACAGAGTTCATTGCAGCTTAAAGTTTATTTATTGACTTCCTTTTCCCCACACTATCTTATAAATCAATAAGCCCTGGTCGTCTTCACAATTGATACATCTAATTATAACATCAAAAAGGCCACAATAAATCTAAAAATTTACAAGAATAAATATTTTTTGACTATCACTGGAAAAAAATGGTGTGGGTGGTTTACGCACGTGTGAAGTGAATACCCAATAATTGTTGTATTTGGAGGTCATTGCGTGTATAACGTTTTATTTTATTCATTCTTATACGTTAAATTAGGATGATTCGTCATTATGATTGGTTGTATAAATTTTTTCGGAGGTTTCGCCTCTCGCTCACACATCATACTCTCTCTATCTCTCCTTCTCAAGCACGCCACGTATCCCCTCTGCTCTGACCGCGCGACTCGTCGCCTTCCGCTCGCACATCATACTCTCTCTGTCTCTCCTGTTTCAGACGAAGCAAGCACGCACGTACCTATCCTTTCTCTCGCTCGCAAATCATACTCTCTGTTTTCTTTGCTTTTCACACGAAGCGTCTAACTTCGCTAAAATTTAACGCTCTTACGGTTACGCTTACGCTCGGGTGTCTCTTAAGAGGTATTCACTTAAAAAAAAAAATTTGTTAAGTTGGGGAAGCAAATTATTTTCACATGCACGTAGAGTAAAATAAATGCGTATGTTTCTTGACATTCGGTGATTTAACTTTTACATACATTCGTTATTCGACTTCCTTCTTGCGACTCGTTTAGTCTACTTTTTTCGATTAGGCCTAGATTGACTGTTTAGACAGCAAAATATAAGAATTGTAAAATCATCATTATATTAAGGAAGGTCAAATAGATCTTTGAATACGAAGTGTTTGAATACGAAGTTTATTTACTTCTAGGAGAAACGGGTTTACCGTCGAGTGTATATAGGGATAAAATACGACACGAGTCTTAAAACAACGTTTGTTTGCCATTTTCTTGTGACTAACTTGCTTTTACCACATACAATTTTCTAAGTAAATTTTACACATTATTTACTACAAATCCCATATAAAAATGTAAATTGGGAGGGGGACGGGGGTTGGCAGGTAAATGAACATTTTATTTATATTATATTTATAAATTTAAATATGTAACACGCTCTCGCCTAATTTTAGTGACACGTGTAGCTAACTTCAAAATGTATATTATCAAATAAATACAATTACCCTTACCACACCTTTCGGAAAAAATCCAGATATGTATTTCGGCAACTAAGTTGCCATTATCAGTAGAGAATTGGAGGAATTCAGTATCGCCAGCGATATCCGATTTTAGTGTTGTACAGTGTTCGTCTTGGGCATTAGCAAGATATCGCTTGTGATTTAAATACTCCCAGTTTTCCACTGAGGCTAGGAACTTAGTTGCCGAAATACGTATTTGGAATTTATTTTTTTCCGAAAGGTCCGGTAAGGGTAATTTTATTTATTTTATTTATTATTTTAGTCTCCTTATTCTTATTTGCCAAATGTAACAGATGCAGATAAGTATGTGTCTAACGTCAAGGTTGTATTGCATCATGTTGTAGATAACATAATATCAAGAATATGACAGAAAATATAACATCCCGAAATGATTAACCAACAGAAAAGAACACACACTTATCTCTATTTTTTGATGTTCAATATATTTGTGGTATTTTAGCATTTTCAGATCTATCTGTTATAGTAACTTAAATTTCTTGTTATATCCAGTTACATTTTCTTGGTCAAATTTGCAGTATTATAGGTTTACGTTAAGGGCTCTATACTTACTTGTTAGACCCCATTCTGTGTTATCGAATAATATCGAGGATTAGAATTGTGTTAGTATAGAACCATTTATATGGATCAGTAAGATATGTTTGCATAAATCCAATATAATTGTGTGTGTATAAACGTGAATGAAGAAATAAATTAAATTTATACTAACCTCAGGTTCAGGTTTAATTTCTGGTGATCCATTGGTGGTACTATTAGGTTTGTCCTTTTCCTTTTGTGCCTTCTTTTCTTTTCGTTTAACGGCACACTGGACTTCTGGTACTACGCATTCTGGACGCATTCCGACACTTAGACACTTTTTCAGCCTACACTCCTGACATTTTCTTCTCATGTACATGTCTATCTCACAATTGTTACCGTATTTACACTGATATACAGCATTTTTGTTATACTTCTTCGGAAGAAACCTAAAAATAATAAATAAATAACGTATAACTAATAATCTATCTAATCGATCATAAAATAATTTGCATCAATTATTTCATGCTTGTAACGGTGTAAGTGTGTAACTGTGAATTAATAATTAATAAATTAGTCATTACCAGATGTCAGCATCTAATCAATGTAATCATGTCAGCGATAACTTCAAGCTTTAAAATTTGATATATAATTCCTACTAAATCTTAGAAAACCAGAAATAATTTCGTTCAAACAACTTATTGTTAGTTGAATTTATAGTTGACATTATTATCTTTTTCTACTTCTAACGTGAATTATAAGTGTGAATTAAATTCGTTAAAATGGTTAAGTATATCTTGTGATGCTTGTTGAGCAATGCATGTAATTATGTGATCAACGTAAATAAATAAAAATGGTAGTTCAAATGGAAAAACTTGTTGTCACTGATCTATGTTTGTTCATAACGAATGAGACAAGTATAGGTGAACATGGGAGACCCATTGATGATATTTGATAATAAAGCTGGTCCTTATAACCAAAATAACTACTATTAAACAAACATTCTATGATGTTGATGAATGTGTCAACATCTATAGCAGTAAATTGTTGAATGAGATTAAAGAATAATTATTTTGAATAGATATTTTTCATTTTTTAACGAATATAAAAGAGTCACTGATGACGTATCGAAAAATGGAGTTAAATTATTTAATATTTCAGTGATATATTTTTAAAGTCTGTAAGTTGGTGAATCCACACATGAAACAATGGGTTTGGCAAGGTGGTTTTGTGAGTTTTAATTAGTCCGTATATTTTAGGGAACACCCTATTATGGCAGATTAATTTTTATATAAATCTGCTTGTTTGTGCCTCCTCCTGGTTTGAAGGGGGTTGTTTCTTCTCTAATGAACAAACGATTTCGCTGGTTGATGTATCCGTTGGCTAACAGATGATGTCGAAAGCAAAACATGGTTTTACTTGTTTTGACAATATATTTAAAATTTACGTATGGACGTTTGAAGCTATCACGAAAAATAATGACACGATACTTGAATTCGTGATTTCGACAATGGTTGAGTTAATCTACTCTGAGTAAATTGAAACTCCTTTTACGAGCAATACTGACAATAACCCGCTCTTGACAAAATAGAACTGTCATACTTTGTTATCTTGCTTGAGACTTGATCCAAATCCATCTTTTCAGAGAAATGGGAAATATACAAGTCCTTAACACTGTTTGTCAATCAGTCTTATTGTTAGATACTTCAGTTTTTTAATTAAATTATTGTTTTTGTTTAGTAAATTCTTTGTGGGGTCCTTGTTTTCTTCTTTATAAGTATTGTTATCATTAAATAGTACTTACATTTTTTGTCGCAATCGAACTTATTTGAAATAACGGTGGAGTTACTTTTGTCAATCTTGGCAATGATTATTCCGGGTGGTTTTTATGATTTTTTTGATATCATTGCACTGTTTTATTAGAGGGTCTACCTTCTGTAGATTTAGTTTTGTGTAGAAAGTTAGTTATACAATTCATCCAAGCGAATATAAGAGAAATAATAAATATAAGAAATAGAAAGAAAAAGAGTCGATGCGTAAGTCAGTATAGTTCTAATGATCATATTGCAGAGTCGGATCCCAAAAGCAGGATCAAGCTTATTTCGACGATTCATCACTCCGTACATGACCGCAAGCATCTTCCGTGCACGGTCGATCGCTTATTAGACGTTAGCTACCTCGGGGCGTCAGGGGATTCCCAGGACGATCAGCTGGTCCGATGAATTTTGAAGACTGATTTCGATTATCCTTGAGCTTCTAGAACGGGAGAAAATGCAAATATTGTCCGGCAAAGAAGAAGAGAAGTAGCGAAATAGCTGAACCTTGCGGAACATTCTTCTGGATCGTAGAATCTTGGTGGTTCTCCAGAAGCTGCTCGGGGTTGGAAAGTTTCGGCCATGAACTCATCCTACCACCTGGTCTAGAAATCAATGAGGAACTTAGGATTTAGTCCGATATCTAGTTGTATCCAACTTTGTGAGCGGAATTAAGTGTCCGTTACCATTGTCGCCTCAAGTAGTTCTCTTTTCGTATGGCTATCCGGCTGTCCTAGTTCTGTTATCATGGCCGGGAACGGTATTAGAAGCATATTCTAGACTGGTTAGTATGATCTCCGAGGGTAGCAATTGCACTCTCTCAGCAGTTGTAGGAAAACTGGATTGTGATCGGAGGATAATTCGTTGATTGAAATGAGCTGAAAGAACATTATGACGTTCTTCATTGCGATAATATTCATACATCCAACCTCCAGTGAACCGGATAGACGACCTGCCGACAACAACGGAGACAATTTTGATGGAAGATCTACCCAACAAATAGCGAGGAAAATCGTCATAATAACAAACGTCACTTTAGCCTTTTAACTCACGTTGCTCAACGAGCTGTCAGCGTTTTGCAGGAAGATGCCGGTTTTTAAGTGCTTGGAATAGCATGCCACCTATATATAAACTACATGAAATGGTTCTTACAAAACCAGAAACTTCCACTGATTTGCTAGAGACGAAGTGCAGCCCCAAGTACATAGACAAATATGGTAGAGTAAGGTGATTATGGTTTATCAAACACATTAAACTCATCTATAAGGTTCATCGAGCCGGCGTCGTTACCTCTCTTACGTGGAACTGATTTGATCATTTCTGCACCAACAGAACTTTAGGATCAACTGCGAGACCATCGATTAACATCAGTGGGAACTCTCACGAACTCACTACTATCACTCTCCTGTTTAACATTTACACTGGCGATATCCGCACAGGCGCGTGCGTCGACCCAGTAGACACTTTTAGTTTTTCCAAAAGTCTGATGAGTGTTGGAGCGCGACTACGAGAATTCCTGGATTACATGGAAACATGACATTGAGCCAGAAGAATCGCCATCTATCCACGAATGGGCATGGTTCCTTTTTTAAGAAACGGGGAAGTCTCCGGGGATTGTGTCCTGGTGCTGTGGTCAAATACCTTCGAGTCATCATCAACGCGAGGTAAGCGTAGGACTTGTATGTGCACGTCCGGAAAATGTCGTATACGGAATAATTCATCGGTGATGGCAATTCGATTTTGTATGCAAGATCCAACTTCAAGTTGTCAGATATATACAGAATTAAACTTCTTCTGCCTGGACGCCGAAGTGAAAACCTGCCCAGTATTCTTCCAAACACAATGTTTGACCGAGTCCTGCAAACTGGCCCATTAGTTCTATACATAGGAAACCAAGTACCCGCGCTAAAGGATATTAACCAAAAGGGCACTACATTCATAACGCCAAAGATAACAAATTCGGCAGGAGCTAAAACGAAATAGAATAGGTGGAAGCTCGGGCAAGCGCCCTGCATGACAAAATGCATATATAGCGACCATCGACCGCCTTTAATCAAGGTTTCACTGATTAAAGGGGGTATTCTATGCTGTAGCGATTTGTACCTATCGTTGTGTTTGAAGTGTAATTTAAAGATGTCTTACAGTTTACGAAGAAATACTAAAGTTTAGTTAGTTGGACAACATGAGCCTCAAATTGTTGATATGTATGTGTCTATCTTTTAAAAAAAAAAAGAAAATGTGGGAAAAAAATTAAACCATAAACACCGCTTTGAATGTCTAGAAAAGGCCATAATACATATATCGATTGAATCAAACGTAATTCCATTCATGAATTAAGTATACTGTAAGAAAATTAGGTATTATTTGCATACGAAATAATCATGTGGGAAACTGTTTGTGATTGTTGCCAAACATGACGGTACACGATTGATGTGCGACTTAAAAGAGTAACTTTCATGTATTTTGAAGGCAAGTGCCAAATAGCTCGCCTACTTTTTGTAAAACCTAATAACTCAAGTCCAATAAAAAATCGTTTTGTTCTTTAAAACATTAATAACGAATCCTTGTGTGATATATCATTGGTCTTCTAATAAAAAGTTCTAGATCGAAGATCAACAGTAATTTTTTTTTTTCGGTCCATTTAAAAAATAAACCTGATGATGAAAATTTTCTTCTTCGCGCCATGTTGTGAAGAGTTCCTTCCCGAAGTTGCGTGATTTTTTATAACGTTAATTTTTAATGTTTAATTAGAACTATTCTAGAGCGCAAAAATGTACAAATTAATTTAAAATGATCTTTATTTTCCTTTCTATAATAATTTAAATAAATGTTTAACAGATAAACTAAAAAGTATCTACTTCATTTGCATAAACCAGAAAAATTTAACAAAACATAGAAGTCAATTATTATTAATACTATGTATTATGAAAATAGGAAGTAGTTTTCAGAATAAGAAACGTAGCTATTCTGACAGATGATATGTGCGTGGAGGTCCGTGGTTTCCCAGAAAACAATCATACTGAATACATGTGCGTATTCCAAGCAGAAGTATTTTCGGCATTTATGACCATTGTATTTGGTTTTCTGTTTTTCTTTTCTGAAGAGCAATCTGGACAATGCCCTTCTTATATTTTGTTGTGAAGTACTTTCTTGTAGATCACAATTGCAAAGTTATATTAGTGCTTCTCGCATAAGCGATAGTAAATTTAGGTATGCAGAACGTTGAAATTTAGTTTCTTTATCATCAAAGCGAAGACTTTTTAGATGAAATGGAAAACGGCTCCAATTCATAGTCAAACAGAATATTTCTGACGAAGATCCATCTCTTCTAAAAAGATCTCTTCTGCAAATGACTATTCTTTCGTACACCTGCGAATAATAATAAATTCAGCAAGCTTCCATTACTATTTTATCGGCGGGTCTTGCATCTCGGTCTCTACCCCATTAACTAGAAATTAATTCAATAAATTTATTTGTATATCTTACAATCACATCAACAACGAAATCACAAAAAAATATCTCCAAATTTCAAGGATTTTTCGCGTCTTTTGCTGTGCGTTTTACTCCTGGAAAAACTGTTCTTCAGTATCACTGCGAATGTCCTGAATTTCTTCATGATGTTCAATATCTGCGTGCGCTCTGTCACTAATTGTTTTGCAAATCATCTACATTTTTCAATTCCTAAAGTGGCCTCCTTTCTTTTTCTCTCATTCATTATAAGTCCTAAAATTGAACAATATTGCTTTATTCAAATATACACACTTTTAGGCTGTTCTATATTAAGAAATTAAAAAAAATGCAGTATAACTTCAAAATAACTATAATGCTTTACTCACTTTATGAATTGCACGTAAACTCGCGTCGATTGCACGGACCGAAAGATATCTTCATGCACCAATGCGATGCATACCGCCTCTTACTACTAATCCGACTACAAGAACTATTTAGGAAAGTACAGTGGGAGATGGAGTGAGTGTATCACTAGTTTCTAAGAAATGAATAAATATCGATATCGATGGTCTGTAAAACCAACACGCGAGTTTAGGAAGGTTAAAGTTGAGTATAGTAAAGTTAAACAATTGCATCCGAAGAGACCGGAAAGTTCAAATAGTTTCTAGTTTAATAGTGAATCGTATAATGATGTGCTACAATCAGCCAAATTGGCAGAAATTGAAATTGAAACCAAGACCACTTTACAATATCGACGTCTAAACAGGATGAATGTATGTTAGTGTTAGGGGCATCGAAATACTAATTGCACTTGTATAATCAAGTTAATCTGGTATAAAATATTATATTACAAACGACGATGTTCAATATTTTGCATGATACCTATGTCCAATAGTGAGGACATCCCGGTGATCATCGCATGCAAAGTGAATATAAGTACAAGATGTTACGGCTATGTGAACACAGCCAAAAAAAAAAAAAGAAATCTGCTAAAAAGGCAGCTAAACCAATGACTTTTTAAAAAATGAACTGCTCTTTTCAAGTGGCTTAATTCACATGCAGAGATATCAATTTATTACTGTGTATCAGGAGCACTTATTGTTAGCTAAATTTGATCAAACACGTGTTTTATAGTTAAAAGGAGCCGAGGCAGTTGCTCAGTCCCTGATATATTTAGTATATTTGGTACCCCACATTGCAATCGAAAAATAGAGGGGAGTCGCGAACTTTGTGATTGAAGAGTTATGGTGGACTGGCCTTAAAATAGTTCATGGAAAATTACATCATATTCAATTACAAAGCAGCCTGAAAAGAGCAAATCAAGATATACAAAATGTGCTTTTGATATAGGTATACGATGAAAATTGTAGGAGATGGTCACAAAGTCTGAGATTTGTTCCGTCAATGAAAAGTATGGCATATCATGAGAGAATAAAGCGAGTTCTTTATATCGCCATCTCTGGTCATGATATTAGAGTCGGCTCATCCAAGTCAGCTTTTCCAAAACAAGTTATTGAAAATCTATACACTAAAGAAGAGCTTGAGAAAGTCGTTAATGAATTTGGTGTAAGAGGATAGTTTCCGCAAGAATAAAACGTGGAACAAAGATGGAAAGTAATAGTAATAACAACAAAAAACACCGCTGAAGTCTGAAGAAAATTCAAAGCCTGACGAAACTATTGAGTTTCCACCTGCGCTGGTGACTGACGATACTCCAGCAGACACAAGCGGAACGGACCGCTACTGAGAACGTTGCGCAACAAGACAAGGCATCTTCCCTTTCTCGGGCGCTCAAAGGAAAAAGTTGAAAAATATAAGAGAGCAGGGGATTTATTCTAATTCTGACACCATCCCTTTCTCAAAAGCAACTTTATAAGATGCAAGAACATGCAAGAACCGACAAGAACCGTTAAGCAAACCGTGTTCGTTAGGAGTACTCCTGAGGAGAAAATAACGAAGCAGGTGAAGAAAGGCTACCCTGAAATAGCCTTGATCTATTTCAGGGTAGCCTTTCTTCACCTGCTTCGTTATTTTCTCCTCCAGCCATAGTATTTAAGAACTATCCAGTCAATTTAGTGACCGACGATCAGGTGGAGCATAAGAGCCGATAATTACTGCCGTAGATAGCGCGCTAAGGGCGCCAAGGTTTAAATCCTACCACATTATGAACGGCTACGGTGGCGTTATTTGTGCGGACAAAGACTCGTATAACACTACGAGAGATTTCTTGTAAAAAGAAACAACTGGAAAGTAGCAAACAGCAACGAGTTCCTGTCTTCCTGCCGGAGACTAACAAAAAGGATTTGTCAGTGGGGTTGAAACAATTCCAAAGACAAAATCCAGGGCTACCGTTTGATCGATGGATAATCTTCACTCAAAATCATCCGAAAAGGGACTACATGAAGGTCCTCGGATTGAAAAAGACTTTGAGGAGACACTGGTGAGGGTCAACTGGAGACCTTACTACCGCATCCAGAGTAAGTAAGATTGTAACCCTGAAACGAAAATCACAATTTGAAAAGGTACCTGTGCTGCTGGAAGAGGGTTCTTTAGTGAAACCTCATGCGCCAACATATAAGAAGTAACCGTTCCGAAAATTCTTCAAATAAATCTTCAGTATAAGAGTCACGGTCTTTACAGGATCGACGTATAAACAACACTACATGCAAGTGGGTGAACTCTATGCTTCAAAGCGGAGTAATTCAAGCCAAAATGCAGAGTAAACTCACTATGAGGACTTATACTCTAAAACAGGAGTACTACCACCACTTGTATGAAAATGATCTTATGATTAAATGATCAAGGGATATGAACGCAAGGGTTCGATGGGTTCCATTAAATTTAAAATAAATGACTAAATTTTGACATCCGGATATGAAATAGACTACCAAAGTTTGAATTATATGTAAAGCAAACAAAAGAATTGTAATCAGTTTTTCGATTCCAGCCAGTATTTTTTATTTTTTTATTTATTTTTTGGTTAATTATTTATATATTTCCAACTCTATTCATGTCTCGTGGATATTACGCAGTTTACCTGGGTTAATCTAGCTTTTTACACACACATAATCATTCATAAGAGAATCTAATATCTAATTTACCATTTATACCTTTGAAATGGTAAAAATTATTAAGCAGATCTGCAAGGACTATATCGGTTGGAAAATAAATGTCGTCGTTTTAGAAAAAGAAATAATATTATTTTTATTCACTTCTACCCAACCAAATATTTTTTAGAAAAGGCATAATATGACCGGTGATAGATTCGATCCTATACAGTACTAGCAATAGAAAACAAAATTGAAGATGTGAACAATAACCCACCTATGCAGTCAAGGTTATCTTAATTGAAGTGGCCTAACCCACGTGGGTTGCCTCCTATGATTCTAGAAGCTACACCAACTGGAATAGTATATAACATCAGTGAATATCACTGATGCATTAGAGGATTTCTAAATGTTATTGCCGTAAAATGTGATATTAAGGTAGCAACATATCAAGCAGCACCCAGTAATTTTCCTTGCACAATGTATCAAAACATGCAAAAGTAATAGAAGCTTCTTGTGGAAGCTTTTGTTTTCTACTTGAAATGTGGTCTAACTGAAGATGCATGTATCTACCTCCATTCTACAGGAAATGATTGTTTGCTTTTTTAAAAAATAGCCACATTGTAACTGTTGCTTTAAAACATTGAGTGTTAATGTCGAAAAATCAATGAAATCGCAGAATCATGCTACATCTTGATAATGCTAGTTTTCACACAGTTGCCCAAATAATCGAATACTGAGATAAGCCCCGAGTGCGCGTACCTGCAGGAGCTTTATGTTTACAAAGTACATCCACCTCCATTATTTTTTATGTGAATCTTAATTACAACCACACCTTAATTATTACCACCGCATTCACTATAAACAAATTACCAAAAACATATGACAAACAAGATTGGAAGAAAAACAAGAAATTAACCGATTTTCTAATGTAAAATAAGACGAGATTAAGAATTTCTTTATGTTCGGTTTATGTCTAATTCAATTAAAAGTAAATTTTCATTTTTATTTACGTTGCTAGCCACCATAATACAAAGAATTGTTTTTTTAAGTCAGTTTTAGTTTTAAAAAATGCACATTAGTATGTGCGATTCACCTTCTGACATTTATTTTATTTTAATTATGACATTACCACAAAAAAAATAACTATATAGATTTTTAGTAGAATCCTATATGATCTTTCTTCCCTTTATAATGATGCAAATAAATCATAAGGTTGCATAACAATATTTCTGAGAAATATGGAGCTAAACATTGAATGTTGATATTACGCTACCTATAACTTATAGAATATGACAAACGAAAAATTCTAAACTGAAAAATTAAAATAACGCAAATCAAATTAACACTAATAAATTGATTGTTCCAGCCGAGCCCATTACCTTGTTCGCAGTAAGCTAGTCGATTTACAAATTCAAGGAAGGTGTTATTAGTAACAGTTCGTTGTACTTTGCGAATTTCTTCTTGAATACGTTCCTTCAATACCCCTAAATTTTCTGGTTTGTTTCGTAAACTGTTGATTTAAAATAATCTCATAGAAGAAAGTGTGGTGGAGTCAGGTAAGCAGATCTTGTTAGCCGTTCTATCGGCCGTCCTCTGTCGAGCCATCTTTCTGGAAGAACGGTGTGCAGAAAAATACGAACAGAAAGCATATAATGTGACGGTGCGCCATTGTGACACCAAAGAGTATCATTTGGGATATCAGTACAACCAATGCTGAAATTAGATCATTTTGGATAGGTTCCAAATATCAAAGCAAAATGAAGCTATTCTATTATGGAGTATTCCTGCCCAGCCGTTTACTTTTTGTGGATGTTGAATTTCTAGAAGAACAGTGAGGATTTTCTTCTAATTGTAAAAAATGATTAATTTATTGCGTGCACTTATTTCTGTACTACCACGTTTTGAAATATTCTTAATATCTCCCGTCTCTTTAAATTTGTTTTTGATTTTGCTAACTATCGACTGCGTAATAGGACGATTTAGATATTTAGCATTAAACATATCACTTCATACTGGGATCTTGTGAGCTTCCCACAACCAAGACACATTAAAATTTCTATACCTCGCGTTATTATTATATTAGCGGTGATAATTTAGTAGAGTATTATTAGAATTCTACTATAAACTACAATAATTATGTCAAGAGCGTTGAAAATTAACAGAATGCTTGTTTAAAACAATTCGTTAGATTTAACATTTTCATCAAGGTATCTTAATTATACTTTAGTTAGTTATAGTCCGTTGCAAAGGTTGCAAGACAAAAACGAAAGATATATCCGCAAGCAATTTACATTCCGTTCCTGGTCTGAATTATTTGTTATTTTGGGTAATATGAGCATTTAATCTAATTTTATGTTGTAGTATTCGAATATGATGATTTTTCACAGAATGTTTGTTATGGAAACTTGTGATTTATTTGCATGATTAAAAAGGACAGAAAAAACACCATCGGATTCCACTACTAAACGTCTACATTGTCATTTCAAAATTGTTATGATTACGCCATAACTAAAACAGAAATGAAAGTCGGAAGGTGAATGGCACATATTAGTGTGTACGTATTTTAAAGCCGAGGTGTTTCACTGTTTTTTAAAAAAATCAGTTGAGTTTGCGTTTTCTTTTAATATTCTATACTTTTATTCCACATTGTATATAAACCTAGAAATAAACCGGAAAGAATATTATATAACCCTCAAATAGCTAAGGATAAAGTCCCTGGTCAAATTACTTGAAACACCAATATCTGATTGCTATTTCATAATAAAATAAAAACTAGACATGTATATTATGTTTTTTATTTATACAATGTACATATTATAGTAACATGAAACTTACATCAATATTAAATAAATGATTAATATTTGGTCCGTAACCTACGTTTTTTTATAAGGTCGTTAATTTTACGGGACATACAATGTGTAAAAGTTGTTTTTGTCATCGTCGTTTTTCCATCTACATAATAGTTCGTTCGTCTTTCCTCATTCCCCTTTCAAACCAATTCTATCGATTTCGATGCAGCTGAGATCCAGTAAATTTCCTGTATAAATATGCGTCTTGTCGGTGTGGTATATCCTGGCTTAAAGTATAGCAATAACACGCTTTTTATAACATTTAGGTATTATTCTTGCCATATTGTACCTTCTACAAAATTAAAGGGCCAAGTCCGGCTCTGCTAATCACAGTCCTAGCATGGGCATAGCTAGCGGGGGCAAGGGTAAAATTCGTTGCTCCCTCCCCCCCCCACGGAAAATGCTCTGATGCGCAAATACATATATAATCAGTTGGCCGGCGGCCTATCCTAGGAAAAATCCCTAGCTACGCCCATGAGTGCTAGCCATCTTCTGCGATGAGTGTTAAATTCTAGGAACCGCAGACTCTATGAGATATTCGCCAGGTCGTCTGCGGACAATTTGGAATGGCTGCTCCACCACACCAAGTGAACTCTCGTGACTGAAGAAAACGTGTTCAAATGATTAAAATACTGATACAGTAAAATCGTTCTATTGAGTTATGAACCCTTTTCCAATCTTTGTCTGTAAGATGTTAACATTCTCTTGCCATATTAAGACGAGCAGATTACATTCTTGCCGTTAAACGCTGCTTTCTATTGCTCCAACACATTAACTGATTTTCGTACAGTTGCCCCTAACAAGTTATAGTCAAAACTTGCCTTCTTTCTTTAAGTACTAGATCTTTCATTTAATTTCTTCTCTAAACGGGATACAAACCTAGGAGTTACTTTCCGTAGTTTTACAATCTCCCGTTGTGAATGCTTACCGCACTCTAAAAGAGGTTGCATAGCCAACTTTTGTGCTTTACCTGGCATTGTAATAAATAATTACATCTGAAAAAGATACAGAATAACAATTTTGCCTCCACAATAATGAAGTACTAGTACAAAACAATAAGCAATACCGGTAGTTTCTTACTCGATTACAAGGAAGTAACAAAAAAATATCGATGTGTTGTCTAAACTGTAAAGTCGTTTACTGATGAAAACACAGTAAAAATGAAGAATTTCGGTAGAGTTTTAGTGGAACGATTCAGCATGGAGAACTCATACAGTACGAGAAATTGGAATACCTGAAACAAAAAAGTAGATAATTAGCCCAAGAATGTATAAGTGTAAAAATAGAAAAAATTAAATAACGAACTAAGTTTTATCGGGAGTGTGGAAGAATTTTTGGAAATATAAAGCGGTATATGACAGAAAACATTCAATACATCATATACACTGTTGCTGACCGGTGGCTTTAATATAGATGTGGGAGACGGGAGAAGAATCAAAGATTTACTAGAGACCTATGACCTGAATCAAACAATAATAGAACCTACAAGGTTTACAGAAACATCCTCTACCACTGTAGATAATATAATTATAAATAATATATAATAGTGAAGTGATGATTTTTGATTACATTTGCGGCTACAGACATCAATGGTGATAATAATATAAAATTGGAAATACGATCATTTACACAGAAGAAATCAAAATTGATATACCGGGAGATTTGAAAAATAAATTAGACCCTGGTAATGAACTTGAACGATGTAAATTCACCCTATTATAAATTTGTAGAGCTGTTAATGAACATTATAAATAGAAATATACGTAAGAAGATAATCAAATTCAGGAATAACAAGTTTAAAACCTGGATGAGAGAAGAGATTAGAACCATGACTCATATTAAACGTCAATTATATAAAGCAATTATTAATCGCATGATTGCTAAGGAAGAAGAATGTTTTGTAGGAGGTTACAAAATAAAACTAATCGGGCTAAAATGACTTGTACACCGAGCAAGTTTAATTAAGTAAACCGGGTTGGGAAATTATCAGTCACATAAACAGGAATAAAAAAACAGTGATTTCAACTTTGTTCATTTCGAAGATATACATTGACATGGGAATAAAATATACCTTTCAAATATAAAACGGGACAAGAACTTACCCATCCCAAATGTGAAATATATAACGAAAACGTGTTTACTATTCGTAACGGAAGAAAATAAAATAAAAAGCATCATCAGAAACTTAATTAATTCTAGAGCTAGTGTTGATGAAATTCTCACTGCATTATTAAAAGAATGCGCAGCCACTGAATCATATGAAATGTGGCTATAAAATAACGAGACTGATGCTACTACAGATATGCGCCAGTCGAGTGATCAACAACTGTGTTGCGTGAAGCCTACTCTTTCGATTGCCGCCCCTTCTAATAATAATAATAATAAAAATCTAGCTTATTACCCAATAGTATAAAACCAGTTACAGGACAAAAAACAGAAGAGTAGTGTCTGTTGAAAAAGATGTCATCGTAGTGGGACTCAGCGAGACGGCATATATTCACAACAGCAAACCGCCACAATGCATTACTTCTTGCTGATGGAAGGGCGAACGTCCACGTAGTGCGGCTGGACCTTCCACACTGTGAAGTAAGTTCCACATATAACGTGAGCTCAACATATCCCTTTTGCGCGTCAGAGACTGTCTATTATGCCTAGTTAGGAGCTAATTGTAGTCGTATACGAATGCGTTTAATTGAGATCTGGTGAGTAACATAACAAGGCGACTGGACTACTGCCGCATATTCAATCATGCAAAGGACGAAAGTCATAAAGTTTACTAAGGGTGCTGGTATTAAATAACTTCCCACAAAATGAAACTCAAAGATTTGAAAGCAGAAAGACAAAGTTCTTTAATGTGATTTGTGAAAGTAAGTCGAGAGTTAAAATGGACATCAAGATCTTTTATAGAATTGACAGCGGGTAAATGTTCACCTACCAAAACATAAGTAGGAAGCGCAATATTGAGTTGACGACAGTAGATAACAACAAGGCACTTACGGCAGTTCAATTTTAGGCTGTTGACATCGCACCAATTAGTTAGTGCATGAAGGCTTTGTTGAAAACATACACGTCAGAGTTGTCAGAGATGGCGGAATAAAGCTTCAGATCGTCTGCGCAAGCAAGAGTATGTGTTTATAGACATATTAGTCTTGCCCTGGTCTTCGTTTGTATAAGATCTTTTTGTTTTTTGTTTTGCCCGAAAAGTGATAAGTATTTTAGTAGACCAACGAATATCGTGAAATGTCATGTGAAACTTCAAAGAATAGGTACTGAAAATTATCTTTTATTAAAAGAAGCGTATAGCAATGAATGTTCATCACGTGCGCGTCTTTTAAGTGGTTGAATCGTTTCCAAGATGGCCGAGAAGACGTTGATGACGCGCGTTCGACACGCCCTTCCAGGTCAAAAAGGGATAAAAATATTGAAAAAATCGCCAATCTGAAACTGTAGGAATTGACAAAAATGCGTAAGGTAAATGTTACATTAGAATTTTACCACGCAAAAAGTTTGTGCGAAAATGGTGCCGAACATTCTCACAAACAAACAAAAAGAAGCTCGTGAAAATATTTATACTGACCATTTAAATGCCATTGAAAATGACCCAAACTTCTTGCGGAGAACCATACAAGGGATGAATCTATGCACTGGAAAAGCCCATCTTCACCAAGAGCTAAAAAAGCTCAAATGAGCAAATCAAAACTCAAGGTAACGATGATTGTTTTTTTCGATATCCATGTGTATCTTCACTGGGTTCCTGAAAAAATCAGAAAAAGACCGGAATTGTGGAAAGAAGAAGTCATGGATTTTTTATCAGCGCAACGCACCGGCTTACAATGCACTACCGGACAAAACGTTTCTAACCAAGTATAACATCCCAGTATTAAACCATCTGCCTTATTCGCTTGACCTGGCACCATGTCACATATGTTATCCAAGGTCAAATCTGCATTAACAGGAACAAGCTTTCTGATCGTTAGTTTAGTCTCACTATTTTATGGACCTCGTATTATTAATATTTCTTTTGGATCTGGACAATTTCTTGACGCACTAAACAGACCAGGATGGATCGTAAGTCACGATTGGCTTTGAATAGCTAATAATTGTTTTTTTATATTAATTTTGTCTTCTGATTAGGTTTGAGGTGCCATAGGCCACATTAAGAAGGTTTATCTTAAAGATTGTTGGAAATTAATGGTTTGGTGTGATGTCAGCTTAGAGGTAATCATCGGTCCGGTTTTCTTTTGAAAATGCATATTGTAATGCGGTTACAGTCAATGGAGAACGATATCGGGACATTCTTGTCCTTTTATCCAAAATAGACCTGACATATGTTTCAGTAGGACAGAGCCATTTACCACACTGCTGCAGGCAAGATTTGAACGTAAATTTTCGGGACACGAATAATTTTGAGGAAATCTGCAATCAACTGGCTCCTACGGTCCCCAGACTCAACGGTATCAGAATTCTTTTTCTTGGGTGTTTTAAAGGGGAGGGTGGTATGTGAATAAACTTCTGAGTATCAATAAATTGAAAGAGAGCATCAGAGCGGTAATGAGAGCCTTGCAGCCAGCGACGCTAACAAAAGTTATGGAACGTGCTGTGGACTCGTCTTTACGAAGTTCTTTAACTTTATTGCACCAAAAAATGAACAAAACTAATTAACCAACAAATAATTATGATTCGTGTAAACCCCGTCGTGACTTATTGCATATCTTGTAAAACAGATTTATAAAAAGGAGAAAGAGTATTATTTTAAAATTACAGATCTATTGATCTTTGATTCCCTATATTTCTAAAATCATCGCCAGAATGTAAATATTGAACAGTCAATATTGATATCTATGACGAGAGCCATTGTTTAATTCATGGAAAAGATTGTGGAAAAGTGGTATAAATAACGCAGAAATTACTGTTGGACTATTTATGGACCCGGGTAAAGTTTTGATTCTGTTCATTATGGCATATTACCGGCAAAATTATAACGAACGGGATTTAGAGGCAAAGTAGCGGATTTGAATCAATCCAATTCTACAAAAAGCAGTGCACTGTCTGTAGTATGATGAATCTGGAATACAGATAAGATCAGATAATAGAAAGTGACTGAGTGGGGTCCCCCAAGGGTCTATTCTTGGTCCATTGCTTTCTCTACTTTATATAAGCGATATATCCGAAACAATAAATAGCCAGATGGTTATGTATGCAGAGGATTATTTGTTGGCGATGCGCCAGGTCAAGTGAAATTTTAAGGGCAACCGCGGAAAGGACAATCAATAAACTCGACGGGTGGTTTACAGAAAACAACTAGAAGCTTAATAAAACAGATATCTTAATATTCAATACAAAAACTCTAATTGTAAATAGACGATATACAAGGCAATTCTAACTTGCGTTGATAGAACTACCTTCCAGCGCTTGACTCTGGCTGACATGGAGCGAACATGTAAAGCATCTGTGCGCTAAGGTAAGCACTAGCTGGTATGTCCTGCGACCGAAGTGTGAGTACAGAGACAGCTATGAGTGCATAATATGCAAACATGCAATCTGGATGGACTTCGATACCGTGTGATTTTTTGGAGTTTAGCAATAGATATACAGAAGAAGTTTACAGCTTAGAAGGCCTGTATAAGAGCTGTTTAAAAACTAGATAATCGTGCAAAGAGATATATAAGAACTATAGTATACTTACCTTAACACCAATTTCCATATTACAATATTCGAAGGTTGTTTAATTTAATTATTTATGCTTTTTTAATACATATGAGCACAGTGATGAATATAAAACCATCTCCACTCTACACCTTCTTCTGCCTAAAACGATGTTCACTACAATACAAAAACCACCATATTTCAGTGTATTAAAAATTTAATTACCTACCTGGACTATTAACAGCTTTGCCTGACATACGATGTAAGTCCCTATTGAAGGATTATTTTGGGTAAAACAGCGATGTATTCATTAGACGACTTTTTTGATCAAACAATTGTCTTGTAAAGTTTATTTAATTTATAACTGTTGCTAGTTTTACAGCATTAGAGAATAAATATATTAAAATTGTCGTTATTATTATTGAAGGTAAATTTTGACAAAATAGCCAATAAAGCCTCTAATTGCTCTTGGTAACGCTCAAAAGCCAAATACAACTGGTACCGCATATACATACCTGAGTTGACTTGGAACTATTAAAACGAAAAGATGCTGTCTTGCAATTTTTCAATTTTATAAATTTTGTTTGAAAATAAGTCTAAAGCCGATACCGTACCCACCATACTGTTCGCAACATATGGGAAAGCTTTCATAGTATAGTTTTTTAGAAATCGTTCCCGAGCATTTGCTTGTATGTTTGAAAACTGGGAGTACATGTTTTTTCCTTTAACAGTGTCCGCAAAAAGGCCTAATCCATGTGGGAAACGTTTTTAGTAATTGCTTATTTTTGGCATTAGTCTCTGCTTCGTCTCCAACCACCAAAAAGGCAAAAATAATTTTGATGCTATTCTTATTCTACTATTAAAACGACGTTTTGGTCAAAATGGCCTCATTTATCAAAACAACAAAATTCCACATAGGGAAAACTATAAATAATTTAGTATTGTATTTTGTAAGTTAGTCGTTAGTAAGTAAAATCAACGCTACGAACATACGTTTGTATCAGTCAAGTGATAATAACATCAGCTTTTGTTCGGACTTCGTTAATAAATCATAAGTTGTGAAGAAAGATGAACTAAATATATAAATACAGTTCCTTTGCACTACGTAAATCATTCTTATCCAAGCTGTTAAGTGTAAATAAAGCAGATTATATTTATATCTTATTACCTGGTTTCTTTGCTTGTTTTGTGTTATTTATTGATTAAATTGATACTTATTTGAGAAAATATAGTCTGTATAACTAAAAGCGTACGTCGGGTAGAGGATAGTAGAAGTGTAGTGAGTGTTGCAGTTCATGGATGCAATTCGATAGGTCCAGCGTATGTACATATGTCAAAATGATGGGAGCGGTGTTTTTGTAAATACATCCAAAAGAGCCAAAACTAACTTATAAAGCAGTACTTCTGTTTCTGCATCAATCAGAGGAATTTGTAAGTAAGTGGACGACGAGGTATCAACATATAATAATGTAGATCGTTTAACTGAACGCAGTTCAACTTACGCAAACACCTAAACAAAACAAAGTTTTGGTCGTTTTATTTGAACGTAATCGAAATATTACGCTGGAAGAAGCACAACAGTGATTATAACAACAACAATACATGAAATTTCTCTTGACCGAAAAGCATATCGTTAAACGGTTAACATGGACTGACGAAAATTTGGATTTTAATTTGAACGTCATTTTTGCGGATAAAGCGTTATTGGACTTTTACTCCTCGAGGGAAAACGTGCTCAATGAAACGAAAACTAATCGTCTAAAGGTCAGTTAAACATTCTTTAAAAATTCATGTTTGGGACTGTCTAAGTTGCTGCGGTTTCGGAAAATTGCACGTGTCTTCCGAGCATTTAAATTAATTAGAAATGGTCAAAATTTACCGGAAGAATCTGATATCTTCGACGAGAAAATGGTTTGCACAATATATTTCAAAACGAATACTATAAAAGTATAACGATTCGAAGCACTATAGTTGACGTCGTGTCACTTAAAAGAGTAAATAGCATTGAAATGCTGGACTGACCGACACAGTCCCCGGATGTAAATCCCATTGTAAATGCATGTGGTTTTATGAAGAACAAGTAACGATGATAGTGTGCATTTAATTGGAACTGCTTTGTTTGCAAGATTCGAGAAATTTGGTGTTTCTTATCTGCACATTATGCGATAAAATAGTTGATTTGATTGTACCAAAATATTACCAACTGGACAACAGCGTAGACTCGATCCCCTATTAAGCCGTTGCGTGATAGTTTTTGTATTTATAACGACACTTTCAATAAATAAAATAAAATGAATTAATTAATAAATTAATTTTCACCTTAATGGCTAGACATTGCACGTTATCCTCTCGTTATCTATACATTTATATTTTGTCTCAATAATTTCTGTTGGACTTCTCTCAGTGTGATATTTGGATTACGTTGAAATAGAAGGACCAGAAGGTTGTCTTGTTTATAGGACGTTACATGACTTTAACCACATTATCATATATTATATACCTCGTCACCCGCTTCCTTAAAAATCTCTCTGATTCATGCAGAAACCGAGCTGCCGCTTTATAAGTTAGTTTTGGCCATTTTGGATGTGTGCACAAACACGCCACTTCCATCCTTGTAATATACATACGTTACCCCAATTTTACAAAGCACAACTGCACTGAAACTTATAACGCGCAATAGAGGAAGAGTCAGTCTAATGATCCTCTACCTGAAATTCTAATAAAAGTGCCCCTTTCCCTTATTACTCGACGGACGCTCTTGTTATACAGATATGTTATGGTGGCAAGAAGCGTAACTACAATTTAATTAAAGTTGAAATTTTAAAGAATTTTTGAAACTCGTTTTATTTCAAATTAGAAAATCATTTAGATTCCTTATTTTTCTTCGATTCCTTTTCGCCATATATTTTTAGCCATTTATTTATATTGAATGCAATTTAGTTCCATTTAAAATTTGCACCAAAAAATGATGGATGTAGATATACCTTGTAAACACACAACTCCCTTAGTCAGACAAAATTAACATAATAACACTAGAAATAACCCGTACCAACGCAAAAAAGGAATTATAAACAACAGAAAATAGTAGCCAGCAACAAATGCCTCCAGATAAAAAAATATCTTGGTTTGTAGCTTCTTGTTTGATTATTTTCCGACTAGGGTGGCAGAAGTAGATACACATCGCTGATTTGAACTATTTTCTAAAACTAATATGTTAGACTTTAACACCTTAAAGTCTTTTGTGCCCTTTCCGTTTTGCGGTTTTTCGTATTTTATATTGGCGTGCACTGTCTTCCATAAAATATAATTATTTCAAGTGAGATTATTTTGGAAGATAGATACTACCCTTAAAAATAACAATATATTTTTGTGAATTTATATTTCTTTCACAAAAAATTAGAGATGACTGCGTTTACGTTGCTATATTTTACTATTTATAGATAAAAATTGATGAAATCGCCATTCGCTCGATGATACCACATACCACCAAAAATATTAATGCCGCGGTAAAACGCTTTCAACCGTGATAAACTTTCACGATTCTTGTTATTTACTTTATAATGACCTTTGCTTCCAAATCTTATCAAGTTTAACACTGTGTAGGGAACACTGCTATGTAAAAATGTAGTCTTTGTAGCGATTTCTGCCATCATTTTTTGTAGTTTTGAAATAATTTTGCATTAAGACCCATTATACTTTTCTGAAGGTCTAGGCCTTGATGGTCTGATAGCAGTAATGATTCCTCTATTGATTCATTTTATATCATTTCAGTAGATAACTGTATCTGTCAAGAAACACTAATTTCAGTTTCTGAAGCAGTTACTATATTGATCAACGCCATGATCCGGTGTAGAATCATCCGGAACTAGTTTCACCATTAGGCAATTCTAGACCATCGCCCAGTGGCGTCACAACAATGGGGAGCTTGTCCATCAGACGGAACTGCCGTTCGTTTGTTGTACTTGTGTGACAGGTAAAAATCAAGAAATTATTTTTTATCAAATTTGTTTATAATTGGCTGTGCATGTGAATATGTAGATACATATTGATATGTCGTGCATAAACTTAGCGTGAATGTCTTTTTACTTGTGCCACCCTAGTGTATTTTACAATTAGTAAAACAGTATAGGAATCGTGCAATACTAGTAGTATAAATTAGTTGCTTAGTTGATTACAAACAAGTCGATACGATACCTGTTTCGTCTGAATACTAGACTACTACTAATAATATGAATAACTTACCTTTACAACCTTCACACGTTAACGCATTATAATGGTATCCCGAAGCTCTATCACCGCACACAAGACAAAGTTCTTCCTGTTGGCGAGGTGTTGGTCCTTTTTCTTCTTGGCATCACAACTGTCCGCACTATACCCATTTAAGCTATTAGATGGTGACAAATCTTCCCGACCTGCATGTATAGAAATCCAATGAAACCTAGATATGCTAATTAATGACAATATTATACAGATTAAAATATGCATAAAGTACGATTGCTAGACATTTCACTGATTACTTCAGTATTTTCATATAAACTACTTTCTATGATCGAGTAATACGCTCGAATAATTTACCAAAAAGTAAATAAATATTTCACAATATAAACTTTATTTCCTCGATATACTAATAATATTAATTGAGTTGTTTTTTCATTGCCTATTTAGGTGCTTATCCCTTGGATTTCTTCTACCTAAAAGTGATAGAAAGAACCCAAAAGATAAGTATGTATCTAAATAATAAAAAATTAATCAATTTAAAAAATTAAAGACATTTACGATCGCATGATCTATTGACTCATTTCTTCAATATAATTTCAGCGATATTGCTCAATTCGTGTCAAAGGATGATCAATTTTTGTTCTTTCAAAGTTCGAGCTTCTAGATTCACTCTTCATGCAGTTCGTCCCTCAGGAACTCAACATATCTGGAATTCGTTGTACAATACATTCATTACGTTTCAGGCCACTATACTTCTTAAATATAAAGTTTTATCCAATCAAACATACACTCGATGAAATTCCATTTCCTTCCATTATCTATTGATACACTGTCCAATATTTCGAAACTGTTTTCCCTTCTTTATTCTTTTATTTGGATCTACAGAATTCAGCTCTGATCTCAAAATTTGGATGTCAGCCTCCAATAAGGAGACAGGCGAAGATATTTTGACATTATAAAAACCTCAATAAACGCGGACTTTATCACAAATTTATTAGCTTTAAACAATTAGAAATTAAAAATACATTTTATTTAAAGTAAGTTTAATGACAATATATACATTTTCAATTAATTTTCTAAACCTTTATTTCCAAGAGTCAGGGGGTCTACGTATTAGTCTGCCAAAATGTTTGAGCTCCATCTTCCGCTATATCTTTTATCAATCAATGAAGTGTCTTGGTGAAGTCGTTCCCCACTTTCATTTTGTAAAATTTTCAGGAAAGCAATTCAAATCACAATGGAGAAAATAGAATTTTAACATGTTGCATCCCAAATGGTAGTTGTTGTCGAAAGTATTCGTGGTAGTTGTCTGATCTCCTATTCCCAAGAAAATAGTTCCTTTTCTTTCAGTGTCATTTAAAGTTATCCTAAAATTGGTATCTTGAAATAGGTGTCTAATTTGCGGTCCAAGAGAAACTCCCTTTTTAATCCTTACCTCACTTATATCTGAAAATTTCTATTCTATATAGTTATAAAACAGTGCCAACTTGTTTATTCAATGTCTTAGTTTTTTTATGAGGCCTAGTTCAATGTTCCTACTTCATATTGAATAAATAAATATAAAGATAAGTGAATATATCTTTTCCGTATGAACCAATGTTTCTCGTGGCACATTTTTACACCAACAATTGTTTTGCGTGGAGGCTATTGGTTACAATGTTTATCTTTAAATTTAAAAAGTATGTTTAAAAAGTAGCAGTTTACTTGCAGCTCTGTCAGTACACTTTTAAATCTAAACAATTTAAATTGCTGTAAAACTTGTTTCAGGCGAGTCTATAAATAGCTGTCATTGATCTTGGGGTACATGGTAAGCTAAGTGCCGTCATTAGGGTGTATTGTGACAAAACAGCAATTCACTTTTCATTATAAAAGTGTTAATGTTGCTTTCCTTTTCTTGTATGTGGATACTCGTTTCATTGTGATAATATATTCTTACGGGTTAAATCGTGCGTAGGTGGGGTGAAGAGCGCTCTATGTAAAGAAAATAGTATCGTTTTAGTCTTAATTGTTTGAAGAGCACTAAAAGACAACGTAGTTACGGTTTCAATGGGTTGGGGTGGGGGTAATTTCTCTATTAAAATGAAAGATTTTCGAAAAGACCATTACTCTGTTTTCAGTGCTTTTCAAACAATTAACAAATTGTCTTAACTTTTTTCAATATCTCCAATAGTGTTCGAGATATTGGCGGAAATATAGGGGTCATTATTTTCTTTAGAGCGTTTTCCACCCCACCTATGAGCAATTTGGTCCGTAAAAATATGTGCGTTACACCCCTCTACAGATCTACAATTTCAAAGGTCAGGCTACCATGCCGATGTTCCTTTGTAAATCGGTTCCGTCGCTATATGATAAGTTTATCCACCGCTTGTAAACAGCCTTTGATTGTGCTGACCTAGTTGTAATGTAGGACAGCTTGTTAAACTATCCGTTGCTTGGTATCACCGGATGATCCTGTTCACACTAAATTTTGTTATGTTTGTCTTGTCTGTTTTGTGAGTTCTATTTATATTCTCCACGTTTCTTGCACGTTTTTGCTCGGATACGTACTGAATCACACTAAGTCGACTGCTGATATAAGGTGCTAATCAATAGCTCAATCAAATAATGGGAAGTCTACAGCTGCATCGTCTTTAACCCTTCCAAGATTATTGTAGCGCCGTTTATGAACGTTTGTTGCTTAATATACATATATATAATCATAGATTTTAATATTCATATCTTCCATTACGAATTCTTAATTACATTATAATACATTCAGAACCTGCGAAAACTTGTTACAGATTAAGGCAAAACAAAATTACTCTGCTTTTCATTGATATAAACTATTGCGTGTTTACTTGACTTGTACTGTCCAATGTATTATGAGTGGTAGTGTAAGTTATCTGAGGGTAGATCGATAACAATAGTAAATGTCCTGTTACATTGCCGAATCAAATAATTTTTCTTTGTTATAATGTAGGTTACTATATATCATATATTGTCGACATTCATAATTCCAAAATTCCTCATGTGATCACACATTATACACCCAATATTGAAATAATTTTGCGTAAGAAAATCTAAAAATATAAAACAAAGGGGTTGATTTAACATTTTCTGTATCACTAACTGTAGGATAGTGCAGTGTATGAGTTTAACCTTAAGTTAATGCGAATGATATTCATTTATATATATATTATTATATTTATGAAAAAAATATAAAATTTTGATTATATCTGACATTATTAAGGAAATAAAACATGACTTTATTAACAAAAACATATTTATTTTTATTTTTTAACAAGAAAACATCCCACACTAAAAAAGTTAACAAAAGCAGCTTCCTCTAGCTTAGATATAACAAACACTTCTTTCTTTTATCAGTCTTTCACTTTTATGAACTTAACCAATTAATATTTAGAAAACAATAACAGAAAGTTATTTAAAGTAGTTATTACCAACCAAAATTAGTATTAGATACGTAACATTACTATAATTTTGAATGAAACTTATATTTACATTGTTTGTATTAAATTCTTTTTTATTTGATTGCCCTTTTGTATGGAATAGCGCTATAATTTTTATTATCATTATGTTTAGTTCCTCTATTATACATTTTATGAATTCTATTATTTTTTTCATAAAAATTTGTTGGCTAATTATTTTTATTTACACTTTCTCTAACTTTGTTCAAATTATTTTTCTGAGCCCTGAGCTAATCTAAAAGCTCGAATATCCAGTAACTACATTAATTCTGCGTAATTTAGAGGTTTCTGAAAAACAATTCAGATGTTTTCCTATATTGGTGGACTTTATATATTTAGGAAATTTAGAATGATTCGTTTATCGAAAATTTAATTACTGAAGCGATGGTCTGAAGAGGCAATAAATGGAATTGATACCAAAACCGTATACCTGTGTACTATGTATTCAAGAGAAAAGTGGATTGTTTGAACATTTACTTTAACAACTGATTGTTCTAATTTGTGTTATTGTTTGTTTGTTTGTTTATTTTCGGTCCTTCTACTAGTATCTCTATTTACTGTGATTAAATAGTTTTAGTATGTTTTTCATATCGGTGTTGTGCAAGGCACAAACTTACCTATGCGGGTGTTATTCAGGAGGGAAACCACATTAGGAGGTACAAAAAATTGATTTTTTTACATAAATCGTTAGCCTAAATATCCAAGAATGTGCAGGCAAAATATCAGAGAGAAATTCGCATTCGTTTAGATTTTATAAGCATAGAATCGAGCGCTCATCGGATACTGGGTACAGGCTAGAGCGTACAGCTGGTAGGGCGGAATACTACCTCCTCAGGTAGTCGTTTTATTTACTTATGTAGCCTTGTAGTGGAACCCTAACTTTGTGTTTTCCTTTTCTAATAACCTTATATGATAGATCTCTACCACTAATAGGTCAATAAAACAAGGCTGGTTTGAACGATAGTTATATTTTCAGAACGTTTACAAACGTTTTCGGAACACCTTCGTCAGTGAAAATATAACTAGATAAATATATAAACAAATTTTTGTTTTTTATTATATATATACATTTCTTTTCTAATAACGGCATAGAAGGTAGTAGAAACATTAACAAAAGGTTTTATTTCGAGTATATTCTGTTAGAGCGTCGCTGTACCTTACTTGGGGTCAGTTTTGATTTAGCCTTCTACAAGTAAACGTACTCGTAATTGAAAGTAAACTCGTATCCGAAAGGTGATCGTGAGACTTACGAACGCCGCAGTAAACCGCGTAAAAGAAAGTTTCATGGGAACCCACACGAGAATAAACAGGGTGATAATAATAAAGATCAAGGTGTTAGTGCGAAAAACCTCGACATGAGCAAATTCTTCAAATATAAGAAGATTTATCAAGGGATGAAATGCTGGAGAGATGTTTAGGTGGCCACAAGCAAAATGCGAATGAAAGTTTGAATTCCACAGTTTGGCGATCAGCTCCTAAACATTTGCACTCCGGACTAAAAGTCATTGAAGTGGCATCGTATTTAGTAGCTTGCTTATTCAATGAAGGAAATTCACCACTTCTGATGGTCATGAACGAGGCAGGAATTGTAGTAGGCACCCAAAGCTTCAATTACGCCAAACAAATGGATAACCAGCGCGTCAGCCGACAGAATCGACATGATTCATTGGAGTCAAAGGAAGTTCGGAAAGCCCGAAAAGCACACCTGCAAGCGCAAAACGAAGCTTATGAGGAAGGAGAAGGATTAATATATGGTGCCGGAATTGCAGATTAAACGGTGAGCACTTTATGTTATTGTTAACTTCCTTAAATTTCTAGTTTTGGAGAATTTTATTTTCAAACGCGTTTTTCTCAAAATGACTTTTCTCACATTTGCGGGAAGTCTAACTCAAAAAGTATTAAAGTAATCATTATGAAAATTGATAGCAAACTTCTTTATGATATTACGAAACATATGAACCAACTTGTGAGATGATATCATGTTTTTAAGGGTGTTCTTCTTTGCATAATTAGAGAAAAAGATGGTGAAGATTGAAGTAAATTTTTCCTACACCTGCGAAATTTTTAATTTTCATTATTTTCACCTGCTTTGAGGTTCATATTCTTAGAAAATCAGTTCTTAATGTAATGTTAAATGAAAACCTTTTTGATTTCAGATAAAAATTGGAATGGCTACACGTCCCACAATTGAAGAACTCGAGTTACGACCTTCAGTGGACATCAGTGTGTAACTTTGTTATTTTTGGCTAAAATTATTTTGAAAAAAGTCACATAAGTTTAATTGAATTCTAATTAATTCTTCCCACCAAAAAGAAAAAACCTAAAACATCTGTGAAAATGAGCTTCTTAATGTGGCTTTCCCCTTAAGCCATAAGTAGAGGTGCTCATGCAAGCCATAAAATATTGCTTTTTGTAAAGATCGGAGTTTAATCGGGAGCGAGCGCAAGTTGCAAGGACGGATCGAGTGTGTATATTCTCGAGTTTGTATATTCCGGTCGTCTGCGAATAACTCCAATCTTGACAATTTTGGCTGGCATGGAAAACTCTAGCAATAAACCGACATTTAGTTGCTAGGCAACCCTCTAAAGTCCATCAGGGCGAAATTGCAATATTGGTATTTCTGGTCATTCTTCTTTATTGAACGCGGGGATGTTGTAGTTACGCCATTACATATTAGCGCAAATATTTGGTGAATTTACGTATTTCTTACAGTAAATATAATAAAGAAGTTTTTAGAAAGCACACACTTCTTCTCTCTAGTTTCATCCTGTATCTCAATAACGGGATGAATTTTTGAAAATACAAAGCCGGGTGCTTCGTAGGCACGTAAAACGTGCAACTTTTATCCGATATGACGAACTTCGTATTTCTTATTGCTTCTAATACCTACAGATAGGTACTCGGTTTCAAAACTGATGGCACTTAGGATGCGCGAGGCGTGGCTTAAATGTAATACTAATCGCATTAAAAGTATCGACATCGAAATCACTACGGCAACGACTGTCAAACATTGCTCTTTGATAAGGAAAGAAACGAAAACATAAAGTGTTTTAAAGAAAGTATGTACATACATATATGTTTGTTGTGTTAACTTTCAAATATTGTAAAACTAAAGGTATGTGAATATGTACTTTTTAAAATGAATCAATTACCGAAAACCTTTAATACGTAATACTGTAAACATACTGTAATGAAAATTGTATATTTGTTGATTTATTATTTATCTACTTTCTCCTGATTTATTTCTCTGAAATGAAAAATTCTCAATAATGTGTTATATGTGGGTATATTTAATAAGATATTGAAATCTTGAACAATTAAATGCAGTATAATGAAATATTCCAGTAATGTGTTATATGCATATTTAGTTCGCTATTGAAATCTTTAATGAATAAATGCAATATAATGGCATTAATGACACAAATAATGAAATTAAATGCAAGGAATCGAGAAATATATATTTTAACTTTTATTAAACATTCTCATCTGAGGAATAATTCAAAAGAAAATGACTATCACTATCTTTATTTACAGTAATTAATAAATTCCTCTGTCATATCATTCATAATGTAATCTTTTTCGATATAGTTGTTGTGGCAAACAAATAGAGGGAGCGGAAGACGTAATATCGAAGTACCAAACACAACGAAACTGAACTGAACGATAACTGAGAACCGACACTGACTGATATTTTTAGGCGTTGTCGTACACAGTCCAAACTATTGCCTTCTCTCGCGTTTCATATTTCCTCAAATTCGTCATCTGGGCAAGTGCCATCAGTTTTGAAACCGACTATACCTTATTTTATCCAGGACAACTTAATAAATACATCTTATAATATCACAGTACTTTTGGGGGAAGTGAAATTCTTTAAATCCATTTGCCGTTTGAGTCGTGGCTGAACTGACAAACTTCAATTAGAACGATTCGTGTTCTAAATTGAAATAGCAAACAATTCATAAAACTTGAGCTTTTAGATTTATATTGGAGAGTTACTGGTACATTCGATACATTTGTATCAATCTTATTATTTACCACTCCTATGCCTCCAAACAGTCCAAATCAATTTTCAATCTATATGCACTATTATAATTAATTAAATACTTTTATAGTAATTGTATATTATATAGAATTCAAGTTGTTTTGAATATAAATATTGGAAGTTCAAATGTATACCATGATTCGTTAAAAATAATGAAAAGTAAAATTTCAATAGAGCGAGTAGTAGCCGTACGATCAGAATAACTTTCTAAATGTCTTCTACACACGCTCATAGGCTTTCACTTTTTTTTAATAATAAATCTATCTATCAATTTGGGTAAGTCAGATTAACTAATAAAGAAATCAGTAAAAATTTTCCTATAGAATACAACAACGAAGTGCGAAAGCATACTTTTGAGAGTACACCTGCTTAGTTAGAGGTCGCGCAATGTCATGGTCATGGCCAACAAGATCGACATCTGCAATATGCAATTGCAAGCTGTTATAGGCCACAGATGTTTTCTAACTGCAGTACGCTGCGTTCCTGACCATCGTGACGTTCAACTGGTAATGAACGTCATGAAAAACTGTAACATAGCGATAGAAAATTTTTAGGGGTACAGTTTTCACGTAAAACATATCTACGAAGTAGATTTCTAATTTTACGTTGCAAAGCTTCAACAATAAACTTTTTATACAATGAAAATTTTGACTTTCGATTCTTCGTTAACTTACACGGACAGTTTTGAAATTACACGTAAAAAACAGCAAATATGTACACTTGGAAAATATGGTTTAGGAATGTAAATCTATTACCAGTTTTGACACTACAAAATGTTTAGTAGCGGTTGTACCAAAAGGTACAACTAAATTAAAAATTCACAGGCCAGGAAGAAGTAAGTCTGCCGCTTGTTCACACGTTAGCTATTAAGAATAATACCAGGTTAGCAAACGACGTCGATCGAAAAACAACAACTGTAAATACATATAGAGTGATTTTTAATGTTTAATGACAGGTTGAATTTTCCGTCTTACTATATATTTCTTAGGTTGGTTACAATCGCGTTTTTAAGCAAGATGCACTTTCCAGTGTCGTGCAACATCTGTTTTTAAGGGGAATAAGGAACATTAATAACCTCAAAAAAGATCACAACACAAGATTATATAGCAAAAATAAATCATATCATTGGAGTACTGTACAATGGTATTCAAAATATAAAAGAGCATGTAATATTAGATGCGATAACGTTGTGCATATAATCTCCCGAAGAGATAATCAACAAACCGCTTATACCACTGCAATTTAACAGCATAACTGAGAATTCTTTGGAGATGCCCTGAAATTACCTAAAAATTGTGGCGCCAAATTTAACTTGTGTCCAATCGTTAACAATCATCCCGTAAATTTAAATCACCGCATATTGCATAAGATTACCAAGCATGTGCTTGTTAAATAAAAACGGCACCTGGTAATCCAATAAGGGCCACCTCGTGATTTTGCAGTTTTGAAAATTATTTCACAAAACAAGTCACTAAAACGGAGTTGATTATTAATTTATCCTCTTATTATTCTATGTACAATGCATTGTATTTAATATTTAATTATTCATCCAATGTTCTTAATGATAGTTTTAATTCTATTAGACATGCTATCAATACACGATTTAACGAGTTCCTGTAGCTTCAGATTTTCTTCCCACGTTTTCCAAATATTCCATTTTCAGCAGTTTGCAAATAAATAAATACGTTTTAGGCCACGCCACACATTTTCTATTGGGCTAAGTTCCGAGGAGTTTCCCGGCCAAGAAGGTGCCCATAAATTGCGTTCCCTAAACGCACTTTTGACCGATTTCGCTGTATGGAGACGCAAATTATCTTGTATAAAGGTGCACGGACCACTTTGTTCATTTAGAAGAGGAAAAAATGATGCCAGAATATTTCTCATTACATTTCTGTGTTGAACTTGATTCATTAAACCCTTCACAAAGTAATGAGCTCTTGTTACTTTCCATGTAATGCACGACCAAACTATAACAGAAGGTGTATGCTTCACTAGTGTTGCAACACAAGCTTCACTATAACGTTCGTAGACTGAAGACGATCTTCGAAGACAAGCAAAACCGTGCTTCAAGCGTAAGAATTAAGGAAAGTAAAAAATAACAATCTGCTAATTTCTATAGTAACATACCTTCCTCCAGTCTTCAACAATGTTTATGCATTTTTGCCCACTGAAGTCTTCTTCATTTTCTGGGTGAGTTTTGGTTTCTTTGCTGGACAACGACATTTTATCCCTGCTTCATATAATCAAGATCGTAATGTTTTTCCGGCTTTCCTATGTTTAATTCTTTTAACATTTGTTGCAATGCGGAAGGGGATGCCAGTCCGTTCTGTAATGGTAACGGTACAATTTTCCTATCTTCCCTTATTGTGATTTAACACAACTGTGACAATGAGTGCTACCGCTTGATGTTGAGAACAAGTTCTTGCTGGTTAAATTGGCTATTAGTTGAACGGTATGGTGAGACATATTTTCTCTTAGCATTACGTCGTTGAGAATACATGTCGGTTTGTAACAAAGCATCTATCTTAATTTGTTAGCATTAGAAATATTTTTACGCTCCCTTATACTGCTAAAAAGTTAACACTAAGAATAAACCGTAATTGATGTTTAATGAAACATTTGTTGCATTTATACACAACATAAATATTTAAAGAAAAATTGCAACGCAATTGCCTTATTGTCAATAGCATTCGTACAACTAACTAATATACAAAGTTTCTACTCGGGCTTGTAGATTTCTCGCTAATCCTATAAAAGATGATTGTACACAATTTATTTCATAAATAAGGACAATAAAACAAAATTCTCAAAGCTCACATTGAACAAACCATTTTTCGAGAAATATATTCATATTCATAAATACATACAGACGCTAATGTTATTACAAGGTACTGTACATTTGATTCCAACCATGTATAAGTACAGCTCCCGCAATATAAGTTGGCGAGCGGTGGGGATGCGCCGTAGACGTATTTAGGCCACGTACCTCCCACCTGTCTGATTCAGATAGTGCATAGGAATTACCATTGTCGTATCAATATGAATTCCGTAGGTGAAGAAAAAGTGATAAATAGTCAAGCGCGGAAAATAGTTTTTAACGTGTATAATTATTTTTGGTTTAAAAACGGCACAACTGTCCTTATCAGATATAAAAGAATGTGTTTCGAATGCAACCGGTATATCTATAAGAAGTATCGAGTGAATTGTTCAGGAAGGCAAAGCCGAAAGTACTGCCGGAATACAAAATTACAGAGCTGCGACACATAATTTATAATTTTCACCGTATAGAAGACTGTCGTGTTACTATAGGAGCTTTACATAAGAAGGTGAGTAAAGAACTAGAATGGGAGGGCCCAGAAACTTCGCTGCGAAAAATTGTGAAAGATATGGGATTCAAATTTAGGTGTACACAAAATAACAGAAAAATATTAATCGAACGAATAGATATTAGGCCACGAAGAATACATTATTTGCAGAAAATAACATTTTTTAGACAAAACAAAAATCCCATAGTGCATATTCACGAAACATATATTCATAGTGATCATACTTCATCGAAAAGTTGGAGCGATAGAAGTGCAAAAGGTCTTGTAAAGAATATATCTAAAGAGCAAAGACTAATTATAATACACGCGGGCGGTAGTATGGGTTTTCTCCCAGAGTGCTTACTAATATTTAAATCTGGCTCAAAAAGTGGTGATTACCACGACGATATGAACGCCGAAAATTACGGAAAAGTGGGTAAATGAGAAACTAATTCCAAATCTGCCTGACAAATCTGTGGTTGTCATAGATAATGCTCGCTACCATAATGTTCAAGCAAACAAAGCACCTACATCTGTCAGTAGGAAAATAGAAATGGTTCAATGGTTGACAGCTAAGAGGATTCCCTTTGACACCAATATGTTGAAACCACAATTATATCATATAATCATGTCACATAGAGAGCGCTATGTTACTTATAAATTTGATGAATATTTTGAACAGAAGGGGCATACTGTTTTAAGGTTGCCCCCACATCACCCAGACCTCAATCCTATTGAGATGGTATGGGCACAGATTAAGAATAATGTGGGAGCAAGAAACGTCACCTTCAAATTAGAGGATGTAATGAGAGAAGATGAAATTAACAGAGGAAGAGTTCAAAAATATCAATGGAGGACTGGTAGAAACGCTGTCATGAAAGTAGAAGAAGAATATTTACAATTAATGAGATCCTGTTTGACGAACGCTGTGAACAGCTTATTATTAATTTACATGTAGATAGTGATGATGACAGTGATTAGTTTAACTTTCTTTTAATTCATACAATTCGTAACTCCATTAAATTTTCATTAATATTAACTAATAATTATTGTAACTCTTCAGATAACTTGTCTTAACGATCTGTAAGTTCATAAATCAAATTACCTGTATATTATAATTACGGATTAGGACACAAATTGTTTTAAAAAATAAACACATTACGATCACTAGTAAATTAAAAAGCAATTATGTTTAAAAAGAAATTGTTTGTATTTTTAAATATAAATTTAATTAACAATTAGAAACCTTCAGGTACGCCACTGATTCGGGAACGTTGCAGGACGAATGATAGGCAATCTATCCCTCCTCTATCTGCGCGAACTCACTCCCACCCTTCGCCAACTTATATTGCGAGAGCTGTAACTTCCAATTAGCAATAATACATAAACCGTTAAGAAGATTGAGAAGTAAATAAACAAAATGTGTTTAGGGAGAGGAACAGGAAAATTCCTTTCAACAATTAATGGAAGTTGACAAAATGTAGTGTTCTAGACGTGTTTCAATATGGATCAAAAATTCAAATTATTACAGAGGCAAGCCATGTTGAAATAGGTGCAGTTACAAGTACAAGACGGAAAACGTAGAATGATTACTTACACAAGCAGAGGCCTTACAGAAAATGAAAAGAAATATTCAGACAGAAAAAGAAGCATCGGGACGACTTTGGGGAATTAAAACATACAAACTATATCTGATAAGAAGCCAACTTGAAATAATTAGAGATCACAGACCATTATAATTTATTTTTAGCGAGAAAGAAAGATCAGTAGCTAGAATTGAAAGATGAACATTAAAGTTATAACTATTTAAATAAAATAGCGGATACTTTTGTTGAGATTATTAACCTTCCTATACTCACGTCAAAATTAAAGACGTATACTATACTATATAAATCGGTCTCACAGACCGTATGCGTGAGTATAGGAAGGTTAAGGAGGAGAAATCGAAGAAGCATCGAGCGAGGACGCAATTTTAAGAAAGTTAAAAAAACTATTAAACATGAGACGATCTGCAAAGGAGCAAACATTATAGCGATACTTAACCGAATATGAACTTAATACGAATATGTCATATGTCATATGTAAATAAAAAATAATAAGAAAAAAGGAAATTACGTTTATGTATCATTTATGACCAACATTGCATTAATATCGCATCGCCGTATTCTTCCCATCTACTCGCTAGAACTATCGGGATCTAAGATCGAGACCTTGGAAGCATTCGCCAGTGCAAACAAACTGGAAATGTTTATCGGTGCTAATACCAATGCCAATCAGAAAGTCTGGGACAGCAAGGATAATGATAACAGAAGTAAGTCTCTTTTCAACTAGTTGTGTAGTACTGAAGTTGATTGTCTGAATCAAGACAATAAGCAGACGTTTAGGACTTATATATACATATCAATCTTGTCAAGTTTGGGACCGCAATAAATTCTGCACAATTGGCCGAATGAGGCATCGATGTCCGATCATGCCTGTATATCCTAGAAACTAAGCATAGATAATATAATAGCATTAATAATAATTAGGGCATACAGAGACCCCAAAAGACCCAATTGAGGTTCTTATAAAGATGACCTGTCTGCTGTAATTCGAGACTCTCCTGATAAAATAAGAAATGCTCTTCTATTTAATTGCGATTTTTTTCAGCAATGAACATATATTGAAAAATTTGATTTAAAATCGAGGTGCAGCTTATGTTCCAAAGGTAACATTAAAATACGAATCCCTACACTATAGGTACTCAAGCAATTAGCGAAGTTCAATTACTGGACCAATATGTTAATAAAATTAGTAAGTATGCCACAAAAGGTAAGGTCCAACCTTAATTATTTCGCTGTATATGAGTGAATCACCGACCCAGAGCGTCAACAGCAGTTAGTGTGTAAATACACTATTCGAATTATTTTTATAATAAATTGTTAAAATCTCTATCTTCAAATTAGAAAAAATCATAGAAACAGAGCGGCAGAGAAACATTTTGATTTAATACTTACAGGAAAAATAGTTTCCGAGTGAAGAACAGAAAACAAACAATTAGAATTGCTATAAAAACATAATAAGCATAAAATAATAATTCGATAACAAAGCATCGAAACATGTCACAATATCTACGAAAATGAACATTTTTGGAGCGAATCATGAATAACTACCTAATACCACCTTGGTGTTTTAGGTTCAAGAAAACATGAGTCACACATACATATGTACAAAAACCACTCTCACGGGTTGCGCATACGTACAAAACTCTAGACCGGTTGACTATGGAGATAAATTATAGAACTCCACACTCGGACAATTAAAATTTTAATATCTTGGACCTTAGCAAATGACTTTTGGCAAACGAAGTATAGGGTTTTATTGACTCTTATTTAAATAAATATTTGTTCTAAAAGGCATAATCCATGAAAAACAGTGTATACAGCAGCAAATTTGACTTGTGTAGTATTTAGCAATTGTAAAGGAAAATAGATAATTGGAGCAGTAACCTGCCGACACGGTCAAGGTCGCTCGCATATTTAAGTGGCGTGACCTATGTACCTATGCATTCGTAAATAATTTGTTAACATGTTGAAACGCCACCTTGGCACCCCAGCGGGGGTATCAACTGAGGTTCTGCGCAACTTTGTAAGGGGATGTTATAACCAAAGCATTCCTTCAATCGGGACCACGCCGCACGGTGGTTTAGAATCGCGTTTTCGCGGAAGAAAACTCTGTAACTTTTTAATTCGTGAAAATTATAACTTGCCATTTTTACTGTAATGAGAATATATATTTATGTTTTAGATATTATAACAAATAGAAGCTTAGCTTTTATATAGTATTTTAGAAGCAAAAAAAATAGTGAAGAGAAAAGATGTGGGAATATGTGTGTAACTTTCTGCGAAGTCATGAATATTTGCATATATACATCTTATTTATAATCACTAAATACTACTTTACTATTTTATATGCTATAATATTAATATTTATAATACCAAATTATTCATCACGAAGGAGAATTGGAAAAGAAATTTCATGTCTAACATTTTTGCAGTCTCATTATCATAAATATAATCTTGTAATAAATTTGATGGATCAAATTTATTTCAGTAAATCTTGGAATCACCTACACTAAATTTAAATGTCTGCGTCTTTAAGTAGTGATTTTGCATCTTCATGTAATTCATAACTTAGAAGGTAATTGTCCGAGATATGAAATAAAAGGATCAGATGACACCTATAGTTATAATTTTTATTTTATCTATTATAACACTAATCACTTAAATTTTGATTAATACCTAATCTGAGAAGCAATTATTAGATTATCGCATCCAAACATAAAGTTGAGCATAACTTAATTGCAAATTTATTACATAAGTGTACACACTGTTTATTTATATTTGTGATTCTATTATTAGTATAAATTAGAAATTTGGTACAATATAAAAAATTTATATGATGTTTGTATTAAGTAAATGCAAATTCATTACCTGCACTAAATTCTAATAAGATATTAAGCTCTTCTTGGCAAATTAAACAATTTAATGATTGCTTTTCCTCGTAGGTTTATTAATTTAATTACAATAAGTAAATATCATAATAATAATATTCACGCTCCCAAATTTTGAGTTGAATATAACCCATTTACAAACCCTACGAATGACCATACGTTATCCTAGTATTGCGCTATTATCGCATTCAAACACGTTTTTCTCAAACAAATGTAAAAAATGCAGTTGAAATTAAGAGGGTTATTTATGGAGGATTTAAAGATATCATTGGTACCATTCTCAGATGGTAGCACCTTACTAGAATCCTTACTGAAGTTCGGTTTGTAGCAAAGAGTGCACCTGTCCAAATTATTTACGATATTACAAAATATATGTGGTGTTTATCAATAATTTCTTCTTAGTCCCACTGTAGGCAACGATATCTCATGTTAAATTGATCTCAATCATGGACTAATTCTATTTTTCAGGTAAATTAACTATTTAACCGTCTAATAAGATCACAAATATCAACGGGTTCATATGTTCCCACAATGATTTTTTCGCACCTGAACTACTGTGCGCCGCAGTGGATGTTAGACACCGAGTTTTTGCGTAGGACTGTTGATATATTTATTTTATTTCTTACTTACTTGTAATTTTTCCAAAAAACTTACATACTAATTTTATTATATAGATAGATCAAATTTTAATCTTCCAAAAACAACATTTTATCCAAATAACATTAGATGATCTTTTACCAATATATACAGTGTGTTCAATGGGAAACTTTCCAGGCAGCTTGCATCCGAAGCTAGTAAAATTATTAAAAAATGCAAAGATATGTAAATTTTTTTGAGGGGGAACCACTTTGATGAATATTCAGTTTGTCCCCAGATTAACTTCACTATAAGCATAATTGATCAAAAATTCTGGAATCTCGTTTTAAAGTTGTGTTTGCAGCCCTGCTTGATCTGAAAGGAATTTCAAGCATATTTCTATTTTTTTTAAATCAAGGAAATCATAGCAATTGAGAAAAATAGGATGTTTTCTGTTCCAGTAAAGTACCATTTCGATTAATTGATGTTTGTACATGTGAGAGGGATTCGATATGAATTCTCTCACAATGCACGTATCACGCATTTTTTACAGTTATTTTTTCTACAGAAGTGGACAACTTGCGTTGCCACAGCCTTCTGCAGTAACTGCAGTCGCGCTCCTCGGCTACCCGCCGTGGGAAAATTGCAAATTACAAAATTTTGATCTTCTCTTGCCATCCGTAGACGTACGTTTCGCGGTTATACCTCTCGTCAGTACGGCTTTGCAAGAGCAGTAACTGCAGAGGGCTGTGGCAACGCAAGTTGTCCACTTCTGTAGAAAAAATAACTGTAAAAAATGCGTAATACGTGCATTGTGAGAGAATTCATATCGAATCCCTCTCACATGTACAAACATCAATGTTCAGACGATATATACATAAAATTTGTATACGAAATTACAGCTCTTGCAAAGCCGTACTGACGAGAGGTATAACCGCGAAACGTACGTCTACGGATGGCAAGAGAAGATCAAAATTTTGTATTTCGATTAATAAGTAAGGTTTGATAAAAGAGTGGATGAGTAGTGTAAACCGAACTTATCACTGATAAGTTATCAATGAATAATAGAATTCGTAGAAGTGACTGCGTGAGTCCAGTTTACACTACTTAATGATAACAGGTCATCCACCCTTTTATCAAACCTTAATAATAACACAAGATGCTATTGAGAAAAGTTGTTCAGAATATGAAATTATGTCTCTATGCGAACTTTCACAAATATCGGACTACTCTAACTAAATCAGTATTTGTTTTGTGTTCATGCTAAGCAATAATCATAAAATGTAAACTTTTATTCAAACAAAATATTCAAATTACTTTTCCGTCTTCCCTCTTTGCATTTTTTAATAAAAGTTACCTTTACCTACTATTAAGGTCAATGACAATACAATAAATGAATCTATGTTTTATTTTGGCATTAACTTTAATAGTGGTAACCGGAAGTAACAGTATAAAAGATATGATTCTCTTGTGAACAGTGTCGGATCGGTGATAGCGGTCCACTGCCTGCTGCCAGACGTAACATAATATTATGTTGTGAAAATACTGTTTGTTGGGGAGGGACTATCAAAAAAGACACCTGATCCCAACGAACATTACGTACTCTGAAAAATGCAGAGGGAGTTGGAAACGATGTTACCGCGTTCCAGTAGCTTCCGTCGAAAGAACGCTGCTGAACTGTAAATCAGTAATCGCACAATACCAAAAGTTTGCATGGAGACTTGCGTTTACGTATTAGCGGTTGTATAGATAATGAATGCCCACGATTTATGAGAAAAAAAAATATGATCTTGTGGATGAGCGATGAAGGTCATTGTCACCTCAACGCCTCAGTTAACAAACAGGACTTCCGTTTTGGGTTTCGGAAAATGGTCAAGAACTATATCAACAATTGCTACACGGCTTGAAAGTCAAAATGTTTTGCTTCCTCACTCCGTACTTTTCGCCTTGAGGTCAATGCAATATTAATTATTTCGTGCAAAAGGTAACAGCTCTAATTGTGGTCTAGTCTCTTTATTTGCAGGCAGACGTCTTAATTTTTCTGGCAAATTGGATCTTATATATATATATATATATATATATATATATATATACTGTGTGTCTAGCTAAGTTTGCGACAAATGGAAAACTTTTTTATTCTTGGGTTTATGAAAAAGTTATTCTTTATAAAAGGTCCTGCTTCATCCAAAACTTAAATTCAAATTGTCAGATTTTAATATTTGTTAGTCATATACGAGATATGACAAAAATATGAAATTAGTATAAGAGTAAAGTACTTTTATTTTCAATAATACTTAAAATGTTATAAGGAATCGTCGTTCAGAATTGGAAATTATACAATTTAAATACAGCATTTACACAAAAGAAAGCATTGAAAATGTTACACAAATGCTTCAACATATCCGCCTTCTCGTTCCATACATGTAACGGTTCTATCACAAACATGCCTTAAAACCCGTCTAATTGTTTATGGAGTTATTTTACGGATTTCTTCTCTAATAACACGTTCTAGATGGCCTACATCCGTAAACGGCGCTTGAATATAAACATGTTCTTTTAAATAACCCCTCAGGAAAAAATCAAGTGGGGTCAGATCTGGAGACCGAGGTGGCTTTCGGAAATGTCGAAAACAGATTTAACAACAAACGCCAAAACCATGTTGCTGATAACGAAATGGAACTAGAAGTGATGCTATCAGCAATAGAACAACCGAGGTGTCCGTTGCGGAAAAGAGCATTGTTGATGTCAAACACTATAAGCAAAGATTCGGTAGCTAAAATTCTAAAAAAAAACAAATTTCATCCCTACAAGCCTACATTTGTACACACTCTAAGACCAGGTGATAATGACAGACGATTGGAGTTTTGTGCCGACATTCAGGCAATATTAGCAGATAATCCTTTTGTGTCGAGACAAATTTTATTTTCCGATGAAGCAACATTTACATCGAACGGAACTGTATCGAGTCAAAACTGCCGTTGGTGGACAGATGCCAACCCACATTTTACAATAAAAACTCGAAGTCAATATGCGTTCAAGACAAATGTATGGTGCGGAATCTACAAAAGTTATGTAATTGGACCTTTCTTTTTCACCAATCTTTGAATGCCGACCGGTATCTAAATTTTTTGCAAAGTGAAATTAGTAATTTTATCGACAATCTTCCATTGCTGGAACGCCAACATATTTGGTTTCAACAGGATGGTGCACCTTGTCATAGCAGGTTGGACGTAAGGCAATATGTTGAAGATTGTTTTAACGAAAGGGTTATACACCGCTTTTCCACAATACGTTGGCCACCTCGGTCTCCAGATCTGACCCCACTTGATTTTTCTTGTGGGGTTATTTAAAAGAACATGTTTATATTCAAGCGCCGTTTACGGATGTTGGCCATCTAGAACGTGTTATTAGAGAAGAAATCCGTAAAATAACTCCACAAACAATTAGAAGGGTTTTAAGGCATTTTTGTGATAGAACCGTTACATGTATGGAACGAGAAGGCGGATATGTTCAAGCATTTGTGTAACATTTTCAATGCTTTCTTTTGTGTAAATGCTGTATTTAAATTGTATAATTTCCAATTCTGAACGACGATTCCTTATAACATTTTAAGTATTATTGAAAATAAAGGTACTTTACTCTTATACTAATTTCATATTTTTTGTCATATCTCGTATATGACTAACAAATATTAAAATCTGACAATTTGAATTTAAGTTTTGGATGAAGCAGGATCTTTTATAAAGAATAACTTTTTTCATAAACCCAAGAATGAAAAAGTTTTCCATTTGTCGCGAACTTAGCTAGACACACAGTATATATATATATATATATATATATATATATATATATATGTATAAATATAAGATAAAAGTAACTTTATTGGGATGATCGGTCTGTTGTATAATAAAACAAATTCATTTGTTCATTGCTCAATATTTCGCTATATTCTATAGCTTCATCAGGAGCTGGTATGTCTCCGAATACCAGCCGCATAAAATGTAAATTGCCAATTTTAAAAAGTATTTAAAAAATTGTATTGCATCAAATAATTTGAATTTTAATTTTAATGCGAAACAATTGTAAAAGTAATTTTTGAATGCCTCTAAAGTCTTCGATTGGATTTCTTGTCAGCGTGTACTCTAGTTTACTTCTGATGAAGCTATGAAATATAACGAAATATAGAGCAATGAACAAATGAGTTTGATTTATTATACATCAAACCGATCACCCCAATAAATAAAGTTAGGTTCATCTTACATAAGTACGGTCGATATCTATTTTACATTTATATTCACCACAGTAAGCACGCTGAAATGAACATTTTCCAAATTAACGGCATACCTTCACTGCAATTCAATTTTACTTCAAATTCCAATAATAAAGGATATTAATAAGAAAAAGCCAGTATGAATCAAATATTTGGTATCTATATATTTGTAGTCTGACAGTCACAGTATTTACGACATAAAATTCACCGTACAGAGAAATACTTTCCAATGTATACGTGTGTAAGTCGGGACATTTTCTTTTAACTACGTATGTATAATATATAGATACATATAAAATATTTAGGATATTTAACGTTAGCGTTAGAGGGCTATATATTCCCCGTAATTATTAGTTGTTGCGTGATCAGCAGAAAACGAACATGGTGCATAAAAATGAACGGACATGTTAAATAAAACTAAAATAACATTTCTACCTGTAATTTAGTAATTAGTTTGTACTTGTAAAAATCGATAAAATAAATAAAACACAATCTAAAGTGCAAAAAATTATAAATTTTAAATATTTCACGATAAATAAATCCAAAACTCCAGCTAGAAAAGAAGAAAGAAAAATATTTTCAATCCACTCGCAATGTTCTTCACCAAGTATGGCACAACGATAGGATTCCTCGAAGACGAAAAGCTAGATTGGTCAGTTCAAATTTTCAGTAAAATACATAATGCGATCAACGCAATTTTGGAGAACGAGTAACATATATTCTCCGGCAAGTATAAAATTAACAATAAAACGACGGACACGAGGCGTGGAAAAGATGTAATACACAACTCTGTAGGAAAAACATAACTATTATCATAAAACGGTGGTAGTTTCCTTACTTTCTGAGGTTGTATGAGGTGTATGTGTATAAACAAAACCAATCTCATATAGATTACGTACTATGCAAAAACATACCACCACCAGTAACAAAAAACTTGAACTATTTATGCAAGTACTGGCGATAATAGATACCAAAAAACGTGACATAAAATAATAAGTGACATAAAAGACGATGCCCAAGTACGCTCAATATTGCGGTGGTATAAAGCGCTTATCTTTTCTTACACTAATGCTGTTATTATTATGTTTCACTTATATTCAATCTTATTATGGGAATATTATTCGTATTTCATATTCTATAAAAATTCTTGAAAATAATCTACACAATTCTTTTTTTTTTTGTTACTATACGCTCAATTTTGAAACAGTGCATAGAATGATTTCTGAGATGCGGAAATAAAGAGTAAAGCACGCCAATATAAAGTTAATACAGTCGAGCCTCGTTTATCTTCAGTCCTCCGCAACGAACGAGTTTCGTTTATCTAAGTCGGCAGGGATCCCCACTACCGTCACCGTTGCCATGCCAACTGGAATTGCATCACCTCCACCCCTCCCATTTCTTCCAAGCTCACTCTAATTCTAGCGCGACGGTGAAATTGTGGAACATGGAGGGGAGCGTGGAACTTAAAATAAACGGTCAAAACCAATAATATAAAACCAATTTCTAAATTAAGATTTTGTCTACCTTGTGCTGTAGTAACGGGATATATCATAGGATGTGATCTGTAGAGCCGGTCAATATAGAGAACGTCAGATGTACAGGCAAGGAAAGAATGTAGACGTCCCATCATATACAACAAGATAGCACTCTTAACATGTTATATAGTTTCGAATCGACTCTCTCTTTATAGGAACAGTGTAATAGCGAATTAAAATAAGTAGTATGATCAGGAAAGTAAACAAGTTATCAAGCTCGTCATCATCATCTCATCACCAAATTTATTAGGGACAATAATATAATATTGTATATCAACAATATTAAAATGGGTGCATGACTGTATATAACTTCAAGTGACATGTAATTGTATGTCACATATTGTACATAACATTATTGACCTAATTGACGTGTTAAATATGAATGGCATCCCACGATGGATATTAGAAAATAGAACGTTTTCCTTAATTCTGGAAAAATATCATACTGATTATGTATGACCAAGATAAGTACGTAATTTACTTGAGCAGTGTATATTAGTGCTTGTTCACAATGGGCGTAAGGCATACATTAGGTGAATTTAGACGAATAATGCTTATCATTTCTGCCTGTTTCTATCAATTGAACAGTGGCAATAACATTAAAAAGTTAATTTCACCGGGGTTTTATATAACCCACGTATACGAAATCCACTTTGTTTTTCTTATGTTCACACATACATATGTAATATGGACATAAGATTTAACTTTATTGGTTACACATATCTTATGTGTTTTTAATGTATTATGTTCACTGTGAATAAGCACCTAAAGTAATGTACAGAAAAAGAACATAATGTAATGTAAATTAATGTAATCATTGACAAGGGGAAAGACAGTTGTGCAACGTGTTAGTTCGCAGTTTAAATCCAATAGAACCATCCACCTCAGCAATGGAATTTTTATTTTAACTAACTCTAAAGATCCGTCCTACTGACCTACTTAAACAGATGCAATGAAGGAGGCGGTATCAGTGCGTGGGCTACATAAAACTTCAATGTAAATAACATTTGTCAGTTAAAATACATGTCTGTGTATTTCGTGAAATTTTTTTATTGCAAATACAATATATATTAACTTTATTACATGATTGTTCATTTTTCTTAGAGTACAATATACAATTCAATAATGACTACCGAACTAATTATCAGGTCTTTCTATATTATGTTTGCTACTGTGTAGTTTTACAGATGGTGCTATTATTTCTAGACTATTTATGTTATCGATAATACACATTGACATATAGTACGGTATGTGATTTACAGCTTTAGGTAAACAGGTAGTTAAAGTGTTGAAGATATTTTGATGCTGTTTTGTTATCTAAAGAATTATTTTAAACAGAATAAGTTGTACTACTACAAGTAATGATCAGGATCTATGTATATTGTAGGAAACAAATGCTAATAGTTTCAAAATTTATGGAAGTTTTATAGTTATTTAAATTTTGATGGTAAAAGTACCATCGTATATATATTTATCACGCAAGTACCCCTACAATTTAATACAAACTTAAAATAATTTAGTTTCATCGAGACTTACTTTTCAATTTCTTGTTGTTAAGCGTTGCCACTATCAACGCCATGTAAGACCTTTGCAACATGACAGAAACCAATGTCATGTTTTATTTTATACGAGTGGGTTACATTAAATTTTAGTTTCGCTTGAATTATATTTTACAATTTTGGTTTTGTCTGTTTGTATAAAAACGTTAACAATGACGTGTGACGTTTGCTAGCATGATCATAATATAATTGTGTAATATGGATTTCGCGGGGTGTATAACTTCATATTACAAAGAAAGATATTTTTACTAATTGTATCCCTATTTTCAGTGCGGCAGTGTGGTATAGTCTGTTAACCTATCTGATAGTTGTACTAGATCTTATTTGCATATATTTTGTGTCAATTTCTGGAAAATATGTATTATTCATTTATGGGAAAGTACTTTTTACTTAAGTGGTTTAGTTAATACAAAAATAAAATGAGCTTTTGTTTGATAGGTTTTTAAACTAATTAAGAATTCCATTTTGATAAATATTTTTGATCAAAATTTGAAAAGAAAACATCGCTTTGATTCAAATGAATTTGCAGCAGTTACTTACTAAAACCTTTGCATTAATTACCAGAGCATATAATTCCTTCTTCTTGGCGAATATGTTCTTATTTTCTTCTTAAGCCTGTACCTCATTGCCTACCGTCCGAACGTTTGTTGGCTTATTGTGACCAATAGACATCTACTCTGTCCGGTTGGTGTCTTTTCAATGAAACCCACTATTTTGTTAATGGAAATCCTTTACCTCTTCTGGCTACACAAACTAAGATCCAAAGTGTTTAAGGGTAACACTACTTAGCCCCAGGGATTCTCAGAGGATATGTTGTTGTTTCTTCTTCTTGACAACGGGATCTGCAGATAGGATCTTTCATTATTCCTAAGGTGTGAAGATGTTTATTTAGTCGGCAGCGTCCTGCTAGTAGGCGAATATGCTACGAATTCTTTCAATTTTTGCTTCCCTTTCAGCATGAAAAGCTAACAATAATGTACAACAACTTTAACAATGGTGTGATGAATTTGGTTAGCTGCTGATTTCATTTGTCTTTAGTTATTTTATAAATCTTTGACATTCTCTTTTATTACTGTCATGGTTCTACCAATGATATCAGAATTTATGGGTTCTTCTCATCGGTTGTATTGATTCCAACAAATCTGATATTTTTCTACTTCCTTTGTTCCAGATATTTTACTTTCTTAGGTTCCGACGCCTCGGAAGGGCATAAGAGCAAGGATAGAAAAAGGTTCTGACATGGTTGTTTCACTTTGAATAAATAACTTATATTGTTGTAAATATCTTCCAGTTTTAATGGTAACAGGTCAACCTATTCTTTTACTCACATATCTAACCTGCAGTAAATCAGGTTTAGACGAATTTATTGGTAAATTAGAACAAAAACTCTGGTTAAATTAATATATAAAATAAATAAAATTAATCTTACTACATCTAAACTAAATTGCTATCCTCAATGGAAACCTGGGAAAATTCAGTATCACGAGCTAGCACCCAAGACGAACGTCACGCAACAAGCATTATACAACTCTAAAGCACTCCACGATGAACAGACTGAACACACTCAACCCCGGATTAAACACAACAAAACGCTGTCGATACTGAACTCCCACTATAAAGAGCGTGTATTTATATTAATTTTAAACCTAAAATTCATGCCTATGCAGCGTGTCGTGACGGTTGAATTCTCTTTCTATTTTTAGCTACGAAACTAGATATATTTAGAAAAATAGAAAGAAAATTATTATTATACTATTTCAAATTCCGAATTGTACGACCTATTGAACTAAATTCAGATTTAGTGCAAGATCATTCATCCGTTACAGCACGCTCCATAGAGCATGAACTTTAGGTTTAGAATTAGTATACATATGTACATGCTCCTTATAATGGGAGTTCAGTGTTTAGATGTGTTTCACGCGGACGTTCAGTGTGTGGTGTTCATTGTGCAGGCTTTAGAGTTGTACAGTGTTCATTGTGTGGTGTTCGACTTGGGTGCCGGATATTACTAGTGATACTGTATTACCCTAGTCACTAGGGTGACAGGGAAAATAGACACATAACAAAAAGATATAATTTTATGAATTCTAAGAAGAACGGTACAGCTAGCTGCGTATATTAAACGGAGTGTAAACATATTCACAAAAGTTTAGTAGTGTTACGATTACAAGGTCGCACAGATGTATATGATTTTATCTGTGGGCTTATCGTAGGCAACAGGGAACGGGACGACGGGTTGCAACGTGAAATAAGCGAATTCTTAGGAAATAGCACAGAAACATGTCAAAGAAGTAAGCGCACTACCCAACAATATTTACACAGCGTGAGTATTTATAAAAGAGTGGCTAAAAAGAAACCCCTCCTTACACTGTTTCAAAAAAGGCGACCAATGGCTTGGGCAACAGATATGCAAGCAAAACCGGACAACTTTTGGCGATTAGTAATTTTTTCTGAGGAAAGGGGAGATTGCAACTTGCTATGTACGAAGGAAACATTAATGCGGCAAAATACATTGACATTTTGGCAGAGAGGCTCTAACTACTTTTCACTAATGACGTTCTGTCAAAAGAAAATATTACTTTTACGGAAAACGGTGTACCCTGCCACAAAGTGCGAACCACCACAACCGCATGGAAATAAGCTCAGGGGATTAAAATTTTAGTACATAATTCAGCAAAACATGGCAAAAGAGCCTGAAAGCGTAGAAATAAAATAGAACTAATGGCGGCTGTTATAGAAGAGTGAACCAATGTACCGGAAGTAACCGTTAATAATTTAATTGATAACATGCCCCGATGAGTGCCAGCACTGGTCACAAATAAGAGCGTTTCAACCAAGTATTGAATACATATACAGGATTAGTTAGAAGTATGGAGACGGCCATTTATTGTCGTTAATATTCATTTTAGGAAATTATGTTCAACACAAAAACTTCAATTTTCTTTTCTTCAATTATTTTTTAGTTATGCCTATTCGCGTATTTTATTTGAAATGGGAACTTGTTAATTTTACTCTATCGTTCGATAGAGAATTTTTATTATATACCCTACTACTAATGGTTAATTAAAGAATACTAAATCATCTCACATGTTTCATAAGGTTTCAAAAACGATTCCATGTGCATATCGCCAATGAAATTTATTCCTTATATAAAACAAACAATTTATATTATAATAGTTAACAACATAATGATTAAATCTTATATGATAGAGATCTACCACTAATAGGTCAATAAAACAAGGCTGGTTTGAGCGATAGTTATATTTTCAGAACGTTTACAAACGTTTTCGGAATACCTTCGTCAGTGAAAATATAACTAGATAAATATATATATTACTAGATAAATATATATATTTATCTAGTTATATTTTCACTGACGAAGGTATTCCGAAAACGTTTGTAAACGTTCTGAAAATATAACTATCGCTCAAACCAGCCTTGTTTTATTGACCTATTAGTGGTAGATCTCTATCATATAAGATAAGTATAAAAAAGGTCACGAAATATATATATATATATATACATTTAATATAATGATTAAACACAAAAATCCTTGAAGTACTGGATATAGTAAGTAGTATATAGATCTATGCACTCGTGTGACGCAGCGTTGGTGAATATCGCTGATGATGTGTTTTGTTCTTTGAAGGACGGCAAAATGATTGCTCTAGTTTCGCTTGATTTCTCCAAAGCGTTTGATATGATTGATCATGATTTGTTTATCTCAATACTTGGTTACATTGCATTGGATAAGCCTGCAGTGTTGCTCTTAAAAAATTATTTAAATAATAGAACTCAACGAGTTCAGGTTAATACAAATATCTCATCACAGCTTACAATTAAGCACGGGGTTCCGCAGGGGAGTATCTGTGGACCACTTTTTATCATTTATCATTTACACTGCATTCTTAAGCAAGTCGCGTCGCTGCAGTTATCACCATTATGCTGACGACACACAAATTTATTATTCCTTCAAGCCAAATGATTTTATGAATGCCGAGCAAGTTATTAATGATGATATCGCGGGTGTTGTTGGGGCCGCGGAGGCTCATGGCTTACTAGTAAACGGTTCCAAGTCGTCGGTGGTATTTTTCGGGGGCGGTTTTATGCGGGACAGGGTTCTGGCTTGTATGGAAATTGGTGTCAACGGCGTTAAAATTCCGTATTATACCGAGTGCAAGATTCTTGGCGTAACACTCGACAGCAGGTTTCGTTTTAAAACGCATGTTTCGATATCTTATTCGCAGTTCATTTTGTATTCTTAAATTACTGTTCCCAAGTAGACATATATTGAACACGGATACAAAATTGCTTTTATGTAATCTCTTGATATTATCCAAATTTAATTATTGTGATTTTCTATATGGCCCATGCCTTGACAGCGTTGACTCTGGGAGGATTCAGAGAGTGCAGAATGCTTCCTTGCGTTTTACTTATGGTATTCGTAAATACTGCCGTATATCTTACAAATTGAGCGAGGCAGAGTGGCTGGATATGAAGAGGAGAAGACATTTGCATACAGCGGTATTTTATAAGAAGATACTAATTTATCGAACCCCTGCTTATTTAGCAAGGAGCATTAGGTTAGAACTGATGTTCATAACATTAACATTCGGAGACCTGACTTACTCACTCCTCCTATTCACAGGACTGCAATTTTTGAGCGATCTTTTTTATTCAATATTACAAGAATAATTAATTCATTGCATCCGCGTCTCAGAAATATGCCACTGCCAGGGTTTAAACGGAAATTGCGCAAGTTTCTACTGCAGTCTCAGTTGGATGATTAGCTGATAAGTACTAGTTTGTGAATATGTTAGTGACGGTTGGTTCGTACTGTGTAGGGTCGCCTCCTCACATTGCTCTCTGGTTGTTTTCCTCTTCCTTATTATTATTTTTTCTCTTTTCTTTGTCGCATTTTTTCGTATGATATATATATAGGAATCCGTATATTTTATATCAGGGATTTCGGTCACAAAGCAATGGAGTATTAAAGGATACTCATTTATTATTGCTCAATATTTCGGTAATGTTTATTGCCTTCATCAGGAGCATACTATTATCGGTCGATAAATACCCTCAATTCCTATATATATATATATATATCGGATATTATTTAAATGGTCTAGGAAGAATAGCAGACTTTGACTGAATCCTCCACCTATTGGTCAGATATAATGATGGCTATTGTTAAAAAGAAAAGAAACGTTTATTGTAAATAATTGTGTTAAGATTCATTGTAAATATTTATCTAAATTTACCATCTGTCTGATCAATAAAGGTCATTATTATATCTGTTATTTACACGTGCATACACACACACAAGCACGATCTTCAACTACATACACAGGCTAAGTACTATACAAGTGGACTTAGGTTTGAGCACAATCAATAAAATTTGTCAATAGTGAAAAATAGAAACGCTAATTTTTGAATGCACATTTTTACAAAAAAAAACCTATGTTTGTCACGTCATTATTGTCGCAGATATGACGTCACCTCCTTTTCTTTTAAATAATAACCCTAATTTTTGATAACGCCATTTGGAAAACGTTTTCCTGCATACAGAACGATGATTTCTGAGATAGGTTCCATAGCAAAATTATTGATAATTTTTTGTGTATTATCCAATTTAACAATCAAAGGTTAACTAAAAAAGCAAAATTATTCAAATTAGATGTTCATACTGCATATCATTTACGTGTTAACAATCAAAGCGATGTTCAAATTCGTTTATGGAAATAGTCAAAATATTCTAATCTTCAAATCCTCAATATTATTAGGTCAATCAAATTCAAAATGTATCTATTTTGAATTTGAGATAACCCCACAAGAAAAAATCGAATAGAATTAGATTGGGAGATCTTGTTGGGCATTCAATTGCTTCTCGCCTACCAATTCATTTGTTTGAGAAAATGGTATTAAGATAATTACGAACAGTTAGAGAATAATGTAAGAATGCGCCATCCTAGAGGCACTAAACGGCGCTATACGGCAAAATGGGACGTTCTACATTTGGATGGAGAGCAACAATTGCGGGTATGCAGTAATAGCAAAATAATTTTCATCATTTAATGCACCTTCAATAAAAGCGATCCTATTTTTGTCGGAATATGTGTGTCCTTCCATCATCCAGTGTGGATTGTCAGGTCCTCAGTATCTACAGTTTTGTTTATTAACAGACAGATTTAGGTAGAAGGCAGCTCTGTAAGAGAAAATTATGGGTTTTGAAGATCTAGATTGTTATTACATCGATTCTTGAACCAATTTTGATTTGTACGGATGGCATTTGCGCTTTTTCAGATATTTTATAACGGTATAATGTTAATTGACTGCTGCATTGAAACTTCACGGATTGATTTATGAGGGTTTTCTTGAAACGTTAGTATAACATTCAATTGTTTTTCTTATGAAATTGCCGGACGACCTTTTGTAAAATTATCTTTTACGTGACCGAAGTCCCTAAATTTGTCTTTAATCTTAATTACTGTTGATTGCGTAATAAGCCGATCAGGATATTTATTATTGAACAATTCACAACTTCTTGTATCCGGGACTTGTCCCCAGAACCATCATCATCATTAAACTTTCTATTCTTTGGGTTTCACTTAAACGTGCCATTTTTAGTTTTACGTCAATTAATCGACAGACAAATAACGTTTGTCAAGCCTGACATTTTCTGTTGAAATTTATTATCTTTTCGTTTTAACAAAAAAAAGAAATACGACAAATATGATCGGACTGTGACAGAAAAAACTTATTCGAAATAAAGTCCTTACCGTTTAATTGTAGATTTTAAACAAAAAATTACAACTGAACGTAAATAAAAATGTTAAAATAAATATTTTTTCGCAAAAATTTTGTTATGTGACCTATCTCAGAAATTATCGTTCTATATGCAGCAAAACATTCTCATCCAAATAGCGCTATCAAAAATTGGGGTTACCATTTAAGAGAACAAAAGGTGACGTCATGTCTGGGACAATGACGTCACAAAATACGTTTTTCTGTAAAAATGTGCGCGTTTAAAAATTAAGGTTGGCATATCCAATCGTCCTCTGTTTTTGTTCAGTATTTACAGGTTTCATTGATTTTGTTCCAAGTTATACGTCCATACTGTATATATGTATGTATATAAGCATATGTACATGTGCGTCTATACATCTGTATATAGTGTGTAGCCAGATTGACGTCACTATAGGTGCATATAAATGATAAAAAGAAAAAAACTTGATTTTGTTTTAGCGCTTTGACATACCACCCTGCTTGGTCAGAAAAAAAAAAATCAGGCATATTTTTACTTTCGAAAAATCATGGGCCGTCATGACAATTGAGAAAAAACATTTTCTGTTGAAGTAAAGTGCCACTTCGGTCAATAATACAGCAAAATGTTATTGATAAAAGTTGTTCAGGATATGAAATTATGACTCCATGCAAGATTTCACAAATATCGGATCATTTTGATTAAATCACTATTTGTTTTGTATTCTTGTATTATAACTACAGAAAAACAAGCATTCTATGCTAATTCTCGAAGAAAAAATTAATGTAAGCTATTTTCTTCTTTTTTTTTGTTTGAATAAATTATTTTATTAGAAACTTCAGATTATTTGCAGACTCAGAAGGGCGGTATCCGAAAACATTAAAACAAGATTTTAAAATGTTTAACCAATTATACATATATTGAAGTTAATTCGGGGACAGACTATATATATATATATATATATTGTTTCCATTATGGTGGCTAGCAAGATAATGACAAAAACAAAGATTTATTGCTATGTACATGGAATGTCACGCCCTTTGTTCTTACAAAGTTGTTGTTCCTATACCAAAGACAGCTTCCTCCAAAGCCTAATAAATACGCCCAGCGACTAGACGACAGTAGTAGTCAAAGGGTTTCCTGGAGAAAATAATAACAATAATTTGTTATTAAAACTAAAGTAATGATTTAAGTCGATAAACTGTTTTGTTAGGGCGATCATTAAATTTAAATCATTATTTAAAGAATTATTACGACTGCATAGACCTTTTATATAGTTAATTTATTAATGCTAATTTCTACAGCTTTTCTATAATTTTATTTATCATTAAATAATGAACCATTAGCAGTATGTTCAAATTATACAATAAATTGTAAATAAGTTAATTATGCAAGTATATATAATCTCTATGACTTATCAAATAATAACTCTTTCTATCTGATATATAAAGCCTACTTGATACAGTCATATTAAGAAGTTACTTCGCAGTGTCTTCCAATACCTACTTTTCCTTATACATTCATTTTGTATCTCTATGTTAACGAAACTAACATAATTCTTAAAGAGAGTATTTATTGAAATAAAAATAAAAATGTAAATAGGAGAATTGGTATGAAAATTTTTAAAAAGGAAATATTTTGTATAAATTCCATTCAATACTTGCCATTCATCACTATCGCGCAGAATTTACTAGGTTTTCCTAATATACAGGGCCTGTTTTTACAGGGTACCAATATGCATTGCAAGTAAATTTGCATTCTTTGCTTGCTGTATGCTAAATCATCGTAGCAATTTCATTTCATGAGAGGTTATAGATTTTTAATAACATTTAAATGTAGAAATCTTGCTAGCTACAGAATAAAACGTACCTCTGGGCGGTTGTCAAACCACTTTCTCACCAAATATACTATGTGAGGAAGGAAATTTGAGATCGCTTCTTTTAGGGTCAATGCAAGTTTGCGCCACGAATATTAGACTTATGTCAAAAAGGAATTAATTTACTTTATTAATAATCAGTTCTTTTATAAAGTCAAAGCCATCGTTTTCAAATACATTATACTTCCCAATGATTTTATTATTATTTCTTATGGTCCGAAATCGACATTTTGTTCTACTTGTGCTAGATATTGTACTTCAACTGGCATTGCGTATATTAAAATATTAAAGAACATGACAAAAGAAGTTACTGTTTGTTATATTTAAATGAGTATATAAGATCAAATGGTTGGGGTGGCGAAATTCGATACATGTAAGTACCTATGTGTATATATATATATATCATAACTATTATTTCTCCTATAATCTTGCAAAAATGTTACGGAACTATCAATTTATATTTTTATGATTCTGTACAGTGGCGAATACCTTATAAGCCCGACAAAATGAAACATTGCGCATATACTTTTCTCTGTCCTAAGCAATGCCTAGGCGGTTGTCAGCAGACGGCATCTGGATACATTTAACAAGAACCCTACCCCATTATTGTATGATTTGGAACTGCGAATACAATTGGCGATTCTATAAGTGTCTATCCATTTTTTTATTTTTGTAACAACAACATATGAATAAACATAAAAGCAACCTATTTAGAACAAAATTATTTCAAATTATTATTAATAATTACATTTATTTTCCGCGATATCTCAAGCCCTAGTCCTAATAACAGTTTTGCAAATAGTATTGTTTTAATTAATTTCTCAAAATATACTATGTCCTGCTGAAATATAGACGGCTGACCAAGAACTCCTCAAGAAGATTATTAAGTTGTGTCTTCTCAGTATGCAATTACCATTGGTATTCCTACTTACAGAATTAAAGTGGTGTATTTGTCACCGAATGTGTAATAGTGCTGAAAAATGCATTGGTAGGTTATTGAACCCTTGTTTTTCTATTTTATTTTTTAAATTTGCTTGGTACCATACTGTTGCTTTTAGGCAGTTGGGTAATACATTTATTATTACTATTAATCATTAACGTCTGTTCGACCACACTTTCTTCTCGTTGTTAGGAAAAAAATACTTCTAGTTTATGCATAAAATAAAACACCGTATGCTATGAAATAAGAAGGAAATATAAGTTAATCACAAATGTTAAAAGGACTAACGAATGTCCAATAGTAGAGTAACAACTGACAATGGCAGTAACAATAACTCTACTGCGTAGGTATATTTATTTTATGGAGAAGTAGTGAAGTAGTGAATAAACACATGTATATTTCAAATAATGGCATTATCCCACTATCTTAGTACGAATTGCATTTAAACGGATGGTATTATAACTTACTTCCAAACTTTATGAAAGTGTTGTACGAATACTTGCTATTTTCAGAAATAGTTTCTGACATTTGTTTAACTAATTTAATTAATTTATTTTATTATTTAAATTTATACCAATATTAATATAATATGCAAAGAAAATTTAACATATATCTCACGAGAGTGAAAACAAACCATTAGGAATTATCATACCCATTTAATGAGAAATAAATAATAATACCAATAAACATAAACGCTTTAAAAGGCCAACTTGCACACTGCTTATTTACTTTATTACACTTAAACCTGATCTCGAGTATTCATGGTATCCAATATCACCCAAAATTTTATACCACTGTGAGATACATATGTAAGTATGTACTGATTTACTGGTCCAGTCGCTTAAAACATATCTTCAATAACTGTACATGCTAATAGTAGTAGTATTTTAAAAGTAAATCTATTTTATTTGGAGTAAATCAAATTGGATAAATATGCGATAGTATTTAGACAAAGTTTACAAGATCATCATACAAAAGGTAAACTCGGTCCTTGTGCAATTTTGTGATTCTACAGCTCAAAGCAGCTGTATGTAAACAAATTACATATCTATATTTCTAATAAGTTACCGGGTCTGTGACCTACCTGACATTGAACTTGTATCAGATTTGGTATGATTCGTACTTATTACAGTTTGGCTCTGTACACTACTACCACCAACAACACTATTTCCACCATCGACGCACCCATTTTGCTGTAATACACTAACACGGTTTGCAGAGTTGATATCCAAATCCCAGAACTCAACCAAGTCTACATCACCGATGTCTGTCGACGCTAGTGAATTAGCTGGGCTTATAACAAGAGTGGTTGATGAAGAAGTTACTTCTGAACTACTACAATCATCCACTTTCGTTGAAATGACTTTTACGTTCGATGACCATCTACGTTTCATTTCGTTTTCACTCAAATTAATAAATATTAATCAGCATTAAAATTCTTGCACTTAAGAGACGCATTTGCATGTAAGCATTGAACGCTCTTCGTTTCACCACGCATTGAATTCACCAATCCAAACACTAAAATAATTCTTTGGTTTCAGACGGCTTGATTAGTATTTTTTTGAGCTCACTGTAATTATATCTCCACTTGCGTTTGTTGTTTAATTCCAGCGAAGGGAAAGTTTATGATACATTCCCGTTACAAATCCGAATGTATTTAGTTTACCATTAGTTGTACAGTGTAATGATAAGCTGCTTAGAACACGTGTGTTCTAAATTTATGTAAGTAGTTCGCGTACCCGAGGAAAGTAGAAAAGTAAGATGGCTCACAATTGTATCAACTCGGCCACCAATACTAATACTGTTGCCTATTTCTGTGGAGGGGTCATGATGGCTTGTTACGCATGACGTCATAACAGGTTGTTACCTTGTCTTCCCCCACCTGGATTCCTTTACCTTTACCTGATGTGTTCTCGATGTACACATAGTCATGGCCACATTATACTTACGTATCTTACTAAATTATACTCTACTATATGTTTGATACTGTTTACTTAAACAGAAATCGGGGAATGATACCCTTAGTTTTAAAAACGTTCGTAATTTGTGTCCTTGGTAATTTCGCTTACAGTATCTTCCAGAATTAACAATATCGAAATGAATATTACTCATTTCATATGTTGCAGAATATATTTGCAAAAGTGTATGTACATGTTCTCCCATAGGCATCCACACGCATGCGTGTAATAGATTATTAACCGACGACGATCCGAATAACACGGCATTAACCTGATCTTGAAAGTCAATATTTTCATCAATGTTTACATAGGTAGCTTTCTTCAACAAAAGAAGAAGTATGAAGTATTGAAATTCACTAAACTAAGATCTTTTCCGATTTCTGTAATACGGCACAACTTATAGAGTCGCGTTGATATATGTACCTACGTACCTACATAATTCTTATTATTAAAATTTCATTAATTAATTAATTAATAATTAAACAAACAAACTTAATAACGATCTTTAGTATTGATGTCGTTCTATACCTGCAGTATCATAAGTATATGTATGTTATAGGCCTGGGTCAATTGTTTTACTTACTACATATTACAGAAAAATAACCCATTTCATATTAATTAATCTTGACAGGATCATCCACAATAAATGGGATTAAGATTCGCATGAAGGTAACGCGCAAATGTGGTGAGAATTGTTATGTCATTCGCATATAACAAAACTGTTTGTTTAAAAGGTTTTGGATTTTATGTACTTATGTTGACATTTAGTTCTTCCGGCTAATTAATATTTATGATTTTAAAATTAAATTTATTCATACTGACAACGTAAATCATAACATTTAATTAAGAAATATATTAGATTGGCAAAAATATATGTATAAAAATGGAAGTCCAAAAACGTAATTTGGCCTATTCAATGTTGATATAGTAATTGTTTTGAGTTACGAGCTGCATTTTTAATCATTCGTTGCCAAAATTTAGTGATCTTCGGCCATATTATAGATATTTTTAGGTGGCAATTCTCAATACAAATGTTGACAAATATTAAGATTAGGAAAATAGTCCGAATTTTTTGAAACACAGTTCTATTTGAAGAGCCATAAACTGCACAAACCGTGGCTCCATTCCAGTTCTTTTTTGAATATCTTGAAGTTTAATTAACAAACTGCAATTATGTCTTTCCAGCAAATAGAACTATGTAGAATCTCGTGGTTTCTAATCAAATAGATACTTTTCTCATTTACATTGTTCACTTTACCCCACTTCTTTTCCTGTTTCTTGGCCGTTTGTTACATGTTCTCCTTTGGTTTTCTAGAGTTATTGTATTCCCAATTGTAATATTTTGTCTTTCTGTATTTTGTGCTTAGTTCTTCCTGTCTCATCTTCTATTAGCCTTCCACCCTTTTCTCTCCAAACCTCGATTTTCCATTTATTTTGGTTTCAAATTCCCTCCTTATTTTCTCAGCTTTCTATTTTTAGTCTTTTAGATTTTTCTTCATTTCGCACGTGCCCTTTTATTTCCTCTTTAATATCTGATATCTCTTCTTTGTATTGATGTCATTTGACCTGGTTGATTCCTTTTTCTGCTTATACTTCCTTTCCTCTATCTCGCTTCCGCACTAATTTGATCATTGGTATGTTCGTTTCTTGTTTCCTTTGTTTCATTGTACTAACACAATATACAAATTATTTTTAATCAGGTTTTCTTCTGTTTTTGATTTTATCGTTCTCATTAGCGATAAGGCCAATCTCTCAATCGGCGTACTATTTGTTAGTTGAAGACGATGACCTTCTCCAGCAAATACACACAAAAATTTTGCTATTGCAAACTTCTTACCTTGTTTTCGTTGTGATAGAATGTTTTGCAAAACAAATACACCTGAGTCTAATTATTGTCTATGTACAACATCACAATTCTTATAGAGGAAAACGGAGTAATACGAATCAGTGGGTAGCACCAGTCAGTGTGATATATAATAGAAGAGTGATAATGAACTTTGTTCGGTGTCCATCTACTACCATACAAATTTCTAATCTATAAATCGGACGATGGCATGGCTGTGTTTCGTAATAAAGAAGTTAGTTTTCTCAGAAGCTTTATACCATTTCGATATAATATTCCGCCCAATAAAACTAACAGGCGCGTTCTAAAATTTTGTAATATTGCATTAACGATGGTGTTATACTGTTTCTGTATTCAGTTTCAAGTAATTTGTAAGTATAAAAGTACTACTACGTATACACATTTTTCATGCCTAACGTATAAAAGTAAAATTTGTATGCTCGGGTTATACCGGTTATCGCAATGGGGTAATACACGTTATTTGATCGCCATTACCCAATATATAACGTCACTTGCACATATGTAAATTCTTGTGATTTTGTTAGAAATAGACGTTGTTATTGTAGAATGCTCCATAGCGAGAAAAATCTTAGTCACAATATTAAATATGGCGGAATTGTGATGTTGTTAATACCGTCACACACATCTCATTGGCTAGAACCATGGATGTTACATTTTATGGACCACTATAAGCTGCGTTTACATAAGAGTAACACTGTATGATGTGGCCAGCATTTTCAACAAAACTTACTGTACAATAGTACCATAAAAGTGTTTCTGGGTTTTGCTCAACAGGAGTTTATCCTATGAACCCTAACATCTTTGATAAGGAAGATTTGCTGATGTTGACGTGAAGAAAGTTTGATAATATCTTGTTGATTGATGTCAACCTTGATGAATCGCGTATTACACACGCTAGCTAGTAATAAGAGCACCAATAATTACACCAACTGTAGCGGCAATTCCACCAGGAACAACAAATGCTTTTGTAGAGTCTCATGAATTCACTTCTCTTTCTCCATGAATTCAGTTTTCTGAAAATTCTAAAAATTCAACAAAACAAAGGCAACAAATAGAAGGAAAAGAATAGAATTCCAAACTCCTGACAAGCATATCTGTGAAGCAACAATCGAAAACATGCCAAAGACATTACAGGTGCCAAAGAAACCTAAGAAGAGACTACCCTAAACACAGACGTATGAACCTCATTCTTCAGAGGAAACCATTCGCAGCAATGAAAAAAGCGATGATAATAGTGACGAAGATACCGACTCTGAGATTTGTATCGTATGTGGGGAATTTGGTAAAAATAAAATCGTTTGTTCACAATTTGTGGATCATGGGTTTACACCGAAAGCAGCGGTGCTGAAACGGCCAAGAAATACTAGCGTGCAAACTCCGCAGCCAAAAATCGTATCAAAACTCGATTGAAGCTGGAGTGTTCTGTACCTACATACATACATATACTTATTGCTAGAAATATGTTTGTGTATAAGTTATATTGGATTTTAGTGTTTAGTTTAAGTTTTGAACCGGTAATCTTCTTTATTTCTTCATAAATGTTTGGTACATTGATTTCTTAATAACTATTATTATCCATAAACTTGACCGGTATTATTTTCTGCGACAGGGAACAACGGCCATTGCATTGATTAGTATTTTCATTTATTTATTTAATCATGTTATTGATTGAGTATATCATAGGAGACATAGTAACCATAAAAGCATACAAATGGTTCCGATAAATTCTCAAAATTATGTATTATTACTAAGTTATATATTTGACATTTCCTTTAAGTGATTGTCATTCCCCCACCTTCCCCTAATTCTTAGTGCATTGTTAACTTGATTTTGTTGTAGAGCTAGATTCATACGCATTTTTCATTCTATGCCAGGACCGTACTGGTACAATACAATTCTCATAGCCTTTGAAAATTAATTGGGAATACTGATATGTGGTACAAAGTCTATTATATCGGAAGTACTCATGTCGAGGGGTATCCAGGGAACATTCTTAGAAATAATAATAATAATAATAATAATAGTAAACTATTTTCCAGAGCCAAAATTTCGCACCTAATTTATTAGGTCGTTATACAGAGGGTTCTCCAGATTTTATTTTATTAATAATAATAAACTTTATTATCCAATAGTATATAATACTTATTATATAATTTAAAGTGGTAATACGAAAATCTGCTCTCAAGAAAATCCTGAAGACTACGTAAACTAATAGTGTTCATATCAATTGCGCCACAAGGAACGTTAACAAAATTACACATTGACAAAAAAGGTAACAGAGGCTATGGCGGGTATTTGAAAAAGGGGGTAAAACATAGGTTCAGCCCTAGTATTCTTTAGAACAAAGAACGGAAAGAGACTTAGTAAGTAATAATAATTTAAATTAAAGATATCCATATCTAAATTCACGTAAGCGGTCAATATAAGCACAATTGTGGAATAAGTATGTACCACAGCGATAGAAAAATAAAATTTTTAAATTCTTCTATGGATTCTATGTAATTGATATACTTAAAATAAAAAGGATTCCAAACGATCGAACAATATTCCAATATAATGTAAACGGGAGTGTGAACGGGAGTAAAAATAAATCAGCGCAGCATCGAGAAATGGATTCGTGTTTCTGCCAAAAGAAAAATAACAAACTGAAGGCAGTGAAAGTATTTAAAATATGGAGGATGAAGCTCAGTTACAAATCCAACCAAGCACCAAAGTCTGCTCTTTCAACGCTCAAGGGTTTTATCACAAACACTATAATCAAATTTCACAATAGAATGAATGTTAGTGAATGTCATAAATTTATATTTGAATAGATTCAAATTCAGACACTGCACATCAAACAGCTGTAGGTTATTCTGCAGTTCTAAACAATCATCAGGTGAAACTATTATACGACATAAGTTTACATCGTCAGCATACATTAAGCAACTGTATTCAGGAAGATCTTTAACTCAAGGGAAAAATAGGAGGCCCAAAAACTAAACTATTGATTCAACATAATTATGGCGATTAGTTAAGTAAGATCTAAGCAGTTCAAGTGAGTCAACGGAGAAGTTAACTTACTTACTTGTTTAACTTACTTAAAATAACAGGATGTTGCACGCGGTCGAATAACTTTTTAAAGTCTATATAGACAATGTCAACATGGCAACGATCATCAAAAGCGTCCAAGATATAATCTATAAGGGCACAGAGATCTGTTACAGTCGACCTACCCTTAAAAAAACTGACTGATCAGGGCAGAACATATTTTGGTGCAGGTTTAAATTAAACTACCAGGTCTCAAATACCTTGTAAATGAGCTTTTGTGTTACTACTAGTTTAAACACAGGCTGAAGAGGTGATACTTTTCACACAGCAGGACAATCATTATGTAATAATATAGGATTAAAAATATAGAGTACAGGTTCAATCAAAACAGATCTACAGTTTCTAATCAGAAAATTAGGCACACCACCTGAGCCCAGTGGAGCCAGTACTTGCTTTAGTCTACCTTTTTGTTCGGCCTATTTTCTTTTTTTAAACTTTAACGTATTTCAAAATTGAAAAGTCATTTTCAAATACTTTTTGAGTGTACTGTAGTTTATATTTCATTTTAGATATTTCTGAAAGAACTGTACATTTTATTTTCCCGATAGTTCCCTTGTCATATCGCCTTACTGCGTTTTCTTCTAAGGGCGATTTTTGTACATTTTCTCATCGACGCTCACCTTTCTCAGCATCGCTGAAACGTGCGAATTGAATATTCGAAAGGGATATACCGAAAAGGATATTCGTTGAGTAGCGCCAGAATGGAGTGCGTGTATAAGTTAGAGACAACGCTATATATTCCAAAAGATTCGGCCCAATCGCTTATCGGTAACTATTTAGTAATTACTACAGTTTGTTAAAAAGGTGGATGATGTTATCATTATAAGTTGTCATTGGTAAGTTATCATTAAATAAGAAAGTTCGGAGGAGTGACCGCGTCAGTCGGATATAGAATACTTAATGATAACACGTCATCTACCTTTTCAATAAACTCTAGTAATTACGTGACTGGAGTTATCGTTTTTGTTTTCAAGTCTTCGGCAATGGAGTTAGGGTTTCACACCCGTCTTATTGTTTGTATTCCACCGAATCAAGTTAAATCGATATTTTGTTGACGAGAATTAAATTTAGACACTATATTTATTTAACTATGCAATAATAACTCCTCTGCCACAATTTCCAAATCAGTCACATTTAAAAACTCCGTTTTAAATACCTCACAACTAAACAAAATCATAGCCAGATTATCAGCAGTTAGCATACTCTTGTAAAATTGAAAGGTCTTAGTATTTAATCCACACACATTTTGTTTATAGCAGTGGACACTTAGGAGTTCTTAGGAGTTCTTTGTTCAACTATTCCTGGGATTTAAGTGGTATAAGCTAGCCTAAGATTTTCACCATGGGATTTGTGGCTTCGAAAATCAGAGAATTTCAATCTTAACGTCAGTCTGCTGTAGAGTCAAATTTTGGAGCGAAATAAATTGGTGGCTGGTGGATATTTCTTGAGCTTCTTTGATCCTCACTCAAGGACCCTCGCACAACCTTTATTGGTCGGTAATTTCCAGCCAGGATGTTTTTCCCCACCTCGTGACCTTAATATTTTCAACTGTAGTACGTATATTCATATTCAAGCAATGCATAACGTCCATTACCTTAAACGAGTCCTCCTGAGAAGGTATCGCTTTCGGTTCGATTAACCACAATAATATAATTCCTCACTAAGTTGTTTGACAACCATAAATAAATAATAGGCCTAGTGAAATTTACCGATGATTAGTTCCCGATCCCATTTCAGTGCAAGTTCTTTTAAAAACTAACGAGCTTTATTAGTTTTCCTGTATTGTAGGTCATCACCGATACTAATAAATGTTAATATCAAGAACAAAGAATGAACTTTTAGGTCGTAAGATCCACAGCTGTATCAAGCAAATTATACAATACTTTCCTGATTTTAATCTCAATTATGATGCCTTAAAATATCGAAGACATAGGTCGTGTACACTTCAGAATATAATAAATATAAAAAGTAAAAACTAGGTGCATCATTATAAAATAAAATAAACATATGATATTCAACAAAGTAAAAGAAAAATGACCATCGCAAAAAGAGAAAAGAAAACGGAAAAAAAATCATGCATTTTTTAGTTTGTGGTCAAGAAAGATATCTGTATAATACACATCAGCGAGCTTGCACATCTGATACAGGGGGCTTCTGACCATGCATGGTTTGGACGTGATCACAATTACGTTCCGGGTAAACACCCGTAGCTTTAAAGCTCAGATATTTAAGCAGACGGCGCTGAATGCTTTCTAATTTGAGTTTTGACAGGTGTAATCTACTGCGAACTAATGAACAGTACAGATATTTGGTGGTGCAAGGATCATTAAAATATTTAGAATTTCGCAGAATAAAACCAAGGGTGGCCGAAGCGGATCGACAAGTTTCAGTAATGTGTTCGACGAAAGTGAGTTGGCTATCACATAACACTCCAAGATCTCTGATGGTTTGCTTCGTCGATAATGTTTGACCATTTACATTATACCCAAAATTCAGTGTAGTTTTCCTACGAGTGTACCTGACTAGCCTGCTGCTACGCTTCTCAATATTCAGTTTTATATGATTCCTCTGACACCAATCCCACACAGTCTTGAGATTTTCCTGAAGTACGCATGCATGCTCAAGGTTTTCAACACGACAGAATATCTTCAACTCGTCAGCGTAAGCCAATGCCGAACACGTTAATAAGTTGAAGAGGTCATTAATAAATAAAAGAAACAGTAACGAACAGTTCGATTCCTGAGGGACACCGGATGTAGCCAAAAACTCAGATGATCTAAAGCCATTACACTGGACATAATTATACATATTAGTCAAATATGAAAAGAATAGGGTAAGTAAGCGATCACTGATCCCAAAGTAATTAAGTTTACCCAATAACAAACGGTAATCGATGCTATCAAAAGCTCTAGCAAAGTCTGTGTATATCACATTCAGCTGACCACAGAGATCAAGAGCGGAGCTAATTTCCTGGGTAAGGCATACTAAATTAGTTACGATCGATCTGCAAGGTGTCAAACCATGTTGAATAGATGACAATTTTGATTTAACATGCGCGTAAGTGAGACTGTTGAGTATCTGCTCGAATACCTTACACAAGTTGCATAAAAGTGATATTGGTCTATAATTCTTTAAGTCAGTTCTGTCACCTTTCATAAAAATTGGAGAAATCCGAGTAATTTTCCATTTTGAAGGATAAGTACTTGTTCGCAGAATCAAATTAAATATAATCCTCAATGAATTGACAAATATCATACGACAGTCCCTGATAAGTAGAGCCGGAATTTGGTCATCGCCCGCATTCAGATTGGAACCAAGTTTACTAATGCTCCACAAGATCTGACTCTCAGTTACACAGGAAATATCAAGTGTATCGGCAATAGAGGACCCAACACCAAATTGCTCGCAAATATCAGATCGTACAACAGAAGAATATGCTTGGGAAGTGGCGAAGCCACCAACTATATCCTCAGGGTTGTCACAGATTAATCCTTTACAATGCATCACCCGTGGAATACGCGTAGTCCCCTGTTTGAGATGAACAAACTCCCAAATTTTTCGTGGATCACGTCGTAAATCAGATTCGGCCCTATTGGAAAAACTCGCAACACTGATCTGGTCTTTAGTAATCCTTCATAATCGAGAAAATTCGTTATAAAATTTCACCAGGTTTGTGGATTTCCACCTTCAATGGTAATATCTCTTTAGTTTAAGGTTATATATGCATGCAACAAGTCCGAAGACCGTTTTCATTCTCATTTTAACAATAAATTGTTTACGTTTTATTTTGTTTACCTTCATTTACGTAAAATAATGAATAGTAATGGTGAGGAATCATTTTTATCCAGTGCGGTTGGTACTGCAATCTAATATGACTCAAATCTTCAAAAGAGAATGACAGAGAAGTAGAAAGTTATCAAGAGCAGTTACTTTTAAAAGACATGAGGGAAGAAAAATGATGTTTATGGTAGCAAATAAGCTTTGCTGGTGATAAAATTACAGAAGAATCTATCTATAATTAGTCGCAGTTTGCGCATGCTCGCAGCACATTTGTGATGCAAGTAGAACACATTATATTTACAATACAATTCCCGACACACAAATTCCTTACCAATCTTCCGTAAGATTGTGAAATTGTGTAAAATAGGGTTTAGAGCATAAGATAATCGTTGCTATAGAAAGTAATCTTGTGATGTACACTTTATGAACTTTCTACTTATATATCCCGCATACCCCTACAAAAATGTACTCTAAGCTGAGGAAGAACACTAATGTTATTATTTATTATAGACATAAAGAACAACTATACTTTTACCCATTGCAAAGAAAACGGTTATTCTAATGTTGTTCCTTTCCCAATTATTTTTTGTCATAATGGGAAAAAAAATTAAGATGTATGTACGCGTAACGGTAGAACAATTCGAAATTGCAACAGAAGGAAGTATATCCTATCAAACCGCGCTAAGAATTGCGAATCTAATAAGAAACATATTCCTAGCAATCCTAGAGTAAGATATAGTGCAACGGAAAATACAAGACAACAATGCTAGATGGTATCCTTCATAGAATTTGTGGTATATAGATGTCTCCGTCGACGGGTTTACGAGATTAGTCTGGAATGTAGATATCTGTCAAACATTGAAGAAATGTGAGTTTGGTATCTCTCAGTTTGCATAGTTTATTTGCCAAACGCTGCTCACCGGCATTCCACATTTTCGTTTATTGCGTAAATTACGTAATTTTAGTAACGAATGAGGACTGGAAGCTTTGACGGAGAGGAGATAATTTATTGCAGACGTGATTCGAGCGTTATGAATAATAATGGAGGATTAAATGTACTATGAAACATCCAGCATATATAATTTTCTGATCGTAATTACAGCAAAAGATGTCGAAGCTATAGACTTTGTTACCTGAACAATGGAAGAAAATCAATATTAACACATATTAAATCAGAATCGAAGGCATAAAGTGTCAAAAGTATGATGTGAGTTTTGAACCCTAAAAATTTACATTTATCCCCTGGACCTGGAAATTCTCCAAAAGGAATTGCCCAAGAACAGGAAACAATAGAAGAACTCCCAACCAGAGGTTGAAAAATGATAGAGAATCGTAAAATATTTACAAGGAGAAAGTTTGTGTTCAAGGAGAGGGAACAGAAAGAAGGACACAAGACAAAGAAGTGGAGCATTTTGGCAAGTTTCTTTTATGATACGCCTCACTAAGAGAAGTAACGCTGGTTAGCAAAATCAATGTTAATGATAAGAAAATTGCCGAATTTTATAGCAAGACTGGAAAAACTCTAGAGAGGAAACAAACAGCATTTGAGAATCTTACACTTATTGAGAATAGTTTCAAATCGCACAAAAGGAATAAAACATAATAGTATCGGGCACGGTTTGAACTTTTCTTGTTGAGTTGTATTGACTTGATGTTATAGTGCTTCAATGGTAGTGATCAGAATATGATTGTATGTCATACATGCACAATGAGGAAGATTGAGTTTGTCATAGTAGGGCTGGCAAATCATATATCATATAACATTTTGTTTCTCTTTTGTCCTTCCTTTGCCCCTTTCTCCGCGTTTTACGTACCTTTGCTCACCATGCTGTAAAAACAATCCGTAATCCATATGTTGATATGATATATTTTTATTGTGGTGCATTGGAAAGATGTCGACATTGTCAATGTCGATACTTAAATGTACATACACTTATCAAAATAAGGCAGAATTAGTATCCAACATCGTAGCGCAGTTGAATGATTAAGGTTGACTTTATGAACGATATCTATGATGCTATGATGCTGTTAATATTTATAAACAGCGCGTTATCAATAGTTTGTGTACAACGAACTAAAGCACCTCAATATTTTGTATGCGAGTCTTCATTTTTGATAGCGTACTGCACTCCGCGAGATATCTTTCGAACGAATTTTGAATAAACCTATACTGGATATTATACCATTTAATATATAATACTCCTCGCAATAAATTGGCGTTCTTTGGCGCTCTTTCTTCAAGACTTAAGACTTAAGACTTAATGACTTATTTTAGCTTCTATTTTAAACTGAAAGAGCTATTTTAGTAATCAAAAATGGTATGCTTTCTGCCCCAACAATAATGAACTCCGATTTAATTCGACACATAATTGCGCAAACTTATTAAATGCGTATTTTAGTCCCTTTCCTTCCATTTCCAATAATTAACATTCCTCGCCGGACTCGATGGTGTAGTAGCTTGCATGGCAGTCTCTAGAACTACGAAGCAGCGGCTACCATGTGAATATCTTGTAATGTATTAGGAAATATTCTGCACGAAAAATAAAAAACAAATTCGTAATTGTTAATTCCATCACCGAAGACGATCAAATATGTCCCGGCTTTGACCTTCGCCCTGCTATCCCGTACAACTACATTATGCACGAGTGAAACAAACTCACCAAAATCGATAGCACAATTAATCCCAAAACATCCAAATTGTACATACAAAGCCCTCGTATCGAAATATCGAATAATATGAACATAGTCCCACGAACAATTATTATTGAATAATAAACTTAATAAATATGCATTATTGAGTGCCTAAGTTAACAAAGAAAAAGAAGATCTCTAGACCTAAAGGATTCAAAACCGGCCGAGGTGGATAGTTTTTAATGTCATATAGAAATCTCTCCTCGGAGTAAGTAAAACCGTACGTTTCGTGTGAATACGATGTTTAGTACGTCAAAAATCCCTGCTTTAGGTGGAACTCCTGCAGGTTCGTCCAATTCCAGTTGGATGTACGGTTGTGAAATATAAATATATAGAGTGTGAGTCTATCTCCCTAAGATTAAACTTCGGGCAGCTTGAGTGCGCCCACCATTTCTTACATCAAATTATTAGTCAGGTATAGTCAGTATATATATATATATATATATATATATATATATATATATGTACATATGTGAATCATCCAGCGAAGGTAAGGACGGACCGTAGTTAAATTAGATTAGTAATTGGTTGACCTGGACAGCAACGCTTTTGACTTTACAATGACCATATCGTCGTCTGTACTATATTGTGTCTCAGATGTTCCCTTAAATAATTTTTAATAGCTGTCCAACAAGTTGCTGTTCTGAAGGTAGAGCACGCTTCTGAAGCAACGCTCTATATTTCCGTTGAATTTTCTCTCGATTTTTACGTAATCCAACGTGCAACTTACAATTAGACATTGGCACCCAACATCAAGTATGCAAAACATGGTTCCAAAAGATTTATTGATGGATTTTGTTAAGACATCGACTAGCGCAAAGCAATACCACAGTTCTGCCTAAAAACGTTTCTCCATATACTCCATGCCCACTTGAAGAATATGCGTTTGTGAGTCGGTGGCTTAACATAATTAACGGGCTAACCCGGTATTCGTCGAACATATTGATGTTTGTCCGTTACAAATAATCGAAACTTACAATTAGATTCTTAAGTCACAATTACCGAAGTAGTAGATATTTTTTTACTGTCCTTCGTCGCAGAAGCTTTGGTCTATCCCTTATATTGCCTGGTTTCGCATTGTTTTCAGAATATTGTATATGGCATAGTGGAAGCAGCTTACGTTTTCAACAATTTTGACTTGGCTATCTTCTTGATGTGAAATAATTTTAGTTCTGTCTAATAATGAAATTTTTGGTATTTTGTTGCTATAATTACGATGAGCGAACCCACAGTTTTGTTTAATATCAAGATCTTCAATTTGTAAACGTGTTTTTCAAACAATAATTGTGTTGTAAAACAAATCTAGATCGCTTTGTCATTTCCAATAATGGATTGGTATTACAAAGGAGTTTATATCAGCGTTACAAAATTGGCAATTTATTATCGCTTATAATTTTACGGACAATTATCTCTATTTCTATGATTATAACTACAGTTCCTCACTAGTGTCAACAAGCTGTGGCGAAGGTTCGATACAACCTTCAGTATAACTGCGAATCTCAATGAGATCTGTTGTGTATACATGTACGCTTCAGAAATGGACAGTACCACCTAATTTATAGCAGAAATGCTTGACCTAAATTACGATGACGTTAAACTTCAATGTGTAATATGTGACACTGAAAATTTTTAATTTATATGCTACCTTTATTTTATGTAATCTACCGTCTTCGTTTGGGATAAATATTTGGACTGGAAATTACCAAGTCAAGAACATGGTTACATGCCGAGTTTTACTATCATAAATATTTTGAGGATATTAACCTTCCTATACTCACGTCAAAATGAAAGACGTATACTATACTATATAAGTCGGTATCACAGACCGTATGCGTGAGTATAGGAAGGTTAAGGACGTGCTTTTAAAATTCGATCCAAAGAAAGCCAGTCGAAATTTCAAAATAGTCAGGTTAAAACGGACTTAAAAAATATTCAGAACGATTACTTAGAACTAGTGGAGGCAATAGAAAAATTAGCAAAATCCTTCGGTGTTGTTAGTGGAATCTCTGCAAATAGTGCAATATGTTCATGCACAGCTGTGTGCGGTAGAAGACGCAAAGAATATTTGTGTTCTAGAAAGGTTTGAAAGTGATTTAGAGAAAGATTCTGATTTTGGCATATTAAGACAAATTTGTGAAGGTCCGCCAACAGAATCATTAAGTTGTTCCAAAGATTACTTTAATTAGACTAATATAACGTTACTAGATGTAGGACGTTCGTTTTTTGTATGTAACCACATTGTTTCCTCGCGCCGCTTGCTGAAACAACTGTGGAAACATATGTAATGTTGCAGATATTATTCAGATATTATTCACTTTGTGATTTCACGGATGATTCTTAAGACGGTAAGTGTTTGAGCACGTATTATAATTAATTTCTGACCATTTATTTTATGTGTAAACTTTTATGCGACCGGCACTGGCTGTTAGCGCACATTGAGCAGCTGTAATTATAACTAAATATCTACTCTAGGAGGGCTATAACATCATAAATATAATTGTTTCAATAATTTTCCATTAAGCAAGTTTTTCAACGGAACAAATGATAATCTAATGTGCAGGGTCAGGACTATATGGGGGGTACGACAACACATCCCAAACAAGCTCCATATGTGTTGTCATAGTGGACCCTAACGCCTTTACGATTCATCAATGTTGGTAGCTTTCTTGAATTGCACTGTTCATATCAACAGTAATAAAACAACAAATATCAGTTTAAAATGTTGTTTGGGCTGATTTATTATGTTGGTTCTACTATCTTTTTGATTCATATTATTATAAGCAATCGTTTTTCATGACGTTATCAATCTTCAGATATAAATAATTTTCGTTACCTTTTATAAGCAAATTGCATTTATTAAAATGTGCTAACAAGGGAACATCGCCAATCTGCAGTCCAAGAAGAATATTAAATTATGTGGATTTGTAGGAACGTCTAATGGGAGACATTGCATACATATATTTTTACAGGTCAAATTAGAAGTACTCTCTTGGTTTTACTGATCGATAAACTATTCACCAAACAATTGTTTAATAAAATTGGGTGACACGTGTTTCGCCAACACGAGACAAGCATTGTCAAAACCATATATTACCGAATGCCTTATCTGGTGAGGAGTTTACCAATGCGATATAGTGTCACTATTATTGTTTATCCGCGCCAATTTCTGAAGTAACTCATTAACAGATCTGTTAATAATGCTGTTTATAATAAAAGCTTGGTGTACACTCAATCTATATTACCCCACATTAAATGTCTAAGCCTTTGCCAGTATGCTGATAACTAATGTTTCCATTCTAATTCGTTTATCGGCGTCGATGGTAAACGTTGAAAAGCTTGGACATGGTCTCCTATGTGTGCATAAACTTAAAATGATGGCGATCATTTAGTGCACATTTTTACAATTACTACAACTACGATCGTCTATCTCTGAAAATTGTAATTGCTTAGTTGCCATTACTAAGGTTCGACAAGCACACATCTTGTTTGCTGAAAGAACAGTCTATATACAGCGAATAAGACACGCGTTTGTCGAATGAAGGCAATAGACCTATATGAGTTTGATATACATATGTCTGCTCCGTTACATAAATCAAACTCGTGTAGGTCTATCGCCTTGTTTCGACAAATGCGTGTCTTCTTCGCTGTATATAGACTGTTCTTTCAGCTACCAAGGCGCGGCTTTGCACAGTCTAAATATCTAAATAATGCACACAGCCTTCCAATTTTTTCGAGTTGAATCATCGTTTCAATTTGCATGTATTATATATGAATTATTTGCTAGTTCATTGGTACTTATTTTTGCTGTTCTTTTCACTTCCTCCACAATATCTCTAACATTTACTATACATTTTCGGCAAAATCTAAGTCTCTTTGAATAGCTGTGCAAATTAGTAGATTGTTTCTACAAAAGTATCGGATCAAAATATATTATTCCTAAACTTGGAGTAATTTGTTTTCTTATTTTAAAACGAAGTAATCATTTCACAACCTATTCATCCCAATTGCAAAGAATAGTGCAAATTAATTATACTAGGTATGATATGTAATGTATAAATACGAGGTAGGAGCCATAAATTCTCGGACTGATATAGAAAAAACAACGAACGAAGAAAACCAAGATGAAGATTTACAAGACTTTAATAAGGCCGGTCATCATGTATGCAATGGAGACTACAGCAATCACTAAAAAAGAACAAGAAGACCTAAAGGTAGCAGAAAGAAAAGTTTTAAGAGCAATATTAGTGCCGCACGTTACAGAATAGGGAGTAATAAGACCGGAAACTAACAAAGAAATAGAGGATCAACTTGGGGGAGAAAATATTATAAGATACACTAAAGCTCAACGGCTCCAATGGGCAGGCCACATCATGAGAAGGAAACCAACGGATATGCTAAGAAGGATAACCCAGTGGATTCCGATATGGTCCAGAGGTAAGGGACGACCAAGGAAGAGATGGAGAGATGCCGTGGAGGAAGACGTAAAAATGATGAAGATGACCGATTGGAGATCAAAAGCAAGGGACAGGAAAGAATGGAGGAAAATAATACAGGCCGCCAGGATACGACATATATAGCAAGCTTTAAAACACAGGGAGCAACAGGAGTAGTTCACCTCATCAAATAGCACTTCAAAAAACGTCTTAAGACGTTAGCCATAACCCAACGGGCTGAAAGGCTTGATGATGATGATGATATAGAAAATATATACTTGGTAAAATATAACATTTTTTATTTTTCAATATAATCTCTACTAAGTTCAATACATTTCCTACAGCAACCAATTAATAATTCTATACCCTCATAAAAATAATCTTAGTTTTTTCCATTAAAATATGCTGTTAAAGTTGTTTGCAACTCACTATCGTACTTTAAACGATTTCCCCTAAGGGTCCTTCTTATAAAACAGAAGCACTGTTTCATCTCTGTTCACAATGGACTCCAAAATCGGTATAGGGTCGTCTCCCCACATGTTTAAAAACAAACACGTACATTCAACGTTCGAGAGTGGAAAGAAGATGCGCATATTGCACTAATCTTATAGATATCAAAATGGTTATTTAGAATTAGACAAATACTTGTTTCAGAAATGTTAGACATTATTGTAATTTTCTTCAATCATTTCTTATTGCAATTTTTTGAGGCGTCATCACTTCAGCTGGCTCACCACCTCCAAGGGGTTCTTTTCCCAAAGGGCAACATTTGGCCCTATTTTTACAGTGGAATACGAAGGAGCTAATCATTATAAACTCCGACTAAACCTTATTTAATGTGATTAGGCGAACGCCCTTGTTTAGCTAAAAAATTAACGATCGCACAGGGCACTGTTTTCGTTACCTGCGACATTTTCGTGCACTTGTCCCGCTAGCTGGATGGTTACTAAAAACTACTATTCTGCGAATCGTAATATATGTATGTACACTCCCAGTCACGGTAGTTGGGACACCTCGTTAAATTTAGGATATTGTGCAATAAAAATTCAAAATCTTACACAATACTGAGAATTCTACTGCATAGTAATTATTACTGGTTAGTGGATCATACAGCATTATTAGGAATGCTGCACTAATGGAATTTACAATAGCACTTAATCTTAATTACAATAATCCCTAATAATCGCAATATAATGATTTCATAGTATTACCGAAAGAAATTTTCAAATAGTATTACATTGCTTTGTGTCATAAACATTTACAAGGGTATTTCCAAGAATGATTTTATGGTCATCAAGGTATTATCCTATCCCTCTATTACCTCGGGCCAGTAAGTTTACTTGTAAACGTCTCCGTGTACGCGCGAAGTGCAAGTGGGCGAATTTTGAAAGTATTAACAGTGAAAATGCCGCGTGGAAAACCGATCCGTGTTGAAAGGCGATCGTCCGTGATCACACTCGATAAAGAAGGGTATTCTGTTCGACAAATTGGCGAAAAAGTGCATCTGGCAAAATCTAGTGTAGCCAATAATATAAAACTGTACGGTACAACGGAAAGTTTAAATGACCGTGATCGACCAGGTCCGTCTCGTATTACGACCAACGTTGATGATCAGCGAATCCTTTTAATTAGTAAACGAAATAGAAGACTGACAGCACCACAAATAGCAGCAGAATTCAATCGCGATCGTCAAAACGCGGTGTCAGTGAGCACTATTCAACGTCTTGGGAGAGGCAAACCTATTCGGACGAATTGCTGTACGGAAACCGCTACTAAGGCGAACCAATCGTTTAACACGATTACAGTAGGCCCAACGACATCGAGTTTGGATGGTGGAGGAGTGGAAAAATGTGCTTTGGACCGACGAATCCAAGTTTGAAGTGTTTGGACAAAATAGAAGAGTTTATGTTCGGAAATCAAAGACAGAAAAGATGCTTCGCGAATGTCTAGCACCCACTGTAAAACATGGTGGTGGCTCAGTTATGGTGTGGGGTTGTTTTTCGTACGCAGGAGTAGGAGATCTCGTTCGGATAGAAGGTATTATGAGAAAAGAACAGTACAGAAATATTCTAGAGCATAATGCTGTACCTTCTGGCCAGCGATTGATAGGGAGAATTTCACCTTCATGCAAGATAATGATCCTAAATATACGGCGTTAGTATGTAGGGATTATTTGAATACACAACAAACACAAAATACCTTGCAAATAATTTCATGGCCTCCACAGAGTCCCGATCTTAACCCGATCGAACTCTTGTGGGATGAGCTGGATAGACAGGTACGAAAAGTGGCTCCAACTTCGAAACAACACCTTTGGGAAGTTTTACAAAAACAATGGAACAGTTTACCACCCAACACACTTACAAAACTTATCGAAAGAATGCCCAGAGTCGTTCGAGCCGTATTGAATGCAAAAGGAGCATTCTTCGACGAGAAGAAAGTTTAATGATTCTATTTGATAAATATTATTATTTGCTATCATTTTGTCATAATAAACCAATATTTTGTTATACATATATAACTGATTTTGTGTTTTGTTTTTATTTTTGTGCAAGTTACATACTTATATTGAAAAAATATTAACTGTCCCAACTTCCGTGACTGGGAGTGTATATAGTGTAGGCCTCGCACATGGCCAACTATGCAACGAAGTTTGAACATTTTTGAAGCTGTATAAGGTATAAGGCAAGACTTAATAAAAACGATCAATTGACGATAAGAAATGAGATACCTACTAGCCGTATTATTTTTAGAAAAATATCTGAAGTTACTTAAACTGAACCTAAATTTTATGTGACGCCATTTCATTTGACACTTTAGAGAAAAATAATTTTAAGGTTATAATTAAAATTGATTAGTTCGTTTCAAGAAATATACTACTTACAAACTGAAATAATCCATTGATCCTATTTATTAAAGAAATTGCGACGCGCAGGCTGGCATTGTAATTTGGGATCGAGAAAATGTTAATCTTTTTATTATCTTCGGAGTCTTCAGAATTATATTTTTCTATTCTTTTTATAAATGCTCAACACAGATATTGTTTTTATTTCTTTATTTTATAAACCTGTAAATGATTGGTATATATATATATATATATATTTGAGCTATAAAATATTATAAGCGCAAAATGCGAGTACTTATCTACAGATCACCTTTCTAACCTAGGTTCCTGACATCATGTATAAACCAACACTATTCAACCTTGTTTCTTATGGTGTACATTGTATTAGATGATAATGCAACATCCTGATTTAACAGAAAGAGAAAACGTAGCAATGACATTAAACTTGTTCACCTAGACCTCCAACTGTTATTCTCCAATTTACTGCGGTAACGATGCGCTCTGTTAGAGCACGACACCGGATTGTATCAGTCTGTTATTACATAATCAATATCTATGTACTTAAAATGTTTATATACATATAGTGACCCACACGTACATGCACTTGTAGATGCCACACATTCATTATTGCAGTATGATTATAAGTTAGTATGTCTACTAGTATTAACTTTCGTGATTTACTATCAGTAGATAGTATTAACATCTGTGCTAGTCTTTATGTTAGTCGCCCAAATACACGGCAGGCCAACAATTGACCAAACAGTAACGCATGCAACCCGAAAATACAGTAGTACATCTTTCAACCCCGAAACACTTTTGGGAAACACTGGCCGTGCTATCGCGCATTTATACACCCACACTACCCATCATAACTATAAAAGCAACTAAAATATTTGCTCTTTCCCTTTCTGCTTTTAAGGGTGTGGTTCTTGGCTCACCGCACTGAAGCTCGACGGATTATTGTGCCCCACCTTTTTTACACCATTTGAACGGTGTCGTAACCTAAAACCTAGCTAATGGAACGGATTTTTACATTTTACGTTTTCACTGACTTATGCTTCGGTTCCGCCTCCGCTTCTATCCTGGTCTCTCTCCGCTTGCGCCTAGTAGCTCGGGTAAGTTTTTACCTTTTACTCTTCTCTCTTTCTCCTTCAGGAGTCCCCCCTCCCCCGTTACTTCAGGCGAATTTACCAACGTCACTAAACGCAGACAACCTACAGAATGCCCATAGAAGGCTATACAGCAAACGCTCGATAACGTGAACTAATTCAGACCAGGGGTATTTCACATTATGGAAATGTTTACATTAGCGAAGGTGATTATTAACAAGCAAAATATTAAAATAAGTTAATAAGCCTAAATAATAATACTAAAAATGTTCGAACAACCTTTTGTAAACACTAAGGATAACAATAAATCAAAATAGCGTTTTTAAATCGTGTATTAAAAAGCGAACCTCCGCCAATAAAGTTGTAATTAAGATTACTTTTGCAAAATCAAAACTACATATGTATGTAGTACGCAATTAAGCATCTGTGTTTGCTATAGCAATGAGTTATCCCGGGAATGTACACAATTAAGTTCAAATATGATTATATGCTACTTAATCGGGGACTGCCCTACATAATTGGGTAACTTGGAGATTGATCAAACTGGGCTTTTCATAGGCAAGTTGTGACGCTCGAAGTTATTAGTAAGCGATCGGAAATTCGATCTTCATTGATTATCGCCTTTGGAGATCTGTTTACGTTATCGTTATCGTATTAATGATCTTATTTCCAGTGACATTTGTTTCTCCCATTAAACGTCTCTGGCTGGAGTTAAAATAAGAAGCTAACACCCGTAGGATAATAAAATGCTCAAAAGGTGGTGGGCGTGGTGTCGAAAAGGTATAAATAGAACCCCAAGATAAACCGTATGACAATTGAAGACCATAACCCCAACATTAACTGTGAATTTGATATCTTGAATTATAATAAATGATGAATTTTCTAGTGGTAACTAACCATTCGAGTATTACTATACTACAATATACACGCGGTGTGCCCGATGTCTTGTGAAAGCTACTCTTAGTTCTGACTCCCTCCCTCTGGGGTTCCCCCATATTGGCGCCCTCTTCGGTTCAACCTCGACGTCATCGACCTCACACAAGCATTTCCACCACGTAAGAGTTGTCAATATTAGGAAAATCCATAATTACGAATACACTAAAAATTTTGTTATTTTCATATTTTTACCAGCTTTTCATTCATAGCTTTTAATTTATACGAGGGCGCCTTTTAAATGGTTACAAACATTAGGAAAGAAAAATTCTTTTGGTACAAACTGTTTTACTGCTTTTCAAAATATTCCTCTTTAAGACCCCCAACCCTCAAACATTTTTTCCACTTTGAAGTTGGTTTCTAAGGTTTCGACAGCCTCTTGAGGTGCGGAAAATCGCAGACAACACATTTGCTATTGGACATTCGGCGACAGAAAAAATCGTTAGGCGGGAAATCACATGAATGAGATATTAATTCGATGTTTGGGGTGAGACTGGCATTGAAATGATGCAGAATGTTGCCACGTTTTCGGTTGTTTTTCCTAATTTTGTCGATAATTTGGGGCAAACAAATTACCCCCACAATTATAACCACTCAACATTAACTGTTCTTTGATCCTCTAATACAATGGTTGTCACATGTCTAGTACAGCCGAAGAAACAAGCGATCATTTCATTGGAAGTGCTTAGTGAACGAACCACCCAAATAGTGGATTGTTTCTTAGTATCTGGTTCGCATGAATATATCCAAGCTTGCTAACCCGTTACGATGTTGAATATGAATTTTGCAATTCCTCGGGTGAATTTTTTGAGCATTTCTTTAAGCCAATTTTTTTCTTTTTAGATTCGGTGAAATTATGGGAAATCCATTGGGAACAGATATTTTTCGCGGCTAAATGCTCGTGTTATTGATTTAGGCCTTTACTAAAATCGTAAAACAAAATCACGAAATAGCTTTTCTTAACGTTGGCTGTAAACAAACTACTCGGTCAATTTCGAAGCGGCGAGTGTTTTCACAATAACAAACGTTAAATTTTACGAAAATACGAAAGACACGTCTCAATAGTGCCAAATAGTGATCGTTTGCACAAACACAGAGACGCCCCTCGTATAAACTGCCCTTAACAACCTCCCCAGTATCAACAGTTTGTTTCGAAACCACAGAGAATTCTGCTATCCAGCTACTTACGCTTCTTTTTCTGGTATAAAAGCACGTATTTACTTATATAGGACGTAGTGTTCAGTACAGAAATGCGCATTTAGTTTATTTCGAATATGGCTGTGCGGCGGTAAAATTACATTACGGTGTTCGAATCCTCTACTGTTAATAAAAGAGGAGAAGTGTCGTGGGACACCCGACAAAAGCAAAGCTCTTTACGCATTTGATGCATATTTGAATAACAAATGTAAAAGAAAAAGTATTTCATTTTGAAACCAATGGTAAATAAGTTGAAGTTGAATTTGAAATCCGAATAAGGCGGGGGGACTGATGGGAGGAGACGCAACGTGTGTGTGTGTGTGCGAGCGAGAAAGAATTAATTAAAGATAAGATAGAAGGCAACCGTCTATCTGATGATTTCAAGCAGGGGTATGAAACTGCGATTATGAAATGGACAACAAACATAGCATGCTGGCCACTCCGGCGGGCCGGAGTAAGGGGATCTAACAACCAATAAGAGTGCATGCATTTAATTTTCGCAGATATTTGAAAAAGCCGCGTTAATTTTAGATGAAAAAGCGACATCCGTTCTGTGTTATGTTGTTCGTAAGGGTCTGGTCGAGGTAGAAAATGTCAAAAAACTAACGTTTTGTTTTATTATATATATACAATGATTTTTGTCAGCGGTTTGAACGCCGCCCAAAGCTAGAGTTTTCTGACTGCCTCATAATTTTAATTTAAACCAAAAATTAAGTACATAACGACGGGTTCTACTTAGTTCTAAATTATTTTTCTTATTTTCACACTGTTGTCTTCAGAGAAGTTCTTACCCTAACCTAGGCTGTTTCTGACCACCCGACTACAGATACTACTGTGTTGTAATTTTCCTTTTTGTTTTTAGGGCTATAACCTGCAGTAGAAGACACATCAGATGTTTTTTGCTTGTGTTGCTTGATTGTTTGGTGAAAGCTATTAACTTTAATATAGAAGTTGTAAGAAGGATTGTTGCAAGTATTCAGGCTGCACAACTGGTACTAGAGCAAAATGTCCAGCGGCTTTGTTAAAAAGTATCTCTTCAGCTTCCCCGCAGATCCTTAGTACCATGATCTGTGGAAAATGATTTGCAACGTAGACTCTTCTCGAAATTAAAAATTCTGGCATGAGGATCATCTTGTAGATTCAGATTTTGTAAATGAGGGGAAAGACCAATTGAAAGTTGGGGCAGTTCCATATTGCATTATTGGAAGATCTTCCGTTTCCAGACGACAATGGTAAGGTAAGTGTAGAGAATGCTCTGTTTACTTAACCAGAAAAAGAAGAACGTTTCTGTTCATGCTACAACCTGTAAACATTCACAACTACTTGTGGATTCTTGGAACAAAGGATCTCCTCACATTTACAAAATAATGAGGTAATAAGTAATTTTGATAACGATTTTCAAGACCATAATTGCACACGGCACAATTGCTATAATTTAATTTTAGAAAAGTGTGTCCCTTTTCTAGTCTATAAATTTTGCAGACACAGGCACAAGCAAGAAGCTGTATCTGATGGACACTCTCGCAAGATGAAGAGGTTCAAAACAAATAATTTTGTTTTGTTTATTCATATATTTATTCTTGCTTTTTGTTATGTTTGTAATGATGGTGCAATATGTATTTATTTCATTTATTACATTTTACAGAATATTTATGTTTTCTATGTTTAATTTATTTTATATTTTTATGATTATGATTTTTAGAATGTATTTATTTATTTAACAATAAAGACGTTTATTTTCTAAAAATGTGTTATCAATGTGTTATCCAGCCAACAAATTTCGTTAATTTAATTCTATCAAACATGTAAATATATTACGTTTACATGTTTGGTAGAATCAAATTAATTTGAGATTTTAATGTGAGGATAATTATAGAATAACGACGTGTGTAATTTCAAAATTTAAATCTAACCAAGAACGAGTGGATATGATTTTGAGCATAGATGAATGCCATGAAAATTGTTTTTTGGCTGGCAAAGTTTATGCGCAAAGTATCCTGAACGAAGACATCCTAAAAAGCGGGTTTTTGAAAAGCTTTTGGGAAGGTTTCGAGGGACAGGTAATAATTCCTAACAAAAAAAAGAGGAAATTAGTCATTGACAACGAAGAAAATTCATTTCTAGTATTAGGTTCAATTGCTGAAAATCCTAGTATCAGTTCATGGAAAATTACTCAACAAACCGATAGAAGTAGATCTGGTGTACAGAGGACCATAAAAATACCGAAGTATCACCCATACTATATCCAAATGCATCAACATTTATGTATACCTTCCCTAATCAAGCGTTAATTACTTTTAAATCAAGTATCTTTCAACCGTATTGTATTCGCTTAATTAAGTACCCAATTCACATCTTAGTGCACACGCTATATGAATGTCGGAAATTCGATAACGATAAGATACACACAAGTTTTATGCATTTCATGCGAAATAGACCTAAACCCAATAATACATCAACATGATAAAAATGATGGTCCTTGACAATCCTTTCAACAATTTCATAGATATCATTCTATGGTCACACGTGCAAGTTGCAAACATGCCAACTAGTCCTAGAGGACCTATAAATATTGGATCACGATCGATCCAACAAAGATTATTTACGAATTCTGAGGCATTCAATAGACCTTTTATCCCTTTGCGTCCCGGCCTACACAAATGTGTAGGTCAATTTAACGCATTTTGAAGAGAACTTTATATGTGATTGGCTGATTTTTTCTTGCTATTTTCAGTCTCTCATTTTTATATGTTGTCTCTTTTTCGTTCTCAAATAAGTTTTTGAGAGGTTTGTTTGAGTATTTGTGTGTATTTGTTCAAAACAGGTGATCATGTTTCGTGGTGCGGAAGACAACAAATGTAAGTATCATGATTTTATTCAAATTAAACTAACTATGCGAGGATTTTGTTACTATTTTGTAACAAAAGCATCAAATATTTAAATGATGTGCAAATTCTTTAAAAGGCAAAGAAGAGTTGTTGAGTTTTTTTCTACGCATAATATGTGCCTACACAAATATGTGTATGGGTTTTTACTAGCTCACTTTATGGCCATTACAGCAAAAAAGTATAATTTGGAGAACGAATCTGATACTGAAGAAGTCCTCAAATTAATTTGTGATTTGTCGGATGTTGAAGGCGACAGCTCATCAGATGAATGCCAGGATGATTTGTGTGTCCAGTCTCCGCACTCCGACCATGACGTTGAAGGTGTCACAGATACGGACTTAGTCGACACACACACAAATATTACTGAGAATAGTGTCGTTGAACCAATAAATAGACCATTATTATGGAAAAGGGGAACCTTCAACTCTTTTGATAGTCCACCGCATGATCATTTCCACCAGCCAATAGCTCCACTTCTGCTAATACAGTATTTTGAACAATATTTTAGTGATAAACATTTTCAACAACAGTACACTAACATGTACCACATGAAAACATCTGGCAGTGAATTAAGGACAGATGCGTCCGAAATAAGACAATTATACGGTGCTCATTTATATTTTGGTTGCATCAAGCTTCCTCGGTTTAAGATGTATTCGGAGCATAAATTCGGCAAAAATATTATTTCCGAAAAGATGGCAAGAAATCGATTGTTCCTTTTGCGAAAATGTCTTCATTTTGTTGACACTGATGAAACTTCAGAAGAAACACGCTCAAATTATCTATGGAAAGCTCAACCCCTCATTGATGCTGTCAGAACACGTTGCCTTGCCATTCCCAGAAATTTCGCCAACTATTCCATAGACGAACAAATGATTCCATTCCTTGGAAGATTGCCAGGTGAACTTCGTCAATATGTACGCAATAAACCGCGACCAGTTGGTATTAAAAATTTTGAGATAACTTCGTCATGTGGTACTATTCATAATCAATTATGTATATGTTTAATATATTGTTTAATTTTGCAGGTACTGTTTTAGATTTTGAAGTCTATCAGGGCTCAAAATTATCAAACATTTTCACACTGCGATATAATTTCATTTTTTTAACCAATTTATAAGATTTTTTTAGAAAACCAACGATTTGTTTTTGTTTTTATTCCTTTTGTTATTTGTATTTATATTATTATTAATTATAATATGAAACAAAATGCTTGTGTCCTTTTTCTGCTATTAAAAGAAAACTGATATATTTTGACTAAGTGAAATCTCAAGACACACATATGTGTATGTCCTATTTTAAAGGACATGCACTTTGTATGGCCAAAAAAAAATAGATTTTTGTTTCTCTATGACAATTTATAACATACCAGAAAATTTCATTGAAATCCGACGATTTTGAAATTGCTTGGGACGGAAAGGGTTATGCAAGATAAACACATGCCCATGAGAAATACATACAAGCCACTACAAGATAACTTCTTCACCCCTCGTTCTAGACCTACATTTGCAGCTCAAGAACAGAAGCTGACAACAATTTCTAGAGTGAATTTCCAATCAAATCACTCCCAAGTAATTTTTCAATTAGAACAGCATCTCCCCCAAGAGCCCGATAGACTTCAATTCTATTAGCCCAAGATCAAACCTACCCTTTACCTCCACCTTAGGTCTAAAGGTGTTAATTGATTCTGGCGCGTCTGACTCAATTATGAATTCAGGACCCGCCTTTATATATTTGGAAAATCACATGTTTGAAAGGAGTGTTCCGTGAAATGATTAAACCGTGTATCGTAAGCGAATGCGGAATTAACGATAAAATAAATTTGTATGTGTTGAAACGGAATTACCGTTTTGACGCCTTATTAGGTAGTCACGATTTCCAAAAGCTAAGGGCGGAGATTAATAATAAAATTGCTTAATTGAATTAAATCCACTAAAATTCGAACTGCAACAAATTGCGAATAATATAGTAAATGTCCCCGTAAACATTGAAGGCGGGGTCATAATACCAGAGATAAAAGTTGGCGAAATTTGCATCCCTAGATCTAGCACAAGCAACGCTATATGTCAGTTACCATTATGAAATTACTGTAGCGAAATTTATTTTCATCAGCCAGTAGACGTAGAACCTTCAGTAAATGTCAAAACTAATAATCCAAATTCGAGATCAGTTAGGCTATATATGTCAAAGGTTATACGGACAGATCATTTTAATCCTAAGCAAAAAGCAGAAATAACTGCTCCCTGTACTCAATATAGAGATACATGTCCTTTATAACTAAGAATGTGATTAATCTTCTATAAATGCCATCAAACATACGATTCGAACGAAGGACGAAGGCCCTGTATATTATAAATCATATAGGTACCACTATCATTTGAAAAATGAAATCCAGATGCAAATGCAAAAACTACTAGACAATAAAATCATTAGACCACCTGTTTTCCGGTATAGTAAGGTTTGGATAGCGCCAAAAAAGCTGAACGCACCAGGCAAAAAGAAATGGCGTTTGGTAATAAATTACTGAAAACTAAATGAGTATACTATAGAGAATAAATATCTCCTTCCACGTTTTGACGAAATACTCTAGTATCTAGGTAGATACATTTATTTTACCACCCTAGATTTGGCCCCGGGAATTCATCAAATCGAGATGTCACCCGATAGCATTGAAGAAACACCTATATAAATTCTGTTTTGTTTACATGGACGACATCGTAATCTTCTCCACATCCCTGCACGATCGCCAACTTCATTTACGAAAAATCTTTAGTAAACTCAGAGAATTTAATCTCAAAGTCCAGCTCCAGAAGTATAAATTCTTACGCAAGGAAGTTCATTTTCTAGGTCACATCATTACACCGGAGGGAATAAAACCGAATCCCGCAAAATAATACCTTCCAGAAATATTGCAATCTCTTCAAAATTAATGTCCATTGTGCCACTGACTACTATTCGAACTCAAATTCATCCATAGAAAGAGAATCTTCAATCTTGTTAGAAAAAATAGAATTGCCAAAAGCACAATAGTCACTCAAAAATCGTATTATTATTACTGATATATAATCAATCAATTCATTCAGCTACAGAACATACACCTTTTAGTTTATTATATGGCCCGCACGAAAACCTAAACGCCCAGAAAGTTAACAAAACAGTATACGAATCTAACAATGACAAACGGAAAAGAGAATTAATACCTTTTACGAACAATTATATCAGAAACCACTGGAGAAATGCACTAAAACTCTGGAAAAGTGGAACATCAGCAATCTAGAATCAATATAAATTAACAAACCCACAGTTTATTTGCAGAAAAATAAAATTCTAAAATCCGATCCCCGTTATGGCAAGGTAAACATATTTAACATGAAAGAGATGTAATGAGGAAAATATCTTCATTAGAGCTTGATAACGCTGTGCCAGACCTTTTGAGTAGGAAAGATTGAAAACAACGGATATCTTTTCGAAGATACAGGATTACCTAAATTAATTAATTATTGTTAGGGTTAGGTCTGAAGGAAATAAAATACTATATAAACTTGATATAATGTATTGACAAACAACAGCAGAACCTTTCGAAAGCGCATACAAAAGTGTACTCCTACAACTGTCAATACGACAAATATACGCTATCTTAGAAGGCGCATACTTCCTTGAAGCAGGTATGAGCTAAAACATCCGGACCGTGCAGGCAAATAGGCAGATAGTATCTAGACACACTACCAATTATTATCATAAGTTTTATTTCTATTTTAATATTAGCATGATAAAATCTAATTTCAAAATTCTATTAGGCAATGCTCATATCCTAAAACTTAAAAGTACAAATAATAACGTATCACTACCCTTAACTAAAACACAGGGAGAAATTTGGCTAGAATTTTACGGGTAATTTAGATCAGAATGATTTCAAAGACTTTAAGAATAATTTAGATATTTTATTTCAAAACCAAGGAAAATTAGTTAAACAAATGAATAGTTACATATCTTTTGTAAATCACATTACAGAACGTTACTCGAAAAGCTTAAAAACAATTCAATACAATCGCAATTGATCCCTTTGCACTCCCACACTAAAGAAGAATTCTTAATTCAATGTAATACTTACATGGCAAGGAAAATAGCAAAAGTCCTCCAGATTATTCAGAGAACAGTCACTTCAGCGTTCAGAGAAAGAATTAACTCGAAGGAATCATTAATCATTTGAAATTAATTTACAAGAATCACTTGGATTAGGACAATTTTGCATTCATTTAAAATCATCGACTTTTCCAAATTTAAAGTACTTTCGTTCAATAACACCGTAACCTTAATATTATATACCCTATATACTACCCTATATACCCTATACTATGCTTTACTGAGACGCATTGTAGCGACGACTCTATTCTTAGTTCGTATATAGAGGATTATAATTTGTGTAGCTTTTACTGTAGAAAGAATTTTAGACAGGGTGGAGTGGCCATTTATCACAAATCAAGCATCACTTGTACGAATCTTAATTTAAGTAAATATTGTTTAGAAAAACATTTTGAATTATGTGGAGTCAAAATTAGGTGTAATAACAAAACAACTGTTTTGCTTGTTCTGTATAGGTCGCCTGATGGGGATCTTGACATATTCTTTGATTCGTTAAGCCATGTAATTGACTTACTATATAATCCTAACTTTGACTTTATAGTTTCTGGTGACTTTAATGTAGATTCCTTTAATGACAGTAACAAAATTAGGTTTAACGACCTAAACAATTTTTTTGTGAGCTTCGGTATGAGGTCAACAGTCTGGTGGCCAACCAGGGTGACTGATCACTCAACTACTACGATTGATCATGTTTTTACAAACATTGCTCGGATGGTTGTTTGTGTGTCGGATAGTATGGTTTCTGACCATCGCATGGTGTACATCGAGCTTGATAGGGAATGTCTTTCTGCGGACTCCTTGAGGGGTTCCAGGAGATCTTTCAGTGACAATGCAGTGGGGAATTTTAGAGAGGCGTTACGAGGTGAACTGTGGGAGAGGGTATATCTTTCCGAGAATGTGGACGATGCGTTCGATTGCTTCTTGGATATATTTTTATACTACTTTGATGTGCATTTCCCGTATAGACAACACTGCAAATTTTCCGGCGGTCGAGTTAAAGGATGGATTACTGACGAGGTCAGACAGTCAAGTAATAAACTGAAGGACCTTTTTATACTCAAAAACACCTATCCCAATCTAAAGGAAGCTTACAGGGTTTCTAAGTTGAAGCATGCTGCCTTAATATCAGAGACTAAACGTAGTTATTATCAGAGAAGGATTGAGGGGTCTTCTAATCCTGTCAAGTCATCTTGGAGGATTGTTACCGAGTTGACTGGTAAGTCCAGACGTATGGAGGACATTTGTTTGTCTGTTGACAACAAGGTTTATGATCGGCCCAGTGATGTTGCAACAATGTTCAATGACTTTTTCATTGATGAGCCTGTGGGTGTTTCTGGGGATTTCTCAAGGTTGAAACACGCTGCAAACACCTCGTTTGGGTTTTGCAGCAAAACTCTCTTTCTGAAGCCATTTACTTCTAACGAACTGGTTTATCTGTTGCAACAAAAGCTAAAGTCTAAGGCCTCTTCTGGCCATGACGGGATCCCTGTGTTTGTTATTAGAAATGTGTTGGATCGTCTTTGTGAACCACTAACTTATTTAGTTAACTTGTCATTTTTGTATGGAGTTTTTCCTTCCAAATTGAAGATTGGCAAGGTTATCCCCGTATTTAAAAAGAGTGATCGTTGCGAAATAGCTAACTATAGACCAATTACATTGACGTCTGTTTTCTCTAGGATTTTTGAATACTGTTTCCTGGATCGGGTAATGCGTTTTATTGATGATAATGGGATTTTGACTGATAAACAGCATGGATTCCGTAGTAACAGGTCAACGAATACGGCCCTTATATCGTTCTATGAGCGCTTGCTCCATTATATTGAGCTGGGGGAGTGCCCTGTGGGAATCTTTTGTGATCTCAGCCGGGCTTTCGATTGCGTTGACCATGGGCTTCTACTGGGCAAATTATACGATTTTGGCTTCAGGGGGTGTCTCATGACTGGGTCACATCTTTTCTGGTGGAGAGAAGGCAGTACGTGAGTTTAAGGTGTATTGTAGACGGACTGTTGGTTACAATAAATTCTGATACAAGAGTTAATTCTCTGGGGGTTCCTCAGGGGTCTGTGCTTGGACCCATTTTGTTCCTGCTCTTCTGTAATGACTTGGGGAGTCTTTTCGACGATGGCCTCCTATTAATGTATGCCGACGATAATTCTTTTCTGCTTTCGGACAAGAATGATGAGTTCCTGCTTGGAAGGTGTGAGCTCGTCCTGTCCGAGTTTGCAACATGGTGCCAAAAGAATTTTTTATTATTAAATGTTGCTAAATCTAATGCTGTTAGATTCCATAATAGACAGCGTAATTGTAAGAGCCTGGAAATCTCTATTGGCGGAGTTTCGTTATTGAGTTCTAATGAAAAGATGTTTCTGGGAATAGCTTTCGACGAGTGTCTTAGCTGGAGGCCTCATTGTGCTAATTTAATTAATAAAATGAACTCAATGTGTTACATGTTTAGAAATCTTAAACAGGTGCTGGGTGTTGGACAGATGTTGTCTGTTTATCATGCCTGGATTGCTTCCCGTTTAGGCTATGGCATATGTTTATGGGGGTTATCTGCAGCGGCATGGAGTGTTTTTACACTTCAGAAAAATTATTACGAATCATTTTTGGCCTGTCTCGCGGGCATACCTGCAGAGGTATTTTTAAGGAGTTTGGCGTTTTGACTTTGACAAATATCTACATTTATAATGTCTCGATGTATATTTTCAAAAATAGAAATAATCTAGGTAGGGTTAAGGATAAGCACGGTTGTAACACGAGATCTAAAGATAACTTTTATATACCGTTTTGCAAATATAAGTGTACTTTTAATTCACCTGTTTATATGGGTATGAGAATTTTTAATAACTTGCCGCCTGAGATTAATTTAAATGGTGGCTTGAGAGTGTTCCGGGTCTCGTTGGGCGATTATTTGCGGAATAATGTTTTTTATTCTCTTGATGAGTATTTTGAAAGTACAAATATAAAGACTTCATCTCCACCCTGTCTCTGACTAAGGACTGTTTCTTTGCTTAATTAAGTTTACGTGTACTATTTTTTTTATTTATGTATATGTTGATTCTTTTTTTTTTTTTTTTGTTTGTTTGTATTGACTTGTTCTATGTACATTTGTATCTACTAGAACTAATAAAATAAAGTTAAAGTTAAAGTTAAAGTTACCCATCCTGAAACCTGACCTTTACACGTAACACACGAAAAGTATAAATTTAATGCAAACACTTAGACGACCTTAATTTGTTAAAACAAGAATTTCAAGAATTCAAAATATAGAAATTATTCAATTAGTACATGTATCTCAATTTTAGTAACCGCCATACTTATATGAAAACTTTGTACAATTTATGTATTATCGTATGCATTAAGAGACAAGATTGTAAAAGTCCTGAAAAGGAAGAAACTGTTCAAAACCTAATAGAAACCAGCTCTTTATTAAAAGAAGAAGGAAACTACCCAAATTCCATCATATCGGTTCCAACGTTAAGCGGCAAGAACGCCTTAGCTTAAGGAGGGAGGAATTATATAATGGCTGGAACTGTCTGTAATGCAGTATGTCGTCAGAAGCCCTCACAAAGTGTCATTGTCAAACTCACTTAGATTCTAAACTAATACAAATACCCGTTTTTTCGTAAATAGGTCAGTTTTTTGTATTTATTAGAGAGCTCACGCTAATTTTAAATAAAGTTTTTAAAAAGTGTTTCTCATTTTCTTACTTCTCTAACTATATATACTATCGACCAGTGCACAATTTGAGTCTGGAAGTGAGATCGAATTACCAGCATTACTGCAACTATCAGATCGAATGAGAAGTGTTCTATCTTGTTCAACTTGATCGTTACAGTAATGTTCTCTATTCGTTCTCACTCTCACTCCTATAATCTGGACCTAAGATCTACACTGGCCAAAGTGGAAAACTACACGGTACGCCAATGTTAGATAACGATGCATTCTGTATGGAATATAGAGATTTGGTTATTAGTCAGGTTCGACCAACGAGTGCATAGTAAGTTGCGTAAACTGGACTGACACTATCTTCCGCATTTTAATGTCGTGTCTTGTACGTAAGTGGGGACAAGCGGTGGAGGGACAACGTCAGTCCGGTTTACACTACTTTATAATTTATCATCGCTTTACACCCCAGGAAAAGGGGTAGAAAAGGCTTAAGAATTAAGTAAGTAATAATGATGTTTGTACATGTGAGAGGGATTCGATATGAATTCTCTCACAATGCAAGTATTACGCATTTTTACAGTTATTTTTCTACAGAAGTGGACAACTTGCGTTGCCACAGCCTTGTGCAGTAACTGCAGTCGCGCTCTTCAGCTACCCGCCGTGGGAAAATTGCAAATTACAAAATTTTGATCTTCTCTTGCCATCCGTAGACGTACGTTTCGCGGTTATACCGCTCGTCAGTACGGCGCGAAACGTACGTCTACGGATGGCAAGAGAAGATCAAAATTTTGTAATTTGTAAGTAATAATTTACCATGCACTCGTTTGTCGAACCTTAGTTATTAGTAGACAGTGCATAGTTTATGTGATGGCATAATCTTGCACATTCACTCAAAGAAAAAGTCTGATCATTTGTGCGACGTCTATAATTAGTATCTAATCGGTTCACCGCGCTCGATCAGACGTGTTTTCTAAATGGTAGTGCAGCCTTGCATTATTCTACAAACCACCTGTTCTTTAGTTGTCAGATAAAATATTTTTAACTGATACCACAATTACAATTGCAATGAGACGCTCATTTCAGTATACAGAATGTTGATAATACATATAAATAGTGCACCTTTTTATGCTGTTTTCTTTGTTATTTAAGGGGTTAGACCGGTGTAAAATTTTCAAAAAATCGAAAAATTCTTTTTGCTTTAAAAAATAGTTTGAAGCCTGTAGAATATAGATCTAAAGGTCACAAGTATAAATTCTAATTACTTCCTGAGTTATAGAGCCTACAAAAGACTGGTATTCGCGGGCCGGCCGCTCGAGATTGGCCGTGCGCCCAGGACGAGTCTGTTGTGGGCCTGAGTGAGCATTTATTACGGACTTGATTAGGATACATAAAAATTCAATAGAAGAAATGGAAACTGCAATATGGGCAACGTTACAGCACAAATCGTTAACTTACGTCAAACCTCAACATGAAAACTGTCCACTTGCGCTAAGTTCTTGGTTCTGGCAAGTAGCAAAGGCGATAAATAAATTAAGTGAATACACTCACAAATCTGCTCTTCATCCTATTGTTATAGAGGCAATTACTCCTATCCACAAGGAACTTAGCAACACTGATTTGTTAGGGCGCTGTTTAGGTGCTTACACTCAAAATTCGAACGAAAGTCTGAACGCGTTAATTTGGACCTTCGCTCCAAAAATAACATTTAGTAGTGCCACATGCGTTAAAACTGCTCTCAATATTGCCAGCAGTATATTCAATAATATTCATTCAAGCATTTCTTTAATTATGAATACCATGAATATAGTCATCGGGTCGGTTATAGCAAGCACTTGCGAAGTCTTGGACGAAGCACGAATTTCGATCGCCGAGGCATCTATGTTCAAGACTCTAAAGAAGGTAGTATTTTAGGGCGGCAGAGCAAAGCACGAAATGGCGATGAGGGATATGGCTATTACGAAGCTGGCACTGCAGATTAACCATAAAACAAAAAAGTTTGCACTATATAATGAAAAAGTGTATTGTAAAACTTTAAATGCGTTTTTCTCGAAACTGCGTTTTTCAAACTGGTGTGGAAAGTTTCTCGGGATTTACTCAACAGATTAACTTGAAGTTTGGTTTTTTTATTATCCTTATAGTTTTCTCTAAGCATTGACCGAGGATTTTTACAATATCACTGTTATTTTCCAAAATATTAACAAATTAATTCTCAATAATACAGCCAACAATCAAATCAAAAGTTAAAATTTTTTTCAGTCAATTTTCAATAAACCTTGAAAAAGCTCGGTCAATGCTTAGGGAATGCAATATATTTAAGTAATATATTTTTGTTTCGGGTTCAGACGTTGCACTATGGCGGAATCATCGACACCAATAAACGCTGCGAAAAAAAATTACTTTTTCTAACATGGTAATAAATGGTTATAAATTATTATTTTTCTTTTGATTTTATAGATTTTATATCGTCATAGTGTACTTAACTAAACTACCAAACTGCAAGTGTACAGCTTTCTTACTTCTTTGGCAATCCACACTTGAAAATTACCTACCTTTTCGGCCGGTCACACCGGTCTAACCCCTTAAGACAATTTTAGAGTTTTGTGTGTTATTGAACTAATAGAAACACGCGTGGTTGTCAAACTCTCTTAGATATAGGAATACGACCCAGTCGTGATAACATAACACGTACTACCAAAAGAAGCACTGTGCTTGACATATGGCATGGATTCTACTAACGTTTATATTTCTTTCTCTTAATTATAAACATTTGCCTTTATATTTCAATCACATGTTCATCACATGTAGATCGATATCATTTACAGCCAGTATTGTAAAGAGAACTACTTGACCTATATCATATATATATTACCTCTTGCAAATTTTGTTTAGTTTCTAGTTTTAATTTGATGCATAAGTTAGCCTTACATTATCTTAACCGGTTTCTTACCGGCGTGTGTTTAAACTCACGTTTATCATACCTCAAATTTGAGTAAATATAAAACACAGATAAATATAGATAATTAGATGTTTGGGGCGCTTATACTAACATTTGGTCTACTGCCAATAAAAAATATATTTGAAAAATTTTCCCAAGCCTCGCCCCTTTTTAAAAGGGATCCAAAAAAGACCTTTTAAATTAATTATATAACATATATAAAAAAGTCAGAATTATTCTATATGTATTGCAGTGTTGTCAAATCTCAAAAAATGAATCTAAGGCCATTTACCCACCTCTCTGTTAAATATACATGCGATGGTGGGGGGTGCAAATAAAGCGTGTGTTTCACCACACGCTGGGTCTGTTAATAGTTTTTAGAAAATTTTTCCATAAGTGTAAATTGTAAGAAAATAACTCATCTGCATTATTTGTATAGACACAAAAAGGATAGATACAAAAAAACTTTTAGTTAGGTTACATTTATTATTATTATTACTTTCTTTTTCATATAAAAATTCTCGTGTTTGTATCAACAAACTCTTTCCTCTGAAAATCACTGATCGTCGCCGCTGCATTGTGTGCACACCAAAAGCCACCATATTTAAGTGTGAGAAGTGCAACGTCCACTTAACACTCAGAAAATTGCTTCAAATTATTCCACGAAGACAAATAATTTTACTTACAACGTCGCGCCACACGTTTAAACAAAACACGCTTCATAAACAATATAAATAACTAAACAAATTGATTTCAATATACTTATCAGAACCAGCGTGTGGTCAAACACACAGCAATTTTCCGGGAAACTACTCGACGAAAAATTGTTTTTCTCAGGAAATGCTAAAAATGGTATTATAAGACGTTCCTGAAATTTTCGTAAAAAAAGTTCGAACGTTTAAATTTTTGGTAATTAACCGGTTAATAATAGTGTTATGATCAATTTGTCACAGCGTTTCGGTTTGTTACTTTTGGCCTCTCTCCTCAACTTCTGACGTATAGATGGCGCTCCTCATTCGTAGGTTTTGAACTCGCGCCTTTTGGATGCACGTGCTGGGGATTCGGGTTGTGGCGTTCGGTTGAACAGGTCGTCTCCCGTGAATAGGTGATTCCGTTTTCACTTTAAGATGTCGCCTGTCGAGAATCTGCACGAGAATTCGACTCTGGGAAATTTAATATTATCATTGTGTGCATTTGGAAGTTACGCTTCCCAAATTTTACTGTTCGAACTATCGGCCACCTTGTGCGTTTGCTTTTCCCTCTATTGGAGATGAGTTTTTCTTTTTGTTAATTACGATGCCGTCGTTTTCTTTTTCATGTTGTTGTAGGGTGCTAGTAGAGTGCTAGCAGGACCTAGTATATGCTAGGTTGCGCTATAAGATTATATAAGATCATCTAAGAACATTAAGAAAGTCTAAGAATGATCGTAGAAGCTCGAAGGACTTTGGTCTCGATTCACCCAGTACCGACCCTTAATTTTATATCGCCAACTTAGTTTTAAATTTGCTGTGTCCGGCTGGATTCTCGACATTTCCACACCGAGTGCGAGGAACCCAACATCTTTGACAGGTTCCCTCACGCCAGCCACACTAACGCCGTACGTCTCGTTTTAGGAAAGCATATCCTATAATTATTTAATTCTTTTAGATTTAGCAAGGCGGAGATTTGATTTACATTAAAAAGGGTTTTCTTATTTATGCTATCTTACCGTTAATAATTTATTTAGATATTTGTTGAACAAAACATTTAATTCTTTTTAGTATTTTAAGAGGGATCACGTTTATTTAAGTCAGGCAGAAGTAACGAGTACAACATAACTTCAGGAGTAACAACGTGTTAGACTCTCGGGGAGGTCAAGGTAAAAAGACCTAAATTTTGCTAATATCGTTTATTGCTGCTACAGAAATTTCGCCCTCAGATTAAGAGCATCCGCAGTGTAGGCAACCGTGATATTAAAATCCCCACAAATTACTTGGAAAATCCATAGTGAAAACAAGAGAAGCAATGGATTTTAACACCCTTAAATTAAAAATTTAAGGAAACTACCCTCACCGCGGCTGACAGACTTAAAGTGATAAGTCCCACGTGCTCGTGAGATTTTTAATGCCTTTAATCTGAGGGCGAAAATTCTGTAGCAGCAATAAACGATATTAGCAAAATTCAGGTCTTTTCAGCTTGACCTTCCCGAGAGTCTAACACGTTGTTACTCTTGAAGTTTGCATTATTTAAGTACGATACCAAGCTAGCTTATTTGAATTTTATTGAGACCCTATACACCCCAAGAGTGCTGTCACTGACAAATAAAGTCCTGTTCAACATCATTCTCTCGCCTCAATTTATTTTTATTTCTTTTATTTTCGTTTTAAAGAGTTTTCGAGTAGCTTTGCTGGTCGCTTCACAACAGAATAAACGAATCAGTAACGTAAACGGTTCGGATAACCTCGTTTCACTTATCAACGAAGCTGGAGGGTCTCTCTGACTCCATAAACTTGAATACGATGCAGTTTTATAATAGGCGAGGGGCGCCTTGTTACTAATAAATTCTCGAACTTGAACCTACGCCGTTTCCATTGAGCCAGTGCGGCTGGGATCTCCATCTTTATAACCAACTAACAAGTAAGTGGGTTATTAGAATTGCAACGACCAACTCCCGTATCGGTCACGTTTCCGACTTTTTTATTATTATCATTTTTCCCTCTTTTGCCACGAACCAGTACCAAAAGTGTTGAAGTTAGTAACAATAGTTGAAATACACGTACACATGCCACAATGCGAATATAAATACATATCAGTATTTAGAAATTTAATTTTAGTAACTAACAATGAATGTAATAGTTTCTATAGACTAGTCATTAAACAATAAAGGCAAAATACATCTTTAAAAAGATTTACTTTAAAATTTCTTTTGTAAGAAGTATTTTTCTTCTTCGCACTTTAATTTAAATTTATGTTGGGCATCAAACGCCCCAGGTTTAGTACTAAGTTTTGCTGCAAAACTACGCGCTGGAAAGGGAATGTTTAAAAAGTTCGTGAATGGAATTCATATTTTAGAAATGTAAGGAGGACTCGCTACAAAACACAACGAACTAGTGTGTAACGTTCATTCCTGTCGGCGTTTGGAAAAGCAAAAGTTACCACTGAATGTCGAATATCCGTTGTTCAATATCTAACAATGCAGTTTTCTAAGTCTTGTCCTTTTAAACCGACTGGATAATCAATTTGGATTAAATTGAATGAATTACACAAAATTTGATATATTTCCCACGAGTATAGAATTATAGCTGTTATTCACTAGTTCATTATTTTCTTGAACTTCTCCAACAAGCATTGAGACTAGAAAACTACAGTATTTGCATAGACACAATGATTGAAATTACAATTCCAGTAAAAAGACAGACAGAATTAATTGTGACCTAATTTGCTAGTCCTATGTGACGTGAATAGAAACTCTGAATGAAAGGACATAATAATTACGACAACCGTCACAGTGGATCTTTCAAAGTTTGGACACTGTACGCCTATTGCGTCTTACTTTTAATTATTTGGGCTTTTACAAACAACCTTTTAATATAACAAAAATATATTTTTCTAATTCTTAAGATACATTTTGTAATATGTATGTATGTACATATTACAAAATGAATTTATTTTTGACCAAAATTTTTGTTAAACTTGCTTGTTTGATTGTTTGATTGTTTGATAGTAGATTGTTGTTGCTATACTTATATATTGTTTGTTTGTCTGTTTACTTTTTATTGACATATTCAATACCAAATGTGTATAATGATACTGAATAAATATATATATATATTATTATTATTATTATACATAAACATGGCGAATGGAAGAAGGTAGAAAGATGATCGTCTGTCGTCACTGATAATTACTGTCCTTTTGGTTTGTACCCGTCGACGGCCACGCAATCTCTAGGTCGTTTCATTTTCTTCATCTGGGGTCGGTCTTAAGGCTGAACGACAGCTCCGACGCAGAAATTCTTTCCAGGCTACTATTGCAGTCAAACCTGTCTTCAACGAAAACGTCTCCAGGTTCCAACAGAGTGTTAAGGCGTTTATATGTAAACCAAATCTGTCTACTTCCACCATAATATTTAAATTAACCTGTTTATAACAGAGTTTCACGTGAAGAATCGATTATTTTCTGAGATAATCCCGTGCACAGCTATATAGACAGAATTGTCGGATTGTCTTTCAGACAACATTTTATTCATAATCATAGGCTCTCCACCTTTATATTTTCCCTGAATCCACAACAAGTTTAAGTCGAGTGTTAAACATAATCGAATTAATTGAGGGAAAAAACGTTCTGCAACTGAATTTCAAATCAAATATATGTAGGTACGGTAAAACTCAGATGTACGGCGTATGCATAAGAAAGGATAAATCGAAGAAACGAAGAGATCAAGGTATGAATGTTCATGTGCGAAAAAATTTCATTGTTTTCTTTATAGGAAGAATAAAAAGATATGAAGTACCATTTCTCCATGCAAGAGAACACTAAAACATGAAAATTTTTGGATATTTTCTTAAGTAAAGGTTACTGTTCATTCATTAACATGATTCGCAAATGTAAAAGACATGTAGAAAGCAAAATTATGTAAAACAGAAGTTCTATACTTTTGGGCCATCAAATATAATGTATTAAACATTTCATTGGCTCTGCAAATCCATAAAATTTTAATTTTTTGGAGAGTCCGGGTTGTCGATGTTCCATTGTTAGTTATATACAATTTATGGAAATATATCGTCTTTACACTTAGCATTTGCAATAAAGTATTCCGGTTATTCAATACATCTATCGTATATCGCACCGATATAAACCAGCAAGTAAATTCGTCGACATTATTTCAAAATAAATTATTTTTATTATTAATTGGATTAGGGGCAGTTCACAATCAATGTTTAGAAAATTACAGAACATCGCGTTTTGCATTGAATAAAAGTAATTTTATTTCTAGGTCAAAATTACCCACTTTTAACGTTTGTGCACATAAACAATAAAAAGTACAGTAAAGTGCCAACATAGGTACTTTTTAATGTTTTTATAAATAATACTGATAAGCATTTCCGGAGATATCCGCAAACTGGTATTGAATCACGTTATAGTTTATTATCTAAAATTCAGTTAGAGTTTGCAATTGGGCCTAAGTGAGCCTGTTTTCCGTAGAAGGCTATTTAATGTGTAATAATTCTCCAGCAGAGGTAAAGATTTTGTTTCGCACTAATTAAAAATGACTTGTTTTGAAAACAGAAACTAATCTCAAAATTTCGATAAACAAAATAACATAACATAAAGTTAAATATCGGGACGTAAATGAACACGATGAGGGGGTGGTGTCCAAGTAAGGAAGTAAGCTGAAAGACTACTTCTGAAGGGTCTAGACGTAACAACACAATATTGAAGAAGATGCCTCTACATTGCAAATAATACAGCATAATAGTATAACATTGTTGCAACAATTAAAAGCCACAACTGAAACCACAAGTCTAGATAAGAAAAGAGTATCACATTGGAGAAGGCACTTCTTTTGTAAATTCATAGACAACAGCAAATGTTTATCCGAAAAATAAAACATACTGCATTACAGCCTAAATGCTGCCCTTGCGGACTCTTCGTTTTAAGTTATAGACGAAGTACGAATGTACGCCGCATTCCCCATTATCTAGTTTAACTGTAAAGTAAGTATCTCTTACATATGTATATACTATGTGCAGAAGAATCGATTTTTTAATTTTTAAAGAATATTTTCTAAAAGTAGATATTGAGAAAAATATTCTGTTAAAGTTTTAAATCAAACATTTTCAGATATATGGGTTGTTATACCCGAGAGCTTTTCAACAGGTCGAAGAACAAAAAAACAGTATTAGAAACACGTGTGAGAGGATTCGCATAAAATAGTAATTGAAGCTCAAAATTACTTATTTCCTGCGTGCATTTTAATGACAGTTCTCAAGCATTGCTATTCATTTTCAATGCTAGGGGGTCAGCTGAGCTGAGAACACAAATCGTTAGGCTCACAAGGGGAATACGAGACCACTCCGCTTTCGATTTTGACGGGTCTTAGATATGCTATAGCAGGACATCTCCTGAGTACGTGGTTAACGGCTTAAATCGCACTTAGCTCTAGTTTCTGAGAAAATATACTTTTAAATTCCCCGCGTTCTTCATATACCAGTAACGTTAGTTTTGTAACGCAAATGTAGCAGCGTAGCTCGAGGGATCAAGTATAAGGCTACCACCCTCAAGGTCCCGTGTTCGATTCTGACGCATGCACTTCTTCTTTCTTCTTTTTCTTCACACCATGTTTACGAATATATTCCGTTTCACGCAAAATTGGTCGAAAATAATTTCCCGTGTTCGGTTTCAACATATGCACCTTTTTTTTTTTTTTCAATTTTATTTTACACGATGTTTACAAAAATATTCCGTTGCTGGGGCTCTTTAGTTTGCGTCTGTCGCCAACTAGAGGAGTTTGCAGTATCGTAAGCACAGTGAATATTGGAAGAAAACAGAAGTTTAACAACAATGGAAGACCCAAGTACGTGTACAAGAGAAGTGTGCGAACAACCAGAAGGAAGCATGTCAGAAGTACCGGATTCTAACGAACAATCAAAGGCTGAACTCACAAACGCTTTGAGATATGCGGAGAATTTACTTTGCGATTTGAATCTCGTGACGAGTACACCTCCGAGCACGATTTCTGAAAGCTTGAAAGTGATTGGAGAAGCTATCTGCAAAGCAATTCAAGACCTCTTGGCAGAAAATCGGATCGTCTGCGAAGAAGAATTGATTAACGTCGACGAAAAAGACGAACTGCAGGAATATATTGCTTGTGACAGTGGAGCTACGATAAGTTTTACTTTCGTGCGGTTTTTTCACTTTTTGATCGAATTTGAAAAAGTATAAAACACTGTATAGGGAGTAAAAATCGACGACGACTACGCTGTCGAAGAATCTGCACGGCAGCCAGCAGATTATGTGCCTCTGTCGTATAAACCACGAACAGTCGCTATGGCAATACTTCATTCCAAATGGAAGTTGGAAACTTTCCATAAGAAGGGATTCGCTCGGTTAATGAGCAAAAGAACGCTCCGACAATGAAAAAACGTGAAACGTGGAGGAACGCACATTGATAAGTGGAAGAGCATTGACGAAGAAACGTACGAGCGGTACGTCGAAGCGCGACAAAATTGCGAGCAGGTGAATCTCGTGAAATATACGTCATATATATTGTAAGAAAAGAAATGGTTTGTATTAATTTTATCAATTTTTGCATAATCAGGTAACAACGAGGACCTTGCAGCAATGGGCGATGAATGCAGCTTTGCCACTCATCTCGGAGAACTTCATTTTTCGGCTAGTGTATCGTGGGCCGATCGATTCAAGAGATCGCATAAAATAAGACAGCGGAAAATTACGAAATTCGTTTCCTGCAAAGAATACGCGTCTATGGAAGAATCGATGGAGAATGCGACAAGATTTCAAGTTCAGATGAGAGCTTTGATTCAAAATTTTGATCTGGACTACATAATCAATACCGATCAAACCGGCTGTGAGTACCAGCTATTTTATACAAGATCACTTGCCAGCTGGGGATCAAAAGACGTGGTAGTAAAAAGAAGAAGCTTAGATAGGATGACGCACTTCCTTTTCGTTCCGAATAATGTCGATCGTTGCGCTCGATCTGATTGATTAAATCATCGTTTCTAAATTTTATTTATTCCTCATTTGAGACCTGGAGAGACATCTAACGGCTGATATCCTTTCAATACCTTTTGTTAATAGCGGTCTCCATGCCGACGGCGGGCATCCATTATTTGTTTATTCGAGACGGGGAGTACTTCGTTGCCCGTGGCAGAGTAATCACGTTGTGCGAGAAGTACACTTTCCTCCAAGTATAGTTCAGAGGAACTGCAACCTTGTGTTGGATATTCTGGTAAATACTTCGTATTCCGTCACCCATTGTTGTTTAATATCGTCGATTGTGGAGAAAGGGGCGGAAGAACTGATGTGTTCGGATTCGTCGTAGCACGTGGTACCGTCGCCATTTTGGTTGAAATTAACCATGTTCGAAGAACGGTAAGCCATGTTCTCCATCCTAATCATGTTTCAAGTCTCTTTTCTTAGGGGTTTTTCTACTTATCTTTTGGTTTCGTACTGGTTTTTCTCGTACGTGGCCGATTTCGTATCAGGCCTAGAATACGAATTTCCCATTTTGAATCTGGCTTCTACAGTAGCCCGGGGCGTATCCAGTTCATCAATATTAAAGCTCGGACTGGGGAGGAACGGTTAACCACCTCCGTCAGCCACCGTCAGTCACAGTTGGAACTGCCGCCGAAGATAAGTGTGAAATTCCTATCCTTCCCAAGTTTCCTTTCTTTTATTATGTATGACCTTTTGCTTGCTATATTTAAAATTTATTTAGAGTCACAAAAATTATAGAGTCGAATAGAACATATTTACGTAGGCAGATTAATAGTTATTTAGTTATGCTTTTGTTGTTGTATGTAAACGAACCCTTTGGCCAGAGGTATCGATCTTTATTGGATTTAAATATTACTTTTTAATTGCACATTCACATATTTTGTCTTGTTTTTTTTTTAATTCGTTCATGTTTTATCTGTGAATTCGTTCTGCCTGGTATTAAAGACTCGTCGACGCCACGTGTGTGTTTTAATTGTTGTCGTCGAAGTTCTCCTTACGATCGCCCACCAATTTGTTAACCTTTTTAATTTTAAACATCTGGATTCCTGCTTACCAAGGAGCACACAGGGAGGGCGGGGGAGAGGGAGGGGGGTTGAAGCAGGTGGCGCCCTCATACAGTTTATCTTCTTTAATCCATGCCCTCGCCGACGAACTGGCTGGCGCCTGTTTGCGATTGAGCTTCCTGGGGGTAATTGGTGGCGTAGAGGAATTTAGGGCTTCGGTTTGCGGTATTCAGAGACGAGGAGGGGGTGCCAAAAACCCGTTACACACTGCACAGTATTCTTTGACGGCATGAGGAAAAATATTGTCTGAGGTCTTCCTGTGCATGCAGGAACCTTCGTGAAAATTCGGTCCAGTGCTACAAAAGAGAATGGACGAGATGTCTACTAGATATCAGAATGTGATCGTATCGTGTACAAAATCGGGGAAATTCACAAAAGTGCTGTATGAAGAATTTATAAGCTCTGCAATCCTCCCATACGTAGCACAGAACAAATTTCTTTTATTATAATCTCGTGGAGTGGGCAGACGGATCAGACGATGTACGATTCCCTGCTCGTGGATGATTCTCAAGGCAGCACCTGCACCTTGAAAATCATACCACCGAAATGCACTCCGATCTGCCAACGCCGCGATGTATACTTCTATCGGCACTTAAAAATTTTCATTAAAAAAGTGCAGAATGCTCCCGATTTACTACAACAAGACAGGGAAATATCAACGATGTTCAACGATATTTCAGTGAAATTTTTCTCGTCAAAACAGATATATGGGGTCTGGCGTTGTCGTGGAGAAGCAAAACTTTTTCAATGCGACAGCTACGTCTTCTCCATCTGACTGGGAGCTTAACTTGAAGAAGAAGGTTCTCGGCGTTGATGGCGCTGTAAAGAATCAGGCAGCAATGCCTCCTTCCAAACCCAAAAAGTATGGCCAAAATTTTGTTTACTGACAAGTGAATTTTGGTATGGAGTTTCTTTCTCCCCTCCTCGACCACTTCATGCTGTTCCGTTTGGACAAAAGGATGTAGTGCTGTTAAAAACTTTGTGCAAGAAAAGTCCCCCGTTAATTAAAAACGAAGTAGTAGCCGGGAAATGTAAACTCGCTCAGCTTTCTACTCTTCACAAAGCAAAGGTGGAATCCAATGTATAGAGAGTTCTCTGCATACCACATCGGTTTTAATTATTGCATGTACACTACCAAAACTGATTTTGCATTCGTTAGGGATTTTCAAAACCGTAAGCTGTCAATCTCCTTCCTTTAATAAGGAACACAAACATTTACCATGGCTATTGCACTTCTACAATTGTCTGCGCCAAAGTTTCAAATAATTCCATCTCGATCGTCCTCAAACTGTCTTCGAAGCCGACGGTGAGTTTCAGCCGGTTGATATTCTCATGAGTGAGAAACTTGATTATAATGTGTTGCGCAACGTGTATACTACTCTCTCGCACATGGTGTTTGATATTAAATTAAGGAAGAACCGGAGTGGTTGAGGCTGTTTCTCTATTCCATTTAAGGGTTGCTAGAAGCCACGTCCTCACTAGATGCCTTTTCCGGTCACAAGTCAAAATGTTGTGTTTATATTTGATCGATCCTCGTATTTACCACACGTGTTCGCGTTTACATTGCGTATGGTTCACGTTACCGGTTGTTCGCACTATCTCAACTGTCTCGTAGTTGATTTCTATTAACAAAGGCCACTACATCCAAGACACGAAAGAAAAAATACAAATTGTATTATTATTATGTATTATTATCAGACGAGCAACAGACTTTATACCTAGGCGTAAGATGTGTAACATATGTATATACGTAGTTGTAATGAAAGTTGCCTATGTAATAATAATAATCTCTATTCACTACTGATTTGCAACAGCAAACATTAACCTTGTCAATATACTACAAATAACATTAAAAATAATATATAAATATTGCAATTGAGTGCAATTCTAACCAGGAATCGCGAACAGAAGCTACTTTTAGATAATCAATATAATGATGTTACACAGAAAACAAACGCACATAGGAGTTAGGCAATGATTTTTTATAGCAATGGTAATAATGATTAATGTACAGAATCCGAAATTAATTTTTATTTACGTAATAGATACTTGAGTTGGAAACAAGCTATAGAAGCAGTTGCATCGATGAAGTACATATGTACATGATGGGAGGTCGTGCATCATGTACAAAATAGAACGCTATGGAAAAAGGAAACTTGTAAGAGAACAATGAATTTAGTGTGAAAATTGACGATAATCACTGTTGTCACTACAACAAATTGATAAAGGAAAATCTTTGGAACAATTACGACGTTGTAGGGATAATTAAATAAAATGCCAAGATATGCGATTAATAAGGTTCGACAAACGACATTGACATCTTGATGTCCACTGAGACAAAATACTACTGGCCCGGAAAGCCCTGTAAAGTTGCAACATAAGCAACGCTTCTAATGTCAATTCAGTTAGCCTTCCACGTTGGTGTGAAAATGTTTTCGTGTATTTCGAAAATGATCGTTCTACATCTAGCAACGTAGGATTTGCGTAATCCAGATATTCCTTTATCTGTTCGTGCACTCTTTATTTTCAGTAATAGACTGAACGCTTTATAAATCGGGATTTTTATTTAAAACTGTAGAAATTTTTTCAGCGACATCTAGTCCTATAGGATCCGCCAAATTTTATAGCGCAGCTTGTAAGTTATCTAAGGTATTTATTGAGTTTCGTAAAAGTAAGTGACAACTGCAAAATAATTTACGTAAATTTTTTGCGGAGCGAATGTCTAAAAATCCTGGACTATTCTATCAATAAAAAAATATAGACCTTGCCATTGTAGAATTGTTTACTAAAAACGGGTGCCCACTTCATTTGGTTAAATTAAACTACTTGACATATGCACATACAAATGCCGCAAGCCTTACCAAAAAAGTAAAATATTTGTATATTATGAAAAAAGAACACTACAGAACGCTAAAATATAGTGTAGGAGTATACAACCACTACAATTGTACTGTTCTAGGACGAAAAAGAGAACGCTACGTAATGTTTGTTACTTGCGTTAAGAAATCGTTATGTACTGTATTCGGGTTGTGTAAAAATACACAAACACTAAAAATATATATCGTTTCTGGGTTTGTGTACAATACACTAAATAATGTTCAGTTTATTTTCTAACACTGATTAATATTGTTCTATAAAATACTACGCCGGGCTGTAAATTTACACTGCATAAAAGAATGTGTCTCATACATTGTTTGAAACGGCCGCCAATGGCCATTTCAATCACAGTATATTATAGTATTTCGTTAAACCGTTATCAAAATAATAAATAATTTCTAGATAAGTATATATTTACAACGACAATCAATGACAAGTAAGGTTTCATTATCGTTTTCTTATATCTTTGTTATTAACTGTCTAAATTGGCTATACAGCACCGTTTTTCTACACTTGTAATATATAAAAATAGAAAATTTAAAGAAATAGGGGTACGGAGTACCCGATCCCCTGTTTTTAATTTTTTTCAAAAATAATTGTATAATTGTAATAATTCGCGTCATCCTTGAGATTATGTAATATGAAAAATAAAAATAAAAAAATATATATTTATTATATCTTGATAATCATTATTTACATATCACATTTTCCCACGGTGAGTTAGCCGAAAAGCGCGATAGCAGCTACTGCATGAGTATGTGCGAAAATAGTTGTACACTCGTGTAAAATAAAAGTTGCAAAAATATGCATTTAAGTACATATTGGGGAATTTCTTAATTGGATTTCTCATACATAATAAACATACTAATTGTATTATATAGTATTCGATTTAAAATAACAATGTATAGGTCAATTTCCGATATATGCGAAATTGTTATTTAGGATTAAATATTTTCCTTTAGGAGACAAAAGACTTATAGGTAAAGATATCAAAGTTTCAAATAGGAGAATTAACAGTTCTTTTGGCGAACAGTGAATTCTAATTTCAATTAGATTTGGGATGTATACGTCGATAGCTTTCAATATAATCTCTACTGCCAGTTGTATAAACTGGGTCTACTTTTAGTTGTTTCAATGATCTTCGAAAAACACATTCACAAAATGATAGATAGGTCATGCCAATGGCATTGAGACGCATGACTTTATTGTTTAATAGCTAGCTATTAAATTATATATTGTAGTAACATGACTTTCAGTTATAGATTTAAGAAATACTGATCCAGAAACTTTTATTACGTATTTTAGTTTTGACTTGTATTATAGATAAAAACAAAAGAATCATTAAAACTCTACTAATTAATGATCGTGATGTTTTACGTACTTTTCTGTAGATAATTCCATAGATTTACAAAAGATATTAGACATACTATTGAAATTAATAAGCTGCTAACAATATTTTTTTATTTTACAAAAAGTGTCTGGGAATGATTGTAAGTATCGTTGTGTCGCCTTGGGGTCACTATATTCAATTGAAACTAACCTATTGTACATATAAAACAATGCAATACAACTTCAACTGTATACAACATTTGTCTCAGATTTGCTTTGTATAAATTTGCTTCCAATGCATCACTTACTATGCGGTTAATAATGACGGTGGCCTCACTACCACCAAAACACACGCTCCGTAGTTAATGATTGTGTAGTGAAGTTTATTGATGTGATCTAGTGTTACATCTGATTATCTGAATACCAAACCTCTTTCTCCTACCACCTTCTCCTTACCTAGCCAAGATCACTTAAAAATCTGAGTCCTAACTTGATGCCGTTGTACTATAAACATCAAAAAAGCTCTTGGATGGATTCGAAATTGTTTAGGAACTGGTTTTTTGAAGAGTTCGTCTCATGCGTTACAAAACTCCTTAAGATAAATGGGCTACCTGTTAAAGCTTTGTTGCTGGTGGATAATACACCTTCTCATTTGTCTGTAGAAGAACTTTCGTTTGGGGAAATTGAAGTTCTATTCCTACCTCCAAATGTCACTTTAACAACACTCTTTAATTCAACCATTGGATCAGGGTGTTTTGGAAAATTTGAAAAGAAACTATCGGAAATAATTATTGCAATTTGTATTGGAGGCAGAGAATGAAGGGGACAACCTAAGCGATTGTTTGAAGAACATTAATCTAAAAAATAGAATATATTGGATAGCCGATGCCTGGAACAATGTAAAACCAGGGACTAAATATAATTGTTATTTTTTATTTCAGATAAAAAGGTTACAAGAAAATTCATTTTATTTAATATTAGGAATTTTTAACCATTATCATTGCAAATATATTATTTTGGTTATCGTAACCAATTAAAGTGAGAAATATTTTTTTGGTTATAAGTAACAATTATATCAACTAAAATAATTTTTTGGTTTCAGATAACCATTATATCAACCAAAAAGATATTTTAGTTAGAAATAACCATTTCAAAAAATTGTTTTTTTGGTTATCAGGGATGAAAAAACCAACAAAAATTTTAAGTGAATGAACATAAAAAAGCTATGAAAAAACAAAATATATCAAACAATGTCAAAATGCTCACAAAATAAAAGAACAAAAATTTTAACAAACAGAACAACAAATGAGCAATAAATTTAATGCAACAACAACACATAAACAAGATAACACAACAAATCTGTGGCGGTAGTATCAAAACTAACCACAGCTGAAGGCGGTGTATGCTTCTTTATATTTTAAAATCATTACATAAAACCTAATAAAGGTTACATACAGTCATCACGATTTTAATGGATTTAGAAATCCCTATTCACGATTTTAAATGAGAGAAATATTCCCACTAAAACTTTATGAATGAATCTTTTATTATCAATTTCATCCATGATAACAAAAAATATTTCTTTTTTGTAATGGTTATTTCTAACCAAAAAATTTTTTGGTTAATTTAATTGTTATCTGAAACAAAAAATTTTTTTGGTTGATATAATTGTCACTTATAACCAAAAAAATATTTCACACTTTAATTGGTTACGATAACCAAAATAATATATATCTTATAAAAATGGTTAATTATAACGATTTTATAAATACATCAATATAAATGGTTAAAAATGACTTTTCTGTCGTTTATCTTATAATTGTTACGACCCTGTGTAAAACAGTCGACCATACAAAAGTCGTGGAACAAAATTATTTATGGACAGAATGAACTGGCAGAATCGAGTCCAGATGAATGCGAAGAAGATGAAGGTAATGTACTACATGATCTTACAACAAAGGTAAGTGGTTTTAATAATATTCCTCTGGAAGATTTTGATGCATGGATTCAGTTAGAAACGAATGATGGAGAGCAATTGTCAAACTTAGAACTAATTAGGCTAATGAATAAAAATGAATATCCCAATGAGGAAGAGGAAGGTACAGGGACAGAGGGAAATCCAACGAAATTTATTTCACACCGGGAAGCAGTACTGTGTTTAGACAAAGCACTAATTTATATCGAACAACAACCGGAGGCAAGCACGACTGATATTTTTTAAATTAGAAGATGGAGAGACATTGCGGCAAAAATCAATACTTATGTAAGCCCAGGCAATTAACAATGGATTTATTTGTCAATCGTTAGGTATTATTCAAGTTTGAATAAAAAGGAAATGTTTTTAGCAGACAGGTATGTTAAAATGTAAATTGGAAAGGAAGCTCTGCAAATAAAAAATATGTATGTTCCACCTCCGTATTATCCGAAATTTCCATTATCCGAAATGGGTTCAGTCCCAGTCATTTCGTATAATCGAGAGTCTACTGTACTTCATTTACGTTAAAAATCTTCATTATTTTCAAACCACCTTTTTTCAAAATTGACTGGTATCAGTAATTTATCACTGATACTTCCATAGCTTTTTCACGTTAAGGTTTAGCAGAAAGTTAACCTAAGTTAGTTTCTTTTCCACCAGAACACCTGTATCTTATTCATTTACTGATGCAGTATTAAACACTACGTAGACATATGAACATCAAGATTTTTATTTGCAAAGAACTAGTACGAACTAAAACAATATTATAGTTAGTAAATCAACTAGTTTCATAGCTCATCGTCATCAGTGTCGCGACACTACTTTAAAGCCGTTACAATATTTTAATTAAATTTCAGTAACACCACAGTGAACAAACTGAGATTTTGATGATGCGCAAAATTAGTGTTTGGTCTGTAGATGCTACCAAATAAATCGTTGAATTAAGAATTTGCTGATGAAATGATAATTGAAATTAGTCACTGACAAAGGAAATAAATTCAGTATTTTACGAGAGGTGTCTTTTAAGTTGTTACAAAAATTAGAAAAGAAAAATCCTTTTAGAACAAACTGTTTTATTGCTTCTCAAAGTATTCGCCTTTAAGATTTATGCATCTTCGCTTGCGTTCAAACATATTTTCACAACAATTTTTTCATTCTGAAGTTTTTGTTTAACATTCGGGAACAGAAAAGTCATTAAGCGATGGATCAGGTGAGTACGGGCAATGAGACATTAATTCGATGTTTTTATTCACCAAATTATTTGAAGTGCTGTGTGAGGGCGAGTTAAGGGTCAAATTATGCGGACTCCATCGAGAACTGATCTTTTTCATGGCTAAATGCTCATGCAAAATTGAATGTATTGCGGTCTTTGATATGCCTAAGAACGTCTCTATCTCATTGTAAATCACATGCTAGTCTTCTTTCATGTTGCGCACATCATGGATGCTTTCTGGAAAAACTATCGCACTATGCCAAAAGTTGCTGCACTTATATTGAGTTAAGCCCTTCCTAAAATCGTACAAAATCATCAAATGAAAACCTTTACGTGAAATTGTCCACCATTACACAAAACTGTTTTTTTTTTTAATTATTCACTGTAAACAAACTACTATACATCATTCACTTTAAAAGTCCAGTATAAGTCTTTTGGAGAAATCTTTTGCAGTTGCCAAATCTGGGAAAGACAACTATGGCTAACTTTTGGCTGTATAATATACCAATACACAATAAAATCTGAAATTGTGGGTACAAACAATAACAAGATGTCATAACCGCGTTTTTTTATTCACTTTCTTTTTGTTCTCAGAGCTACATACGTTACTATATTATTTTATTAGTAATACTTTAAGGTAATATTTTATAATTCATATGTGTACAGTAAGCTTTATAGAATATTTATAGATTTATAACTTTGATATGGCCGAAGAAAAGGTGTTGAATTATTTTTATATTTAAATCTATTTATCAAACTATTGTAGACTATTAATGCAGATGATACTTTACTTGAGTTAAAGCGAACAATATTTTGGAAAATCTTAAAGAAATTGGGCTTTAAGTTGGAGAAGCGCGGCCGTAATAATGTGTTATTAGAACAACAAGACATTATTTTCTGGAGACGTCGCTATCTAACCAATATTAGAAAGATTCGTAAACAAGAAAAATATACTACTTACAATTAGATGAAACATGCTGGTCACACCAAGAAAAATGTATGGAAACATACAATACTTACCACAAAACAAGTACACAAAACAATCCTTCTGGTAAAGAGAAACGGTTGATTATTTTACTTATTCGTAGTGCAAATGGTTGGTTTTGTTGAAAATGGTCTACTGGTTTTGTTGAAAATGGTCTACTGGTTTTGGAATGAAAAAAGGTAGAAACTTTCATGAAGATATGAATGCTGAACTGTTTACAATGTGGATGAGAAACATTCTGCTATATCTCGAACGTAACAGTGTTATTGTAATGGATAGTGCCCTTGCCATTCTGTCAAAACAAAAAACACATTACCAAGGCACGGAAAGAAAGATACAATAATTGAATGGCTTTCCTCAAAAGGAATTATCGTTAACAGCTCTCTTTTAGAAGTTGAAATTCTTGAGCTTGTAAAAGATTATTTACGTGCTAATCCAATACGTTCCGTAGTTAACCAGATGGTAACAGAGAGTGGTCGTACAGTTCTACGATTTCCCGCATATCATTGTAATCTAAATCCAAATGAATTGATATGGAAACACCATTTTGCCGCCAATAACAAGATCTTTAAATTAGCCGAAGTAACAATTTTATTATATGAAGAACTTAACCTTGTAAATGCAGAAGCATGGACAAATTGTATAAAACATACCATCACGGAATAAACTAAAATATATGATCTGGATCATATAGTTGAAGATAAGGTGGAAGAATTCATTATTACTGTAAATACAGGATCATCATTGAATTATAATTAGTTGACAGTGAAGAAAGTACAGTAGAACCTCTCAAACTCAACCCTTCGAAACCCGTTCCTAATAAAGGATCACTTATTTATTTGTCTTGATATCCATTTTTGTAATTGAAATTGAGAAAATGTGTATACATATATTGACTCTGGTTAGTATATTTTGCTATTTTATAAATAAAATATTGAAGTAATCCAAAAATTATCTACCTATTAATTTCACTTTTATTATATTCATTTATTAGAAGACAGTTAAGTATAATCTGGTTTTCAGTCACCCTTATGTAATTTATTCTTTGCTGGCTCCATTGTTGAAGTTTAAAATCTGTAACGATAAAGTCTTTATTTTTATCACATGTTATACTCTCCTATTTACCATGAATACTTTTGTAGAAACAGCCAGACTTCTGAACAGAACGACCGATACAAGTGCAGAATATTTCGATTGAATAAAAATAGTACAAAATAACATCAAATAATTTCGCAATAAATAATAATGGCAGAAACAATTTGACAGAACAGTTTGACCATCTTTATAAATGAAAAATTCGGAATAAAAACGAATATAAATTTGTCAACAAAGCGAGTGTTATAACGTGATAGCGCTATACAATTTCTTTACAATAATGAAATAAGCATATAGTGCTATAGAGCCTGGGCGGCACTCTTAAGTGTATGTCTATTTCTAAGCTGTCACTGCTTTCACAATAATAAACGTTAAATTTTACCAAAACAGTAATGACATATGTCAACAGCGCTAGTAAGTGGTCGCTTGTAAAAGCAGAAACAAGCGCCCCCTTGCCCCTTCCTTTTAGAAAACTAGAATTTCAACTGGAAGTGGTCTGATATTTCAAATCGCTTGTTACTAACATTTTCAAAAAAGAAAAATTAAAAGCTCTTAAAGTTTTGTTCATGAGTTGGCTAAAGACGATTCCGATCAAAGACGAAAGTTGTTGAATACGGTAAGTGATAAAACTTTGACAGTTGTTTAATTCTTTAGAGAATGTTGGGTCTTTTTCTTTTGCAATAGCAGTATGTTTTGAGTGTTTATTGAATAGTTACTTTCTCTTTTCAGAATAATGACTAAATTAACAAGACAGGTTAAACATTGAGTTAAGTTTGGAAATACGCTGCCCATCCAAAATATAGTAGTTGATTTGTTCAATGCGACTCTTCCTGACCGGTAACTTATTAACCAAAGCACCGTAAGCACAATAGATTCAAAATTCAGGTAATTTTGGGCATGTTCGTAATCATCTTAATGCTTTGTTAGCAGTATAACACTGGTAAATAAGATTGCACTTTTTGCGTGTTTCTTTGATCAAACAGGATGACTCCTACAGTATTTTCTCCACTGATTCTGAATCTGCTTTCCTAATTTGTATGTCAGACAGTTTTTGAGTAACACATGTTTTAAGATTTTGGAAAACGATCATTTTTCGCATTTGCTTTCAACTTAAAATAGCTTAGATTCTTATATTAGTCGCAATTCAGAAGCTATTTCTACATGATTTTCTTCTGTATTTTGCAACAGGAATATATCTTTTAATGTCCAACAGTAATCAGCTAGCGTGTTTGGGCCTAATTTGTCTTGATACCCCGATTCCATGATGAATATATCCTGGTGGAGTCGCTCACCAGCCTTGTCGCTGACGTCTCCTACATTTTCCGGGAAAAATCTAAATGTGAATGAAGAAAATGTATCTTCAGTAACATATTGCAACCAAGAACTTTATACATAGTTCTAGAGTAATTCCTCCACAAGGTCCTTATAATTGTCCACTTTGTTATTTCCAAGAAAGCGCCGGACTACTTTCTTCAATGACCGCCGTGCTGGGGTTTCTTGCTCATTTAGAGTGGCATCAAATTCAGGATCGTTTATTATTCAATAATATTGCGCAACTCACCGGTGGAAATTTGTTTATTTGAAGGCTAAAACTATTGCCGTTTCTTAACAACTTCTTTTATCAATCCGAGTTTAATGTGTAGCAGGTCGAGTTTCTGGGGATCCATACATACATAATTGTGGGCTCGGATAGCATAAGGCGATACGCGCGTGGTCCCTTGCTGCCCAGTAGGAAAGGGAGGGGGGATGCCAGGCGAGAACTCGCCGGCTCAACGCGATGTTTTAATTCATCGCGAAATTTTCAAATCGTGATATCTCAGTAAATAATGATCCGATTGAGATGATTTTCGGCGGAAATTACTCGTCAATCTTCAGCGCTTCTGACGGTATAAACAAATTGGTCAATTCTTTTCGATTTTTATACATAGAATGCAAACTGCAAAACAATGGTGTAAATACTGTAATTAACAAAAATTATTCCTCGTACTCCATAAACAATATTGCGAGAGCTCATATCGACGGAAACACATTTGCAGCAACACCGAGAGTAAATGAACGAACTCTCAGCCGAGTTCTCAACGCCATTACGGCATTATGTTCGTTGAATTTGAAGCATACATACATACTTACATTATTCAATTATATTGCCAAAAGATACATAGTGATTCATCACACGTTTGAATAGTTTCATAACATTTAATTAGTATTCATTTGTTAGTTCTTGTTGCCAATACATATTAATTTCGTTCGCAATCTATACATAGTTAAATAGTTACTTGTTTTTCAGACACTTGCTTTTTGAATTCTTTTTTCTCGTCCTCCCGTACAATTAACGTCTTTCTTTTTCGGGATCTTTTTCAACGCGATGTTGCTCAAAAGTTCCGTGAAATATTTTCGCGCATTTTCACTCACATACGGCAGCAAAGCTTTCACATCGTTGACCTTTTCCTCCGAAATGCCTGATTTTTGCACAGGAGTAGCCAAGTCGAGGTCGTCAAATGACACTGGCGTGTCGAAGAAAAAAGTTTTAGCTTCGTTGTTATAATCTTCAAACAAGTCGACTTGCCCATCCGGATAGTAGTGAAGCCTAACTGCGTCAGTAATTCGAAAATTCTTTGGTGTCTTGAACTTTCCCTGAAATTCTCGTTCGAAATCTTTGACCGTATAGTCATTGCGTTCCAGTACTATGAAAGGAGGGTTTGGGGCGCTCCTTATTAAATCGATGTATTCGCCTTCTGTCTCGATACATTCTTTCTTTTCCTTTTTTGTGCCATACACCTCGAAATTCCTATCACATTGCGAATATGAATGCCCACGTACGGGATACAAAAATTGAATTTCAATTCCATATTTTGTAGCAAGCTAGGAAACACATACTGCAAGGGTATAATTCTTGTTCTGTCCAGGACAGTTATCCGAAAACAGCAATATTCTGTTCGGCGTGTCCAAGCCTAATTCTTTTTGGATGACGTGTCATAGAAAATTGCAAATCGTGTTGCCACCCTTTTTCAATTCACCTTCGACAAATGTGAACATATAGCTCCGATCAGTTTGATGCACGTGCAAATTGAATACATTCAGTACCAACAGTAATGGAAGATAAAATTGGGCATTGACGGGCAGTTTTGGCATCGGTAGATTTGCGGCAAAATCAAATTCAAGGCACAAAGATGTTCCAGCCTCGGATAACATTGCTTTCTTCATGTCCGCACACATTTCATATTTTTTTGTGTCTTTGTGCTTCTTCACTATTAAGAGTTTTTCGAATCGATAGCAATCATTACAAATATCTATCCTTGGCAAGTCGAAAGCAAAATTCACGAAGTGATTGAAGTACTTATAGTACGTCGAATATTTGATCGGAGCTTCGTTACTATTCGTTTTCTTCTTATAGTAATTTACAAAACTCTCGTACAATTTATTCAGTTACGCTGGCGTCACGGAAAGAATTAAATTTTGAAGATTCTCTGGAGTAGTGAGATTCATTATGTGGAATACTTTCGCAATGATCTCGTGTCATCTGTTTGACTTCATCTGGCAATTTTGTAAAAGTCTCAGTCAATCTCACTCTCCCACGTTTATCTTTGAAACACTCGTTATTTACAATTTTTTTGCAGAGAAGTGAATCTTTTCTTAGTGATATGAAGAACTTTGCATAGAATGGCTTGACAAGTCCTCATCTCTTCATTTTCTCCATATTGTTGGGGAAAACGATATTCCCACAGCAATTTCCGTCTTTTATTTGGAGACTTTTCTAATGCTGGAGCAACGTTTTCATCATACCTTTCAGTAGAATAGTTTGACCATCATAGTCACCAATTCCTTGATAGAACTCGTAGAAAAGCCTCTTCTGTTGGAATAATTCGATTTTCGTGAAACAATCGTTTTTACAACATTCGGTGGGTGCTTGTAAAACTTTGGCAGGTTTAGTCTCACCGGTCAGTCTGGATACGTACTTTTGACCCTGCGAAAAATGATAGTTGCAAATTTTGCGTATTTCGTGCTGCATAATAACGTTATGCAAATCTTGTTCCGTGTGTGAAGATTGTACTCCGCCCCAAAAGCGAATAATACAATCACACAAGTCAAACATTTTTGCGAACAACGTATGATATTTTCTGTTGGAAAACAATAATTTCGTAGGGTTCCTAAAAATTGTTCATTACCTTATTTTTTGCTTTCTTAGCAACGTTACATTTCCACATACTTTCGTTTCTTGTTCGCTTACGCCCTATTTGTTTATTATTCGGAGGAGCCATTATTGGTACAGAATTTACAAATTATTCACATAACAAATTACAAAATTTTGATCTTCTCTTGCCATCCGTAGACGTACGTTTCGCGGTTATACCGCTCGTCAGTACGGCTTTGCAAGAGCTGTAATTTCGTATACAAATTTTATGTATATATGGTCTGAAAATTGATATATACATAAAATTTGTATACGAAATTACAGCTCTTGCAAAGCCATGACGAGCTGACGGTATAACCGCGAAACGTACGTCTACGGATGGCAGAGAAGATCAAAATTTTGTAATTTGCATTTCTCCACGGCGGGTAGCCGAAGAGCGCGACTGCAGTTACTGCAGGAGGCTGTGGCAACGCAAGTTGTCCACTTCTGTAGAAAAAATAACTGTAAAAAACGCGTAATACGTGCATTGTGAGAGAATTCATATCGAATCCCTCTCACATGTACAAACATCAATTATTCACATAACATAACATAAGAGGATACGTCCGTTCTCGACTGTTGTCTAACCGAAAATGCGGAGAAATGTATTTCATTTTTTGGAAAAAGGTGATCTCGCGAAAACCATCAAATAAGAAGCGCGCTCTTTGATTATCCGCGCGTTAGTTCGTGGAGAAGATTCGCAGTGTTCCTAAAAACGAACAGAGGGCGGTCAGTAGAAAACAATGAGTGAGTCTTCTGGCAATATGATTGAACAATGTAAGTATGTATGTGTTTCAAATTCAACGAACATAATGCCTTAATGGCGTTGAGAACTCGGCTGAGAGTTCATTCATTTACTGTCGATGTTGCTGCAAATGTTCTTCCGTCGATATGAGCTTTCGCAATATTGTTTATGGAGTACGAGGAATGAGTTCGAGGAATAATTTTTGTTAATTACCGTATTTACACCATTGTTTTTCAGTTTGCAGTTATGTAAACTTCGTGGATATTCTATGTATAAAAATCGAAAAGAATTGACCAATTTGTTTATATCGTCAGAAGCGCTGAAGATTCACGAGTAACTTCCGCCAAAAATCATCTCAATCGGATCATTATTTATTGAGATATCGCGATTTGAAAATTTCGCGATGAATTAAAATATTGTGTTGAGCCCTCGAGTTCTCGCCTGGTATCCCCTCCCCTTCCTACTACACGGAGAAAAAAAACCGTAATGGTTACGGTGCGCACCGCGATAGTTATAATGAAAACCAAAAACTGCGCAGAACTGTAGTGAGTGCGGTGATGACCGTAATGGTTACGGTGATCACCGATTCTATCGCTGTTTGGCACAGTAAATACTAGAGATGGGACGAATCCAAATTTTCTCGAATCCGAATCCGAATCCGAATCCTAAAGGATTCTCGAATCTCTCGAATCCTTCGAATCTCGAATCTCTCGAATCCATCATATAATTACAATAATAAGAAAGGACAGAGAGGAAAAACAATTTTACAGGAAAATTTTAAAGCTACTTTAATTAAAAACGATACAGTTTTTAAAAATATTTATTAAAAAGATTTTTTTTTGAACATATTTATATTACAAATGAAATTTTAAAAAAACAAATTACACAATATTAAAAGATAAATTATGTTAAAATCTTGATGATTATGCAACAAGTTTTTATTTATATTTAATTTCCTTAGCATATGGAAATGAATATATCAATAACAGTACCATTATCTTTTCAGAAACTTTTGTGAATGAGAATAAGGGAGAGCTAACATAGATAAACAGCAAATATTGCACATGAAAATCTAAACACATATTTTAGTATATAAAAGAAAGCACTCAACCTAAAAGAAATAAGTGAGAATTTTAATTCAGATTTTTATTTAAGAAAACCAGCTTTCGAACTCGCTCTGGATCCAACCGACTACGTTTTTTATCCACTATGATGCCTGATGTGCTGAATAGTCTTTCTGAAATCACTGTTGATGGTGGTGTAACTAAGAATTTTTTGCTAGTTTCATCAAATTTTGGTATTTTGTGTTGCCCTTCCAGTATTTAAAGATGTCTACAGTTGGTGGGAGCAGTGGTTCTGCTAAATAGGCATTTATTTCTTCTTCAGGAGATGAACTGTAATCCACATCACTGCAGGTAGCTGGGGTCATCAACTGAGAATAGTAACTCCACATACTATGACCTTGTTCAGTTAAAGATATATCTGTGGCATTTGCTTGAGTTTTCTCTGATGACTGCAGATCACCATTTGTTTGCATATAGATGGATGAAATTTCATTAGCCAGTGTCAATTTAGCTTGCTCAACGTTTTCTTTATTCAAAAATACATTCCCTTTGAATCGGGGATCCAGTAAAGTACCAATAGTATACAATTTCTCTGTCTCAACAGAATGGTAGCGCCTTTTTAGTGACGCAAGCAAATCATTTCGGAAACCCTGTACTGAACCTAATTTTGGTTTGAAATTTTCTAGAGCACGAATGGTGCTATTCACTAAAGGAATTATTTCTGAAATTGTCACTTTACTTGAGCTGGCCACAAATGTAGCTTTATCAAACACTTCTAATATTCGTATAATATCTTCAATAAGTTTCCACTGTCGAGGACAAAGGTCTATCTGAATATTCAAGTCAGAAGCAGACAATAAAATGGCTTGCTTTTGTTCCACAAGTCGATTGAGCATGTGAAGCTGAGAGTTCCATCTAGTCGGCTCGTCTTGTATTAAACGACGACCTTTAAGACCTAACTTAGCTTGAGCAGTTTTTAACATTTTTGTCGCTTTAGAAGAGTGTTTGTAATGTCCCACAATATAATATATTATTTATTAAAATACCACAAACATTAGGAAAGCATGCCAGCTTATAAATACTTTGTGGCTGAAAGAACGAGAACCGAAGAGAATCGTCGAGATCTTTCTAGTCGGTGATTCATATGTGTCGTGATTACATGAGTCATCATTATTATTATTTTTTTTTTTTGGATTCGAAAGATTCGAATTACGAAAATCGTGCGAAGATTCGAGTTTTCGAATCTCGAATCTTTTCAGGAGTCGATGGATTCGAGGATTCGCGGATTCGAATGTCCCATCTCTAGTAAATACCCATTAGCGGAGAAAATTGTAACTACTACGGTCCCAACAGCGATTGCCGCGGTTCAAGACCGCGACAAACGCAGCGCGCACAGCTCTCTTTGCGTCAGCGCTACCGCAGCGCAGTTGCATTGAAAGCATTAAGTAAAGAGCCATTCTTCCTTTTGCCGGTGCTTCCCCTTTTTTGTAAAAAACCAAATATTTTGGAAAGTCATCATCTTAATGATTCACGACACATGGTCGATCAGCAGGTAAATTGTTTAATCTTTAATATCAATTTACAACTATTGAATGCATGCAGATTGGGAAATTATTTGTCGTGAAGTAAAATGGTGTTTCGAAATAACATAAAAATATCATTTCGATAGACTTAAAATTATTGCAACAATTTAACACTTATATTTGTTTAATGCTATTATTAAAACAAGTGATTGATTTATGACATTAAATAACTTATCATTTGAACAGTAAGTTTACTACCCATTAGTGTAGGTATGCAATAATATGACTACAATACATCAACAATATGAAATTTTAAGTAATATTAGTAATTTATGTAAATAAAGTTAATGCATACTTGTAGAACAAAATCATAATTAAAATAACATTTATTACAAGCTAAAAATTATTTCTTTCCACATTTGTAGTGGTGTAATGATGAATTATTAATGAAATATTACGTAGAGAATCATTGTTAATTTACTGTACTCATATTATTGCATATAACATTGTAACGTTAAAGTCAGTATTAGTATGTCTCAACATAAGAGATTCAGAGCTAATAAATCTTTTAAAGGTGGGACGGACAAAGAGTGTGAGCCTGCTATTGTGCGCGCATATCTCCCAAAATCTTTCACGAAGTATAGTTCGAGACAGCCGCCAAAAGTTATGTATAGCTTTTGGCGTCACTCTCTTCGTATAGCTCTCATCGCTGTGTGCATAGCGTTAGCCCCGCTCCTGCACCGTGATAAGCGCGGTCAGCACCGTAATGGTTATCGAGAAATCTATCGTGGTGCCTACCGCAGTAGGTGCTTGTGAAAACCGTAACCATTGCGGTTATCACCACACTCACGACTGTTTTGCGCAGTTTCTGTTTTTGAGAGAACTCAGTTGCGGTGAGAACCGTAACTAGTGCGGTGAGAACCGAAAGTGCTGCCGTATCTTTTCTCCGTGTACGCAGCAAGGGGTCACTCGCATATCGCCTTATGCTATCCGAGCCCTCAATTATTTTGTCAATGTCTACTGTCGCAATCGTACAACAAACGGCAATACAGCGGCAATGATTCAAACCTCCGCAAAAGTGCCAGGTTTCATACGTTATGCGATGCACTTTGGTCAAGGAGCAAAAGCTAACCCGCAACAATGGAAAATACAATTGCGGAAAATTGACTCAGCGTCCAATAAACGAAAACATTGTTTATCAGTGTAATCAGTTCTCCAAACTTATAACCCTTGCATCTAATTTCAATATGACAGCATCTATCGCCCACAAACTTTTCGATCGGACAAATCAATTTTGCGAGAAAATGCAAGAGTTATGTAGTAATGATAATAATTTTGTAAAAAGGGTCTTGTAAACGGCCATGTCAATAGACAAAGTTGTCGGTATTGGGCTACCGAGAATCCAAGATGAACGATGCAGTATCGCATTGAACATCCTCAAAATGTAAATGTACATGTGCTCTTTCGCAACCCGCAATAAAAACGAGGGTTGTTATTAAACAAAAGATATTGATGACGTCATATCTTCTACATCAATCACCATGCATTTATCTGTGTATATAAAAATGGATCGTGGTTTGTTCGGAAGCTTAAAATTTGAAAACGACTGGACTAAATTGCGTACTTCCTTCTGCGGGTTTGTTCGTAAGTCCTACGCGAAGTTTTAGGAAAAAAGAAAAGTCGAAAAATTTTGGACAAAATGAAATTTGCCGGGTCACCTAGTTGATTCTATCTTTAAAATATGCCCAAATAAAAATAAGTATTTTCACAAAGGTTTGTCACTGAATTTTTTAAAGAATTTATTAACTAGGTACCTTAGGAAAACACTGTATATATCTTTTTCATATTTTGATGCGTTATAAATTCTATCATATAAATTTGTTATAATAACCTAGAATCAGAATAACAATCAAAGTTTCATAGTAGTGATATTAATTTACAAATGTTCAATAAGAATTGGTGGAAACGTCAGGAAAATATCAGGCAAGTGCGGTAATTCATACTGAGCATTTGATATACTGTCAAATTTAAAACAAATACATTAATTTCAGATATGAAAAGTCGATTGTGATTTCGATCTTATATTATTGTAACAAATTTACTTGAGCCAATCCATAAAAATCTTTTATCGTTGACTACTAAAATATGAACAGAGATATACGATATTCTCGCATATGTTGGCGTCACGGGCTTAAAATAACGTTAAAGAATGTTAAAATTGCATTGATAACAGTGTCAAAAACCAGTTGTTGATATGACGTTCCATTTTATTGTAATCGATTCGTTCCACGACTCTTACTTCGTATATAAATATTACATACATATGTCTACTATACACGTATACTAACCTATTTTTCCAGTAGGACTATATGGATCGTAACTGCCGTTTGATCCTGGTGAATGATAACCGTTGGCGATTGTAGTAAAATTATGAGAAGTTTGTATGGGAGAAGATGGATCACCACTAACAGTAATTGCAGTCGTCGCGCCAGAACTAGCTGAATTTAGCCAATCATCTGCTCTAGATCTTTTTCCACTTAGTCCACTAAATGGCCCGCTATTAGTAAGTTCATTGTTTGAAAGTGCAGCAGTGACGATGCCATTAGTGGTAACCAGATTGGATGTGGTGGTAGTAGTGCCTGAATGTTGTAACGCCGTTGTTAATCCGTTGGAAGTTATGCCGTTACTATTGGAAGTAGTTGTTTTCGTAATAATTGTAGTAGCGCATGATGAAAGATGGGGCTCTGATTTCACTTGAAGCACGTCTTCCCTGTAGATCATCTCTCTTTTTATATCCATGGTGTATTGCGCACGGCTACTACATGAAGATGTGCTGATGGAGTCTGGCGATCTGAATTGACTCTTCAAAATTCGAGAGATATTAACAGCAAGGGTCGAGGCGCGGCATACTATCACAATCTGTAATCAAAATATCCGAATAAAACTGTGGAAAACATGATAATAAAAAGAGTAAATTACGAATATGCAATAAGGATAACACGCTATTATTTCCAACAGGTACGCAGAGAAATGTATAAGATATGTACGAATAATGTTTCGAATGTTTAGGAATTTGGCTTTAATTCAATTGTGTAAATTTTAAAGATCTCGCTATAGGCTAGAGACAAGTCCTGACACGTTTACGCAGCCGTTAGGTGCAATATTGTTTAGTATACTTCAGCTAATTGACTTGTTCCGTACCGCTAATTTTGCAATCATGGAAAACGCGGCTAAAACACAAAGAGCTATCATCTTTTTTCTATTTAAAGAGGGTGTGAAACCTTCAAAAATCGTTCAACGTCATGGTGAATTTGGGGAGTCCGCAAAATCTAAAAGTACAATCTATCGATGAACGAGCACTTATGTAAATGAAAGAAACGTTACTGCCGTGGAAAACCTACGGAAAGATGATAGGCGAATAATTATTTGGGAAATTTGCAAAATTTCTAGAACTATGGCAATTTTCTGTTATTACATTGTCAAGCCTTATCTTACAGCTTATACCTACGACGTAGTCTTGATAATTCAGAACCGTAAAATAATGGCAGAAATCCTGGATGCTATTAAGTCTAGACTAGAGCCACTTAATATTATCGATTTGATGTAGTACTAGTTGCCTGCAAACAATTGATGGCAGTTTTCAATTATTTCAACCATCCCAGAGGGTGCTTTCCCGGGATGTTCATAAATTGTACTTAAGCTGTTCACCCGGTCGGCTAGTGAGATTTTAACGCATGCAAAGATTCAGACACGAAATTGCGAAATGCCAGTTACAGTAAATTCTTTGAACGCTTGAAAATCATTGTATGGATGCATATAAACAAATTTATCAAAACTATGTTGAAAATTATCACTATATTATCACAACAAAGGTTTCTATGGTTTTTGAAGCTCTAGTTTTGATAAACCGGCAGAAAGTAATAATAATTATTATTAACTGGGCGCTATAATATCTATTATGGTTCGTAAATGAGTGACGATTGAGACAGTAATTTCCCGTTGGAACGGCACTAAATTTTGGTTCAATTTTAACCAGGATCACCAATAATTCAGTGTTGTCACAACAAAATTTCGTGACAGTTGCACTTGATCAAGGTGTATATACATGATATAAGTATCTAGGACTAACAATGACGAATGATGGAGATAAATATAAAGAAATAAAAGGGAAATTGGCAGTAGGGAACAGACATTTAAATTGGAATAGAAAGCTATTGAAAAATAAGAGCTACAGCAAAATTAAAATTTATGAAGCTATTGTAAGACCAATTTCGATGTATGCCACACAAACAATGAATATCGCTTAAGGACAACAGAAATACTTAAAGATAATGGAAAACACTGTTAAGGGTAATTTTAAAACCAACAATACTTCTGCAACAGGAAATAGGGGAGGTTATAGTAAAAAGATAAAGCAACAGAGCGTTAAATGGTTGAATAATATATGGAGAGCAGGTGGAAATCCAAAAACATGTAATGTTGGAATAGGAATCGGCAGATGGGAGGCGAGGGAAGATCGAAGTCTATATGAAATAAAGGCACAATAGATCTTAACAAAGCTCGAATCAAGGCGAAACCAAGAGATAGGAGACGTATAGGTACTAGTACAACTTTTTCATCATTTAAAATAATTCTTTTGTTCCTAATTATGGATAAAAAGTTCACCGAGATACAATTTTAACCCTACTAAAGTGAAAGATGTGGCCGTATGCTAATGGTCTTTAAAGAAAACTAAAGTATCTGTTAAAAGTATCAGCGCTTTACACAGCCATCTTAGAAGTGAGTAATTTACTGAAATAAAAAAGAAAGATGATAGTGCCACACCAAATGAAAATATTCATAAAAAAAAAACTGACAAAAATTGTTCAACAAAATCATGTTATACATATTTTAAGAAAACTACCGACGAACATTTTCCTCCTTTGTTATCGCGAATGGCGACACGAAGCACACACAAGATTTATGAATGTTATTATTCGGAAATATATATATATTTCGTGACCTTTTTATACTTATCTTATATGATAGATCTCTACCACTAATAGGTCAATAAAACAAGGCTGGTTTGAACGATACTTATATTTTCAGAACGTTTACAAACGTTTTCGGAATACCTTCTTCAGTGAAAATATAACTAGATAAATATATAAACAAACATTTGTTTTCTATTTGGGAACTATCAACAAAATGACTAATGACTAGGATTTCTTGATATAGAGGATGTGTAACCAACTTTTATATATATATAAATTATAAAAACTAAATTAATGTGTAAACATACATGCAAATTAAGTAAAACCTTATATCAAAAAATCTTTGTCGAAACCTTAACAATTCTGTTCAAGGACTAGGGAAAACCCAAATTTAAAAACCTAGCCAAAGGTTTCCTTCTTAAGAAATGCAAATGTCATTTTAACAAATTGCTATATACATTACTTAAATTTTGAATATCGGTTCTGAAATAGTTTTAGTGTCTTTTTGTATATTTATCATTTCATATATTAGTCTTTTTTATAATTATTCTCTGTTTTTAATATAATTGTGTTTTCAAAATTAAAGTAATGCCCAAGATCTTTGTAATGCTTTGTTACAGCGGTCATTGCACCAAAATCATTATTTAAAGAATACTTATGGCTATACAACCATTTCTTTAAATATTGTTTCGTCTGACCGATGTAACAACCATCATATATTATTCGGAAATGGATATAGAAACAAGCATTCCAACATCTTCGAATACAATTAAGAAAATAGCCGATAAAATGAGGAAACAAGTAGTCAACGAATTATTTTAACATTCGCAACGTAGACTGAGTGTCACAGCCTTTAATTTTACCATTAGATTAGTGGACATCTGTTAAGAATCGTTCATGCATGAGCATTAACGTTCATACGCGTAATGAACTTCTTTGCAACCTTGGATTATGTGGTATTCATGGATCTATGCCCAACGATAACTGTGTAAGGCTTATTAAAAATAAATTACAGGATGTTGACATATCTTTCAAAATTATAGTATCAATGACATCTAACAGATGGAGCTTCAATAATATAATAAAGATACTTTAGAAGGAATTAAGTTGACAATGAAGAACTTGAGTCAGCTGATACACATCTTTGAAAAACGATGAAAATAATAACGAAACATTCCAAATAGTAAAAACGTATCTACCCACTCCCAGCTACATCCTATACAAAGTATGCAATTAAATTCTCCGATCACAAAGGTACGAAAAGTAGACAAAGACTTTGCAAATCGACAACAGAAAAAAGATGGTATATTGCAAAAACATGAAAAAAATGTAGCAAGGAACTTTCGTTAATAATTATAGCACACATGGAAACAATTTATTAATTATGTTGAACGTTTTGCAAATGTTAGAAATTGGATACGAAACAATCGAAAACCACATATATACCAGGTCTAGTAGTATGACACCGGAATTTCCCTATAGCTGGTGCCAGCATTCAGTTTAATCACCATAAGACCCCTGCTACATAGCCATCGTCTTCTTCTAACAGCTGACGAAGAGTGTCAACAAACATTAACCCACGTTCCGTCCACTAGTATATTTTTATAACCTCAAACATGTCAAGTTTCGAGCCTAATAACTACGATTTGCGGACAGCATTAATTTTTGTTACCATTTAAAGAAAACTGCTGCAGAGCCGCATAGAATGCTTGCCGAAGCAGACGGTGAACATGCTCTCGGTAAAACACAGTGCTTCGAGTGGCTCAAAACATTCGAAAGTGGTGATTTTGAGGTTAGTAACAAAGAATGTGGAAAACCACCAAAAAAGTTGGAAGACAAAGAGTTACAAGCCTTATTGGATGAAGACGATGCTCAAACTCAACAAGAACTCGCGGATCAATTAAATGTATCGCAGAAAGCTATCTGCAATCGTTTGAAAGCTATGGGAAAATTTCAAAAAGTGGGAAAATGGGTTCCGCATGAATTGAACGAAAAGACAGCAACAAAACCGAAGAACCACCTGTGAAATGCTGCTTAACCGGTTCAACAGAAAATCATTTCTCCATCGAATCGTGACAGGCGATGAAAAATGGATTTATTTTGAAAATTCTAAGCGTCGTAGATCATGGCTCAATCCAACCGAACCATCGACATCAACTGCAAGACTGAATCGCTTTGGCAAGAAGACGATGCTCTGTATTTGGTGGGATCAAAAGGGTGTTATTTATTATGAGCTGCTGAAACCTGGTCAAACCGTCAACACTCAACGCTACCAACAGCAAATGATAAATTTAAACCGAGCAATAACTGAAAAACGACCGGAATATGCAAAAGGCAGCACAAAGTGACCTTGCTGCATGATAATGCCCCATCTCATACAGCAAAACCGGTCAGGGAAACAATTGAATCGTTCAATTGGGAATTACTACCGCATGCGGCTTATTCCCCAGACTTGGCTCCATCCGACTATCACTTATTCGCATCGATGAGTCACGCTCTCGCTAACCAACGCTTCAATTCGTACGAAAATGTACAAAAATGGCTTGATAATTGGTTCGCTTCGAAAGAAGAAAAGTTTTTTTGGCAAGGCATCCATAAATTGCCGGAGAGGTGGGAAAAATGTGTACAATCCACTGGAAGTTATTTTGAATAAAATATTTTTATCACTTTTGAATAACAATCGTTTTATTTTTACAAAAAAATTCCGGTTTCATACTACTAGACCTGGTATACATGCATATATATATATATATATATATATATATATATATGTATGTATGAATGTATGTATGTACGTATGTATGTAGTTGGTGTCAGATATTCATTTTTCCCATAACAAACTAATTCAGCTTTCTAATACAATACTAACATAACAACCAATAAAGTTTCGGTAGCAAAACTATGTCGTGAAAATGTGAATTTGTATATCGCTGATGTTGCGTTGAAATTTATGATTGATTAACTAATGAGCCAAATGAAAACGGACACTAATACTGAATTATCAGCAGCTAATGATTAGGGTTCGACAAACGAGTGCATAAGTTGATAGGTTATCATTCAGTAGTGTAAATCAGACTGACGCTATCACCCCACCGCTTATTCCCACTTACGTGCAAAGCGCGACATTAAAATTCGGAAGAGGGACAGGGTCAGTCCGGTTTACACAACTTGTCATGCACTCGCTTGTCTAACCTTACTAATGATCCGTATCTAAAAGATTTTGGCAGTTTTATGTCAATTGTGTCAGTTCCTTCGGTATCAGCTGCTATCTAGCAAAGATAAGCTGCAGCTCTTAGTAAAAGGAACATCGAATCTCTTAAGTACCGACTCCAATGCCAAGTACATTTTTAACACAAGCTGTTAAAGAAGAAGTGTATTATTTTGAAAACCAAAAATATAAGAAGGAAATACACGCAAATGGTGTACGGACATTTTACCGACCTGTCGGACAAGTGTGGAATCGAAAGGAATTCTTTCCGCAACTGGCTTAATTTACTTCAATAATAGGTCACAATTAGGGCATCCTAGTCTTAATAAACGTATTTGCACACACAGGCATAAAATACATAATATATATATGTGTAGGTATATATATATATATATATATATATATATATATATATATATATATATATTGTGTACTTTAATTATACTTACCTATATGATAGTTTTCTACTACAATTAATTCAATTAAACGAAAGTGACTGAACTAATAGTTATATTCTCAGAACGTTTACAAACGTTCCCGGAACGCTTTTATCAGTAAATATATAACTAGATAAATGTATAGACAAACATTTGTTTTCTATTCAGGAATTAGTCCAGGATTTTTAGACATTCGCCCCGCAAAAATCCTGATAATTGATTTTTCGATTGGATTGTCAGAGAGTGTCCGCTCAGTATAAAACCAAGTTTGTGTGGTACGAAATAGCGAGCGTTAGCCGCCATCTTGAAAAACGCCTTTTTGCAAATATCTCGAAAACGGTGAGTTACGTTAAAAATTGCGAGGACCTTTTTTGTAGAGAGATTATTATCGAGATATTTTCCAAAAACAAAAATTTGGTTTCTTTAATCGACTATACCTCGGCAAATATTAACAATAGAGAATAAAGATTCAAATAAAAAGATAGGACATTTTTACGTAAAACTCACCGTTTCAGAGATATTTGTAAAAAGGCGTTTTTGAAGATGGCGGCTAACGCTCGCGCTTTCGAGCGACACAAACTTGATTTTATACTTAGGAGACAGCCTTTGACATAATCCAATCGAAAAATTAATTATCATTTTTTCGGAGCGAACCCGTTGTTGGTGCTAAAATTCCTGGACTAAACTATCAACAAAATAACTAATGACTAGGATTTCTTGAGATATAGGATCTATAACAATTTTTTATATTAATAACAGATTTAATATGCAAACGCATAGGTATGTAAAATATGGAAGCACCCAAAGAAAAAAACCTTATATCAAACAATCTTTGTCGACACCTTAACAATTCTGTTCAAGGACTAGGGAATACCTGAATCAAAACGCTAGCCAAGGGTTTCCTTTTAAGAAATGTAAATGTCATTTTAATAAATTACTATATATATATTTCTCTTCGTGACCTTTTTTATACTTATCTTATATGATTGATATAGAGGATCCGTAAACAACTTTTTACAAAAATAAATAATAATATAAATTATAAATAACTAATAAAGTGTAAACACACATGCAAACAAAATGAAAATACCTAGAAAAACCTTACATCAAAAAATCTTTGTCGAAACTTTAACAATTCTGTTCAAGGACTAGGGAAAACCCAAATCAAAAACCTAAAATTATTAGTTGTAGTATCTTTCTGTATGTTTATCATTTCATACATTAGCCTTTTTATAATTAGTTTCTGTTTTTAATAGAATTGTGTTTTCAGTAATGCCCCAGATCTTTGTAATGTTTTGTTACAGCCGTCATTGCATCAAAATCATTAGTTAAAGAATACTTATACAACCTTTTCTTTAAATATTGTTTTGTCTGACAGATGTAACAACCATCACAATCTTTACAGTTTACTTTATAAACTACCTCTACAATACTTTGATTTTGTTTATTTATTATAATTCTTTGTTATTTGTTCGCTTACACCTCTTTCTATAAGGAATGGTGTTATAACTTTTATTATCATTATTTTTAATACCTCTTGGAGCAAGAATTATTTCCAAGTGCGGATACCGAGCTAGAGCTAGGATTACTTCAAAATTTGTACCCCGTAGAGGTGGTCCTTACAGAATTTCCCGAGTTGTTAGTCCTACATCTTACGAAGTTGTGGATCTATCCAACCCATTGGTACCCTGTGGTGTATACCATGTTAGGCACTGGCTCCGTATAAACCTTCCACATCGGAAATCGGCAGTGACCCCGCATGTGGCAATACATCCACTTCGGACTAGAGGAAGACCGCGAGCGACCCCAGGAGCTCCGCCTGTACCTCCCAGACGTCCCAGAGGAAGATCCCGAGCGATCCCAGGACCAGCGCCTGCCCCCTCCCCCTGTCGTCCCAGAGGAAGGCCTTGCCGAGCCACTCCGGAATCTTCATCGACGCCTGCATCTGTTTCGGCTTCGAGTGGATCGCGTAGTGTACCACCGCGAAGTGCCGTTTCACAAAAACCGTGCGCGATCAACGAACCACGTAGATCCCTCCGGTTAAAATCTCGTATCACTTGAAATAATTCTCTGATCGTGTTGTATCACACCCGGGTCAGTTGTGTGATCCAAAGGGGAGTGTGTAGCAAGAATTATTTCCAAGTGCGGATACCTTAACCACCGGTTGTGTGTGCGCAAGTGGACAGACAGACTAACGAGAGAGACAGAGAACAATGGCCGCTGGCCTGTTTCACTAATGTGTACTGTGCATTTTTTCTATTTAGTTTTACCTTAGCTTTGTATATTTTATTAAATAAAGTGATCAACATGTGAATGGCGATTCAGTCCTACACTCTATTATATTTATTAGTTCCATTTTAAATTATTTTTCGGTAGAAACTAGTTGGATACTCATTTTTATCTAGGAATTCATTAACTTTGTTTAAATTCTTTTTCCTAAAGGGGGATTAGCTAATCTAATTTTATGTAATTCTGATTTTTCTGAAAAATAATTTAGGCGTCTTCCTGTATTGGTAGACTTTATATCCCAATTTGTTTTTACAATGTTGCATTAGCACATATGGAAATAATAAATTGGCGGCAGTAGTGTACTGGGTCGCAGGTAAGTAAATAGCTGGAAAGTTATAAATATATCAATACTCAAGACAAAGAAATGTGTTTGAATTGTAACGGATTATTATCTTGTAAGTAAATGAAAACACTATTAGGAAGTTCTGTTATTTTACTATTTTCATAACTGGAGTTATACTTAGTTGATTATTATTAAAATTTTGACTCATCAATGTGTCCACCCTTATTTTGAATAACCGCTTCACAAAGTTTCGGCAAGCAATTTTATCCAAGTTTCTCGTGAAATTTTTTTCACTTTGCCGGCAAAATATTAAACAAATGTTCGGTCAAAGTAGAGCAAACTTTTCCTACATTCCTGTCATGCGTAGTGCAATTGGCAAAATTTCGTTTTCAAGGATCCGAGTACCATTATTTACTCTTTATTCCTCCGATTCTGTAAATACTGCCGATTCTATCTCCACCAAAACTGCACCATATCATAACAGAACCGCCACCATATTTCACGGTAGGCACTAAAAATTGATTAGAGGTGGTTCTCCTGCTGATCTATGCACAATAACTCTTTGCCTCGATCCAAACACTTGTAACTCCAAGAAACTTTCTTCGATTCTTTAAATGTCCAGTTTTTGTGTTGTTTATCCCATTACAATCGCTACTTCTTATTGACGACTGGTACAATGATTTTGTATAGCCACTCGGCTATGAAGGTCTGCTTCTTTAAGACTGCGTTTGACGGTTGACACAGTGAAGAGATTAAACCTTTCCACATTCACTTATGCTGCTATTTCTGGTGCAGTAAGGCGTCTATTATGTTTGCTAGAAATCACAATCTTCGTATCTTCAGCCAAAGGCGTGGTTCTGACACGTGTTTTGCTTCCAACACTTTCATTCGTCTTAATTTTTTTCAGGTTGTAGTTAACTGTTCGTCGTAGTACTTTGAGTTCCCTCTAAATCTGGCCATTACTTACATACCCGTTTTATGATAGCAAATTATTGTAGAGCGTATTTCAATTGAAAGTTTCTTCGTTTTCGGCATATTTACGCCTCAGATAACAATGTTCTTAAACAAGGTCACGTTGTTGACAGTATAAATTTTAAATCACGTTTTCTTCACAAAAGCTAAAGATAAACAAAAAATTCGATAAAATTCTAACTAATGTGCAGTATGGTTTTCTGACAATAATTGAAAGCGATACCTGATTTTTGCATTACTTATGCACTCCTATTCCGAAAAATTACGTAAATCTTATGACCACATGAACAAAATTTGTTTATAGACAGACTTGGAGTATCAATTAGAGCAATATTAAAATCATTTTACAAAATAAATCTGCCTATAAATACCTCAGATCCTAAAAAGGACTGCTGGCCAAATACTTTTGAGTGGTAATGTACTCGTTACTAAAACGAATAAATTAACAAAAGCTCAAAACAGAGTTAGGATACGTAAATGTTTTTTTACCTTTTCACGCTTTTATACAATTAAGTGGGACCATATACCATATACCATATACATACATGAAACTTAATTATAGTGAATTTTTACTATGTACATATCTAAATAATCTATATAAATTATATAGAATCTATTTCATTAGTGTACGAATCAAAATATTCTCGGATAGCCAAATCAGTTCTTAAGGCCCTGAGCAGTTGTACAATTACGTCCAAAATATTATTGGAATGTCACAACATGCTTAACGACCTGGCTTCTCAGAACCAGATTACTCTGGTCTGGGTGCCAGGACATGAGGGGCACGGAAGAAATGAGATGGCAGACATCTACGCAAAAAAGGGGCTGAGAGGAACTTTACTGGACCTACGCCATCTTTTGGGTTTAATAAAGGTCTCCTTAAAGGGGAGATAAAGAAATGGACAGCATCCATCACAACAAAACACTGGAATGATACCAGTGGGCTGGACCTCGCCCTAAAACTGGACAGAAGAAGCTTAAAGACACTGGCGGGGGCACTCACATGCCACTATACCTGCAACAAGCTCCTATACAAAATGGGCTTATCCAACACTGACACTTGCAGATTCTGCGGTGAAGAAGAGGAGTCAATGGAACATTTGATCACTAACTGTGGGGCACTAGGCCACAGGAGATACATAATACTACATGCATATACGCTGAGTGAAGAGGACCTATTAACACTCCCTTTGAAGGAGCTGATCCTGTTCCTAGACGTATTAAATAAATAGAAACAAGGAGAAGCACAATAGATCAACGTGGTCGCAGTGCAAAGGACCACTTTGGGCCAGACCCCACTCCATTACATTAAATTACATTACATCTCATCAGTGCTGTCCTCTCGGGCTTTCGCTTCTAAACTGAACTGCCATAGTTATGTCTCTTTCAACCTTATTATGTAGTATAAACTCCTATGATCATACTCTACACTGTTGTCGTATCAAATTTGATCTATTTCCGGATTATTGATGCATATCAACGTTGGACTGATCAAAAACTAGCTATCATTAGCTCCCAACATATAACTTGCAACATACCAACCGGATACAGATATGGCTTTCTTGGAAAATCTTAAAGATAAACCAAGATAGACTGCGTAATTTTGTATTTATATTTATTTTCCCTTGTAATGATTACAGTTTGTGTATTGAAGTCCTGAAGATAAGACTTATTGTTGCTATTACTATACACGGTTACTAAGTACTAAGGGTACTAAGAGTGTTAAATTTATTTTATTCAATATTTTTACAAATAGTGTTAAAAATATGAGGCAAAAAAGTGTACGTAGGCAAAAAAGGTAGCAAAGCAACTGTAGATCGTGCGAGCCTAAATAAAATATCTCGTCGAAAGCCACCAAATCGTGACAGCTTCGAAGGCGACTCCGAGAATGTTTCAAGGCTCGCTAAAAAATGAAAACAGCAACGAAGACTGATATTCAACTCGACAGTTCATTTGGATATCGAATCATCAATTTCATTCCTGTTTTTATGACACTATCTCAAGTTTTAGTATGTAAATGTGGGAGTGATGTAAATAAGCGCGACCTTGGATTCAAACCTGTTGTATCGTGTAAAACTTGCGTAGATGTTTCGATTGATAGTAACCTAATAATTGGTTACGCTTATGATATTAATCGACGCGTTCTACAAGTGAGATTAATTGGTATTGAATGGAATGGGACGAAGAAATTATGCGCGCTTATGTATTTTCCGAAGCCAGTATTTAAAAAAGCTTACACTGAAATCATTAAAAGTATTAATGTAGCTATAGGCGCCGTAAGAACTCAATCGTAAAAAAGGCAGCTGATGAGGAAATGAGAATTTCTGAAGAAAAGGGACAAGTCAATGGCCTAACCGTTTCCGGAGACGGCTCTTGTCGAAAGCGTCGTTTTTCATCTCTCTTAGGATTTGTCAGTTTGATCGGATCGCTTACTGGAAAAGTGCTTGATATATGTATGTGTTAAATCAAAATACTGCAAAGAGTGCGAGTATTGGAAAAAGAAAAGTAATACAGTTGAGTATGCAGAGTGCCATACTTCGCACGAGCCGCACTGTGCTGCAAATCCGAGTCGTAGTGCAGGCAAAATGGAACCAGATGCAGTGGTTGAAATATTTTCGCGCTCCGAAGCTTTACATAGTCTCAGATATGAGCACTACGTAGGAGATGGTGATAGTAAGACACATAAAAGCCTTGAAGACGCCAAACCGTACGACGATTTCACTGTTACAAAAAAGAATGTATTGGGCATGCACAAAACAGGTTGGGGACGAGACTAAGAAATTTGAAGACAGAAACAAGAAATCTTGGTGGCAGAGGTATGTTGACGGGAAAGTTGATCGATCAATTAAGCGTGTACTATGGATTGGCTATTCGACGAAATACTGACTCAACAAAAAATATGCAGAACGAATTATGGACCACATTAGACCACAAAATTTTCATAGACGAAAAGCCCCAGCACGATAGATGTCCCGCGGGCGTTGATTCTTGGTGCTCTTGGCAGAAAGCAAAGCCCTTGCATCTTCTTGATAATTATACACACAAGCCGGCAATGTCAATGAGAGTTTTTGATGCTGTTAAAAATTCTACGAAGATCTCACAGGAGATGATCTACTTGCTCGGAGGATATACTCAAAACGCAAATGAAAGTCTAAAAGTCTGTAATAACGTATAGTGACGGTTTACAAGGTTGACTCGATGTCATGACTATATTAGGACTCAAAATCAGATATGAAACATAATTTTTGCATAAAAACCGACGAACGTCGAGTCAAAGCCGCCAATAGCTCAGCGTCAAAAATCGAAAAGACGCACTTAATGACCGTATATCGCTCAGAAAAGAAGCTGCAGAGCAAAATTTGGACTTAGATAAGGAAAGTTCTATGGTCCTGGGTTAGCAAAATTAAGATAAAAAATTCACATGCATATATGTATTTCAAAGATTTCATATAGTAAACTCATTTGGAAACTTTAAACGCGTTTTTCTAAACCATGTTTTTCAAATTGGCGGGCAGTAAAACAAGCAATTTTCACTCGATTGATTTGAAATTTTCACTCAGATTCAGATAGATAATCTAGAGCGGTACACACGATTTTAACAATTATATCTTTTACAAACAAATTAAGAGCGACTTTTTCTCTGAATTTCTTTTCCTTTTTCAAACTGCCGCTATTTTGCAAAAATTCAATATTTTATATCTTGTGTATCGCTCTCTCTCTCTCTCTCTCTATATATATATATATATATATATATATATATTGTCCTTGGTGCTGTTTAAAAGATGTTATGTTACCCGCCATGGACCTCCTCGGAGAAAAAGGTGTCCACGTTCGACCTGCTGCCACGCCGCCATTCTGTATTTTAAATTTTTAAAAATGTCTATACCTGATAGTATGTACAATAAACTCGTACAATGATTTTTGTAACGGAAACAAAACTGGCTTGTTATAATGCCTTCTTTTTAACACGCCAGAGTGATATACCCCTAAATTAATTAAACGCAATAGTATAGTCATTGGCGTTATATAAAGGGGTTTATAAAATAGCCAAAGAAGGGTAACCACATACGATGTTTGGTGAAAGCTATGCTAAACAAGTCAAAGCATATTCCCCTGTCAAATGATACAATTTTTATATCTGTACATATTGAGCAACAGTTTGAATCTGAGTTAGTTGGAAAATTTAATTTCCTATATCAGATTTTGTGGTGCAATAATTGTAGACGTGCTTCTTTGCAAGCCTATACAAGGAAGGGTAATTTATAATTACAGGCCATGCTATTGTTAGCGCAAATATGCCGCGAAACGATTGTGTTCGAATTTTTACCGATGGAGCTCCAGTTATGTCTGGTAGATAGAACACCTTACAAGCGCTTGTGAAAATCGAATCTCCAGGAGTAGTCAGAAGACACTGCATGGTTCATCGGGAAGTCTTGGCATCAAAATCGCTAAAGGCTAGGCTAAATATTGTTTTGATAATAGTTATCAATGTAACTAACTATAATAAAGATCACACCTCTATCAAGGATTTCCCCTGCTCTTTGTAAAGACACGAGAGCCAAACATACATTATTGTTATTGTATTCTGCATCTAGAACAGGGGTCTCCAAACTGTTCAGCCTTGGGGCCGTATTGATTACTTCAGTGAGTTTTCTGCGTATTATACTTGTCATTAAGCTTTACCTAGCAAGTAAATAAATCCGAGTTATCATTTTGTGTTTTTTTATCCAACTTATCACAATAATAAGCTATTAGCTGTCGCGGGCCGAATTTGGCCCGCGGGCCCTAGTTTGGAGACCCCTGATCTAGAAGGTTGTGAGGCCGTAAGGTGTTTAACCCCGTCCAGCGGAATGGGTATTATTGTAACTTTTTTATTTTAAAAGTGCTATAACTATTTTGCCTTTATCGCTGGATACCTAGAATTTCGTGACATCTTCTATCTAATAATAATAATTAGTTTTTAGATAGTTTAAAAATATTTAGCGCCCCACTGCAATTAATAGGCCTTTCTACATCAGTCACCCTTAAGAGGCTATATGGGTACAAATGTACCCTTATATATCTTGTACGAAAAATAAGCAAGAAAATATGGCTAAACAATTAAACTTTGACATATTGTTATTAAAATGTAATAAATTATGTAATATATAGATAAGATATGTTTATTGAAAATATTTTCATTCAGTCTCTTTGCAGGAAACACATGTTTCCTTTATGGAGTGTTCATCTCACACACGATTCATACAGATCAAACATGACTTCCTAGTTTTTCTTTGTGTACGTTTTGGCAGTAAGAGATATAACACCTTCCAATTATTGGTGAAACTCCACGGCTGCCATAAGGCGCTTTCGTTCCAGCTTCAATTACTAGTGCTGTAATAACACGTCGTTTCAAGACAATTTCTACCGCAAGGAAATATTTTCTCATAACAAGTTTATTTCTTTTACGTTCCTCTACTGCTGCCATACCATCTTTGCTAGTCCAAATATTGTCTACGTTTTGCCCTACAGGCTCATCTTCAACACTTTCATCAGAGTCGTACTCATCTTCACTTTCTATAATATTTTGTGATTCGATATCTGAATCCCTTTCATATGAATTGCCAAGCTGTGGCAAATAATTTTCTTCGTTAGATGCAACAAACGGTTCTTCCTTATCTTAACTTTTACCGAATAAAATTACTACTGATTTATTACAAAAACTTATATATGCAAAAGTAAGTGTGTGAAGGTACAATTGCACCCATACCGCCTTTTAGCGTTGTAAAATTATACTGCTTGACGAGGGTTAAGCGCGTGTATGAACTATGAAATAAAATAGCGAAATGAGGGGCGACGGACTTGGGGAATAATTAACAGACAATTTATTTCTTATAGAGCTCTCCTACTTAGTAGACATATTCTAAAAACTTAATTTACTAAATCTTTAACTTCAAGGGAATATTACAAATATAGCTGTTTTAAACTTAAGCATCAGCGCTTTCTGTAAGAAAACACAGTTATGGAATGACCAATACGTTACTCGGTGGAAGAGAGTCATAAAAAGTGTTGTTAGAAGCAGTGGAGGGTACCTACCGGCCTATTTCTGCAAGAAGAAAAATTGATAGATATTTCTTCAAGTACCGCAGAAAAATCTAATTTTGTTATTAAATCATTAACAAATTTCATGAAATGTCTTGTAACTATATCTTTTATTACAATTAACCCGTTTCGGATACTGTTACATTTTCCTATTTACCTTTGCGAAATTTGTTTACCGCTGCAGCTGCATTTACATCTAAATATAGAAACGAATTTCAAATAGGAAACAACCTCAGAGTGTCTAGGTCGAATATCAAACCAAACCATATACCTTACCTTTAGAAATATTTTATTTTAATTTGTTATAATGCTTTCGTTGTGATTATATACTAAACAAAATAATTCTGATGTCTTTTCAATTTATTTGACGTCTGTCCCTGTACAGCTGTACACCCCAGTTTGAGAATCACCGGTCTAGCGTTTTCTATTCACTTTAGTCCAGTTATTGCGAAATGTGGCGACCCTCGATTTTAGATCTCTATAATGAGAAACATCAAACATTGAAGCCAGAATTTGGGAAATTCTCTAAATTGGGAAAAAAATTACTTCAAATTTGGTTCGAAAATTTCATATTTAAAAAAGTGACAATGAAGGGACGCATCTCACCATTACATATACTTATGTATGTACTTTCAAACTAGAGTAGTATACGAAATACTGTTGTGAATATGGTCTTGGTTGACACTCCACTTTATTAAAAAATAAAGTATACAAGACGAGAGGATATTAAAATTCTTACATTCGTTAAGGGCGCGACTTATGTGGTGGGGATTGGATTTTTCAAGGGGAAAAGGTGATTAGTTATGGTGGTTATCAACAAATATTTCAACTGGTACGTAATCTCCCCATAAATATCAATGCAATGCGTAGAAAGTTTTGCGATTTAAGTAAACCAAAATACAAGTGTCATCTCACTCTTGAGGACTGCTAAAAATGCGCATGAGTAAAAATACATTCGAATTTTAGCGGCATTCGGCAATATTATTTTCCTATAACTTGAATAACGTAACCGCAATTTATACCTTTTTGATTACATTTTACATCGGTCTTTCCTATCAATTGCCCAATTTTGGCTGGAAATGTGAACGATGAATAAATTTGTTTTGTATTTATTTCGATTTCTTAGATTGAAAACTTAAAGTTTGTAGGTGTTATAAATATGTTCAGAGAAACGTAGATAAGTTGCTTTCCAAATGTAATATTCACGAACTATTTATTTTCTCTCTAAGCGGAACAGGGTTTATAACAAGATAATATAAATTTAAAGTCTAATTCTAGAAATAATATATTAAATGTATACGTAAACAATAAAAATTTGAAAATGTTTCACAATACGAGTAAATCTAACTAAAAAATTCAACTAAAACTTAAACTAGCGATCTGGTGAAGTAAGTTAGAAGACAAGACAATATTTAACATAAACTAATACATATACACTTATTGATTATTAAATAAAATTAATTTAATATATTTATGCCAAATGTTTGTATCTTTTTGTACTCATAATGCAGTCGAACAGTTAAATAATATTTTAACATTAATCTAACCCATTCCACATTGTGATTATCCAACACATTCTGCAAGAAAATACGCTTTTCCATACTTTCTGTGTTAAACGTGGAGGCCATTCCTTTAATAAATATATTCATTAAGACGTTTACTATGCTGGAAGTGAGAAACAATGCTGAAATATTTTCCCTTAACACTTTCTCTGCAATTGTGCAAATTCTAATAACTTCTGTACTTGAGATTATCAGTTTTCCTCTCAGCACATTTGGACATCTGTAAAATCTGTCGTTACACTCATCTTTTCTTTACAAGCAACACGAAAACTCACTTGGGAAAACTGCAGTGTTTTTCCACTACGTGGTAAACAATATCGCGAATACATGTTTTGGTAAACATAAGACCCTAACCTATAATTGCCCAGAATACATCAGAATACAAGAATACAATAACAACCGCTAGGTAACCGCCGAACGTAAAAGCGCTGAATTTCGGACTTGATTGGCTTTTATAACGCAAACGCACTTCTCTGTAAACTCAACAAGCGAAACAGAGATATATTTTCTATTTCATACGGTTGGCATAACCTAAAAATTTGCAAGTTGAAATCGAATCAGACATCCGCAAGACAAAAAAATTATGTGTGCAGTTCACACGCAATAAAAGTGAAACCTTCAGAAAAGTAAATTGCGAGAGAATCAGACGAATGCAGTATCAGGAGTGGGATAATTGTAGGGTATACTTATTATAATATTGGTACGAAAGCTTCGTAATACGCAGGCACACACACACGACACACGTGCTAACACAGGTACAGACATATACACAGAACGCTTTTACCAAAGCAAGTAGTGATGGGAAAAAATCGTTGTTTTAAATAATTTTTATTTATTTAAAATAACAGTTGCGGCTGTTATTGTTATTTTGAAATAACGGTTGCAACATAACAGGTTATCGTTATTTCGTAGTCCTGTTGACTTCTACACGATAACAACATTGTCGCTTTGCTAATGGTGAGCTTTATTTTTATTTATTTATATTAGAATTATGTTATTTTGTTCCATATTATATAGCGGTCTTTTTTAGATTTAATAAATATCTTTTTATACAACATTGTTTTTTTATTTTACATTTGATAACTGCAATGCATGAAACTATGGTTTGAAACAAGCACCATCAGACTAGCAATCGTGAACCTTACACGTTTCGCCACACTCGCTTGCTTGAAACAAGAGTAAAATTACAGGTATAGAAGGTACACATAAAACTTTAAAATCGATTTGGTAGACAAGAGTAGGGAGGCTATTCTATCTCATTCTCTCGCAGGATAAATTTTATAGATGTATATGTTTGTTTCTTTTTGTGTCGCTTTTTCGTTTCATCGAGTTTGGAATCACTCACAACGGTGCTAAAGAAGTTTTGACTTCAAAAATGAACTATTTGAAAGTAATAATGGATCCGCATGATTATCCATTATTTGATTCGAACGAGGATATTGAAGAAATAGAATATGGTAGACGATGGCAAACGAAAAAAAAATGTAAAACCAGGTTAACAATATCTTATGACCTACTTATGTTAGTAATAATGTACATATTCTTATAATCAGGAAGAATTATTTTTAGGATTTGGATGGAACCGAATTTCGACAACGTTGTGGTAAACAGAAATGAACTTTTGAAAAATAATAGATAGAAATAGAGAATCAAATTAAATCTCCGGCAAACAGAAATAATGCCTCGAGTCCACCAAACTTTTATTAACATTGAGGTTTTGTGGAACAGGGTCAATGTTAAGAGTACGAAGAAGAAAATATAATAGATAATGGTAGAAGAAGAGGTTTAATTAATAATCATGTTGCTAATTTATAGAACTAATATTGAATTAAATGTATTTCTTTCTTAGGTCTCCTTTTGTTAAACTTATACATGTATTTTAATTGTTACATGAATTATTTTTTAGTTCTTTCTCAAAAATTTTCATTTTAAGAACATGTTTCTCTTATGCTTGCTGTTCCTTATATATAATTTTGCAATGAAACCTAACCAACAAACGAAACGATGCTTGCAATATTATCAAACAGATTCATACAAAAACATGTTGCCAACAGTCCAGCGCAATTTCGTTCTATCAAAAACAGTAATTGGAAGGTGGAACAGTTATTGTAAAACGCGTTCCAGTTTATTCAGGATATAACATTCGAAGGAACAATTGCACTTTATACCAGTATTGCAATGATCCATGTCATGAAATCATGTTCTGATAATGTATGTTCAGCTTTGTCAAATAGTGCCAGACATAGTTAATAATATCTCTAATCAAGGATAAATTCCCTAGTGCATTTATCGATGCACAACATTCTTTTATAAGAGATTTCAAAGCTGAATTTAATTTATAATGAAAGATGGTATTAAACCTAAAGTGGAGGAAGACGTTTCTAAAATGCTAAAATTCGGTGTTGTCTCCACACACAGATTAAATTTTAACGTTTGGAAGTTGGCGCCAAATTTAAAGCAAAGGAAAATGCATATCACAAGTTGAAGTTTTTTCCTTGGCATTTACTGCAATAAAAATATATTTTACCATCTATCGGTGAATAGCTCCACTTTTATCCAGGATTTTGAGAACTCATAAATCAACGCCTGTCACACGTTCACTTTACGGATACAAATTATTCTTTATACATATCGAATTGTTCAATTTATTGACCGTCATATATTTTGCGAAAACAGCTTGGGAACAAGTTACCGACATAACTATTCAAAACTGTTTTCGAAAAGCTAAATTTTTCTATGGAAATCTTCCTCCTTCTTCGTATGATGATTTTGGCGCAAATGATGAAATTCCTTTGTCCATCTACGAATAAATCCAAAAATCATTTGTGGCGACGGACAATATTAACGTTGATCCTGCCGACTTCATTAATTTGGATAGTGAACTTGCAATCGAAGACGACGATCCTGATTCTGCTATAAAAGAAGCTATCTCAAATCCTGATGCAGAATTAAATGAAGAAGATGATTTTCGATGATGTGTTTTTTGAAACCCCAATAAAAATCATTCTGATGCCATAACAGCACCAAAAATTGGTTGCAAAGAATGAAGGCGACATAAAAGGCTTTGAATTTGACTAAACTTAGAAGCTTATTACGTTGACAAGTTAATCCAAAGCAAACAAAGAAAAAACAAACCACATTGTTGGACTCTTTTACGAAAACTGCTTAGGAATTGTATATATGTGTTGTATATGTAAAATAAAATAATCTACTTACGAGACAACATATTATATAGATACATCTTATTATACATGTATGTTAAATTTATTTAAAATGTGATGTTGCTGTATAACTTACTGTTTGTTTTTATATTTTTAAGTTTACTTAAATTGTCATGTTTACTTGAGAATTTATTATTTGTTTTTATATTTCTACATATTTTTACAAGTAGTAAATTAGTAAATATATTACAACTTTTTTCCTCTCACATTCTATTAAAAGGACACCTCTGTTAAGCGGACAAAAATTGTGGCGTTGGTGTCCTCTTATGGGAGATTTCACTGTATATATAATCACAAACATTTTTATCTATTGTGCACGTATATTGAAACTGTAGGGAACATGCAAGTTTACTGAAAACTAGCTGCTAGACTTCTATTCTAATATTATTTATCCGCTCTAAGAATTTTCTGATTTAGTCAATCAGGAAATGGGAAAAGTGGGGAAACATGCTATATAAGTATAATCAGCTCAAACAAAGTAGTGTTTATCCTTAGCACACCGATTTGGATACCACCAAATCATTGGAAGCTATTAATGCTTAACTGAATTTTACATGCAAAACAGGCATTTGATATATGCATGCGCGTCTACTTTATAGAAAAATACCGACCCACACAAATAGGGCGAACATATTAGGCGGTAAAGCGATAATTTTATATGTGCAAAATAGGGAGCAGTTTATTGCTGTCTCGACTGCTCTTTACATAGAACATTACCAATTCAACACCTAATGCGTTTCCCCGTACGGGCGGTCGGCATTTCCCTATACGGTATATGTCCATTTCATTGCTAGACCTCGTATACATATTGCAGACATAGCGGCTAGATCTATTTTTCTGATAAAATTCTAGGGAGAATACAGTCAACTATGTGATTGTGTCACGGTCTGAGTCTATCATTCTAGTACCAATGATACATTTTGTGATTCTCTTTTATCTTAAGTATATACAAAGCAAAAGAACACGTAACCTAAAGATATGACGCAATATTAAATACGGAACTTGGCGTAGAAATAGTACAATTGCTTTAAGAAGCTGACTGTTGGTGTCAAATGACATATATTGCGATTTAAGTCAATCAAGTGCTCGTGTCATCTTAATTTCCTGTCTACATTAACACAAGGATTTGACCGAATGGGTTTTCAGAATTGACTTACAGTTGGATTTTAAATATAAACTACCAAGCGAACTTACGTGAGTATATTTGGACTGATTTAGCTTCATTTTGTTTTCGTTCAGACTCATTGTATGACATCACAGAATCTTACGTACGACGTCCTTTACTGTCATAGCCACATCCGATGAAGAGGCAATTATGGAGCTCGTACTACGACAACAAACACCGATCAATAGAACTACTAAACTCAATTGTTTTAATTAAAACTATTTTGAATTGGTATCCAAATGGAACGCTTTGGCACACCATATGACATTACAAAAATTTGAAACAAAAGTTTCGTGCGGTGCACATATCGCATAATTAGTACAATATATTGCAATGGAACACGAACTGAGCGAAAGGCTATTTGAAAAGCACCGTTCATGTCATTCTAAGAGAACTACACATTTATAAGTAGCACTACGTGGCTACAATTGACTGAATTTTGGCATAAGTGCTTAGGAGATTTGCAGGCATAATTCCGAAAGACCGTAAGCACTTCTGGACTACTTATACAGAGTACTGTGAAAATGAACAGCAACAGCTCCAAAAATCCATTAAAAGGGGCATTACCTGAATGCGAGTAATTCATTGATGTAATTCCTTCCCGGCAAAAAATAATATAATCCATTCTAATAGTACCAGACGAATATCCAGGTATTTTAATGGTATTTAGATGATTTAATTGTAATTGAGCAGTAGATGTGCGCATACCAGGTGAAATAGTAAAAAGTATAATGTATTACGTTATTAGCGTTAAAAGGTTAAAGACTGTACATTGAAGCAATCCATTCGCAGATGTCGATGTTTAAGACATTATAGTGAAATAATGGCTATAGAAAGTGAAATTTGCGACGTAAGCTCCAAATCAAGAATAGAAAACAACAAAGATACAGAGAGAGGTAAAGGAATAAAATACAGTGCAAACCTATCCTTTATAATTTGGTTCGAATTGATACCCACTTAACTAAAAAATTGTAGAATCAAATACTAGGTCCTTACAAGTAGTAATAAAACGAAAAGGGTACGCGACAACGTATTAAAGACTGGCTGTTAAAGTAAAAGATGTGTACAACGGAATGCCACGAAAGCGACACTTTTTCCGGAAGACATATGTTTCCTAGATAGTGTTATAATCAGATTTAGCGAATTTCGGCATGCCTTCGGTAAGTTACCTAGCCTTCTAATTAGGTGGCAATACTCGCCTAAAAGCAACTACCACCTGGGCAAGAGCCCCGACGGTCATGGTATTGAATTTACTTCGATAATTGTGCGCCAACTTGCAATATTTTAAGTATAGATGCATGTGCTAATTAATTAGGAATGGGGAATTGCATTAAATTTAGAAAGAGAGAAAGCCTAGACCGGTTTTGCCGTAATTGTGGTCCATCCGCAAGGCGCATTCGTTCCTATCCAATACAATACATCTCATTCCTAGATTTAAATCATGGTCATCTAGACACCGGAAAATTATTTCGTCGAAATCCAAGGTCGCAAAGCACATCCGTTATTCAAAGCCTTGTATTTAGTTTTGGAGAAATCCTACCTTTAGCACTATTAACGTAAATATGGAATTTCGGCGTCTCTAGTAAATATTTTAGTATTCGTTATTTTATATTATGTTGGGATTATAGTTTTAAATTGTCTGCTGATCTATGAATATACTAAAATAAAATAACTGTATAGTTATTTACAACTGCAATACATTATATTTGATGGTCTAAAAATCAAAAATTCTTGTTATCTTTGTTCAGCAAAATTTGACTTTTCTACATAGCTTTTACCAATTGCAATTATGAATTATGTTGAAAGAGAAAGACCTTTACTTCAATCTTTTTTTAAATGTTTAAATGTTTGCTTCCTTACATGTAGAAATTGTGTTGTCTTCAACTGTATTGTCAAGTTGCTTTAGTCCATTTATTTTTTCTATTTCAGTTTTTGCACCTTTCCTTCTGGCATTGGTATTTAGACTTAATATACTACATAGGTACATATTGGAAGTTAATTAATACCAACGAGAATACAAATGAGATTCATGAGATTTTACACGAGCGTTTGGTTGTGAAGGGGCTTCCAACCCGGTAAGTGCCAATGCTATTGAGGCCGTAACGTAAACTCTGACAGCTCGGACACATGCCTCCAACTTCAAGAGCTTTTGGCCCGTTACGATGACCAATCTTGGCAACGAATAATTACTACTGGAACACAGAGATACCTTACTTCAATCCTGAAACCAAAAATCCGTGGATAGAACCAAAGAATGGACGCCGCTCATAGCACGTGCAGTTCCGTAGGTTGGAAAAGTAGTGCTTACGGTATTCTCGGATTGCGAGGGGATTATTTTTATGAATTATCTACTGAAGGGTACTGCGATTAACGCAGAATGTTATTCAAATCTTTTATCGTTCCTATTACGGCAGACACATTGCAAGAAACGTTGCATACACATACGTTATTGCAACAGGACAATGCAAGATCCCATACTCCACGAAGAAGGAACATGTGTTAAACGAATTGTCCTGAATATTGTCATCAATATGGAATTTCTTCCATATTGGTGATCTCTATCTGTTCGCACATTTGAAAGAAGAAAATAAATGTATTCAATTAAAGGGAGATGATATTAAAAACTGCATTCTGCCGAAAAATGACAAAATTCCCACAACTTTGCAAACATCTCTGGTAAATTAGATTAAGATCTTGAGTTGAAATAATTTATATTGAGCAAATACTGGAATAATGGATTATCAATTTAAATAAAAATACAAAACCTTGCTATTCATTGAAATTTTTTTATTGACTTTTACGTCTTATTTACGGGGATGTGTGAATTACTTTTGTGGCACGTTGTATATTATATACAGGGTGATCATTTGAAAACTTCCCACCTTGAAGAACTCTTTAATTAATAAAATTATCAAAAATCACTAAAACAGGTCAATGTTATTTTGAAGGAGGACATTTAATAACCTATTCCAATCATTTGGGAAACGTTCACCCTCCCTTTCAGCTACCCCCATCCCAAAATTTTAAATGGCACTACCCCATATGTGATACATCATTTTAAAGGGTATAAAATTCTCAATATTTTAAAGCAAAGAAAATTAAAATCGGCCGAGCCGTTCATGAATTAGAGACAAAATGTATTAAACCGAAAAATTAACTGACAAACGTTGAAGATATCGATAACAATCACCTATTTATGAACACAACACTTATTTAATCTACCTGATTATTTAATCTAACTAATTACGTGTCAGATTACGTGTCTTGATAATGCCCATTTTGAGTGGTTGATCAAGCCATCTACCTACGTTTTGCTTTGAAACAAAAGAACGTGCGTCGTACAAGTTCAAAGTGTCAATTGTTGTAGAATTCAGGAATTAAATATCGCCGCTTCAGATAACTTTAGATTCCTTTGATTTGGGGTAGCGTTTGTGCTAATTGTGTCACTAAAATGACATACACTTTAGAAGAGAGAATTGAAATAATTTTCATTTATGGAGCTGAAAGTCAGTGTGCTCGACGAACAGCCAAGGAATTTAATGCAAGACATCCAAATAACCATGTATCCCATCGATACGTTTTAGATTTGGTAGGAAAATTTAAAGAAACTGGATCAGTAGCAAATAAAAAAAGGACACAACCTCGAATTGTGAATGAGGACTCTCAAATAGAAATATTAGGACAATTTGCTGCAAATCATACGAGCTCAATTCGGCAAGTGTGCAACATAACTGGTTTTTCGTATGGGTCTGTTCAGAAAGTTTTAAAACTTCATAAATGGCATCCATACAAACTTCAAAATCACCAAGCTCTAAATGAAGATGATTTCGATAGACGACTTCAATTTTGTGAACAAATGACTGTGATGATAAATACCACTCCAAATCTAATTCAAAATATTTGCTTCAGTGACGAATGTACTTTTTTTTTTTGAATGGCTATGTTAATCGTCATAATTGTCGTTATTGGAATGATGAAAACCCGAATCTATTTAGAGAAACGCATACTCAGTGGCCACAAAAAATTAATGTGTGGGCTGGTATACTGCAGGGGACTCGGTCATTGGTCCGTTATTTATTAATGAAAATTTAAATGGTACTATTTATCTCAATATGTTGGAAGATGTCATAGATCCCTTGATTACGGAAGCAATAGAAAATCAAGTAGACGACGAAGGAAACTTAATTTTGGATGAAAATCAAGTTTATTTTCAGCAAGATGGTGCCCCACCACATTTTGTGGTACCAGTTCGAAACTGGTTGAATAACAAGTTTCCAGAGAGGTGGATTGGAAGAAGAGGAGCAGTAGAGTGGCCAGCAAGATCTCCTGACCTTTCCCCCTCGACTTTTTCCTTTGGGGCCACCTTAAATCCGTCGTCTATAAAACTCCCCCAGCCAACATCGACGAACTGAAACAACGAATAACATCCGAATGCCGATTGATTCCGCGGCGAGTTTTCGAAAATGTTAGAAGAGAGTTTGAACATAGGCTTTATCATTGCCTGGCAACCAATGGAGCGCAATTCGAGCATCTATTACGATAAATTTAATTGTTTACGTTTTTGAGTTTTAGTTTTAGGTAATTTGTAAACTCTTGTTAATTAATGAAAGTTTATTTTGCATTGTTGTAGTTAATTATTTGCAACTGTTGTGTTCATAAATAGGTGATTGTTATCGATATCGTCAACGTTTGTCAGTTAATTTTCCGGTTTAATACATTTTTGTCTCTAATTCATGAACGGCTCGGCCGATTTTAATTTTCTTTGCTTTAAAATATTGAGAATTTTATACCCTTTAAAATGATGTATCACATATGGGGTAGTGCCATTTCAAATTTTGGGATGGGGATAGCTGAAGGGGAGGGTGAACGTTTCCCAACTGATTGGAATAGGTTATTAAATGTCCCCCTTCAAAATAACATTGACCTGTTTTAGTGATTTTTGATAATTTTATTAATTAAAGAGTTCTTCAAGGTGGGAAGTTTTCAAATGATCACCCTGTATAGTAAAACCGCTAAATCGAACCTCCCTAATTCGGATACCCTTGTAATACCGACAAAATTAGAAAATGCAAAATTTCTATTTGCATGTGGTATAATGCCGTTCCATATTTCTCGCGTTGTGTGAGCGGAGTCTCGGGAATCCCCGAATAAGTGCGAAATATAAAAAGAATATTTTCAATTAGTTATACATCAAATTTGCACCAAAAAGGTAACACAAATGTGTAACCCTCGCGTAAACAACATATATTATTAATAATATTGCATAATGGTATCAGTGGAAAAGCGCTACCAGAAAGATATGGTGTCAGTATCCCAATTTTGAAATAAATTTTTCTATGACGTTATATATGAGCCGATATGACAGACGAGTGTTAACTCAAAAAATAAAGAGAGAGTTTGAACTTTGGTGCGTGCTGGTCTGAAGTGTGCGTCCTGTAAGTCTAATTAGATTCCCAGCAAATGCTTGGAATAGTAGTGAAAGCCGCTAAAATTCAAGACAGAAAGTTATGGCAGTGTACACTCTTTAAAAATCAGACTCGAATGATTCTAGTAACGATGATATTATCATTATTGAGCAGCCGTTAACCGATGCACTTAATATAACCGTTATGCTAGAAAATCAACAACTTCAAGAAAAGTTGTGCTACTAAATAGGCTTATAGAGGAACTATAGAGGAAATGTAAACAATTTGCAAAAAGAACGAATTGAATATTTTGAAGACAACCACAATTTCGACTCTACTAAGGAGTTCGTGGCTATTGATCACCAGAGTACGCACATTACCAAAAAGAATGTTTCGACAACACCAACAAATACCCTACTTGTGAAGCCAATCGACAATAAACAATCTGCCGTCACGACCAGCAAGCAGGTATAACAATGCAATCGATCGCGCGTCTCTATCATTAAAGGTGAATAAAATAATTCCAAAAAAGATGGAAGCCTTGTTATTAACTGCAACGATTCCGAAAATTTAAATTTATGAATAGTGAATATTGCAGAACAGATAGGCAATAATTATAAAGCTAAATCTCCGCCCAGAATTAATCCCTAAACACCGATATTGAAGATGTACACGAACATGAATGAACAAGTTTTGTGAGAATATTTTTCTACAAAATAAAATAAATCAATGTTCCAACTTTATACTTAAAATAGTTTGGATAATCAAGAGAAATCCTGCTACCTTCAAGCAAATTAACACGAGAGATCGTTTATATATTGGATGGAAAATGTGACATTTCAGGGAAACATCTTACGATGCTACCAATGCTCAAGATATGGTCACTTTGCTAGAGACTGTAAGTTTCTGTGGTTTGTTCCAAGTGGGCTGGCTCACATAATTTTAAAAATTGTACACCTAATGAATACAAGTGCATTAATTGCTCTGGTCATAACAATAAGTTTGGCACTAAATTACCTACGGACCATTCCATCTTTAGCTCGAGTTGTGAATGTTGTGTAAAAGCTATCAACAATATTAGATTGTTTACATGAATGACGCTACATAGCAATCCAAGCAGCAGTCTGGGGTATTCAATGTTAATTTCTTGTTTTTGCTCAATATACCTTAATAACAAAATTAACGATTTGCAAGTGCTATTGTTGCAATTTATTCCGTGAAGTTATCTGATAAATGGTTCAAACAAGATTCTTAGACAAATGTTAGTTTCTCTAATAATATGTTTGTATCCGAGTTTACTAAAACGCATAATATTGGTGATGGTTGCTGTATATACGCTAAGAACAAATTAAATGTCAAAGAATTTGGTGTCATTAAGTTCGCTCAAGACAAAAATCTTGAAGTGTGCAGTGCAATCTGTCACATTATGAATAAACCTATTCTGATAATTTGCATGTACAGCCCAACCAAAGGTTGATATCAATAATTTCATGGCGGAACTTACCGAGTTGTTAAATTATATATTTCATTCAAATCGTATAACATTTTTATGCAGCGACTACAACATTGACTTCAAGAATAAGTCTTCTGAGCAACATTAATCGATAATATTTTACCGGTGTGAAGTTAGCCATAAATTCAATAGTGAACTATTTTCGAGAGCCAAAATTTTAACAAAATAAAATGTAGAGGACTCTCTATAAACGACCTAATAATAAATTAGGTTCGTTAATACGCAGTTAACAAGTAACCATGTAAAACCTTACAAATTAAGCACAATTTGCATATGACAATAATCTTGTAGAAAATTTTAACTATGTCAATCGCAAAACGCAACTGCAGACTAATTAGTTTCGCCCTTATTAGGATTCGTCAGTACAGTATATCGTTCAGCGAGTGACACAGTAAAAATTTCCAGGTGATACGTCGATATCTCGGTGGCATGAATATGGTCAAAATAATATACCATTTACATATATTCTGATATTCTTTATCATCTCTGGTGTTATGTTGTCATGCCCAGGAGATTTTCCAACTTTAATTGTCCTTATGGCTTCTATTACTTCTTCCACTTGTATTTCGTCTTGTTCTTCTGTGTCCCCGTCGTTTCCTCCCATATCTCCTTCCTTCGTGTCTGTCGTATTATCCCCGATGTTTAGTATTTCATTGAAGTATTCTGCCCATCTTTCCATTTTCCTTTCTTTATCATTTATAATTTCTCCATCTTTGTTTTTTTTTTTTTTTGGTTTAGTTTGTACCCTCTTCCTTTCCTTAGACTTTTTACCGCCTTGTAGAACAGCTTCTGATGAGTTTTAGCGCCATTCTCCATATTTTCTCCGAATTCTTTCCGTGACTTAATCTCGGCTTGTGTTACCAGATCTTTGACACGGCCTCGTTGCTGTTTGTATATTTTATAATTTTCTTCTGTTCTACTTTTAAGGTAGGTCTTCCATTTCTCTTTCTTTGTTTTGATTTGCTCTTTGGTATTTGTCCTGCCTTGAAGATCGTGGGGACTCCTTTTGCTCTCCATTTAGCCATGACTAAGTAGTGGTCGGTATATATTTCTGGTCCTCTTTTGACTTTCACGTCCAATATTTACTTTCTGTGATCCTTTCGTATTATTATATAATCTATTATAGATTTAGCGTTTCCACTCTGTACTTCTCTTGTATATGTATGTATTTGCTTGTGTTGGAAATTGATGTTCACGATGTTTAGATTGTTTTCAACGCAGTAATCTTTTTGATCTACTTTTACGTCTTCACTTGGCCCGTTCACTGCAATGATATTTGTTTTTTCCTCTGCTTGTATTTCTATTCTTAGAACTCTTTCTATGATATATTCCCAATTTATTAGGTTATGCTAGGTGCCTCTTATTAATTATTACGCCGACTCCCTCTCTAGCTCTTGTCCCTTTTTCTTTGTTTCGCTTATAGCTAAGACATCTACGTTAGCCTCTTCAAATTCTGCTATAAGTTCATGTTCTTTTCCTCAAGAACTTCTAATGTTCCATGTTGCTAATTTACATATTTGGTCCTTGTTTTGGTTTATTCCTAGAGATTTTTTTCTTTTATTGGGTGTATGCTGGTTGCCTGTTATTTTTCTTTTCTTTGAAGTCATTAGTTATATTTCTTTTGTTTTTATCATTTTGTATACTTCTCTTACATATGTTAATCGTATCCTGTCCATAGCCCCGGTTCGTCTTCAAATATCCCTGTTTGATAGTTTTTGCTGTGGCTTTCTCCAACTTTTGCGTATCGTTATTCCATCGTCATTCTTCCCCATTTATCACCAGCTTATTATAACCAATTTTAACATGTTTTCCTTTTTCTCTTTCTTCCTTCGCCATTATCCTTATTTGTTTTTGTTTCTGGAGTTCCACTTTGGTCATATCATCGTTTATGAAGATCCGTTCGTTAATGCCCTTTAGTTTTGCCTTAGTTTTCATTGTTGCTTGTCCGTCCCATTTTCTTATTCTATACTACAGGTCTTTTCTCCTGTTGTTGTGACAGTTTTAGGTTTAATGTCTATTTTTAGGTGTTGTTTGAAAAGGCCATTTATTTCATAATTTAGTATTACTGTGTCTGCTGTGTTCATTTGAAGTCCGTGCATCACTACTTTGTTCCTTTTCTTTTCTTTTTCCATGATGTCCAATGACTTAATTTCCTTTATTTTTCTTTTCATTGTTATGTTTTCCTGTTTAATCGCTTTATTCTCTTTTTTCAGGTTTTCGTTTCCAATTTGCAACTTATATTTCCTCTCTAAATACATTTTTTTGTCCATTGTTCAGGTGCTTTTGATCCGTCTTTATATCTTTAATGAGTTGCAATATCTTGTCCAATTTGCCTTCATCTCTATTACATTGTTTTGTAGGTGTTCCTGTTCTTCAATGTTTTCTTGCTCCTTTCCCAACTTCCTTCCATTTCCCTTTTTGCCCCTTTTTTTCTTTTGTTGATCTTCCCTGGAATAGTTGTCGCTGTACTGCATAATCTATTTTTATCTGTAATCGCTCACCTAGATTTTCTTCGTTTGACAAGGGGATATTTGCCTAGTACGGTCCTGGCCCTGTTCGCAGATGTTCGTAGTTTTTCTGTGCTTTGACTAGTTCTCAATATTACCGTCGCCCCAATCGACTTGTTGGAGGCTAGCTTCTATCGGCAATATTTTTGTATTTACTTGGTCAACATCTATTCTATATTTTAAATCCTTTCCTACCTTGCCTATGTTCTTACACAACACTTTATGCGCTTTATTTAAATTTCTGGCCTTTAAATGTTAAAAATTTAGGTTAATTTCGGAGCGATCTATCACGCTGTGTAGCCTATCTACACCAGGTCCGGACTGTATAATGTAATAAATATTATTAAAAATAAATTCTGCTCAGGCCCGGATATTATCACAGCTGCTATTATCAAGGAATTTAAATTCTATCTAGTGAACAATCCTACGCATCTAGTAAATGCATATTTTCACGCTGGGATTTTTTCAAAAGTGTTTGAAACAGCTGTCGTGATACCTATTCACAAAAAAGGTGATGTTGAAGAAATGTCGAACTACAGACCTATAACTCTAACTTCTGTAATATGTGTATGTGGTCTACATACACGGTCTGTCTAAACGGATTTCTTAACAAACCTAATACCATCACAGAGTTTCACCGTGGCATCAGGAAAGCGAAATCAACATCTATCGCGTTGGTAGATTTCTACAAGGCTTTAGTAGGCATCGAGCAGAAACTGACCGTGTTGGCCATTTTTTGTGATTTGAAGAAAGCAATACGACACATTTATTAATAAGTTACAACAATATGTCATTCCAGGAAACGTAACCACTTGGTTTGCATCCTACCTATATGATCGAATTCAATTCGTAAAAATTAAACGAGTTCAAAAGGACAGCTCGAAAATATTGGGTCCCATGTTTCGCCTGTGGCTATGTAAGTTCCGCAGGGTCCGTTTTGGGGCCGACATTATTTAATTTAAATATAATGACATCGTGCTGCTTCTGTCAGACGTGTATTCAAACATTTACGCACATGACATTTTTATCCTGACAACTAACAATGATGTTGATTACATATCTAGCAATCTATTCAATATATTGATGGCCTGGTTCGGAAAACAAATTTTCATTAAGTTTAGATAAAAACTAAATATATGATTTTTCATACTAGACGGAGAAACGTTAACTGCGAACGATTAACCATAAACTCTAATAATGTACAGCAGTGCGATTCTATCGTTTGTCTGTGTGTCAAGTTCGGGTCTGAATAATCCTGGCGCGAGCATTGCGAGAAATCGGTTAAAAAGGTCTCTAGCAAATGTTTTATGCTTAGCTACTGAAGGTCTCAGATTTCCGTTCAATGTTTGCTGTCAGTGCATTATGCAAACATTTACTATAGAATACTGTACGGTATACTGTTGTGGCAAGCCTCTTCAGCGGCAAAAAATGAATTTCTAGCGCAAAAGGCAGTATTACGACTAATGGTTGGAGCACACTACACTGAGTCCTGTAGGCCAATTTTTCTCGAGTTAAATGTTTTACCATTACCTTTGTGTATACATTTTAGAAACGCTTTGCTACATGTATAAAATTAGCCGCCTTTAATACTAATGCTCAATATCATCCATACTGTCTTAGGACTCGGGATAATTTACATTTATCATTTGGAACACAATTTATGTAACAAGTTTAGGAACTAAGTCTATAGGTATTAAGATATACAACTGTTTGTCCCCTTCTATTAAAAACAGTAACTCGATTTATGCTTTCAAATAACAAGTTAAACAATTGTTTCTTAAACATCAGTTTTATAGTTTAGATAAGTACTTTTACTTTAGATTTATTTAAAGTTCAGAAATAGGTGTATCAGAATTATATACTTACTATTTTGTTAATTTATTAGTTATTATTATTATTATCTAGATATTGTAACGTTTATCTTGAAGTTGATTATTTATTATACCTATTAGGCTTCTTTTTTAATATTACTCCCGGATGTTTCAGTAATTTGGACTGAGCCTGTTTTAATTGGTCCGATTTTTTCATTCCCTGTATATGTGTGTGTATGTGTGTGTGTGTGTGTGTCGTGTTTTATGTTTGAAAACTTAAAATGAGGTATATGAAAATTTTTCCTTATACAGTATCCGCAAAAAATTGTAATCCTTTCTTAAACTGTTTTATTAATTGCTTGTTTTCGGTATTATTCTTTGCTTCCAACCATCAAAAAGCAAAAAAATAATTTTCATGGTACTCTTGTTCTACCATTCAAACGACGTTTGAAATTTCAAAAGAACTGGTCAATATTTCTAAATTGGCGATATTTATGTACTTGATTTTTCAAATATCCCCAAAGAAAAAGTCAAGTCCCAGATCCGGGGATCGTGGTGGCCATGGATTCTCAGAAAATTTTGGTTTGTACTTGTTTATTTTTCAAATTCTTCAGAAGTGCCAGAAATAGCACTATTTCGTTCGATCTGTGGTACAGAAGTTTTAGGATCCTGTATAACTGGTTGCATAATTTCGAGCTGGTGTTCTTCGTCGATGCTCCAGTGGATGAAACTTATTTGCAATACTTCCCCAACTTTTGAAATTTTGAATAAATTCTACCAACTGTTGTATGAGGGATACGTTTACCCGGATATCAGTGATTAAAAATTAAAGCCGTCTCTCGAAATGTTTTGTAATTGTCGTCTACAATTAGAACAATTTCAATTTTCTCATTTTTAATTAATTTACGTTTCATTGTAAAAATAATATCAAACTAAATGCCATTGAATTAATATGTAAACTGCCAAACATAAAACAGCTATTCGGCTACCTACGACTTTGTGTAAACTTTCTAGTGCGTTTAACGTTTCACTTTAATTGTGAACTTACATTTATTGTGAGCAAATTTGAAAAGAAACCGTTACTTGAAATGTGTTCTTTTGTCGTAAACAAGCTGTGCACCAAATGTTTCTTTTCAAATTAAAAATTTCTTTTATAATATCAGATTGTACTAGTTTATGAGCAAACTCACTATGCTTAGACCTGAAATAATTAAAATTCAAAATTACAAGCGGAAATTGTAAGAGAAAGTTGAAATGTGAAAGTTATTTACTCTTTTTATAGCTTACTTATTGAGTAAACTCATCTGATTTCATCAAAAATAATTTTCATTTTAAAATTATAATTTTTGGGAGAGGAGAGGGGGGCGTTATGTATATTTTTGGAGTAATTGTAAGTAAGTTCGGTTTTGGTTTATCGAGCGCGTTTTATATATATTTGCACAATTTACGAAAAATTAAATTAGGGTCTGGTATTATGTCTGATCTGCTGTAACCGCAGCTTGTATACCCGTAATAGTTCCAAATGTTCAGGCTGCCTGACATCAAACTGGACAGAAATCGACCTGCACAGTCGGACAGAGCTGACGAGGAAACCAGTTTAAATAAAACTTTGTGGGTCTATAGACCGATGTAGTGTCAAAACGACGGTAGCTTTCTTAGGTGACTATCGCATATGACCGGGGCGTACAGCCCCTAATCTCAGCGCTACCCTTCGCCGTTTGACTCAATAACTTTATTAAGAGATATTAAAAAAGTTTAGACAAGATTTAAACTGTTTTACATGCTCTTAAGGATGGCGTAAAATATTTTCCCTATAATAAGGTGGTGAGGGGTTATTTCCATAGACACATTGCTATATTGTATGCTCGCCAGACACAACCCTAAGGGTGACTACATACAAACTGGATTACGATAGAATTTATATTTGTGGTCTGTGTCGTGCGGATGCAAATAATTACTTCATGTAATTGCACACGTCCGTCCTGCTCAAGCCAACCAGACAGGAGCCTGAAGTGAGACATCTGGTTAATCTATGTTATCACTACTCGTACTTATTGCGATATCTATCTTCATTTCTAAAACAGAAATTCATTTTAAAACTTTTTTTTTTTGGTTGAAGAAAAATCATAAAATCGTCCGATGCCAAACATAAATTTAAGCTAGAGTACGAAGAGCAGAAATGCTTCTTCTAAAAAATATTTCAATTGCAATATATTTCAAGAAGCATTTTGTGTCTCTTTGTGTCTGATGTACTTATGTATCTTTATGAGTGAGGGTTTGTTACACCTTTACTTCCAGTTAAGGAAGATTTCTTTTTAATTTCCATTAATTTTGTTTTAGCTGGTGAGCACCAGAAAAGGGGAGTCGGCTGAATCGTAGAGCTTTAAACTAAGGACCTTGGCACCTACATTTTGTTACGCACACAAACACACGAGAACAAAGAAAAACTTAAGAAAACAGTCTCCAAGAAATAAGCAGCGTTTTCAAAGACCTGGTAAATATTAGAAGAAAAAGCGAACGGTTTCGCAACCACAAAAGTGTTTTTAGTTCTCAAGGTCGAGTGCTAATTCCTGATAAATTTTCTTTCGGTAGTGTCAGAGGTACAGTAAGTACTCGATGTCTTCCATTCTGAAAAAGATTTTCACGAGAGTAAAGCCTGATACGCCCTTTTAACGAGTTTAAACAGGTAAATAAGGCAGTTTAATAGGAACATATATTTAGAGAAGTATATGGTATATATAAGTATTATATAAGTATGGTTCTTTTGTGTTATTTTGTATCCCTAATATTATGCGACTCAAAAAACTATATGGAATTTATATTAGTCTCAGTGCCAAGTTAGCAACACCTACCTACGAAATTAAACGAGCCGCCACTGGTTGTGCTCAAAGATTGTCGCTATTAATAACCTCTTTAGTATATTTCTGTGAGAAGTATTTTGAAGTATCCCGTGCAATCCTATATACCCTTCTTTACGCAAAATGCTTGGATCCATTTATATCTAGTTTACATGTACAGGATTGCTGAAATGTATGGAAATGCTGTTATAGTTGACAAACTATTAGTTGTAGAGCTTTCAAATTCGGTTATAGTCAATTACACGTACATATACATATCTGCATCTCTTTAAGTGTGCATAATTTTTTGATTGCCTTAATTTTTCTGAAAGGACACCATCTTGTTTTGTCTCAAGGATAATAATAAACCATAATTTTAATTTCTTTCCGTGTGTTTAAATTCTAATAATATTAAGCAGCCAAAATTCAAAACTCACAGTAAAGAAGCACACCAGTTACTGTATCGACGCCTAAGCATAAAGTTTGACAAACGCTAACATAAATTGCCAAAATGGCAATTAAATTCAACAGTAGATTTGATTAGAATAATGTGTCGAAGTAGTAACTGGTGTGCCTATTTTCCATTCGATGTTTTTTTCTTTCCGCTTATTATTGATGTGTTTGAAAATACGGGAAAATAAACTCCCCGTCCTTTGAAAAAGAATTAAAGCAACCAAATAAATTATGTACACTTAAAAATATCCAGATTTGACTATATCTGCATTTAAAAAATCTACAACTAAGTAATAGTTTGTCAGATATAACCATACATTTCAGCCACCTGTATACATATATAGTGTAGTATAGTATCTTTATTAGCTGCAATACAAAATTAGCACGTCAAAAAAAATTAATGCATGGGTACATAACATATAAAATGAACATTGTAATATAAATATGATTTTATAAAAAATATTAGTGAAAGGAATTTGCGAAATTATTTAATGTACAAAAAGCATGGTGCATGGGGTACTTCTTCATGGTTTTTGTGAAGAGGTCCCTACACATAGCCGGTACTCTGTTAAAAAGACGGAAGCGCAGTGTTCTCCATTCATTGGTCTTCAACCATACCTATGGTACTACCAGCTGCTCATTTGATCTTGTAAAGTGCTCATGCCTGTCTTTGATACACGGATGACGTGAGATATGGTTTTAATGTGTGTAAGGATCTCCAGGTCATAAACTAAGATTAATGTAGGAGTTTTGTATTTAAGAAATAGGAGTTTACAGGAAAAAGTATTGGGCACACCTTCTAGAGTGCAAAGGGCTTTTTCTGAAATACTACTATTTTGGTTGTCTGTGAAGGTCCACCCCTTAGTGCTATGCTGTAGATCCTGCGCGATTGGAACAGAGCGTTATAGGTTATTTTTGCAGCCTCTCTTTGTGATTGCTGTAGGGATTCGTTTGATAGCATAGATGGCTGAGGAAAGTTCCGCATCTAGGTGCTCAATATGTGGACGCCAAATCAGAGATGGTCTAAATGCACTCCCAGAAATTTAAGTTCTTGAGTTGAAGCACTTCTCTTGTTACACGTAAAAAATATTTCAGCGGTTTTATCGATGTTAATAGTAAGTCTGTTTAAGGTGAATTTGATTCAATGTCATTATTTTATTAAAACTATTCTAGTACAGTCGCTTCAGATAGTTAGAGTATTATTGGCGCAAATTGAGCAACTCTAGAGATCAGTAACATTACAGACGGAATTGTAATTGACGCTAATAATACTTATTGGCGATGTAGTCATACATTGGTCCTCACAAGAGGCACACAAAATATTTGTTAGTAGCAAGACGCCAACCATGGGACATTGAACCCCAGCTTAGCCAACAACAGTAGACAGTCCATCTTACCATCGATAATCCCATAGATAAACATCAGACTCATTTGCTTGCGTCTCAAAGCGATTCAGCAACGTCGGATGCTCAAACCCTCTCTTTGGATATATGCCATCCGTTACAATCATCAAAAAATTAAAAAAATTTGCTGAACTTTTTCGATATTCATAAATACCGCTACCAGATTAGTGCACCATACTCCAACCTAAACCGTATAAAAGCGTGATATAATACCTAAATGCAACTCACACTCTCGAACTCGCGGCACTTCCTGTAGATGAAGCCGTACAAGCGATATACTGATGCAGTCCACGTACTGATATGAAGCGTGAAACAAAATTTGGAATCAAATGTTTTTCCCAGGCACGTTACTATTCTACACCTCTCAAACGTCACATTGGCAAGTTTATAGTCTTGATGTCCACTACCAACAAGATACTACAGCCCGGTAAGCCCCGTAAAACTGCAACGCTTCCATTGTCGATTCAGTTAGCCTTCGACGTTGGCCTGAAAACGTTTCGTGTATTTCAAAATTGATCGTTCTACATATAGTAAAATAGGACTTTCGTAATCCATATGTTCTTTTATCTCTTCTATGCACTCCTTATTTTCAGTAATAGACTGAACCATTTGTAAATCGGGATTCTTATTTAAAACTACACAAAGTTTTTAGCGACATCTAGTCCTGTAGGATCTGTGAAGCTTCCTCGGACGGCTTGTAAATTATATAAGGTATTTAATGAGTCTCGTAAAGATAAGGGACTGTCTTGTAACAGCGATATAGCTTGTATAAGTGCAGAATAGTTTCAATTGAACGTCTGAATTGGAAAAAAGTTGCTGACTCTTAATTTGAATTTTAAAATCACATCCTTCACATTGGCAAAATGTTTATGATAATAAAATATTTCCTGGAACCATGTTTCTCATCGAGTTATCACAGGCTGAGGTAGTAGTGGAAGTTTCATACACAATTTTTTGAAAACGCGAATATGTTTAGGAGATTTCACAAACACTTTTTGGTAAATTATATAAGGGGTAAAACCACTGTAAATTGTTCAGAAAATCGATTTCTTTTTATTGGCTTAATACATGCTTTGAACCTTCTACAATATGGGGCAAAAAGTTCAAGTTTAAGTGCTGGGGAATGAGGTAATGAGGTGTCGAAGGCGTTATTGTATCATTAGTGTTCAGTTTGACTAACAAGCTCAAGTAATTAAATGCGACGAAAAAATTAGCTCTGCTTTTAATTACGTTTTCAATCCCAAAAAGCAATTACATATACTTAATGCTCCCTCTTCGTAAGGGAAAGTCTCCCTGTTCAACAAGTTCCATTAATTTTAAATTAAACTATTATATCACTTAGTGTCTAATCTATCAAAAGTCCCATATACGAACACTCAACAGTATGAAAGTTTAATTCCTCCTGAGCGGGTTACCGTAATGCTTATAAAACGGAGTTTCATTTTGCCCAGACTAGATTAACTACATACGTTTCGAAATCGCACCTTATTGTGTAGTATATTTTAGTGTTTTTCGTGTTTAGTTCAGAAGTGAAAAGTACCTTAGTGTAGTGTCGGTGCATGTACAAAAAGGGATTTAACTTCCTTGCTTGAAATCACGGTTTTTGTGCGTATTGCTGATTTTTAAGTTTATTTGTAATCTCAGAGGGTATAAATCACAACGAGTGACGAAACAGTGTACCCGGGTCGGAAAGGTACGAAAAAATCGTATCCAACGCGGCGTCGGAGGAATACCTCATCGGGACGACCGATGAATAGATTTCGGGCTGACAGCAAGTCAAAAGGAGTCAGTACTACTGTTAAGAAATTAAAAGTTTATGTTAAGTATTTTGATGTTAACTATGCATTCGGTTATAGAATTATATTTTTTTGCCGTTCTCTTTGTTATTTCATAACATGTGATGTGTAAAACGTGCTATTCAGACATCGCGTTTCATGAAAGATGTCATCGGGGCAAACACATACATTACACATACAAGGCTGGTTGTATGTGCGAAATTTGCTTGACGCTAAAACCGATACAGTAACAGAAGCACAGCCTCAAAAGACCGGACATAATCAAAGTCCGCGATGGTACATCAAGTTCCTTAAGACACTTCCAAATTATCTTCCTATCTATTGAATCGAAAGCCACTCTCAGATCCACAAAGGTTATGTACAGTTCCTCACCTGTTTCTTTCTTTCTTTATTTCTTTCTATTATGTCTCTTAATATAAATATATTATCTGTTGTTTGCCTGCCTTTTTCTATATGCTGCTTGTTCTTCCTCCGTTTTAGGTTCTACGATTCGTCTCAATCTTTGTTCGATTATCCTCGTATATATTTTAAAAGTTATTCCTGATAGGCATATGGCTCTATAGTTTTTACAATCTGTCTCATCTTCTTTCTTGTGAATTGGGATTATCAAGTTTTGTTCCCATTCTTTAGGTATTCTTTTAACAGATTGACAAGCCATTTCCGTCCCTCTTCTCTATATATTTCACCATCTCTGGATGTATATTATCACTACCGCCTGCCCTCCTTGTTTTAATGTTTGTTAATGCTTCTTCTAGTTCTCTTATCTCTCTTCACTTTCTTCTTTATTTAATTCCCCAATCTCCAGTTCTGCCTCTTCTTGACTTTCTTCTTCGTTCTTAAACTGTTGCATTATTTCTTTTGTTGTAGTTTTAGCTGCTTTGCTTCATCCCTTAAGCCTCGGATCTGTTTTCTCCTATTTCTTCTCAAGGATTTAATTTTACCCCAAAATATCCTATTATTCGTTTTATATTCTAAATTCAGTTCCTGCCCCAAGTCTTCCCATTCCTTCCTTTTTGCTTGTCTTATCATTTTCTTTGTATTATTCCTTTTCTCTTGGTATAGTATTTTGTCATTTATATTCTTAGTCTCAATCAATTTTCTCTACGCCTCTTTCTTATCTCCTACTTCCCTTTGAGTCTCCTTATTCCACCACCTTGTTTTCCTTTTTGTTGAAATGATTATCACTTCTCCGCATATTTCTGTTACTATACGTATTAATATACTCTTGAATTCCCGCCATCTGTCTTCCAAGCTCTGCCGTCTTTGTTCAATTTTCTAAATTCATTCTCCGCTTTAAAGTAGTAATCCTCTTTATGTTTTGGACACTCCAGTTTGGCTATCCTTATTCTACGGTATTGTTTGGTTTGTTCCTTTTGTGTCACATGTATATTAATTTCCGCTATTACTAGTGTATGATTTGTTCCAATTTCAGCATACTTCTCTGTTGTAATGTTTCTTACGGAATACCTAAACCATATCTTCTGTAGTGTATGCTGCTATGTAATCTATAATACTCTTCGCCTCTCTACTATCCACTACATATGTATATTTATCTGCCATCCTCTGTTTCCAAAACGTATTTCCAATTTTGAGATTATTTGTCATGTTCAGCATTCTTTCTCTATTCCTGTTTGAAGTCTCTTCTCCAACCCTTCCTATACATCCACCACCCCTGTTTTCATCCCTACCGACTCCGGAGTTCCAATCCCCCATTAATATTACCATACACCAGCGTTTCATAGAACTCCTCCATTTTACTTCCATCTGTTCCCTCTACTGGTGCATACATCTGTATTATGTCTAGAGAATCCTTCCCCAATTCTATTCTTAAGCGTATCAATATTAATGAAAGTGATTAATGTATAGTTATTCTTCTATCCAGTTCCCTTGTTAACAATATTCCTACTCCCTCTTTTTTCTTTTGATCGGGCCTCACTCCTGAATAGTACAGAAAATGTTGGTCTCCCACCCCTATTCTTCCTGCTCCGGCTTTCTTTGTTTCATTTATTCCTAGTATTTCGATTTGGTACTAGTTCATTTCCTCTGCTAGTTCGTATTCCTTTCCCGTTAGGGAAGTTATGTTCTACGTTCCAACGCGTATCATTTGCTTTTCCTTGTACATAACTGTCATCGTCATCGTATTAGCAATCTTCTCTGTGCCTACTTTATTGTACCTATTTCCCATGCTCACATCAATGCAGTTTAGTGTTCGAATTTGTTCTGTATCCGTCTTCATTGCCAGGTACGTCTTCCCATTTCCTTGCTCGTTCACGTCTTCTACTTTTTGGTCTCTGTATGTGTGTCAAGTTATCGTTCTCTATGTCCCATCTCCATTCTTCATTTCCGATGTAGAATTTCCTGAACCCAATTTTTGTTTGTTTTCCGTTTTCCCTCTCAGTTTTAGATTTGAATCTAATTTGTTCCTGTATCTTCCTGTCCAGTTTAGATAGATCATCGTTAATAAAAAGCCTTTCTCCTATTTTTGTTCTTAATTTCTTCTTGTTTTTCATTATCTCTATCTTATGCTCTGTCCTGTCTAATTGAACTAAACAGGTTTTTTCACCTAATTTTATGGCTTGCTTTATCTGTACTCTTATCTGTAACTCTTTATCGATGAGATTTTCCATTGCGTTTTTAGTTTTTCCCTATCTTCCTTATCTATTTTTCGACCCTGAATCACTACATTATTTCGTCTTTTTTTATTTTATTTTATTGTCCCTTTTGAGTTCCACATTTCTTTTCTATATTCTCTCTGTTCTTCCCGCATTTCTTTTATTTCTATTGATAAATTGTTCATCTTCGCTCCCATTTCCTCAATCATCTTTGTCTTTACTGCAATGTTTTCTTCCAGCTTTTTCTGGGGCTTCATAGGCGATCTTATTATTTTTTTACTTTTCCTGAAAATATTTTCGCTGTTCTCTTCATCTTCCTCTCTTTTTCCTTTTCTCTTTTTATCTTCTGAGCTGTATTCCTACGTATCCCTGATCTATACAATTTCCCACTCCGCCCCTGTTCTCTACGGAGTCTACGGAATATGTATCGGTCAAACCGACACAGTTGTGTCTAGTATCTCTGTTTTTCTGTTTTCTTTTCTTATCACCGCGCAAAAGCCGAGCCCCGGTCGACCCGTCATTTTATCAATGATATTGGAATAAATTGTTTAATTTAACCTGTTATTTTGATTCCCAGATAACCACTTTCACTTTGTTTTTGTATTCATCACTGCGTTACCAATTAAAAGATCACAATCCTCCAAAAACTTGGATATAAACACGGAGCAAGCCGACAACACACACACCGTCAAACACTCCATGAAACATCAATAAGAATAATTATATGATCCGAAATAAAAGTATCTCCTAGCAAAATATTTGAGTAAGTGTTAATTTGATTAATTCAAAAATGATTCCAAATATAATTACCAAGTGTAAATGAATGAAGCATGTTAAGCAGATTGTAGGTCACAAAAATATTACCATAAAGCATAAAATATTCATCGTGATCATGATAGGGATTAATATTAAAATAGTAGTATAGTAGAATAATAGGTATATTATGATAACAGAGTAAAGATGGTCAAGGATTTAGACAAACTAATAATAAAAAGCAACATAAAACTTGCTTTTATTATCAAACCTCCAGTGAACACCACAAAATGCCATAACTCCTTTGACGCAATAATATGTTAAATCTACCTCATTTACGACTATATTATTTTTTATCTATATATGTAGGTACTCAAACTTTGCATGTTAGACGATTATAATTTGCTCTTAACGCAAGGTTTAAAGAGTTAATATATTGTAAGGCATCCAAAAGAACATGTCTTTATAATACAAAAAATATATATGTACATCATATGTATACAAATATTCAACTGGGATTGCACCAGCTTGTACAAAAGATACAAAGTTTCTGGCAGTTTAATAGGAGAAAATTAAAATTGAAACTACCATCATTGCTCTGTTTTCGTTGAGTCCCGTGAAGTTGGCAATCGAATTTGTTAAAATATAATAATTTATCGCAGTTCCTGGTAGATATGGAATAGCTCTGAAATACTTTGCAGAAAATTTCAAGAATTTTCCAAAATTGCGTGAAAAAATGGAATATGCCGAAAATCGGCGTAGCAACCATTTTCGAAAAAAACAGTGCCTTTCAGACAATATCTGCACCTCGACCATAGTTCTAGGGTTCTTGACCAATCTTGCGAAAATTTCTGCAAACACTGAGATTTTACAAAACAGTTGTTAATTTTGAAAATCGAAAAGAAAGTTCTATTCGCGGATCTGAATAGCACATTTTTTTATCAAAACCTTAGTTTGAAAGATATTTGCAATAGTGCGGGGCCCATAGTTCTATATGAAAAATAAAAAAAAAATCGCGAAAAAGTTCTGATTATAGTTCCCGCTCGAACCCTAAGAGTTCTATCGAAAATCCTGATAACATTTTTTTAAGTTGAAAATTAAAAAGATATTCTACGAAATAAAGCTCGCCTAGATAGTGAAAAGAAATAAAATAGCGCAACAGTTGTTATCGTTGTTTCCGCTAGAACCCTAGGAGTTCTATCGAAAATCCTTGTAATATTTTTTGTAATGTTGAAAATTGAACACCGATGAATTATTATATTTTTACAAATTCGGTTGCCAACTTTGCCGGACTTTTTCGATGAAATAAAAAAGTGTAACGCACCCAGAATGTTATTTGTTAAGATCCATTGCATCTTCATAATGTTTTTCATCTACAGTTATTTTAAAGGACTTGTAGTCCTGAGTACGTGCGAACCTCCAGTTTCACTTCCAGAAAGTATTTCAGATGGTGCGATTTAAATTCTTCTATTCCCGTTTGTGGTCTAATTTGTGATATAAATATGTTATATTTTTAGGGATAGCTTTCAATGCCAACAGCACTGCACCTTCCAGTTATTATTCTTATTTTCATTCATTATTTTTCAATCGATCTACACCATATTTTTCATTTGATTGATTCGGTGACGATCTTTGGTATTTATATTATTACGAGCTGTTAAGCCTGTCCCTGCCAGGCAGGAAGAAAAAGAAAATATAAACTAAAATGTTAAAAAATTGAATTTTGTCACAGCCCTTTTTCGTCTTAATTCTCCGCCTACAGGCCAAAAATCAAAAATCCGGCTACATTACTATCTGCATGCCAATTTTCAGCTTTCTAGCCCATCAGTAGGCTTCAAAAAGCTCTGAATAGACAAAAAAGAGGAACACACAAATAAGGAAATTATATATTGTATAGATTATCATTCGATAACTTCTTGCTCATTATTCTTAATTAGCAGGCTAATCAAGACTATGTTCGATTGCTTTAATATCTATACTTCGGTCCTCAGCTCAGACACCAGTTTTCGAAGATGTTTAGATTAGTATTATTATTTAACCAACAAAAGTCGGCACGCGCCTGTCTGATGCGATGCATAAATATAGGCTGGCTAAGCACTTCAAATTCGTACACATTCATCAATGATTGGCTGCTCCAGCTGTTAGGACAATGCTGGAACGACACGATTATCTTACCCTATTCATTATTCACTGTTTTCTCTTTAATCTCATTAAATTCATCACTTCTGATAAAGCTAATGATATTGACATAATCTTCATTATTATCTGGATTTGATCTAGCACCGGTAGACATAGTAACTTTTCATTTATTATTTATGGACACAAAACTATTGTACGGAAAACTATTTACTCAAACGTACACTATCTCAACCGTAAATGTAAATATACCGAGTGATTTATTAGCTCGATGACATATCTTGCCAAATTAAAGTAGAAACACTTTTGATGAGGCAAAATTTGATAAATTGCCTCTGGCGCCGAAGTAGTATTTGTAAAAATCAGTAAAATACTAGTTTTAAATAATATATTAATTATTGTGTAAAGAAAGGTATACGCACAACTGTCATATTTCCTATAATTCTTAAATTGAATCTGAAGTGAACTTACGTTTCGCATATATTTCTATCAACATACGCAGCGGTCATTATGACCGCCATGGCGCTTACGAAAAGTAAAGTTAGCGGCTTAAATGACCGCTATGGCAGCGAATCTGTTCAGTAAAATGTGTTATATGAACACCGTTCCTCTTTGTGTTAAAAGTTAAGAAACCACATGTTTTTGAAAAATTTCACAACACAATTTGAAGTATATTACATAGTCTCAAAGATGGCGCAAATTATTGTTGGAATAATTAAATAACGCGCGATTAAAGTTTCAATTGTCATTGATTGATGTACATAGATAGGTGCCGTTTTAATATAAAACATTTTAAATTACTAATTATTTCAATAACGTTTGAAAGAAATACGAAATATATTCAGGTAGATATGGATTAAATACTGAAGTCCTTAATGTATACCGGTGTAGATGCATATACATATAAGGTCGCCGTCCCAAATTATTTATTATTGTATTATATTAGTAGCATTTTCTCGCGCAGTTAAATTTATAGTTTGCAACAATGGCAGCGATTAATACACCTAATGTATTAAACATGTTACTAGAAACTTTTCAAGTAGCTAACATCGTAATAATTCCTTTGACATCCCTAGAGCTTGAGTTGCAGGATAAGTTGAAGGATATCATTGTAAGTGTTCAACAAGAAAACATGTTTTTCGACACCTTTTCTGATACAGCTTTCTCCACCAAGATTTTTCGATATCTTCAAATACTCGTGGTATAGGAGTGGATACATGGATGAAAGACTGGGATCCTCTAAAAATCGTCTGGAGTCTTATTTTGCAAAAGACGAGAGGCTACGCTCTTGTGTAGTGTTTGTAAGAAACCTGCTATTGTGCATTGTTCGTGATACAAGCAATATTTGTGTATTGAACTATCTGACTACCATTACTGCAAAAATTACATAGTATAATGACTACTCGTACATGCATAATTGTACTATTCGCCATTATAATATCAATAATCACATTACTGAATGTTTCATTAGCATTATACTTTCTTTTTAGTACTGCTGCACTAGGACGGTTATAAGGTACATAGTGAATGTTTTTTGATTCTATACTTCGGAGCACCGCTCTAAAATATGCCAATAGGCTAGAAAATGTGATGGACAAAGTTTCAGCCCAATCTGATAATGTTAGCAAGTGCCTCATTGAGGTTAAAATTAGGAAAAACAGCGATTTTTCACAAAAATCTTAGTTTTTCGTCCTTAAAATCGACACCATTTGCCACAGGAAAGGAGTATTATTTGATAGGAAATTTTATTCTTATTAATTTTGATCTCTACAATTTTCTTCCTTAAACTAATCTTAATTGTATACATTGTAAATAAAAAAGCGTACTCCATCTATTTACACTTTTTGAAAGTCCGATCTAGAGGGTGTCGTTGTGCACTGAGATGGAAAATTGCTTCTAGACATATTGAGAAAGGAAAATATAGAGGTTAGCGATTTTAATTACTTGTAGTGATGAAGGAGAGTTGATAGGAGTTCCAGTCCTTGAAGAGCGATTAGTAACATATGTCACGGTTAACAAGTTCGATATTTTTGACAAGTTTTCAAACTTCACCAATTTGCAGCGAGTATTTGGTTATTGTTTCCATTTCGTCAACAATTGTAAGCTAAAGGGAGACGCTAGATGTGTGACGACACTGAGTGTTGGCGAATTACAAGATTCGTTAAACTCACTGATCCGTTTAGCACGAAGAGAAACCTTTTCCTCTAGAATAAAAATGTTTATATAAGGGGAAAGAGATCAGCTTGAAGTGTACCTTGCTATGTCTGAACCCATATTTTGAAAATGGCTTGATTCACGTTGGTGGCAGGCTACAAAATAGCGCTTGCAATTTTAGTAGAAAACATCCAATCATTTTGCCAAAGGCGCATAAACTTACATTCTTAATATTTAACCATTAACATCATCCTTTGGGACATTGTGGTTCCACAATATTACTTTCTTCAATTAGAGAGCGATATTGGCCCATATCTGGTCGCAACAGTGCTAAGTTTACGGTTCGAAATTGTATCGTTTGTTTTCGCGTCAAACCGATCTATCGATCTATCGATTATCTTATGGGTAACTTACCCGAGGCTCGAGTAAATAGATACACACCATTTTTTAATACAGGAGTTGATTATGCTGGTCCCTTGATGCTAAAGGACAGGAGTACGAGAAATGCCAAACTTATCAAGGGATATATTTGTCCTTTTGTTTGTTTAGCGAGTAAGGCCGTGCATCTAGAGACGATTTCCAATTTAAAACCTCAATGTTTTTTTAGCAACATTAAAGTGTTTTATAAGCAGACGAGGAAAACAACTGAATATTTATTCAGATAATTATATTTATATAAAATTTCGTAGGCGCTGATGTTGTAATTAAAAGGTTTTTAAAAATTCAAAATTCTAACATATATGACTTTTTGGCGAAAGATAAAATAACATGGCATTTTATTCCTGCGCGTTCGCCTAATGTTGATGGTATCTGGGAAGCGGGTATAAAGGATGTTAGACATCACCTAAAACCAGTTGTTGGCAATGCTCATTTAAATTTTGAAGAATTTGCGACTATTTTGACGCAAATCGAGTCTATTTTAAATTGTAGACCGCTTTGCCCTCTTTCTTCCGACCCTGATAACCTTGATCCTCTCACCCTCGAACACTTTCTCATTGGCAAGAGCTTAGTCAGTCCACCAGAACCAGAGTACACGAAGACCCCAGAAAACCATTTAAAGCGATACCAAAGATTAGAGAGAATAATCCAGAACTTTTGGTCCCGATTGTACAAAGAATACTTGAGCAAATTTCAGACAAGAGTTAAGTGCAAAAAAGAGTCCAAGAACTCCCTTGCAGTAGGATCCATCGTTTTTCTCAAAAATGAAAATCTACCTCCGATGAGATAGCGGCAAGGCAGAATTCTAGAATTGTGTCCAGGAAGTGATGGCATTGTCGGAGTTGTTCGTCTGAAGGTACTGGATGGTATCGTCGACAGAAGTGTCAACAAGATATGTCCTTTACCTGTCATAGACAATTATTAATTATTTTCATTATGTTCACGTTTCAACAATATTTTGTATATTCTAAATGTTAGTGTTTGAAATGTTGTACATGTTTCAAGACCGCCGGGATGTTAAGGCGTCGCACAGTGAGGCCGAATCCCGAAAACGTGGCCAAAACCCCGAAAAATGAATTTTCGATTCTGGGAATTTGAAGGGGTGGGTTGGGTAGGGTAAGGATTGATGCATCTATACTCAAAGAATATGTTCCCACCTTCGATGCCTGTCGAATTATTTCACTTCAAAATTGACCCTTTGTCGAGAGCACATGCATCGCTGTCAAAACTAGGCAAATTTACGCTCGGTTAGTGAGTAGATAATTCAATAGCGAAGTGAAGAATTTTATTTCTATAGATGGAAACGATTGGTACAGGTATGTAGAAAATAATCATATACTAATAAAGTCTAAATCTCATGGTTATCCTATTTACATTATACCTTCTCCGATGCTTGTACACAAATAGCATGACTTTCTGAACTTGCATTTTCAACTAGAGCAAAAGTAGCTTATACCGCAATATACTGCGAAATAAAAACTCCCGAATATAGATTGATCATTTATCTGATGGAATTGACAAGAATCAGCTGCCTAAGCTCGCCTATTCTCTTGTGTGATAATTTTTTCGCGCTCGTGCATTCCAAACGTGTCACAATATGACGGCGCGCCAGGCTTAGGAACTATGTTTCCCAAGCATCACGTTTACGATATTTGACTATTTTGCTGTAATTAATTTGTTGCTAATGTAATATTTTTCACACAGGTTTGAATAAAGAATATGTGAACATCATTAAACACCGGTTGAATGATGGCTTACCTGAATTAATCTCTTATCTGGAGGAGCAACTTTCTGCGGAAATTGGACGACCGTTGCAGGTACCGAAGGATATGAAAGTCTCTCTCTCTCCTCATTGTTTGGTAAAATGAGAACAAGGTGGCAAAAGGCTAACAGGACGGAGGGTCCTTTTTTGAAGCAAAAACAGTGAATGGCTTAATGCACTCGTTTCATTTCCGACACCTATTTTTAGTGGCAAGCTGACTGCGATCTGCCATCGACTAGTAAATGCAGTGGCCGTCCTTCTGGGGATTTCGAGTCATTAAGCCAGAGGTCGAAACGCAGAAGAACCCAACATGTTCGTGAAACTTTGACGCCACGAGAGTTAGCTTACGCTACTCAAATGAGCCTGCGCTCTGCAGGTCAATTGGACGCTTCAAAGGTTGTTTATGAGGCAATGACAAGTCCATCGAGAGCTTCCAAGTATCGACTAGCTTTTGAATCGACCGCGAGAAGAGAGAAAACTTTGTCCGCCGATGCCGCACTTTCGATGTATGTTGAATACAAATTCACAAAGAGTCAGTATCAGGGATTGAGAACAACAAGTAAGGAGAATAACTGTAAGCTGTATCCTTCCTACAAGAAACTGGCAGAAGCAAAAACGTTGCTATCCACCCAATATTGCTATCACCATCACAGAAAACATGGCTGAAGTTCAGGTACGAGCTTTATTGGACCATACAACCGACCGTATTTTATTTTGCCAAGAGAATATCATTCGTAGTTTAGATCAAGTGAATGTTAGCCACATGCAATTTATTTTCAAATGGGGTTGTGACGGAAGTTCTGGACAAAGTGAATATAAACAAAGATTTGAGGATGAACGCGTATCAGATGCAAATGTATTTTTTACATCGGTGGTCCCCTTACAACTTATTTCTTTGGATCCATAATCAGAGGCAACGGTCATAATTTGGCAGAATCCTAGACCTTCTTACACTTTTTTGGCATGCTAGAGTAACATATAACCAATTATTGTTATTTTTCTTTACCTGACGGCAATTTTCATTGCGCTAGAACTCAGCAACTACCGATTTAACAAAAAAAAAAGGTTTTATACAAAAATTGTAGAAAATGTTATGCTCTACAACTTTGATTATCACATTTTTTTCCTATTTCCAAAAATTATCGAGATATTTTCCAGAAACAAAAATTTGGTTTTTGGACTATATCTCGGCAAATATTAACAACAAAGAAAAACTTTCAAATAAAAAAGATGGAAAATTTGATGCTCTACAAAAAAGGTCCTTACAATTTTTTACGCAAAGCTCACCGTTTCCGTGGTATTTGCAAGAAGGCGTTTTTCAAGATGGCGGCTGATGCTCGCGGTTTCGGACGACACAAACTTGGTTTTATTTTTAGGGGACACTTTCTGATATAATCCAATTGAAAAATCAATTATCAGGATTTTTTGCGGAGCGAATGTCTAAAAATGCTGGACTAATACACCTTTCTTTTACGTTCCGGCCAATGGCAACACCAGTTACGAGATCCACTTTCGCGGCCATTGTCGCCTTTGCCGTCAGTCATCTCGCATGTAATTCTGGGTTTACAGTAATGAAAAGTTTCACTCAATAAATTCATTTACCATAACTGTTGCCTAATGTAGTGGCAAAGAAATTGAGAGTTCTTCGTTCAAAGTAAAGGTATCTTAATCGCCAAAAAATTAAATTTGAGGTCCGTAGCCTTCATCATCACTAACTGAATCTTATTTCAGTTTTCTTCGGTTTAAACTTACTCATCGAGGCTGAAATATTTCTTAACGACAAAGATTTACATATTCCGTTCGCTATATTTGATATCAAGTGGACGGTGCACCACCACATTATGCACTTCCTGTGAGAAAATATTTCAATAAAATATTTTCAAATAGATGCATAGGCAATCGACCCAGGAACTCTACACCTAAAGGAAAGCATAACTACAGAATTCAACTATATTAGCCGCAAGACTGGTACAGAGTATGTATAACAGTTAATGTTCTGCTAGAAAAATATCAACATCGGGTACCAAGGAACCCAATATTGATAATTTGAACACTTAATTAATAAATACAAATATTAAATACTCTTCTAAATTTATCTAATTACAATAGGGATTTATTTTATTAATTAATTTAATTAATTAAGTCAACGAAAACGAGAAATTCATTCTACAGAATGTTACTTAAAAATAACTATCTGCAGTCACGAAATATACATATTTTATTAATCATCTCATTTCTAGAACACTAAAGAAGAAATAAATGCTGACAATGGTTTTGTAACAATTGAAATAGACTGTGTAGAGGTAATCTGTACTTCTTATTGATATATGTAGTGGTAGACGTAACTCAAAGGTTTGAATAATTACGTAGAGAAAAATAAATGTTCTCTTAATACCATAAATCTAATTTCTACTTAACCTTCCTATACTCACGTCAAAATGAAAGACGTATACTATACTATATAAGTCGGTCTCACAGACCGTATGCGTGAGTATAGGAAGGTTAATTATTTGCCACTTTGTAAGTAGGTATCTATGACCGCTTCCTTTCCGACACTTATCTAGCATAAATAAAAATATTATTGACCAGTGAGCCCCTATATTTTGAAAACCGTTTACTTCAATCCCCCTACATAGTGTATTACGGTAATCAGAAAATTAGATAAGGGAGAATGGTGCCCATTAACCTTCTTCCCTATGGCTAACATTTTATACGATCCTCCGCGACGCAGGTATTCAGGTACCTATGTACATCTATATTATACATCAATATCTTATTTAAATGGAGAATGCGTCCACTTAATGTAGTTGCACGTTACATTTTGAATATATGTATTTAATAACCGATGATAAACGTGTGATTAAAGTCCCCAGATGGTCTCTACTACAATTTTCTGTGTAGCGACTGCGCAATTTCACGGAATATTTGAGATGCTCTCAGCTGTGAGTAGTGTCGAATGCCATTGACTTAAATTGCCTACACCCACTAGTCGAGCAAAAAAAAAATCTGTGGAGCATACTTGAAGAAACTATAAGAAGTAATAGAAACAAGGTGAAATTTCGCAAAATAAAAGTTATTCCTTCTTTTATTGTGAGTGTTTACGTTTTGTGTTATGATTTTTATCTTGTAAGATGGCAAGCAGTTTCAGAGAAGCTTCTAGCTCTGAGTTTCAACGCATGACCTATGAGCAACAACAGGTATACCTACAACAACTTAATGATTAGTGAAATGACGGAGATGGCGAGCATTTAGAAGACACCATTTCAGATGAAGAGTGGAGGCCGACAATTACTCCCCATTCTGAAGCAAGAGAAGAATCCAATGCTGAGGATGTTCATGTAGATTCCAATGTTACCGTAGAAACGGAAGAAGAAGGTGATAGTGATGAGGACTACAATAGTGATGTTGGCGATATCGAAGTTTTGCATGGCAAAGATGGAACAGTGTGAAATGTTGAACCTCCTGCAAAAGTCTCTCATACGGTGAGGCATAATATATTTAGGCAGAAGCCAGGTCCAATAAAAGATACAGATTCACTTTCTGTACGAGATACATTCACATGTATTTTTACCCCAGTAATGTGCGATATTATAATTAGGGAAACCAACAGGAAGGCAAAAAGTGTATACTTGGAATAGAATACCGCAAATCCTAATCAACCGTCGGAAGTTTGAAAAGAGCTTACTGTGGAAGAATTTTATGGCTATCTGGGAATAGTAATTACAACAGGAGTACACCATTCGAATATCGAAGACACCAAGGAACTTTGGAAAAACGAAGGCTATCCGCTTTATCGTGCAACAATGTCAATCAATAGATTTTGGGCGATTCAGATATTTATTCGTTTTGACAATCCTAATACAAGAGCAGAAAGACTGAAGATGTACAAAGCGGCTGCAATTTCCGATTTGTGGGTACTGCTAAATGAAAATTAGAGAATGAATTATGTGCCGTCGGAGTGCCTAACTATAGACGAACAATTGTTCTCATTTCGAGGAAGAACGAGATTTACGCAATATATGCCGGCAAAACCTGCCAAGTATGGCATAAAAATTTGGTGGGTGTGTGACTCTGCAAATTCCTATCCACTTACGGGGCCGATACACATATACAGGAAAGTCATTGGATGGTCGAGAGCGAAATCAGGGTGAACGGGTGGTCAAAGACTTATGTTCCCCGTATAAGAACAGTGGCCGGAACATCATAATGGATAATTTTATCACTACTCTACCTTTGGCGCTTTTGTTTATGTCGTGGGGACTGTCAATCGTCGAAACGCCAAAAAAACAAGCCGTACATACCGCTCCAGATGATGGCCAATAAATCAAGAGAAGCAACGTCGTTGATATTTGGGTTTGGTAATGACAAAGTTGCAATTGTCTTCAACGTACCCAAGCCAAGAAGAGCGGTTATACTGTCGTCAGCAATGCATTACACAACAACTGTAAGTTGTGCCAAGCAGAAGCCTAAGATCATCCAGTACTACAACTCTGGAAAAGGAGGTATTGATAACACGGATCGCATGGTAGCTCACTATTCAACCAAGCACAAAACCAATCAGTGGCCTGTTGCAGAAGATTCCTGCAGAATTTGTAGTAAGCGCTTTACTTCGATTATTTCAAATAATATTTAACAAAATAAGTGCACAAAGATAAAATATTGTAAGAAACGTAAAAATAAACTTGCGTATCATTCTCCAGCGCGATGGGTAGTTGTACAGATAGGTTGGAGGCTATTACGCAACTGGTTTGTGTCCAGAAAAAAAAAGAACATTTTCAATCATTCTATTACTGGAATTAGTACCATTGCATGATACAACAACTAGAGAGGATATTTTCAATGTTGTTTACGGACAAGTTATATTTCTCAAAACTTCCGTTGCAACAGACGGAGTCCTTCCATGACTGGAGTAAATAATTGCTTCATTAAAATATTACAGACAAAGACCAAACCAGGTTTTCATCATGTGCATTGTATAATCCACCAAGAAGTTTTATGCTCAAAGATGATGAAGTTGGAAAGCGTTTCAAAACCAGCGAAAAAATTGTCAATTTCATAAGGGCACGTGGCTTGAAACAGCGACAGTTTTCCTGCCTCTTTATACGTGATTTAGAAAGTGAGAACACTGGTTTACCTTATTATGTAGAGGTGCGATGGCTTTCGTATTCTATTGTTTTCGATCGGTTTTGGAAGAAATATGCTTTTTCATAGAAGTCGAAGGACAGGATGTCAGTTTATTATCTGACGTACCTTTTTACAAGATCTTAATTTTCATGGTAGATATCGCAAAGCATTTGTTGGACTTAAATACGAAATTGCGAGGACCACCTGAAGTTATAACAGATATGCATATAAAAGCCTTCAAGTGTAAGATGATGCTGTGGAAAAAACAGTTAGCAGCGGATAACCCGTCACATTTTCCGAATTGTAAGGCGTATCAGGAAAGTACGAGTATCCCAATATCATACAAAACGTATACAGGAAGCGTTCTGACAGAATTTGAAAAGTGTTTTCAGGATTTTAAGTACAGTGGGAACTAGCTAATCCGAGTTAATTAAAACATCGACGATTGGGATTAACGGAAACTTCGGATTACTGAGTCATCATTAAAATAAATCAATAAAATAGAAACGCTCCTCGATTCAAATTAACACTTGAAGCATTTCTTCTTGCGGCTCGACGTTGTTGATCTCTGTGTTCTGCTCGACGATTTCTCATTGCGAATCGAGCCGTTTCACATATGGCCTCTCTTTGTTCTTGTGTTTGTGAAGCACGAAGTCGGGCCGTACTAACACGGCGCCCTTCTCTCGTGCGATTTCTTCTTCATCTGCAGTGGATTGATTCGCAATATTCCGCAGTCGAATTGCATTACGGCTTCGTTGTGAAAGATTCGATCTTCTCGCTCGGGGCATTGTAAATACGACTGTGATGGATATTGCTGACTTTGCTTCTATTATGACATAACAATTATTGCGCGCACAATCACAAATGTCATAACCTTAATTGTATTTGCGCGCACCATGACAACTGTCATAACCTAACACACCAAACGTCGTCACTTTGTTTAATCTCTAATTTTTTCAACGTTTTAATAGTTTTCCTTTTTCCTAAACCTTCGCGTAGCAATTACGAACAACCCTGCAGAAGGAAATATCCAATTTGGTCCAGTCAAGTTTTAATCATCCGAACAAACCACGATCCATTTTTATATATACAGATAACTATTTGTGCATTTATTTAGTATTGGTAAAACAATGTTTTAAAACGATCTACAGTTTTTTTGGGATACACTGACAAAATACAGGATATAGCAAGAATTTAATTATCTAACAGATTGAGGACATACAATGGTTTAAAACAATATACCGTTTCTTGTTGTAGGAATATACACAGAAAAATATGTAATACAGATCTATATAACGACCTAATAAATTAGGTGCGTTAATAAACAGTTAACAAGTAACTGTGCAAAAGCTTACAATGTACATACAATTTGCATATGTCAATAATTCGTAAGGAAAATTAAGCTTTTTCAATCGCAGACCGCAACTGTAGACCAATTAGTTTCGTCATTACTAGGACTCCTCAGTACAGTATATCGGTCTGGGATTGACAGCTCACAATGTTCAGGTGATACTTCGATATCTCGTTATTAAATTAAAACAAATAGCGGGCAACTTTCAATTTTAAAAACCATTTTATTGCATAGTTACTGCACATGTTTCATCTATTTCACATATTCAGTATTTTGCTGCATTTTCCCCATATTATACATTCTATTCTAATTAACGAATACTTAGTCAAGCATTTAATGTAAGGACATTTATAATGTTATTTCAGATGTAATTCCATTTTGCAGATTCCAGCTGAAAATGGCATTTAGCTAGTACTGCACTATATACAGTATAACACTGTTCTAACGGACTCTGTACATAGCGCACAATCGGTTATACTGTACTAATGTGTTAGTCCGGTCACACCTCCCTACAGCACAGTGTAATATTATTATCTGATAACGTCCATTTTTATAACGCAGAAAAATAGTATTCCGTATCACTCCCGATTTTTGTTTCATAAAGTACTTTCGAAATAAAACTTATCTCGTGTGACATACAAGCGATCGCTACTTCTTTATATTTCTTGCTTTATAGTTTAATGCTCTAAACAGTTGCTATGTATATGTACATATTTAGTGTTTATAGTTAAAATATCCGCCATCAATAACAGCAGGAAAATATGTAAATCATTAACAATCGCTAAGAAGATTAACATCATTAAAGCTACATATATGAAAATGGTCTGAAACAAATACACATTTGCAAAACTAAATGACAACAGAAGCAACTATTCTATAAAATAAACATAAAAGTTTAAACGCAAAAAATTATATTCCGAGCGTTAAAAATTCGTAATCCTGTTAAAACAAACAGAATATTTTGCAAAACTTTAGAAAAACGAATTTACATGACAGCAGATATCACAACAAACCCTTAGTAATTGCTACCAACTGCATGGACCCCCTCCCCTAATGAATTTCATGCAGAAGATGGTTTGTCATTAACTCGTTGTAAGCGGTTTGCTAAAAATACCGATAATCACAATAACGAAGATAATTTGCCACTAAGTACATGGTTGAATACCACCTTTGGCATCCCCTGAATGCATCAGCACTTAATAATTTTGTTGGCGCGGAAGGTAATGTAATTACAACAGAAGTGCTAGCATATATTGATATAGATAATAAAATAATTACAACGAAGAAAAGCGGTAGCGAAGTAAACGAAAGCTTGTAATATATGTATAATAAACCAAATAAAATGAATACAAAGGATGGAAAACATAGAACGTGTAAAAAAACACAAAATGACATCATGAACATATACATGTAAACACAAACATTAGATTTAATAAAGTAGCACTCATCAGTGCTATACAATACATTGGAGACAAATAAATCCTTAAGCTTAGATATAAATGCAGTCCGTGTCGACATATCCTCCAGATTATGGATCAGATATGTACCTCATCAATGTACATAGACATGTACACCAACGCAGTTGCAGTTTTAATCTCATAGACAAAGTGTACACCAGCCAAACAGATGCGCGCTAATTGTCTAGAGAACACCAAGAAAAATACATTAAATGCATAAGATACTTGACGGACGCGGTTTGTCTGTACAATCTCTACGGAAAATGGTATTGGTTGATTTGAGTTCCAAGGATGAGTTTACAAAGTACAGATATTGGACCAAATCAATGCAACACAATTAACTGCTCTTGATATGGGGCATAAGTTTAAAATTTGGAGATTGAGAAATATGCTTAGTACCTTGGGAAACTCGGCGATTAATAGGCCGTACATAGCAGAGGGAACATGAAGTCCACAAAATAATGATTTGAATCAACATAACTGCAATACTTTCTAATCAAAAATGTTACTGAAACAGTTGAATCACGTAACGCTGTTTGTGAATTGATTAATTCATCGGTTACTTACTTCTTTTTCCAATTGTCTATTACCAAGTGGGGTACTTCAGGTATCCAATATAGTATTATCCTGTATAGAATTTCCGCATACAATTATTGAATACCCAGATGCATATATAAAATACTCCTAATATTTATTCAATAAATGTATTATCAATCTGTAAGTATTGTTGTTTAAATGAAAAAAAAATACAAAGAGCTTTTGTCCTACTTAGTAGGTGCTACTATAATTTCAACAACATAAAGTTTTTCTTGTTCGACGGATCTTGCAAACTCCTTTTTTGCCAGTACTGTAAATAACTTGTTTTCTATCTACATTTTTGGACAGAAACCAGAACGAGCTGTATCTTCGCTTTGCAGGTGCAGGTTCAGATGCAAATTTTGTATTATCAATTCATCCTTTTATTAGATAATTTCCACCACTTTTTAGGTCAATGAAAGAGTCAAACTGAGTTGAACCGTATTTATATCAGAACAGTTTGATCTATTATACATTTAGTTTTAGTAAAAAGGACTTACTAGTCATAATTGGAATACAAATTATATTTACATAATTTTTCTTTCTTGAATTAATATTATTAATGTATACCTAATCATATTATATATTTATATTATACTTATAATATATAATTATAACTTATTCCCACTATCTATATTACCTCTATTATATAATTTATGAATTCTATTTTTCACTATCTTGCAATAAATGAAATACCCTCCAATATATTTCGTTCAATGTGTAACGTATATTTGTTTGGTGTTATCACGACTTAAAAATAGCTGATGTCATGCACGAATATTGAATTCCTTTGGTGTTTCCAATGAATATGAGAACTTAGTTACCGAAATACGTATTCGTACGTTGCCAAATAAAGTTGTGGTGAGGAGAAACTTTTTTATGTTGTCTATTTATCGGACCATAGTTTCCAATACGCTTTAGGAATCTACATTCAATAACAACAAATTCAAGTTAAAATAATTATATTTTCCACAAAAGAATGTTTGTTGGTAAACGAATTACCACCCTTGGTAACAAAAATTAAAAAAGATCGATTGTGCACTGTAAGCCTAGGCTGTAAAATACGGCTTCGTTCCACCATGCTTTGAAGACACGGAACAACATTTGCCAAAGGAAAAGTAGTTTCACTTTTTAAACTTAGTAGACAATGTGAATATTTATGCAATATAGAATTTAAATATTAGTGGTACGTTATGGAATATTTAATAATGATGTTTAGAAGCTATTGTGTGTTCCCGCTTCCATTCGAATTTGAATGACTTTTCAGAAATGGATCCTTCGTATACATACAGTACAGATGATGTAGAAAGTCCGGGACCGTCATTTACTGTAACTACTCCAGAATGGTTAATAGAATCAATGCGCTTGTAATTAGCGATCGTCGATTGAAAGTACGTGAGATGAAATAAATATTTCAAACGAACCGATAAGCAGTATTTTGCATGAACGTTTAAATAAGGAAAAGCTATCCGCGAGATGGGTGCCGCGTCTACACTTATATCCAAGGGAATTTTTCCGTCGATATCACAGTAGATTAATCTTGAATACATCAAACAAAAATACAGTCGAGACAATGGACTTCTGCCGAGGAGCGTTCCCCCAAAAAGGCCAATAAGGGCATGGCGACAGTTTTTCGGGATTCCAAGTTTTACCTTTTATTTACACAAAGGAAAAGCGATAACTGGCAAATACTATGCTGATTTGCTTACATGTTTTAATGCCAAACTTAAGAGAAAAACGATTGCATTTGTTGAAGAAGAAAGTGTTGTTCCACCATAATGCGTCGTCTCATTGCACTGTTGCTACAACAGAATTAGTCGAATTACGTTACGATTTGCTGCCTCACCCGCCATATTCGCCAGATCTGGCTTTCAGTGATTTTCTCTTGTTTCCAAATTTAAAAAAAAATGACTTCGTGGAAACGGAGTTCAGATAAAAAAGATGTGATTGGATACAAATGTATATTTTGAAGAGTTTCCGAAAGATTACATTTTGGATGGTTTGAAAAACTTGGAAACTGGGTGGGCTAAGTGTGTAGAGTTCAAAGCGGATTATGTTGAAAAATCAAATTTTTACAGCAAAATAACTTTTTATTGAAAAGTTTGCATAAACAAAATTATAATGGTGAGATTCTGGTAAATTTGTATTGAAGTTGGTTGTTGGTAAAGCAGTTCATACAACAAATTGTATAAGATAACGCAGTGTTAAATGGCGAAGATAAAGGATGTTCCAATTGATGGGTCGATATACAAAAACCGTTTATAATTATCTAGCAAAGACAGTTGTACATATATATAGGTCGTTATACATACGAACGGTAATTGATAATATTCTTGTGTGTTGTTAAATGAGCCAGTCGACTCTAGTCCCAAGACAACTCATGCTGAACCCTGTTTAACAAGGCTATTTACACTTTCGTTGCCAGCAAAATCTGAATGTCCTAGTCCACAGATCAGCTTTACTTGATTCGGATCTGCCAGTTACCTAGTCTGCCACAACATTGACGCCTAATCTTAACAATACTGTGAAGGTTGTAAGTGTACCATGTCCAGCCTGAATGTCAGATATAAAGATTTGTTTATTATTATGGACCCTAATAACATCTTCCTCTATGCGTTTTAAGATTGCGTAGATCTGTGCCTGGAAAAGCAGTGCCTTATTTGAGAGGCTAATCCTTTATCTTGGCTTTAGCTCATATACCAATTCCAGGTCTTGCCCCCTCCCTGATCCCTCAGTGTACCAAATCAGTCCCTCAGAAGGAAACTTGGGGCTGCCTGCGTTCCAAAGGTCTCAGTCTATTATCTCGATCCGTTTTTAAATTCGGTAAACTGGTTTTATACAATTGCGGCCATATGTTATAGGCATCCCTAAGAAACACGAGTATCATAAAACGGATAATATTTCTTACAAAAAGGGTATTGGGAAGTTTTACCTTATCTGTTGATAAGCGAATTTAAAATAATATTTGCAAGGAAGTGATATTCATCAGCCATTATCGCCCTAGTATAAAGCCAATTGATCATACTGGGTCTCACGCCCCATGTTTTACAATGACTGATTATAGCAAAACCAGGCTCCCATTGCGTTCCAGGTAAGCTTAATGTCTCTAGTATATAGCACGTTTCTGTATCTGTAGAACCTCACGAACTAAATGTTTTAGTAGTACCTATTTTTGCAATATATCTTTTTTACTTTTTCCGTGACAGTTGACAAAATTCGATTTCACTCTGCCATATTTGTGCCATGAAAACGGGCAACAAATTTACTAAGTTTTAAATGTTTACCTGTGGCTTTAAAGTAATAAAACAATTAGAATAAAATGTCGAATAAAAAATTTCGGGAGTATACGACTAGCAATTAAATAAAAATCTAAAAGGATAACATAAAACACTCAGTAGAATTGGAAGAAAAACGTTCACTCACAAAATTATTTGTGTACACACTTTTTGGCAGGAGACACCGCTTCACTGCGTCTCTAAATTTTGCCTTTGAGAGGTTGACATCAATAGGAAGTATATTAAGAAACTGTGGTCTGAGTACTCTGCGTTCATTGTGTCGACGTTAGGCGGGGGTAGAAAATTTGCAACAGTTCCCTATGCCTTGTCATCGATCGTGATTCAATATTTAGTCTTATTTTTGTACATATCTAGAAGTGCTGTTAGTATGTAGACATTTGGTAAGGTAAGTATTTCTTGTACCTTAAAATACTTTCTGCAACTGTCCCTTTATTTCAGTAGACACAACGCTTGGATGGCTCTTCTCTCCAATGTGAGTACCTTTGAAAATTCTGTTGCATATCTCCAGAATAAAGCTCCCTAAAAGATGTTTCTTTCCAACTTAATTTAAGAACCATGTATAAACCTAGTAATTTTACCCCATTATTTATTTCACCATATACATCTCTTTTTGAGAACACTATATCCTTAGTTTCATTACGATTCGGTTTTATTTCGTTATGATGGTACTACGTCCCACTCAAGGGGATTTCCGACTGCCACCTAGTTTGAATCCCCACCTATTACAAGTATAGCTCTCATGAGCATAAAGACGACAGAGTTTTTCAGTCAGTGTATGCGCAAGATGATTGATGTAAATGATGAACAGTAAAGTTCCCAATTTCAATCACTAAGGAATTCCATGTTTAGCATTTGCCAGGGCAGATTCCTTTAACACTACAAAGTGCTTTCTCCGCCATAGATAGGATTGAATTAATCGTAGCTGCATTCTCCTCACACCATAGAACTCTAGTCTGTGTGGAGAATACTATGATCAACAATACCAAAGGCTTTACTCACAATCAGATAAAATAGGCTTATACGTATGCCGCAGATGCCGTTCATCCCAATTGCACGTAATGAAATTTATCACATCGAATATATCAGTTCTACACTTCTTCTCCAACAAATGTCAATGGAAGAAGAAATGCTTTTTTGGAAATACATGATAATCCTCTTTACCGTTAATATTATAGATAATAACGATATCGGTCTATTTTGATACACATTAATGTCTGATGTTCATGAGTCGGAACAATACCTGCTATATGTGTGTTGTTAAAGTGAGAAGCTATACAGGGTTAGTCTAAATGATTTATCAGCTTTCAAAACAATGTATTTTCAAAAATACTACACATGATGTACACATGTAATGATTGGTATATAAAAAGAAACGTAAACTCAATTTTTACAGATAAACAAACGTTCTATGCGTGCCCCGTTCGCCACATGACAAACATTCAAGCCGTCGTCGAACTCGGTACATACATTTTAATACTAATATGATCTATTGCGCAACAGATCAATCTAACAATAGTAAGTACAGACCAATGTGTATGAGTTTAGATAGCATAGCACATAGTAATCAATAACACAATCATAAAAATTCAAACAGTAAAAAAACACATTTTTTAAGAGAAGTGTAATTAACATCAACTTGGATATGAGCAATAAAGTTATAACAACTGCATATTCTGTGGCGTTGGAATTTGAACATATTAGTTCTCGAAATCGCACAATAAAATTTGATGTGATCACGTACCTATATTGCCGTTCATGAAATGAAATGCTATTAAACAGTTTCGATACATCAATGTGGTTATGCAGAATATGCGACGCAACTCAAAAGAATCAAAATTGATCATTCAAAGCAAAAACATCAGGATTGAAGTCTAGAGGTACAATAGACTTTAAAATGCAGATATTTAAGAAATTTACGTTGTACACTTTCTACTATAGGGAAATGTGATTTATAAAATGACGACCAATATTAGCGTTTGTAATTATGAATCCTAGCGTTTTATAGGAGGCGCACACTCTATTGGAGATGTAGTCAACAAACGTATGTAACTTTGGCATCGGAGGTAACATCAAGATCATTTAGTACCGTGCACCGCGGTATGATGGTATTATCCAACAAATAATTAATAGCAGTAGATTTTCGTATCACATTGTATTTCAAGATGTTTACAGAAAGTTTGTTCTTAATACTTTTGTAGTTTCAGACCGATATAACAAATAACAATAGGCCCAGAGTGCTGTCTTGGGGGACGCCAGAGTGAGAGTAAATGAAGTGGATTTGTGGCCTTTGTAAAACACGTACTACCTTCAGTTCACGAGATAGGTAGTAAAGAAATGATACTAAAGCAGATGTAAAGCCCACATTATAAAGCTTCCGAAGCGGGATTTAAACGTCCAATTGATTGAACAAGCCATCCACGTTTCAGTTCTTATCAGCCTTCAGAAATAAATTGCGTGATTACTGAAAGGTTGGTGACTGTTAATCGGTTGCTGCCGAAAATCAGATAGCATTGTTCGAAATTGGGAGCATATCTGCCTGCAATACTTTTCGAAAACTTTAGTGAAATTATTTATAATCACCATAGCCCTGTAGTTTGGCAATAGCATCACTCTTTTTATGAATAGCAGTCAATTTTCTGATTCTTCCAACGGAGAAAGTGTAAAAGTGGATAGGTTGGATAGGTAGTGAAGTATAGTTGAGAACACCTAAGCGCAATTTTCATAAGAAAACTCGGTATGTTGTCAAGAACGATGGGTCAGCTCTTGAATTATTTCCGTGAATGCTGAAAACTTGTTTCTAAAATGGATGTGACTGTAACGGTTGAATGATTTGCGCACGACTTAGTACTGGTAGGTGTCAGTAATTAAGGGGAGGTACCTGAGTAAACGAGGAGGTGTGTTTAGGAATTTTTTAAATAAATTCGTTGACTGGAGGCGTCGATATTGTGGTCAGCATCGGACGTGGTGTTTGTTGACATAGCTTGTGGTGCCAAGGATTCCGGGCAGCCAGTTGATCCGAAACATGAAAACGCAACGGATTCTTGAAATATAATATACAAAGCAGTTCGCATGGTAGGATTTTTGAGATCTTAATTTTTGACGGAATTGCGACCGCTTGAATTTAAAATTCGCCTTTTGTTCGCAATTTCCGACGATTTTTCTTGCATAAAAGTGCAATGGTTCAATCAAATTAAAAACCTCTACGCAGCGAACGAGAAAAACTATCGAAGAATATTGTGTCCAAATTTGGACAAAATCGGACAAGCTGTTTTCGAGATACATCTGGCACCGCTTTTGAAAACTGTTTCGAGACAATCGCGTTTGAAAAGTGGGTAAAGAAATGACGCGCCCGGCCGTTGGGATGCTGCACGATCTTTCGGTAAATATCCGTATAATTTTAGCGATTGCGCAATTTTAACATGAAATGTTCACACAATATTCTATATACATACTTCGAACATTAAAAAAAGAAAAAGAAATAATTCTCCCTTCATGTCGCGTTTCAAGTTTGAATTTTAGCCTTCACAGTGCGCTCCGAATCCTCGATCTCGCATTGCCTACCAGCATTTCTCCCGACTTGAATTCCCAAGGCATCTATCACTTGGGGATAGGATTTTGCCCCACCGTTAAAAACGCATATCGCAATACTTGCAGCAATTCAACGGATGTTTTTTTTTGGAGGATTGTCTTTGGGGATCTTGAACGTCGCTCTATCGGTTCTTGAGATTTTATTTCGCTGGTCTTTACAGTTGATTCTATCGATCTCACTAACGAAGCACAGAATAGAACATACTGTTCACTCCTGTAGGACAAACGATAGACGGAAGCTTCAAAACAAAGGGCCCCAGCGCGACAGTTACAGATCCAACCGACCGCGCGCTTGATCCTCTGCCGCCTTTTGCAGAATAGCCCACAACTTCTTCAATATTGCGAATTTCTACATGAAATTTATACACAATATTCTTTGAACTACAAACTACAGAAAAATAAAATAAAAAAGAAATCGATTTTTTGAAAAATTTACTCACGTACCTCCCCTAATGCAGAATTCGCATATTTTTTCAATCTAACAGCAGGGTTAAGGAGTAGTTTCACCCTCTTGAAGAAGTATCGAAATAGTACTTTTCCGGGATCAAATAAGAAGCACTTAGAAAAACAGGACATGCAAGACCATGCGGACCAAGTACATAGCAAAGATCAAGTGATAGAATTGCAGCAGGTTGAGGAACAGATACTAGGATATAGAAGAGCTACAAATAAACCGCCCAAGAGATGGTCCGAGAGCTAAATCAGAAATGGAACAATAAACATAATCTCTTCGTTATTAAAAAGTAAAATACAACTTCTGAGCGTAAAAATGATGAAGTTTTTAAAATTAAACTTTCATTTATTTTGCTTGTTAAGTGTTGTATAAACATTATTATTGAACGTACAATATATACTGCTTACATTTTTCATATATATATTATTAATCTAAATTCAGGCATATGGAAGTATTTTCTGTCGCAGAATTCTTTAGTCGCAAAAATGACTTTTATTTTTCATGTGCACAAACGATTTTGTAGTTACATATGAAGATAGTGATAAATAAAATTCAATGTTGCAACAGAAAATTGCATATGCACTTTGGCCTGCTATACCAATTTTAGTTTTTCGGTATAGTGAACTGGTAAATAGAATAGGTAAGTGTGATATACTTACATTTAGCAGTCTTCAGTATAGTTTGGTTTTAATCCTCGAGTAGATCTGCAACAATGAAGAAACATAAAATGAGGCCAAGACGGAGCTAAAGGTGAATAAGAACGGACTTCTGCAAGTTCTTAGTACTTTCGATACGTAATAGCCCAAGAGAAAAGCGATCTGTCTAGTATCTAGTGGAATTTGTAACATGACTGGTACTTTGGATGAACACTTTCTCGTGACTTATCTTTTAATCGCTCTTTTACACAACAAATAATTGTTCAGTCCATTTGTTGCTTTAATTGAACTGCTGGTGATAGAGAATAATTTAAATATAAGTAAAATGTGTTTAGGTCAATCAAGTTATGTATAACTACGATTTATTAGACACAAAAATAAACAGCAAATTCGTAACTTTAACATTGAAGAGAGCAATGTACTATACCTAATCGGCTCGATCCTTAATAAATAACATAAACAAAGAATTACACCAAGATAAAATTAAATAATGGAAAACTGCCAGAAAAAAATACTTAATAAAGAAGGACGAACGCTAACGCTCACCGAGGTCAGTTTCCCTTTTAAGTACATAATTTACGACGGGCCTATGTGTTTAGAAATTATTTTTGACGTGTGCTATCGGTATGCGCTGTTAGACTCGCATTTAAGGTCGTGAGAATATAACTATTCCACCACGGTTTTCCAACCCATTCGTTTGCACTTTGAGAGTCTCGAAGAAATTTTATTTATACATATCGATCCCCAAGACAAGAGTATTAGTAATAAACAAAGAACCACCGAGATGCAAATTAAAACTTTAAAAAATTATTGAACAAATAATGTGTTTTAACTTATTGGGGACGCTAATAACAAAGCAATAGGTTAGTAACAGAAGAAGTCACATACCAAGCCAACAAAGAAGCAAGCATATCAGCCTGCTTATATGACATCATATAACATAACAAATTTTTACGTCAAAATTTGAAAATAAAAATATACAAATCCGTTATCCATCCCATAACAACATACGCGTCAGAAACGAGACCCGAAACAGTCAGAATCGGTCATATTCTTGAGATAACAGAAATTCACACTTTGAGAAAGACACACCAAAAGACAAAATCGCGTACGGAGTGAACGAGGTCGATACAATATAGAAGATATAGTAAGCACACTATTGCGGAGAAAATCGCCAGGAGGACCACGAAAGACGGACGGAATCGTTGGAGTAAACAAGCGGAAAGCCTATTACAAACAAGTAAACCTTTGAAGGGACATAACGTTGTTACACTAATATTAAGGGAAACAATTAAACAAACTGTATTTACAATTTATAAGTTGATAGCGGTTTTTGTGGATTATGGAATTGTGATAATAATAATAATATCAATAATAAATTTTATTGCTATACAGATCGAAGGACAAAGCTGTACAAATAATGATACATTAGAACTAGTACATAGTGTTAACCTAAATTTACTTATGTATGTACGTACGACAAAAAGGATAAAAATCGAATTTTATTTAGGTGTATAACAGGTGACACAACATATGTGTAACAATATTAAATTCAACGGGAGCGGTGAATAATTGGGACCGGCCGAAAATGTTATTCGAACTATCGTTAGCCTCGACTAATGATACTTGTCAGTTGCCTAACTACGTAACTGTACTGGTATTCCTGTACCGATTTTTCCAACAAGCAGGCACCCATCTACATATGGCGTAAATACATACATGGTAGTTTTCCTGGGATAGAGTAGACAATAGTAGGGAGAGAGAGGTCTGTGAAGTTGGCACCGCAAAATGGAAAAAATCTTTGGAAATGACATATTTGTTTGACCACAAACTAGTTTTGTTTGACCACCCCTCATTTACGAGAAAAACATTTTTTCGAATTTTCGTTTTGAAACATCAATATAATCGATGATAAAATAGAAAAATCCTTGGAAATGATATATTCGTTTGACCATTTTCTGACTATGTTTGACCACAAAATAGTTTTGTTTGACCACCCTTCATTATTGAAAAAAACATTTTTCGAATTTTCATTTTGAAACATCAATATAATCGATGATAAAATAGAAAAAATCCTTGGAAATGATATATTTGTTTGACCATTTTCTGACTATGTTTGACACAAAATAGTTTTGTTTGACCACCCTTCATTATCGAGAAAAACATTTTTTCGAATTTTCATTTTGAAACATCAATATAATCGATGATAAAATAGAAAAATCCTTGGAAATGATATTTTTGTTAGACCATTTTCTGACTATGTTTGACCACAAAATAGTTTTGTTTGACCACCCTTCCTTATCGAGAAAAACATTTTTTTCGAATTTTCATTTTGAAACATCAATATAATCGATGATAAAATAGAAAAAATCCTTGGAAATAACATATTTGTTTGACCATTTAGTGACTATGTTTGGCCACAAAATAGTTTTGTTTGACCACCCTTCCTTATCGAGAAAAACATTTTTTTGAATTCTCATTTTCAAACATCAATATAATCGATGATAAAATAGAAAAGAATCCTTGGAAATGACATATTTGTTCGACCTTTTTGTGAATATGTTTGATCACAAAATAGTTTTGTTTGACCACCCTTCATTATCGAGAAAAACATCTTTTTCAATTTTTCTTTTTGTTTAATATCAATAATCGATGATAAAATATCTCTCATATGTAGCAAATCGTTTGACCATTGCTTAGAATTTTGATAAAGTTCAATAAACATTATTTAGTCATAGAAATTGTTTGGCAAAATGGATATTTTCAGATTGGTAGTCAAGTCGCATTCTATTTATCAAGAGAGGGCACTTATAATGAAGAGCATATTCAAAGAAGAAAATAGCATCGTGGACTGTGCCTGTAATCTATCTTCTCAAATCCTTCAAGTACTTCTGGCAGATATCCCTAGGGCTGAGCAAATAATTTTGTGCAATAGTTACGGAACTAAAACAAATTTCAAAACTTATCTTGAAATAGATCCCAAACATATGGTCGAATCAGGAGTTAACCAAGGAGTGCCAGACTTTCTATCAGATTATTTTTCCAGAGGTAAGAAAAATGTATCTGCAACAAGGAGCGTATAGTAAATAATTTTTCAGGAGTCAATCTTTTCCTAGACACTGAATTCGCTTTGAACGCCAAATTTCAACGATTGATTTATTCCACAGCCACAGACCAAATCTTAATAAAACAAAAACCGAAAAATGTCATAGTGAAGAACAAAAACTATATGTTGAATGGGGTGAATTCCAAAATTCTCTATCCTCGAATGGAATCGGACATTACATTGCTCATTGTCGCCGAGTGACGGACTCTCGGGAAACTCATAATGACATGTGCAAGGAGTTCAAAATCAAAGAACTGGGAAAACGAGCAATAAAAACCAGCGTGATAATATACTTGCAACTATCATAAGTAGTAGATCCCCTCTCGATTTCTCGATGGTGTTGATCAAGAATAATTGTAACGTTTCCAGATTTACATATGGCAATGTAACAATGTAATATTCGAATGACTGATTCAGGTTGTACATATGTACATATGTATGTATGTAATAAGTTTAGAATGGCAAATGCGCACATCCGGAGCAACGTACAAATCACAGTACATAATTTGATAATGTATTCTTTAAGTTTATTATGAAATGATTCCTACTAAATTTAGTTAGAAATGTAAGATTATAATAATGTTTTTTTTTCGAGAGTTGTTGACTTTTAAAAAATATAGAAATGGAGAAACGTTCGAATTTTGTACCAAGAGATTTAAGTCTCAATATATTTCTAATAGTTAGTGTTAATGTGTTAGTTAGTTAGTTAGTGTTAGTGTGTGTTAGTGTGAAGTTGCGTTTCGATTCTCTAATATCCCTTCAGTTAAGAGATTTTTACTAACAAATAATAATTTTTACACTTAATAAATAATGTACGATTTGACCTTAAATCCTTAAATATCTAATAACTCTTTTCGATATATATATATAGGAATCCGTATTTTATTTTTATATCAGGGATTTCGGTCACAAAGCAATGGAGTATTAAAGGATACTCATTTATTATTGCTCAATATTTAAACAAGTAATTAGAATCAGTTAAAAATTCAGTTAGACAAACTTTACCTTTACACATTTTTATAGAATTCGATTACGCATCACGCATAACTTATAAAAAAAAATTTTCGAGAGTGAAATTAGTAAATATAAAAAAGTATCACGGTTTGAAGGCCGATTTTTTCATAAGCATAAACTCTTTGTTGACAATAGTGGATGGATTATGAATACAACAACTCTTCATATCCCCAATAACATTTCTAATTTTCTGTCGCTAGGACCTAAGTTTTGCATCACACCCGCTGTTGGGGATATCAGTTCCAACCGTTTTCTAGCGGAATTTGAAGACATAATAGATCTGTGTCCTGAGGACAATAGAAATATACTTCGTGCACGTGTTGCAAACGAGGTTACCAACCACATCAACAGAGCTACTCACACCAATGCTCAATCTTCATTTTCACATATTTAAAGAAAAAAACTCTTCTTTTTTAAAACAAAATTCTGAGTTGCTTGTTCTTCAGGCAGACAAGGGTAATACCACCGTCATAATGACAAAAACCGACTACATAAACAAAGTGGAGATGTTGCTCCACAACAGCAACACCTACAAGAGCATCAATCGTGACTTAACTATAAATATACAGAACAAGTCCAACGCCCTACTTAAACGGTTAAGCGGTCAGAAGCAGATACCTAAAGAAACGGGTGATAAATTAATCACCCACAACTCTGTGTCGCCGAAACTATACTGCTTACCCAAGATCCATAAGTTGAACATTCCACTCAGACCAATTGTTTCTTGCATTAACTCGTCCTTATACAAATTGTCAAAATACAACTCACAATTTAATATTAACCACGGCCTTTGCTACTGTGGAGAGTAACAACGTGAAAGACACCTTCATGTTTGTCAACAATATTGATAACTTTCAACTACCTGATAACTTTGTATTATTATCTCTAGATGTTGTTCCACTGTTCACAAATGTTCCAGTCGATCTCTTTATTGATATTGTCAGACAAAAATGGTCTTTAATAGAGGAATATTGTAGTTTAACTTTAGACAATTTCATTATTATTATCAACCTAATTTTTAATAATTGTTATTTCACGTTCAACAATGTTGTTTACTTACAAACATTTGGTGCTCCAATGGGTTTACCATTGAGTCCTATAGTTGCCAATATAGTTATGGACCAATTGCTAGATACAGTGATCCAACAGCTGCCTTTTCAACTACCCTGCATTTTTAAGTATGTAGATGATATTATAACTGCCGTCCCAATGGACATGATACAACACACTCTAGACTCTTTCAATGCATTCAATACTCACATACAATTCACCGTTGAGACTGAGACCTCCAACAGCATACCGTTCCTGGATACAAGAATCATTAGAACAGCGTCGAATAGACTGATTTTAGATTGGTACCAAAAACCCACCTCGTCAGGTACATACATTAATTATTTGTCAGACCATCCAATAAATCAAAAAATTAATAGTGTTTTGGCTATGCGCAACAGAATCGTCCATATCAGCAATGAGCGATTTGTACAAGCCAACTTGAATAAATTATTTAACATTTTTGTAAATAACGGTTATCCCAAACAACTTTTAACTTCCTTAATATTTGATCAAACTTTTCCAAATTTTCCGACTAAGGATAACCCAAACGTAAGAATAATTTACAAAAAGCTTCCTTACATCAACAAGTTAACTGTTGACACTATTAGACATATACATCAATTCATAAGTCCATCTACTTTGAAAATAGCTAAATACAATATGATGTCGTCTGCCAGACTATTCAGTAAATTTAAAGAAAAAGTACCTACACCCTTTAAATCAAACGTCATTTATAACATCCCATGTGGGGGTTGCCAGCGATGCTACATCGGCCAAACGGCCCGCTGGTTGAGAAATAGAACAACACAACATAAGAGTGATTGCAGGTTGGGAAAGAAGTCTTGTGCTTTGGTGGATCATTCGGAATTCGGCTTTGATCATGTTAACGTGATTTTACATTTTACTTTTAATATTTTAATTTTATTCCTTTAAACTAGACTACAATGTTACAATGTTCACTTCATTAAATTAATGATATTTCAAAGGTGTCGATGACGAACAACATACAATTGACATGCAGTTTTTTCAACACACTTCTGAATTCTTTGTCGCTTGGCGTTTTTTAGCAACTCAGTTTGTAAGTTTCAATTTCTGATTTTATTACCTGTCTTTGTGACTTTGCTTTTGTTGTTTTATTGTAGTATGCTCCTGAGGAAGGGAATAAACATTACCGAAATATTGAGCAATAATAAATGAGTATCCTTTAATACTACATTGCTTTGTGAACGAAATCCCTGATATAAAAAAATACGGATTCCTAACTATTTAAAAGATTCGAAAAATGTTTTTCTCTTAAAGGAAGGGTGGTCAAACAAAACTATTTTGTGGTCAAACATGGTCAAGAAATGTTCAAACAAATATGTCATTTCCAAAGATTTTTTCCATTTTGCGGTACCAACTTCACAGACCTGGAAGAGAGGCTTGGAATCATTCCAGAATGGCAGAATATTGATCAATATACAATGAAATAGTTTAGCACCCATTTTGAAATCTTTCGAATTTTGGGATAATATAATATACGATGTGGACGTATAGGTAAGTGTATTATTCAATTTTACAATCAAAATTTAACTAAAATATCAAAAGTTACAAACAAATTTAAGATTATTAAAATTAATTATCATCCACTCTTTTATCAAACCTTAATTGTTAAAGCACAAAGAACATGATAAATTAGAGCAAAGGTTATTCTGAGCTAGATTCAAACCAAAATTAAAGCAGTTTCTCAAAATATGAATATGAGAAATCTATTAACTAGATAGTAATAGTAATAGTAATAGTCTTTATTAGTCGAAATGTTCTATCAGGAACATCACTTCGTCACATAGAATACAATACTTAAAAATAAAAAACAAAATAAAGAAAATATAAAATATATCTGGAATAAATAGAGCACACATAGAACCCACAATGACAACAGAGTCATCGAAAAGCAGCTACTTCGCGCACGGAAAGATACTCAGCCATACTATAGAACCATTTTATTTAATAAATAGTTTTTCAGTTGAGTCCCAAACTGTTTAGATGATATATTAACTTTTATATCGCGTGGAAGCTTGTTATAGAATTGAATAGCCCGGTAGTAGGGGCTCCTTTCAAATGTCACTGTTGTGTGCCTGGGTACAGTCAGACTACACGTGCCACGGGTGGTGATTGCACCAGATACCTCTCCATTAGTGACAAAATCGCGTTTATTTTTTTGTACAAGGTTAGGATTTCGTATATATAGACTAACTAACGAATCGTCGGGAAATATCGGGTAGAACATGGATTCGGGAAATACGAATTATTATTATTTATATATAATTTGTGAATAAATTTATTACTGAAGAATCAGGCCGAATCTTAATAAAAACTTTCAAATTTCTACGAAAGTGATCGAAGCACGGCTTGTTGCTACAGAATCTGGGAGCTAAGTAATGATTAGTGTTTGAAATGTTGCAATGCAATTGAGATAAACGGAAAAAATAGAGGCGACTTGATTTTTGAAGCTGTGTAGGAATATTTTTGATAAAAATTTCTATGGGAAATTCGGATTCAGTTCATTTGAAAACCTTAAAGATGTCTTCAAGGAAACTTTTTACAACTACATAAAAAAGATTAAATTCTAGATATCCGAACGAACTCGGCTAGACTTTCGTCCATCCCACATAATCTTTGCAAATATGAAAATTACTGTTATAAAGTTCTAAAACATTCTAAAGTGCTATTAAAATTAACATGATATAAAATAGAGAGGCTTATACTATACTTTGCTGGACAAAATTAAGATATGGCATTTTAGAGGTATTGACAACTCTCTGGCTAATTGATCTCCTATCATTTAAGTAATAACAATGTTTCTTTAAAAGATATAACTAGAAAAGTTCACAAATAAACAATACCTTTATTTCCTTTTTAACAGTTTTGTATTGTCGTAGGAATAACAAGTGCAGGAATTAGTCAGAAGGAAGGGTAAATTCATAAAGGAGATGAATTAGCTGGCAAGGGACCGGGGGCATTGGAAGAAATGAATAATGCAAGAGTATTAAATAGAACCTTCATCGCTTCGTAGAGACGAACTAGGGTCAATAAAAAAAGAAATGTTGCCCCAAATACTATTACAGTATATCATATCAAAGGAAGGGAATATATGTATGTATGTATAGCAATAAGAGCATCGAGTTTCTTGTGTCGCAAGTGGAAATAAGAAATTAATTACCTGGTTGACTGAGAGTACTTTATTATTTTTCAAAGTATGATCCCCAAAGATTGATAAACTGCATTAGTTCACGCCATATGTTAAAACACAGTTATTCCATTTCTCAGTTGGAAGCAACAAAACGGCCATTTGGGAGGAATCGACGGCTTTTCCGGCGACTAAACCCGTTGACCGCGTAGTCCGTTCTTAACTCTTGGAAATACTGAAAAATCGTTGGGACTTAGGTCATAATTGTACGAAGGACAATATAGTAATTCAATGTTTTGCTTCTCGTTAGCTTTTCGGAGCGCGGCGACATCTTTTGACAAGCGAGTTATAGCGCACCACTGGTATTGGCCGTTCTTCGCTCTTGAAGGAGACATTACAAGTAGAGTGCTGGCGAAAAGTATCCAAACCCCGCCTACTATGGTGCACATACCTTTCTTTCTTTTAGACAGCCGCCAAACCATTGCTTCCGCCCGATAAACTTATAGGTGCAATGTTCAATTTTCTCCGGGTAATACAGTCCATCATTATACATGACCTACTGGTGCAACAAACATTGGGATCAACATTTTTGATACGCTAGGGAAATGGAACATTTTTGTTGGACGCTCCTCATCTTGAAGCACCCAGAGAACAAATTGGTAAATCCACGATTCGTTACAACTCACAATGCTCTAAACGACCTTCCGTTGTTGAACAGGCTGACAGTTCTTCGGGCATCAACTAACCTAAGTCGCGCAGTATTCTAGTTAAAAGATACGGAATTTGAAAAGAAACCAACCAATTTACTGTGGCTAAATCACTTCCTGGCTTAATAAAACCGTGGGTCTACACTAACTAAATATTGCGGTAAATTTTGACAATTAACGTTTCATTCGTGGCGTTAGTCATATCAAAATTAATGGCGTGCACCACAGATTACTATAGATCTCCAAGTAAATACGAAAGGTTATCCGCCATAATTATCTTTGTTTACCTAATTAAAAAGATAGATATGTTCCTTCTTTGTCAGCAGGAACGCAAGGTTTGGAACGTGGCGCGATAATTGCCGGATTCGTTAAGAATCGACCACAATCGTAGACAATGGTACTTCACTACTTGGAGCTGGATCAGCGTTGGTATACGCTGTTTTTGATTTTTTTATTCATTATTTTTTACCGTTATTCACCGTCTTGTACCGTTTTCCATCGTTGAAATGAGAAGAAACAAAACATATTGTGTGGGAACAGCTCTATGGAGGTTGCACAGATATGCTTCCTTCACGAGGAATTTTGGGAGGTACGCATTGATTTGTATACATAACCTTAAGGTTAAGTAAATTTTTCATTTTTATTGGCTTAATAGATGCTTTGAACATTCTAGAATATGGGGCAAAAAATTCATTACTTACTTAATCCCGAAACCCGTTTGACCATGAAGTGTTGGGTTGTGTGGAGTTGAGTTTCCTGGCTCCCTCTTCCATATTTGTCTCCACTCTTCTCTCTCCCTGCAGCTTCCTCTCATGTCCTCCCATTTCCTTAACCTTGCCTCGTATTCACTTTGTACTTCTTGCTCCCATGTCCTCCTTGGTCTTCCTCTTCTCCTTTTTCCCATTTCTTTTGATTGGTATATTTGTCTTGCCAACCTTTCTTCTCCCATTCTTATAACATGGCCAATCCATCTTAATTGCCCTTGCTGTATTGTTGTTTCGATTGGCTCTATCTTGAGTTCATCTCTGTACACTGCGTTCCTTATCCTATCCAACTTGGTTTTATTTTTATTCGTCTTAGAAACTTCATTTCTACGCTGTTCATTCTGCTTTTTGTCTCTCGTTTGTAGTCCATGACTCGCATAAGTGTGTTAGTACCGGTTTCACTACCTTGCGGATCACTTCTGCCTTTACTATTTCTGGTGTTCCTCTTTTGTTTAAAAATGCTGTTTTTATCATGTTGTAAAGTTTTGCAATTTTTGATATCCTTTCATTTATTTCGTCTTCTAAGGACCGCTCGCTGTTAATAGTCTCTCCCAGGTATTTAAACGCGCTAGTTTGTTCTATTCTAGGTCCTATTTTTATATTATGTATTAGACTTTCTTTGACTATTGCCGTTGTTTTTGTTTTGTCTATATTAACTTTCATGTTTATTTCTTTTTATTGTTCAGTTATTATATTGACATTTTCTTGCAGATGTCTCTCCGTGTTTCCTAATATCACCATATCGTTCGCATAGCTTAACTCAGTTATTTGTATTTTCTCCATTTTCCTGTATCCTACATTATATGCTTTCAGTTGGTTTTTACACTTCTTAATCGCTTCGTCCAATACTATATTAAATAATAAGGGGCTCAGCGCGCAGCCTTGCTCTAGTCCATTTTTACATATGAATGTCCCCGATTTTTCGTTTCTCACTCTCGCGTAGTTTCTTGTTCTGTTCTATGTGCTCTTTATACACTCTATTAAGTCCTCATTCTTACCTCTTGCCTCTAACGTTCTCCATATATCATTTCTCCTTATACAATCGAGTGCTTTTATTATATCGATGAAGCATATATGTATTTCTCTGCCTGTTTTTTTTTTTTTTCTATTACTTGTCTTAAAATGAATATTTGATCTTGAGTCCCTCATCCTTTCCTAAATCCGCATTGTGTTTCTTCTAATGTATGTTCTATTTCTTTCCTAAGTCTACTTTCTAATATTCTTGCATATAATTTCCCTACTGTGCTACCCAGGGTTATGCCCTCTGTAATTTGAACACTGTTGACTATCTCCTTTTTGTAAATTGGACATATAATTCCTATTCTCTAATCTTCGACTGTCACTTTCTCCATTCTGACCTCGTTTAGTAGTTTCAGTAATTGTTTTAATCCTAGCTCACTAAGTCCCTTTATCGTGTCCACACTAATTTCGTCGTGTCCCGGTGCCTTTACGTTCTTCATCAGCTGTATGACTTTTCTTAATTCTTCCCTTGTTATGTCCTGTTGTACCTGCCCTTCTATAAAATTCTTTTCTTGATATATTCGCTCTAGTTGTGTATTTTTCTCTCCTTCTGTTTGTAGTAGTGTCTGGAAGTATCTTTTCCATACTTCCATTATCCTGTCTTCTTCAGTCAACTACCTTACGGTTTTTATCCTTCATGTTCTTCAATGTATATTGTTTTGGCTTCCTCATATTTTTTATCGCTCTATAGAAGAGTTTTTGATTTTCTTGGTAGTTTCTAGTAATTTTCTCTCCAAATTCTCTCTAGGATTTTTCTTTGCTTACCCTTATTAATTCTTTCCCACTTTCCCTCTTCTTCTTGTATTCCTCGTAATTTCTTACGTGTTTTGCATTTATGGGAGCTTTCCATGCTGCTTTTTTCTCCTTTACTGATTCTTTTATATCTTCTGTCCACCATGCCGTTCTTTTTCTTTTCCTGTTTGTTAGTTTTGTGACTCCGCTCTTCTATCTTGCTGCTTCTATCATGCCTTCTTTAAGCTTTTCCACTTTTCTTCTATGCCTCTTATCGTCTGGGTTTTCCCTAACTCTATGTCTAGTATTTCCTGGTATTTCTTTTCTATTTGCGGTTCTCTTAGTTTGTAGCAATTAATCTTTCCTTTTACTAATTTTCTCTTTGTATTCCTTTTTCCTTTAGTGTTATTTTCCATTTGCTCAGGAACAGATAGTGGTCGCCTCCGATTTCCGCTTCTCTATTTACCTTTACATCTCTCACATATCGTCTAATACTCGTGTTAGTCATTATGTAGTCTATGATAAATTTTTCATTCCGAGGTGGTTCTTCCCTTGTATATTTATGTATTCATTTGTGTTTAAACGTTGTGTTCATTATTATGAGATCATTTTCTATGCAGAAATCTATTATTCTCCGCCCGTTTTCGTTTTGTATTTTTCGCCCTCTTGACCTAACCATTTTTCTTTCCTCTATTCTGGTTCCCCACTCTACCATTCATATCGCCAATTAATATTATGTTGTTGCTTTGTGTATCATCCATAGTCTTTTGCACTTCGTCATAGAATTGCTCTTTTTGATCTTTGCTTGCATTTTCGCTTGGCGCATATATCGTTATTATATAGAATACTTCTTTCCCAAGGGTTACTTTAGCATATACATATGTTTCTCTCGTTTATGTCTTGAACCTTCACAATCTCTCTAATTCTAGTCTGGTTCACGATAATCCTCGCTCCTGCTCTTGCTCTTTCTCTTTCTTCCACTCTACACCACCACATCACATAATCCTCTGTCAGCTTTTGCATGCCCGTCCCCTTTTTTTGCCAAATATATATATTTCTCTATCTTCCATTTCCTGTATTACCTCCATTTCTTTTCCCTTCAAGCTTCTAACATTCCAGGTTTCTATCTTTATCTCTCTCGCCTCTTGCCCTGAGTTCTTAGACTTTGTATTTATTTTTCTCCTGTTTATAATTTTACTCATGTCCTTCATCGTCACCTGGTCGTCTCCATTTCTCCCTTCCTTTTTTCCTTTCGCTGTTAGTTTTTTTGCAGAGCTACTTATTGTTATATCCTCTTCCTCTTTCAAGCCTACCGCATTTTCATCCCATTTCCATTCTTTACCGTCTATGTAGGCTTTTTGATGCCCTATTCTTACTCGTTTTCCCCTTCCCCGCTGCTCTTCTGCTATCTGTTTTATCGTTCCTTGTATCCCTCGCTCTTCTCTCGTCATCTCATTGTTCATGTAAATTTTTTCCGGTAACTTTCTCAGCTTCTTTTTGTCTTCCATTATACATATATTCCTTTGTATTCGAGTCATCTAGCTGTACTTTATAGACCTTCATTCCTATTTGTGTGGCTTTCTTAATTTGTATTTTTTCTCCCATATTCGTCTCTAAAAAGTTTTCCATTCCCGTTTTTATATCGGCTCGGTTTTCTGTTTGCATATCTATTCCCGATACAATGATATTGTTTCGTATTTGATCTTGTTCTACTCTTTTCATTCTTGTTTTCATATCATTCATTTCTTTCTTTAATTGCTCCTTTTCTTCTTTTAATTTTTCATTTTCTTTCCTTAGGTCCTTTAACTCTTGTTGGTATATCCTTTGCTCTTTTTTACATCTTTGGTATCTCTCATTAGCTCGTTCATCATCTCTGTTAGTTTATCTCTCTTTTCTTCATTATCCTTTTTTCTTTTTGTGGCGTTCTTCCTGTTTTTCTTGATTTTTTAAACATGTCCTCCAATTCTTTTTCTTGCCCTTCTTCCCTTTCCATCTCCTGATGTGTAATCATCACTATTCATCCTTTTATATTGTTGTTTATAAATATTCGCCCATGTCACTCAATGTCACTGAAGACATCACTCCGCGTTATTCCCACTCGGCGTACGATCTCTCTCACACTCGTCTATTTCTTCTCTCAAGACTCACTCACACGCTTATTAACACTAAAGAATTAAAAATTAATTACCCGGAAAAAAGCTTTTCCCTTGAAATTTCGACCTCTTCCCGAAGCGCGTCGGATATCTCCGAAACGACGACCAGCGCCCAATAAATGCAAGTTGGGAATGTCTTTCCTATTGATTTGTAATTGCTCTAATACAGTAACAGATGTCGTTAGAAAGCATTTATTAAGGACTTTCTAATTCTCAGGCTCATTTGTGTATATATATATATATATATATATATACATATTTTATTGTATTTAGTCTAGATTTAAATTATTAACTATTCAATACTTTATATTTTATTTTGTTGAATCATAAGAATGTTTAAGTGCTTCGGAATGAGATAATGAGGTTTTGGAAACGTTATTGTGGCATTAGTGTTCAGTGTGACTAGCAAGCTTAAGTAGTTAAATGCGACGAAAGGCTTACCTCTACTTTAATTACATTTCCACTTCCAAGATGCAATTACATATACTTAATGCTTCTTCTTCGTAATGGAAAGTCTCTCTGTTCAACAAAATCCATTAATTCTGAATTAAACTATTATATTTAAAAAAGTCTTAAATATAGCGACTAATATTGTTGTCTTCAATTTTAATGATGGTCTGACAAATATTCTACGAATCATAAAAGTATTGGAGATGGATATTGGCGTCCTGTCATACAATTTTGTGTTGAAGCCGATACTAAGCAAATCAAGCACGCCGAGCTATCTTTGATAGATGCGGTAAAAGAGGTGCGCTCTGGCATACAATCTTCGACTAAAGAGAATGAGGAAGAATATTTGCACCTGGAAAGGCAGGTTTATGGTCCTGAGATTACGTAATTTACAAACTATTCTCAACGAGGCTTAGATCACTGAGAGAAGTAATCCGGTAAATGACGATGATATCCATAACACATGCGAAAATGGCATAAGTTATCACATTGCCAAGGAAATACATGAAGCTGTTACTTCCGGCAATATAAAAAGTTTAGCAGTAGCTTATATTAGCGGTTTTATTGCCAAACGGATTCTCGATGATATTAATTGTGATAAATGTGTAAGTGCTTTAACTTCTAACTGTTCACTATTAAGTATTATGCAATTAATTACTTTCCTTCAGAGAGTTTTCTGAGCGGCAGAATAAATAAACATATCTTTCGCATAAGTTAGTTGTGTTTGTTGGTAATGGAATTACGTTGTTAGAACAGGAATTGCAAAATTTACAAGTAGCAAACATACAGAAGAAAGCCGTAATTTTTATTAGAGAAAATCGATTTTTCTTGGAATACTTGTTCAACACACTTTAATTTTGTTATAGTTGGTATTATTAAGGAAATCTATCGTATCGGTATTCCTTGGTGTTGTACTGGACTCACTAATTACTAGCATGACTAAGAAATTCTCGTAGCAAGAAGAGCAAATTGTAAACACCACTACATCAGAAAAATGTTTACTTCATGTTGTAATATTTTCATTTTTCAATTTGAAACTCCGCAATCGATTTTCTGGGTGATTAGCCCATTGCCTAGTTAGTTATAATCTCTCGTGCTCCATAGCCCTGGCAACCACATCTCTCCATAATTTCCTCTCATATACCTTCTGCTTCCCCTTGTCTACTTTCATCATTCCATATTTCTCTAGGTCTTTCTTTTGGTTTTCTCTCTATTCGTGTCCAATTTATTATCATTTTGATATTACTCCCCGCCATTTCCCCATATGTGTTCCAACCATCTTATATGCTATAATTTTATTATTTTGACGATGTCTTCTGCTCTCATTATTTCTTGTATTTGAAACATTGCGCTAATGTGAACACAAAATTCGTAGTATAGGATTATACGGAATGCTCGATAACGTAGAAGTATTGTAAGTTCGATAGCCCGATGACGTAAACAACACGCAATTTCCCATCGTCTACGAATAACTTCGAGGGTTACAAATGGGTTACAAGTTACCTATGAAAAGCCCCGTTTTTCAATTATGTAGTCCCGATTTATGTAGAATATATCCTTATTTGAACTTAATTGTATATATTCCCGGGATAACTCATTGCTGTAGCAAACACAGATTCTTTTAGTTGCATATACATACATACATGTGTAGTTTTGAGTTTGCAAATTGTCTTAATAACAACTTTATTGGCTGATGTTCTTTCTTTAATACACGATTACAAAACGCTGTTTTGATTTATTGTTATCCTTAGTGTTTACAAAACGTTGTTCGAATATTTTTTGTATTTTTATTTCGGCGTATTAAAGGTGTCTTTTAATAATTTGCTTGTTAATAATCACATTCGCTTCGTAGCTTATGTTAGGTGCGTCTTCGTCTAGTTCTAATAGTATCTGATGGTTTTTCCAGTTTCCTTTTTATATCCGTTCATTCACTGACTTTCTGTTTTTACGTCCATTAACAAATTTATAAAAGGCTTTCGAGTTATTCATTTTCCTATTGCCCTCCATCTCTTCCAGGGTTTTCTCTATCCATTCTTTTTTCTCTCGCTTACACAGTTTTACAGATTGCTTCCTTTTTCTCCTTGTAAGTTCTTCCATTTTATTCCTGCGGTTTTCTTTATTTTCGCCATACTCTCACGGTCATCGTCAAACCAGTTATATTTTCCTGCTACATTTTCATAATATTCTCCCATGCCTATCTGTGCATTCATATCACCAATAATTATTATCACATCATGTTTTGGTATCGCTTCACATGTCTCTTCTAATTTGGAGTCAAATTCTTCTTTTTCTTCATCATTTGCTACCTCAATACGCGGGTATACGTTAATTATTGATATATTCATTGGCTTATTTTTAATTCGCAGATAGGATATTATACCAGTAATTGGTTTAAATTGCATTATTTTTCTTTCACCTGTTTTGTTACTATAAATGATGTTCCATTCCTGTCCCGTTTCTCTTCTCCACATACCATATAGTATAACCGCTAGCAAATATTTATGTGTTAATAATTTATTTTGGAATAAAATGTAACATAGTGAGTCTTACCTTCAAACCGACGATAAGCACATTTAATATTAATTTAAAATAACCGCCAATAATTTTAAATTTCGCGGCTAGTTGATATCTAGCGCTCTCTTTGAAATCTTCAAATCTTGCTGTGTCTTGAGTGGGTAATCGATAGGTAATCTGTGGCGTACACATATATTTTTTTTTTTTGATATAGAAATATGTACTTGGAATATTCCATACAACAGATATTCACTAATTTACATTCATGTATTTTTATTGTCAATGTTCTAAATATTTTTACAATTTTAGTAAGTTGCCAGTATAATTTAATTTTCACATTATAATAATTGGAAGAACTGTCGTGTAGTATAATTGCTACTAAACTGCATCAGTATCTTTGTAACGCATAATTATTAACTAGCATGTGTTCCAGATTAATGAATTACCATGTGGTCAGGAGGTACAGAGAGGTTAGAACTCATTTTAACTCATTACTAAGGTTCGACGAACGAGTGCATCATAAGTAGTGTAAATGACGTACATGGGGTCAAGGGGTGGAGTGGCAGCGTCAATCCAGTTTACACTACTTAATGATAACTTATGGCGCATGTGTTTGTCGAACCTTACTCATTACTAAAGGCGATCTAGGTGGAATACTGACCGGCATGCCGATCTCTAGACCCAAAGGTCGCATGTAAATGAAGATCTGACATGTGTTTTGCACATTAAAAATCCCTACTACAAGTGAAATTTACCCAAGTTCAAACAAACTCTGGATTCCTATACAAGCACTTCTTGATGCATTTTACGTATACAGTACTGTGCAAAACAAAGGTAACAAAATGATCATACAATTTAAGTTACTATTTTTAAATAGAAAAAGTAAACTTAAGAAAATCATATACACAATTATATGTACGTTAGTAATTTAAAAATAAGTTAGGCACTGTTACATTATCGACAGCAAAAGTACGCAAATCACAAATACAAAATATATTTAAATTTTAATTAAAGCAACGAGTACTTGAAGACAATATGCAACCTGTGTCGTAGAAAATCGTGTTATTCATGTATGCATTGGTTGTCTCTAAGTGTTTCTGCATTTTTTAAAGCAAATCAGGCGTTAGTTTGTTTTAAATATTGAAGGTGTCTAGACCAGTGCTTCCCAACGTGGGGTCCAGGGCCCACAGGGGGCAATTTAACTGTTAAGGGGGCAATTCGAAAATGGACTCGACACGAGTTTAACCCTTTCGCTCCGGGCCATTTAAATGCAATGCTAGATTTCGGTGCCAAATTTAACGAAAAAGCAAATTCTTAAATAATTACGGTAAATAATTATTACGTATAATTTCGCTTGACGAGACCAAAATATCAACTGGGCGTTTGGCGTCGTCAAGTAAACTTCCTGCGGCAGACACAGGCTCCGCGGGGAACCCCGGACGTTTTAAAACCTCGCCAAACAACGCAGTTGTTCGCACCTGAATGGCCCATTGTAACTTCTGTAGTGTTTCAAGTATATATAGTAGCACATATACACTTAAAAGTTTATAAAAGTAGTATTAAAATTAATATTTATAGTTATATTTAAATACTTAAAAATAAATAAATTCAAGCTCAAAATATTTCTTAAGAAATACACATTTTAAATAAACATTTATATACCTTGTTTTAGCAACGCCAACTAATTGTGTATAAGTTTTTTTGTTTTGTTTTTTATGTGAATTTACATGTTGTTGTTAGTTTTCGTAGATATGTTTCTTTTATTAACATACTACTTTCAGCGCCATCTATGGTTTAGTAGTAAAGTTTGAATTACTTATAATTTCCCTTGGCTGCATGATGTTAAAAAAGTTGCTAACCCACGTTTAGGCCGAAATTGGTGAAAACCTGGACTAAATGGATTGAATCGAGACCAGGACCATGCTAAATCGGTTTTTCGTCCCCAAAAACTCGCAGATACTAAATTGTAACAAAATCTTGAGAGTAATTTTCTATAACACATTTTATGTACCGCAGAAATAGGTAAAAGCGGGACAAAAAAATTCCTGGGACCGGGACCATGCTAGATCAATTTTATGTTCTCGAAAATCCCCAGATACTAAATTGCATAAAAATTGCTAAAGTCATTTTCGATAACCAATTTCATGTACCGCAATACCAGAAATGTGTGTAAACCGGGTCAAAATGGATCTTTCCGGGACCGGGACCATGCTAAATCGATTTCTCGTCCCCTAAAACCTCCCAGGTACTAAATTTCATCAAAATCGTTAGAGCCGTTTTCGAGAACCCAATTATAAAAATATATGTATATATATATATATATAGAAGAATTGCTCGTTTAAATATATTAGATACACATTGTATAGATATAATTGGTAAGTATTTGATTTTATTTTTATTTATTTTAATTTTAGAAGTATAATTTTCCGGAAAATTTTGTCAAATGGAAAAAATATATTATTTTGCGGTGGCAGTGTAGTAAATGTGTTATATATATTTAAATAAATATTGATTTTTCAGTATACCTTTCCTCTGTCACATTAAATTAATTTTAACACATACTTTAATTTTAGTTTTTAATTGATCTTATATGTTATTTCCTATAACCCATAGTAAAAAGAGTGGTGCAAGTAAGAAAAAAACTCGTCAATATTCGGAGGAATATTTAAAATTTGGGTTCATACCCGCTGTCCACGATGAGCGGATTCGTTTTTGTCTTTTATGCCAGCAATGCTTGACCAACGAATCAATGAAACGAGGTCGTCTTGAGGCACATTTGAAGGCGCTCATATTAATTCAGATTTGAATTACTTTAAAACCTTAAAGAAAAATTTTGATTTGTTTGTTTGTTTGGTACTCTTAGTGAATTTTTAAGCGACAAACCTGAAATGAAGTATCTGTTAACAATCGATGGTAAAGCATTTGTGAATTATTTAGCCGATATCTTTGAAAAACTAAATATATTAAATAAGCAACTTCAAGGAACAAATAAAACTCTTGTCGATGCAAAAGCGAAGATATTTGGTTTCATTGCCCATATTGAGTTATGTCAGAAACATATAAACAACAAAAACTTTGAACAGTTTCAATGGCTCCAAAAATGTGAAGTAACTGATACCGCTTTACTTGTTATTGTCAATCATCTGAATATTCTATCGGCTGATTTAAAAGAAAGATTTTCTGATTTCAAACAAATTGATTTTCCAACATGGATGATGTAGCCAATGTTAGTGGATTTGTCTGATATATCAAATATGCAGCATCAAGAAGAACTTGCAGAATTGCAAAATGATGAGTCAGTTAAAACTTTATTTAATATAAAAGGAGCGATAGCATGGCTTTGTTAGGAAACAGAAATCAAATACCCAAATTCAACCAAATGTGCAAGAAAACTATTGTTACCGTTTCCATCTTCATATTTATCTGAATGTGGATTTAGTGCTGTAAATGATTCACTGGTAAAAAAAGAAATCGGCTGGATATAACACAATGTGGAGACTTGAGACTGAAGCTAACCAAATTGGAACCCAATATAAAATCTCTGTGCAGCAAGCATCAAGCGGAAGGATCTCACTAAATTAAAATAATAAATTAATATAGAAAAATCTTTATTAAAATTATTTGGAATTTGAATTTCAGTTTTTCATTATATGTTTTGAAAGATTACCTACTGTGTTTCGTTAACAATTTCCTAGTGATTTCTTCCTAAAACCTATCATTTAAGTTTCTTAAGTGAACAACTCAATTTTTTGATATTAAAAGTGATGTATGTTACATAGGGGGCATAAGAATTTAAGAAAGGCTAAGGTTGGGAGACACTTTGAAACGGCGCGCGGTAAATACTGCGATAGTTTTAAAACGGGTATAATAAGCGATCTTCAGAACGGAGAATCGCAAAGTTTGATTGCTAAACTGCAACTAATAGCATTATTAGAGGGCATGCAGGTGGAGGTTCCCGAAAAACTTCCAAGCAAATGGATAGAAGAATGCGTGGAATTTTCAAAAAATTCCGTTTGTCACTTCTACCGAGGTTGTGGGGACTCTTGACTTAAATGTTCATAACAGTACAATTCGTAGACGAGCTACTGAACACGATTTAAGAAGTTACAGACCAACGAAAGAGCAAAAGAGCAAAAAGCAAAAACGGTGTTACTCAATATTTTCACTGAATAATTAAAATTTTGATAAAACCTTGTTTACCACTATGTTTTAGACTTTCGCTAGAACACATATGAATTGGACAGTAGAAAAGTGGAAAATGGTTTTCTTCGGCGATGAATCAAAATTTAATTTGAGGAATTCCAACGGTGTGTATCGTCCGACGTAAAAAAGGTAAACGTCTAGCTCCACGGAATTGCAAAATAAATTTCAAGCATGGAATAAACTGCTTCGAATGATGTTTCAGCACGACAACGATCTAAAGTCTAAAGGATTCTGGTATTCACGTTCTTGATTGACCCGTCCAATCACTAGACTTGAATCCTATTGGGAGCCTGTTTGGAATACTAAAACGAAGCGTTTCTGGTCAAGGTTTTCGTAAGAAAAACCCTAAAGATGGAAAGGAGCAATAGCTCTGAATCTACTATTAATAATTTAAGAGCATCAATGCCTCTTAGATGGGCGGAAGTTTTAAAAAATAACGGTTCCTATACCAAATACTAATTTGTTGCTTTTGTTCTGCACACTTCACAATGGACTGTAGACTTCTTTTTGTTATTTTACTTGATGTAATTGACTAAGAGAGAATAAATTTTAATTAGAGTGTATACAAGTATTTAATATTTGTGTATCATATTTATGTAAAATCTTTTCTTAAAAAAATATAACAACCATTTGGTTTTGATTAAATTTGTTGCTTTTGTTTTGCACGGCACTGTAAGTATGAGGCATTTCTGTATTATTCCTCCCTGTGCAGTATTATTTCCGTTCATTAAATTTTATATTATTTTCAATTAGAAACACATAATAAAGAAAAATAAAAGTTATAATAAAGTTAGTAGAAGATCAATTGATAAAATTGCTTCTGATACATGTCATCTACTAAATTGGATAAGCTGTTTATTGTTTTCTTTTCCTTAGTTTTTAGTAGCGTCGATAATTAAGGTCGCTGGCTCAATTTTTTACGTGTTGGGCAAGCAAAAATCCTTCGCACTCCCTCCAGTAGAGGTTCCGCCAAACGTCGTATTGACAGGGACGCCAAGGTTTTACTCCGTATCCGATTAGAACGGCATGCAGACCGACATTTAAGCAACTGCACCACCAATCTCAACCTCTCTTATTATTACCAAGAACAAATAATAAATTAAATTAATATACGTTAATTACCAAGAACTGTATAGTTTCCAAACGGTTATTTATTGCTATTACTACCTTGCCCCATTTAATGTAGAACTGAACTCCCATCTTCATACTTGGTGGATTTGCCTACTTTGATAAATTTTAGCTTAGGTTATCTACAATCCATATTACATTTCCCCAGTCAAATATTTGTAGTAATAACGACGACATGACGAACTGAGCTGTTGTGGTCGGAATGAGAGACTGGCCTTGAGATCGAACTCTTTCACTGACCATCCTACTACTCAAGTGAAGCTACAACATTGGCAATAACTTGTAAAAGAAAATATTATTAAGTACTACTTACAATAATAAAAAATATTATCATTATAAGAGTAATTATTATTATTATTATTATTATTATTATTACATTAGCGCGGACATTAACTCGATACGTTCTAAAACGGGATACATATGTATGTGGAACCGACTTCAAGGTCGTCCGATATAAATACGGGACGTTTGCATGTACTATAGCGGCTACACCAACTAATTTTAGAACTGCTTTCTTGTGATGTTTCAATAAATAAACTTGCGTTGACTATACTTGTGCAAGTAAATTTGGTTCCTATCAAGAGGAAAGACATCAAATAGTGGAAATACTTGGGCATAAATACATACCAATACTTGGCTGTATTCTGAGATATAAGATTCATTGAGGCTGTTTTTGATTTGTAACAGGCCTCGCAGTTTGATTCGTACACACATATCGTTAATTGATACATTTTTTCAGACAGATAGCTTCTTGTTCTGAAGTCATTTGTCAGCTTTTACTTGTACTTGGCTCACTAGTTTAGTTTAGTTAGAACGTCAGTGTGGCCTTCTTAGAGACTATAAATTGATGACCATATTGTTAGTTAGGGTAAAGCTTTCTTTTCTTTTAGGGCCGGTTTTACAGCGGTAGCGGTGGTAGCGGTACAAGCTTAAACTTTTGAACCGTTTTACAGTCAACAGTTGGTGGCTTAAGCGTTAGAAACTGGGTAGCTTAAGTCTTTAACCACGCGTGTGCAGTACGTATTTGACTGTATATTTGTAGATTAGGCGTTCAACCGAGTGTTTCTCTTCAATTAGAATGAGTTGAGATTACTTCTTCGGAGTCTCAGACAGTAAAGGTGTGATTAATTATACGCAATAGTACATGAAGTTAGGTTTCGTTATTTATTGCATAGCATCATCAGACTGAAATCAAACAATCAAAGAATTGTCACAGTAGTAATTCTCTCAGTTCACACCTGATGTACTGATATTTTCGAATGCAAGTACAACTAATAACGGTCCATGTAACTTAATTAGTGTGAATTTAAAATTTGTTAAGGCGCGAGTGTAACATGTATATGTTGGATTCTTCTCGTCGGAGTCGAATACTAACACTTTATTTACGTTTCTTGAAGAGTGACCGATTAAGTAGGGGAAAAATACACTACTTGAAACTATCACTATTAACTTGCAAGTAAACGGAGTAATTACAACACGTAGTCTAATCAATAGATCTTATACAGCGTCTGAAAATTAATTACTGAATTCTATATTCTAAGTAAAGGTTTTTATGTAACTTAACATTCTTAAGGAACCGCCTTATTAGGAGGGATGCAACCCTACTATTGGAGCGGCGATCATCCTATTTTACGATATTGGAGCGGCTTAAAACAAAGTCTGTTATGGGACTTAAAAGGTCGAATAGAACATGTAGATTTGTAATACACATGGTTATCATAATTTTCTAGTTTTTACTTAGTGGATCGCCAGAAATTCATAGCGGACACAGTTATATAAACACCCCGCGGATGAGGGCTTTTAACATTGGGGACTTAAAATTATTACTGAAGATATCGTGAGAACTAACATTAGAGCATTTTCTCAAAAGGGGGTGCAAAAAGCTACTTAACGTTACTAGGTAATTAAACACAAGAATTCACTTAATGTCTGAATTCGGTGGGCATCTAACATATCATCAGCATCAACAGTATTGTAGTAAGACGATCTTAAGGGACTATTACCGGTTTCAAGGCTAAAAAATGACCCATATTTAAACTTTCTTTTCTTGTTTCTTTTATTACAAAACTTTATACAAGCTATTGCCTTTAATTTGTACATACTTTGGAAGTATAAAAAAAATGTTCCCTTTTTTTTTGATCGCGCATTATTTACTACAGGGCGCCAAAGTCCAATCCTCGAAAATGAGACCCTAACACTGCGCTGAGATAATCTCAAAATTGGCATGTCCGAAACAGAAATTTCAAGAAGTATTTTAAAGAGGAAGGTAGTTTACATCATAATTCACCACCTATTTATAAAAAAATTTTAAAAAATAAAATGGCGGCTTTGTAAAGAAAGATATGTATAAATCACGTTTTTTTCCACCTTATTCCCTTGCCAAATTTCTTTTAGAAATTTTTCTGCAATTTTCTGGTGAATTACGGTAGACGAGATCAAAATAAACAAAAGCACCAAGAATGAAAAATCCATCTAGTAGTTGCAGAGAATAAGTCAGCGCAGTTTGAAAAATGCTAATTTGAGTAAAACGCGTTTAAAGTTTGCGATTTTCTGCTGCCTTTTCCGTATAGATTTTTACCCATTTTTAATGCTTCTGTGCACTTCGAAATTCGAACTGACCACGTGAGAACAAGCCAACTTAGCCAACACTATAACGGCGTCAGGCGCAGGTTAGTTTAACCTTCCTATACTCACGTCAAAATGAAAGACGTATACTATACTATATAAATCGGTCTCACAGACCGTATGCGTGAGTATAGGAAGGTTAACAGAAGTAAGTAGAACAGGCGGTATATACGGGAGGGGAGAAGAGCAGCTGCCAAACTGGGCAAACTGCCGGTAGAAAGCCGAAAACGCGCACGCATTTAAATTGCTACAACTCTCTTATTATTTCAAATTTTACTACAAAATTTTAGGAGGTGATTTGTGAAGGTATAGGGATTCATAAAATGTTATAAAAAAATCATATTTTTTCAAAATCGTAACCCGTACTAGTCCCTTAATGCAAGCATGGAATAAATAGCGAATCATCATTCCATGTACCAATGTCTTTAATTAATCACACCTTTACTGTTCTATACTCCGAAGAAATAATTTCAATTAATTCCACACTGGACTAAAAACGAATAACATTTTTTTTTAATAAGAATGTTTGCCCATCAAGAAGATATTAGTGACGAAAAATATTGTAGCATTCAAAGACGACCGAAAACTGTGCGTCCGCGGGCCAATCATCTTAATATCTAAGAAGATACTAAATTCTACAATCGTTTCAGATTAAGCTATCCCTCGTAACTTGCATTTCTCATCTACAAACTTTTGTTTGTTACTTCTTTTTAAATTAATATATACACATTTGTTTCCCTGTAAACTTTACCACCATTTGTATTTAATCTGCTACAGTGTCCCAAATTTTTTATTTCTTCTTCGTGTCTCGAATATGTTATAGAGGCACCTCCTACGAGTATCTTGCTACCAGCTTTTGTAGCCATTCGCCCTAGTTCTCGAGAAAATTGCAAAAGTTTTCCTAACGGACTTTATATACCGTTAATCTTAATAATTTTGTAAAGAAGTGAGTATAGTGTAGTGGTTAAGTTCCAGGGCTACTACGCTACGACGGCTGGCGATCCGTGTTCAAATCCAGCTCTTGTAGTTTCTTTTCTCAATCTTATTGCATACGATATTAACAAATATATTTAATTTCATGCAAAATTGTTCAAAAATAATGTTTTTCGCCATGGTAATTTTATTAATAAAATCATGATATTTTAAATCGCTTAAGAAAATTAAAGGTGGTTTTTTGTATGTAGTTCTTTGTGGGTAAATTCGACTATTTCTTCAAAAGAACATTTAAGCGTTTAGAATCAAAATTATTTGACTCTTTTTCTTGAAACGCTTGTCCATTTATTACTTTTTGCTCGACAGAAAGTGAATCATCAAAAAACACCAAACCCACTGCTTCTTCGGGGAGATATCATAAATGTCCACAAGCATTCTTGGATGTTACTTTTAACATGTTTTCACTTATTTTATTATAAAAGTAAAGGTTGCTTAAAAACATCAAGTCCTGGGCCGATGATTTATAGGCAAAAGGAGCATTACAATACGGTTTTATCTATATCTTTAAAATAAATATACAAATATCCTTCAATCCTTGCAATTCCGGCCGAGTCAATTTTACTCTAATATATAAAAATAGTTTAAATTATGATCACTAGTGATAAAACGATTTAATTATAACATTTGACTGTGAAATTTAAAATACACACCATGCTGCACATTTTCTTCCGATTAATTTTATTAATAAAGTTAGTATGGCGAAAAACATTTTTGAACAATTTTACATGAAATTAAGTATATTATATCGTGGGAGGTGCCTCTATAACATATTCGAGACATATCAAAATCCGTTATTCACAACCTTGACGTTTCCCTTGTTAGATGGTAAAGTTTTCCAATAGAACCCTGTTTCGTGCGCATTGTAGACAAAATCTATTCATTCCATTCAAGAAATCTCTTCATATTTTTGAAAAAGAAGCTGCTGCTGAGGCGTTACCTCTCAATTTTTGCCATGTCGTAATTTGATATTTTCCAGCCACCCTAAACTTGCGACAAATAATGAGTCACCACCAACCTTCATGTTTAATTCTACTTTTTCACAGAAAATGGGTCCAACAATGCTTTGCTCAGAAGCCCGTCTTTTGCAAAAACCAAATGAATGCAACATCTTCCAAATATTCGGATTTCGTTTTTTTTTCATAGTTTTACGATATGAACTGCCCTCCTCACTGTCAAGATTAAGTGTTTCCGTAGTGATTGAATTTCCATTTGATCTTTTAATGAAAGCACTACTCGTTTCCTTTTTCTCGATATTTTGTAAGTTTTACTTAAAATATCTGACAACAAATTCAATGTACAGCTCACAATGAATGATTTAAAATTGAAAGCCTTGATTGGTAATCGGCCGTATGGATGGAAAAGGCTTCAGTGAAAAATTTAATTAATAAATCACGCAGACATAATTCTTAGTAGAGAAATATTGACACAATTAACAACCTTCTAAAAATTAATTACGCTTTTTTGTTCTTAATGATTTCCGTAAATAAAATTCCGAAAACTGAGGCAACCGAAGACGGGCCGTCCTCCCGGAATACCGCTCTGACCAAATACTTGGTAAAAGCACCGAGTGTTAACAATCCTCGGTCAGCACCGACATTTCTTATGATTTGATTTTTTTCATTAAGCCAGTTCGGATACGTGACGTTCGGCTTATCGACGCTCTTCTGTATATGTATACTTATTGTTCGCAAAGATATGCTTTAACAGTCTCAGGGTAAATGGTCAAATATTAGTAGTTGAACCTCTAATAGGTATTAAAACACACTTTTCTAAAGATAAACAAGATGAAAGAAATTTATTCGGTTGTAATAATATTGAAGTTCAGTAAAATAAGTTATAATAAATGATGGAATGTGCTGTCCATTGATTTCAACACAAATTTATCTGTCGCTTATCATCAAAAACATTTTGTAAAACGGTGTTAATCTGTTCACAAAGTTGTTTAATGTTGTTTTTTTATATCAACTATACTACACACTAGTTTTATTTAAACACTTTGAAATTTCAATACTTGGTTTGCCTAAATAAGTACAAAATATGATTTTGGTACCTTTATTCGCTCTGACTAACGAATATACCATTAAAATGGGTTTACGATACATTTTTTTTGTTAGCATTTTGTTGATTAAATCTTCATTTCTTCTATTCAGTTTTCGATAAAGAATGTATTTTGTTCTACAATAAACATAGGTAGCAGTTATTAATTAAACTGTAAAAGTATACGGCTACTAGGTACACGTGCATTTAGACGTAAATTTGATGTAATGTGTAATAAAGAATGACTGGTCCATTACGGTACCTTTTGGATACACACCACGAAAGGAAAACTAATAAATATCATGGGTCAAGATGAGAAGTATAATCTACCCGCAAGATTCTAGCGTATGCAGGCATTTAACCATGGATATTTAACATTTAAATGCGTATTATGTGGTATTGTTTTCGTTTATGTTTAAATAAAAAATTAACTAAAAGGAGATGTTGAACACGTGTTTGCTCGCTAAATTTTCGAGAGAACCCAGAAAATATATATTGCGAGATAAATATTGCTAGAAATTCATCGGGATAGCTCTATAGATCCACCGAAGTAACTTCTTAAGGTTAGTTGGCCTCCTGTACATCTATATAAAGTAATGAATAAAGCATTATGGACAAAATTCATGAAGAAAACTGCTGTACGAATAAAAAATATTGAAAGTAAAATACAATTTTCTTTCTGTAGTTAACGCAATTGTAAATAATTTGATACAAAATCACAAATTCCGCTTCAGTAGTTAAAACAGACTGTCAGATAATACTCTTATTTGACGAGTTTATATTTCTGATACCCAAGCTAATCTTCGAACCTGCGTGCTCGAATGGTTAAAACGTTTGAGTCGATGATCTCTTTCAAAACTGCAGCATTCTGGTGTGACAAGTGGTCCACTTACTTACTATAAAAACGATTACCTCCCTTCATTGTAAATAAGAAATAGCAAATGCGGTTTTCTAATGCATGGTGCTCACCACAACACCACTTATCACTCAAAAATGGATTAGAACGTGGCAACACGGTTGATACGGGGTCCTTGACACACAAGCTTTAGTGATTACTACTCCGTGTGGCACAGCGGCCGTACACGACCTCGAAAAGTGCGGTCGTAATAACTCCGGCTGGTTGGAGCGAGCACGAACACTTATTCACCCTAAAAAGTTTCTATATCCATATTCATCTTCCAAGGATAAATCCCTGCATACATAGTGCTCTCGCCCGGTTCACGCCTCCCTGTTAACCTCCTTTCAAGCCATCATATTGTAAGCAAACTGTCACTTAGAAATTCGCGTACGTTTAGAATCCGCGTCAATATATAATCATACCCTCATCTCAATCTACATTGTCAAAACACAAGAGGACTGAACTCAAAAACACACACATTCTTCACATAACTTCGATAACTTTTTTGACATTATACTCATTTCTGAGACCTGGTTGGGCGACTCTGTTCTTAGTCAAGAACTCTTTTCTTCTTACTTTCGCTGTAGAGGTGGTGATGTTCTGATAGCGCTATCACATTTCCGTTCTGTATCACTGACACCGGTAACATCTCAGATCTTGTCCCACTCATTGATTTGATTATATGTAAGAGTGAAATTAACTCCATCCCTGTACTGTTTGTTATTGTTTACGTTCCTCCCTCTGTGACTGGTGATGAGTTGGAGGTTTTTACAGGTGCGCTTGAGGCGTACCTGGTGAATCAATATTTTATTATTATTGGAGATTTTAACTTGGCGAATTCGTGTTTCGAGAAAAACATATTTAAAGTTTTGTAATGAATTATAAACATGGAAACATTAAAAATTCGGCTGTTTAAATTTCTTTTATTAATCAGCTATCCCAGGAGCATAAAGCTGTCCTTCCATGTTCAAATATTCTTCCTCATTATTTATCCTCGAAGATTGTATGCTAGAGCACGGCTCTTTTGCCCCATCTGTAAAAACAGATTGACTTGCTTGATCCGCCTAGTATCGCCTGCAAAGGAGTTTTATGATTGGATGCCACTATCCATCTCCAAACCTTTCATGATCCGTAGAATATTTGCCAAACCATCATTAAAATTGCACACAGCAATATCAGTAGCATTAGAACCCTCGTTGGTGTAGCCTCCCAAGCAACTCGTCTCGACTCATCTCCTCATAAATGGGCAGAAGCATTGACTCCTTTGGAGTCGCTCTTATTAGTCTCAAATCTATTGCACTATTGGACATTAGGGATGACTCATTATTTATTTAAACATCTAAACTTTAGAGAGTGTGTGTACACAATTTTATTTAGTTTACTCGTGTTCTGTGCCTTGTACAACACCTTATTCCTAGAGATGACAGACAATTTATTTAAAAATTTCTTAATTTAGCAACTATGGAGCGTTTCACTTTGAGATCTTTTTAGCTGTATTAGATGATCTCTAAAGAGTGTGTGCACAAAATTATATTTAGTTCACTCGTGTTCTATGCCTTGTACAGCACCTTACTCCTACAGATGACGGACTATTTATTTAAACATTTTTTAATTTAGCAACTATGGCGCGTTTCAATTTGAATTCTTTTTAGCTGTGTTAGATGATCTTTAAAGAGTGTGTGTATGAAGTTTTATTTACTTTGCTCGTGTTCTGTGTCTTGTACAGCACCTTACTCCTAGAGATGACTGACTATTTATTTAAACATTTTTTAATTTAGCAACTATGGCGCGTTTCAATTTGAATTCTTTTTAGCTGTAATAGATTATCTTTAAAGAGTGTGTGTACAAAATTTTATTTAGTTTGTTCTTGTTCTCTACCTTACTCCTAGAGATGACGGACTATTTATTTAAACATTTTTTAATTTAGCAACTATGGAGCGTCTTACTTTGAATTCTTTTTAGCTGTATTAGATGATCTTTAAAGAGTGTGTGTACAAAATTTTATTTAGTTCACTCGTGTTCTGTGTCTTGTACAGCACCTTACTCCTAGAGATGACTGACTATTTATTTAAACATTTTTTAATTTAGCAACTATGGCGCGTTTCAATTTGAATTCTTTTTAGCTGTAATAGATTATCTTTAAAGAGTGTGTGTACAAAATTTTATTTAGTTTGTTCTTGTTCTCTACCTTACTCCTAGAGATGACGGACTATTTATTTAAACATTTTTTAATTTAGCAACTATGGAGCGTCTTACTTTGAATTCTTTTTAGCTGTATTAGATGATCTTTAAAGAGTGTGTGTACAAAATTTTATTTAGTTCACTCGTGTTCTGTGTCTTGTACAGCACCTTACTCCTAGAGATGACTGACTATTTATTTAAACATTTTTTAATTTAGCAACTATGGCGCGTTTCAATTTGAATTCTTTTTAGCTGTAATAGATTATCTTTAAAGAGTGTGTGTACAAAATTTTATTTAGTTTGTTCTTGTTCTCTACCTTACTCCTAGAGATGACGGACTATTTATTTAAACATTTTTTAATTTAGCAACTATGGCGCGTCTCAATTTGAATTCTTTTTAGCTGTATTAGATGATCTTTAAAGAGTGTGTGTACAAAATTTTATTTAGTTCACTCGTGTTCTGTGGCTTGTACAGCACCTTACTCCTATAGATGACGGACTATTTATTTAAACATTTTTTAATTTAGCAACTACGGATACGTTTCACTTTGAATTCTTTTTAGCTGTATTAGATGATCTTTAGAGACTGTGTGTACAAAATTTTGTCGAGTTTGCCCGTGTTCTCTAGCTTGTACAATATTATACGTTAGAAAAGATACACCATGTATTTATTTAAACATTTCCTATTTTGCAACGATGGCGCGTTTCACTACGAAACTTGGTGGTTACATGTGAGGATTATTAAAGAGGACACCTAAAAAGTTTGAGACATTTACCTCGTGTTCTGTGCTGTATACAGTGTTTTATTTATTTATTTGTTTATATTGAAGGATTTGTTATTTGTGCAACTGATTGTGCAGTTTTATACTTTATTACTTCTTATTACTTGTTACTGATCGCAGCCTGTATATTTAGTGCTTAAATTTCTTGTTTTACGGCATTATATTACGAAGATAGTAATGAGATTGATCGACGCTGCTTTCTCGAATGTGCTGCTGCGAATGTTCTGCTAGCTTCAGCGTCATTACAAAATGTGGATTCAATATAATTCAATTCATTTCATACAATTAAATGAATTTCCTCCTTTTCAAAAGCACTTGATTTTGTATTTAGCAACACAACGAATGTTTTATTTATTTTGTTATGACGCGAATAATAAAAACAATAATACATAAAACCAATGACAACAATTTAATTAATTCATATTTAATGCTGCGCTAAAAGTAGAACCAAAACCAGATACTAAGAAGAGAGAAAGGGAGAAACGTAAGATGGTATAGTTAAAAGAAACAAAACTGTAATAAACGTTCAAATAAATCGCCATTATTTTATAAGTGGTACGCCCTTCTTCCAATCAATTCCAGAACATTCGTTAGCATCTTTGGTGTAACCTTCGGAAAAGCTGTCATAATTAACGTTCGCAGTTCCTGCTCAGTTATAAAATTCTCTTTATAAATTGCATCTTTTATATAGCTCCACAAAAAACAGTTATCAGTATCGGTTCCAAACTATTGCTGCACATTTTCTCACTGGTTAACCTTCCTATACTTACGTCAAAATGAAAGACGTATACTATACTATATAAATCGGTCTCACAGACCGGATGCGTGAGTATAGGTAGGTTAAAGAGGTGAATCTGCATCCTTTTCCACCCCTAAAATATTTGGATAACCCGCATATAAAATTAAATTGCTTGTTTCTGAAATTCCTAAGTGAATAAATATATACCTATATTTGTATTTTATATTGGTATTCTTAAATTATTACACTATGAAAATGAGAAACTGAATAAATGGATGTATGAATGAACATGAACTACAACGCCAAATGCAGGATAAAAAGTGTCAAAAGTACGGAGATCGTGGCATTGTTATGTGAGAAATTTGTATTTGCATCCTTAAGTGATAATAGAGAAGGGAATTTGGAAGATACAATAAATGAGAGAATGGCAAAAAAATGGTAAACTACCTATAATGGCATATATGGCATAACTAACGCATCAAATTTATTTACACGATTATAAGAGTTAAAGTAAGTCAAGGAGTGTTAAAGGAAAAAAACGATTAAAAAAATTCCGCAGAAATACTGTAATTTTAGAGTCCTTGCAATATGTATTGTCGAATGGTGGGGAGAGGGGGCGTCGTGGAGCTCTCCATGTACGATTCGATACAATATGACAAACCGACAACAACTAGAATTTTACTGGCGTTTTCGTTTCTACGTATAAAAAATTAAACATCTTTGTTCATCGAATACTTTCAGTGAAGGTAAAAACAAAAAGGAGGGCCCGAAAAGTGCAAGATTATAAAATGAATTAGAAAATCAGCCCTTATATATGCATGTGGATCTTGGGCATTAATAAAATAACTGAAAAGTAGATCAACAATTATAGAAATCGGATTCCTAAGGATAATAAAGGACAAACTAAGCAGCTTACATGGCTCCGACGTGCAATACGAAGAAGAGGTAGGTATGCAAAAGTAGAATAAGTACAGGTAATAGCGGAGAAACGAGGGGACAGAAAAGATTTGGTAAGGAATCAAAGAAAATGTAAAAGAAATTGCCAAAACACTCCCGTATAATTCGACACCGCAAGGTACAAGAATTCCAGTCTATGTAAGTACATAATATGTATACTACCAAAAATATGTTGGGTTCAATGGATGCAATGAATACGAGAATTGAGAATCAAAAGAAATTTTAGTTCTAAACATATTGGTTGCTCAAGCTTTAATTTTAAATTCTTTCACCATTTATGTATATAAATGTACATATCCACAAGGTAAGTATAAAGTAAGGTTGTTGTGGACGTGATATTCTAAGACAACTAAATGTAGATACGGGTATGATACTGAGCAACAGCGAAAGAACCAACCTACACATTTAAGACACAAAGAAACAGATATTAAATGAAACAAAAACTAGAGTCTAACAGTATTTATTATGCTATATTCGTTTATATTTTTTAGTACTGATCAATTTTAAATACCCAAGCTCTTTTCATGCTTTTCGTCAACTTAATATCTCTGTCAAAGTGCTAGTCTTACAAATTCAGGCGGCATCTTGCAAACGTCCCCATTCGCATTACATCCGTGTTAATTTAATTTTTTTATTCGCATAGTTTCTACTTTATTCTGGTTCTACTGGCTTGTTTCTGTTGTCAGAGTTTGTGAATATTTTTCTTGTATTTCTCTAGTTTAATGTGTAAATGTCGTCTACTGTTGCGGGGCTGTATTTGTTGGTTTGTTTTTTGTGTTATGCTGGTTTTGATCAGATTATCTATTTTACATAGTATCAGTATGCTATGTTGTTCCGTGTTATCATCTGTTCGTCGTCTGTACCGCTGGTAGCGTGGCTCTTTGGTTCAAGCAAAGAAGGTTTTTAAGATTGCATTGTATTGTTTTCGCATTTTGTATAACTTTTTGTGTCTTTCCAGATGTTCATCAAATAGTCGCTTATTGATGTGAACGTTGCGTGGTATATCGGTTTTCGGCATATTTTTCGCAAGGATCTTTCTTATTTCATGTAATACTCTATTTGTATGCTTTTATGGGATCATTTATATGGAAGTCCCATTTTAGATCGTTTAATATTATTATTCCTAAATACTTTAGGAATTGTACTTCTAATTCTATTTCTTATTCTTTTATTTTTATATTGAACAGAAGTCTTTGTTTCGAATATAAATATATCTCATACATTTTGTTTTGGTTTCGTTAATAATTTATGGGTTGCAACACCATTCTTCGATTTTGTTTGTCTTTCTTTATATTGTGTTTGCTCCTGTTTCCTTTCCGTACATGGTAAGCAGATGGCAGAATATACAAATGTATTTCGTTTTATGTCTATTTCAAAGAAATTATGTGTGTACAGTATTGCTGTTGTGTTCCCTCCTTGAGATATGCCATATTTCGCTATGAGTGGGTCGCTCTTCGCATCATTTATCTGTGTGATTTGGGTTCTGTTTTGTATGTATAGGTCTTTTGTTGCTTGTTTAGTATTGCTAGGCTGGTGAGTAGTTTTTCGATCAGTTTGCTTTTTTCGTTTGCAGTTTCTGTATTGTGTCTTATTTGTTCTTTTGTCAATTTTTGGAAGTCTTGTCATGGTAGTTTGTGATTTTGTAGTGTCTCTTCGAATTTGTTCTTCTGCTAGTTGCTTTCCTATCCCCCGCTTCTTTGTGTATTTTAGTTTGCTTCCAATCGTCTTTTATATGGTTATCATCTTATTCTTTTTCTTTTAATTTCTTTGTTTGCTGGTTTATCAGGTGCCATGCTTTGGTTGAATCGTTTTTGTATCTTTCAATTTTAGTCAATGTTGAAGTCTCCCGTAAGTATTTATTCTTTCTTATTATGGATTAGATTATTGCACAGCACAGTTTCTGGTGTTTCGAAGTGTACTTCTTAAAATTTGTATATAATGGTAATTGCTCTTAATATACCAATTTTGTAGATGTTCTTCCATAGGATAGAACCATGATCGCTATTATTTCTGGATTTATGTGTACTGTCGGAATAATTTCTATATCGTCTAATTATTCTTTTATGCTTCTGGCCTTACGTACATATATTTTTCACATTTTGAATTTTGTAACGTTTTTTCTCTCTTTTTGTCTAATCTCCTTGAGATTCAGTATATCTTCCGCATTTTTTATTTGATTGTGATGCTTGTTTCATTTTTTCTAGCGTATACTTTTTTGTTGCGTATACATAGATATTTAGTTTTCGTTTGTAACTTGTTTATTTGCGCGTATTGTGCTATATTTTCCTTTTAGTTGGCAATCTTCTATAACAAAATTTATGATGTCTTTTCTTGGTTTCCATATACTTATTTCACTCTCCCTGTTTTGTACTTAGAATATTATTGGGCTGTTGTTATTTGTTTTCTTTTTTTATATTACATCTATCACATAATCTGTGAGTGTTTCTAGTTTTGTCGTTACCTTGATTATGATTTGCTCTATATTTTCTGGGTCGATCTGTTCCTCTATCCCGTTAATTATTGTATTATTTTCTATCTTTATTTCTCCGTCATGTTATTTTCATAATTGTGTTTTTATTTCGTTAACTCATTTATTTCGCTTTTGTACTCCCAGTGTAACAAACCAAGACCCGATAGACTCGCCGAAGTCTCGTCTTTTATCGGTAGATTTGCAGCCCAAATCCAGGATGAAGTAAAAATAAAAAATACTGTTAGGCTTAACAATACAACTATAAGTATTTACCGATAGTCATCACTTTGACGGACTATGTAATCAGCATTAGACCTAAACTCCTAACATATACCTTATCTTCAGTATCTGATCCTTCCCACTCTTTACACTTTGTTATCTTCGTAAAATATATAAATATAAATTTTCGGAATATCAGCAAGATTCTCTAGTTTAAACATTCCCTATAATTGAATGTGTAAATAATCATAGTTATTATTAGTATTATTATTTTATTTATATAGCCAACAACTGATACGAGGGGCGCCTTTTGTTTTTACAATGACCACTAAATGGCACTATTAAGATATCATCACTATTTTCGTAAAATTTGACACTTATTATAGAAATTAATCAAGTTTGTTTTACAGTAAACATTTAAAAAAGCAATTCTGTGAAATAGGATCCTAGTAAACGTCTAACCCAACAACAATGCATATAATCGCCTGTTTCAACTTTTGGTAATCATACACTATTAGAAATAAAAAATTTTTGAAAAAAATTAAACCGACTTCCAATTAAGGGCCACAACCGAGAAAGCAGCATACAATAATTTTGCTCCAAGAAAAAAAAAAATAATCTCACTTTCTGTATTAATCTTTTCTTTGAATAAATAGGATTACGACTACGGATTTACTAAAATTGAAGTATATATTTTTCATTTCTGTTCCCGAAACGTCAAATTATTTAATGCCCAAATAACATTTGCATGAAATATTTTTGTAGCAACTTCTTTTTTTTTAAGTAGACTCTGTTCTCGTAATGCTAGCGAACATACTTTTTCGACGGTAAAATTGCCTATAGTTTACTTTATGTGACTTCCGATAACAGATTAAATAAAGAAACACGACCAACTCCTATGACATCACTTATAAGAATCTCCGCTTGTGATCGCTTGGTTGTGTCTGATCGAAGAACTGCAAAAACCTGTGTACAACATCGAAACAGATGACGAAACTTGGATATATTCCTATGGTTCATACGGTTACATACATACATACATACATTACATTGCGATTCGCAAACTAAGCAATATTTCACTGTTTTGGTGTTTCAACATGAACTGAATCCCACAAATTTTTCGTGCATGTAGGTCTTCCAAGTAAATCATCGCTTGTTGCTTCAGTTGCACGGGTCATGTTGTAGCCACTCTTTTAGGGGATCGAAGAACAATTAATGCTGAATGGTAGACAAGAAGTTGTCAAAAGTCATCGACGAAGTCAGAAAAAACCGAAACCGTCGCATCTTAACAATGTCAACTTTTAACCAGCACATCAAAGGATTGATTATTTGGAGGTGAAAAACATCCAATTAATAATAATAATAATCCATTTATTGCCCAACAGATCTACATCCATGAACAGGACAAATCAAAAAGAAACACAGCTTAGTTGCGCATACGTATAAACCAAAAGGTATACAACATAATAATGTTATAAATACTACATCCTTAAATTAAATCTAAAATTAAACTTAAATAAAGAAACTTAATGTCTCCTTGCCCGTATTCAGCTGATTAATCACTTAACGATATTTGAAATACCAACTTCAGAGTGAAAAAAACAAATAAAAACAAAAAGTTTTTCGTTCCTAGTTCTTGTAACAACCGTAACAACCCCCTCGCATTTGCAAAGGAGGTTATACCTATGGTTTGAAACCACTGAACATAACTTAGTTCAAGTGGATATCTGCATATTGTAGTATGGTAATACTCCACTAGTAAAATTATCAATAAAAAGATGTAAATTTTATAAAAAGCATTTTTTAAGAAATAGAAAAGCGTTGCAAACATTTACCACACACATACACTTGAAACATTTCAAAATCTAGAATTCCAAATTGCGATAACGACGTGCCGAAAAAATTAAGTTGTTGATTGAAAACGACGGAATGGGATGGTCGACGAAAAAGTTAGATAAAAAGTTATATAAAATACCAGGGTTGAAAAGAAGCAGACCACATTAAAAAAGTTGTTGTTGTTTACAAACGACGAACAGACCAAAGAAAAAGAAGTACAATAAAAGGAAAAGATCAAAGAAAAGAAGTGAAGAAAGAATTCAAGAGGGAGTGAGAAATTAAGGATTAGAAAACAAATTACACTTATACACACTAGGTAATATATTTTGATTGTATTGTTAATTATTTTGTTAATATAATACTAAAATTTTGTAAATATTAATTGAAATAATTTTTGCTTTCTATAAAATTTTAACTAAAATTCATACTACAATTTATACTACAATTTTTGGCGCCCAACATGGGGCGAACCTAAATTCATTCATTTCATTGGCGAACCTAAAGTTAGTTTTTAAATTGATTTAATTTCATTTCATTGTATTATATACAAATTTAGAATTTTAAAATGTCAAACAAACGTCAAGATGACACAGAGCAGGGGGAAATAGAAAGGGCGTTAGAAAAACTAATGTCTTCGTTAAATAAGTTATCATGTGCTATTAATGGTCTGGGGCACAGTCTGAACAAACAAGTAGAGAGTACAAGTAAATCTAATGAAATAAATGTAAGGTTAGAAGATATCGAGATTACATATGAAAATGAAAATAGAAGAAAAAGGAATGTATAAAGAGAAATATATCTGAATTAACAAAATTGGTAACTATTGACACTGGTTTATCTGAAAATAGGGCATTAAAGGAAGAGAATTCGTTGCAATTAACACATTTGAAAGGTGTCAATGAATCGAACTTTAAGTTATGTCAGAATTTAAATGAATCTACGAGTTTAAATATAGCTTTGTTTGAACAAGTTAATCAACGTAATGACAGGTTATTGCAAAAAGACGCGTACCAGAAGGAAAGGGAACTTGAAACCGAATCAACAATTCAACATCAAACTAAATTAATTGATTTTCCTCAAATAAAACTCCAAATGGAAGAAGAAAAGATAAAAACTATAACAGATAAAATATTTGGGAATTCGGAAAAGGAGAATCACCCACCCTTGTATGTTGTGCTTAACTATAAAGATTTAGAGTACCAATTGAATAAAAAAGGGAACTTACAAAGACTTTAAGACAAGAGATAGAAAATTTGAAATCGCAATTCTGTTCAGATAATTTGGAAAAAACAAATACCACAGGAAATATCAAGGATCACATGAGGGTGTTAGAACAAATCACACAATCTCCTGAGAAGAACGATTTATTTCGACAGAGTTTCATTCAAAGAATTCATTATAATATACTGCACAATTTCGATCCCGGGATATGTACCAAACCATTAAGGTGTGCTAATTGCAAAGCTCAGTTTCGGCTAGCCCCATATCCAGTCTCTGCAACGAATGCCAAATTGTTGTGCATCCTCAATGTACATCAAATTTACTAAGAACAACGAAGATATCGTGAAAGGCATTTACAATGTAGAGAATTAAATATATTAGTTAAATAAAACAATAAATAAATAGAATAGTACATTTTAGAGATTGAAGTCGTGTTAAATAATTACCTTTCTTGTTTATTTTAACCTTCCTATACTCACGCATACGGTCTGTGAGACCGATTTATATAGTATAGTATACGTCTTTCATTTTGACGTGAGTATAGGAAGGTTAAGATTGTTCTCTACCATTTTATACTTACCAATTGTTAATCTACAATAAGACACTAAATTCTTTTAGTGATAGTTTCATTTACATAAATAAAACCTGGATTTCTTAAATGATAGTAAAAATTTTCTGTTACAAGTAACAAAAAATTTGTTAAGGGGGCGGTAGTATAATTGTAGTATGGTAATACTCCATTAGTAAAATTATCAATAAAAAGATGTAAGTTTTATAAAAAGCATTTTTAAGAAATAGAAAAGCGTTGTAAACATTTACCACACATACACTTGAAACATTTCAAAATCTAGAATTCCAAATTGCGATAACGACGTGCCGGAAAAAATGAAGTTGTTGATTGAAAACGACGGAATGGGATGGTCGACGAAAAAGTTAGATAAAAAGTTATATAAAATACCAGGGTTGAAAAGAAGCAGACCACATCAAAAAAGTTGTTGTTGTTTACAAACGACGAACAAACCAAAGAAAAAGAAGTACAATAAAAGGAAAAGACCAAAGAAAAGAAGTGAAGAAAGAATTCAAGAGGGAGGGAGAAATTAAGGATTACAAAACAAATTACACTTATACACACTAGGTAATATATTTTGATTGTATTGTTCATTATTTTGTTAATATAATACTAAAATTTTGTAAATATTATTTGTAATAATTTTTGCTTTCTATAAAATTTTAACTAAAATTCATACTACAATTCATACTACAATATACATCGAAGCAATGTATAATAATGTATATTGCTTAAAACTGAATACTTAATCCTTACGACACCATAAATTGTACGCAATGCACCTATGGTAAGTACAACACGGCAAATGGATGAAAAAACTGCAACAGTTCTGTTACACAAACCTGTATTCAGGTTGCGATAATTCAGATAAATATATTGGATCTAGACGGAGGCATTCGTAAAACTTTATTTTATGTAATTAATAGTAATCTATATGATTCCATTGAAGATATTTAAAACAATAGTGATAAAATGGAATTATGTGTATAAGTTGATAAAAATGTTCAAAGCAGTCCGAAACACAAAATGCTTATAAAACTGATATTGTACTACGCATATGTGTACATGGTTTGAATGTGTCAATGGCTACAATGAGAGCAGTAGAAAAGCACGGTAGTGTCCTACTTTATTTGCTGCTCATCGAGAACGAGGAAGACAAAGATAAAGACACTTCGATGGCATGCTGGGGAGGGGGAAATGGGTCAAATGTGGCGTTCCAGCCATTTATAAATGTGTATGTGTATGCACACGTCTTTTGGAATGAGATATGTCTCTGTGCGTGTGACTGCGTGTACGTATCGCATTATCTTCTGACCCCTCAACCTGTTTCCCGCCACGTTACTTCACAAGCTGCATACAACTTTAATCTTGGAATAAAATTAGACATTCCGCATACACCAGCGTCTGCGTCTCTCTTTATCTCCCTCTCTCTCTCTCCGTCTGTCTCTGTCTGTGTCCTTGCTGGCGGCTGTAATTTCACTTTCAAATATCTGATGTCTGTAGAATCTATACACTTACATACGTTGAATTTTAGAATATAACAACAAACGGTATCAAATACGTATATCACAAAACGATGTGCAATTAAAGTAGTTTATAAATTAAAGAAAACCTGTATGAGTTAAGAATGTAACATATAACACTTTGGAAATAGCTGCATTTGATGTTAGAAAGCGAACTTTTATTGAAGATGGTGTGATGCCTGTAAAAATCTACATACGTGTGGACAAATATTAATCTGCATTAGATATTTTAAAAGTACTTTAACACAAATCGTCCTGGTTTAGTCGCAAATAGAAATATATTAAGCTACATTTTCAGCCAATTGCTTAAGCGGTTGGGTTCTGCTTGACGTACGGAATTCAATGTTACCATTTACATTACGATTTCCCACATTGAATCTGGTGGACGTGCGAAGTGCTTCTTGCATTTGGTAAGCGGTCAGTTTTGAAGACAAATATTTTTTTCAGTCGGTCTGCAATTATTCACCAATATTTAATGCTCAAGATCCAGGACATAAAAAATCGGCTTCTTGTGGAAATTGTTGAAGTACGTTTCGTTTGCGATGAATTGCTGTAGTAAATTGTGTCAATATATTGTACTATAGAAATAAACGTTCTTTGAAGTGAAAACTTCTTTAGCACCGTTGTGAGTGATTTGAATCTCGATGAAACGACAAAAAGCGACACTAACAAGAAACAAACATATACATCTATACGATTTATCCCGTAAGAGAATGAGATGGAATAGCCTCCCCACTCTTGTCTACATGTATATTTTGTATTTATATATGCTTGTGTGCGCCTGCGTATTGCCGAGCCGAACCGAGAGAAAACGCGTCGTTTAATGAGTATAGTAGCTATATTTCACTGCCTAATACTTGCTTAAATTACGACTGTGCCCTAGACCACAGTTACCACTCTTTAGGAAAAGGAACTTTCGCACGATAATTATGCCGCTAGTTAATATCAAATCGGACGTTTCTTATAGAAATATTTTCTAAATAATTGTAGGCATTGAAATTATCAAATGTAAAATAAAAGAAAAGAACACTGTTGTACAAACAAATTATTTATAAAAAATAGAAAAAAAAACGTTATATAATATGGAACAAAATAACATAACTCTAATATAAATAAATAAATAGAAATAAAACGCAGCCTATAATATGAATTAATCTTTTTCAAATAGTTAATGCCTAATAAAGCACCCCTGTACTTATCTTATCTTCCACCTTCATTAATTTTGTAATATTCAAAGGTTGGAAGAACATGAACTTGACCAAGAAATTAATTATAAATGGGTGAAGCAAAAACTGTTAATTTCTAAGTGGCGTAATTACATTTCGGAGTGGTTTTACATAAATCCGTTTATGAATTAAATGTTAACGTGTGTTGCAAAAATCAAGCAGAAAGCTGCATTACTAAAAATATTTCCGTGCCACTGTTTGCTAAAACATTTGAGACATGGTAGAACTCCTCTTAATCATGTAATAAAATGACAGCTGGTAATACAGTGCCCGCGAACCTCAGGACTGACTACATCCATATTACAAAGTTATTGAATACATTTAAATTAAATTTAAATAATAATTTAAATCACATTGAAAATATAAGAGTAGAGTAGAGTAGTCGAGTTATTCAGTTGGTTGAAGTGCTGGAATCCTATTTTAATAACATACTCTAACCTAAGTCTACCGGTTTGATGTGGCAGTTATAATTTAAACTTGGGAAGTTCGACTGCAGAGAGGTGACCACGAGGAGCCATGTAATTTTTGATGGATGAGCACTCCTGAAAGGAAGCTATGGCGAGTGGTGGGGATACGAACATTTAACCACAATATATAGTAGTTTCATAGACACGAATTTTTATCCTCAGTTTTTGAAGCCGCATGCGCCTAGGCTTAAAAGTGTCTGCGCACAGGGTTATTATCATGAAAATTATCAATTATTGGTTGATTATTGGTTATGTTTATGTTTGCTTGGAAAGTAGTGTTTGAAGAAATTGTTTTTATTGCTGTTCGCTTCAGATTTTAATTAATATAAACAAGATAGTCCATACATATTTATTTGTTGCACTAAATAAAACAATAGTACATACTCGTATTTCTATATAAAGGTAGTTTTCTTTATTTCCAGTGTTCAGCAAAATTTAATTGATATAAAGTCCTTACATTTTACAATAGAAATGTTGCTTTTAATAATTGGGGGAATGATCTACAACCCAGTACAAGCACTACAAACCACGCCGCAGGCTGGCCCAACTACTAGTAAGTAATTTGTTGTAAACAAACCAAAACTTATTTTATGTTAATTAAATAGTTATGTAAATTACAGCCGCTTCATAGTACTTCTTTAATTTTTCAGAACTCATGAATCAGCACACAACATTGGAAGCGGTTGTACGTGGGGACGATAAAGCAACATCCTTCCTCGAATTCCGACATCAATATAACAGGTATAATAATTAACGCTTTTGGCCATTACTTTGTGATATTCCATGGTTCAAATAAATAAAACACACTTTTTACTTTGTAACAATATCACTATATTTCACTTATTTGTGACTGCAGTTTCGACATACCATTTTTACCAGTTTGATAATGACATGGTATGTCGAAACTGCAGTCACAAATAAGTGAAATATAGTGATATTGTTACAAAGTAAAAGCGTGTTTTATTTATTTGATAACAGGTATAGTACCGTCACAAAGTTTGGAAGCAGTAAGCAGTTTTACAAAAAAGAAAGATATATATATATCATGTTTTTGTCGAATTTTTTAATGAAATTTATAAAGAATATATAAGAGCAATTATTTCTTACAAGTAATATTTCAAAAATAATAACGTGATAGATCTCAATTAATTTATAAATCACATTCATCGATATGTCCTCCCTTGGCCCGTATTACTTTTTCGCAAATTCTGGGCATTTTGCTAACTTTTCTAAATACTAGCATGAAATTGATGCAATGTTTCCTCTAAATAAGCGCACAACTGTTGAGCATTTTGCGATTGTCTTTATGTAGCTTTTCGGCCAAGTTGAACCCACCAAAGCTCGATCGGTGACAAGGCAGGTCTCTGAGGAGGCGACCATCGTATTATCTCACCTGCTGCTTCTTTCTCCTCTAGATAGTTTTTACGTACACTAACGCCAGCTAGTTAGGAAAGCGTGCCAAAATCAACTGTCCGTTAAGCGCTGAATTCAATTCACCACACTTATGGAGGAGGAACATTATGGAGATTCGATTTTGCTCGGAGATTCTGCATATACATGCCGAAAATATTTAATGGTTCCACTGTCAAGTCCAAGTGCAGTAATACCCGAAGAGGTATCATTTAATGAATCACAAATAAGAACTCGGCATCCTATTGAAAGAATTTTTGGAATATGGAAGAGAAGATTCCCAGTCCTGGCTCTTGGAATCAACACAAACCTGGATAAGACTTTGTCGATTATTGCTGCCGGTGTATTATATAATATACCCAAGAGAGGTGGGGACGCACAGCCACCGGATGACGAAAGGCTGGAACTTCCTATGCCGTGGGAGGCATTAATTCCGCAATCATCCGCAAGACGGCAATCCATACCGTCGAGATCTAATCAACAATTATTTCCGAACATTGTGCAACATACATGGAGATAGGAATTAATTAATAATTAATTGTTCTACATTTATTAAATAATATAAGAAAAAAGGTTTTTCGAATAAAATTAATTCATGAGCCAGGAAGTTGTCTTTTTCAACCACTGCGTCGAGACATAAAAAATGGAACGAGGAACGAACATAAGACTACATAATAGATTTTGTTTATTCAAAGATTATTGATTCATAACAAATAGTAATCAATTCTGAACATCTCTTAACATTTCTAAATGAGCAGAGCTGAAAAGATTTTTATCCTCTATTTAATATATGTACATTCCTAAACAATCTACAATCAACAAAAACAAAAATGTTCAGCACTACGTTTAAAAGAATCGCTAGAGTACAGGCCTGAAAATTATAATCAATCAACACTTATGAAAATATTAAGTATCTGCCTCTTTGAAGAGGCTACACTCACCCCTACAGGCCCATTTATTTTTTCAGTTTGAGTACTTGCAACAAAAGTTCTGCTTCCAGTTGTTTCTTTCGTTTCTCAATTTCAAACAGCGCTTCTTTAAGTTTAGACTTTTGATCGAGCTGCTCTTTAGTAAGAACAGCTAGATCAAGTTTAGCTGCAATAAGTTTTTGATAATTTATATCCTTATCTGAATTTAGAGTTGGTCTACGCCTTTTGCAAGATTTTGTCTAATCATCATCTTCAAGCGACTTTTTGCAGATCATTTCTTTTTCGGTGCAGGTGGAGGAAGATGAACATGTTAGGGAACTATTTCGCAAAGCATTAGGCTTCGGACGGTACAGCATACGTGGGGTCGTGTTGGCCCAATTTGAAATGTCATGTTCAACAGTTTCATGGATGATAGGAGCAGGAATTATGAAGCTGCAGGAATTATGATCCTCCAAATATGTAGGAGTACTCGAAGAAGTACTTACGCCAGATATGACACAAGCTGTTGCTGTCGCTTTGAATGGAGTCACCATCATAAGCATTAGGAAGCCCGATCTCCGAGCTATCCAAAACTGCCAGGACCTGCATATCATGACTGATAGTATCCTTAATGTGATTCTTCTCTCCATCACCTACAAGAGCATATATACATATTTACCCGACGGGCAACATAACCTCATTCGCATTTCGCATGCAAACGAAAATACGCACCTGTCTGGAATATCTGTTTTTTTCCTTACTAGCTGCAGTCCGAGCATTCTTTGCATATTATCCCAGAGATTCTGGAGGTTTCCTACAGTCCTAAAGTGCACTTCTGTGCCTTTTCGGCATTTGTAATATGGTCCGTTTTCTTACACTCAATGAACTGCTTGTATTTTGGCAGGAGATCTTCAATGAACAGGGCTTTTTCACTTCCCGTAAAGTTTTTCGCCCTCGGTTTCTTCGCTTCAGGAGTCCGAACCTCCATGATAGAAAAATGTGCGACCTTTCAAATAACAGGTTATGTGGTACGGAAACAAGGTTGCCAAATGTCACCGCTCGTCAGGTAACGTCGCCTTGCTTAACCACGATTTTTGGGTGGTGAATCACATGAGCGCTGAAGCTCCGTTAAATGGTTTCGGATATCTTAAACCTCCGATAGGTAACTCCCCGTTACTTGGCTCGTGAGGAATACGGGCCTTAGTGACAACCTCAATGGAAATGTCAACACACAAAATGTCAGATATTGGAGGGACACCAATCCTCACATATTTCATGAAAAACATACTCAATTTCCAGAAAAAGTAAATGTTTGGACAGGTATTTTGGGAAACCATACAGTTGGGCCTCCTTTTCGCAATAGTAACTTAACCGGTGAATTGTATCTGGAGATGTTACAAAACGCAATTGAGCCATTACTTCTTAAAATTCTTGAAGATAATCCAGATGAATTCGACAAGTTGGAAATAACGTTCCAACAAGATGGTGCTGCTGCACACTATTATGGTGCAGTAAGACGTTACCTAGATGAGAAATATCGTGGTAGATGAATTGGACGACGAGATTCGACAGAATGGTCAGCTCGGTCACCGGACCTCACACTATTAGATTTCTTTCTGTAGGGGTACTTGCAATTTAAGGTTTACGCTGCAATATCTGACAGTATTGACATTTTTAAACAACGAATTTTTAAAAAATAGGGGCAATTTCCGCCGACACATTTGAAGGAGTACGACAAGAGTTTAGCAGTAGGATGCATTACTGTCAGGAAGTAGATGCAACACATTTTGAAGACTAAATATAAGAAGTGGTTCTTAAATCTTTATTAATTAAATGCAAAACTAGAATTTTAGTATTTAATTTATCCATCCAAATCAGCCTAAACCCAAAAAAAAAAATAGTATGAATTTTCAATACCTTTCAAACGAGATGTCACTTGCCGTAAGGTCCCATTTAAAATTATGGGTCACAGTGTGTGACCCTGTGACGTCATCTATGACTACTACGTCGCCTTTTACGGCAACTTGAGAAGCCTAGGTATAACCATTCAACCATGATCAACAATGGGCCCGTTTTCCATTTCTTCACTCAACCCTGTTTCGGATAGGGAGTTGTATTAACGGGACGAAGAAAAAAAACAATTTGACACAATTTGTTGCCTTGTTAGCTACTTAGCCATGAACTTGTACTACCATTTGTGTTGAGATAATTATATCCCTTTATTATACATAGGTATGTTGTTGTATATTGCTGTAAGCAATAATAGAAGGCTTAATATATAGTAGATACGATATTTGTTGAGCCTGAAAACTTACAAGGAAACAGCGACTCCCCACAAAAACAAAATTTTATAGATTTGTAGAGGGGTTCAATGTTAAATTATTGCATTTATTCTTATCAGATATTGACTCTGAGAAGGCAGCCATGCAACATAGGAATTGTGAGCAAACGGTGGTGCAGAAGATGAGAACTACAAGAGGAAACTAGCATGTATACTATATGTGCCTGTGAAGAACTGAAGGAACCCTTGCGGAAGTAATTTGGTAAGGATCTATTGGGGTCCATGACAATACTCAGGCATCCCTTGAACAAGATAGTGGCCTTTGTATTGGACACGGGGTTACTTGAACGGAAGTGAGAGTGTTAATGGAGAACGGTATAAAAACATACTGTTCAGGTGCTTGGTCTATTGGTGACCAACCCTAAGGGAGTGATTGAATTAATGAAAGGTCAAGTGGACGTTGTCTATGTGGACTTCTCCCGCGCTTTTGACAAGATTAATCAGAAAATGTTATTATAAAACCTGGACTATGTTACCTTTGCTCCTAGTTTATACAGTGTGATGGAATCCTATCTTAGTCATAGATTCAATTATGTTTTATACAATGGATTTAAATCCTTCGAGTTTCGAGCATGTTCTAGGGTACCGCAGAGGTATAATCTTGTTCAGCTTTGGCGTATGCTGATAATGTTAGGCTGTAGTGCAGGGTCTCCTCTCAGCCTGATATAAATTATTGCAATATAATGTTATTACCGATTGCTCCGCCGCAAACAAACTTGAACTGGCCGTCAAAAAGTGTAATGTCATGTCATTTACTCGGAGAACTCGATCTATGATTACCACATATTTTCTGAATGATCAGGAACTGGTGAATAACGTGGGAGTTTTCTTCGACCCAGGTTTGTCATTTAACGACCATATTGACAAAACGCGTGCCTCTGCTTCCAAGACTTTGGGATTTATCCTGAAATCATCGAAATATTCTAATCGGAATGTTTTGTTAAGATCCTTGCTTTTTGCATTCATTATCTCCAAATTAGGGTATATTTCAATGGTACGATGCCCATTCTATGTAACTCGTATGTTGCCCTTTGAACGTATTCAGCATCGCTTTGTGACGTATGTCTTTTAAAGCTACTGGTGTTTACCCTGACTGGAATACTTCGTACAGTGTCCTGTTGCAACTTAATAAAATGCGTTCTTTGGCGGATCGTCGGGATGTTCATAGTGCCAGGTTTTTATATAAGCTAATCAATAATATAGTTGACTGTCCATCTCTATTATCTGAAGACGGATTGAATATTCCACCGAGCCCGTCATTATACTATGTTTAACTTGGCAACAACTAGAACTAACCTGTTAATCAGATCACCGCTGCATCATAGCATGAGGAATGTGGAGAAGATATTCGCCAACATATTTATCGGAGACAGACGTTTGCAATTGTGAAGAAAGGAATTTTTGTCGGTTTTACTTGTACTTTATCTAGATTTTTTATTTGTATGTTTTTGTATTGCCTTTTAGAGTACTATTACTATCATTATTATTCATACATAGTGCCCCTACTTTTCTAATTTTGAGATCTATTTGTTTGTCTACTCTCCCATTCTGGCCTATCTGCGATCGAGGTGGAGTTAATACTTTTCGGTTTGTGATAGAAGAGGTCTTTAATTCTATCAAATTATCTGTGCTTAAAGGCAGGCGGAAACGTTTTCGACATTATGAACACGGAATGATTTTTATATTCGTAATTACCAATATACTTGGCGTTTATTACGGAACAGCAATCAACTCGCTTCACAAGTGCTTACCAGAGCCGGATTCGTTACGGAGGTACCGGGAGAAGTGGCTGAAACGCAGTGGCGCCCTTTATCGTCCGTAAGTAAGTTCGGGACCCACTTCCATCCTCATTGGGCTGCTCGGGTCGCCCGAAATTCTTAAGAGCATTGAGGAGCAACGCAAGGTTTGTTTTCTTTTTCTCCTTGTTGTGCTATTCTATTTCGGCCATGTGAAAATAATTTTATACGCGTTACGTCACGCGCGTAGCAGTTATGAAACATGAAATTTCATAATGATCGGATTCCATTAAACTTTTAACATAATAAAATTACTGGGATTGTGTTCATCCTATTTGGATTTCTAATTGAAATCGAAAGAAAACTTGTCACACCGATTAGTCAAAATGATATTCGTAGGGCCACAAATCTTCGAAATGATAACAACGGCACAATACCCAATATGCAATGAAATAGCACGCATTAATTTTTAAGAAATGCCACGAAAAAAGTAAAATTTCGCAAGCAATACATGTATTAATTTTCTTACTATGAATCGAATCAACAAATGACGGTCAACAGAATTTTCTTTCTAAACTATATTGATGTACCAACTAGCAGAAAACTATGATTGGTACCTCTACCACGTGTACAATTTTTTACATTAATGCATCGTTTACGGTTGGTTTACATAAAAAACGTATATTTATGTATATATATCATTAATGCAGTGTGATCTGACTCCATCAAAGAGAACTGTGCTTCTACAACAAACATATTCTTACCGCACTTTCTATCACAAGTCACTTTAGACAGTTCTTGTCTTTGAAATATCTTTCCTTATACATCACATTTTCTTATCTTCAACAATCGTATTTTCAACAAACACTAACAAAAATACTAACAAACTAACAAAGCTAGTACTTTGTAAAAAAATTACGTTTACAAGTACTAATAAAACCCTACGTCAAAATTCGGAATCAGCATCACAATAAAAATACAATCTTATATACTTTCCAGGTATCTATTCTTATGACGCATTTTATTCGACAATAGAAAAACCGGTTCTCTTTCCTTAGTGAGTAGTTCGGCTCTTGAACCTGGTCCTCGATTTATTCACAATAAGTACTCCAGTGGCATTTGAAGTATACTACCACTCAAAAGTATTTGCTCACCCATATTTTTTGGATCTTACGTATTTGTAGGCAGATTTATTCTGTAAAATGATTTCAATATTTTCTTAATTGATACTTCGAGTCAGTCTATAAAAAGTTTTGTAGCTGTGGTCATAAAATGTACGGTATTTCTCGGAATAAGGGTGCATAAGTACCTAATGTAAAAATATTGTACAGCTTTCTGGTGGGATTTCTCGAATTGGATAAGCTAATCTCTTATTTTTATTATCAGAAAATGATGATGCACTTTAATTAGGAATGCGTCAAATTTTTAGTTCATCTTTTGCTTTTGCAGAGAAAACCTTATTTAAAATTTACGCAGCATGTGACGTGACCTCGTTTAAGAAGTTCATTTTGTGAATCATAAATATTCTGAAAACGGAGTAACTTCCAATTGAATTCAATTGAAATGCGCTCTACAATAATTTGGTTATTATAAAAATAGCAAAAGTAACCGTCAGATTTCGAGGAAATTGAAAGTACCAAGAAAATTTAAGATAGATGGAAGTATTAGAACCAAAACACGTAGTAGAATACCCAGAACGACTTTGGCTGAGGACAGGAAGATTGTGATTTCTAGCAAACGTAATAGACGCCTTACTGTACCAGAAATAAGAGCACAAGTGAATGTGAAAAGATCTAATCCTCTCAGTGTATTAACTGTCAAGCGCAGACTTCATGAATTAGACCTTCATGGCTGCATAGTTATAAGAAAACTGTTGTTAGGCGCCGTCAATAAGAAGTGATTGAAATGGGCTAAACAATACAATAACTGGATAATGAAGAAAGAGCAGTACCGGAATATCCTTGAAAATAAAATGTTGCCATGTGGACTGCGTAGGTTTCAATACGGATTCACACTTCAACACGAGAATGATACGAAGCACTCTTCGAAGCTATACGGAGAATACTTGGACAGATTATCAGCTGAGGGAACGCTTATAGTTATGGTTTGCCCACCATAGCCTCCTTATCTCAATCACATTCACCTCTTGTGGAATGACCTCGACGGAAACATTAGAAAAGTTTACTCTACTTCTACTGAACACTTATGGAATATTTTGCGGGCAGAATGGAACAAGATTATGCTAGAAACATTAATATAATTGCTTAATAGGATACCGAAACTTTGAAGCGGTTGGAGGTGGACGCATAGATGAGTAAGAAGTATAATAATGGTAGTGTTATTTGTAATCTTTTCTTGCTAATTCTTTATTTACTTGAAATGTATTGCAAATACTACTCATTAGAAATTTTTAAATATACATAGAAATTGCAAAACCAAGAAGAAGTAGGATATTGTTGTTGAAACGTGGTGCATGATTTGAAGATGGTCGAGAACGTCGTATAAGGGAAACCGGTGCTTCAAGAAAAACGAATGAGCATCAAGATCGTCGCTTAAGACAACTGTCATTTAGAGATCGATTTTCCTCTACTCGGGCAATGAGTGAACAATGGTTTGGTGAAGGACGCCATGTAACCCTTAGAACAGTTTATCGCCGAATCCGAAGCTTTGGGTTAAGATCATATCATCCCCAATTTGTGCTTCCTTTGACTGCGGAACATTGTCGGCCATAGTTACAATGGTGCAATGAAAGATCTCATTGGAATATTGAATGGCGTGGTGTTGTTTTTAGTGCGAATCTAGATTTTGTTTAGGCATGCACGACGGTCGTAAGAGATTCAGAAGAAGAAGACGTCCTCGTGTAGCAAGGATTTCCTTGAACTTCTTTGAACAAGCCCAGATGAATCTTTTGCCCTGGCCTCCAAGATCTCCAGATCTTTCACCCATTGAACATGTTTGGCACATAATGGGTAATGGGTTGCAAAATTTGCAGCACACTCCTTTGTCTTGGGAGGCTTTCAGACATGAAATGCAACTTGCATTGAACGCAATACCCCAGGACGAAATAAACCACCTTATTCAATCAATGCCATGACGTGTAAATGAATGTATAAATCAAAGAGGCCGCTCCACCCATTATTAACAGTAACTATTAAATTTGGCTTAACGAATAAAAATTTGCCTCCCAAACTTTAATCTTTTATTACTATAGCATAGGTGAATATTCCACCCAAATTTCATTCAGAAATTCCAACTCCTTCTTGGTGTTGCAATTTCCAAGTCACTCAGTATATATTTTCTAACCTCAAAAACACTCAATTTTCGTGGTGGGCAAATACTTTTGAACAGTAGTACATATGTGCGTAAATATTTACATAAACCCATTCACCGCAAATGAAATTATACCTATAAATTGAAATAAGAAAAAGGTGCTTATGTCCCGCAAAGTAACAGGGATTGCAAAGCGAAACGTCAGGGACCCCGTATCTTTCTTTTGGTACCCCATTGAAACGTAGCGTTCATTAAGGAGAGAGATGTTGAGATGTGGCCATCAAGTATCAATATACCAACAGCATTGCTAAAGTAAGGTAATCGTGTCGTCCCAGCATAGCCGTAACAGCTGGAGCAGTCAATAGAACTTAACGCCCGCCTGTCTGATGCGATGCGTAAACATATGCGGGTGGCAAAGACCATTTTTAATTCAATATGGGCATATTTATATTACAACTCGACAGTGTGCGCAAGGCTGTACAACGACCCTTTGCTGATAAATTAAAACATTTTATCTGTCAGTTTTCAGATTTGTTGTACAACGGTGCTAAAATACCTTCAATAAAACTTTAATGCGCTAGCAAAGGAACGACTGTAGGAAGCATGTAAATAGTACAAAACACAGAAATAGAAAAAACGGCGCGTCAAATAGGAATGACTTTATTTTCGATTTACTTGTCATGATAACATGTAATTTGTCACTTAACATGACGCGCTGGAACAATTACAAAATAGAACATTGTCGTCAGTGAAATCACTACAAATAGTGGACGAAGTACATACTCTGCTCGAAACGACTGTACTGGAATATAATAACGTCGCGCTATACAAATACAGATAGAGTGAGGTAGCTTCATGCTGTACATTAAAACTGAAAAAGTGTATGCCGATGTTATTTTATTATAGTACAGCCGTTTCAGATAGTCGTAGTTGGCGCAAATTGAGCAACTCTAATTATAAGACGTTTAATTCCAATAGACTTGAATTTCTGTAGTGATTTCACTTTATGTATGAGAACTAGAATTATACATACTTACTTAGAATAATAGAGAACTTAGAATAATATACATATTTTTTTTGCCACAATTTCATAAAGAGCACTCCTTGAAACTTGTGGAAACTTATCAAAGAATGTCGAAATCGTAAAGCATCTATTTTCTCAAACTTTTTCATCAACTTTTTCATTAGGTCTTCACTAATGACCGACGAACACCCACTATGCTCTCCGTTATGATCATTAGTACGGCCATATTTAAATGCTCTAACCCATTTCGTATTATTGCCTCGTTCATATGAGGTGCATCCACTAATAACTCTCAACTGCTCCCGTATTGTGATCGCACATCACATACAAACTTTATGATCTATATATTTGGAACCGGCTGTCCAAACAAATGGTGGGCCATTTCTATATTCCATCTTTCTTCTACAATAATGTGGTGATAAATGGCCGCATTTTACAAAATATTTGAAAAAACTGGCTGTTGAGGTATCGAAACAGTTAACGATAACAGTTAGGTACGTTAGTTAACATAAATAAATGTTTATCAAGATATTTACTTAGGTATCATCGTAACGAAAAGTTGACTTCAGTTGAATTCAGTGGCGGCCGGTGGGTCTCGTTTTATCATACTTCTGCGTCTGATACAGGAACATAGGACGAAACCTGTTTGCGGCAGATCGGATTTACCGGTCGCCGCTGCTTGAAAGATTCATCCATTTCTTCGCCGAGAAATTGGCGACTGGTACAACATATAATTCTCGGAGATTTACAATTCGTTAATGAAAGAATTATTTCGTATGCTACTTAGGGGAGTTATGAGTTTACACGAAACTAAAGTATTCATCATTCGACTTTAAAAATGAGGAATATTTAAATCGTGAAACTATACATACAATTGTAATTTCAAATTTAGGTATAAGGAGAAGTTATTTTTATGGACGTAATCGATACAAGTGGTCAGAGAATAGTGCTGGTACTTTAAGAATTAAAGCTTCAAACATTATTCTACAGCCCTCAGGTTTAATAGGAACTGCAACAGATGCATATCCTACAGCTCCTTTTGACGACTTTCGAAAGCAATTCCAAATGAAATATTGAAACATATAAAGCAAAGACTACTGATGTCTGCATCAATTATGTTGATATTGGCAATTATGTTGGGCACTTGGATTTACAGGAACTAAAGGCCACACCATGAAGATTGTAAAGGTTTATTTAAAATAGATCACACTCTGAGGAGCAATAGTGAAAAATGTTTGTTTGTTTGTCTTGTCCGAGCCGAAAGAATCGACCGAATTTTAAGCCTGCAATTCCATTTTACTTCAAATATTTATAGAATTTTCAGTAATAGATGCCCGCAATTGTAGATGAAATATTTATCGAACTAGAACTACAATACCAATTAAGGGTTAAAGTTACCTTTGATATAGGAGCGTTGATATATTGGTGAGAAAGAGTAGCAATGGTAAGACAAATGGAAGTGTAGTGTGTTTCGTGGTAAATCTGTGGCAAGATTATGGAAGATTAGATACGGAGAGAGAGCACGAAGAATACATTTTAGATGGACATGCGGTTCCAACAATGTATATTATGAGGCGCGTTGTTACTCTTTTCAACTCTAAATCGTCTCTGGTATTGAAACTACGGTAAGTTATGCAAATGACGTAGGTTGTCCGTAATATTACCCTTCTTAAAAAGGATCGAAAAAGACGCATTTAATTAGAATAATACCAGACCTCATACAGCATGCCCCCTCCCCCTCTCACTTCTGAGAAAAATAAAGTACCAGTTCTTCCGTTGCCTGAGCCATGGAGCATGTATGAAATTCGACGTTGCTTAATGTATAATCCTATTCCAATTATTACCACTGACAAACTATGACATCAACTGAAGTGTGGTTGTATACTAATACTAGTACTTATACTAACGTAAATATTAATTTCTGAAATATATGAAGCACCTTATTCGCTGCTATCCCCGCTTTACCCAGAAATGATAAAAGAAAAAATGTTGTTTTGATACAACACAATACTATTTTGTAGTAATGGCGGTGATAGGTATGATCGTTTATAGTAAGAATGTTTATAATATTGTTTTCATATTCATGCCCACAAGTGAATCACAAGTAGTGATGTGCATATCCGAAAAGTCGTTTGCATCCACAGCGCGAATGAAAATGTTATTGGAAACATCATCAGCAGTATATATAACAGCAAATAGTATTCCACTCCCACAGCCGGTGTAACATTGTTGTGTACCCTTGTGATTGTAGTAACGTAATATTAATGTGCACCGACATATCATCAATATCTTACCTCACGTGCATTTCATATTGAGAATATATTCTACTGGCCTGGGCCTACGTTACGTTATGTAGAACTTTGGCCCACAAAGGAAACATACATAATTATTACAAATAGCAAATATAAGTTAGTAGAAATGACATATAAAGGCTTATATAGCGAACATCTTATTATGAAGTAGCACTCATACCATAAAAATCAATTTTCTTATAATTTAATTATTATTATTAAAATCAAATTACCTATTTAGAGAATCAATAGAGTGGATGCTAAAATATAGAAAACTAGTACAAGTGTTAAATTAACTTAACAAATAAACTTACATCACCATTTGTTTAAGTTTCCTAAAACCAATAAGCTTTCGCATTAATAGATATCAAATGTTACAATATTTATATGATATATAAAGTAAACAACAAGGTTTAATGTAAAACAAATGGAAGGATAACTGCAGTTATGGCTAGTCCTGTAAGACATGTTATTTAGTAGCACAAGAGCACGTTACTTTCGAGCAGATGCTAGCAAGTTAGTAGCAAATGTAGGTACATGAAAACAGCACGTTACTTAATCGCAGGATGATTTAGTATTCCGTTCTAATTAGTAGGCGTCATGGGGTAGGGGCAAATAGGAGTATGCTTAGAAACAAGTCTGAACGCGTTCACTGCGAGCATGATTTGTCACAAGTTTTATTTTGTAGCATGCAATGTGTACGTGAGTGGCAATAGCTCTAGGAATAAATTTTGTTTTATTATTCTATAAACAATGAGTGTTTATAGCCTAAAAAAGGCAAAAATTTTAAGATAACTTCACACAGAAAAAAATTCCAATGTAAAATTAGCCTGACGAAATGTTGATTAAAATCATATTCAATTTCTACAAAATTAATGGCCTAATTTAAAATTAACATTGATTCACATTGATTCAAAACGAAATTTTTTCAATATTACCTTTAAACAAATTGATTCAATATTTTTCTCAGTAAAAATAACATTGCACTATGTTAAATACATAAAATCCCGTTGCAACCTACTAAGTCAATACAGCAAAATTCAAGATTGTCGTACTAAAATAGACTAATGTAAAATGAACATTAAATCAGGTAACGTTGACATTGGCCAATGTAAAATAAACAAATGACAAATTTTAAATCAAACTTAAATTAGCTTGAAATTATTTTAAAAAGTGATGAAAGGCCCTTGTGTATTTCAGGTGACGATATACATGAATACTGAGTATTGTACGAACATCAAAAATGCCGTTATTTTGCATAAGCAAAAGAAAACACAAATTATTATTTTAGTATAGGTTTGGAAAGTGTCACGCCTGGTGGATGAACTGTAGTGTTTAGTTAAATATTAATTTTGTTATTAAATATATTTATCCATATTAATAAAACCATGTCGGAAAATATTGAAAGTGGTCTACAAAAAGATGCAGCTCTTAATAGTTGTGGTAATATTCAGTTGGACGAGCTACTGAAAAACTTTGACTTCGTGGAAGTAAAACCCTATGTGGAAAGTAAGTGAATATTAGATACACGTGTGTGTACATAAATGTATGTGTATATTATTAGCAACATTTTTACACAATTGAATAAAATTCGATTAATTGATATTATTTTAGAAGCTGAGATAACGTTTGCAAGCTTGAAGTATTTGACAAAAGAAGACATATGTAAAGGAGGCTGTACCACCAATTGGACTACGCACATGCTTTAGGGAAAAGTTATTTGGTTGGAGAAAAAGTGAGGTAATAAAAAAAATTACTAATACTGTTGTATACTATACTTTTTATTAATAAAATTTGTATTATATCAGTATGGTATCGATTACGACACTTTATCTAAACCTATTACCAGAAAAGTAGTTCCATGGTTGCAAAATAGCTCTATTGGTATAACATCTACACCAACGTCATCTATTCCTATAAATGTTGGAAGATCTAAACTGTCAAAGGTAGAATCTTGTATGAATGCTGCATATACATACAACTTATTTATTTCTTTTTACTTTAGAATTTTAAGCTTATTTTAGAAGATAACCTTAGAGAGAAATTCTTAATTTCCTATTATGAAAAAACTCGTTGTTTGACCGAATTCCTCCGTGCAGATTTAATCAGTATTATATTAGAAGACGTATTTTACCATGGCGTAAAATTGTCACCAAGAGATTTTCCAACTATTGTTTATGAAATAATAGAAAACTTTTGGACGAACGCAGAGTAAGTTTTTTTGTCTTTTATATAAAAATATATTTTATAAACATTTATTTTCAAAATGTCAGGAATATTATTTTGTATCAAGAGCTAAAAGAACGAATCCTGTTGGTAAGCTTTGGGACAAATACTGCATCCAAAAAGCAAAACGAGCACGGTTGTTGCATAAATATGAAGACGATGTAGAAGTGTCAGATTCCTCTGTATTGAATTCTGAATTGGATGAAGCTGTTTTGCCGGTATTGAAAACATCGCTTTCAAGAGATTTTTCCAATTGGAATGATGTTAAAGACAAATGGCAACGAACATTTTTACTTAGGCAAAAAGAGCTAAAAATTTCTAAGGACAATTTTGATTTTTGAACAATTGGCCACTTTATTCTGATGCAAGATCCGTGGAACTGGTACGTAACTTAATTTTTTTAAGCTTTTTCAATTCTAAAAATATTGTAATAATATGAATTCAAGAGTGAATCTGCCATTAACGCTTTGTAAGAAGGCGGGATTAAATTTTGCAAATTTCTTTTAGAGTATAGGACTGAGATTCCGGATGCTTTCGAGTTCAGTAGAGCAGATATTGTTGCTAGTTGTATTTCTGCTCATATGCATAAATATGTAAATAGAGAAATTGATAATGTTGTATATTATAATAAAGCAATGTATTCAGGTCGAGTTTATAAAAAAGGCAGTTATACAACAATTAAAAACGAATTTTCAAAATCATTTAAAGTTTTTATTTTATTGAAGACAACTGATAAAGTATATGTTTTATGTCATGAAGTCGAAATTCTTAATTTTGATGATTATTTTCAATCATACCTAGTAAGAAAATGAAGGGATGATATATTTTTAAAAGAACTTTATGAATTTACAAGTCCTCCCTTACATTTTTTTCCGCTTAATGACGGGAAAATATATTTAAGAAATAAACATTTGTAATGAAACATATAAAAGATTTTTTACCTTCATTTGGTTTATTATATTTGTAATTACTTTACACGTGTACATATCTATGTATATAACTAATTATATATCAATAAATAAATGAAAAATATGATAAAATCGTCTTTTATTAAGATTTAATTTAATATAGGGGTCATTTTAAATAAAAACAACCTTACACGTTAGTTCAACATGACTGTACGGGTCATTTTAAAACAATTTATATTAAAATAATATTAAGATCATATTTAATCAACATTTAAATCGCATTATTTAAATTATTTTCATGTTGTTTTAACATAGTGACTATTTTAATTTTAAATTAATTTCATGTTGAATGAAAATCCAAATCGTATTGATTCAACTTATACTTCACGTTGCTTCAACTTGAAATGATTTGATTCATCATGATTTGTTATGTTATTTCAATATAAATTTCATTTTGATTCAACTGTATATACTGACATATTAAATCAACAGGAATTGAAGTTGCATTCGCAAATAATTTTTGTTACCGTCCGCGTGTTGCCGTATTTCACGAAATTGCTAAAACTAAACTAAAATCCCGCGCAAGAAAAAACATTCATCGCCATACACCTATTTTAATAAAACATAAGTTTCAACAGCGGTTTTTCCAAGTTTCACATAAAATTTCACGACAATTCGTTGCGCTCCTAAAACACTTTTTATTTTACCGGCAAGACAAAAAACCCATCTTATACATACGAAGCCCACAGCCAGATTAATATGTCTGTGGACACGGGAGGTACGGTAATCGAAAGAGCAGACTCCGCGCTACACAACTGCTGATCATACGATTTTGACGCATGCATAGTTTGTCTGTGGTAACATCAGTCTCGTTATTTTATAGTCACACCTCGTATATACTGTAAATAAGTTGATACTGCGTACCTGCAAGATCAGTATCACAGTGACGAAATAGTCCAGGGATCCACAAACTTTTTGCATACGGCCGGAAAATTTTCGAAGGCTTGGCGGGCTGGACACATAGTTAGTGAAGACTTGACGGGCCGGAAAAAAGCAAACAGCACTACATGTTTTATACATCAATAGTGCTTTTCCTGGTTTAGGAATTCATGAAATTACATTGTTTCAATAAATTTGTATTTTAAACAGCAAAATTGAGAAGAAAAATTCGATATTGAACAATTTCTCACGGGGCGCAAGAAACGTACGTCACGAACCGTAGTTTGCTGACCCCTGAAATAGTCATATTACAATATCCAACAAATATTGCACCAAATATTAGAATTATATTTTAGTTACCTTCATGCATACACACGTGCTTACTGTTTATTTATTTCGTTATGTATTTGTCGTTTATTTATCTCAGTTCGTGTGGTCATCTTTTTGATTTTCCAATTTTCAAGGAAGCAATTGATTTTAACTTTAGTAGTTTGAATATTCTTTAAATAAATTTATTTTCAGCGTTGCACGAAATACGTTTATCCGTTAAATCCATTAAATGTACAGAAGTAATTAGGCTTACAGGAGGTATTTTTCATTATATTCCGTAAAACTTACGACAGTAATAAAAACATTTGAACCAAACTCTTTAGTCGACCTTGTACATCTTCAACATAATCCAGAAGCAGTAATGGTAGATGTAAATCGGAGGAATCAATACTTTCTAGTACGATTCCACAAGTCAGTTAAGTTCTATTAATTAACACTACAAGTCGCTATTCAATTTCATTCAATAATGTTCGATATTCCGTAAAAAGGAAGAAATATTTCAAGATGAGTTCGTTTTGAACGAAACCGTATTAAAAACTCGAACATCATCTGCGAAATTTATAAATAAGTAAGATAAGTTTATTTGATATTGGACTAGTGACAATTTACAATGTGAGTGATAATAGAAAAACTACCAAAAGAGCCGCCTATAAAGGTTCAGGTCGAACATAGGATTCCGTGTATATAAGTAAGTATTATCTTGGATAATTTTACATAAAAGGAAATGTGGTAAACTGTGGCCCTATAAAACGTCAAGCACAACAGGAGGGCCATTTATTGAACCCCTAAGAAAGTATTCTAAAATTAATATCGACACTAAATTTAAAACAAATAGATTGAATAAAACGTTAGCGGAACCATTAAAGCATATCGAGTTTTTCACAACTTATGCAACAAATCGAAACAAAACAAACAAAATTTGTAAAAGGAAATACTTTCACACTAACACAAGAAAGCCTAAATTAATTTTTGGAGGTTTGCAAGAAAAAGTTCGAGAACTACCAAAACTATGCAGTCAAGTATTATGATTATTATTTAGACAGAGGACTGTAAACACTAGTTAAATTGGGCCCATATCTTTAGCAAGATCAATGGCTATTGCGATAGGACATATTTGTTTAATGTTTGCGCCTGCATTCAATCCTATTCAAGGCTGAGCCCCCATGCGATAAATCGTTGTTAGGACACGGAGAAGTATATTTCGACACTAGCGACAATAATTTTCAACATCTGTTCCGATAAATAATTGGGTGTTTCCAAAGCAAAACTTTGACTTGCCCACTTTTTGTCTTCTACACTAATTGACTTGAATTTGAATATTTCATTATCTGCTCGACCAGTTCATTCGGATATGATCATCGCATATGATCATTTAGATCATTGCATTTGAAGTATAAATTACACCCTTTAAGTCGAACATCAATTGTATTCCGTCACGTTTGATAATAGCCACGGTTTCAAAACTAACACAATCAGCTTTCCAAATCAAGATCATTTCTTATGTAAATAATAGCTCATTTTCTATCACTTAATTCATATATGAAATGGCGTTTTTGCAGTTGATATCTGTAGTGCGTTTTCTTGGGGGTATTCAAAGCGGTGTACGTTTCTTTCTTCCACATTCTTTTCAAATAAAAAAAGACAGACATATATACGTACATATATCATTCTGGTTTAACTAAAAGCAGCGAGCTGCTCGCGACCATGGCAGCTAACAAAGCAAATCTTAGTATTGGATAACTCACCCACTGAGCTACTAGTTTAAGGAAACTCAATTAATTTTTGGATTATAGAACGAATTGGAGTGGCAAATAAGAAAAGCATGAATTCGAGACCGAACATGTTTTTAACTAGATGCAGTAATTTAAACCGGGGGCGAAAAGTGAATATTCATACTTCTGAAATAAAATTAATAGGGAACCATATGGGCCGCTTAGAAACAAATCAATTGTTTATTATTTTAAACAGTTGTATTTTTAGTTATTGCCATTGTTGAACAAATGTATATTTTGTTACAGTAATACAGAATACAGAATTCTACTAACGATGAGGTTCAGTAACGAGAACTACGCAGATCTAATTTTTGTTTATAGCTTTTGCAACGGTAGTGCATTATCAACTTACAATGAACGTCAAACAAAATTTCTGAACAGACGACAATTATCTCGTAGACTGGGTTCTTATGCTTTTCGACAACTACAACAATGTGGAATTGCTGATAGTCATACTTGTGGTGAGAAAAGAATAGGTAATTGATACTGTGTGCGTGATGAACTACGTATTAGTACCAGAGTTGCAACTAATAGTATCGTAAATTTTGGTTTGGAAAACTTTACGCCTAGATATACGACTAGAATTAGTAATGAATTACATTAAATATTAATCAATAACAATGTTACATGGGAAGGCGCTAACGTCCCTTAGGGCAGCATGGCCTGCAAAGCGAAATGCTAATGTTCCCGTATGTTTTGCGTTCGTATCCGGTTGCCGCGTATCAATCCATTCTGGAATGATACATAGTAATGTAGTTAGTGGGCATCACACATTAGTAGTGTGGGCAAACAGTGGTAGTAACGAAATAATTTACGACAGCCTACATATGTATACACACAACTACTCGCATATAGCTTACTGGCTAAAGTCAGGAGTCAGCGATGCTGTCGTAACTTAGGAACAGAAACAGGTCAAAGCCAGGATCTAATAAAGCAATTATTTGAAGGGTTGATAGCAATCCACCTACCGTCCAATTCAGTTAAGGCGAAGTAACTCAGCTGAAGCATACAAAAAGAGAAAAAAGATCAAACACCATCAATCACAGCACAACTGACACCATGCACGGTTGCATCCTCCAAACCCAAGAATTGAATCAAACTTGCGACGTTCTGATTGGCCAACAGTAAAGTTATAAGGTATAGGTATTTCAGGAGCTTTTCAATGCACGGATGTGATATATTGAACTTGATCGCAATATCACACGTGCTATAATGACTCGAATTGATTATTGTATTAATTTAATCACCAGTTTCAACAGAACAATATAAACGTGTTTCTTCTGTGACATGAAAATAACTAAAGGCAACTTTACCAACTAATATTTCTTAGCTTTTAAAATTCTGTCACTACACTGAGCACAGAATCTCGTGTGACCTGGCAGTGTGGTTTTTCTCCCATTATGGAAGTAATAAAATATAATGACAAATACACTCGTTTTTATTTGACTTTTGTCACACTACGGCAACTTAATCAATATTGATTGATTAACATCGCGTAGATTCTTTTTAAGCAAACAACCAATATAGGAGGGCGATTCATAAAATAAGTCCCCGTTTCCGCCTAGTGAGCAGAGGAGTGGGGATATCGGCGCGATCGTAGCGCTGCGGTGTAGTCTGGTTCAATGTGAGTCTGGCAAAGCTAGTAAGAGAATCTTTCGAACATTCTTTCATGCTATTTTAGTCGGTTAAAATGGCTGCTGCAGTTGAAAATCCCACTGACTGTAAACTACGTGATTTATGTGTGCAAAGAACATGATGGCTGATGAAATTCATCGTGAACTTTGTTCTGTGTCGATGGTACCGTATGTTTCGGGGACGGACTAATGTCCATGATGAAGAACGGAGTGGAAGACCAATTGTTGTGGCAGACGAACTTGTAGGTAATGTCGAATAGAAAATTCGTGAAAATCGGTTTGTGAGCGATGAAGACAGGACAGTATTACAACCTGGTTTATATCACAGGCGGAGAAGTTCTATGAAGAGGGGATTAAAAAACGCATTCATCGCTATGATAAATATCTCAATCTTGATGGCAACTATGTAGAAAAATAACTGAAAGTAGTAACTTTATGTTGTATATAATACTGACAAACTCTTCATATACTAGTGACTTTTTTAAATAACCAAACGAAACTTACTTTACGGATCGCCCTCGTATTTTCAATAAGGAAACATACCTAAAATATCAACAAGTTATGTTTAAGTGTTAAATCCGCAATTATTTCTTTGCCAAAGTAATATTTAGGTTTCGCTAAACTACGATTATAAAAGAAATATATTTTATGTTACACGGTTTGTATCAACATACAAGGGTTATCTGTAAACGCTTTGTTGATCTTCAAAGTATCCTCCACAGATAGATACACTTTGCATTCGTTCGAAGCAGTTGTCCTTATATTCCATTATCTTCCAAAATCGAACGTTGTTGCTCTAAAAGCTCAAATTAAGCTGCATATAAACTCGCACATTGTCTTGGTCGAGGATTTGTCGTCCTTGATTTGTTTTTTTGGAGCATCTCGAAACATCTTGCAAAGAAATTATTATCTGTTAGATTATCCTCATCTAGAAACAGGCAAACCGCAGATTGACGTACATAGGAATAGATTCATGATTCATCACCACTCACAAAGCTGTAAACATTTTCTTGAATTTCCGTTATTCTACCGGCTCAAACTTTTAGGCACCCATTGATGCGAGTTGCATGTTACTCTTCAGTTGTAAAATATGGAATCCAACGGGAAACCAAACTTTTCACATTCAATTCGTAAAGAAGGACCTTTTGGATTAAATACTTAGAAATTTCTCAATATCGCCATATTGCTACCTCATTTCAATTCGAACAAAAAAAAAACAACCAGGTCGCTTTTGCCAATGTCATCCCAAGCACTCATGGACCAAAAGCAGGTACGATATTTGTTGAGCCAGAATCCCTTGAACACCGCTACGTCATATCTTGGGATAAGCCGCACTCGACGTAAGGGTCTGCCGCGATTAGATATTTGGAAGCAATGCCGTGGCTTAAAAATTCTAGGAATTCCGGCTCAACAAATATCGTATTGGCTGTACCTTACGACAAAGACACCTAATAATAGTTTAAACAAACAATTAGCAAGCGAGATTTTAAAACAGAGAAGTAAAAGGAATTCCACAATCAAGAGATTAATATAGCTACAACCATCAGGAAAAAAACTTTAGATAATGACGTTATTTTTACTAGAGCAGATAAGGGAAAAACAGTTATTGCATTGGATAAGAAAGATTATATTGACAAAACTTACAAATTTTTAGATCCGACTAAATATAAACCACTTAAAAAGACCCTACCCTAATATATCAGCAAGAACTTAAACTCACAATACAATACTCTTCGACACTGTTCAATGATTATGAAAAATCTAGACTTCTAACTATGAACCCACAACCTCCGAAACTCTACTCACTTATTAAACTACATAAAGAAAACAATCCAATTAGACCAGTAGTATCGTATGTTACAGCCCCATCATACAAAGTTTCAAAACCCTCATCGACATAATATATAAATATACAAAATTTAACATCAAGAACTCATATGAATTAAATAAAACGAAAGATTTAGTGTTACCTAACAGTACCAAACTAATCTCTTTCGATGTTAGTAACTTATTTCCAAGTATACCCCCAGATGAGGTAATTATTTTAATCCAAGAAATGCTGGAGAAAAACCATACCAACCCAGTTACTACTAATAAGATTTTAAAATTATTAAAAGTTTGCATAAAACAAAATTACTTTCAGTTTAATAACCAATTCTACAGCTGTAACGAAGGACTAATTATGGGCAATGCACTCAGTCCCCTATTGAGTGAAATATTTATGTACAAGTTAGAAAAAGATATCCACAATAATCCTCTTCACAATAGTATTCTCTTTTGGTACAGGTATGTCGATGACATTTTAATAGGTTTCACGGGTACTAACAGGCAATTAGATTCTCTATTCAATCATATCAACTCATTACATGGGAGTATTAAATTCACAAAAGAAGTGGAACTCCATAACAGCATAAATTTTTTAGACCTGACTATTAACAGAGGTAATAATAAATTAGAATTCTCGATTTATAGAAAACCATCATATACCGATTTAACTATTCACAATACATCTAATCACCCACAACAACACAAAATGGCAGCCTATAACAGTATGATACACAGAGCTATCAATACCCCGCTATAAAAAATAACTATAATAAAGAAATTAATACCATTAAACAAATTGCAAGTAATAATGGTTATGAAGCAAAAATTATAGACAACATATTACATAAAAAACTCTACTAAAAAACCTTGTCATTAGTATACCCGGTAGAAAAAGAAATTAAACAAGAAAGGTACAGGACCATATCATATGTAGGCCCCCTAAGTGATAACATTTCAAAATTTCTAAAGAAAAATAACATAAAAGTAGCATTTAAAACGAATAACAACTTATCGAAATACATCTTGAATCATAAGGACAAAATCCCTAAAAACAAAAAATCGGGTGTCTATAAGCTGACGTGTAGTAGTTGCCCGAAGCTATATATAGGACAAACAGGAAGGACCTTCGACAAGAGGATCTCGGAACACTTATTAGCTTTCAACAATAAGAAACAAGATTCTACGTATGCTAACCATTTAATAGAAGAACACCATAATTTCAACAACCAATTTGAAGTATTACATGAGGAGAACAAGGGATGGAAACTTAATTTATTGGAATCATTAGAAATAAATAGATATAAGTATACAGGCTATCTATTAAATGATCAAATAGACATTAATAACTCACCTCTGTTAAATTTAAATTTGTCTGAATAGGAGATTATATGAGTGTCCATTCCAATTTAAAAATCATTATTTTAGACATTGACGATATACAATTTGTTTAGGTGTATGTATGTATGTATAGATGGTTGTCTTCCTTGTAAAATCAACACAGTATCAGTTGTATCTGAAGAAGCCACTGTGTGGCGAAACATGTCATAGTAGTTGGTAAAATTAAAAGTAGTGAAATTCTAAAATTGTGTATTTGTTCCTAAGTTAATTATGGAGTTTCATCAAGTAAAGGCTGAATCAATCAAAAAATCTTTTCCTTTTTATTGTCCACAATCTAGGTACTGCGGCACAAATTACCGTCAACCTCTGATGATAATTTTTGACTGCTCTAAAACAACTTAGGATTACTGATCTTCCAGCGATCTCCTACAACTTAAAGTGTATGAAACTCTAAAATTTATATCATCGATGAAACAAATTAAAATGAAAGTTGCGTCTACAAACTTAGTCACGAAGTACGATAAATCATGTGTTTTGTTGTCCGAATTACGTTAGGCACTGATCATAACTTAAATTTTGTAGGTAATGTACCCAAATGAAAACGAAAGTGAGATTAATGTAGGAAAAATTCTGCACACGGGGGACTACTTGCCTGATCGTAAAGTGCCCCTAGTTTGGGGACGAATTCTAGTCTAGCTGTAGATACAGCAGACGGAAATAAGGGGTGCAAACTGTCGCATGGATTACTGGTCCTGGCGCTGTATCAAAAATATGTCGTACTTTCTCCAATAAAGACTTCCCAATTTTTGTCGGTAAACATTTCATTTAAAGCCAAGTGCCATATCCAAGTGGAAGCTTCACAATTCCTTACGTACAATCCGTGTTGTGCGCGCGCTCGAGCTAGCATCAAATCGAAAATCATCCTATTGCCACAATAGCAAACCGCTAATACGGAAAAATGCGAAAACTAACTAGGCAGGAAGTTTCCCTAACTGACAGGAGAAAAAATCAGTAACAATAATATATAACATATCGATCCCCTTTGATTAGTTGGCGCATAGTTTCCATGTTCTGGGTGATTGTTGGTCCTTGATGGAGCTTGCCTAGAATCGTCCTTAACCTTCCTATACTCACGCATACGGTCTGTGAGACCGATTTATATAGTATAGTATACGTCTTTCATTTTGACGTGAGTATAGGAAGGTTAAGACAGGTGACCACGTTTGCATTCGCAGTAACATCCAAATAACTATCGGCTGGTGTGGTGCTTCACCGTCAAAAACAAAAACTCAATAACACATTGTTGTTAAAATGATCTCATCTCCAAAATTTCATTCTTTTGTGAAATCTGTCAACCTCAAAAATTTGCTATGACTAAAAATCATTTGTTGTAGCGTGATGAAATTGTGGTGTCAATGCGCTAAATATTACGGTTAATTTGTTGACTTTTTCGCGGTGTCCTGTATGCAGTTATATACAACACTAACAACAGAGTTTTTGTATAGATATGGGTTAAGTATTTATTTATTATGGCATACAGGGAATTATTATCCAGTACTAACATAAAATTACACAAACAGGAGTTCGGTGTTAAGTACGTAGACAATACCCGCTTCCATCGAAGCAAGACAACTGCAGCAGGATGAGAGCTTGCGAGCATCCTGGCAACTCCGGTAATCTGAAGACCTTTAATTGTATAAACCTTCTCGGGATATGCGGGACCTCTTTATATTTATTTAAACATCTGTAATTTTGGAACAAGGCGCGTTCCACTACGAATTCAGTTATATTTGGTGATCTTTAGAGAGTAGGTATATATACAAAATTTTAGACACTTTGCTCGTGTCATGTACCTTGTGCAGCATTTAACATTAGAAATAACTGGTTATTTATTGAAACATCTGTAATTTTGTAACTATGTCGCATTTCATCCTTCTCAGCTGTGAAAGGGCAAAATGTCAAACACTTTACTCGTGTCGTGTACTTGGTGTGGTATTGATCATTGGAGATAACTGATTATTTATTGAAACATCTGTAATTCTGCAACTATGTCGCATTTGACTAAGAATTTTTTCAGTTCTATTTGGTGATCATTGCAGAGTATATGACCGTAGCCACAAATTCCATCCAAAACATTTTTCTTTCGATTTCCACCTCTAAACGCAATAGTAAGATGAAAGCAAACCTAGTAAGTGATTTTATTATGTTAGAAATTAGCTTAAACCCCTCAGTGGCTGAGTGGTAAAACTCGCGCTTCACAGTGCGAAGGGCCGGCGTTCTAAACCCGGTAGCGGCAGAGCGTAGCAGTTTAAAATCCCTAAAAAGGGATCTGGACCTCTAATAAGCTGCGAAAATGAAGGAAATGCCACTGGGTGGGCCAGGAGCGGTACGGTATATGCGTGTACATATACGGCTCGGTGGCTCTGAACCCCTACACCGAAAGGTAGAAAGGGTAAAAGATTAAGAAGAAGAAGAAGAAATTAGCTTAAATCCGATTACTACTAAATTCCCGCGATAATATCAAAATACACTTGCCCCTACCTGTAAGCACAGATAAGTTGATAAAATTAAAATTTTGACACAGTGCGGCACCAGATATTTTCATTCCGACTTCGCAGGCTTATTCTACGTTATCTCTTCTATCAGAAAATATTTTGAACACCGCGATCGCAAATATTTTTTGTGAACCGAAATTGCTTCCGTTACCTATACGTATACATCATCGGAGAAAATTGCAATTAAAACCAATTGCGGCACAAGATATTTTGACTCCGACTTCGCACACTTATTCTACGTTATCTCTTCTATCAGAATTGCAATTTTTTCCGATCATGTATACGTATAGGTAACGGAAGCAATTTCGCTTCTCAAAAAATATTTGCGATCGCGGTGTTCAAAATATTTTTGCGGTTTCTGATAGAAGAGATAACGTATAATAAGCCTGCGAAGTCGGAATGAAAATATCTGGTGCCGCACTGTGTCAAAATTTTAATTTTATCAACTTATCTGTGCTTACAGGTAGGGGCAAGTGTATTTTGATATCATCGCGGAATTTAGTAGTAATCGGATTTGAGCTAACTTCTAACATAATAAAATCACTTACTAGATTTGCTTTCATCTTATTATTGCGTTTAGAGGTCGAAATCGAAAGAAAAATTTTATGGCTGGAATTTATGGCTAACTTCACACCGGTGAGTATACGTACGAAGTTTTATATGCTTAGCCATGTCATGGGCCTTATAAAGTAATTAACATTATAGATGACTCCTTATTTATTTAAACATCTGTAATTTTGCAGCTATGGCACGTTCCTTTACAAATCCTTCAAAAGTATTTGGTGATCTGTATAGGAGTATAAGTGCAAAATTTTAGATACTTAGTTCGTGTCCTAAATCTTGGACAGTATTTTATACATTAGAAAAGATGCATCATTTATTTATTTAGAGATCTCTTATTTTGGAACCGTGCGACGTTTCACTGCGAAACTTGTTAGTTGCATGTGATGATCATTAGAGAGGATATCTAAAAAAATTTAGACACTTAGCTCGTATCCTCGGCCTTGTGGAAATTTTATTTAATCTTGAATTCCTAGCCCTAGAAAAATCATAGGGTAGTGCACTACTTAAAGCTGAGTTTTTAGTAGTCTTGTACAACGTAAATGTCTGTTGATTCATATATGTATAATAATTTAGGGTACATTTGAATGACTTCAAATTACCTTTTTAGATTTTCATAATCTCAAAATGGTGGGGTCGACGACCATGAATAACTTTTTAGGATTACATAGTGCTAGAATAAAGCTCAATGTAAAAATTGTAGAAAATGAAGAATTCTACTTACAATTATAGATTTTACAATAATTTTACGCCTTAAAATTTAACTGTAAACCAGTCAAAATTGGTGAATTTTGTCTATCATCGGGACGAAGTAGAACTGCTTTTACATATAGAAATTTCATCTCATTTTCAATAAGAATACCCTTACTCTTTCAATAATGAACTTTAGAATAAAGATTGTCGAAATGTTAAAAGATGGTTTCAATTTTGCCCGTTTTCATTTGTCACCAATAAAATCATCAACTCTATTTGTCCAGTATTAAACATAGGCCTGCTCTTTTTAGGGGATATATAACCACAACCTTCCACGCTTATAAGATGGGTTGGAAAATCATCAATAAGATACGATATTGATAATACAATAAAGGAAGAGATAAGAATTCTATATCTTATGAGGTTTGGTCCAATTCCAATATCATGCAACGCAAGTAATTACGGACTGAATATTTACTATATGATTTTTTCGTACACAAATAATATCTACGAAGGCGAACGCAAATCCAGCAAATGTAGCACATGTAGCAAATATCCCATCTGATGAAAGTAGTCATAGTAGCACAAACTGAGAAAGTAAATAAAAATAATTTCATTTAAGACATTCTAGGCAATAAAGTGTAGATTAGCGTGAGAAATAAACTTAATCACTTTTAAACTGATAGCAAAATATAAGACTGAAAAAAGATAGTACAAGAACATCCGAACAGTATCATTTAGATAGTATATGTGGATATGTTGGTAACACCAGAATCGGCCATGACTTTGAATGAGGTCAATTACGTTTCTCTTTTACAACCCAGAAAACAAACATCCAATAAAACTTGTGCATTATAATGGCGAGATATAGCACGGTTTAAAAATACGATCAGTTGTAAATATAGAAAATGTTAAGATAATAACAATATTTCCAATATTCGAAATGAAACGAACAGGAATAAAGACTAGATGATACAAAGTATTTTATGATAAGCGTTCGTATGTACACATACATACATATATATATATATATATATATATATATATATATATATATATATATGCGTAGCGTATTGACGGCCCGACCTAAATATAATGGAACTTGTTAACTTACCGGTCCTTCTTACGGAATGCTTGATTAATCCATGGGTATAAATTATTACTTTCAAAAACATACAAACTGGTTGTAAACTGATTATATCTCTGTCCTTTCACAGATTCGGGCACTTTTCCACAGTAATAAAGAAACGCATATGCAACAACAAATAAAAAACTGATTCTCAAATATAAACGACAACCGCACAATAATGATGTTCACCACAAACTGAGAGTCTCCGCGCGCAGCATTCTACGCGCAGTGTTGCCAACGTAATGGTGGACAGACATGCGCTTCAATCCCAAAAGAACCAGACAACCGTGAACATTTAGACCGACTAATCATCATGATCTAGTACGCTAACATAACAATATAATCCATCTGCCAAGCGCGCCTACATAAGCGAATATTTATAAGTGACAACGAAGTGTTATCAATACAGAAAATTGAAAAATGAATATTCATTCTTCTAACTATAAACACAATTAAATTAACGCTTACCATCAATTTCAAATAATAATTTGTTGTAATTCGGGAAGGAATTCTCATATATTGACTATACATTATCTTTCATTATCTTGATAACCAATTTATTAATCAAATTTATGCACATATACTCCAAACGACATTGAAATAAGACAATAATACTATACAAATCGGAATGTTTGGCTTAAAACTTAAACACATACATACGTATGTAAACTACAAGGTGGCATGAGAGTCGGACATTTTTTAAATATTCAATAATAAGTAAACCTTCAACTTCAAAAACATTTATTTACACAAAATTACAGCTTAATTCATGCCATCTGATTGTGAGTTGTATTAAACGCATCGCTTTAGAGATTGCAATAATTTCTTGGGTGATGACTTTCTTCAACTCATCCAAATTACGACATTTATGAACGTATACAGCTCTCGCAATATAAGTTGGCGAGCGGTGGGGATGCGCCGTAAACGTATTTAGGACACGTACCTCCCACCTGTCTGATTCAGATAGTGCATAGGATACGGGAACTGATACGGGAACGTTGCAGGACGAATGATAGGCAATCTATCCCTCCTCTATCTGCGCGAACGCACTCCCACCCTTCGCCAACTTATATTGCGAGAGATGTACATACACATAACTTAGGTAATTCAGGTACTTCTAAAAGAATGCATCACACACTGACAAATCGAAAAACCTTGAAGATGATGCATCACCAGAACGTGAAATGATCCATTTTCGAAATATACGTCGGAGAACATCCATTCACGCGTTCGCTGTAACACCATTTTACTAAAACGAGATATTTTTCAAGCCAATTGATAGCGTTCACAATTGTGTGAAGTGTGTGAAGAATATTCGAAGTATGTGAATACCTATAACGAACCAAATTGGCTGCTACGCGCTCCTCAGCACCGTAAAGAGGGCAGATGATAGTTTGCCTCAATGAGACCTGTTGTCGGACAGGAAACCCCTGGCTAGCTTCCGCGTTAGGGTCGTGTATCGCGAAAACTAAAGATATTAAAAAAAAATACGGGCGCCACTGGTTCGTTGCAAGCAAAGGTTCCCGATCGCGCCGGCGTGCGACGGTGTTGGACAAGCAGCTTTCTGAATGCAAGAAACGAAATAAAAATAACGCTTGCCACCACAATCACTTACTAAAGCTCCTGCCTGAGTGGTTCCTGCCTATAAGGGGGAAGGTGGGGGAAGGTGACTAACGCACACAACTTAAATAGAAATCGGGGATAATTTGAATAAGGTAAATATATTGAAATAATAATAAAAAAAAAGCAAAATTGAAATGAAGCTAATAGTTAAACTGAAATATGTAAAAGAGACACAAATAAATACGATTTGCGGGAAAACATCTGACTTTACAGCAAAAAGAAAACAAATAGAATGAAATACTGCAATACAGTGAAAAAATAAAACAATAATTCCATAGTAATAAGAAAAAACAATGAAACAATAATTCCATAATAATAAGAAAAAACAATAAAACAATTATACAACAGATCTTCTATAGCGCGCGGTACTGGAATAGCGTTGGAATGTTTACCGCAACAAAAGCAAAGAATAACGTACCTTACACTCGGCGCTACAGAGTTGTGTTGTAGTTAGTCGAAGTTTTCGCTTTGCGTTTCGTCGACGGTTTCCTCGGGTCCTTGTGTCCATCCTCTCCCCGCAGAAATCCTCCACTTAGGGAGTGTGAAGTAAACGCTGTGATTTGTCGGCAGTGCTTAAACTGGGACTTGATGCCTTTAAATCGGCCCGGTCAATGATCTTGACGACGCGACCCGTAAATATTCCCCAAAATTTTACCATGAACAAATACGACTAAAACTCTCATTTCCGACAACCAACGAGAAAACTAATATTTTTGACACCGATGAATTTGTTGACACCGACTGACTTTACGACACAAAACTATTCTTTTTCTTTTTTCGAAAAAGGACACCGACTTTATATATCTTTTCAAAGTCGGCGCGGGAACGGAGGGATGTGTAAGTGATTGAAAGTTTTCGAGGTCCAAAGGAAAACCGGCGTCGCAAAGCGACGCGGCGTCTTTGAAGTTAAACGGCACACGCGTTGGACCGAAACCGACAAACAGTATTGCGGTAAAAGGGTATTGAGCGGCAAACCCACGCGCTTTCTAGGAAGCAGCCGAAAAACGACGACAGCGTAATAGGACATTGCGTAGCAAACGGGCGGCGCGACGTTTGAAACTAATCGGCGCGCGCGTTTGACGGAAACCGACAAACGGTATATCGGCGAGAAGTAAAGATAAGGAAACGCATGCGGTACCTTAAGGTGAAGTAAGGGACATAAGGAAACGAGCATCTGCGCTGAGTCTGCGTTCCATATGCAGGGCGAAAATTTGGTCCGTAATATGCCCGTGTCTTTAACGCCATTTCTTTCTTTCAAAAATCAGTCCAATAAAGTCAACAGAAGCAATAGTACACCACACGGGGACGTGAATGATCAAGAGCCCAATAACGCCAGGTATGATCCATTGCGGTTGTTTGGGACCCTCCTGGTTTGAAGAATCCTTCGTTGAAGCGTGTCCTTTAAACGGTTTATTAAAGAACGCCGCCGTGGATTGTTTCGCCACTGTGCATGGGTTGTAAAGCCATATACACTGCTAGGTGTACGCGAGAAATACGCGAAGTAAAAACACGGTTTTACTCTTGAAAACTAATATATTTAACACCAACTATACAAAGAAATAGAACTTAACACTTTAATGCATGTAATAACGAATTAAAGGGTTTAGACTAGGTATGGGCAACCTTTGACATGTTGTGGGCTAAACTTTAGTGTGCAAATACGTTCGCGGGCCGCGTTTAAAAAGTAGTACATTTTAAAGTAGTGTTGTAGTGTTCATAATTTTTTGCGATAGATATCAGACATGAAATAATACGACAATGTTATTATAATATCAATTTATGAAAATAACAAAATGAAATAATAACATTATAATTAAATCGTTAAATTTGGAATTGTTACAAACTACGAAAGTTAAATAGCGATACCGAAATCAATGAGACACTTGAGCTTGAACTTGGGAAACTAATGCAACGATGTTTGGATTAGTTCCACTGATACAAAGACGTAAAGAATTTTCCAAATTATCGTCAGTCAGCCTTGTACGATATTTCGATTTATTAACTTTCATCAGTGAAAGGAACTGTTCGCATTTATAAGTACTGCCAAACGCACAAATCAATCTTCTTGCGAATTTTCTAAGCTGCGGAAAATGGTCTTCTTCGATGTATTCTTTGTAGAAATTACACAACTCCACGTCTTCAAATTTAGATTTTAGGAGTGACTTTTCTTGAATCTCGATCAACTCCATTTGCAAGTGTATTGGATCACTTTGTACATTACCTTTGTTGGAGTAGCAAATAAATTGAAACAGTCTTCCATGTTTCTGAAATCGCTAAATCTGTTCGAAAATTGCTCCGACAGTACCTTGAGTTCTTCAGCATATTGAGCATAAGCAATATTCTCATACGCAGAGAGCGTGGTGAAATGGTAACTGTTTCCAGACAGCATCTGTGCCTCCCACAAGCGGATTTTATTCTGAAACGCTTTCAAATGGCTGTACAAATCATTAACTAACTGTCCTTGTTTTTGAAGTTTCAAATTTAAATCATTCAAATAGCCAGTAAGGTCGACCAGAAATGCTAAGTCACATATCCATTTTGGGTCACTCAATTCAGATAGTGGTTTATCTTTTATTTGCATAAAGTCTTTTATCTCATTTATAAGCTCGTAAAACCGTTTCAGCATTTTCCCTTTGCTTAGCCATCTGACTTCAGAATAATATGTTACGTCGTCATATTCGGCTGATATTTCATCCAAAAACGCCTTGAATTGACGATGGTTAAGCCCTCGGGATCGAATAAAATTGATGGTTTTACTACCACATTCATAACATTATGGAGTCGAATGGACTTAGAATACAAGTTCTGTTGGTGGATAATGCAGTGAAGGACTATCAAATCATCTTTTTGCACATTTAATTCAGTTGCTTTTTCGTTCAAAATTCCGATGAAACCTTTACGTAAGCCGACCATAGAAGATGCACCATCTGTGCATACTCTAACTAATTTTGACCATGGCAAGGCAAAACTTGTAAATACCTTTTGAACTTCATTAAAAATGTCCTCTCCTGTAGTGGTTGTAGTGGTTCCTTTTAGCGGCTGTAAAGCAAGCAATTCCTCAGTAACAGTGAACTCTTTATCAACACCTCGAATAAATATAGCCAGTTGAGCTGTGTCCGACAAATCGGTGCTCTCGTCTAATGCTATGGAAAATGATTCAAAACCAGCCATACGGTCAGCCAATGTTGTTTTTATATCATTAGCCATCATTTCTATACGTCGGACAACAGTTCGTCTGGACAAACTATAAAACTAGCTTTCACAACATTATCAAGTAGTGTTCTTTGTTTATGAAACATTTGCTGCTGCTTTTCCAAATTTGCAGTAAGCTTCTGGATTTTGTCTTTTCTTATTTGTCCTGTCAGTGAGTGCAGCGTAGGATGCTTAGTTGAGTAATGCCTCTTTATATTGAATTCTTTCATCACTGAAATGGATTCATTTCACATTCACACAGCAAACAAATAGGCTTACCATTGTGCAAGATAAAAAAGAATTCTTCAGTCCATTTTTCTTGAAACCACCAGACATCATTTTCGTATACAAAATACAATTAGAAAGCACCCAAGATGCACACAAAGTCACAAAGCTAATTGACGGCACTAGCAGTTCACTAGGATATCGCTCGTCGAAGTTATCACCTCGGTAGCTCAAGTAGAACTGAACTAGAGCTCGGGCCATCCACCCACTTATATAGGCAAAATGAAGGAATGATTTAGAATCGTCTAGTGTAGAACAGTTGAGAAGAAATAATGTTTTGTTGCGCCGCTAGTGAGGCGGCAAACATGGAAGTCTTTGATGTTTGCCGCCTCACTCTTTGATGATCGCCGAACCTCGCTCGCTAGCTGGCATACTTGATTCCGTGAGTTTGAGTAAGTAGTGTAATTTTAATTTTTTTTTAAACCAGGTTTTTCAAAATGTCTCGCGGGCCAGATCAAATCATACAGGGGGCCGGCTGTTGCCCACCGTGGGTTTAGACCAAACGTTTTTAGCAGAGTATTCTAGAATTTCGCTCGCCACGAACGGAACTCTAATACTGACTGTACCCTTAATCTTAGGGGCTATTATATTCAAGAATTGCTATCACCTTACTCTCCGGCGACTTGAAGACTCGCCAAAGTGGCTGAAGAAAATTCCCGCTAAATGCTTGGCGTAAGCAGTTTTAAACCTAAAAGGAATACATTTCCTTTTACATGACGAAACTGCGAACGTAAATATTTTTCTAACAAACGGATAAGCGTAACTGTACAACGCAGCGCATTGTCTATTTATTGGAAAGCATTGATAATAATATCAATGCTTTGAAAGGACCAAGTCTGCTTTTAACCATAACGTCTGACGACATTAGGACACAATGAATGCACCGGGCGCCTAGGATTATAATCCGAGCCTCGACTCATTGGCGCCGCTAAAAGTATAATTGCATGCTGACTAAGAAATATTAAATTAATACATATTTTAAGTTTGACACAAATAACACAATACATATATGTACACTTAATATTAAGAAACATAAGGTCCTTAACATACTCACCGCCTTGAGAGCATAAGCTTTCAATGAAACATATGAATAAATATTGACCACCAGCTAACACTTAACAGCTGATAGGCAGCATACAAAGCTTGGTCACAGATCTTTGGTAAACACCGCGCACCGTTTTCACCGAGGCCGTTCTGACGACACCGTCACTACCCGGGAACACCCTTTCAACGCGCCCACTTAACCACTGGCAAGGAGGAACACTGTCTTCTTTGATGATCACCAAAGTTTCTGGAATTATCCTGATCTCCTTATTGGGTTTGCATTTTGCCCGGATCTGGAGTTGGTTCAGGTATCCCTTGCTCTGTCTCTGCCAGTAATAATCATGCATCTGCTGTGTATGTTGCCATCGTGACAAAGTATTTGGTTTTGTCTCCAATAAACATGGCTCGGGCAATGCTTTTATAATATCTCTAGTCAAGAAATGTGAGGGGGTCAGAAAGGAAGAATCCTTAGGATCGCTGGACATAGGAGTTATAGGACGCGAGTTTAAGATAGCTTCGATTTCTATTAAAAGTGTACTCAGTTCCCCATAACTAAAAGTTGTTTTAACCGCACCCGAATCAAATGCCCTTTCATTGCTTTCACGGTGGCTTCCCACAGTGCTCCGAAATGTTGGGACCTTGGTGGGATGAAATGCCAATTTATATTATTTTGAATTAATATGTTGTTTACGCTTTCGTGTTTTATTTGATCAAAAAATTGCCGCAGCAAACGCTTTAGCTCTTTATTTGCACCGGCAAACTGGGTTCCGTTATCCGAATATATGTTTTCAATTCTTCCTCTTCTTCCCATGAATTGTCTAAGGGCGGCTATAAATGCGTCAGTTCTTAGGTTCCCGACCAATTCTAAATGGACCGCCTCAGTAGCGAAACATACAAACACAGCACAACATATCTTGGATGTGGAGCTATTGCGTTTTCTTCTTTCTCGCACTTGCAGAGGCCCAAAGTAATCCACACCAACATTTTGGAATGGGCGTGAGGGCGTGACCCGATCAGTTGGTAGGTCACCAATTTGATATTCACAGGCGACAGGCCTAGCCTTAAAGCATACTACACATTTGCGTACAGCTAATTTTACCGCGTTTCGCAATGCGAGCGGCCAATACTTTGTCCTGATATGAGCCATTGTTGACTGAATACCCGCATGCAATTGTCTAACATGTGCGTCCTTTATTATCAACTCAGTCAAGGGGTGTTTCGCTGGAAGCAAGCTTTGATGTTTCTGGCGGTACAGCACGTTGGAGTGCTTCAAACGCCCACCTACTCTAAGCACTAAATTACTTCTAGAATTCACCTTGCCGCGGCTACTTTTATGAGAGATTTCACTTTGAAATGTCGATGATTGTACGATCTTTACTAGCGTAGACATCGCGTCATTTAATTCGAACGTACTCAAAACTCCTACATTCAACACTGCTTTCCTTTTTCAAACGGGCGATTACGTGGATTAACTTATTCGAATTAGAATATCGTATAAACAGGTGACAGTCTTGTTTGCTTTTACTAAATGTCGTAACTGCTATATTTCTGCGTTCAGAAATATCTATATCTTCGCTTAGTTCGCTTGTAGGTCATGATGCTATTCAGTGTTCGAGCCATTCCGGTCCTCTCCACCACAATTGCCATTCTTTCAGCCCCTGTAAACTCGCACCTCGTGAAACGATATCGGCGGGATTCTCCTTTGTCGGAATGTAATGCCACTCATGCGCGCTCGATGATTTTTGAATCTCACTAATTCGGTTTGCCACAAAGATTTTTCACGTTTTTGATGGAGCTTGGATCCATGCTAATACGATTTGTGAGCCCGTCCAATAGTGTACTTTTTGGAATTCAGTATGCGATGTTTGCTTTAATCTAGCCAATAGTCGTGCTAAAAGCAAAGCGCCACACAGTTCTAACCTTGGTAACGTAGTTATCTCGATGGGGGCAACCTTTGATTTGGCACATAATAATCTCGATGATGTTTCACCAGTTTTATTCGTAACCCGTATAAAAATTCATGCTCCATAAACCTTCTCGCTGGCATCACAGAAGCCGTGCATTTCGTAAAGTAGTAGATTTTTTAAACATACAATACGTCTTGGAATTGCCAGGTTGTGTAACTCACCTACATAGCTCCGCAGTATAGTTTATCCTCATTTCCTGGATGCTTTCTGGAGGTGATTCATCCCAGTGTATTCTCAGTTCCCAGATCTGCTGCATTAATATTTTTGCCCTTATTATTAATGGACTAATTAATCCTAACCGGTCGAAAATTTGTGAGATGTATGACAATACGATGCGTTTCGTGATTTTCTTTGGCGGCGCATATGTCGAAACGTATTTTAAAACATCAACGTTTGGATTCCACTGCAAACCTAATGTGTTAATACCTTGAATTTTGTGTATGTTGAGAACAATGTTTTCTTCGGAGTTTGGCATGTTCTTGAGAAGGGAAGGGTTGTTGGAAGCCCCATTAACGCAATTCCAATTTACCTTTTGATAAAAGCTTAATGACTTCTGATTGTATTTTCTTTGCCTCTTCAAAATTGTCAGTGCCCGTGAGCAGGTCATCCACGTAAAAATTGCGAAGAATAATATGTGAGCCTCTTGACTGCATATTGTGGTCACCGACAGCCAATTCTTGCAGCGCTTTAATCGCTAAGTATGACGCTGATGCCGTACCATAGGTAACCGTGGTTAATTCATAAGTCTTGATGCTATTTCGCCATAAGATTCACTGAAATGGCATGGTGGCTTCAATTACCCTGACTTGCCGATACATTTTAGCTACATCTGCTGTTAAAACATACTTGTGGAATCTAAATCTCGCTACAATGTCAAATAAATCGTCCTGGAGTTTAGGGCCTACCATCAGAATGTCATTTAAAGATATGCCCGTTGAAGTTTTAGCCGATGCGTCAAACACGACCCTCAGCTTTGTAGTTAAGCTGTTTTCTTTAATGACCGCGTGATGCGGAAGATATAAATGCGGAACAGATAGTTTATCCTTTGTTTGTTTCAATACACGCATATGTCCTAAATCTAAATATTCTTGTGTGAATAGTGCATACTCTTGTTTCAATTGCGGATTTTTGTCTAGCTTGCGTTCTAACGAATGAAATCTTTTCAAGGCCTGTTCGTGATAATCCCCGGGTAGTGATGGATCCTTTTAAACCACATTTTGCCATCACCGCTGACGTTTTCTATTTCTATTTCTATAAAATTTGACCATGGTTTTATTTAACGTTTCGTTAGTAGTGAGATGACAGACTGACTGATAAGACGATTCAGAGTTAATCGTAAATTTAACTGAGACTAGCCAGCCCAATAGGGTTTTCTGCAGGGAGGGTTGACCTTTTCCTAACTCAATTTGCCCTACGCATAACCGCTTGTAAAACAACTCGACGCCAATTAATGAGTCTACATCTCTGGATAAGTGAAAGTCCGGGTCAGCTAATTTTAAGTTCTTTGGAATATTAATGTGTTCTCTTGGGATAGAGACAAGGGGTAGGCGTTGCGTAATTATGTCCAAAATTAAACAATTTATGTCTGCTTTAAATCCACTTTGCCAAGATATTATAGTCGTTTGCAGTGAATAGGTTGATTTCGTCGTTGCTTGATGAATTCCTTTAATTGAGATATGCACCTGCCTTTTTGGTAGATCTAGGGAATCTTGTTACGTTTTTTTTGGTTCCCTGTATATTTGCGTTGGACGAGCTTGTTTGTTTGACGCTAGAATATAGCAATCGAACGTTTTTCTTCTTCCGAATTTTTCGTAAAGCACGTGCGTGAGATTCTCTAGGCCGCTTATCGGGGTATCGTGGGTAACGCGGGCAGTTGATAAGATCATCTCTTAAGGTTCGGCGAGTAAGAAGGTGAGCGTCGACAAGACTTGTATTATCTTGGGTTGTAGTTACGTCGTTTTGGCGGATCCGCAAGTCGACGTCGACCATTGCAAACGACTTTTGTTGGAGTTTGGTTCGTTGAAGTGTTTTGGAAGCTCTGTCGTTTCGTTTTACGCATAGTTGCGGATTTAAACCTTCCTTCCACGTCCGACCGACATCTTGGTTTGAACTCATGTTGAACGCATGAGTTTTCTGGATACAGGCAAGAGTTTGTTTTTTTTTTTTTCAATTTACGTCAAGAGTTTTCTGGGTGCAGTCAAGAGTTTCTTTTTAGTTACGTCGATATAATTGGGTTATCCAGCAGAGTGGTTGATTCCTGGAGCATCCACTGTTTTTTGTTACCTCCTGACTAAGGCGAAAATTCCCTTTTCCCACCGGAAACACCAGGTGACGCCATCTTGATACAGCGGGCCTTGCGCAGAATTGAACCCGGAGGTCAGGAATTCTGGGAACCTCTTACGTACCTTTAGGGTGGAAACAAGTCACTACGAACCAGTTTATTTCTTTATAAATTTTCTTAGTAGTGTGTACCAAGCGAGACATTTGCGCCAATCTAGTTTCTGTGTAGAATCAAGTGACACCCCCATTAGGTGTAAATTTCATGTATATTACATTAACGAGTTAACTTTTTTGTGGTTGTTCGTCGAAATCAACATACTTAGATTCTTTCTTTTTCGTTGTAAAGACCCGCAGTCTGTCTGCGCCTCATTATTCTAATTTTTTAAATATTGTAACTTCCCTTTTGGGAACGTTATCGGGTGCGGTCGCGTGGTACCATTCTTCCGGCGTGGGTAAATTTTTTGTTTGTTTTCTCGTTCACGACGCGACATGCTCGGTGTCTAAACGTTAATGTTGTTTGATTGAGCCGATAAATAATTTAGGATCTTGTTTTTTAACCGCTGTAAATTTTTTTTTAACTTTTCTATTTGTTAATATACAATCTCGTCTCGTAACTTTTGAGTCTCATTGAAGATAGCGTAAGAACCTCTCGGTTCAGATACCCCTCCTACCCTTCAACAACGAGGTTCCTGCTTACCGGACGCTCCGAAGGGAGATAAATATTGAGCAGGTGGCGTCGTCTTTTTCCATCGGAAGGTTTGTTTGAACCCTCACCCCAGCATCGCAAGCTATCGGCCTCCCGCAGGTAGAGCACAATCATTTTCCGGAGCCGTATTTGGATCGAGGTTATTATTGGAAGGACTCAAAGGGACAAGTGGGTGTACTTTAGTTTTTTTTTTGTTTTGCTACTTTGTTGTATTTTTTGAATTTCTATTTTTGACAACGCCAGCCGATTCCGGAAGCGGAATCAGCAATACGTAACAATCTGCTAATTTCTTCGTTATCAAGTTGGATTGACACCCTGTATCCAGTAACGCTCTGCATTGTTGTTCGCGACCTTTTGAATCTACTAATTTGACTATTGCTGTTGACAGTAAAATGTGTGTGTACTCGTCTAAGTTCGAATTGTAACTTGAAACCGTGCTTGTTTCCCGCTATTATCTGAGGATTCTGAGAATCAAATGATAAATAAAGAAGCGAGTTATGCCTTTTGTTGCATTTTTACATTTTCCAGCCTTGCACTGAGCGGCTGAATGCTGGCGTTTTAAGCAATCGAGACATAATTTTTTAGTCTTTACTTCTTGAATTCTCGGCCGAATAGGAAGATCAATCAATTTTTTACATTTATAAACAAAATGAGTTTATTTACAGAACGGACATGTTGAATCGTAGTATGTGGCAACATTTGCTGATACGCCTTTTACTCGCGGAAAATCATTTCGATTTGTCTTGGAAATTGCTTCCAGCGTCTGGCATTTACTCGTTAAGAATTTGATCATTTCGTCAAACGTAGGAAATTCATTGGATGATAGATTTGTTTCCCAGTCCCTAATAGTTGAAGAATCCAATTTAGTGGCTGAAAGATAAACGATTAGATCATCCCACTGGTCTGTTTTAGCGCTTTAAGTGCCCTTATGTTTTAAAACTCAGTCAAGTATCTGTCTTAGTACTACATGATTTTCCTTATGAGCGCTGGGCAAACTAAAAATTGCTTGAATGTGTTTCTGCACAATTAGGCGTTTATTACTATATCTATCTGGTAGCATTTGTCATGCATTGTAGTAATTATCCGCGCTAATTTCTAATGAATGTAAAATGTTTGCTGCTTCTCCCTTCACGGACGATTTGAGATAATGAAATTTCTGAATGCTTGATATTCATTGGTTGAGGTGAACAAGTGAATTAAATATACCAAAAATGGGAATCAATCTTCGTGTGAGCCTGAGAAGTTAGGTAAGTTGATTGTGGGTAACTTCACCAAATTGTTTGATGTGCACGATTCGCCTTTTCCTGGGTTCTCACCTACCGTTTGATCTGTCTTTATTAATTTCGTAATTGCCTGCTCTGCTTGAACTTCTAATTTAAAATACTTATTCTCGAACACCTCACGTTCAATCGAGTCACATTCTTGTTCATCCAACTGCTCGATTTGTGTTTGTATGTTATTAAATTCTTCGTATGAATTTGCTAACCTTTCCTGACGACTTTTAATTTCAATGCATGCGACGTTTTCATCAATATCATTGAGGAATGTTTCGAATCTAGTAACTGCGGCTTTTATGGCTTTGCGTTTGACCTTTAAAGACTTTAGCATTTCACTAGACATTTGTCAAGGGCTTGTTTGGGTTCGCGACGGCCAAAAGGATAAATGTGTTACAACAAAGTGACTGGAGACTAATCTGGTTGCCGCTGCAATGTTGAACGATGTCCCACTTACTTCTGTTGCTGCTAAAGCTCTCTTTGCAGGATGCGATGATTCATGTTGATTCCCTGGAAATTATGTACTCTGGAACAAATTTGATATCCGGTTCGAAGGACCACTGTTTGAGACCCTCCTGGTTTGAAAAATCCTTCGTTGAAGCATGTCCTTTAAACGGTTTATTAAAGAACGCCGCCGTGGATTGTTTCGCCATTGTGCATGGGTTGTAAAGCCATATACACTGCTAGGTTTACGCGAGAAATACACGAAGTAAAAACACGGTTTTACTCTTGAAAACTAATATATTTAACACTAACTATACAAAGAAATAAAACTTAACACTTTAATGCATGTAATAACGAATTGAGAGGTTTAGACCAAACGTTTTTAGTCGAGTATTCTAGCATTTCGGTCGCCCCGAACTGAACTCTAATACTGACTTTAGCCTTAATCTTAGGGGCTTTTATATTCAAAGACTGCTATCACCTTACTCTCCGGCGACTTGAAGACTTGCCAAAGTGGCTGAAGAAAATTCCCGGTAAATGCTTGGTGTAAGCAGTTCTAAACCTAAAAGGAATACATTTCCCTTTAAATGACGAAACTGCGAACGTAAATATTTTTCTGACAAACGGATAAACGTAAATGTACAACACAGCGCATTGTCTATTTATTGGAAAGCATTGATAATAATATCAAATGTTTGAAAGTACCAAGTCTGCTTTTAACCATAACGTCTGACGATATTAGGGCACAATGAATGCACCTGGGCGCCTGCTAACTAAGAAATATTAAATTAATACATATTTTAAGTTTGACACAAATAAGACAATACATGAAGTCCTTAACAGCGGTGCCGTCATGTTCAAAATTAGCTTCATTAGTCATTAACAATTTCACATGTAATTCATTCCTTAAATCACTTGCATTGTCACACCAATGTCGCACTATCAGAATTTGCATGTCGCCTGGCGGATCGCCTTGGGCTCGTAATCAGTGCTTTTTATGTTCGCCGGTATTGTGACACTCCATCTAGGACCTGTTTCTTTATAATTCTATATAATGTTCCCATTTGATCCCAAAAATTATATTCCGACTCGCAACGGTTCCTCGTCAATTTAAAGTGAACTGACGGCGCAAGGGTCGCTGTGTAGCAATAATACACTCACCACTTCCAACAAAACTATCGCACACGAAAACTCCAAGTTACAAGTTACATTGCTCCATTGCCACTAAAATGGCGTCTTACTAAGAGACGATAAAGCTCGTCAAAACCTTCTTCCCAAGAACATCCAATTCCTCTTTGTTATCTCGTACCACACCGATTATATATTCATGTTTTGGGGTCGTCTTCAAGCAACTCACGCACAAAATGGATTTTAAAAGATTACAATTTTATCCGACTTACGCACAGTATGTTCACTGTTCAATGTATTTGAAATAATAATTACACTATCAAAAAATTAAAAATAGTCATTAAAAACCTAAAACTAAAATTAACAACTAAAAATTAAATTCGCATGTGGATGTCAGAATTCACAAAAGAGGAAAGGATAAATACTAATCAATGAGATGTTCAAAAATTTTTGTCACAAATACCTTGAAACGCCAAAACTCGGTCGACACATTTGGAGGTGTAAGAAAAGCACCTCGTATCACAGACGACTATACTGCATCTTTAGCTAAACGAGGTCCCTTTAATGCGTCTAAAACGATTGCAACGGAAATTAATTATGAAATATCAGCTAGAACTGTATGATGATGACTATACAATTTCAAACTACATGGTCGAATAGCTGGGAAATTTCTGTTACTTAGGAAATCGAACTTACAAAAGACGAAAGCCTCTGCACTTGCGCATAGAACATGGAGTGGACTAGAGGCAAGAAAGTTTTGTAATGTCCTGCGGAGTGATGAGACTAACATCAATTTATTTGGAAATGATGCTGGAAGGAACGTAAAACGTCCAAATGGTCGAGAATATATCTCCCGCTACACAAAAAAAAGACATTAAATATTATGGCGGTTCTTTCTCCTGGAATGGAATTATACCAATCCATTTGATTAGTGACACTATGACTAAAGGGATTTACATAGGTATACTACAGAATATCATGTTATCCTATGCTGAAGATAATATGCCATTTCGGGGCTTTTCTAGCAAAATAACGGGCACAAACACTCTTCAAAGCTGTTAAGTGGTTGATTTCGGAGAAATGGAATTCAAGTAATGGAATGGCCAAGTCAATCACCTGATCTTAACCCAATTAAATACCTTTGCGAAGATCTTAAGACGCTAATTGGAATGGAAAGCCATCACACTAAGGTCGAATTGTAGCGAAAAACACAAAAGGCTTGGTATGAGGACATCAAGGACTTGTCGTAAACTAATTAATTCCATGCCTAATAGAATAAAAAAGTCATTCAGAACAAGGGAGGATATAGTGGATATTATTTATATAAAATATTTGTTTCACTTTTTTAACGTTATTTTACTGTTATCTATTTAATCATATTAATAAATTACTTGTATCTATTTCAATGACATGAATTTGTTACTTTCTGTTTTAAATGTAGTGGTAATGCTTCGAGAGTAACGCGTTTGGCACAGCTCCGCATTAAATGCCATTTTACTGTAGTGTATTCGAGTAATTAAATAATGATTTTTATACCAAACGATAGAGGATGTGTTTTTCTTTAAAATGCCGCAAACAAGAGAACAAATTTCTGAAATGAAAACGATATTTAGGGATTGTATTGACGAGATAATACGAGATGAATCCTTTAACGAACATCTAACAGAGCGGCTTGCTAAAAACATAAATGAAAAAATTTAGGAAGAAATAAACAGCTATAGGTATACACAAATGTGAGACATTAGAGAGAGAGAATAATACTTTATCGCTTAAAATTGATCAATTGGAACAGTACACTAGAAGAAATTCTATAAGAATATTTGGAATTGATGAGCAGCGGGATGAGAATGTCGAGGTGAAAGTTATTGAATTGTGTAAGCAGAAATTGAAAGTCGACCTTAGTCATGAACATATTGATCGTTGTCATGGATCGGGGAGAATTGATAATTCTAACAAGAGGTCACGTTCAATCCTAGTTAAAATTGCAAGTTATAATTACAAGGATAAAATTTTGAAAGCGAAGAGGGACTTGAGAGGAACCGAAGTTTTTATTACAGAGGATCTGACTAGGAATAGGTATGAAATATACAGAGCTGCTCAGAACAAGTGTGGAAGGCGGAATACCTGAACAATTGATGGTAATATAAGAGTAAAAACAGGAACTAGTGTGCATATAGTAAAGTCCCTCGACGAATTATAAAAATTGAAAGTTTAACAATTATGTAATTTCAAATGTAAAAGGAAAAGAAAGAATAGGAAATAATTTGAGTAGCTTTCTTAATTGTTTTGTTTCCTCGATACCTCTTATTGTTATGTTCTATTAATTTTTATCTATATATTCTCTTTTTAAATATATAATTGAGGATGCGGCGTTTGCTCACTCACTCGCTATATTCGTTAACCAACTTGCACGTTATAATTGTTTGGCTTATCAGCATATATATAAATATTATATTTGAATTTTTGTTGTATTTTATTATTATTATTATTTTTTGGTTTATTTGGTATTGATTCTGATTGTAAAGCAAAAATTATTAGTGGTTATTTATATGGTGTAATAGTTTATAATTTATTATAGTTATATTTTCATTTTGATTCAATTAAATATTCTCAACCTGGGTATCGTTCAGTAACGGCTACGTAATATATTTAAAGGCGACTAGTGTTTTTCTGGGTATGTGAATTTATTGATTACTTGATTTAAGCTATTATACATAAATATATACATATATTGTTTTTTGAATTCATACATATGACCAATTTTTATTTTTGGGTTCTTTTACTCTTTATTTAGTTATTGTTAGTGGTAATATTCATAGATTGTGTTTCGAAATTCTTTTTATAAAGTAAATTTTGGTTTTTCTTTCCTGTCTGACGCTATGATCAGGGCTTTGCATTTAAATTCTAGATCGCTGATGAGTAAACTTAGTGACGTTCGAAAACTGGTGCTCTCTTTGGATGTGGACATCTGTGCAGTTACTGAAACTTGGCTCAATTCTGATATTCCCGATACCTTTATTAATTTAGATGGTTACGTTCTTTTTCGAAACGACAGGGCTGGTCATGGCGGTGGCGTTGCAATTTGCATTAGAAAGAAGTACAAAGTTAAACTTATTCCAACCAGCAATGAGACATCCTTTGAGCAGCTTTGGATCAGGCTAAATATTTATGGTAAGGCATTTTCTGTGGGTGTGTCTTATCGTTCTCCTAACGCTAACTTGTCAGATTTTTTGAGTATTTTAATGAAAATTTGGCGGATATCGGTCTACTTTCAGATTACTTATTTCTTCTCGGAGATTGTAATGTCAACTTACTTGCTAATGATCCACACAGTTTAAATTTTTATTCTATTTTGCAATCGTTCGAGTTATGTCAATTGATAGATAAACCAACCCGTGTTGCGGGGAGTTCTGCGACCTTACTTGACGTTGCCATTGCTTCCAACACTCTGACTTGTTCTCAAGCTGAAGTTATATCGACTCATGATCTTACAGATCATTCTGCAGTACTTGTTCAATTTGATGTTAATGCTGTTACTGAGTTGCCTGTAATTCGTTATTCCCGTTCGTTTAGGGATTTTGATTACGATATGTTTATTTGTGATTTGAATTTGATGTCATGGGATTACATATTTTCAATGGTTGATATTAACGAGAAAGTGGCTCATTTAAATAGGTGCATTAATTCTTTGTTTGACTTTCATGCTCCTGTTATTTGCTGTCACAGTACTTCCTCAGCCTCGCCTTGGTTGACTGACAACATCAAATATTTAATATCCTTACGTAATAAAGCTTTAAATAAATTTAAAAACACTAATTTGTCCAGAGATTGGGATTATTATAAAACACTGAGGAATTATACCTCTTCTGCGATTAACGCGGAGAAGAGGGCATATTTTGAACATCGGTTGGGTACTGTTACCGTGCATACTGGTTGGAAGATCTTGAAGTCGATGAATATTTATCGCAAAAATGCAGGTGTGCTTCCAATACACTTGCAAAACGCTAATGAAATAAAAAATTGCTTCTCGTGTGTTTCTGGATTTGATGTGGCGGCTGACATTGACGTTCTAAACTTTTATAATAACCATACCAGGCCTGGTGTCGGTAAATATCAATTTAATTTAGTATCAGAAAAGGATATTGGATAACAACCATTAACGAGATTTCCTCTAATGCAGCCGGTATCTATTGTATTAATCTTAAAATGATTGTTTAGCTGGCGAACCGAACCTTGCTCGGAGTTCCCAAAATTTTTGGAATAATTTTGAACCAAATAATAACTCTCTTTATTTTAGTTTTGATATTAAATTAATATTGTATATTTCAAGTATATATAGTAGCACATATATATTAAAAGTTTATAAAAGTAATATTAAAATTAATATTTATAGTTATATTTAAATACTTAAAAATAAATAAATTCAAGCTCAAAATCTTTCTTAAGAAATACACATTTTAAGTAACATACCTTCTTTTTGAAACGCCAACTAATTGTGTATAAGTTTTTTGTTTTGTTTTTTATTACGTGAATTTACATGTTGTTGTTAGTTTTCGTAGATATGTTTTTATTAACATACTACTTTCAGCGCCATCTATGGTTTAGTAGTAAAGTTTTAATTACTTATAATTTCCCTTGGCTGCATGATGTTACGAGAAGTTGCTAACCCACGTTTAGGCCGAAATTGGTGAAAATCTGGACTAAACGGATTGAATCGAGACCGGGACCATGCTAAATCGGTTTTTCGTCCCCAAAATTCGCAGATACTAAATTGTAACAAAATCTTGCGAATAATTTTCTATAACACATTTTATATACCGCAGAAATAGGTAAAAGCGGGACAAAAAAAAAGTTCCTGGGACCGGGACCATGCTAGATCAATTTTGTGTTCTCGAAAATCGCCAGATACTAAATTGCATAAAGATTGTTAAAGTCATTTTCGATAACCAATTTCATGTACCGCAATACAAGAAATGTGTATAAACCGAGTCAAAATGGATTTTCGAGACCATGCTAAATCGATTTCTCGTCCCAGAAAACCCCCAGGTACTAAATTTCATCAAAATCGTTAGAGCCATTTTCTAGAACCCAATTCTATATATATATATATATATATATATATATATATATATATATATACATATATACAAGAATTGCTCGTTTAAATATATTAGATTAGATAATAAACATTTGTCTTGGTGGCGGTTTATTTCCATCTTGTTGAAAGGATGCTCATGTAGTTGGATATAAGGCCTATTAGCGTTTTACCAACATTTTCTAAAATATTGGAAAGGGTTGTTGCACTTCAACTGAGGGCTCATATTACAAAGTATACCATTTTTCCTTCGCTTCAGTCTGGATTTTGACCTGGATTTGACCGTACAACTGCTTTGTCTAAAATATCAAATGACATAATTTCTACAACTGACTGCGGACATATTACTGTTTTAATTCTTTTGGACTTCTCTAAGGCCTTTGATAGGCTTTCGCATCAGGTTCTGCTGGCTATTCTTCATTATATTGGCATTAATGGCAGCAAATTGTCTTTCTTTGTTAATTATTTGAGTGGCAGAAAACAAAGAATTGTAATTGACAACAATTTTTCAGAGTTTGCTGACTTGAAATTGGGTATTCCTCAAGGATCTATATTGGGACCGCTGATCTTCACCATTTACACTTCACAATTGTTGCTGTTCGGGAACTTTTCTTCTACCTTTCACTTTTATGCTGATGATACGCAGTTGTACTCTTCCTTTGGTGTGAATAATATTGACGCAGCTATTAGATCCAGTAATGCAGATTTGGAGAGTTTTGTGGCAATTGCCCGGCGACATAGTTTGCAAATTAATGAGGCAAAGTCTTGTTACATTGTATTTGGTACTAAGGCCAACAGGAAACGTATCGGTGACATTGTACATCTATCCATTAACAAGATTGAGCTTGCGCGCAAAACTTGTATAAAAAATTTCGGTTTGTTTATGGATGAAGATTTAAGATTCAAAATTAATACGAGGGTTGCCTTTTATGTTTTGGGATTTGGCAACCCTAGTGTTGCAATCTGGCAACTGACAGCTCTATCGTAAGGTTGGATATTTTTGAGGGTATACGTACGTTCATCTCGGCCCAAAAATGGAATTAAATCGTGAACATTTTCGTGCGATTATGTTTTACAACTTTCGACGTGGATTAACTCAGCAACAGTGCATGGATGAACTTAATTCAATTTTTGGCGATGAAGCTCCATCAAGGACCAGTATTTATCAATGGTATGGTGAATTCAATCGTGGTCGTAGTTCACTCCAAGACGAATTTCGTGAAGGTCGTCCAAAATCAGTTGTTGTTCCGAATACCATTGAGTCTGTGCGCGAACTGATATTGCAAGATCGTCATGTGACCTATCGTGAGATTGAGACAACCTTAGGCATTAGTGGGACCAGCATACATTCAATATTGCATAAACATTTGACTGCCAAAAATTTGTTCGCCTTGGATCCCACACAATTTGTCAATCGCTCAAAAAAGGCTCGTGTCGATTGGTCGAAGGAAATGCTCAAAAATACGATCGCGGTGCTTCAAAACACGTCTATGACATCGTAACAGGTGACGAATCGTGGATTTGCGCGTATGGGCCCGAAAGTAAACAGCAGTCGACTGTATGGGTGTTTCAAGATGAGCCAAATCCAACAAAAATTGTTCGCGCACGAAGCACTTCCAAGCAAATGGTCGCCTGTTTTTCGGAAAAACTGGACATGTCGCAACCGTACGACTAGAACAACGCAGAACAGTCAATTCTGAGTGGTACACAACCATTTGTTTGCCAGTTGTCTTCCAAGAAATCAGGAAAACCAACCGCCGAAGACGGATCACTCTTCACCACGACAATGCGAGCTCTCACAGATCGGCTCAAACAACTGCATTTTTGAGCACCCAAAACATCGATTTGATGAGTCATCCGCCGTATAGTCCTGACTTGGCACCGAATGACTTCTTTTTATTCCCGTATGTAAAAGACAAACTGAGAGGTCAACGTTTTTCGACACCTGAAGAAGCGGTTGCTGCATTCAGAATGCATATTTTGGAGATACCTCAATCAGAGTGGCAAAAGTGCTTCGACAATTGGTTCAAACGCATGCAAAAGTGTATAGATCTTCATGGGGAATATTTTGAAAAACAATAAAGTGATTTTCGATGATTAATATTTGTTTTTGTTCTCTAATCCCGAAATATAAAAGGCAACCCTCGTACCGATAATTTAATAAGGCGTGCTTATTGCATTTTAAAAATGATTTATCCACACAGACAAGTTCTTAATATCCGTATTAAGTGCTTACTAGCTGATACTCTCATGTTATCACATTTTAATTATTATGACTGTGTGTATGGCCCTTGTTTGGATAGTGTAGATGTCAGATGGATTCAGGTGGCACAGAACTCCTGTTTACGTTTTGGGTTTGGCATTAGAAGAGGGCGCCGAATTTCTCATAAATTGTTAGAGGTTGGTTGGCTGAATATGTACGGTCGTAGGTATTTGCACTTTGCCTGCTTTGTGCACAAAATTATCTCACACTGCATACCACCTCACCTACTGTATAAGATCAAGTTTAGAACAGACGTCCACAATATCAATATTAGAAGGAGAGATTTAATTGATGATTCACACTGCTCAGTTTAAGAGGTCCTTCAGTTACACCTGTGGATGTATAATGAATGAGCTACCTGTTCACATTAAACAATTATCGACCAGTTCTTTTAAATTTAGTTTGAGGCGATTTCTTCGTTCTGGCAACCTGGTCTTGGCTGCAGAGCGCTAATTTAAATTTTAAGTTTCGACTGTACTGTTACTGTCTTCTTTGCAATATTATTATTGCTCAGTTTTGGCTTGCATGCGTTGCATTATTATTTTTTTTTCATTTTTTATTTTCATAGGCACATCTGGAAAAGCAGGGCGCCGAATTGGCTTAACTGAAGATGTTGCTTATTGGTTTACTCTTTATTATATATATATATATATTTTTGTAAGCTTCTACACTGTTACTTTGAACCAATAAATTATTATTATTATTATTATTACTATTATTATTATTATCATTATTAAATAATAGAATCTAAGTTTATAGAAAAATTGGAATTAGTTTTTATACGCTATATACATACATATGAGCTTTTTCTAATGAAGTGGTATGTGAAGTATGCAATTCAGGCGTTTGTTATTAAAACAGAAGCGCCTGAGGAATAATGACGGGTGATATAGGTGTATGTATGTCAATGTGTAAAAAAGAATTGTACGACTCGTCTAGTATTGTCTAGTATTTCTTACAATTAGACCGTAAAGAAGTCTTCGGTTTGTGTGTGTTTTATTTAAAAACAGGGGAATAAACTAACATCAGAAGTGGGATACGGTCCGTTAAAAGTACTTCAAGGATTGTGAGGTTGTGAGTCCGTGAAAATCGTTTCACGCGTGCTTAGGGCCGATTTCATAATCATTAAATTTTTGGTTTGCCGGTTGCGTTTCTTAAAATTCTCTATTACTAAATTTACCAAGAACTACCGCAAGTTAACAGAAATTCACCGTGCGAAAAATACAAATATCCTTAAAACGTTTCTCAATAAATACTTATAGGTTAACTTGCTTACATCAAGAAGTACCGGTACGCATCCGCGGGCCAGTTAATGCCACCATTAACGTTATAATGGAACAAATGTTAGCCATTAGCTTAAACGTCCATTAACACCACCCGTTACCTTAAATGATGATTATGAAATTCATTTTTTCATTCAGAATTAACTAATGCTCGAACGGCTGTTCTCCGTGAAATGCAGCAGCGTCTACTGCAAGCCGTAACTTACAGGCAAGCTCTGCCCGTCGTATCAGTGAATATTCCCTCCTTCGATCCCTCACAAAAGCGGCGCGGAGGCGGCCGGATGATGTAACGACGTGGAAGCTTTGGCCAGCACTTTTGCGTGGACCGACTTTGAACAGGTTTGCAGAGTTTCGAGTATCTTGGAGGTGGATGCAAAGGAATGGTACAACAACTGGCACCCAGCTGACAAGAATTGGGCTAGTTTTCGAGTTGAACTATGTCAATTGTATCCTGCGAAGGAGAATCTTAGCGAGCGATTACTTAAGGTAAGCCTGTACAGTAGCGGCCAAGCCAGTTATTGTAAGTACGCAAGAAAGAAAATATCGTTACTGAGGTGTTTAAATTTTAATTTAAGTGATAGTCAAAACAGCGGCTATTAATAGCAATGTAAATTCTATTTCAGCGTTACTTAACCTACTTACTAAGTACCAGATTAACAAACACTACAATCAATTTCAAGGAAAGGGTTTGAAACGACTAGATCCATTTAAAGATAACAATGAGGAACAGATGTGTTACAATTGCGAAAGATCTGGGCAACAATTCGAGTAATTCGAATCTGCCCAAAGTCAAGAAAATGCGACATCTGTAATATTCTAAAAATGAAAAATGTTTCTTTAAGAATAAAAATATGGTAATTCGTCTATATTTCAAAAATAAATCATTTTTGCTTAGACCTAGATAATGATTTCTGCACTAACTTTAAAATACAGAATGTATCTGTCAATTGTTTGACTGATACGGGGGCGAATGTAGTTTGAACTCTGAAAAGGTAGCTTATAGGTTGCGCTGCCGCTTTGAACCAGCTTTCATCATGCTGAATGGCATAGGCGGTAGCCTAATACCGACCAGTCAAACAGCTGTTTTGCTGCTTGCGTGGGAAGGCACGGCGTTAAATAAATTTGTATGTTGTTGAAAGCTCTGCTATGAAACCAGAAGCTATTCTCGGTAGAGACTTACTCAGTCATAAGGAACTCAAAATGTGTACTGATTCGCGCGACCAGAATTTACCTCAAAGACTCAAAACAATTAAAGCCTGAACATCAGATTCAAAGCGTAACCATTTGCCCCGAGCAAATTAGAACACCTTTAGAAGGGGACGATTTAGATTGTTTGTTAAAACTAATGTCTAACTACAGAGATTTTGCTTGATCGTGTTCTGGCTTCACTTACTTCAGCAGGTTTTACTGTGAACATAAAGAAATGTAAGTTTCTTGAACGTAAAATTCTCTATCATCGACACGAAATTTCTCAAGATGATATAAGGCCGGATGAAGGGAAATTGGAAGCCTTATTGGATGCACCCAATCCCAGAAACATAAAACAGGTCCGTCAGTTTATGGGGTTAGCGGGATACTTTCGCGAATATGTACCTGAATGCTATACTCGTACAGCTTGTATAACAAATCTAACCAAAAAGGATTATATTTCGTATGGGGAACTGAATAAGAAATTGCCAAGAATTATGTAGTCGCGTTTCTAAGCCAACAGCCCCTTTTAGCAATTTTCGACCCAACCTTAGAAACTGAGCTTCATACGGACGCGAGTTCCCTGGGATTTGGGGCTATTCTCTTTCAAAAATGTGGTAGTAAACTGAGAGTTATTTCTTATTTTTCGAAACGAGCTACTAAACAAAAAATAAGTACCATTCTTATCAACTATAAACCCTAGCTGTGTATTATGCAGTAAAGCACTACCGCGTTTATTTACTAGGAATAAATTTTAAACTTATCACGGACTGCAATTTGGTAAAATTAACCCGAAAGAAAAAGATTTATTGCCCAGAGTTGCAACATGGTGGCCTTACCAACAAAGTTATAATTTCAGCATCGAATATCGCAAAGGAAAATACATTCCGCACGTGGATTACTTCAGTAGGAATCCACCACAGTCTCCTGAAGAACTCGACCGCAAAGCTCCCGTAAACGTTCTTACAACCGATAATTGGCTTAAAATAAATCAAGAGCGCGACTCCTAAACCTGTGAGATTAAGTCAAAATTAGTTAATGGGGCATTAACCCACTACTACTTTTGTCAAAATGACATTTTATTTAGAAAAATTAATTCTGGCCAAAATCCCCCAATCTACAGGACATTTGTACCAAAGGGAAGTAGACTCGGTTTATTAAAAATTTCCATGATGCACAGTGGCACCTTGGGTCGGACAAAACGTTTGCAAAGATAAACCATTACTTTTGGTACCCACGAATTGCGCGATTCGTAAAGAAGTATTGTGATTATTGCCTAAATTGTATCGCAAATAAGAAACATACCGAACCCAAACAGCGACTCTTACATCCTATCGATAAAATTCCGATTCCTTTTCATACTGTGCGTTGCTACTGTGTGAGACGATTCCCTACGCCATCAGAGGATTACAAACATATCCTTCTCTTAATAGACGCCTTCACCAAATATTTATTCTTAATTCCTTTAAAAACTCTTTCTGTCCCAGAAACGTGTGAAACACTAGAAATTAATTTAAATATATTTGGAACTACTAAATGATTAATATGTGATTGAGGAACTAATTTCACTGATCAACGAGTAAAGCAGTTACTTTCAAGGTTACATACTACTTAACATCTTACTACCAAAAATGCTCCACGTGGAAATGGTCAAGCGGAGAGATACGTCTCAACAGTTTTAGATTTACTAAGAGTAGAAGTAAATGACAAAAAGTCAGAATGGGCGAGTGTTCTTCCAAAGTTGCAATCAACCCTTAATATAACCAAACAGAAAGCCACCCACCCACCCACTTTATCTGTTAAGGGGGCGACTTATGTGGTGGGGATTGGATTTTTCGAGGGAAAGAAGTGATAGTTATGGTAGTTATCAACAGATGTCTCACCTTGTGCGTAATCTATCCACACATATAAGAGATATAACGCGCCATAGCTACTTTGCAATGCCTAGAAAGTCTAAGTGAAACAAAATACAAGTGTCATCTCACTCTTTGAGACTGCTTAAAAATGCGCATGACTAAAAATACGTTCAAATTTTAGCGGCATTTGGGAATATTATTTTCCTATAACTTGAATAATGTGACCTCAATTTATACATTTTGATGACATTTTACATCGGTCTTTTCTATCAACTGGCCAATTTTGGATCAAAATGCTAACGATGAATAATGTTAAATTTGTTTTTTATTTATTTCCATTTCCACAATTAGATTGAAAATTTAAAATTGTATCTAGGTGTTATAACTATGTACAGAAAAACGAACGTTAGCTGCTTTCTAAATATAATAAAGTTATATAAAAATTTTTCAACAATTAAGGTACTATTTTTGTCTAAGCGGAATAGGATTCATAACAAGATAATAAAAATCTAAACTCTAATTTAAGAAATAATATATTAAATGAACTAGGAAATTAAACTAAAACTTAAACTAGCGATCTAGTGAAGAAAGAGTTACCAGACAAAACAATATTTAACATAAAATAGTACATATACACTTATCGATTATTAAATAAAATTAATTTAATATATTTATGCCAAATGTTTATATCTTTCTGTGATCTTAATCGACCCTCATAATGCAGTTGCACAGTTAAATTGTACTTTAGTATTAACGCTGGCATTTATACCTCAAAATATACTCAGTTGTATGCACATTTCGATATACTTTTTGGGAGCCAATTTCAAAGTTGAAAGGGTAGACGAATTTTTTTCGAATCATCTATGTTTTATCTGTCTACTGACACAGCGATTTTTTTGTTTTTTTTTTAAATAACGTTTGGGTAATTGAAAACGTACAAATCGATTGAACATCAAACTTTTCAAATAATATTAACAGAAATATAAATATCGGAAATATCTCCACGTTGGTAGCTTGATGTGACCACTCTCTTTCATATGCCACTTGTAAAATTTTTCCAAATTGTCTGTGAACCCCGAAATAATGTAACAAAATTATTACAATAATCGGCATTTTTCAAAACTATAAAATAGCATGTAGGCAACACAAATAGCTCACTACCGGTAGAAAAATAAATGCAAGATTCCTTGTGCGTCATATTCGTAAACAAGAGATAATATATTTCATTACGGGAAACGTTGTGGACGGAATTCAACAGAAATAACCAAATGTGAATTATTATTGGAACTATTTATGGAAAAGTTTTTGGCATATATACTTAGTAATATCATAAATAAATCAATTTACAGTATACAAAATTCTTGGGAACTACTAGATTTTTATTTATGTATGTACCAAATTTAGTGGAGATGTTGGTTCTTTATTTACAAATATCCCGACTGAATTAGCAATTACAATAATAGATAATAACTGGGAGTTGATTTCAGATTTCACAGATTTATCGACAGATGATTTTATTGACATATTCTTAGATGTCTGTAATGACTAGAGAGTATAATAGTGAGCAGGTAATAAATAATAAACAAATAGTACAATAGGTACAGAGGTAATCCAGTACAGATAAAGCATGAGTGGAACAATAAAAGAAGTGCAAAATTAAAAGAAGTATAGCTTGTTTCAACTTAATTTATTCTGACTAAAGTGTTTACAGATTTACAGACCTCCTGCGGTGAAAGCTTTATGGACGGTCTGCTTATCGCACCCTTATCCCACAGAGTAAACATAATATACTAACACAAATATATCTGCTGACTATTGGTAAAATATAAAATTTTTAAATATAGATATTACGTAATTCCTGGCTTCTAACTTTACGGAGATCGATTAATTCCGGCAAGAGTGCCCTTTTATAACAAGAGATAAGTTGCTTCTTCCAAAAATGTTCATCTTTGTATATAATTTGATAAAACAACCCTTTTGGCGTCCATACAACAAAGTAACATTTATTTTTATTGGTTATGTTCAATTGACCTTGTACTTCGTGCATGTAGCTGTGATTATTTTTTAATAGCAGGCCACCGCTGTTATCAATAATCAAATATTTTATAAGTTTATTTTCTGTTGCTTCTTTCGGTGTTAACATCCTTGAATTATAAGGGCTTTTTATTTCAACAATGGCGTCGTCACCTACTAAGCCATCAGGAGATGCAGCTAAAAACGGATATCTCTGGTCTATAAAAAGACCACAGCTTTTTATTTCTAAGCCAGAAATTATTTCAAATTCGGTAAATGCTCTGCTTTCATTTTGTATGCCGTACTGAGTTGCCGCAGATCCAAAAAGTCTTCATAAAGTAGAGCCTTTACTGTGGTCGCTGTTGAAGTGGTTTTTCTTAGTTTTGCAACTTTATCAAAATTGGATGCAGTTAATCGTTTGATTCTCATCGTTTTCCATGTTGAAAATATATTAGGCCAGGGCACGAGTAATTTAGCAAAATCATTGAATTAGAGAAGATAGTGGAAGGCGCACGATAATGCGCTTATCAACGAAAACCGTGCCCTTCTATTGGAAGAGTGTAGGTATATACACAGAGGGGGTTTGTGCCTTTCTCTTGCTCGTTGGCTCTTATGAGTGTGTCAAACCACGCGTTGGTTTTTTTAACAACATTTATTGTTTAATAGTGAAATCTTCCTATCAGAAACGGTACAAGCATCCATTATATTTGAATAATACAAATTATTAGGTAGCCATATATCAAAACAGTTTATTGCAACATAATAGAAATACATTTGCTATAGATTTCTTGATGAATCTATACAGTTAAAAATTTGGCACTTGAATTTTTAACGCGGGTCGAAAATCCAGGTATTTTTTAATATTTAAGTGCTCGCAAGACCACTTGAAATAATTTTTTTGTGTATTAGAGCTTGCGGAGGATGGAATAATAATCTGAATGGTTTACTATTAGGCCCTTAGAAAATTATTATTCAGCAACATTGTGCCACCAAGTATAAATGCTAACTGCACCAATAATGACTATGATGCAATACCGATTTTTGACTTTGGACTTTCAGACCGACATAATTATTCATTATTAGATATTAATTATTATAGAAATTTGACTAAATTTGTTTGTAACCCAAAATTATATTTTCTGCCTAGAGTTATTTTTTAAATCGTCATATTTTCGGAGAAATTCTTCAGAGCGGAAGTTATTTTGAGACACATGAAAAGATACTTATTTAAAAAAGGATTATGAATTTAGCTCAACAGCAATTCATAACTGAAATAAAAACATTACTTTATCCTTCACATCCAGTTGTCGATATTTCATATTATATATTTCATAGTATTTACTTATACTTATACTTATATCTTATGTCTACAGTAGGTAGAAATGGCCTATTTTTTTATATCTTGTAAATAGTTAATATTTATATTTGCCTTGTATTCCCTTTCAATGTAATTTTACCTGATGCGGCGTTATTTCAGATTATCACGCCAGCTAAGATTACCTTGCATATTTTTGAATGAGTCAAACACGGATAGCCATACCGTCCACTATGTTTATCCTTTTCTAGCAAGAACGTCTCGTTTTCTCACACTGTAGCGTTATTGAAAATGAGCGTACTGTCACATTTTGTTAGTAGGCAACTTAATATACAAAAACTAGAAATTTATTTTAGGTAAACTCCAGCCTTAATACAACCAGTTCCACATTGTGATTATCCAACACATTCTGCTATAGAATACGCTTTTGCATACTTTCTTTGTTAAACGTGGAGGCCAATCTTTTAATAATTTTCTTCATTAAGATGTTTACTATGCTAGAAGTGATAAACAATGCTGGAATATTTTCCCTTAACATTTGCAATTGTGCAAAGTTTTCCACTCTGCGCATTTGGAAATCTGTAAAATCTGTCGTTACTATCATCTTTTCTTTACAGCAAGCACGAAAACTCACTTGGGAAAACTGCAGTCTGCTTTTCCACTACGTGGTTGTTTACTGCTCAATATAGAACAATATTACGAATACATGTTTCGGTAAACATGAGATCCTAACCTATAATTGCCTAGAATACATCAGAATACATGGACACAATAACAACCGTTAGGTAACCGCTGAACGCCAAAGCGCTGAATTCCGGACTTGTTTGCCTTTTATAACGCAAGCGCACTTCGTACTCTCAACAAGCGAAACAGAGATATGTTTTCTGTCTCATAATATTGGCTAAAAGAATGTGTTACAAGCCGTACTATAGCTCTTTATATTTATATGAGGAAATTTTCCTACATCAAAAGTTGAAGTTTTTCGGTTGACATTTATTTTGGAATAATATATTTTGCCATCTATCGGACAATGGCTACACTTTTACCAGGATTTTGAGGACTTATAAATCAACGCCTTTCATACGTTCACTTTGCGGATACAAATTATTCTTTATTCATACTGAATTGTTCATATTCTTACAAATTTCACATGTCGAATATCGCAGCAAGTTTATGCAATATATTTTGTTTGATTTTACCAAAATTGCTTGTTAAAATTTGTAATGTTTCAAACACGTTTTCTCAGTGTATACAACATATTTGAGATTGATAATATAACCATACCCTAGTTCATTCCTTCCGCTTTCGGTTTCTTAAGGATTTTATTAAAAAGAATGCTTAATTTTCCAGTTTTGTGTCCTACAAATTAGTGCCGTTTTTTGATAGTTTCTGCCATCTGTTGACTATGAACTCTCAAGCCGCCCCTTTAACATGGCAAACCATAGATTCGGTGGACATTCAAACATTAACAGAAAGTATAAAGTCAGTAGCAAATTTTGACCGAAATCTGGGTGAGGATCGAAAACTTGCTTACTAACGCTCAATACGTTTCGGTTCGGAATCGAAAAATCGATTCGATAGAAAACGAAGAATAACCAAAATTTTTGAAATAGGCGATATAGTATTTCATCCATCTGGAAATTCATATTTGTCCAAATTAGATCCAAGGTATAAAGGCCCTTACGAAATTTTACAGTTGTTACCTAATGACCGCGTAGAGATTAGAAATTTAGCTACCAATCGCAAAAGAATTGTTACTAAATACATGATGGGGATATGGCCAGGTGAATTTGAAGGAAACACAATTTAATAGTAATATTTATATGCTTTGTTCTTTTGCTGCCGTTGTTATATATTGTTTATTTGTTGTGAGCCATTAGCTACTGTAGGTATTCTGCGTGACACATTTAGAGAATTAGCGAAATGTTTGCTAGATTATGTCGTTCCTATTTGCTGTTGTCATAGGATGCCTATGTGAGCTTTAATTGGTGTGAATGTAACAAAAAGACCCCGAATTAGATATGGCTCACTCATTTATACTAAAAAAAGAAAGAAAGATTGTTGAAAGATGTGCTCTTAGCGTGAAGACTATGCATATTCGAACGCTGAAATGACATGCTCTTAACGTATATGTATATTCATGTCAATCAGCGTCACAATGAAAATGATTGCCATAGCATTCAAGTCCGCGAACTTGTTAAGGAAGTTCTATATCTAACCCCAATTTTATTGATAGTTTGACATTATAGAAAATGACAAATACATATAATTTGCACATTAATCACACATCTTACACGTTAGAACTAAATAAACCCTCTACAAATTCTATTAGAATTATGGCCCATAACAGAAGAATCTACCCTAGGAATACAAGAGCGCACTATTCTGTTATGTATGTTAATTTTAAGTGAAATAAGAGGTATCATATCAATAGACATTCCGCAAATGCTAGCATGGAAACTATTAAATTTGTTTCAAATTGTCCTGGCGTTGACTAAGTAAAAATAGCCCCCGGTGTACTTCTTAATCAACTGAAACAGCTACGATAGAGCTACTAGAGAAACTTGCCATAGTAATAGACAAAAGAAAAATAATAGTTGGCACGTTTCTTAACTTGAGTAAAGTCTTTGGTATGATAAATCGTCAAATACCGCTATATGTCCTTAATAAAATGAATGATTTTCAACACAACTCCAGTGAGTCTGTAAAATATGGCCGATAACGAGCAATGACAGTTATTCAACATCGTTTGTGAAAGAAAATGAAAAACTTTTGAACTTTTTTCGCAAATAAATCTAACTATCTTTACTATCTCTTTGGGCGTATCAAATTTCAGTTCAACAATTTCCGTATACTATTGTAGTACTCTATTTTTAACAACTGTTTTATGTTTCTTACATTTGCAGTAAACTAAGCAGGATAGCCCACTATTTCGTAAATTCCACAGATTTCCACAAAATATCAACAGCAAAGCCCTTATCAGTTGATACAAAAACACTTCGTGAGCAGCACACCAACCACTTTTCCGCCGATGCTTAGTAGGTGGTATGTGGAGGTAATTGACATCGGGATATATATGTTTACAACGGACCTACTGTGCAGGGACAGAAAGTCTATCGGGATGATAGTGGGCCTACTAATAGGGCATTGCAGGCTCAACAAGCACATGAACAAAATAGGCTTGGCCGAAGGAACGATATGTAGATTCTGTCATGTTGACGAGAAAACCTCGATCCACGTACTATACTAATGTGAGGAATTGGCAAGGACGCGACTTTCACACGTGGGAGACGAATAACCCAAGGCGAGACAATATGCGGAAGAATCGCTCTTAAAGCTATTAAGTTTAATTAAAGGAACAAAGCTGGAGAACATACTCTAATGAGCCATGAAGACCACAATAGATCTGGAAATGTCGCAGTGGAATAGGCATTATTGCCATCTCAAGTAATGTAATCTATATTTGCCACATGTTTACGTAAACAAAAGGCTTCTCAGAAGCGAATATCTTGCCGTTTCGAATCTCCACAGTAAGATTCGCTTCGGACACCTGAAAAATGGCCAAAATCCCTAGAACGGTCATACGTAGGATTTAGAGCGCGTGACTGGCAAAAAATTATGGCGCCGAGAAAAACATCGGAGGACGGTAGATCGATAATTTTCTGGTGCATGGGGCAAAGACCAGCCGAAGAAGGGTTTAAAAAAGTACAATACACAATTAAATTTGAAAACCAAATAAATCGGAATTGTAGCAAATTATGTTGGTGCAGATTCTATATATAGACACAAAAGTTTAGTACCGCAATTAATTTTCGGCTAGTTGATCTATCCGCTGTAGTGTAGTAAGGATAATTGATTCCCAATTGTTTCAAACCAAAGTTTAAACGAAGATAGTTAAAGATAGAGTAGAGTATCCAGGATACTGTACCCTTTTACAGCAGTGGACGTTTACATCATGTTAGAGTATTCTAGTACTCTAGTATAGTATTTGCTGAAAATGAGTGAAAAAAAGAAAACTGGTTCAAAATTGTAAACATAAACTTTTGGGCGTGTCTCCGGTAATTACCTAATCTTGTAGCTAGGTGGGTGGGTACTTCTCGCCGAAAGCACTATAACAACCCGAACAAACATACCATGGACCGTCAGATTATATTTAGGTCGAGAATTCTGCGACGCCTAGTAACATTACAAATGCGCACGCCCTAATTAATTAGGGAGGCAAATTGAATTAAGCCGAAGTAAAAATCTCCGAGCTGTTTTACTCCAGTTAAAACTCATCAGCGATGCGCATTCACTCCTCCCTAATTCAATGCAACTTATCTCTAAATCTCGCCCACATCCTTTTCATCTAATTACAGGATTAGGTCATTACTTAAAATACCAAATAACATATTTATATAAATAGGGCTCCAAGGCGGCGTTCAAATTTTTTCAAAAGCACTTGAAGTTGTTAAAGAAGAAGTAAACAGAGAAAAGATTGAGAGGATGAAAGAGTGACTTTAAATATAGAATACACATGCAGCATCAGCTTCCTAGTAGAATTCGGTTCCAATGATCAGTTGAAATACAAAGAAAAACCACAGTAAATAACAAAATCAAAGAAAGAGAAGGCACGTTAATACGGGATTTAATACTAAGATTGAAGCTCAAAGATGCTAGATATTCAATTGTCTAGCACCCGGCAACAGTTATTGAATTGCATGTTGAAGGCTTTCTAGGGATTCATATACCTTCAAAGTCCTGTATTTTATAATGTTGTCCTATAGGTGTGACCCGGTGTGCGATGCCAGCTGACGGATTCAGCAAAGGTTAATTGTAACCATGTCCTTTGCTTAGCTAAAACATGATCTATTTATATACAGTAGAACCTTGTTTAGCTGTGATAGTGTAATTGAATGTAATAAAATCCAAGAAGGTGAAAGACTCACACCAAATAAAGAAACAAATTTTATTCACAATTCTTCTTAATTAGTACAATATAATGACAAAGAAACAATTCCAATAACTTACATACATGGAGAGAACTAGATTGAAAGTTTGTTTCAATATCATAGGCAAAGCACATGTGATATCTCAACTTACGGGATTGATAGGAACGACATTTTTATTATGGCTTCCACCGATTTCCACAACTATTTGCTGATTCATGTTATTTCGTAGATTTGTCAATGAAGGAGATGCCAATTGGTCGTCAATGTTACTAAAATCACCCAATGTAGAATTAGAATGTGACGAATGAGCGATGGCGGAGAAGGAGGGGGCTGCGCACCTTTTGCTTTTGTTAAGAGTTAGAGCAGTAAATTATTAGCGTAGCTAGCCTGTGTTTCATCTTAAATTTGATGTTGAGGAGTTAGTGCTGGCGCTGCTGGAGAGTTCATTAAGTTAGTTGCAATAAATTTTTGTGCTCATTGTAACTTATGTAGTCTTCATGAAACAGAGTCTTTTTGCTTCTTGCGTTAGGTTATCAATTCTTTTTTAACCGGCAGGCCTGCGTTTAACTTTATTGTTACATTTGCGATTCCACTACAGCGTCATAGTCGTTTATAGCATTCTGATTTTCAGTACTTTCTATCCCCCAGTCATCGTCCTAGAGATTTCTTTCACGCATTGCGATGCCAATTCGGTTCCTCCACGTTTTTCTAGAACATCCTCTTCGTTTTGGTGGCGAACTCTATATCTTTCTTGGCCACCTGTTGTCAACCCTACGACATACGGGCCCATAACATTTAAAACTCTTCGCTTCAATGGTGTCAATTATCGTAGTGTCTATGTTTATTCGCTCACGTATCCCGCTATTTATAATTATTTTTAAGAACTTATGTTTCTGATATTTAATCATATTCCAGATGTTAACCCCAAAGGTGTATGCTTTCTGCAATAATCTTATAGATTTTAATATTTATTTCATGTCTAATGTTTGCTGCTTTACAATATACATTAGTTTAGTTAGACCTAGTAATCCATGGCAATCCAATTTTTTATTTCTGCTCGACTTGAATCGTCTTTCGTAATTGTTACTCCCAGATATTTTCAAGAACCAGCACGTGTAATTTCTGATTGTTTTCATATTAGATTTCAACATTTGTTTCCAACAACTAAATTGATTTTTTTTGTAAGCAAGGTGTCTGCTGGCTGCTTGTTGTCTCTAATTAAATTTCCTTCGTTGATTTACCTAAATCATCGACTGTTTTTTCTGTTCATGTGAGTCTGGGTTGTTGATAAATTTTATTTTCATAAAGAAAAATATGCTACCAAATGTAAACCGGAAAGAATTCATTTTATTTCAGGTTCTATCAGAAGAAGAATGGGAAACTACAGCTCAGGGCTTACGAACCATCAGGAACTTTTCAAAAATCTTAATTTTAAAATCGCAGCAGAAAGCATACTAATTTCGCTCCAGGAAGGAAGTGTGCTATCACTCATGCTGCTGGGTTAAATAAATCCAAAGAGCTGTATATTAAAGCCGCCACCTGTTTTACACTTACCCTGTCAAGCCCTGGATAAACAGGAATCCACGAAGTTAGTCAAGTAATCCGAGTGGGAAATGATTTGCGAAAATAATCACAAAGAAAACAAGCGAACCATGATAGTTAATGAATCTTTAATAATTATCTAGTAGTTATTCTCCGGCGTAATTCGACAATATATGCAAATCGCTATACATTTACATGTACCGATTGCTTTGGCCAACGCTATCGTTTACAGTGGTTTCAACAGGTCTACTTAAATAAAATGATTTATAAGGGAGGCATGCGAGAACCTCTCCCAATAACTAAATATTCAATCGAAATTTATATATACCTCGCTTATTCACAAATTTAGTGATGAGTCAACGATAAACAGGTTTTCAATAAATAAACATAAGCAAATTATAAGGCAAAATTTGGCAAAAGGTTGCGACTTGGCTGAATGTTCCCTGGTAGCTGTGCAGTGAGGTGGGGCCGTAATCTTCCAAAGACGCGTCGGCCAGAGGCGATAGAATGGCGGAAGACGTACAGCGAGACCAAAGCGTTGTCCAAGAAGATGACTCCAAATGACTCGAAACCAAGATTCGGTTCAATAGTACAACAGCCCAAGACTACGACGATATCAACCTACGCTAGCCCAATTTTAAAACGGCCAAGATTAAAAGCACTAAGAGACCTCTAAAGAAACAGAAAACCCTAACAAGATCACCACAAAGGATAAAGCGAACCTCTTATCGTTAGAACGGGGAAAACACAAAATGGCTATGAATGTCACACGTGTTCCAACTGCTACTGAATTAATCAGCTTCTCCGATCCTCAATCAACACTATTCACCGGTTCGGCGATCCAATACCAAAATGAGCCACCGGAAACGGAAAGTATTTTTCCACCATGTCCACAAATGTACCGAGACTTTTAACGATAATCTCTCGAGGAAAACACTTCGCGGAGCAAATGTCTAAACTATACCGAAAAGGCCCGAATAATACGTCAATCGAAAAACGTATATTAATTTTTCTCCAAAACAGGCCTAACGGCTCCCTCTATCCATGAGAATGAAAATCAATAAGTAATCGGTAACGTATAGAAGTCGCATAGAATAAAATCCAGGTACGCACGAAGAAAAGGAAAAAACGTAGCAGTTTTCGAAAGACGATAATTACGTAGGATCTACAAAATGATTGTTTTTGGAATAAACCCCTCAATGACTAGACTTGTATGGTCATATTTGACGGACGGATCCTTCTGTACCAAATACAAATCCGTGAAGTAGAGCACCGTCGAAATCCGGTCAGGAATCGCACAGAGATCGCTGCTGGGACTGTGTCTCTCCATAATTTACATGACAGATTTCCCCGAGAATCTGCCACTGAGCTCGCAGTCTACGCAGATGACACCATCATTTACACAGTCCGTAGCCGTGAGAAAATAATCAGAAAACGCCTCTAGAGAGCCACTTCTGGTTTCTTGAGCTGGACGACAAATGATGGAAAACAAATCTAAATGCACAGCCACTGCCACTTCCCCTCCTAGGATGAAGGTGTCATCTTCACCTAAAAACACTCCTAGATATCAGTGCCTATATTCATAAAAATCCAAGACAACTTTGTGTTTTTGGTCTGCCGTTTTGAATTTTGAAACACTAATACCGGATTCGTATTCAATTGCCCCAAGAACACATATATTAGTTTTGATAAAAATTATTATATGTTTTTGGTCCGCCATATTGAATCCGCTATTTTGAAGTTAGAGAAACTAATACCGGATTCGTAATCGGCGATCTTAGAAATTCCTTATAGATAGATCAATAATAACGGATCAGCACAAAATTTCATGTAAGAAAGGGCTTAAAAATGTCTTTGTTCCCCATTTAGTTTACTTACAATTAGTTAACTAAATTCCTACTCCCCCTCCCCCTCCCTCCTCTCCCCCTCTCCTTCCCCCAGCTTCCCAGAGAGACGCGATAGCAGATCACTCTTAGAATTTGCAGAGAGACCGTTCTAACAAAGTTCATTAAGGTATCCCCCGAAACTAACTTTTCCTCTATTTTATACCTACATTTTATGTGTTATGTAACAATACGGCTTTTTTGTCATAAAATTGCTCTAGAACATACAATTATACTGTTTTCCCATTCCCTCATGTTTTGTTTTCTAAACCATAAGCGCAATTAAAAATGGAGCAGATCACTGTTGGAATTTGCAAAGAGACCGTTCTAGCAAAGTTCATTGATGAATCCCTTGAAACTAACTGTTCGTCTATTTTGTTCATTTCCTGTGTTATTGTAATGTTATGAATTATTACCGTAGTAATACGGTTTCTTGTCATAAAATTGGTCTAAAGAACACAATTACACTGTTTTTTCATTCTCTCATGTTTTCTTTTCTAAACCATAAGCGCAATTAAAATGGAGCCACGTAAATCACCCTATTGTCACATTTAAAAAATTAGAGCTATTAGGCGAAAACTATTGTCATATTTGAATTGAGTACACCAAATATAGATAATATCAATACAAAAAAGTGCTAGTAAAGCATGTACTGTATAATGCAAAGAAGTCATCAATCTGTAGCGTACGTAAACTAAAGGCAGAAGCACGTAAAATGGATAGGGAACATTGGTTCTGAACAAAGTCCATGCAGATAAAGTAGATACTTGGAACAGAAAAATACCAAGGGACATATGTGAATGAAAGAAGAATGGGGAAACACGGGAACTAAGAAAAATAAAGAACCTGTAGAGTTGTACCGAGAGGCAACGATAATACTTTTTTTGTAAGGCACAGATGCTTGGGACACATTGAGAACAGAGGGACTGCATAGAAGTACCCGATTTTTTATAAACTTTGAGGCAGACTACTAACAAAGTCTTAACGCAATCTCATGTAATGTATTTGTTATTCTAAATTTTTAAACTTCGTGTTGTGTGAGTTGTGCTTAGTGACATAGAGATGATCATTAAAGAATTTGGGATATTTTTTTCATGCTGTATTTAGTTATCTATGACATTAAATAGATAGTGGCCTACAGTTTAAAAAGTATTAAACTAAAAATGGGACAAAAGGTGTAAGATATCCGATATCAAGTTGAACTGGTGCCGAAGTATGTATATGATCAGAAAATCTGAAGGTTTCCGTAATGTTTCAAAAAATTATAGAAAGAACGAAAGGACTAGTTCGACGAATTGATATACGTAGTATTTTGGAACGAAGATGCAGCCGCTACTAGAAATGTGCAGTGGTCGGTGAATGTATGTACATACATTCGTCTGATAATTTGCGGCTGTTAATGGCTGATCTAATAAAGACAAGGTTATAACATTGATTGTCGTACTGCGCGCAGAAACCTTGAACTATCTCTGAATATCAACACCATGATCGTGGAATGCTTCTTCTGGACACAATATGCCAAGTTATTTACACTGATATAAAAGTGTCTAATCTGAATGTCTTCAGTTTGTGTTCAACTTACTGCTAGAAAAATCCAATTTTGTCAGGATTTGTACTTAAGTTTATGCAATTCATGCAGATATATGATATGTAGTACGTAAAACGTCTTGCATGTTATATTTTATTTCTGAGAGCTTATGCAATTTATCATACATATCTGCTTGCTTAACATATATACTATATCTCCCTTCTTGTTCTGAGATAACATTCCATGCTTACGTTTAAAATCTAAACTAAAATCCATGCTTTGATATTTATACTATGATCTTCACTAGGGCTTACACTTAAATTATGGTCTACATTTCTTTTAAGCATATTTACTTGTTCGTCACTCCCTTCGTCTTTTATTTATATGGACTATTCTCACTAAGATTCGATAAATGAGCGGATGAAAAGGTATGTAAACCGGACTCACGCTGTCCCACCTCTGAACTTTAATGTCACGCTTTACGCGTAAGTGGAGACAAGCGCTGGAGGAACATCATCAGTCCGGTTTACACTACTTATTGATAAATTATTTATTAAAAGGTGGTACCAGATGGCAGTAGCGTAGCGGTTGGGGCGTGGGTGGGTAGACGTACTTTTCAACTCGTAGTCGGTCTCGATAGTAGCGCGAAAGAGTTTAAAGCGACAGTTGAACGATGCACGCTAAATAAGTGCACGGAGATAGGACGCCCAAAGGATGTAACATTCCCTTCGGATGTGGTCTGAGGTATTTCCACATATTTACTGCACAATATGCAATAGCGGATTGCTAAGTCGCGATAGGTTTGACTGGTGAAAATATTGTAAAAGTAAAATCATGTATTGAATTTAAGTAACAGTATTCCATACTGGCAATTTATATATGTTTTTATTATTATGTTAAACAAATGGCCACGTGTTCAAGGTACAGTAAAGGAATGTATAAAAGACGAGTTGAAAAATAAGAAAATCTGACAACTGATGCCTACAAAGACAGCGTCATTCATGTTGTAGCGCGTCCTTTAGAACGTGATGATCCACCAGCTTCATTGTTGTTATCCAGTAAAAGAATTCAGAAAATTGATACAGAAACCGTTGTCAAGATAATGAAAGATTCGCTACGAGAATTTTCTATCACAGTAAACCAATTGACAATGTTTGTTACTGATGGTCCCGTAACAGTGCTGAAAGTTGGTAGGATGTTGAAAATATGCTTTCCGACTCTTCTTCACATAAGATGCCTCATACACGCATATCACTTCGTAGCAGAAACCATTCGAAAGCACCACCTCAACCTTTAATAACGCGATGGGTAACATGGCTCCAGGCAGTATCTTACTATCAGAAATATTTTTCACAAGTGAAAAATGTCATTTTGAAAATTGATACAAATTATTCTACAGCAGTTGGACATAGTCAGCAGCTTTTTCCAATCCTGGCGTTCAACAACAGATAGATGAAATATCCATACACTATTCTGTTGCACAAGCTATTGAGCAATTAGAAAACAGTCACTTATCTACCCGAGACGCATTAAATTGCACAAACAATTTGCAAGCCGCTCTAGAAATCTTGACGAACACTAGGAGTCGATGTTACTCAAAAATTTAAAAAAAAAGGTTCCGTGTATAACTGAAAATCAAGAGTGCACAAATGAGGATAACGAATATCTGAAATTTGCAAATCTTACTTTACTGGATGTTGAACGATCATTTCCGAAGTATACGGCAACGTATTCACAACACCATTGACGGCTGAATGAATCGACAATGGAAGCGTTGCTGATGTTGAAATTCTACCCAGCTTAGTACGGCGGTTGCCTATTGCCACAGTGGACATAACAAATGACAGTAAAAGGTAACAATATTATTTTTCAGTAATATTGAATATTACGTACCTACTTTTATGCAGTGCGCCCCTGCCGGTGCCACCTTTTAACAAACTCTACCTATCATGCACTCGTTTGTCGAACCAAAGTTATCACCATAAGTATTTTATTCTTGTAAAATGCTCTTGAAGCTTACTTCTACATATATATGTTTCTTTGTTTTCAAAATTTTAAATGTGAGAAAGGTTAGATTGAGTAGATATTTTTAGTATATAAAAGTATGTGTGCCCCTTTTTAGCAGAATGTTTGTGTTCCGACCAAGGAGAAGCACTATTCAAAGGTCGTATTAGAGACATAACCGTATACAGCCCTTGTCATAACTTGCATTAAATTAAAAGAGTAAAAAGTTCAAACAAAATATAATTGTATTTTATTATCATTACTCGATTTCTACAAGAATCCGCATGCTTCTTAACTTGGTACGATGTTAAATGGTGCAATCGTAATCGCAATTTTAGTAAATGCTGAACAATCTCCGTTGATCTTGAACAGTGTTCCAAGTAAGTAAACTCGAAATTTCTTTAAAACTTCAACTACTGTAAGAATTTCTAATTCCTAAGTAGTATACTTCTTCTCGGCTCATAATAAATGGGATGGAAATAATTGTCTGTTACTCATTTTTGAAGTAAAATTGCTCCATAACCAACAACTCTGATTCTACACCTTGTTTGTTTATATTCAGTACAGGTTTACAGGTTAACATTTTCTTTAGTTCTTGAAAATCTTCACATTCCATCCCTCCAAATTGAAATCGAGCTTCCTTCTTCAGTAAGTCACATAAAGTTTGGTTATAATCGAATAGGACGGAATAAACTTTCGGAAGTGTCTGTAACTTTGCAACTGTTTAACGGTTGTCTGTTTGGGGAAACTTGTTACGGCTTGTTCTCTCTGTCCAAGGAAATATTTGACCAGCTTCTATTATGTGTCCAAGAAATGCTACACATCTTTACAGAAACTGGCATTTCTTAAAGGCCATATTCTGCAGCTGTTAGGAAAACTGGCTTCGGTTTGTCAATAGCTTCATTTTCGTTAGCAGCAGATGCTGTTGATGAACTTCTGAAAGACAGCTGGTGAATTACACATACCAAAAGGTATTTTGCAAAACTAATATTATCCGCTATGCGTCACTAAAGCTGTATATTTCCTTTTTTCCTCGTAGCCGTTTTTCAGATTGATTGTATTGAATATCACTGCATTTTGTGGCTTGTCAAACTGGTCTTCAACGAATGGTTAAGGATAACGTTCTTTAACTACAGCGTTGTTCGCGTTTCGATAATCAGTACAAATTCTATGTAATCCGTTCTTCTTTCGGACGATAACTACTTGGGTTGAGTAATCTGAATAGCTTTGCTCAATAATACCATCTTTTAGCTATTCCCCAACTTGCTGATCTACAATTTTCCATTTTGCAATTAGTAAACATCTTGAGCTGCACGCCGTGTGTGTTTTATCCTTTACCATAATTTTCATTTCTACGTTCGCGCTTTTGACCTTGTTTGGTTGTACAAGGAGATTAAACTTCGCGCTGCGTTCCTTGTTTTGCCACTCGCTTCCATACCAATGTCTAATTCTTCTTCTTGAACGTCGATGTTGACGAAGAATATTGCATTTTTCTGCTTCGTTATTAGAGCTCCATCTGCAGAGATCAGGAAATCACCTTGGGTTAGTAGTTCATTTCAAAACACCTCCTATAGTTATGGCATTAGCATGTACGACGTGAAAAGTACACAAATGTCGATCATCATCAAGACCATGGTTCGGGTCTGGAAGAATCCTTTGATCTTTTCCCCAGATATACCAAATCCATTTAATGCTATTGACGATTTACATATATAGAGTAGGCGGTCCAACAACTTATATCTTCTCCAAGAATGTTTACTTGACTTCCGGTATCAACCACTAAACTTACCGCGGCATCATTGATTTTGACTATCTTAAATAATGTATTATGAATAAGGTTAGGTAAAAGAGTGGGTGACGTGTTATCATTAAGTGATGTAAACTCCTTCGAACTTTATTATTGAATAATAGAATTCGTAGATGTGACAGCGTGAGTCTGGTTTACACTACTTAATGATAACACGTCATCCACTCTATTGTCAAATCTTAATTATGAGGCTTTTCAATAGCATGAACACTTGCTGGTGGCGCAGTTTGATTCAGATTTGTCCCATTCTTGGTTTTTTATTCAAAATTTCGGTGGCCCAAATTGCATTTAAAGCATTTTGTTCCAAAACTTTTAGATTCGCAATCACTCGATTTGTGCTCTATTATTATGTCACTGTATACTTTAAGTTTCTATTGAATTCGGTGATATCTGAGGTACCCTACAAAAGCAGTTTGTTTGAGGTATCATCTTAATACCTCTGAATACCATAAATAATGCTACTTTCTTCATAGCAACAAAATATTCTTGGACATTCTCATTCCTTTTCATTTCTCGTTGTAACAGCTGATGGAGCTGTCCACTGTTTAATTTTGATGAAAATTCTTATAACAACGGTTTCTTAAGAGAACTCCAAGACACTATTTTATTTTTATTTTTGTATGAAGAGTTTAGCTAAGGCTCGTAACTACTTTTTAGGAAATATTAACGTATGCAACTCATCCCATTACATCAATAAAGATAGATTATCTATTTCAGCCACCCACTTTTCAATAGGAAACACGCTGTTTCCTCAAGGTTTTCTTTTCCTCAAGGTCGTCTTCACCTTCATCATGGTTCCCATTTTCTACCCCACACATCAAAGAGTCTAACCTATGTATGCGGCCCTCGAGTAAGATTTGCCCGGCCCGCTACTGAATTCCTTCGTTGCATATTAGCACGGCCCGTCTAAACTTAATTCATGATGAATCATAAGGATACTACAAAAATGTATATTTTTCAAGATTACTCGCAGCATAAAACTTCTTCAAAAAAGATTGCCCATGCCTGGTCTAACCCATCAAACTTGCATAAATTGCTTTAGCTTGTGTGTCTGGTGTTGTATTATAATCGATACGGGTGATACACAAAATTAAAGTTGTCACTCACGGAAAAATAATCGTGAATAAATTTAATTTTCTTAATATGTTCGTCACTGCCGTTTTTAAATTCAAACCTCGAAAATTCTCGCACATTCTTCGTACTAACAAGGCAGATATAAGAACAACACCATTTTCTTTTTCTGCAGAATTCGGGGTACAGACAGAAGATTTGAATGATTTTTAACTTTTTGTAAATATCGGACAGTATGAAAGATTTCTTCTCTTTTGTAGAATATAATTTCAATATTTAAAATGTGTATAGTTTTATTTTTGGCATCAATTTCTGAAATTTGGCAACACAATGCTCAGTCCAAGAGTCAATCAAGAGAACACCTTTTGGCCCGATGTTTGGAAAGAAAACATATGTTAGCCAGGTTTTGAAATGATGTGAAATAAGCTTTCCCGACGCTGAAGAAGAAATATACACAGTTACGGGTCTAAACAATGATTAGGCAAAGATCCAAAGGTATTTGTAGATTTCCTTAATACAAAAAATAATGGCGAAAGTAAGCGCCCATCTGCCGAAAAGGCGGGTAAAATTGTATAATTATGTGTTGGAAAGTGCAAAGCTTGCCCAACACTTTCAACTGTTTTCTGACCTTTTACTAGGAAAGTACGGCCGGAATACATTTCCAGATTCAATCCACTCTCGTCGACGTTGTATACCTTGCTTTGTCGATATTAGTGATATGGGGTTTGACTTCCCTAATCAAATTATTGCTTATCATCTTTACATAGATCTTCCATACCAACACGTGTTGACCGAGTAATAAATGTTATTATTTTACGTGACATGATATTATGTATTTTCTTGAAATATCATATCCACCAATGTCTTGCTTTAAAGTGTCTTGCCTAATTTGAAAAACGTCAGGTGTGTGAGGAAAGAAATCGAAGCTGTATTTACGTCGCAGACATCTTCCTGCTGCTCGTTTATCTATAAAAAACACAATACTTTGTTTCGATAAAGGTGATAATACATTCATTAACAAACAAACTGTATTTATTAATATTCATTAATATACACGAAATAAGAAGCAAAAGAAATTGTGAAGTTCAGTATGTATAAATTGAGAAATTACGTTAGCTGGCCAGCCAAATGTTACAAAACTTAAATAACATTTTAAATAGTTTCGTTTAATGTTTAAAAATCGATAACCAGTGGAGTGAGAGTTTCTGATTACTTAACCCTTGAAAAGACATTCACAAAAGTGATCGTTTGAAACAAAATTTGGTTATGTTAAATTCTTGCGTTACGTAGACGTATGACACGTCCGTCGTATCAGAGACGTCATTAGGCAAGCACTAAAACACAACGCCTTTTACGTCGCGATATTTAGGGGCAAATGGTGGAAATTAGATTTCTTTGAACAATGTTGCTACAGGTATTTCTTGGAGATTTGTAACTCCGAGGGAGCTCTCTGTGGATTTTGGAACCGTATTAGCAAAGGATTCCACTAAAACAGCTGACGAAGAGCCTGTTTGGCTTCTACCTTTAGGTCGGAATAAATTCTAGACTTTTGTTTCTTCCTCCGCAGGACTTGAGCCGAACAACTAACTTATCAAAAAACAGTCGGTACAGCGCCACGTTAACGATAAATTTAATAGAAACTATTATTGACTTTTTGATAGTGAACAAAATAGAATCGCTCAACGCTAAACTTCTCCACGGTGCTAGTTCGCACTAGATTCTTTATCCGCACCAGATTAGCGTGTACAAAAATAGGGTCCGTATACAACAACTCGTAAGTTTGACACTCTGACAGTTCCTCAAATTCTAGAGCTGAAAGTTGTACCTCTCTAGCGGTCTGCTTTGTTTATTTCTAATCCTCATTTTATTCTAGGTTACGTTTCTGCTTACAATGATTTTGTTACATGTTTGATCACAAATTCAATAATTCTATGAATCATCGTCGTAACCTACTAAAATCAATTAATAATAGTAATAATAATAATAATAATAATAATAATAATAATAATAATAATAATAATGGAACAAAATATCTGTCGCACAACATTTCGATTTTTTATTTCAGATCAAACACCGTGTTCCAACGGGCGCAACGGGGAGAACGGGAAAGGGTAGAAGGGAAGGGGCATAGTTTTCAGACGAATCCCTTTCTCTGTCAAATACGTCAAGCACTTTTCGGTTACAATATTCTTTTCACTGTCTGTATGTATGTAGGTGTTTCAAGCAAAGATTGAACTGGTTTTCTGTACTTCTTTCGAAGATCTGAAACTTTTCGGAAACCTTGGATTGTTCTTCAAAAATAAATAGTCCAAAATAAGCTGCGGTTATCTTCAAATACAATAAAGTATATCACACCAGCCAGTTATTGAGCTGGAAATTTACCACAGTATGAATAACCTCTGTATGAGTTCACCAGGTTCAGTGGAATGTCTACCTGCTGTCTTTTGAAAGCTGAACGATAAGATTCATCGCACTTCCATGCTCCACAAAAAAGTTGCGTCATTTCAAAACGATAACCCTGCTGGTAGTTATTCATCTTTTGTTTCAGTAACGTCACATTAATATGTATGCTCTAAACGTGAGTGCTAGCTTTGTGAAGAATTTACACACGCCTGTATTGTGATAGTTGGACGAAGAAAAAGCTCATATATCTTGTTGCTAGTTTTAATACTTTTAATAATTAAGTTTTGTTATGGTAAATTTGAAGGATAATGTTGGAAACCTTGCCTAGTACCCTTTTCTGCAAATGCTCCTATCGAAAAAATGTTCCTCTTCATCATCTGGACGTACATTTGGAAATTCAACAACTCACCATTTGTAATAGTCAATATTTATTTACTGATCATGTCAAAGGGCCATGTGGCCAGAAAACTTTGGTTTCATGTTACGAAATTCAAGATTTTCTCTGACGCTGAGACGATGAAAGCACTGTTCTTTGTTTTTGTGCGTAGCAAACTGGTATACACTTTCGCCATTTCCTTCACAACTTATGCATCAAATTAAAACAGAAGAAAGTTCAAACAAAGTAATACAAAATTTTCTTACTATTTAAAAAAGTAAATAAAGAATTACTCTTACCACACCTTTCGAAAATAAATCCAAATACATATTTCGGCAACTAAGTTACCATCCTCGGTTTCCTGATGGTCGAGCTGTTTTCATTCAATGGCTACTGGTGTGTATTTTAGTATTAAGTAGGTTTCCTTTTCCTTTTTGTTCTGCAGTTCTGCTCTATTACTTATAACCGCTTTATCCATCTGTGAGTGTGCTGGATATCGATTACTGCATTTGTCTCTCCGTATATGCAACATTTTACATTGATCGAAACCAAATTTATACTAGCGTCCTTAGCAATTTCTTCAGTTATTTTTAGTGTCTGCATTTGTGTGTTATTGGATCCAAAGATTTTAGTATCGTCTATATAGAGCACGTGGTTTATCGCATGTTACTCTGTATTTTGATGATGGCCCATAAGCTGTACCGTTTAGGGCATCGAAGAGGGTGTTGAAACATAGACAAGAGAGTCATCTTGCAATCCTTCTTTTAATCCGTCTCTTATTTGTCTTCATAAGTGTATTACCTGCTGCAATGTGTATTGCTATTCTTGAGTTTGGCCTGTGTTTAGCTAGATAGCTTCGTATACCGGCTGGGAAAATGTAAACCAATACACGCGGGGATTGTGTTGAATTATGCAGGAACGAAAGTCTGGCACCGGTTTTACCGCTTTTGTATCTTTTCCGACAGGTGCATTCGCACCTATATCCAAGAATTATGATCCCTCTCCCTGGACAAGAGAAAATTAGTTCGATCCCATCTACAATTGTAAGTACACCCGCTATTTCTACGACATTCAACGGCGCCAAACTAATGTTCCCGTGTCCAGTCCGCAATAATTATTGGATATACGGAACAGAAGCATTGGATTGGGATGAAAACGGCGAAACTGACCCCAGCTTAATTCAATGCATTTTCCGTTTCTAATTAATTAGCTGAATAAAAAATGTCTGATAAGGAAGAGACAATTTGTGTTTAGAATGTAATGGTGAATATTTTACTTCCGTGATTGTCGCTTTTGAAATATACTATGCCTTATTTCCCTCAAAAGCAATTTCTGTGCGCCACTAAAAATGCATGTATATAAACAAACACCTTCAACTTCTTTCAACTTTTTTATAGCCTCAGTCCCACTTTGTTGCGCGGTCGACTCTTCTGGATCGAGCCCACCACTGTTGTGACTAACTTAATATTATTTTATTAACTGCTCTATGTAAAAATTTTACTGTATAAAGTATTAAAAAGTAATGTGGTCTCAGGCAACCCACATTTGCTTCAATATGTCAAGCATAGTATCGAAAACTGAATGAGGACTTTCTTCCTAACCATACCATCAACTAACATTAGACCTGTAACCAAGTCTAGCGATGTCTGGCGAAATATATAGTTTCTGTGTATTCTCTAAAAATATGACTGAGGCTGTAGTTCTAATTCAAATTAGTGGAATGATGACGGCGCCAATAAACGACAACCACGAATTAGCTTTCTCCCATACAGCAAACGTTATAATTATGAAACAGTTTTCCTCAAAACAATGAAATAAAGTAAAAGCATATCGTCTGTGTTTAAGCTTTTACTATTTAGTATATTTCAAATATTCATTGTCTTCTATACTTATTTGGTTTTATTTCACTTGAATTCTTTTATCAATTACTTATGGGAATCATACCATAACACTGCAGTCGCAGAAGCTAAGGGAGCGAAAATGTGACCTTTGCCAAGGACGTCTTTGCAAATAAAGAGGATAGGAGAGGGTAGAAGTGGCGTTCATGCGTCTGTGTAATCAATGATACAACAGCAAGAGAAGTGACGAGGGCGTCTGCAGCCAGGTCAATGTCATTGTCGAGTCTAGTCAGGGCCATTGCCAAGTCACCTCTCGTAATAAAATAGATTATAAACTAAGATCGTATGCATGTGTTACACACAAATATAATATTTTCTAAATTTGTTTATAAGTACATTCATACATCCAAATTTATAATGTACGTTTATCGCTCAATTCTTTAAAATGAAGTTTACCTAAAAAGGAACAAATTGACACTCATACAATAAGTAAAAAATAATGAATAACATGCATACATTAGGCGCAATATCTACGATGTGTACATATACAGTCAAAGACTAAAGTTTAAATACACTAAAGTGTAAATACACAAACATCACTTAAAATGAAAGCGAAGCATTTTAACACATATGTAAGTACGCAGTTTATTTGTAGTTGAATAATAAACAGTAACGAAAACTAAAAAAATATTTTGCCGCATAGATAACAGCAAATTCGCCAGAAATAAAACAATACGCTGGACAAAAGTTTAAATACAATACAAAAGATATTTATGTTGCACCTGTATGGGTCGTCTTAAAAACAAAATAATGGGTTAAGGAAAGCAAATAGAGTATAGTCTAAAAAAATTAATAATTAAACATTTTCAAGAAGGCAAATCCCATCGAAAGATGGGCAAAGTGTTGAATTTGTCATATGCAAGTGTGCAAAATATTATAAGAAAATATAAAATTTACAAAACAGTGGAAAGCAGGCTCAGAATTGGGCGGCCCAAGAGACTTTCACGCCGAGATGTTAGCCTTCCCTTAAAGGAAGTGGAGAAAAATCCGAAAATCAATTCACCAAAGTTAGCCGATATATACACACCTCTATAAAAGTATATTGAAGAAACATTTGCAGTGTTGTGTGCATAATTTGGGTATGGGCAGAGATTGGATATGCCAACAGGACAACGGCCTCAAGCATACCGCGCGTTTGGTAAAGGATTGTTTACTATATTATGCTCCACATCAACTCTATAGTCCTCACTGATCACCGGACTTAAACCCAATAGAGCTCGTTTGGGAATTATTGGCTCGAAAAATTGAATCATACTACTGTAAAAAGCAAGGAAATCCGGAAAAAGCTCTAACGAATGTCTGGTCGGAAATCACGATATCCAAAACAGAATCGTCTAGGGGCAGTCATTGAAGCTCGAGGCGACCAACTAAATATTAATTTAAGTTTGCATTTTCCAATTTAATTAAAATTAGCCAAAAGGGATATATCTTTTGTATAGTATTTAAATTTTTGTCCAGCGTACTTTTTTATTTCTGGCGAATTTGCTGTTATCTATGCGACAAAATATTTTGTTTTAGTTTTCGTTACTGTTTATTATTCAACTATAAATAAACTGCGTACCTAGATTTGAGTTAAAATGTTTTACTGGTTTGTGTATCTCCATTTTAGTGTATTTAAACTTTAGTCTCTGACTGTACATACATACGCATATGCATTCTGTGCTCTAACTATTATTTTTCTCTAATTTATATTTAGGTTGTATTTATATTCATCGAATATCGGTTCTCTTTTAGGATCGTGCCTAAATTTTCAGTTTGAAATAAGTAATTTAAAAATAAACTTTCTCCGACAAAATAACTGAACCTTTCGAAATACAAGTTGCTAGATACATTTATCTATTTTGTGGAATTACCGAAGTGTCATATTATTACTATACCCAATTTTCTAACATAATGCATGCTTCTGTGAGGTTTTATATATTTTGATATTTTAGCAAGGTCTATGATGGCAAGTCTCAGGAACACATCATTGGATACTTTTTATTTACGTGCTTCTTGTTATGTTTTAATTGGATTAGATTAGACTGCTTTCCGATTACTTAACCGACGGTCAGAAATTGCCACTTCGAAAGATAAGATAAGATTCTGAACGATAATAAGCTTCTTTAAATTACCGAAGCAACATGCATAAATGCAAAGCATAAATAACTATACATTTACGACGAATATGTTTCTATTGCATAAGTCAAGGAATCAAAAAATATATCACACTTAGAACTATTATAATTCAGTAACATACACGCTAATTGATTTAATCCGTATATTCGCGTGAGGTAGCACATTATATAATTTAGGAACATTGCAAGGCTAGTATAAGAACCAAGAAATTTAGGTTAGTCCAGCAACCCTTAAGAACCTGTTAACTACGTTATAGACCTATAACACCGATTTCTCTTATGGTTCTATCAAATCGGAGTGCTTTAAGCATTTTCTGAGCGAAGTTATCACATTACTGAATTGTCCTTATTTTTAGGGAAATAACTTTCACTATGTGTAAATTACACAGGTCTGCGAAAAAATTTTTTGTCAGCTGCATGCGATATTTTTACTGAATTATATGTTTTAAAGTGCGCTGATTTCAAAAGTGATGGCCATTTTTTTCTATCACATAAGGATTTTTGAAAATTCAAACACAAAAAATTGGTTAAAGCACTCCTTTATTCAAAATTTTCAAACAATAAATATTTTTTTTAAGCAAACGAAACATTATTTTGATACATATACTTATTCATGTTCTTTATGAAACCTCTTCTTCTTTTCCTTGATACTTTGACGAGTCCTTTTCCGATTTCCATCTTCAGTTTCTCGCTTAAGCAGCCAACAGTAGTCAGCAAGCATAGTGACATCCCATAGCCCTTGGTACCTTCTCTCGATATCACGGACATCCTGGTGAAATCGCTCCCCTGCTCTTCACTGTAGGCTCCCAGGTTTTCAGGAAAATAGTCTATGTGAGAGTGTAAAAAATGGACCTTCAAGCTCATCTTGCAGCCTTGAGCTTCGTATGCTGCTAGCATCCGTTGCACAATGGTTTTATAGTTAGGATCCTTCGTATTTCCCAAAAACTTTCGCACTACGTCCTTGAACGATACCCAAGCTTCTTTTTCCTTCTCATTCATAGTTTCCACAAATGAAGGGTCCGTTAAAAAGTTTTCTTATGTCGGGGCCGGTGAAAACTCCCCTCTTTCAACTTTGCTTCTGACAGCTTCGGGAACTTTGTACATAAATATTTGAAACAGTCTCCATCCTTTTGCAGCGATTTAACAAATTGTTTCATCAACCCCAATTTGATATGGAGAGGGGCAACAAAACCTTTTCTGGTGGTACCAAGCTAGTGTTTATAACATTTTTCTCTCCAGGTTTTAAAGTTTCTCGGGATGGCCAATCACTTTTTCCAGTGCTGTTCTCTGGCTCTACTATCCCACAAGCATAAGAAGCATGGGTATTTGGTATAGCCTGCCTGCTGACCCAAAACCATTGTCAGTATTTTGAAGTCCCCACAAATCATCCATTGATGGTCTTGATACTTGATTTTTTCCAGGATAATGGCCAAATCGTTATAATCTTCTTTCATATGCACAGAATGTCCAATCGGAATCGAGGCAAATTTATTTCCATTGTGCAATAATACTGCTTTAAGGCTAGTCTTAGATGAGTCAATAAATAGGCGCCATTCAGATGAGTCATACTTTATATCAAAGCGATGTATGAGTTCTTCCACATTATTGCAGAAAACTAAATTTCCCTCTTTTGAGAAAAACTGGGTAAATTCTTTTTCTCGGTGTCTGTACCAGTAGAAAGAAGTGCCAGGTGATAAAAGGTTTTTATTTTTTAATCTAGAACCTAACAGTTCGGCTGCATCTTTTGAAAGACCTAAATCTCTTACTAAATCATTGAGCTCACCTTGAAAAAATAGTTGAGGCCTTCCATCTTCGTCAAAAGATAAATCTGAGCTTGATTCACCCGGAGGAGGTAATGTAGCTTCGTCCTCCAACTCACTAGGGTATTCATCCAAACTGGAAGGTGGCTGCGGAATAGATATCTCGGAGCTATGGGGCACTGGACGTATAGCTGAGTCAAGATTAGGATAACTTATGTTTCTTTTGTTTTTGAATTGAATCCCTTTACGTCAACTGAGCAGAAGTAGCAGTCAGTGGTGTGATTTTTTCTGCTCACGCCATATCATAGGAATTCCAAATCGAAATGCATTTTTCTTTCCCTTAAACCACAAACGAAGATCTTCTTCGCATCTTCTACACACCTTATGCGGGGCCCATGGTTTATCTTGATGACCAAGTTTTAATTTAAAGTAGGCAAAATAAACTTTCCTTACAAATCACTTATATTTCTCTGTTGACTTTTAATAGTGAATTCACCACAGATATAACAAAAACTGTTTGGAGAAATAACACAACCCCTTGTAGCCATGATTAACAGATAACAGTACTGTTCACTTGAATATCAGTATGTCCACTGAGAGCTTTTCTTTGTTTCAAGCGACCAGGCGTCAATTTAAAGTATAAATGCAACTTAATATGCTAGAACTTACTTTGCGCCAAAATAACGGGAAAAGATTGTAGCTGAGAATAAAAAATGAGAAATCAAAGAAGAAATGATTACCGTTATTTTTCTTTAAAAAATTATGTGCTTAAATTTTTAGTTTGCATATAATTGTGTAAAAGTGTACGTCATTTGACTTGCCTCAACATGTTAAAACATTCCCAGTCTCACCAACAGCTCAGGTTGTTTTTCTCCATTATCAAATAAAAATCATATAGGTTTATTACCAATGAACATAGATACTGCAATATGTATACATAAAAACTTATGTGATATAATAATTTGAATATTTTTTCTGTTTTTGGGAGGTCAAAATCTGTAAGAAAATGTAAAAGAATTCTATGCAGTTTTTGGTCGCAGACCTGTGTTATCAAGCATTCATACAAGAACAACGACCATAGTCGCAAAATATGTAGTTCTTAAATCTAATACCTTAATACTTTAACTACGACTCCACACACGAGAAATAAAACAAACGAAAGGTACACACGTTCATGCAACTTCTCAGGAATAACATATAACAATAAACAGAACATATACATAGTTTAGTTTTCAATATTAGACAATATTCCTACTACATCAGATTGTTATCCAAAATTAATCCCAAAAGTTTAATATTCTTGCATTCAGAAGAGTTTCCGTTGTGACAGTCTTTCCGCTATTAAGAATATGGTCATTATTATAAATGTGGGAATAGGACAATTAATAAAGACTAATAATTATTATAAACTAGCTGACCCGACAGTCGTTGTCCTGTCAATTTATAAAAAAATTGATGTAGATAGAATATAGATAGATCATTTTAATTATGATTTAATGTTGAGACCAGGTTTCAGAGCACCACAGTTGAATATTACAAATCTTTACAAACATTAAGCAATGAGTTGATCGCAACGCTTGGTGATGAACGATATTTTTTGTCTTTCGGTTTGGAGAGAACACGAATAGCGCCAACGGTTTACCTAATAATAAATTTATTAATAATAATAATAATAATAAATTTATTCTTTTCAATAAATACATACATACATGTCACTATACATAAGCATTTACGAAAACAGTCAATATGATTAAAGAAAAAGAAAAAAGAACATTCAAATGACATTACATAAGATGACGTATAAATCATTCCGGAAGCGGTACACTCAAGGACATAACACTTAGTTCACAATAGTTCATAACACTCTACCAGGAGAACTCAAAAAATCCTCGATGTCATATATGACGCGATCTATCAGCATTTCCTTCATATGGGATTTGAATATCTTAAGTGTAGATATATTGTTTACTTGAGTTGTTAAATGGTTAAAGAACCTACAAGCATTGTACTTTGTCTGTTTTTGATATTTTGCTGTACTATGCTGTTCGTTAACTAAATTGACATTTTTGTATCGCGTGTTATAACCATAATCAGCACTCTTAAATTTTTCTTTATTCGAATAGGCAAAGCACAATAGCTCATGGATATATAAAGAGGGTAATGTCAATACTTTTAAATTCTTAAATGCGTCTGTGCAGGAGTCGCGTGAGGACATACCACATATGGTCCGTATAGCTCGCTTCTGCAGAACAAAAATCCGCTGTATGTCTATCGATCGATCCCAATGCGTTATTCCGTATTTTATAAGGGACTGAAAACATGCAAAATATTGAGCCATCAGGACATCCATGCTGCAATAACGGGACAATGTTCTTAATGCAAAGTTAACGCTTGCTAGCCTTTTGCAGAGGCCATCTATGTGCTCACGCCATGTTAATTTATTATCAATTGTAAGGCCCAAAACCGAAGCCGATTGACAGAGAGCGAGCGTGGTGTTACTCTCCTTGAGGAGAAGCCCGTTCGGATACAATTCGAAGTTTCGGTTGGTTCAGATTGCATAACATGATTACCACCGAGTCGACCTTGAGCTGCAAATTGTGCGACGGCATTCCTAGCAAAAATTATTTTGTACGTTATCTCCAACTGAGTCGAACTCGGCTGTATCCATTGTTCCGTAGTCACAATTGTTCGCGCTTGGAAATTCTTATTCGATTTGCGTCTACACAGTGTCTACACTCTTCGTTGATCTCATTGACTTGACGATCATATAATTCTCTTGCTTTTTTTTAATGGTTTTTAATGACTTTGTTGCAAGACCTTTAAGCCCTGCACCTTTTCTTATTTTGTTATGAAAATATGTGACAGCCAGACCGCAATGAAATGTCAAATTTGACATAAAGATGCTTGTTTCTTATAAAAATACCATCAATATTTCCGATTTTTTCCGTGGATTTTCCAAAAATTTTCTTTCATAGAAACCTTGTCCTGATAATTACGAACACAACAAAAACAAAAATTAACCAAATCGTTTGAGCCGTTCTCAAGTGATGCTCCGTCATACATGTGGCAATTCATTTTTATTAATATAGATAAAGATAGATAATGACGTTTGTCGAAACCTATTGTTTTGCATTTTCGAATGCAGTTTTAGACCATTGTCAATGCCTACAGTAAACATAAATAAACTTTGTTAATAATTCATTTGTTCTTTTACTTTATGTCAACGTGTACAAGAAAAGACATAACCGTTTATTAGAGCGATATACAAGAGACTCATACAAAGTTACTTAACGCATCGACATATGTATGTATCTCTTCGATACATCTCACTCTCATCTACCCTTATATTTTCCTTTTAAGTACATAATTTACGACAGGCCTATCTGTTCAGGGTATCAATTCATTTTTGACGTGTGTTATTGCTATGCGACGTTCTACTCGCATTCTAGATCGTAAGAATATCATCACTGTACATGTAGTTTTCCAACAATAAGGCTACCTACACATGTCAGTTATAAGAGTACTGGCACGTAGGGTTGCTCATTATTAGAAGAACTAGAAATTATATATACCGTAATAATAATTTAAAAAACAAGCAGGTAGAACGGTGCACAAATCGTTGACAGATATTGAAAACAATAGGTTCAGGAATTAATAAATAGTCTGGGCAAGCAGCGGTAACAGCGTATAATTACGAAATAAGTTACCACCGTATCACCGACTCTCCACTAGTCAGTATAAAATCTATGCTGTATGCGAGTAGTTCTGTGTATATGTAGACTATCATAATTACATAGTTCGTGCAGTGTACGTTGTTACCGCTGTTTGCCCAGATTATTAATAAATTCAGCCACCACAGCGATCGAGCGTGCGATGTGCCGCAAAAATATTATCCGATACGATAACTATCTTTGTTATAGAAATAAGTGCAATAAAAATTATCGTATATCGTGTGTGAATATATCGTTGGAACAATTTGTTTAATCAAAAGACAGCGGTTTCTTTAAAAACTGGAGGTGTAAGGAATGCAAAATAGGTCGAGCCTCAACAATATTGGAAGAGACCGCAGAGAGTCTGCCCTAGAACATTATATAGCCTTCGAAATAAAGAATTCAGTATTTCAAAAGGAAATTACTAAGTTAGGAATGGAAAACAAAAGCTCAGAAGCCAGAAAAGCTTGGTCTCAGTATTATATTTCCTACACAATGTACAATAGGAAGCCATTTGTCACCAATTCCTTTACTAAAAAATTGAGCCCGTTAATATCAAACATAAATAATCAAATCACAACTTACCTGTTATGAATAAAACTAAAACAACTGCTCACACTGCAATCTCAACAAAGTGGAAACTAAACCTGAAAAACTAAAATTTGCTACTAAACACAGACGACTTTATAAACACATTACCTACTTATATAAAAATACTTCAGCGTCGAAACCAAAATAAAAAAACACAAATTCACTAAATAAAGTAAATCTTTAACGCAAACAACACACAAGCTATACAACATTAATTAATAGAGTCCACTATATTCTTAACCACATTTACCTTACGCGAATGCTGTGCCAGTACTACTACCACTTTTTACTATTCAAATTTCAAACTTGAATCATCTGATAATGTGAAATTTTCTCTATTTATTAGTGTTTTGATCTCCGTTAGCTAATAGCTATTTACCTTAATATTCTCGTGGTAAGTTCATTATTCTGTTATCTGTTCTGCTTGTTGTAGAAATTTTTTGTACACCTTTCTTTGGTAATCACATATTTTTGTAACTTTGTTAAAATGATTTACGTCGCCTTTCTATCCTTCGTACACTGTTCGAGATCCTTTCCGTTGCCCTCGTTCTCCTTGTGTATTTTGTCTTTTATAAGTCGTCACGACGGGCACCGCTGGCGTGAAGAGTGTATCCCTGTCTCTTTCCTACCCTTACTTATAATTTTAGTCGTTAGCATGCCTGTCTGTGCTTGCTGCGGAAATGCTGATGAATCTCATAACGTTGTTAATTGTTGCATTTGTAAAAAAACATTTCGAATTGATTGTGTTAAAATTTCGGTTTCTGAAGCGAGAAAAATTCACTAAAAACTGGATTCACTTAGATCTGTAATAACTGCATCGCATTCGGCGGCGACCTTAACAGTTTGAAGTCAATAATTGCTTCTCTTAAGGATGATATCAAAGTTTTGAAGAATTCTTTGTTGCAATCCACTGCCACCTCAGCTCCGTCTCTTCTGGATACTGAAAGAGTGATTCAAGAAATTGCTGATCGTGATCGCCGTAAAAACAACATAGTCATCTTTGGCTGTGATGAGGATAAATGCGAAAACAATGCTGAACAAATTGCTTTGGACCTTACCTTCGTCAATAAAATTTGCGTTAACTTCCAAGTTAATGTTCAAGATATCAACATATCTAGATTGGGAAAATTTGATTCAACTGCAACAAGACGTAAGCGTCCTATCAGGGTTTCCTTTCCTTCTGACTCTTTTGTTACTCAAGTTATGCATAATATCTCTGAACTTAAGTCTATCCAGAAATTTTCTACATTGTCCATTTTTCGCGATAGAACACCTATGCAACTTCAGATTCACTAGGATGCCAAAACGGAATTGAACGATCGCTTGAATAATGGTGAAAAGAATTTAAAAACTAAATATAATCGAGGAATTCCTTTTATAATTTCTAAGTTAAACTAGATAGGTCCAATGTTTTTCCTTATACATTTAACATTTATTATCAAAACACGCGTGGGCTTCGATCTAAAACACATGTTTTCTTTTCTAGTGCTTGTGAATCTTTATATAACATAATTGTAGTCACTGAAAGCTGGTTGGACGATTCTGTTTTTAGCTCAGAAATACTTCCGCCATCATTTAGCATTGTTCGTTCTGACAAAAAATTTTCTTTAGTCAATCGCACTATGGGCGGTGGAGTATTTATTGCATTCTCTGGCTCAGTTGATTATGTAGTTCTGGATACAAGTGTGATTTCTGCTCTGGTCCCTTTAATTGATATTGTTGCTTGCAAGTGCACTAATTTTGCTAATATTGTCTATATTATTGCAGTTTATATACCCCCAAACATTGTCAACAAGATTTTGAATTATTTTGTGAATCACTAGAAGTTTTCCTTTGTGATAAGTCATCCATTCTACTTGGTGACTTTAATATGCCACATTTCATTGACCATAAGCCTGGTAATTCGAAGACTGCTACTTTTAATTTGTTATGCAATTCCCTTCAACTAAATCAACATAACAATATAACGAATTGTGATAATCGTCTACTTGATCTGGTCCTCTCCAATGTTGATCACAATATTGGTGTTGAACGTGACGATTCTCCCTTTGTACCGGCGGATCCGTACCATCCTCCTTTGTGTGTTTCAGTTCCTTTTCCACTGTGTCCTTCTAGTCCTTCAAACTTCATTTCCAATAACAATCTAAGATATAACTTCCGTAGAGCGTGTATTCCAATTTATTACATACTGATTGGTCTTTTTGAAGGAATTTAAAAATGTAAATAACGCTGTTGACAGCTTTTATAACGTATTGCATCAAATTATGGATTTTACTGTCCCAAAAATGGTGGCTCCTGTTAAATCTCGCTATCCTGTATGGTTTACTACCGATGTTAAACGTCACTTGAAATTGAAATATTATTACAGACGTCGTTGGCTAGCCACTAGAAACCAGTTCTTTTTGACGAATTTAAGAGATTAAGGAATCTGAGCAAATTACTAATATCTGATGCGTATAAATCCTATATGAACAAAATTGAATCCTCGATTATTAACAGTCCTAAAGAAGTCTTTCATTTTATATGAAATAAACGTGGTACATCGCATGTTCCCAGTATTTTAACTTATAGCCAAACGCAAATTGAGTCACCACACGATATTGTTAATGCATTTGCTGATTTATTTTCATCAATATACCAACCTTGCTCTCCTGTTTATAGTAATAATACTCAATTGTCTCATCTACCCTTTACTTTATCAAGTGTTACTGAGCGTGAACTTATCAGCATATTGTCAACTTTTCCAGAAAATTATATTGCGGGAGTTGACTTAATTCCAAGTATTCTTATTCGTGATGCCAGGTTTGCTTTGGCCGAACCACTAGCATTAATCATAAATCTCTCATTGAAAACTGCATTTTTTCCTTCTCGTTGGCGCCGCCCAAGAATTTGTTCAGTTTTTAAAAAGGGCGATATAGCTTGTATTGAAAATTATCGTCCAGTATCTGTTCTCAGTAACTTTGCTAAAGTTTTCGAAAACGTAATCTATTCTTCAATATATCTTAATACTAAATCCTTTATATCTCCATTTCAACATGGTTTCATGCGTGGCCGGTCAACCGTCACTAATTTGATATCAATAATTCAAGCGATTTCTCAAGAATTGGGTAACCAAGGCCAATTGGACGTTGTTTATACCGATTTTAGTCGTGCCTTTGATACGATCGATCATGGTGTGCTGCTTGGAAAGCTTTCTACTTTTGGTTTCAGCCGATCTTTACTTCTGTTACATTCCTATTTGACTGATAGATGCAATTATGTTTTTACAATGGTTTTAGATCTCGTGAGTTTTGTCCTTCTTCTGGGGTCCCGCAAGGTTCCAAGTGAGGACCACTGCTTTTCATTTTATTCCTTAACGACCTGCTTGGTTCCTTGACGTGTCCTATTTTGGCATACGCCGACGATCTTAAAATCTACAACCCAATAAAGTCTTGGAATGATGTATTCTGCCCTCAACAGAACTTAAATATCTTGTCTCGGTGGTGTTCTAACTATAACTTAAAGTTAAATATTGACAAGTGTTGTTATATGTCTTTCACGCGGAAACTGAACTATCTTAATGCTACTTACAATGTAAATAATGTTTTGTTAATGAGTGGAGTGCTTTTCGATTGCAGACTGAGTTTCTCTAACCACATTGACTTCATTTGCTCTGCAGCCTCGCGCACCTTGGGTTTCGTTATGGGTTGCTGCAAGTTCTTCAGTAACCCTTACCTTTGAAGACTTTATATTTCAGTCTTATCGTCAGTAGATTGGAGTATGCCTCACAGGTTTGGTCTTCACAATATACATACCTACAGCTCTCAATTGAAAAGGTTCAGCGGCGATTTTTGAAGTACCTCTCCTTCAGGATTACAGGAGCTTATCCTCAACGTGGCGTTGACTACACTTTGTTATTGGATGCTCATGGCTTCCACTCACTAAAACACCGGCGTGATGTGCATGGTGCTCGATTTGTAGGGAAGCTTACTAACGGATTTATTGACTGCTTCTTTCTTCTTTCGTCCCTTCATTTTATTACTCCCAGATTATCCTCTCGCTCCTCTTCCACATTTCTAATTCCTTTTTCCAGAACCCATCTATTCCACGGATCACCACTCCTCAGGATGTATCGTTTTTCAAACTATTTATCTATTATGATGATATTTTTTCAGTGTTTGTTAAGAATCTCTATTTTAATTTTGTACTTATATGTACGTACCTTACCCTTGTCCTGTAAATGTAAAACGTTGGACAAAATAAATTATATTATTACTATTACCACTTAAAATTAGCGCTGTAAACCATGAGAAATTAATGTTACTGTCTTCCCGTTTCCCTTACGTCTACCGGTTGTCCTCCCGGAAGCTGTCCTGACCTTGGCAATAGAGTTGGACATCTATTTGTGTGTGATTTGTGCTTTATACGGCGAAAACTTATGAGCAGAGGCTTGGGCTCCAGTGAGATCGTATGAGATCGGCAAGTTGTCGGGCTTTATCGTTCGTAAAACGTTGGTACTTCGCAGGTGTACGATTCACTACTTCACTTATTCGGTTTATGTTAATTTATAGAGTTTTGCTAGGTCATACATAGAAACTAGATAAAATTAATGAAACAGGGAGCTGCGAAGATGTTGTCGACTGGTTCGTAACAATTTTTTAGTTGTTTAAACGTAGAGACGAAATTACACATCGTACAGAAAATTGAAAAACCTCGGGCTAATTTATCTTTATTATCTAACGACGGCAATTGTCAAAATCGTGGTTTCAGTTCATTGTGGTACGCTAAATATGATTGGGTAACGGGTTCATTTTAACTGGAAAGATTATTTGTTGGCCATGTCTACATTTTTGTGACCAAGTCGAAACGTGATCGAAATTAGGTTATACGGGTTTAAAAAATTTACCACGATCTATTGAACGGCATTCTAAGTCTAAAGAACATATTTTATCGCTGTGCAAATTTAAATTATTTGGAAAACGAAATATTGCTACTTACATAGACAGCGCGGTAAAGATGCAATTATTACCTATAATAATGAAGTTAGGGCAAATCGCAACAATTTGAGAGAATTAATCGATGTAACTATATTTTTAGCATCACAAGATCTAGCTTTTCGGGGACACAATGAGACTTCAGATTCTTTTCATCGTTTTGAAATATCCGGTTGAACAGCTGAAGATTTGTTTACCCGTTTATTAAATAATCGCAAAAAATACGATCTAGAAAAAAATTAGTTGTTCAAACAGGTGATGGCGTATCTGTTATGGCAGGACATTTAAATGGTTTACAAAGTAAAATAGAAACAATTACTTCTCAAGGTATTTTTGTATATTGTCACGCTCATGCTTTAAATTTACTTTTGAGTAAAGCTTGAAATATAAACAAAGAAACTAGAGATTTCTTTTCTAATTTAAGCGAATTTGCTGCATTTTCTGTTTTCAAAATCAACCAAAAAAACAAAGATTTTAGATACAATATGCCACAGTAGCTTACTAACTAGCTCGAATACAAAATGGAATTTTATATCGCGTGCAGCACTTCCGGTACAATTACATAAAACCAAATTAATTGAAGTTTTTGACCTTATTCAAACTTTACAAGAATATAGAAATAACGATCGTTATTTTAATGATATATATAATAACTTACGTCATGACACAGAACCCAGTCAGAGAAAACATAGATTGTCCTATAAATCGGAAATACAAGAGCATAAACAAATTTTTAACGAAATTTTATATACGGTAATCGTTCAGATAGAACTTAGATTTTAAAATATACACAAGTTATGTTTCTTCGATTTATTGACTTTGGACAAATTCTTAATACATTGAAAAAACTTTCCGCAAAATTTATTAAAAAATCTTTTACAGCAATATCCTTGTTTTGATGAAATTACATAAAAATGAATTATCTGTATTATATCATGGTCCTCAAATGTTCGGAAAATGTAAAACACCAACTGAGATGTTAGATTTTATCAATAAAAACGATTTGTAAGATTATATGCCGGAACTGAGTAAAGTTATAAGCAGTGTTGTCACTATACCCGTAACATACGCTTCAGTAGAGAGAAGTTTTTTAACACTAAAAAGAATTAAACACTATGAATCGAAATCAATTAAGCACCATATCTTTCAATCAGTTGAAAAAGGTTCTCTTAAATTATTAACGCAAAATGATGTATTTTACGAACGGGTAATTGATTATTTTGCTAGTACAATGAATAGGCGATTTCCTCTAATTTATCGAAAAGAGTAAGCAATAGAGTTTTCCGTGTTTCAAGAAAATATTGGAATATTTATTTTAGTTTTTAAAAAACTAGATCTATGTTTTTTATGTGTTACTAGCGGATATCCGACGTGTGCTACTGCGCTAAAAGAAACGAAATACATTTTGTTTATTTGTTGGGAAAAAACGGAAATTGTGTTTCTTTATTAAATTTTTTATCTTAATGCTAGCGGATAAACAATATTTTGAATTTTTTTGGTAGGCATGTAAACATAAAGATTTTTCGGCGTTCCAACTCTGGAGCAAGTAACATATAATTGGCCTTGCGAAAAACAGGAATTTTCTAAGTTCAAACCAGCAACACTTAGCGATTGGCGTTGAGCCTTGTTGATGGTTATGGCGACATCCAGACGCACTGGAAACTGTAATCGCTTGAAATCGAAGGGTAAATCGGTTGAAATCATTGCAATTCGTAGTATCAGCACATCTTCTGCTTTACATTTGCCGCTGATGATTGTGGCTTCGATTAAATTCGGCGATAGTTTTTTTAAAAGCAAGTCTGGTTCGGTTGCGCAATTTCGGTGGATCTAAGTTGCGAATGAACATCAACGGTGAACCAACTTTTAAAGTTAATATCTGTGGTAGCATTCCAGATGGTTCCAAAGAGTTAAGAAACTCTATTGGGAAGTTGACAGCTTGTTCCTCAGGAATAACTGTGTCAATCGACAATTTGATGGTTTATTTTGTAGACATCATCATTCTTCGGAGCCAAAATTGTTCGTTTTTACTCTCTGAGATTTTCAATATTTCCTAATTCGATTATTTGACATGATCGACGCGATAACCACAAATGATAAAACTTTCTGATGACAATGACAGGTCAGTGTTTTTGTGTTCGCAGTCTGTACTCGGGAAAATTTTTGTATGGGAAAAGTCGAAAATAGACTTCATGAATGGGCTGAATGTGCCTAATGCATTGTTTTCGTGGTCTAAAATCATGTCTAACTTGGTTTCCGGGTTGGAACCGCGTCTGGTTTGGCGTGGGTGCCGACGTTTCGTCCACTATTACAAGGGACATCTTCAGGGCTGGTTGCCGATGTTAATCGTATTGCTGTCACTTGAAGACTGACCCGGACTCTGAGTGGCGCGACTTACATAGGGAGGAGGGGTGGGGTCGTACCGCTGTTTGAACGCGGCATGGAGGCAGAGGTTTGTGGCACGACGTGAGTGGGAGGGGGTTCAATTTTACCGTGGAGAAGAGAATGCCAAGATGAATGTAGCAAATAACCCCATCTCTGTTTAGATTATGTGGATGTTTGTAAATTTCGATAGATTCACGGGATTTTCTAGGGAAAAAATGCGATTCACGTGACAGAAGTTTGGTGTCATTGAACCGGATTTGATGACCGGAATTTTGTTTGTGTTCTGCCAATGCCGAACCAGCTATACTTAGCAGCCTAGTGCACCGCTCATGTTCTGACACACGCACGCTAAGTGGCCGCTTTGTTTCGCCGATATATAGACACTGCCGCACGAATACGGGTGCGGTATACCCCTTGGGTTTGCAACGGAGATAATTTGTCTTTAACGGCGGGCAAGACATCTGAGATTCTGGTGTGACGTCTGAACACGGTTTTAATTTTGTTCCTATGGAGAACCTTGCCTATGCGATCTCTGATACCTTGAATGTAGGGTAAGAATGCGGTGCTGATGGTAGGATCGGATACAACTCGTGGTTTGGGGTTGCGATGCCTGAATATGGTGCGATGTATATCACGACCTTTGTAATCGTTTCGAATTAGGGTGTTACGTATATGTTTGAGTTCTTTGGGAAGAGTTTTGGGTTCTGAAATTGAGAAGGCACGATTGACAAGAGTATTGATGACGGCTTGTTTGTGTGCGGGATGATGATGAGAGTGAGCATTTAGATATCGGTCCGTATGAGTGGGTTTTCTGTAAACTGTGTGACCCAGTTTACCATCGAGATTGCGGGTGACTAAAACATCTAAGAAGGGAAGACGGCCGTTAGATTCCACCTCCATGGTAAAACGTATGTCTCTGTGTTGGGTATTTAGGAACGTTAGGTATTCGTTTAAAAGTTCCCGTCCGTGTGGCCATATAACGAAGGTGTCGTCAACGTATCTGAACCAACACTTGGGTTGTAGATGAAAAGAACCCAGTGCCTGTTGCTCGAAGGCTTCCATGAAGATGTTAGCGACAACCGGGAATAGGGGCGAAGCCATGGCAGCTGCGGACACTTGTTCATAGAACTTGCCACGGAATTGGAAGTAGGTGGAGGTGAGACAGGCCTTACCAGTTCAGCTAAGTCGCCTGGCTGGTCTTGGCTGATCAAGATATCGGTGATGATAGACACAGTGTCCGAGATGGGAACCTTGGTAAAAAAGATTCTACGTCAAAACTAACCATTAAATCACCTGGTGGAAGTCTACACCTGAGATTGTCTAAAATCATTTAAAATTTCATTTCAAATTATTTGTTTATTTAATTTGAAATGAATTCGTTAAAGTGCTCTTGTTGTGGTAAGGTTGATCAGTCGCATAAGATTGTAATATGTAATATTTGTAAGAAAAATTACAGGACTGAGTGTGTTGACATTTCCAACGCCGAAGCCCGCAAGATTCACTCCAGCACTTCTGGTTTATGTTGGTCATGTCGCGTGTGCTCGCAGCTTGGTGATGATTTAAATAGCTTGAAAGCAACGATTATTGGACTAGAAAAAACGAAAAACTCTCAAATCTAGTATTCACCAACTGTCTGCCACACCTAACTCTTCTCCCTGTTCTTACTTCAATTGCTCCCTTGATTGACATTATTGTTTGCGAATGCTGCTATTTTTCCTTTGAGTTTATTTTAATGGTCTTGTATATTCCTCCTGATACGAGCGCTGATATATTTGAATCCTTTTTTTGAAGCACTTCAAATATATGTAATTAATAAACCAATTTTATTGACTGGAGATTTTAATGTTCCTTCTTTTACCGGTGAACACACTACCCTCTCATCAAAAGTAACAGCGTTGGAGAGTTTTTGTAATACGTTCCAACTTGTTCAATTTAATAACGTCTTGAATATTGACCATCGTGCATTGGATTTGGTATTTTCCAATTTTCCTGCTACATTGTCCATTGGTCATGAGGTTCAGCCGCTTATTTGGGAGGACCCCCGCCATTCGGCACTACGTTTTGACCGTGACTGTAAAGCACTTTGCACTCTTCAATTTCCTGCCACTAGCAAAACTCACTATAATTTTAGAAATGCAGATTTGGTAAAGCTATATGATGATCTTTCTAGAGTCAACTGGACTTTTCTTGATAACTTTACTGACGTTAACCTTGCATTAGAAGAATTTTATAAAACCTTTTACAACTTGTGTGATATTTATGTTCCTAAATTTAACTTTTCCAATTATTCCTATCCGCACTGGTTCAATAAGGAAATAATGTCCAATTTAAGATTCAAACAGTATTACCACAGAAAATGGAAATCAACTGGGGGTACCCATTACTATGATCGATTTAAATCATTTCGTTCTCTTACAAAACAGCTGATATCCGATTCATATAAATCATACATGGAGAGTATTGAGCAGTCAATTCAGTCTAATCCTCGTAATTTATGGTCATTTTTGCGCAGTAAACAAGGTTCTACTCGTATACCTGGGAAAATGCATCGTGACTTAATACATTTGAATGGTCCTCAAGAAATTGTTAACTCTTTCGCTGATCTCTTCTCAGGTGTATATACTATGCCATCTGACGCACATGCGTGTCGGGATGCCTCTGTGGACTTCCCTTCTTTTTGGGTTGGGTCAGTCACTACTTCTGCGTTAGGGGAAATCATGTCTCGTTTTTCTGACAAATTTCCCGCGGGTAGCGACTTAATACCCAGCTTTCTTATAAAAGACGCACGTCAAGCCCTTGCAGTGCCATTGCAAAAAATTATTAACATGGCCATCTCATCATCAACTTTTCCTCGACTATGGAAGCGTGCTAGAATCGTCCCTGTCTTTAAAAAAGGCGATAAATTTGACATATATAATTATCGGCCTATTGCGATCCTTTCAAACTTCGCAAAAATTTTTGAACAATATTTGTATCACTGCATATTTTATAATATTCATCCGCACATTTCTTCAAATCAGCATGGTTTCCTACCGGATAGATCGACTGTCACCAACCTTGCGACATTTACGCAATGTGTTACTGAAGTTATTGATGGTCAAGGTCAGGTGGACTGCATATATACTGATTTCTCCCGTGCATTTGACACTATTGATCATGCTATTCTGTTCAGGAAGCTGTCTTCATATGGATTTGCATCGCGTCTTCTGAGTCTTATGAAGTCTTATCTGCACAATAGAACGAATTTTGTTTTCTGTAACGGTTTCAGTTCCGACATATTTATCTCCACTTCCGGCGTTCCCCAAGGCTCTAATCTTGGTCCCCTACTTTTTATAGTTTTTATAAACGATTTACTCTTGAATTTGCCTTGTTACACTTTGGGTTACGCTGATGACCTAAGAATATACTCAAACGTTTCTAATGATGATCATGCCACCTTCCTGCAGCAGTGTATTGATGTTGTAGTGGACTGGTCTGTAAGAAACCGGTTGCTCTTGAATATTGATAAATGTTTTGCCATGTCCTTCACACATAAACTGACTCCTATTCCAACTTCATACTCTATGAATGGTCGTTCTCTTAGTAAAACTAATATGATAAAGGATCTTGGAGTGACATTTGATCCGGCGCTCAACTTCAGTCATCACGTTCAGAATACATGTGTTTCGGCAGCTAAAGTTTTTGGCTTTATTATTAGATCGTCGAAGTATTTCAACAATATCCATTTACTGAAATCATTATATTTTTCGCTGGTCGTCAGCAAACTGGAATATGGGTCCGTTATTTGGTACCCCTATTACAATATTCAAATATCTGCTGTGGAGAAGACACAACGTCGTTTCTTGAAATTCCTTACTTTCAAAACTACTGGAATTTATCCGGAACAAGGGATTGATTACGACATTTTACTGGAACAACATGATGTCCGTTCGTTGGCAACCCGAGGATCTCTTCATAGTGCCCGTTTCTTACATAAATTAGTTATTGGTAGGATTGATTGCCCTGAGCTGTTTTCACGTGTTAATTTTTATGTGCCGAGGACAACAGCTCGACAATGCCCATCATTCACATACAGTACGCCGAGGACTAACATCATGTGGAGAGCTTCAACTTAATCTTTGTTTTTTCTTTGTTGTTTCATTCTATATTCTTGAAATATCAATTGGTTTGCTATATTAAATTACATGAATTTTTATTTTAATATAAAATTTCATAGTTAATTTTCCTTTTTACATACTACATATATATATATATATATTGTATGCAATTGTATTTTGTCCTGTAATTGGATTCGCCTATTGGGCAATAAACATTATTATTATTATTATTATTATTATTATTATTATTATTATCATCTTCGCATTATTGTCTTTCTAATGAAACCGGTTTGGGGCACATAAGTTGGATGGTTTCAAAAGTCTGTAACGGATATAGGTAGAAACATTTTTTGTGTTTTATATATATATAGATTATTATTTATCAATAACTTATTCTTTATTTATCATAGAATGGTATGTGGAGCTTTCAATTTAAATTTTATGAATACAGATATCAACCAATAGTTCTGTTATAATCATTGATAACATTTTCGTTAAATCATGCTTAGATTTTCAAAGTAGTACCGACAATTACTACAGTACCATCGGGCCATTTGCAACAAGAAACAAATTTCAATTACAATAATCCAGGACCACTACCAGAGTAAAAATATTGGAGAAGACAAATATCAAATCAAAGATACATTCTAATAGACACAAAATGCTAATTGTAAGTATTGATTGGGATCTATTTCGACGTCAGCAAAACCCGATTCAACGTACGAATATGTTTATTCATAGGTGTGCAACCTCGTCTGAGGTTAGTTCAAACAAATAAACTATTAGCCTGGTAGACATTAAGATGGAGTGAAAATGGCAAAACAAAATTCTTTCTTTTAGAAACTCCTGTATTGTTAATCGATGATTCTATAGGAAAGCTTAATTCATACAAAATATCAAAGGTCTACTTTACTTAAACTTTATTTAAAGGTGGCGCACAAAGACTGAAGTCTGTAAAAGTTATTTCTCCACCTGAAAATTTAGATAATGTTATAATTATTTGTCTTAGACAAGTGACTAATGCTCCTCCTTAAATTTTATATTCCCTGTGAACATACTATTTTCTTATATGTATTTAATAAATACAGTGGAATCTTGTTTAATCGTGATTAGCCTGGAATATAAATTATCTGGAATCGATTCAGTTCATACTGCTTTCACCTCAATATTCAGGCATAGTAAAATATTTCTTTTGTTGGCATTTATTTTGAACGCTTGCAATACTTTAATCTATATGTGTGTAAAACAAAGTCGGTGAATCCCCTTGTGTGCATGGTAATTCGCTGCCTTTGTATTGCTTTTGAATTTAAAGCAGACTTTATTTTCAAGTGGCACACCGTAAAGGCAGTTTAGAAAAAACCCTCTAGATATAACTTTACGACTCTCACTAACTTGATGTTAATTCTGGCGCGAACCATCTTCAGGATGAATCCGTCGTGCCAGACGGAATTAGAGCGTTGGCCAGGTCAAGTAATACCGCCCCCGTCGCCTGCTGTGATTTTAGGGGTGATTTCGCGGCCTATGACAGGCGGAACAGTTGGTAATTCGTTGACAGGCCAGCCCTAAACCCATATTGCTCATCTGCAAGTAGGTTAAGATTGAGCACTTCTTCCCGAAGACCACTTAATATCGTTGCTTCTCCTATCTTGGATAACGTCAATAGCAAGCTAATGGGAATATAATTATGTAGGAAAAATCTTACCCAGTAGGATGTTTGCATTCTTCTTGACAGCAATGTTAGCCGTCGTGGCCCGCAGCCTGCCCGTTAGCCAACCCCTCGATGCTAGCAGCGACCTTCTCCTCTGTAGCCGACAGAGTCGCTACCGCAAGAGTAGTAGAAAGACGGGGTACTGCTTGCTCGGCTCCTTCCCCAAGCTGTTCGTACGAGTCAAGCACGTGGTCTCTGAAACGGGGTGGTGTTTGCGCGGCTTGCACTTAGCTTCAGGGATCTGCAAAGTCTCTACAGCGATCCGTCGTCAGTGGCCAGGGACGCCACGCGATGCCTCCATCTATTATGGCAAACGGACTCCAAGTTCCGTCTTCGTTGAATCTGCGATGGAGGCAGTCAGAGCGTTTGAGAAAGCGATGGCAGCGTTCTCGAAGATTCTCGGTCCGTCGACTTCGCAAATATCCTCGGAGGGGACCCAGTCCATTCGCACGTCCGCCCAATTTGTTGTAAGTTGATATTGTGATCTGGATCGTCACCGCTTCCAGAGAGCGGAGAGGGGCCACGGCCGTCAACGAGTGATCAATGCGAGTCCTAGACGCCGCGGCCAGTTATTCTATGGGCTCGGTAAGTTCTGTAGATGACTAAATTATATCGATCACCCGGACGCAAAGACGTTTCGCCGATGAGAACGACCACGAACTCCTCGGATAGAAAAGCTGCCAGTTCATCAAACTTCCCGGACAGACTATTGGCGTTCCATGCAATTATTCTCAGCAAGCCCGTGTCCGCCATTAATTATCGAAATTTCTCTCGGTCGAGCAGATGGTTTGGATAGACTCCAATATACTTGAAAGTTGTTGTACAAGGCTGCGGTGCGACCTTGTACGGTACCGGGGAGAGAGGGTTGCACTAGACCGAGTCCCGGTAATCTGGCTCTTAGCAGTCTTCTGCGCTGGAGCAACGTTGGGGGTCGTTCGGGATCTGGCCGCTTCCTGGCCGTATTAGCCCTCAATTCGATCACTGATGGTGTTGGCGCGGGTCTCCCTTTGGATGTTACAGGGTTCCTCCTGCCTCGCAGGAACAGGTTTCGGCCTGCGGCAGCGCGGAAAGCCAAATTACTTCCGTTTGTTGAAAAATGTGTTTCTGGTTCTTATCGATCTTAACCAGGATCAGCGGCATGGGCGCGCCTTCCTTAAGCTTTCTCAACTTGACGCCTATCTCCGATCTGAAGCCTTTCTCGCGAAGGTGTTCAAGAACCTGCTCCAGAGTAAATTCGATGGGAACATAATTCAGGACAACGTTGAGGAGTTTCTCTGGCAGCAGTTGCGTAATTCCACGATAGTCATTTTCGGCTACTGGGAACACGCGGATATCGTCTAGATATGTTTTGTTTATGTCTGCCCCTTCGATAAGTCGTGTCCTTTCCTTTTGATCAGCGATGATACCGCTACCAAACGTGTTTTGTCTTGGAGAACAATAAGAGGGATCGTCATCTCCACTGGGTGTGTTCCACAGGAGCCGGTCATCGCGGTGCTTACAGAAGGCGCACTTCTCGCGCGCCAAGAGCAGGACCATCGCGAGTGAGAGGTGGCCTAACTGAACCACTTGGCACCACTTCCATCTTGTCCATATTCTGTTGAAATTTCTTTTTTTTTGGATATCAGAGTAACGGAAGAGCGAGCTGTAAAGGGTTCACCCACGGGATGGGACCTTCCGGTAATCCCATCCGGAGGGGTTTCCTACTGACGCCGCAGCAGCACTTTCTTTTTCCGAGAATTTAAAGAGATATCTTGAATAGAATTGAATTTTTCTACAATTCAGACGCCTCTATTGTAAGGCTTTACCATCTAATTGTAAGTCGTTAGCAGCTTCAGGCAACAAGATCAACAAGGAGCGTGCCACAGTCATGGTGTATGCTAATGCAACTGGAACAGAGAGACTTCCACTGGTTTTGGTAGGGAAATCAAAAAATCCATCCAAAACAGCGATTTGTTCACTAAAGGGTTTGAACACAATTTCATTCCTACAGGAGAAACAATGCAGCAGCATTCCGGCACAGAACCCAAGGTGCTACTCCTATTGAACAATGCTCTGCCCAGTCCATCACCTGAATCTTTGAATAAGGTCAATGATATGTTTCCCCCTACTATAACTTCTTTAATTCAACCTATAGACCAGAGCATTATCAAAACATACTATTTAACTATACCGAAAACAATTCATCCGTCGTCTGCTTTTAGGGAATAAAAATGACGTAGATACTATTATTTCTATATACAAAAAAATGATTTAAAAGTGCTGTTATATATTGGCATTGAATGCAGTAAAAACAGCACCTTGCATAAATCGTGGAGCCATCTAAAGACGAAATACAAATCGACAAACCTGACAAGGAACCCGTCAAAGTGTTATAGGCGTTGAGCAACACTGATTGTAGTGAAAAACGAGAATTAGTGGCCGCTTGTGAATAGAGACCTAGCTGCCATAAAAAGGAAATCATGATTGAACCAAACCGGTATTACGACTTTTCTGTGCAAATTCATCTTAGGTATACTAATTATATGTTTTTGATGTCGTTTATTTTGTTTCATTATGTACTATAGTTAAATAAAGACGTTGTTGTAAAAACGTGATTGATTATTTTACACCTTTTTTCTTTCTTTAATTTTTAGGGAATTTTATTATCCGAACGACCCCTGACAACATTAAAATATATTATAAATATTTATTTACATTATGTTGTTCCAAAGTATCGATTTTAAATGACTGGTTTAGGTCACTTAAAGTATATTTATAAATCGAAAAAGTAATTGGAGCATATTTAAGCGAAGACAGAATTTCAGAATCTATATCTTATCTTATCTTAACATTCCCGATTTAAAACTTTCTACAATTAATTAACCTAGTGAAACCCTCATTTTTGCTAAACACTTCCTCTAGTTTCTTCTTAATTGGTTTTCTAGCACATCCTTTCTATTTTCATCATTTTGTTAATATTTCACCAATTAATTTGAGGTTGTTATTTATAAAACGTCAGTTCTGACTGAGCAGTATTTAAAACTTTTTGATTTCCTGAATTGCTGGAGATTTAGTAGTTTTGTGCAGGTGTTTCTTTAAATGTCAATTTGTAATCTTAAAGGAGCCTTAGAAAGCCTTTTTCATATTATTAATTAAATCATTTACTAATGAAAATTGATTTGGTATATATTCCGGTATTCTGTTAATACCATGAGCGAGAGAAGTTGAAAGCAACACTTATTTAATTAAACACGAACAATAGTTTCACTAATAAATAATATATATTCAAATGCTCTTAGAGAAAATGTAATAATCTTATAATAGAATTATAATCTGTAATTATACTTAATGTAAAGCTTTACAAATGTTTATTAATCGCGTTTATTGATAATTCCTGGAAAGAAAGACCAATTACAATGCACAAGGGATTATATCAATAGTCTATTTATTGCAAGATGTCGATAACATTTATTTACCTGCTAAAACTGTATTAAAATTAATGTCCGACCGAAACAGGATTTGCAGCCGAAACCGAAACCGAAACCGAACCTTCGGCCTCGGTCTCAGTTTCGGCCGAAACCGAAACCGAAACCGAAACTTATTTAAACATATTAAAATTTCAATTGTATGCTGAAATCTAGTGTATGTTTTACATGTTATATAGTTCATTTGTGTTAAATGAAATAAAAAAAAACAACAATTACGGTATGTAGGAAAAGGAGATATTTATGTATTTAGGTATTAACTTGCTGACTGACAATTACGTGACACGAACTCGCTCGAACAAAGCACGACAATTCACGAACACTGAGTTTCGGCTGAGTTTTGGCCGAAACCGAAACTATGGCCGAAACTAGACTTTTTGGCCGAAACTGGCCGAAACCGAAACCGAAACCGAATGTTCGGTCGGCCACTAATTAAAATCAATAATTTCACTAATAAGTAAGTTATAAGCACAGTTCGTCTTTATTAGTATACAGTTTATTAAAAAGTTGGATAACGTGTTATCATTAAGTAGTGTGAATCGAACTGACGCTGTCACTCCTCCAAAGTTTATTATTCTATGATGTCAGTTCGATTTACACTAATGATAACACGTCATCCACCTTTTTAACAAACTCTAGTTATTATTAATAGCGGGCAATAATGAGGTAAATCTTAAAAATATCCACAAAATGCACAAAGCCCTAAAATTTGCAAAAATTCAGAAAATTGGTTAAATATGCTAAAAATGCGAAAATATGCATTTGGTATATAATCCGGGTTTTAATCATAGCACTTGTATAATATGATTCAAATTTGATTAAATTCTACTTAAAAACAATATTATATTTTGTAAAGCAAAAATATAATAGTTGTACACCAGGATTCAGGTTCTAACACTTGATACAACTTGTCCTACGAAAATATCCCATACATTTTTTCCAAATAATCTATACACTAATGCTAAATTTTTTATAATTAATCTACAAGTAATAGATATGTATGGTACATGTTCTCAGTAGATTTAGGGTATTTCAAAACTGTAGAAGCCGGTTACATTGTTAATTATTACGGTAGCTTTGGTTTTCTTATTTCAGTGAACTAACATGAATAATTTATGATAAATAGTGCATAACAGTAAATGTTAAGTTGTGTTCAACAACAGATACAGCAGATCTAATTTCAGCAGTTTTAATTTGGTTTGCAAATTTTACATTTCTCTGAAAACACAAAGTTGTTAAATTTAGTCGACTCGTTAAAGATTTGATCCGTGTTTTGCGCATCGCGACTGTTTGAGTAATCCAGATTCTTTGCATATCAAACCCTTGTTACATACTTTGCAGTACATCAGCGTATGTCGCTTCTTGCGTCGCTAGAGCCCCCCTTTGAAAGCTTCTTCTTGTTCTCAACTTTCCTAACACTTTGGTCATAAACCTCCGTCTTCTTTCTGTTAGTGTATAAATGTTTGACTGTAGCACCTTTTAGTATGGAATATGTAGATGAAGCTACTCTTTCCTTTTCAAAAAAAAATGCGATCTTTAATGTACGAAAAATTAAATAAGGACACCCATAAAATTTTTAGTTTTGAGAAAAATAAATATTCTATATTTTATTTCAAATTTAAATTTAAGTGTTTCATATTTACCAGTTTATTATTTGATCCTTGAAGCCCAAAAATTAATTATACTAGGGCACAAGTAACTAATATTTCGCCAGCCCAAATATGAATTTTGTTTGCAAACGTAAGATAACACAAAATGTAGCTTGCGGGTATATTTGTATTCTTGGGCAAACCACGTGTTCTAAACTTAGTTAATGATAAGTACCTGGTGGACCGAGCCTTGCTCGGAGTTCCCAAAATTTTTTGAATAATTTTGAACCAAATAATAACTCTTCTTATTTTAGTTTTGATATTTAATTAATATTGTATATTTCAAGTATATATAGTAGCACATAAGAGGGCGGTACCCGTGTACCCGTGTTAGAAATGAAGACACCATTTTTTCAAAAATCTTTTTATTTGTCAACATAGTCCCCTTTTAGAAAGATACACTTCTCCCAACGTTCTTGTCATTTTTGTAACCCCTCCAAAAAATAGGATTTGTCGAACTCTCCAAAATACGCCTCTGTCTCGGCGATGACTTCCCCGTTTGAGCTAATTTTTTTCCCGCGAGCCATTTCTTCATGTTAGGAAACAAGAAAAAGTCGCAGGGAGCCAAATCGGGTTAATACGGGGGTGCGGCAGCACTTCATAACGCAATTCAAACAGTTTGGTGGCGACAACTCCGGATGAATGTGCTGGTGCGTTATCGTGGTGAAACAGCACATTCTTTTTCGCCAAATGCGGCCGTGACTCCTTCAATTTTTTGTCGAAGCGGTCCAATAACTAACTGTAGTATTATCCAGTAATTGTTCTTCCTTTTTCTAAAAATCCATGAGGATGACGCCGTTCGCGTCCCAAAAATCATCGCCATGACCTTTCCGGCCGATGGGACAGTCTTCGCCTTCTTTGGAGCCGATTCACCGGGAGAAATCCATTGTTTTGATTGTTGCTTAGTTTCGGGTGTGTAATGGTGAATCCAGGTTTCATCAACGGTGACAACTCGATGCAAAAACTCCTTCGAATCTCGCTTAAATTGCTCCAAACACTGATTCGAAGTTAACAGCCGCATCCGCTTGTTGTCCACCGTGAGTAATCGCGGCACCCATCGGGCCGACAATTTTTTCATCGCCAAGTTATCATGTAAAATATTAATTGCCATTCCGGTCAACACACCTACGGCCTCTACTACTTCGCGCACTTTCGTTCGTCGATCAGCGAGAATCATGTTGTGGACTTTTTCAATGATTTCCTCGGTAGCCACGTCTGCCGGGCGTTCTGGTCGTTCCTCATCAAAAACGGATGTTCGCCCACGTTTAACTTCGTTGAACCAATATCTAACTGTGGTCATAGATGACGAAGTGTCCCCATAAACAGCATCCAACTTTGCTTTTATCTCCTCGCATTTTTTCCCATCCAAAAACAAAAAGCGAATTACCGAACGATACTGCTCTTTTTGCATCTTAGCGAAAATCACGAAACACGTCTTACTGTAATGGCTGCCAAATGCAAACTAAGCTATCAATCAGTCTGAAATTTGTATTACCGTCGTTTAATAGATGGCAGCACACGATGATAACACAACCTTCCCTCAGGAACGCCGTCTGTCGTCAAACACGGGTACTTATTGAACCGCCCTCGTATATATCAAAAGTTTATAAAAGTAGTATTAAAATTAATATTTACAGTTATATTTAAATACTTAAAAATAAACAAATTCAAGCTCAAAATCTTTCTTAAGAAATACACATTTTAAATAAACATTTACATACCTTCTTTTGCAACGCCAACTAATTGTGTATAAGTTTTTTTATTTTGATTAAAAAACTCAGCTCCGATTACTTTTGTAACTGTAAAGAAAGTATGTGAATTTACATGTTGTTGTTAGTTTTCGTAGATATTTTTCTTTTATTAACATACTACTTTCAGCGCCATCTATGGTTTACTAGTAAAGTTTTAATTACTTATAATTTCGCTTGACTGTTAAAAAAGTTGCGAACCCACGCTTAGGCCGAAATTGGTGAAAACCTGGACTAAATGGACTAAATGGACTAAATCGAGATCGGGACCATGCGAAATCGGTTTCTCGTCCCCAGGAACTTGCAGATACTAAATTATAACAAAATCTTGAGAGCAATTTTCGATAACACATTTTATGTACCGCAGAATTTAGGTAAAAGGGGACAAAAAATTTTCCTGGGACCGGGACCATGCTAGATCAATTTTGTGTTCTCGAAAATCCTCAGATACTAAATTGCATAAAAATTGCTAGTCATTTTCGATAACCAATTTCATATACCGCAATAGCACAAATGTGTGTAAACCGGGTCAAAATGGATTTTCCCAGGACCGGAACCATGCTAAATCGATTTCTCGTCCCCGAAAGCCCCCAGGTGCTAAATTTCATCATAATCGTTAGAACCGTTTTCGAAAACCCAATTCTATATATATATATATATATATATATATATATATATATATACAAGAATTGCTCGTTTAAATATATTAGATATTGATAATAGTCATTTGTTTTCGTATTGACAATTTAGCGGGATTCCTCAATATATAAGAAAAGTGGGCACTTTATATCAAAGGTTTTTAAATTTCATTAACGAGGCGACTTTTATGGTGGAGATGGAGTGGAGAAAGTGATAGTTGTGTTACTTATCAACAGGTGTCCCACGTGGTACGTGAAAATTAAAGGTACTAATAGTTACTAGTGTTAACATTTTACTCTATTAAAACTAGTCTTATGTGTTCCTCGCTAAGGAAACAAACTCTAATACTTATATATATAGAGTAAGTGCTTCTAAGTTCGGCATGTACCAGTAGTCGGCATTTTTTTAATTTAAACTCAAATAAATAAGAATAAGGGCAGTTATATATTAAAATAAGTTTAAATAAGCTTCACTAATACTCTCAACTCAAATGTGTAGAGAAAATTGAGTTTAGATAAGTGATTTTTGCAGTGTTTTATCTTTAGTCGGTGTCCGTCTGTTAACACGTGCGGTAGTGCTTGTTCCTTAGTAAAAAATTAGTGGAGGATCTGAACTTATAATGTTAGTAATCATGTTAAATAAAGTAATTCTTAGTTGAAAATGGTTTCTAGATATAGAAAACTGTTCAATAAACGCCAGAAAAGTGAAAAAATTAAAAAATATATATTTTTGTCTCAATTTAATCGATGCCGACATTGGGAACAAAAAATGTTTCAGTAGTCGGCAGTGCTATGCCTACTACTGGAAAACAAGCATTTTCTTCTAATTTACCTCAAATTTGAGCTAATCGTTCTTTAACCACTATACATGCTGCGGGATATACAAAAAATGAGTTTAAAGTAAGTTTACCCAGTAGTCGGCATGGTTTAAAGCGAGTTCTGTACAACCTGCCGACAATAGGACATTTGTTGTCCTAAAGTCGGCAGTGGTATTTACTATTAGTTTTATTAAACTTAAATTTCAAAATTTCGCTAAGACTTCTAGAAACAACGATTTTTCGGAATTTCAGATATAAAAAAATATGTCGGCCAAAGGTGAAAGATGCATTCACAAATATTCAGAACAATCACTACAAGACGCATTGAGTGAAATAAGGACAGGTCTTTACCCATTTAACTCTAATCCATACTAGGTGCAAGTGTTAAGTATGATGTTCCTCGTTCGACTATACAGGACAGAATTCATGGGGACATTGAAGGCCCTAGAAGAATGGGTCCACCAACTATTTTGACAAATGCTGAAGAACGCCTGGAAAAGTGGTGCCACGACTTGGCAAAATGTGGTTTTCCACTTAAAATTGATGACCTTTTGAACACAGCTCAGACCATTATCAAGGAAGAGAAGCGATCTACACCATATGCGAACGATCGTCCCGGTAGAAAATGGTTTTGCAGTTTCTTAAAGCGACATCCTAATTTATCTCTTAGAGAAGCTGAAGGGATAGGTAAAGGCAGAGCAGGTATAACAGAAGAAAACATAAGAAAATGGTTTTCTGAGTTAACAAATTATTTAAAAGAACAAAATGCTCTTGAAATTTTAAACGATCCAGCACGTATTTTTAATGGAGATGAAGCTAGCTTTTTTATGTGTCCTAAAACAGGAAAAGTATTAGCACCTAAGAGGTATCGGAACGTATATTCTATACAAAGAGGAAATGAAAAGGAAACGGTGACGGTTTTACTTGTTTTTTCAGCTAACGGTAAGACAGTGGACCCAATGGTTGTATTTCCGTTTTTGCGAGTGCCGAAAGACATTGTAAGCAGTCTTCCAGATAAATGTTTTTTAGGGAAATCTGAAACAGGATGGATGATAAGTGAAAAATTTGTATGTTTGTATGTTGCAAATTGTGTCCATACGTGGCGCAACGAAAACAATGTTCAACGGCCGGTTCTACTGTTTGTAGATGGCCAGAAATCGCATATGACGTTGTGCTTAAGCAAGTTTTGCGAAAACAATCAAATCTTTTTATATGCGCTACCTCCAAATACAACACATATAATGCAACCTGGCGATGTAAGCGTTTTTAAACCTTTAAAATCGGAATGGAAGAAGACCGTAAGAAAATGGCAAACTATGCCTGAAAACACCATTAAAGTTCTATGAAAAGCAACTTTTTGTCCCCTTCTTCATATGGTTCTCTCTGATCTTAATATGGAAGAAACGAGAAAGAACGGATTTAGAAAATGTGGTCTTTACCCATTTAACTCTAAATGTGTAAGAAATCGCTTGGAAGAGTTAACAATGGAAAAAGGTCGAAATAATGAAAAGTTAGATGAGAAGGATTATGATAACGCCATTAAGATCATCAATCTCATAAGTCCAAAATTAATTGAAAGGAGAGTTGACACAAATATAGTTGTTGAAGAGATTTGCTCTTTAAAAAATGAAGAGAACATCCAAAACCTAGATATTATTACTGATGTTACGGTACAGCCAGGTACATATATAATTTATGAGAATGGAGTTTTAGAAATGGAAACAATAATTTGGAAGCGGTCTATTGATCGACTCCAACTTCTTCAAAAAACAAAGAACAATCGCACTCATTATTAAAGACTTCTGTATGCTCATCCCCAATCTTCAAATCACTATCCCTCACCAAGCTCTTCAATTTGCAGCATTATAACCAACGTTTTTAATCCTATTAGCTCTTCTGTTACAGGTAATTCCAACAAATCTCCCTCATTTTCCTTTACATAAAATATTGTATATGTATTATTTCTTTACTAAAAGCCCTACAGGCTCAACAACATTAATGAAAAACCCTGAAGCATCGATGTCACCATCTTTCGAAAACCATCTTTATTTTCCAAAACCCTCAATTTCCGCAACAACAAAGACCAAAATCAAGGCCCCAAGTGGAATTTCTGCTCTAGCATAGAGGGATCATATACAAAAAAAAAAAGAAAATGAGAAGATCGCTAATGCTGAAGCCGTTAAAGAGCGAAAATTAGAACGCCAAAAAAGAAAAATTGGAAAAGAAAATTGGAAAGCAAACGAAACCTAAAAAGGGAAAGCAGAAGCAAATATGTAGTGCTTGTGTTGAAGAGTTGGATACCGACGCTGAGGATGATAACCAAAAGAACGTTGGCTATGATAATTGCCCCCAATGGTATCATCTTAAATGCACTGAATTTCAAAATCTTAAATACGACGATGTTATTCGTTTAGACTTTGTATGCCAAACATGCAAATCTCAAAATGTTTAAGTTTATAACTACATACATTTTTGTAAAAACCTATCAATTTATTTATCTACCTACTATATATTTAAGTATAAGAGTATTATCAATGTACAAAGATACATAAAATACCTAGCTTTTAAATTTTTAGGGGTTTTGCCTTTAAAAAGCACAAAAAATGAATTCCAACAGTCTGACTTGTACAAAAACAGTATTGAATACTACATTTTTATTTTGTTAATTTTTATTAAATATGAATTGTTTTTTATTCATAAATGATCTCATTTATCATTTAGAAGTGTAAATTCTTTTGTTTTAAATAAATAACAGTTTGATTGAATCTCTATTTCTTATTTTCTTGACTAAAATATAATGTGCCGGCTATAGGAATATAGCATGCCGAAAAGTGGAAAATTGATGCCGAACATAGGCAAATGTGCTCATTGTTTAAAACTGTAAGAATTTCTCAATGCTAATAAAAAGTATTTCAAAATTGACTTATTAAACACAAAACAGTACAAATTAAGGAATCGATACAACTGGTTGGCAATTTGATAACAAATTCACACACGAAACAACTATTAAGTTTTGATCGTTCACCCTTTCTACTGAGCCATATATGTATGTGTATACATATCTATATACCGTACGTTTAGTGTATTTCTTGTTACTTCGATACCTGTCAGGATGACGTAGAAAGTGATTTCCAGTATATAGGCTGCTCATTTTATCGTCTTTAGAGTCCTCTATTTCTTGCTTTTCATTATTTTTATAAAAAAATTTTGAAAAAATAAAACCGAGTTCCAAAAAAGGCTGCAAACAAAAAGTAGATAACAATAATCTTGCTCTAAAAAAATTATCTTTTCTTTTTATTTCATTATTAAAGTTTTGGGAGTAAGCGCTAAATTTAAAGCAAAGGCATATGCTCTTGCATCAAAAGTTGAAGCTTTTTCTTTGGGATTTATTTTTAGAATAATATATTTTGCCGTCTATCGGATAATGTTTACACTTTTACCAGGGTTTTGAGGATTCATAATCATAAATCAACGCCTCTCATACGTTTATTTTGCGGATACAATTTATTCTTTATACATTGTTCATATTCTTACAAATTTCACATGTAGAATATCGAAGCAACGCTTTGCAATGTATTTTGTTGGATTTTACTTTTTTTTATATTTGCATTGTGTGGAACATGTTTTCTCTAAATGTACAACATATTTCAGATTGATAATATAACCATACCTTAGTTCATTCCTTTCACTTTCGGTTTGTTAAGGTTGCGTTTGGAAACGTGTTGACAGCACACGCTAAGGTTGGCTACTCATTTCCAATTGATTTCAAAAGGGAGTAAGTTTTCGCTTATGAATTATACATGTACGTAAAGAGGAAACATGTATCTGTTTCCCCTCCTAGTTTATATTGATGAATAATTATTCAGATTCTCGCAAATAATTCCCAAAAATGACCTATATTTTGGGCATAGAAAAGTGGCAAATAATCGGAAGTGTACATGTATTTCTTGCTGTTAATAGGCATTTGCACACGGTAATAGAAATATAAAACGATTTTTAACAAGAAAGTAATTATTTAAAGTAGCGTTTTCATAAACAATTGGAATTACGAAACTCCCATATGCTTAACGTAACTACTACAGTTACCTAATTTTAATGCGGGGCTAGCAGTCCAGCAATTATTGAAAAGAGGGCGGTATTGTAAATATTAATTTTGTGAACATATTTAAGATAAGATTTTGGCATGTAATTCGATTTAAATATACTAAACTAATAATTTTTCTTAAAAAGCAAATAAAAATATATATAAAAATTATTTTTTCGTATGGTATTTATGCAGTAGTGTAGTAAAATATTAAAAACAATTGACAGACAAATAAAACAATAACTGAAGTGCTGATTATATACATTTTTCGGTTACCTTGAATGCCTATTAGTCGTGCTTATTACGAAAAAAATCAGTAATATTAAAAATAGGATATTTATTATAGTATTCAGAAATTTAAATTTAAATTTGCTGCGTAATTTTAAGTTGGCCGTACTGGTCAGTTTGTAGGGAACAACATGTAGTTAGTCGTGAAAGAAGTTGGTTATGTCGTAGTTATGTATAGATTACAGGTATAGATTATGTACGAAGATAACGGAATAAACGTGTCGAATTTATGTGATGTTTATTTATGTACAAACGAACATTAAAACAAGAATGTATATTTTTTCCTTCTTCTACAGATAATTAAATTTCACATGAGTATCAATTCAAGAAATTATCCTATTTCCAATATTGATAATATTTTATTTTAGTATTTCGTTCCAATCCTTAGAAAAAAATTAAGTAGCGTATTCGTAACTTTTCATCCCATTGAATTTAGTCCAATTTAGTCTTACTGTAACATCGAAAGCGTTAAGCCCGTTTTACATTATCATATTAAGCTGTACCAAACAATTGAATACTATTTTATAGTACAATGTAAAATGCTTTACCAGTCTTTTGTATCAGATTATTGTATGAATTTAGACTCCATCATTTATCAGAGCTATTACATATGTATTATGAACTTGTACAAAAATTCTGTTTATGATTCTCATCCTCGTTTCAAATTGTACACAAGTATCACACAATATTTACAAATATTTCTCATAACCTCCAAAAAGATTAATCAGAATGAGAAATTTACTTCTAGTAAAACGCTCAATAAAAACATTTGCTGACACGACCACAGTATAATGTATAGACCCATGTTTATTTTATACTGTAACATGACTGGACAAGACGTAAACAATAAGAAAATAAGGTTATATTGGAATACTTGCAATGCAGACTAGTGAGCAGTGAGCAGGCGCAAGTCAAAACATTTAGTATGAAAATAGGAAAGGTTCTAATTTCATACAATGATTTTGCACTGAAAAATAGTACAGTGTTTTATATTGGACTATAAAATAGTATTCAATTTTTACGTGCAATTTAATATGATAATGTAAACCGGGCTTTAGAGTATAAAACGAAATTGTAGTCGGTATCCGTATAATTGTTGTCGTTGCTCAGACTGATTTTCATTTATTAATACTTTCCATTATTTTATATTTATATAAAATACACTTTTAGTTGTCTTTTTATTTATCGAAAGTTTAGGTTTTAATCTTCATTAGTGTAGAAGAAGGAAAACATATAATTTCTTCTTTTAATTATTCGATTGTTCATAAAAATAAATAATAATATAATTTTCCAGTTTGGTATCCTAGAAAGTAGTTCCATTTTTCGATTGTGGTGCCATCTGTACACTATGGGCCCTGAAGCCGCTCTCTTAAATAGAGTAGTTTAGCGTAATCGGTATAGTAACGATTTGTATATGTTCCACCATATTTGCACTATTTACTACTAGAGAGCGCTTAATAATAAATATATAACATTATACTTTTCTGTAATGCTCGACTTAAATTGGTATTTAAAATTAGCGATGAAAATAAAAAAATCGGTAGTGTTAAAAATCTTTATTTGTATTGTCTAAGTTTTCAAGTTTTAAACTTTAAAAGTTCCTCGTTCCTTTTCACTATTAAAAATCCCTAGATTTACGTTGGAATGCGTTTGCTTTCTATTTTCCTTATATCATTTATTCATTTTATTTTTAAACATTGTAATACTTCTTCTTAGATGTGTCACATTTATCAATTCAAAATTAATAAATATAACTAACTATGAATAATATGCCCTACAATATTGTTAGCACGTATAGAAACGTCAAACTGGAGTAAGAGAATTGGAAACCCTGGAACTTTATAAGATGCTATTTAACTACTACTGTGTTCACTGAAAATGAGGAAGGGTCTTACATTAGTTTTCTAGGAGTGTTTTATTTTTTCATGCATACAAACTAAATTTATTCATAACGGGGGCCCGAGATTGCGTGGACGGAAGATTACGGTGTTGAGACAAGAAACTTTTTGAAGGAGTCTGATTCCTTAGGGTGAAAAGTCATAATTAATGATAGTGATTGAAAAACTAGTAGTATAGTGGTAGTATTTACTGACACTATATCATATCGGTATTGAATTTCCGTATACGCAACTAGATGCGGTTAATTAACACATTTTAGATTTTCCATTTTAACGTCATAGCCCATATCGTGCATATGCGTCACGAGACTCGACGAGTCTATCCTACCATAACAGTAATGTGCCACATGTTCTTTAAATCGTGCAGCTATTCCGCGTCTCGATTGTCCTATCGCTACTTTATCGCATTCTCTATAATCAATTTTATACACCCAACTGTTGTTCCAAATTTGTTTTGTCTTTTGAGTTACCTAATAGATTCTTTAAAACATTCTTACAATTAGATGTCGAGCGCTCCTTCATGTTTTGTTTGTCTAGGACATTACTAATGCTCCTTGAAACCTTATGACACGGTAGTTTAATGAAGTTTCTTTCACAAGTCATTACAGGTGCCAAGGTCGTTGAATTTCTTGTGTAGACTGTCGTTTTGATCCTTTGTAACCGTTTTTCATCATCTCTTATGGAGTAACCATTGTAAGTAATTACAGTTTTGATAAACGGGGAATTTGACCAACCTATTGAGTAAAAAATTGATAAAAGACTGGATTGTACTTTTTCTATAGACGTCCACTTCCAATTTATTACTGCTATTGTTCTTAATAACTAAACAATCTAAAAATGGAAGGCAGTTATTCACTTCTTCTCCTACCGTAAACTTAATTGTGTCAAATTTTGAATTTAAATGTTCTAAGAAATTTTTTATCTAGCATTTCTTAATGTCGAATACGGCAAAAATATTGTGTACGTATCTAATCTACATTTTCAGAAAATATACACTATCCCTCTTCATTACCATTTCAAAATTACTCATAAATAAGATGGCGATGAAAGGAGACAAGGGATTTCCCAATTCTGTGCTTTCCCATTGTATGCACACTTTACTAGTAATTTGAAAATAATTTTGTTTCATACAAAGGAGGTTAACCTATTGTATTCGGCTATTCGTACGTAGTCGATATTATTCATGTTAAAAAATTCCACTAAATAATCTAAACTTTAATTAATTGGTACGCTGCTGAAGAGTGGACTATCATTGATTATTGCTCTCCAGCCTAGGGAATTCAATTGTTTCAGAAAAGTGAGTAAAAAGAAACTTATTAATAAAATTTTTGGGTATACGTTGTGAGCATCAGCTAAAATTACAATAGTTTCGAATATACAGATTATCTATATTACAGTGACAGACAAAGCAGTTTTTTCTTATCAAACAGCCTACATATTTTTAAAAATTCTTAGATGACCTGTCATGCTGATAATGATAGATATATGATACTATGTATCTTAAGTCACAAATAGACACGACAATACTTCGCCTTAATTAAATCACGTAATCAGATAAAGTTTATACCACACCATTTTCCGTTCAATTGTTACATTATATGATAATTCCGGGAAAAAGTGTACAAATGGAATTTACATTTCAACATTTATTATTAGATTAAATTCTCTTCAACACATCTTTATAATTTATTAAACTTAAACTGATTCTTATTGAAAGAAGATAGACTACACAATAAAATTAAAATATGAGAATAATAATGAACGCATAATAAACAAGTGAACTGAAAATACTGTGGTATAAATTTGAAGTGATTACGAGATCTAATATATTTAAACGAGCAATATATATATATATATATATATACATATATATATATATATACATATATATATACAGATATAGTGCATTATACGAAGCCCAATACATATTGTAGGCAATGTAGGCGATCAGAGTCCCGCTATTTAACCTAACAATGCAAGTATATATTTTACTAAAGAATGTTGTTAGTGTCATTATTCTCAAAGGCAAATCAAGAGGGGTAACTTTAATCTTTTATATAAATTGTACGAAATATTTAGGTGTTTACGAGTCCACACACATACTTATGATAATAAGACAGCCTCTGTATAAATTGTATATATAGGCGCATCATAACTAGCCCTACAACGTTGCCAAAGCCTTCATAAGAAATTTGGAGTAATTGTCTATATGAGCTCTCTAATGTCGGTAAAAATACATCGGATTATTTAAACATTTTCTAAACTATGTTAAAAGTGATGAAATAAATGGTAATATTTCTAAAGCATTATGGTTTATTTAAATGTTTTTACATGTTACAAAATTATTTTTGCTGTAGATATATATTGTAGACAAAGGTTTTGATCCGGACCCAGTCTTTATTGAGCATAGAATTTTTGTGTTGCTTTAAAAACTGCTCACATTCGTGTTTCTTGGGCGGTAATTTCTGTTTTATGTGTGTCTTAAAATACGCGGATACTAAGCGTTTTTCTTCTTCGGGCCATCTTACTCTTCCAGTATGGAATCCATCCCTTCTATTTTGAACTACTATAACATACAAACGTTTAAGATATTTTGTTTATCAGCCCTAGAGCTATTTATTTTCAAAAATGATTGACGTAAAATGCATTAAAGATTGCGTTCTTGTTTAAGTTATATTAAGCAATGACGTACGCATACCTTTTATGTTTTCTCTGGGCTTATCTTCTATTAGTTCACTTGTGGATTTGTTTGGAATGTCAGCGGAAAGTGTTTCAATAAGCGATGAGCAACTTTCGCTTATTGGTGTCTTATTAGATGTTGCAGTATGCGCAACCTTGTTCAAGACTTTATTTATTAATGGTTCCCCCTCACCATCGGATTCAGAGCTGTAGTAGATTTCGTTCTCAATTTCTATTTCACTTATATTCTTTCCTCTGAATCTTTCTCCTTTTCCTTGCTTAAGTAGTAATAGAATTTTTGCGACCTTGGCCGTTTGATACATATCTTGTGGTAGTCTGAAATATAAACATCTTATTTATTAAAGGTACTTGCAGCTTGATCTGTATTACCTATAAAATTCAGCATGCGTTTTCTTCGTGTGCCCCATGAAAGTGGCGATTTGTTCCATTTCATCATCTTCCATAGCCATCAATTGAAGGATAGTTGCTATGTGTTTACGAAATTTTGTTGATCTTAGTAATTCCGGTTGTTTTGCACCACAGTCCCCAGCCAACTTTCTTATTACGCTTGATCCATCCATCCAACGATTTTCTGAATCTGGGTTCGCAAACAGGTAGGGATTGGATTTAGGTACCACATCCGTTGTTTGTCGATATTTTAGTAAATGATTAATGTATTTCTGGGTTTGTTTAGAAAATAATATGGGAACAGGTTTTGTGCCCTTTCCGCCAGTTATTACTCGCTTGTGATTTTTGCTTAGTTTTCTCTGCCTCAGTAAGAACTTGGTCAAAATATTCCGGATTGATTGCGCTTTTTTTGTAGTATTCAATTTTTAAAAACTTCACATCACCTACCCTCTTTCGATTGAACAGAACAGTTTTTGCTAAGACGCACTGTGTTAATTATTTGTAATAGGTTTTACTATTGTTACTGTCTTCTAGTCGCTTTAAAGACTCGTCAGCAAGTGCATCTATGTAGTTATTAAATAATTGAAGATCACTTGTGAGAGGTAATTGCAAAGGTTTTTCCCAATGTTTTTCCTTTAGGTCTTTTAGAGCTAAACTTGGTAATTCGTTGCACCAATGTCCTTCAATTAATTTCTTTAAATCCTTAATTTCAGATTTCCTTATTGCGTTGTCATAATGTTCTATACCCGGAATACTTCTTTTTCCATAACTAATCTATATGCAACATCACATACGATTTTCAAATTTGTACCCATGTGCGTCGCCAGTGACGGTGATTTAAGACTTTTGGTGCTTTCATCGTAACCGCTTATTTGTTTTGTAGCACAAACTAAATGTTGGAACATTTTCGGTTTCAAAGCATCAAACAACCCATTAAAATGTTGTGTTGTATTTAAAGCTATCAAAAGACGCCCCATTTCTCTCATCTTATTCGATACCACAGTAACAATTTGCTGTCTTTAATGTTTCAAAAGAAGTGCCTCGCCATATAAACATATTAAAAGATCGTTTTTAACTTTAGCGCTAATATCGTCTAGACGCATGATATTGAATACTTCACTCCTTACTGCCGTAGACTTCAAAAAATTACTATTTTTCGAATTGATCAATGCCATAAAAGTTTGCGATGTGGTTAAACAATTTTTGGAATAGTGTGTGTTTTCAGGTTTACTCTTACACTTTTTTACATGTTTGAATAGTAATTTTTTGTATACTGGCCTAAACAATAGGTACAAACAAAATATTCAGTATCCATCTTTTTAGAAGTTTTGACTGGACGTGCTGTATTTTTTCTGTCTTCAAAATGAAATAACCTTGCTTTCGTAAAGATGCCACATGCGCCGATCTTTCTTTACTTCCGGGCTTTAAACTTTTAATCAAACGCACTTCTTTTTGATCGCAATGATGTCGAAAAAGGTGTCTTGTAAAATGCGTAGGAACGTCCTTGAAACAAATTGGGCATATAGTTGGTCTTTCCCTTGCTGACGACTTCCTTGAATATTCACTCGGTACCTTTGAGATATAAACATGTTTTGTAACTTTTACCAGGAAAAGATTGTCATCCCCGTCATCGGGTTTTACATTACTAAGAAAGAATAAAATATTATGGGATGTCGGTCCAAGCAATAATGCCTACACCAGTTATAAATACAGGTAGCAGATCCATGATTCAAACTATTTAGTCAGCCACATCGAAAATGAAGCGCAAAGTTAATTTCTGCATCTTGATAGGATAGGTAGTGGAAAGCATAAAATATACCGGGCGATTTTAAAGATTGTTCACTACCTCCTTAATAACTTTTGATCATTTTCGGCAAAATCGTATTAATTTCATTATTTTTTCATTATCGAAAATTGGTGTTTGTGACTTCCTGCTTTAGAGAAGATGTTAATCTCTTTATTCTAAATAGAATATTCTATAATTTTTTGCGGTTTCAATAGAGTATTTGGAAATCTTTTCAAGGATATCACACTATAAATCCATTGGTGTAGCCGTTTTTGAAATAATTTAATTACAAAACTATCTAAGCCAAAGAATATAATTTAGTAACAGTACAGAAAACAACGTTCTATGGAAACAAAAAAACAATAGAAACCATACGTATAACAATCCATAACGAAAATATCGCGCATCTTTTACGTTTCATAATAATAAAGTTACATACCTGTAGTGCATTAAGCGATGTTAATACATCTTTACTGGTTGAACTCGTAGCTAATTTTATGTCATTGTGAATTATTTTTTACGAGTTTCATTTACAGGCACAGGCAAATAAATTTCCTGCAATGTACAAATGTTTCACTATTGTTTCTTTGAAAAATGTACTTACTGGAGTGCTTTCAGTGTCAGTGGACGATACGATAGTAGTAGTAGAGGTATTTTCATCTTCAGATGGGAAATATTCGGAACCTGACGTAACAAGTTGCTTAAGACAATCTCGGCGAGATTCATTTGAACTCTCACAACTGTCATATTCGTCGAATGTATAGGCAGCTAACCCATCAATTTTTGTATTTGTGATAGCTCCTTGGTTTTGCAATTTTTCGGTAGGCATTGGATTGATAATTGGATACGATGTACTTTGCGTATCATGTTTCACTACAGTCTCAAATGTGGGTACTTCAAATAAACATTTTTCCTGATTACAATACACGTCTCTATTAGTAATTTCGTTCAATATAATTGCTTTTTCATATCCAGCGTCTGTGTTAAGCTTTTCAGGAATGTGCCAAACTGTATTATTAAAATTTACCGATTCATTATTCTTGTTATTTGGCCTGCTATTCATAGGAATCTGTACTTCTAAAAATTTAAATTTTGTATCAAGTTATGTATATTTTTTTATTGGTATGATAACTAAAGAGCGACAATTTTTGAAAGAATACTGTTTAAACAACAATGGATTATTATACTCGGTTGATTAATTTTGTAAAATATTAAGAAATTTAGCAAATATTTTTTATTGCAATATTGACACGAGAGTTTTAATGTATTTCAAATTATATCTTTGCTTCGCTTAATTAACTAACAATTTATAGTGCAATATCTGAGAAATGTACTCGAAATAGGGGCTTCCACGTATAAATCTTAATGCATTGTATGTGAATCACAAGAGTGTGAAAGCAACTTTCTGTCGTAGTAAGAATAAAAGCAAAAGCATACTGGATATGACTAATTGAACTTGTTAGGACGTTAAGTTATCCTTGACAACTAAAACAAACACGGTAATGCAAAAAATTAAGAAAGAGTGTTTTTGTTGTATTCTATAAGAATCGATTTTCTAAAAATACTTTATCGGACACTATGAAATATCTCCAAACTTTTTAATGTTGGGAGTACATAGCCAGTAAGTAATAAACTAATTTTATATATGAAGATTTTGTTTACCTTGTGGACTTTTTTCAAGGCTAATGCTAATATTTTCCTTGAACGACTCATTTTACACCCTTAATACACTATACCACAAGTATACCAAGTCCGGGACGCGTAAGATTAGTGATCTTAATAATGTATAAAATAACCGAAATTCGAAAATAATGCAGCAAATACTAATACAATGTTGTCAATTCATAGGGACTCGTAAATGCGGATATATATTCATAGGCTTCGTATAATGCGTACTATATGTCTACTTCATATATAATTTTATACAGGGTGATAACGGCGCTCCCTACATACTAATATCATGAACTATGTCGCGTATGTTTAGGCATAGTAGACTTACTTACGAAGCCCTGACGAAAAATTAACTGTAGGTTTCTATAAATATAGTACGACTGTAGAAGTGTTTATACACGGTAATCTTTAAGAAGCCCATAGCTGGGCTCCTAAGGTCGCAGAGGGCTTCAGATAATCAGCGGAGTATACCATTTTTCGTAAGGGTGGGATACATGTCTATATATATATATATACATATATATATATATACATATATATATATATATATATATATATATATATATGTAGAATTGGGTTCTCGAAAACGGCTCTAACGATTTTGATGAAATTTAGTACCTGGAGGTTTTCGGGGACGAGAAATCGATCTAGCATGGTCCCGGTCCCGGGAAAGTCCATTTTGACCCGGTTTACACACATTTCTGGTACTGCTGTATATGAAATTGGTTATCGAAAATGACTTTAGCAATTTTTATGCAATTTAGTATCTGGGGTTTTCGAGAACACAAAATTGATCTAGCACGGTCCCGGTCCCAGGAAAAATTTTTTGTCGCGCTTTTAGATTTTGATGAAATTTAGTACCTGGGGGTTTTCGGGGACGAGAAATCGATGTAGCATGGTCCCGGCCTCGATTCAATCCATTTAGTCCAGGTTTTCACCAATTTCGACCTAAACGTGGGTTAGCAACTGTTTGTTGTCATGCAGCAAAGCGAAATTATAAGTAATTAAAACTTTACTACTAAACCAAAGATGGTGCTGAAAGTAGTATGTTAATAAAAGAAAAATATCTACGAAAACTAACAACAACATGTAAATTCACATACTTTCTTTACAGTTACAAAAGTAATCGGAGCTGAATTTTTTAATCAAAATAAAAAACTTATACACAATTAGTTGGCGTTGCAAAACGAAGGTATGTAAATGTTTACTTAAAATGTGTATTTCTTAACCTTCCTATACTCACGTCAAAATGAAAGACGTATACTATACTATATAAGTCGGTCTCACAGACCGTATGCGTGAGTATAGGAAGGTTAAGAAAGATTTTGAGCTTAAATTTATTTATTTTCAAGTATTTAAATATAACTGTAAATATTAATTTTAATACTACTTTTATAAACTTTTAATATATATGTATGTGCTACTATATATACTTGAAATATACAATATTAATTAAATATCAAAACTAAAATAAAGAGCGTTATTATTTGGTTCAAAATTATTCAAACAATTTTGGGAACTCCGAGCAAGGCTCGGTCCACCATGTACTTTTATTAAAACGGGATATGGTCATGAGAATATTCGTTTCTTACAAAAATGTAAAAAAAAGAACTCCTCTATTTGAAACTAAAAAGGCATAGTATCTTATATATTTCTTTATCAACACGTCAAATTTTTTCAGAATGTCTGAGAATATACAGGTGTTCCATAAGAAGGCACATAGCTTTGGTCTGCCATGGCAATACTGTAAAGGGACCACGATGAATAGAATTCTATTTTTGTGACGTCACGTTACCTAGCAACGAAAGACGCTCGCTTTGTAGCTACAATTCGGAATCACGATGCCGGATTGTATTTCAACCCTTACGTCTTTACACCCGCGCGAGATCATCTTCAAACTACCTGCTTTTAGGTTTGGGTTGTTATTTCACTTTCGCGATACCAAATTTGAATGTTCCTAACGTATTTTCAGTTACTTGGTCATACTTGTACCGCCTTGTATAGAGTAAAGTTGTAACCGCCATAAAATTTAAAACTTTCTTTGATAGAAACTTATTGCAGTATTTTTTTATACAGTCAGTAAACACAACTTGTTATTATTATTACTAGTTTCGAATGTTGAATAAGTGTTGATTCATTATTCGCTACTTGTATTTTTAAGAAAATGAGGGTACAACCAGATCATTGGTCTTTATTGCTGGACTTTGCTGAAAAGCATCCAGAAATAATAACCAATAGGTTTAGGGGTCCCAATGGACGCACACAATTTGGAAGTTTATGGAAACAACTATGCTGCATGTTAAATGCATTAGGATATGGAGAAAAAACAGAAAATGATTGGAAAAAGGTAAGCAAAATAATAATGGTTTATTTAAATACTTAAATGAAAATACATTAGGGCTCTCACTGACTGGAAATGCAAAACAAAAGCAAAGGCTGGAGCAATTAGAACCCATATAAAGGGGACTGGTGGAGGAGATCCTATACATGTCACATTAAGCGCAAATGAAGAAAGACTTCTGAAACTAATGGGAACCACTGCAATTGATGGAGATGTTGGAGTGCACGAAGTAGCCCTCAGAAAAAGGGTATTACAGGTAATTTCAGTTCTGTAGTAAATACATATATGTATTTCTTTGTATATTTGCATTTACCATTGTGTAAAGTGGTAAATGTAACCCAACCCTTATTTCTTTAAAAATATATAATTAACCAACCAGAACCTTCAAAATATGGAAAGAATAATACATAAGCAACTACAACAAAAAATAGTGATTTGCATAACAGCTTTTAGCAAATGCACAACGAACTATTAAGTAGCCTTAATAACATCAACAATAACTTGAATAACATTAATACAAATTTTGAAAAACTAGTCAATTTATTGGAAAATAAAATGTAATATTAACAATAATAATTAATGCATGTATACAGTTGTTTTTCTTTAGCTCTATGTAAAATAGCGCCTAATCAATTGCTGTCTGGCTTCATAGCCCTGTTGATTGTCTAGCAGGTCTTCTCCTATATTTAGAGGATTATTTTCCAGAAGTTCATTTTCTACATTTAGTTGACCTGCGATACATAAATTATGTAAGGTAGCACATGCTACGATTATATTGGCAGCTTTTTGTGGGTTGTACCTTAAAGTGTTGTCACTTGATATACATCTGCAAACCAAAGAGATAAACATAGTTATTAGGCATATATATATATATATATATATATATATATATGAGTACCTGAATCTTGATTTAAGAACACCATTCTAACGTTCAATACAATTTCGGGTACTGGAATGTCTTTGATTGCATCGTTCTTCTGGAGATCCAGGAGCTGGATTCAATATTGGTGTCATTAGCCATGGTTGTTGAGGATAACCTGAGTCTCCTATCAACCATGAATTGGTGTCACCCCTTTGAAACCTCTGTTCCATCTCTCGATGAACTGCAGAATTTCTCCATATATATGAGTCATGTGTGGCTCCAGCATATCGAGCGTTTATATTTAAAATTTCAGCTGTATATTCGAAACTAATTATAGCTAATGCCCCAAACATATACTTATAGGTTTTAGCCTTGTGTATGTTTTAGTAATAATTTTCTTGTCCATATCTAATGCTTGCTCTGTAATCTGCTGTCCTCGAAATCCTGGGCCATCCGGTATGGGTCTTCAAATATTAGGATCTACAGTTGTTCAAACATTGCAAATTATTGTACAATTATTCATCTGAGATGTTCTTTACATTGGCGGACCGGTATTGCTGCAATTGCCAAACGTATTGAGAAACAGACTTTAACTGAGCCCAATTATTGGGGTAACACCGTTTCGCATTTAGATTCGTTATTTCTCTCTCTTTTTCCAAATCACGGATAGCTGCGGTTCGAATTCGCTCGACGGCAACCGAAACAAATAATCATCCGATATTCCAACATGAAAAACCGACAAACGAAGAGATGGCGGTTCAAATTCGCACGACGGTGACTGATTTTGCATAAGCGAAAGATGAGAGCGACAAGGACAGCACCCAAACACGTCCAAAATCGGACAAAACAGACATGTGGTTTCATTGCTTTCTCACCGGACTCCGAACTCCGAAAAGAGAGTGAGAGACTATGATGTGCGAGTGGAAGGCGAGGAGACGGGCGGTTAGAGCAGAGGGGCTTAGAAATACATAAATATATAAAAGAGAATAAAATAAAACATTATACCTACATGAAACCTCCGAAAACGATTTTATACAACCTAATCATAATGACTGCCAAATCATCCTAATTAAACGTATAAGAATGAATAAAATAAAACATTATACATAAAACATCCGAAAAAGATTTTCTACAACTACTGAATTACAAATCATCAAAAAACACGTGGAACGAAAACGCAGTGAGCTCTAAGTAAGAAATACGACAATGAATTGGTATTCACTTCAGATGTGCGTAAACCACACACACTAACCTTTTTGTAGTCACAGATTGAAAATCAGCACTAGTTAATAGGACAAAAATGAATCGTTTTAATAAATTCATTCACATACATAGGGACAAATTAGTGCTGTTTTTCGATTGTGGCACCATTTGTTGACTCAAGAATTCCAGGTGATGTACTTAAGGTTGCGTTTGGAAACGTGTTGACAACACGCGCTAAGGTGGGCTACTCATTTCCAATTGGATTTCAAAGGGACTAAGTTTCCGCTGACAAATTATACATGTACGTAAAGAGGAAACATGTATCTGTTTCCCCTCCTAGTTTATATTGATGAATAATTACTTAGGTTCTCACAAATTATTCCCAAAAATGACCTATATTTTGGACATAGAAAAGTGGCAAATAATCGAAAGTGTACATGTATTTCTTGGTATTAATAGGCATTTGCACTCGGTAATAGAAACATAAAACGATTTTTAGCAAGAAAGTAATTATTTAAAGTAGCGTTTTCGTAAACAATTAGAAATACGAAACTCCCATATGCTTTACCTAACTCCTACAGTTACCTAATTTTAATGCGGTGCTAGCAGTTCAGCAATTATTGAAAAGAGGGCGGTATTGTTAATATTAATTTTGTGAACACATTTAAGATAAGATTTTGGCATGTAATTCGATTTACACACGAATTGACGTGGCAACAATGGCCAAATATTGCAGGGTTTCTCTGTACAAATGTGGAACTACTGCATTTATGCTTTTAACTCAATATATGTTATAAGACGGTCTTGACGTAAAATATGCACTGGTGCTTATATTATATATAGCCGTAGAATAACCATGTTACCTTGTGAGGAAACAAAACATTAACGCCATCTAATATACGATTTTTAAAAAATGTAAAGTCACCTCGCCCGATATATTTTCAAATATATCGATATTTATGATAATAATATATAAACCATTGTAATTGTCCTAGACTACAACGATACATGCTTTAGCTTTAAGTACCACTTAGTTTATAGTTAGTGTCAAACTTATTTACGTACAAATAATATAGGATCTTAACCATTGGGTTAAATTCCTCCATGCTAAGAATTATTGTCACAATAGTGTATTTATTGTCCTTTTACAAGGATAGATTGTACAGCCAATGGAGTAAAAAAGCATAAAACATTAGTTCAATTCAGTTTCCGAAGTTATGGAAATGGCGCTTTCCAAATACGCCCTTAAGAGATCTCTCCATTCGAAGACATCTATGGCAGAGAAGAGAAAACTAGGCGGCAACCAGTAATGACAGGTAACAACAGAAGTGCGTGTTTAAGCCCCGAGATAACAGGAACTGTGCGGAAATGCGTTTACAATGTAACAACACGCATTAGAGTTTCAAAATTATTTCGGTCGCATATTAATTGTACTCTATTTTTATTTTATGTCATTTTAATTGTAATATGAGGGCTATTTTCGTCTCTAGTTCCGTGAGGTTGGCAATAGATACTCAGCTGTCATGGTGACGTGGCGTTTGCGCTGTAGTATTTAGTAATCTGTCAGTACCTCGCAACCGGATCGGACATTATTGACGACACCACTGTTTTATCATGGTTAGTATTATCGAAGCTGCCGCAAAATTCTCTGTGATCCGTTTTCTTTAAGCTGAAAACATAATCAGTGATAGTGCAGTGCGAAAGTGGTGTAGAATTTTTCGGGAAGAAAGAACTGATGTCCATGATGAACGGGATCAGGGAAGGAAGTCCGTAACAACAGACAACGCCGTGGGGTCACAATTTCTGATCTCTCTGCTGAATTTTCTGAAATTTATCGATAATAATAATAATAATAATAATAAATGGCTTTATTGTGCGATCATTTTTTACATAAAGAGGAAAAAATAAATAAATATGTATACATAAGGAAGAGAAAAAAAACTATATATATATAAAATGCAGATGCACAACCGCGGGGCGAGGCCCAGTTACATGTGCTACATGTACCTGCTCTTATCTAACCCCGAGTAACAGTAACACACTCAATAAAAATTATGATTTTGCAACATGATATAATGGACTAATAAAATAATATAGTGAAATAATAAGTAAATGCCTAAACTCTAAGTACCTAAAAACTAAAAAAACTGAAGAACTTAAAATTAAAACTAAAAACTAAAACCCTGCTAGTGTGATCCCCGCCCCAGATGATACATAACAAAATAATTAAAAATAATAGAGCAGAACAGTAATAAAAGGAGAAAGGAAAAAAGACAAAAACAAAAACAATGGTTTGCACGACCATCCAGCAAAGAGAAAAGATCATGATATTAAATTAGAGAAGAGCACAGAGCGGAGCTTCTGTTTAAATTGTGCGACAGAGGTACGCATTTTTAGATGTGTTGGCAACTCATTATATTTATTATAAATACAAAATGAGAATGATCTCTCATAAAGTGAGGAGCGGTGAATGGGCGGAGAAATCAAGTTACGAAATCGGGTGGTGACACTGTGAACATCCGTCCGATATTTTATTTTTTCATACAAATAAGGTGGCGACTTTAATAGTAAAATTCCATGAAATAGTGTTAGCATTTGTATTGCCCTTCGACTCTTCATATTTAACCATCCTGCATCAGATAGTTTGTGCGATATATGTTGGAATTTCCTTATACCATAAATATATCTCAGACAGGAGTTCTGAACTCTTTGCATACGATTAATCGTGATTTGATCTAAACAGCATATCGGCATACGATCAGCATATTATTATAGTGTTACAGTACAATTCGGCTATAAGAAATTTTGTGCACGATAGGTCTCCAAACAGCTTACAGAGGTTCACAAACTGGGAACTTGGGAACTTGGGAACAATCGTAACGGGAGACGAAACGTGGATTCAATTTCTGAACGTCGCTACAAAAGAGGAATCTAAGCAATGGATACATGCGGGCCCGCCTAACAAACCAAAGAAATTTAAACAAATCCCGCCCAACAGAAATCTTATGGTTACTGTGTACTGTACTGTAGAGGAATTTGGCTAGTGCAGTTTTTGGACCTTTGAAAAACAATTACTACAGTGACGTTCTGTAACACTCTTGAACGTCTCCGGAGAGCAATATAAAACGAAAGATAAGTGTTGTCGTTCATACAGCAAAAGCAACACAGGAACCGTTCAAGAAATTCGGATAGCAGCTGTTCAACCACCCGCCCTACAGCCCGAATTTGGCACCAAGCTACTTCCATTTATTCACCAAGATGAAAGGATGGTTGGAGACGCAACGGTTCAACGTTAACGATGAGTTTCAAACCAGTGTGATAGATTAGCTGAGACAGGCGGCAACATGGTACAAGGAGAGTATACAAAAGCTGGTACCTTCGGAGTTAGTTGTACTAGACATGTCGCAACCACTCTTTTAGAGGATTGAAGAAAATTTAATGTTGAATGGTATACAACAATTTGTTTGCCAGAACTAGTCGACGAAATCAGGGAAAATAACCGAAAATGTATTATCATTCTACATAACGACAATGCCAGCCCTTACACGGTACGTCGAACAATTGATTATTTGGAGGATGAAAACATCGAATTAATGTATCACTGCCGGTATTCACCTTATTTATCGCCTAACAATTTCTTTCCCTAATGTTATACAAAAAAGGCGTTATCAGCGGAACAGTCAAAATCTTCTAAACCATGTTGTGAGATTTCAGTTTAAGAGTGGAAAACATGTTTCGAGTACTCGATAACCCCATTCATTTCTTTATTATACCATTTAAATAGAACTGTATTAATGATCAAGTTCGTATTCTTAACTCCCATTATTATTTATTAACATCCTATCGTGCAGGCAATACTTTCAGAATTATAACAATCTTCCACGTCATTTGTTTCGCTCATAAGCATGAGATAATCTGTGCTTAATTAGAAAACTACTTTCACTATTCGCAGACGCGCGTTTCGCGGTCATACCGCTCATCAGTGCGACTGTGTGAAGTAGTTTTCATTTCTATAGAAGCTCTATATAAGCCCGGGTGTTAGATGTTCGTACATATGAGAGTTCAATTACGAAATTCGGCCATAATGTACTAATTGCGCATTTCTGCAGCTATTTTGATTCTACAGAAGTAGACAACTTGTTTTGCCACAAACTGCTGTAGTACCTACAGTCGCGCACTCGGCTACCCCGCCGTGGGAAAATTATGCGTAATTAGAAAACTACTTTCACTATTTGCAGACGCGCGTTTCACGGTCATACCGCTCATCAGTGCGGTACAGTTTTCTAATTTATATATAATATAATATATAATAAAACAATTTTCCCACAGCGGGCTAGCCGAGTGCGCGATTGTAGGTACTACAGGAGTTTGTGGCAAAACAAGTTGTCTACTTCTGTAGAATCAAAATAGCTGCAAAAATGCGCAATTAGTACATTATGGCCGCATTTCGTAATTGAACTCTCATATGTACGAACATCTAACATGAGATAATCTTTTCCAGTTAATAATTTGCTTTCGACTTTTGCATTGTGCGTAGTCATACCTATTTTGTCATTTGGCCTAATTATCTCTACAGCGTCGTAATTGTTACAGAGATTTTCCTTTATTAAATTGATGTAATGATAACAGTGACTATCGCCAATTAGAATAGCTTTCCTGCTAAATTCATTGTTCTTCTTGCAGTTGTCTCTTGTAGCCTCCATAGCGGTTAAAAATAGTTTCTACAGTACAATTTCTATTGTTAAAGACAGTTTGAGGAGTGGGCTCATTTTTTTTTAATATAATAAATATCATTCGAGTCTTGTACCTGATTTGACAGAGTGACTTCCACACTTTGTGTAGACTGCGATTAGTGTCAGAAACAGTTTGAGTACCGAAACACTTTTTTCTGAGTGTCTCAAGTTCTTTGATAAAGTGTCTACAGTATCCTGCAGTTTGCCCATTAGTAGGTTCTGGTTTGCACATTTACTTTTATAGAGCTCTATTTTATTAGAAATCAAATAACAAATTTGAGTGTAGCCAATGAGTCAAAAAATAAATTTCGAATTCTGTATATTTATCATTACTACCATCGCTAAATGTAATCACTGTGAACGATAGCAAAATGAGGTCTATATGTTAAGTAAGGTCAAATGGATGTTTCGATAGGACATGTATTATTTTGACGACTACGGTATCGAACGACGAGTCTGTATCGACAGATCTCTTGCGATAAGTCGGCAGTGCAGTACCAAAACAATACGTTAGGTACCCATTTTGTTTTTTAATTTACTTTTCCTTTTTTGTTTCATTGACTTTTTCTTACCTCATATAATCTTATAAATAAATTTAACCGATTAGTTATTACAAACCTTATATATGTTTATTACGGTTTATTATTTATAGAGGTCACTCATGTATATCACCTGAACAGCAGTACGTTAAATAATAAAGCAATCAAAAGGACATTTACTAAATGCGTTCAGGATGCTGTAATTATTTTTTGAATGACTATGGTGGATTGGCGTTGACAAAGACTTCATATAAATTTTCGTGACGAATAAACAATATGTGTATAATGTGTATAACCATGATTTGTAATTATATTATTTATAAGGATTAAGAATAAAATATTAGACTGTTAAAATAAGCGAGGAGGCTTTTACGATAACGAAACTTTATTTCTTGATATTGACAGTGAACATAAATTTAAATTCGATTAGTCAATAAGTGGCATAAGATAATTAATGTAACAAACTAATAAAATTTTAATAAACATATAGTTCTTAATCGAAGTGGTGTAATAAGATTCATAGAAAAGAGAAATTGAAAGAAATGTAACAAAAACTAGTATTAAGACACAAAAAAAACAAAATGATTATCTTTAGAAATTCGAAATAGGGCTGTTCAAAGCGAATTTCGATGACTTAGAGAATTATTATATTCTAGTGCTAGTGTAACAACTTATGAAGAATAAGTGTTATAATTGAGAAACCATGCTAAAACAGAGAAGGTAACTACTAAGAATTGAATATACACACAATGGCGTGATCCCCCACATATTTAACAAGCTTGAAATTAGAGTTGAAGAATTCTGAAGATTAGGTGTGTAATCATTTTAATTTGTTTAAAAGGTGGTACCGAATGGTAGTGCGTAGCGGAAAGGGCGTGGGTAGGGGTAATTTTCAAGTCGTAGTAGTACCACGAAGGAGTTCAAAACGACAGTACGTTGCACGCTAGACCCTAAATAAGTACGCGGAAATGGGGCGCCCAAAGAGTGTAACATTCCCTTCGAATGTGAATAAATATCCAGGGCATTTTCCTAGATTAGAATATAGAAGTCCGCATATTTATTGCACAATATGAAATAGTTGATTGCTAAGTCGCGATAGGTTTGAATGTAGAAAACATTCTAAAAGTAAACATCATGTAATAGAATTTAAATAACAGTATTCCATATTGGCAATTTATATATTATTTTATTTTTATGTTGAGTGTGTGCAGCATCCCACAACATCTAGTATCTGATGAACACTTTCGTCTATTTTGGGCTAAGTACATTCCCTCATGGAAGTTGCCAACATCTATACAATTCGATACAATTTGGCACGTGTTCAAGGTACAGTAAAGGAATGTATAAAAGGCGAGTTGACACATAAGAAAATCTGCTTATGTGTGGATGAAACAACTGATGCTAAGGAACACAGCGTCATTCGTGTTGTAGCATGTACGTTAAAATGTGATAGTCCACCAGCTTGTTGTTATCCATTAAAATGATTCAGAAAACTGATGCAGAAACCGTTGTCCAGATAATAATCATTCCTTAAGAGAATTTTCTATCACAGCAACTCAAATCACAATATTCATTACTGACGGTGCCGCAACAATGCTGAAAGTTAGGTAAGGTAAGGTAGGATGTTGATAACATGCTTTCCGACTCTTCTTCACATTACATGACTCATACACGCATGTCACCTCGTAACAGAAACAATTTGAAATAAATATCCGATAGTGGATAAGTTAATAGCATCTACCAAAAAGTGTTTATCAAATCTCCCAAAATCCGTATATTCAAACAAATGGGTCCGAATTTGTCAGTACCACCTCAGCCTGTCATAGCGCGATGGGGAACATGGCTCCAGGCAGTATATTACTATCAGAAATATTTTTCACAAGTGAGAAATGCCATTTTGAAAATTCATTCAAATGATTCTACAGCAGTTCGCGATAGTCTGCAACTTTTTCCAATTCGGACGTTCAACAAATAGATGAAATATCCTTGAACTATTGTTGAAGTTGCACGAGCTATTGAGCAATATTGAACATTATAGGAGTCGATGTTGCTCAAAAATTTGGTGCAATTTTAACGAAAAATCCCGATTTACGAAAGGTACGGTCTATAACTGAAAATTTAGTGTGCACAGATGAGGAAAAGAAATATCTGACATTTGCAATACGACAACGTATTCACAATAGAATCGACGGCTGAATAAATCGACAATGGCAGCGTTGCTGATGTTGCAATTCCATGCAGCTTACCAGGACGATTGCCTATTGTTGCAGTGGACATCAAAACAACAGTAAAAGGTAACAATATTATTTTTTACAAATATTATATATTGCGTACCTACTTTTATGCGGTGTCCAACTGCCGGCACCATCGTTTTAACAAACTCTAGTAATCACAGCTGTAAGTATAATGTCATTACATACATATAAGCGGTTTTTAAAATTCCAGAAAACGTAATCTAAAAGCTCTGAAAAGTCTCACCCAAATCGCTCTATGGCAGAGGCAACAGAACAGTACCAAAAATGTGAGATACTTCCCCCTAGAGTCAGTGTAGACGCGCTTGGTTAAATTCAAAAGCACTTAAATAATTAGGGCGACACCTCATTAGAAAATTAAGAAACACTTCACTTATTAATCGGGAATGGTGACCCAATTATTAAAGTTCTCACAATCTTTATTATACAAGGCATTTGAATTTATAAAAGAACGACTAAACATTTATTGAATTCAGAAATAATTACGAGGGCTGTTTTTTCTTTTCAACCTCCATAGGCAATAAAGGCAAGGCGGGTGAATAAAAAAATGTGCACGCGGTAGAAATGAAACTTTCAGAAAAGTAAACTGCGAGAGAATGAGACGAGTGCAGTATCAAGAGTTGGATAATTATAGGGGTGATTTATTATAATATTTGTACCAAAGCTTCGTAATACGCAGGCGCACACATACGTACTAACGCACATACGAGAACGCTTCGACCAAAGCCAGTAGTGATGAGGAAAATCGTTATTTTAAAGAAATGTTATTTATTTAAAATAACAGCTTCGACCGTTATTGCTGTTTTGAAATAACGGTTACAAAATAACGGGTTATCGTTATTTCGTATGGAACAGTTCTACACGATAACAACATTATCGTTTCTTAAGATGAATTCATATTATAGGCTGAGTTTTATTTTTATTTATTTATATTTGAATTATGTTATTTGGTTCCATATTATATAACGGTTTTTTCAAGTTTTTATAAATAATTTCTTATACAAGGTTGTTCTTTTCTTTTATTTTACATTTGATAATTTCAATGCATACAATTATTTAGAATATATTCGATGTTAACTAGCGCCATAATTATCGCCCAAAAGTTTTCTACATGAATTGTAACTGTGGGGTCTATCAGACAGTCGTAAAATAAGCGAGCACAGAACACTAACTACAAGAAATGAAAGTCCCCATGTTGGATCTTGACAACGAAATGACAGCGCTCCTTGGCAGGGGAGTGGCAGAATAAACGCCAAGGCGCTAAATTTCAAAATTATGTGGCGGTAAATTTTGAAATTATATATTTTCTCATTCTATATTTATCCTTCATTTTAAAATTAAAATCAGTTTGATCCTACCAAACATGTAAACGTAATGTATTTACAAATTTGATAGAGTTAAATTAACGAAACTTGTTGGCTGGATAACACATTTTTAGAAAATAAACGGTTTTATTGTTAAATAAATAAATACATTCTACAAAACATAATCATAAATATATAAAATAAATTAAACATAGAAAACAGATAAATATTCTGTAAAATGTAATAAATGAAATAAATACATATTGCACCATCAATAAAAACATAACAAAAACAAGAATAAATATATAAATAAACAAAACAAAATTATTTGTTTTGAACCTCTTCATCTTGCGAGAGTGTCCATCAGATAGTACAGGTTTTTGCTTGTGCCTGTGCCTGCAAAATTTATAGACTAGAAAAGGGACACACTTTTCCAAAATTAAATTATCGCAGTTGTGCTGTGTGCAATTATGGTCTTGATAATCATTACCAAAATTGCTTACCTCATTATTTTGTAAATGTGAGGAGATACTTTGTTCCAAGCATCCACACGTAGTTGTGGATGTTTACAGGTTATAGCATGAACAGGAAGGTTCTTCTTTTTGTGGTAAAGTAAACAAAGCATTGTCTGTACTTACCTTACTATTCTTATCTGGAAACGGAAAGTCTTCCAATAATGCGATACGGAACTGCCCCAATTTTCAATTGGTCTTTCCCCTCATTTACATAATCTGAATCTACAAAATGATCCTCATGCCAGAATTTCTAATTTCGAGAAGAGTCTACGTTGTAATAATTTTCCACAGATCATGGTAGTATGGATCTGCGGGGAAGCTGAAAAGATATTTTTTAACAAAGCCTTCGGACACTTTGCTCTAGTACCAGTTGTGCAGCCTGAATACTTGCAACAATCCTTCTTACAACTTCTATGTTAAAGTTAATAGCTTTCTCCAAACAATCAAGCAGCACAAGCAAAAAACGTTATCCGATGTGTCTTCGACTGCAGGCTACAGTCCTACAAAAAAAAAAGAAAATTGCAACACAGTAGTATCTGTAGTCGGGTTGTGTTCGAGTGGTCAGAAACAGTCTGCTTCAGGGTGAGAACTTCTCTGAAGACAACAGTATGAAAATAAGAAAAATAATTTAGAACTAAGTAGAAACCGTCATTATGTACATACTTAACTTTTGGTTTAAATTAAAATTATGAGGCAGTCAGAAAACTCTAGCTCTGGCCGGCCTTCGAACCGCTGACAAAAATCATTGCGTATATGAATAAAACAAAACGTTAGTTTGAAACGTTTTTGACATTTTCTACCTCGTTTTTCTCCTTTAAAATTTATACTTACCAAATTATTTACATTCTATGAATCCGATTCCTCGACCAGACCCTTACGAGCAACACAACACAGAACGAATGTCGCTTTTTCCTCTAAAAAACATGGTTGTAAAGGCATCTACTCTTATTGGTTGGTCCCCTTACTCCGGCCCGCCGGAGTGGCCAACATACTGTTTGTTGCCCGTTCTATAATCCCAGTTTCATCTCACTGTAAGCAAGTATTAGGCAGTGAAATATAGATACTATACTCACTATACGACGCGACGCCCTTTCTCTCGGTTCGGCTCGGCAATACGCAGGCGCACACAGGCATACATATATACAATGCTTGGTAGGCAAGAGTAGGGAGGCTATCTCTATCTCTCGCGGGATAAATTCTATAGATGTATATGTTTGTTTTTCGTTAGGCGCTTTTTTTTTCGTTTCGTCGAGTTGCAAATCACGGTGCTAAAGTTTTCTCTTCAAAAAGGAAATACATAAAAATCTACAACAGTATAACTATACATATTCTTATACAAATAGATTAGTTTCAAAATTATTGGTAAATAACCTCTAGTGTGGGCAAACAGCGGTAACAGCGTATAATTATGAAATAAATTAGTCAATACGCTGTATGCGAGTAATTGTGTCTATGTGGCTGTCGAATTTATTTCGTAATCACCACTTGCCCAGACTAGCCATTAATTCCTATCTACTTCCTTTCTACTGTTGACGTTTTCAGGATGACTAATTTTTGTATGTTTCTATGTATGTGCGGGCCAATATCCACTATTTTAAGGTGTCTTCTGAACCCTTTCAATTTAATGGATAGTGGTGTATATTTTGTACATATTCGGTATAGAAATATCTACTAATTGTAAGTAGGGTCGTTTTTCGTTTTTGTGATGAGTGTGATACTATATAGTCTTATATAGCCTATAGGACTAGAGACTAGATTATATATTCGAGATTTGACTAAAATATGTACAACATATATATGTCTCAAATATAAACAGAATATGTTGAAAATATTCCAAAATGTCTAGAATATGTAGAATATGTTTAAAATATATTTTCAGAATGTCGAATATATTTTTAAGTAACAAGGAAAAGAAAAAAAAACACTAAGAAAATTTAAACAAGTTTTATTAAACAAATGCCTTTAATTTCTACATTAAACATTACATTCCTTACTGTAACAACAATTCACAATCAAATGTTTTTCAATATTTTGAATAGCTAAATTATGTCTCTTATTCGTTAGTAGCGATTTGTATGTTGAAAAACTTCGTTCGACGTCAACTGATGTGATTGGTGCATATTTTAAAACATTAACAACTTCCGATTTTAAATCAGTTTCGACATCAACAGCGCCACGGCCAAATTGGTTTGCTTGTTGCAACAAATTGAAATTGCTATTTCTTTTTAAAATATCATTAAATTTTTTACTTATTAATTGTCCTATTTTTCCGGGAAATTTCTGACGTTCTTCCTTTAATTCATCAATCAAGTGAAGAGCCTCTTGTAACGGAAGTGATTCAGTTTCAAAAATAACAAAAGTTTTATGAACAAAATCATAATTTGTTTAATGAAGCAAAGTTCAAGGTGCAGTGAATTATTTTCTGAAATTGATTTGCAGTTTGAAATTGCACCAATATTTTCCTCTTCAAAATTTAAAATAAGTTCTTTAATAGGGACAAAATTTTCTGCATAAAAACTGGCAGCTTTTAACCATGGTCCCCATCTTGTGATTATTGGTTCCGGTGGCAAAGGAGTACTAGGTAATTTTTCTCCGTAACATTGAATTCTCATACGAGATTTTAAAAATATTTTCTTTACGTTACTAATTAAACTATTAACTGTAGGAAATGAATTTATAATATTTTCCACCACTCCGTTTGAACTGTGTGCTAAACACATCACGTGAATTAAATTGAAATACAAAACTTTAAGTTGTTGACCAGCTTTGACCATGTATGACGCAGCGTCGGAAAGCATGAGCACAATTTTATTAGTTGGAAAAAATTTATGAAATTTTCATTAATAAACCTAACCGTTGTTACATGGTAAGTTTGTTCAATTTGTTTACACGAAATCAAATACGATTTTCCAGAAGTGTTGTTATTTAAACAACCTATTAATAAATTTGCCATATAGCATCCACAAGTAATTTGTGGTTTCATCTGCTATAAAATATATGAAACTGTTATTTACAGTTTGTTTGGTTTTTCTTTATTCTTCCTTTTCTTGCCGAATAATGTCGATCGTTACGCTCGATTTGATTGATTAAATCATCGTTTCTCAATTTTATTTATTCCTCATTTGAGACCTAGAGAGACATCTATATTTTGTCTTGTTTTTTTTAATTCGTTCATGTTTTATCTGTGAATTCGTTCTGCCTGGTATTAAAGACTTGTCGACGCCACGTGTGTGTTTTAATTGTTGTCGTCGAAGTTCTCCTTACGACCGCCCACCAATTTGTTAACCCTTTTAATTTTAAACATCTGAATTCCTGCTTACCAAGGAGCACACAGAGAGGGGTGAAACAGGTGGCGCCCTCATACAGTTTTTCTTCTTTTAAACCACGCCCTCGCCGACGAGCTGGCTGGCGCCTGTGTGCGATTGAGCTTCCTGGGGTAACTGGTGGCGGAGGGGAATTGAGGGCTTCGGTTTGCGGTATTCAGAGACGAGGAGGGGGTGCCAAAAGCCTGTTACAAGTTTGCTTGATTTCATTAATTACATTCTTATATACATTTGTAACACAATTTTTCTTTAAAGTACTTTCGTCAGGTACAATATTTCTGCAATGCTTTTACAAAAACATTTTAAAATTTAGGTTTGTAACTTACAAAGTGGGATATTGACAGAAAGCAAAACTTTTGTTAATTCCGAATTAAATATTTGTTATTCACTTGTTAATTTTTTGGCGATGCAGATGAACCTGCTAGTGATTGACCTACAGACATTTGCACTAATTTTGATTGTTTCATTTTTTCTAACTTTCATTTATGAAGGTCAGTTGAGAGATGTTGAGTAATTTGGGATTTTGTCTCACATCGAATGTATAAAAGAAGAAAATTATAGTAGAAAATGTATACACCCTTTTAGACATAAGATAAGAAAATGATTTTGAAATTAATGGAAACTATTTTATAATGAAAATAATTTTATTCAGTAATCCAAAGAAAGTTTTTGAACCAATTGTATGGCAGACTAGAATTTGCAAAATAAACATGTATTTTGAATTAAATAAATAAAATAAAATTGTTTTGAAAAATTATCAACTTACCATTTTACCGCACACTTTGCAGAATACCTTTTCTTCGTTGAAAAGTAATTCTGGAACGGTTGTCAGTTTTGTTATTTCTGAATAACACTCGGTAACACTTAATTTTATTCGGTGTTTGTAAATGATGAAATTTCTAAATCATAAATGCTGAAACACCCCCTACTTAATTATTTTTAATCAATCAGAACTCACCTTTATTCGTTTAATTTCCGATTTTTATTCGTAGAAACCGTAACAAAATAATCTTTGCTCTTCGGTATTGATCATTTAATTTCGTTTGAAAATTTAAAAGCAATTAACAATTTCTTAGAAAAATGTACAAACATAAATTTCTTGGAAAAAGCATTAATCCCTATTTAAGTAATATTTATTTTATTATATTTAGCGAAACATCAGTAATCGTACAATGTAAAATTCCCAGAAAATTATCTACTATATTTTTTATAAAAATGAGTCGAATAATTTTAAATATGTTAAAATATTCGAAATATGTGGAAAAAAAAAACGAAAATATTCTAAATATGTAAAATTAAATTAGTGCTAAACGCTATTATTTACCCTAATTCATGTAGATCATTATCCATTATCCATACGCAAAAAACATGTAATCCGGTCCCTGTTATGACTGTTTTATATATCCATGTGTATTGTTGTTGCATTCTCCAGTATGAAAGTAGGAATATATTTGTAGTACGAGTTTGTATTTCTGTTAATTGCTGTTTTATGCTGACTGCTGGTAGGGAATTTTACTGCTGTAATATGTCTGTTCGAATCGTCAGTTTGCTTCCCTCGGTTATATGGTTCATTGTTTTTATCTTGTTTACATTTCCTACATGTATTAGAGTCTGCAGCTTTATTGTTATATATTTTCTATGGTTCTTTGTTGCAATTGTATTATGCTGCATTGCCGAAAGGAATGTTTTGGTTTCTGGGAAGAGTGTTTTGTTTGAAACCATGTTAGTTTGTTGTTTTGTGTATTGTTACGTGCACAAATTTCCTTTAGTTCAGTTTCAGTATTTCACTTAACTTGTTAGAAAATTAAGCACAACTCCCGCTTGCGGAGGAAGAAATCCGATATCGACCCATCAATACACCTCGTTGTACCGAATTGAACAGCTTGCCTTTATACCTCCCCAAAACGGTATTAAAAGAAGGAGAGCCTATCGTCTAAGCCCTCGGACAATTCTGAAAGACCTTTTCCAACATCCTAGTCAGACGAAAGAGAAATTCACGCGATAACATCATCCGGACCGCCATGACACTTACCGCTAAGCATTTATTATTCTATATGTTTTAGACCTGTTCTTTTGTTTCAAATATTTCATATTTCGCAATTTCAACTAAATTATCATCTGTAATATTCATAAACTTGTAGTCATTATTCATTAGATTGCCGTATTTTTTTCTTTATTGGCCTTGGTCGGACTCACTAGCCAGTTGCTACTACCTACTATTTTCTTATTAACCTTCCTATACTCGCGTCAAAATGAAAGACGTATACTATACTATATAAGTCGGTCTCACAGACCGTATGCGTGAGTATAGGAAGGTTAAATTCATTGATATACACCCTCTGTCCCAAAAGTAACCGCAATAGTTCGAAATAAAGCACGCTATGTATGTTATGTCCACAAAAATCATTGTATTTATTCGAAATATTCTCCATGTGCTACAATACATCGATTTGCACGGTCAACGAGTGCTTCAAACGACTTTTTCATGTCGATCTCTGGCATAGTCTTTAGGATGCCGGTCGTCGATCTTTGAATGGCGTCTACGGATGCATAACGAACTCCTTTCTGCTTCAAATGAAGACGAGGGAACAGGAAATAATCGCATGGGGACAGATCAGGCGAATACGGTGGGTGCTGTATCGAATATATTTCATTTTTCGCCAAAAATCGGTGACAATCGTTGCTCGATGACACGGTGCGTTATCGTGCAGTAATCTCCAGCTGCCTGGCTCGCGATATTCGGGCCGAACACGACGAATGCGACCCAGCAAACGCCTCATAACATCGAGGTAATATGCACCATTAACCGTTGAGCCGTATGGAACGAACTCCTTATAGATAATTCCCTTCGAATCGTAGAATGAAATCAGCATTGACTTGATTTTCGACTTCTCCATTCGTGATGTTTTCGGATTTCCTTCTTCTGGTGACCTCCACTCTGCCCTTTGACGTTTGCTTTCTGGTTCGTATTGAAAGCACCACGTCTCGTCACCAGTCACAATCGTTTTCAAGAAGTTTTCATCTGCACGGGCTCGTGCAATAATGTCTTTGGAGTGTTCGATTCGAAGCGTTTTTGGTCGTCGGTCAATTTGTGCGGAACAAACTTCGAATTGACTTTCTTCAAACCAAGGGTTTCAGTCAAAATGCGCTGAATAGTTGTTTTAGGGATGCCAAGCTCCATTTCCATAAATCTCACTGACTATTTCTTCGAAATTTTCACAAATTCGCGCACTTTTTCCACATTTGCCTCGGCCAAAGTTGTCGAAGGACGACCGGCTCTTTCGTCATCGTTAACATCTTCTCTGCCTTTACGAAATCGTCGATGCCACTCGAACACTTGCCTCTTCGACAAACAATCGTCGCCATAAACAATTTGCAGCATTTCATACGTCTCGGTTGCAGTTTTTCCAAGCTTAAAACAAAACTTAATATTGACTCGTTGTTCGTGACTCATTTTCTGACCGTTTACGAAAAACACTCTCACAGGATGCGTGATGTATCAGCTGACTATGCACCAAATGTCATGAAAATTTGTCAGGTTGGTAAGGAAGAGTCCCACTACAATAATCAATCAACTATCAAGAGATGACGCCACTGGTTTCTGATTTATAGACGCATTGCGGTTACTTTTGGGACAGAGGGTGTACATATGTAGACTAGACTTGTATCGCATTTTGCATAACTCACATCACAACTTAATATCACGTATTTTGTATTTTATTTTGTGAAAGTCTATGATAAAACGCTTTATACTGACTACCGTTACCGCATTGTTTGCATTATTTAGCTAATTTAATCTCGAATATTTTGTAGTCTTTTCCAATTTTATACATGAATTCTAACTAAAGGCTAAATATACAAGTTCTTGAATAGCCGTGTATAGTTTTTCAAGTAAGACTTTGTTGTTTACGTAAAGATATAGAAGCATATAGAAACGTGTATTTACCAGCTGATCTTTGTCGCTCCTGACGTCAGATAGTTTTTCGATCAATAGAAGGTACCGATTATTTGACCATGAGAATATATCTGGTAAGTTCCCATGACCTTTGACCCAAACTTCATGATTGGCGCCCATATTATCTTTTCTCCTGACAAGTTATTATATTTTCAAACGGACCCTACACGACCTCTCACTGAGCTGAGCACGGCATTGGCTAGCCTGTTGCGACAAGCGTATGTATCGCCTCTTTTATTTGTTGTTGTCGTGTTGTGCACTCTAGCCAATTGTACCCCCAGTTATTGCTATCTCGGCGAGATAGTGTTAACGAGTTCTTGGGGTAACAGTATTGTTTGTATGTCTTGATAATTGCTTCGTTAAAGAGTTATCTCACGAACACTTTCTTCAATTTTCTAGTTGTATGTTGGGTAGTTGGTAGTAGGTTGTGCTAATCGTGACTCTTTCAGTTCATGTACTACTATGCTATTTACGGTACTCTGTAAGTTTAGTTCTCATTGGTCTATCTAATTCTTCTACATCGATGTTGTGCCATTTAGTTATTGCAAACGACTACAACCAGGGCGAACAGTTCGGATCCCGAACTAGATTGTTCACTGAATTCCAGTTACTCTGCTTCTCGGAGTATATTCAAAACGATCTCGAAAAGCGATACTATGTAGGAGCCGTTTTCTTCGAACTCGAAAGTACTTCTGACACAGTCTATTACGACAGGGTGATCTACAAAATGATTGTTTTGGGAATAAACCCCTCAATGACTACCCTTGTTAAGTCGTATTTGGCTGACAGATCCTCCTGTACCAAAAATAAATTCGTGAAGTTGAACACCTGTAGAATCCGGTCAGGTGTCTTACAGGGATCGCTTCTGGGATCGCGCCTCTTCAAAGTTTACATGTCATATTTCCCCAGAGAGCCCATCAATGAACTCACAGTGTACACAGATGATACTGTCATCTACAGAGCCTGCATATTTGAGAAGATAATCAGAAAGTGCCTCCAGAGCGCCACTGATGGTTTGTTGGACGTCTCGATGGAGACTAAAGAAAGATTGAAGGTAAACGAATCTAAATGCTTAGCAGTTAGATCCACCCGAAGAAAGAAGTCTCCCAGTAAGAAAATCCTAATGGGTAATGTTGAACTGCCGTGGAGCTCTGGCGTTAAGTACTTAGGAGTGTACTTCAACCAGAAACTACTCTGGAAAAAGCGGGTCTAAGATGTCCTGATTCATCATTGCTCGCAACGTACTACTCCCCTCCTAGGGTGAAGGAGTTCCCTTCACCTAGGAATAAAATTGCTTTTCTGCACCTCGACGATTCTACTGCTGTTGACATACGACGTTATAGCATCAACCGCCCCTTCGCATGCGAAAAGACTGAAGATCCTACAGAATAGGCCTCTGAAGAATGCACGGATTCTTTGAGATCCGACTCTACAAAAACATCTGGAACGTATCTGAAGGCAGTGTGGGAAAGAGCCCACGCCAGTGATAACTCCTGCGTTCGGATGGTCGTGGTTTCCCAAGATCGACTTCACCTCGAGCAAAGATCTGTCCTAGGTTTCTCGACGACTATCAACTTACTAAATAAAGAATTGATGTTTCTCTGAGTAAGATTCTTTATTCTTACATTAGTAAACAAAATTCCTACTCATCACCCCCAAAAACTGGGCGATTGCAGCAGTTTCTCAAACAGATAAAGGAGCTAAAGGCTGTCAGTCCGACCCTATGTAAAAATTGTGGTTTCACAGGAAAGAGTATGCCTGGATTAAAATGGCAGACGTATTAATGACTTTAACCATATTCTGTAAATTGAATTTAGACTTATGACTCTATGCTTATATTTGTTATTATTGTTGTATTATTTATTATTATTATTATTATTATTATACTTACATGCGTATTAATTATAATTGTAGTTACGATTATAATTTATATTTAAGTTATCATTTAGTTTTGTTTGAGCACAATCGAGTTATCGCCGACAATCTTTGTACTTAGCGACTTACACAACTCTGTATGATATTACTAGAGTTTGTTAAAAAGGTGGTACCGTGTAACGCCACATGTTGGTGATCGCAGCGTGCTGGAGTCAGTTGATTGGAGAATAGGTAGAAGGGCGGCTATAACGGTTAACAAATTCGTGCTAGACGCTGCGTTCACCGACATACGCCCTTGTCCGGTACCACCTATTTATCAAATACTAGTTATTATATGTTTGGTTCCTTGCTCCTATTGATTGTGATATTGTTCTAATTTTGTGGCAGTGTATTTATATTAGCAATTAACTTACAAATCTCTATTGTATTATGTTGTTTACTCAAATCTCTCTTGATTCTGTAGTATAGATAAGAACCTTTGTGAACTCTTTACACACTATCAATGAAATCGGCAGTAGATTTTCCGACGTTACATGTATTCAAAGTTTTGGTGTGTATACAAGTCTTATTATTTTGAATACTGTTTATTTATTGTGAAATAGTATCGTTTTCTTGTTTGTTTTAGTAAAGAAATCAAATCCTCGTATTTAGGTTGACAATAGATGGGCTAAGCCGGGGCAAGTTCTGCCTTTTCGTTTGGTGTGTTCATTGTATTTTTTCGAATCTACTGATTTCTTTTTTATCCCATAATTTTTTAAAAATCTGATAAAGCTGAGTATTATTCACCGTATAAAATAAAAAACAGTGTACCTATTTACGACCAAATAAAAAGTTTGAACTCACAGTAAAATGTTTTTAATATTTATTGATCCAACATTAAAATCTCGATATAACAAAACCATAACATATACAAGTATATACAAAAGGATAATTAAAACCAGTATCGTTTCAGATACATGTATATCTAAAATGTTTTACTACATTTTAAATGTCAGGTAGTACTATGTCATCCCCTATCCACAATAAAATAACGGAATGCAGGTGTTCAGGTAGAAATTTCTACAGAATTCTAGAAAAATCAAACAAAAGAAACGTTTCGCAGAAGCATAAGTTTCAGTTTAATAGAAAAAAATACAACGTTTTAGAAAATACATATATCTCGTAAATGACATATTTAACTTATTGAAGATTATCTACAGTTCTTATTATATTAGTGTTGGTGTGTTAGATTCTTTTGTTATCAATCTGATATCCAATGTTTTGCCTTATTTATTAATTTCTTGTAACTTGCAAATTAATTAAAATATTAGCATTATAGTACTTGTTTCACATACTTATTAGTTGTGGAATATGATTTTCATTACAAATAGGGTCGATGGCGTGATCTAAGTCTGTAAGTCTAATTTATGACAGGTACTAATTTTTTACAATTTTTTACTGCTACTGTTAGGAATTCTGAAAATTAAAACTAACTGGGATACGATGACGAAATAATTTCGGTAACTTCATATTTAGTCTTTCAAGAATTTATCAGTTGCGGCTCGCAGAATTTTTTAGGTAGATATTGCTGACTTTGAGACTGATAAAATTCCACATAGTTTCTTGAGTGCATCAGTGTAATGAAGACAACAGAATACAAACACCGTACTTGCTTAGTACTTCATATATTACTGTAAATGTATGTGTGCTACTGCTTTATTATTATTATTATTATTATTATTATTATTATTATTATTATTATTATTAAAGCGTCTACTGACTATAACATTTGTACAAGCAAGAACAGGTTGTAGACATGCATACTTGCTACCCTATTGCGCTTCGAAATCTAATTTTGTTGGAGTGTTCATCTGACTTTTAAGGTTGAGGGCAAAGGACTAATCCGACTTGAAGTAAATCTTAATTAAATAAAATAATGGTCATATTGAATGTTGTTAAAAATAGTTGTAGCCGGCCCTAACGTAGCTCACTGAAGACGGTGGTGCGGTCTATAGAGTTTTAGTCAGACGCTGATAAAATGTTCAAAATAAAAGGCACAATATTTTCAAAATCAATATTGACGCTAAAAGTGACTGAATTAATAAATAAATAAAAATGAATATTGAAAATGATTTAATATTTAAAACACGGTTGCGGTGGAAGAATTTTTATAACAAAATGAAAAACGATAATTCTTTTAATACAATAAAAAGAAAACTTAAATATAATTATAGGTTATAAAAATTGACAAGCAGGTTTGATCAATTGGGTGTATGACGCCATATTTGGGTTCATTTGCCAGCAGAGTAGAGCGTCGATAATCCGAACTAATGTTGTCAGCCGTAGTTCGGATAATCAAAAATTCGGATTATCAAAATTCACTAAAGAATTAAAGAAAACTAAAGGAAGTTGTAATACAATTAACCACGTTTTTACAAAACGAACATCTTTACTTAAGTACACTACGTAGTGGAAAAAAATAAACGAGACAAAAAATATACATAGCAGTTATATACCTAAGATGAATTTGGCACAAGAAAAGTCGTAATACCTACTCATCTGCTTCAATGATGACTTCCTCTTCGTGGCAACTAGGTCTCTAATTGTTTTGAGCTGCAATAACTGGGTATGATCAGATTCTTCTTGCCTCAGCATGAGCTGGTGCCGAGTCATCTCCATCTGGATCGTCATTTGTATCACCATCCTCTGTGTAAGCGTGGTCATGTAATAATTCGTGAACAATTTCGTTGTCTGTCAGCATCTGATACCGTGGATCATCACAAGTAGACACTCCTTCACGTTCTCTTCATCACAATCAGTGAAAATACCGACGTTACTCAACGCGTCCAACATTTATCTTTAGATGGTTTCAGTAGCTTATTCCACGCCTTTTGCTCTATTTTATGCCCGACCAACATTGAACAGCATTCCTTTAAATCGATTTTTTTGTATATAGAAATAATTGTTTCTTTGTCAGTCTATCCCCTGAAAGTAGACGACGCCTCAACTGTTTTTGGTATAATTTCTTCAATGTTCTAATGACGCTCTGGTCCACATGTTTTATTAAAGAAGTTACAATAGAGGAAACAAACTTTACCTCGAACATATCATTGACCTTATTCGAAGATTCAGATGATGGATGTGCGGAGCATTGTCCAATAGGAGTAGCACCGTGCCTTCTTTACCGCAATGATGCTGATCTTTTTTACTGCAGGAATGAAATTGTGTTCAGACCATTTCGTGAACAAATCACTGTTCATCCACACGTTTTTTGGCTGGTATATATTAACGGAACTTTCACATTTTTAAAACAACATGGATTTTTCGATTTCAAAAATAGTGGAATTCTGAGTGCCCTAGTTGCATTAGCCTGGAATTGCCGATTCTCTTCGAGATATCAACGATTTAGATTTTAAAGCTTGCCAATAGAGACCGGTTTCGCATTGTAGAAAAATCCATGTCATATTCATTCTGTTCAAGAAATCTCTTTAAATTCTCTCTGCAAAAGAAACTGTTGCTGGAGCGTCAACACCTAACTTTCTTATCGAATCCCATGTCGTAATTTGAAATCGTTCCGCCACCCAGAACTTGCGACGATTTCTTACGAAATCGAAGGCAAGCTTATAGAGAACGAAGAACTGAACTTTGAACAAAAATTCTTTTTAAATGTTAGATGTCGCGATATCGCTTTTGGGTCATTCCATGTCAAATCAAACAAAGAGAGGCAAAAATTTTCTTGATCACCTTCGATTTCGATGAAATTTGGTGTACTTGTTATACTAATTGAAAATTTGATAAATACAATTTTTTAGCCCCTAAGTCGACAGCGGCCGAAAATACGGAGGATAACAATTTCCTCCAAAATCTCCAAGTCGCGACACTCTTGCACCTTCCAAATTCAATATCTTTGGTTCTATTGTGGCTACAGAGCCCAATTTTTTTAAAGCTCTTAATATATTCTACAAGACTACTATAACCAAAAAAAAAAAATTGAAAAAGAATGAGGGGTACCTCCCTAATTTAAAGGACGTGGCAAGGGGTGGGCGAAATGTATCCCCGATTTTTTGAAACTTGAGATTCTCAAAGAGTAAGTCCTAAAGAGCATATCCTGAAATTTTTATCTTGGGACAATAATGGGATCAATGGGAAGTGTTATTTTCTGGGTTGGAAAAGACTCAAAAATAAAACAATTCGCTATGTGTTTGATGTGAAATTTTTATTATTGAAAAATAAAAAACAGTACAGTTTCAGTAAAAACTTACAGTTCAGTAAAACGTACAGTTTCATTAAAAAAGCCACTGAGACACAAATTAAACATTTTTAATTATTTCAGCACATCTTAACCCATTAACCGCCAAAGTAAAACCAATGTGGTGATGACGTAAGATGGGTGTACTTGGTTGAGTACAGCGACGTTTTATATGTGAAAATCTTCAAAACATTGTTTTTCGATACATAATGTTGTCAAACATTTCTTGCATTGCCAACAAACTATTGCATTGCATAAAACACATCGTAGTTGTTTTTCCAGTTTCTTAGGGTAGTGTCTTATACCGTCTTGACCTAATCCTGGGACCAATGAAGACGATGGTCGAGCCTTCTTTTGATTACTTTGGCGTAAGTAGTACCTTGTAATAGAGCGCCGGAATAATAGTTGATCCATGGCTGTTACTATCACTCAATACGTGTAAACACCAAATATTTGGAATAGCCATATCTATTATATAGGTAAACAACACCCACCACCATTTCTTACCGCAAACTGCAATCCTGTAGAGTGAAAGAAATTGATCGAATTCATCTACTCCGCCCATATTTTTGTTATAGGTGGGAAACACTTTTGGAATATTGACATTAATCTTTTGTCGCTGAGACCAACGTTTTACAACTTCCAATGGCTCAATTGTATCATAATTTCTTGCCATTATGCAGATGCTCATGTCTTTCCGTTTCACTAGGAGAATTTCATTTTCTTTATCAAATCTATAATCATGTGAGGCCCGATCATCTATTCTCATTTCCTTAGTATTTCGTAGAGGGCACTTCTTTGTTTTATTTTCTGTTATTGTTGAAGTAATTTCTTAACATCTGATCTGATGACGACTACTTTCTACACTAAGGCACCACTAAGGCCAAAGTTATTCAAAATAGTGTTTTGGGAATCCCCCTTCTTGCATATGAAATTTGCAGTACGTGTAAATGTATACTTGCGTATTTCTGCAAGCGTTACAATGATAGCGTTGCCAGATTTTTTATATGTATTCTGCCGTTGTACTCAACTAAGTACAGCAGTATTTCAAACGCGATATCTTTATGAATATGAAATATAAATCACTTATTCGCAATTTACCTTACTTACAATTTTTTATAGCACTTTATGCGTTCTATAAAAAACATATATAATATAAATATTACCTATACGGAAATAGTAAGAAATAATAAAATGGTGTGCATAGCTGAGTACACGGATTTACTAAAGTTAGAGACCACTTTGCGGCAGTTGTATTCATTACAGCCCCATTTTTTAATTATTTTAAACAATTATTCGCCCCGTTTAAAATAATTCAAAGAAAACAACTATAGCTTTTAAAATCTTATAACTGTCCTCTATAGTTCTGCTGTACTCAATTGAGTAAGAAGGCGCTAAATGGGTTAAGGTATTTTAATCCCTGAGGCAACTTTGCCTCTTGTTTTGAGTACCTTCTTGGGTGTTTGTTAATTTTTTTAAACTGACATTCACTGCTTATATGATGTCTTTCTATTTCTTCTAGCTCATCTAGGACTACTGACTCAACACTTCTGCAGTTGCACTTCTGCCTCATCCTGACTTGTTGAAGTTTCACTAGTTGGAGTTTCAGACTCCGCTCTCTCTAGCTTTCTGCCTGCACCCAACAATTTTCGACACTTATCACACATTTTGCCACCTGCTACCATACTGTCTTTAACGTCTAACATCCAATCTTGAACAAGTCTGACTGATCGGCGGGTACTTGAATGATTTGGTAATTTGTAAGGGTTACAACAATAAAATTTCTTTTCCATTGTACTCAATATATAAATTTAAAAATTTTTATCGGGTAATAATGAACACTTAATAAACGACGCTGTAAAAACTCTATTCTATATTAACAAAAGAATCTTTCGTTGAAGAAAGTTTGTAAGACACTGACTTTATTTATCACTATTAACAACCAAAAGGACTAAATATGAAAATCTTACAACTACTACAGGATGGTAATTACCTACAGCAAACACATGTGCATACGTAACGGACAATTAAAACGGGTCGTTTTTCCAACTTAAAGTTAACTTAATGTACATATTCTTTGAAATGCTTAAGGTTTTATGCTACGTAATAAAAGAAAGACATTCACAAACAATTAGCAAATGACAATTAAACCAGAATTACGATAAGGTTTCTCCTAAAGAGACCATCAATTCTAAGTAATGTGCATAATTAAAATAATATATATATATATATATATATATATATATATATATATATATATTGATGCCACATCTGTCTGGCAGATGTGGAATTTGAGTTTTGAGCTTTAAAATAGAAAAAAATTGGGCTCTGTAGCTACAATAGAACCGATGATATTGAATTTTGAAGGTGCAAGAATGTCGCGACTTGTAGATTTTAGGGGAAATTGTTACCCTCCGTATTTTCGGCTCCTGTCGACTTAGGGGGCTAAAAATTTGTATTAATTTTTCAATTAGTATAACAACTAAACCAACTTCCATCAAAATTGCAGGGGGTCAAGAAAATTCATGATTGATTTGGCATGGAATGACCCTTTTAGGTGGAAGACTTGATGTCCTATCTTCCCACTCACAAGTTTTTTAAGTTTTATAGAATATTTCAAAAATCAAAGCGATATAACTAGTATAGAGTTTGTAAGAATCACAGTTTTTGCAAAGTTGCTATATAAAGTCTATCGATATAGGTCGACATCTAAATTATTTTTCAGAAACCTCTAAATGACCAAAAATTAATGTAGTTACTGGATTAATTGGTCAAGCTGTTAGATTAGCTAATCTAAAATTCAGAAAGAAGAATTCAGTTAAAGTTAAAGTTAAAGAAATTTTAAATTAATTATATATACAATTTAAAAAATAGAATTTATGAATTATAAAATAGAGATATTAAAAGTAATCATAATGAAAGTTATGGTATTCTTTATAAAACAGGCTTAAGCGAACAGATAAAAAATAATATGATAGAAACAATGCAAATATAACAAATCTCTTGTTCCAAACACAAAATGTAAACTAGATAAACAAAATCAAAGCAATTTATGGTATATAAAACAAATTGTGAAGACCGTTTTGGATCTTACATCGCTCAGACAAAAAATATTTAAAGAGAGGATTTTGACAAGGATTAACACAAGTATTATTAAAAAAGAAAATAATTGTAAAAAAACTGATATACGAAATGATAAATATACAAAGAGAAGTTAAAAGTATTAATTTCAGAACCGATTCTCAGTAATGTACGTATATAGTAATTTATTAAAATTGGCTAGGTTTTTCTTTTGAGTTTCCCTAGTTCTTGAAAAGAATTGTTATGGTTTGGACAAAGATTCTTTTGATATAAGGATTTATTTTGTTTTTATGTTTTGCATAAATGTGCAGACACACATAAATGGTGTTAAAAATATTAGATTAAACAATTGTTTATTTGTACAGAACATTATATTTTCACTGACGAAGGTTATTTAAAAGATAATTATAACTAATATGTATGTATATATATACATATATATATATATATATATACAGTGCGTTTTTGTGAGAAGAAATCTTTGAAAAGGTGGATTTTATTTGATAAAAGTACACATTTTTGCATGACAGTTGATTTTCAACCATCAGTTGTTTTTGAGTAATAACGTCATAAATTTTTTTTAAATAGCAACCCCCAATTTTGTGTCTTGGTTTTGAGAGGTTTTTTCATTGCCGAACTAACAGTATTAAAATGTTTCCATCTTACAAAAGAAATTCTTCGAGTAAACAACAACTGAATGTTAGAATACGTAAAAAAGGTAAAGTAAATAAAACAAAAACTATAAAACGTTGTCGGAATTTGCTTTTCGAAGTGCCAGATGTATTTTACAGATCACAAACATACAGATGATTACAAAGTGTCAGTTGTACACTGACTTCTTAACATTAGATGATCTGACAGAAAATTGCGGATTGTTAATCGGTCCACTGGTGAAGGTGTTCTTTTGACGTTCAAAAATAATATTTGTGCTTCTGCGGTTGATATGTCGGCTGTAGTGAACCTTGTACCATTGGCGGATTTAGTTATGTGTAAGTGTAAATTGGGGACCAGCATTACTTACATTGCCAATCTGTATCTGCCGCCGGATATAAACCCAGACGATTATGATATCTTCTTTGAGGCTCTCGGTGCACACTTTTTGACAAGAAGGTACTGATATTTGGCGATTTCAACTGCCCAGGATTTTGTGGCCAGGGGAATCTCAATGACAGGAAAGCGGCTTCTCTGCGTGGTTTTATGGACACGTTGGACCTACGTCAGTGGAACTCCATTGTCAATACACATGGCAGCGTCCTGGATCTTGTTTTTACTAACACCACATGGAAGCTGGGCGTCATATACAGCTCCAATGCCTTACTTAGGGTTGATGATTTCCATCCACCACTGGAGGTTTCATTAATATCGGACATGGATATTCGAGAGGTGCCGTTTTCCTCTAATAGGAATATTGATGTTTGTACATGTGAGAGGGATTCGATATGAATTCTCTCACAATGCACGTATTACGCTTTTTTGCAGTTATTTTTCTATTCTAATTCTAATTCATATCGAATCCCTCTCACATGTACAAACATCAATGTTCAGACGATATATACATAAAATTTGTATACGAAATTACAGCTCTTGCAAAGCCGTACTGACGAGCGGTATAACCGCGAAACGTAAGTCTACGGATGGCAAGAGAAGATCAAAATTTTGTAATCTCTAATAGGAATGAGAGATACAACTTTCGCAGGGCTAATTTCCACACTTTGTATGCGGATCTGGCGGCGATTAACTGGGACATGTTATACGGATTTAATGATGTACACATTGTCTTTGAAATCTTTTACGATATGTTGTACTCGACAATTAATCGTTCAGTACCTAAAACTAAACGCCTTGGTTCAATGCTGAGATTATAAGGCACGTTAAACTAAAGGAAAATTACCACAAGAAATGGATGAGGACGACCTACTATTATGATGAATTTAAACGTTTACGTTCTTTAGTAAAACACGAATCTTTGATTGCATACAACCTATATTTACACCAAGTGGAGTTGAGTGTCACAGAGAATCCGAAACTGTTTTGGAAATTTATCAGTGACAGGAGATCTACTTCTCGAATTCCGGGGAGTGTGGTATATGATGGCAAGGAATGTAGCGAGCCGAATGATATTGTTTGTGCGTTTGCTGACGCGTTCGCTAGAGTGTATGGACCTGCTTCTTTCGCAACTGCTCCATCTTGATCCCTCGCCCATCTGAGCAACTTTAATGTGATTCCGTTCACTGAAACCGAAGTGATTACGAGCATCAAGAGATTAAAATTCAATTTGAGTTCCGGACAGGATGGCTTGCCCAGCTTTCTAGTGGAACACTGTGCAACCATATTGCCACCCCCACTTACCTTTATTTCTAGTCTATCATTGAGAACAGCAACCTTCCCAAAGAACTGGAAAATCAGTAGAGTTACGCCCGTCTTCAAAAACGGTAATCGTTCTAATGTTTGCGATTACAGGCCTATCAGCATATTGCCAAACTTTGCTAAAGTTTTTGAATATTTGCTCTATACTGATATCTACACGGCTGTTAAGCCCTTTCTATCTCAACATCAGCATGGCTTCATGGTGGGTAGGTCGACGACCACTAACTTCACCCACATCACCCAATACTTGAGTGAGGTGCTTGACAGTCGTGGCCAAGTGAACGTCATTTATGTTGATTTCTCTAAAGCGTTTGACAGAATAGACCATGGGCTGCTCATTGGTAAGTTGAATAACTTCGGCTTCAGTACAGTCCTTTTGAACTTTCTCTGGTCCTACCTCACTGATCGTAACTGCTACGTTTACTATAATGGTTACGCATTTAACGTCTTCTCTCTAGCGTCGGGTGTACCCCAGGGTTCTAACCTGGATCCCCTACTATTTAACTTGTACCTTAACGATTTTCTATGATTGTGATTTGTTAGCCTATGCAGATGACTTAAAAATATATTCAACAGTGAAGACTTTTGCAGACTCTACTGGGTTGCAAATTAATCTCACGGCTATCGATGCATGGGCTACTGCAAATAATATACCTCTGAATATCTCTAAATGCGCGGTGGTACCTTATACAAACTTCCACGCCTCCATACTATACAGCTATACAGTAAAAAGCACACCTATTTCCAGACAAACTTGTGTCTCTGACCTGGGAGTTCTTTTTGGCGCCAAATTGCAATTTACGCAACATATCAACTCCATCTGCGTATCGACCTCTAAAGCGTTAGGCTTCATCAATCATCATTCGCTCTTGCAAGCAGTTTACAAACATTAACGCAATAAAATCTCTGTACTTTGCGTTTGTCCGATCTAAACTTGAGTATGCTTCAAGTGTGTGGTTTCCATATTACCTGTACCAAAATTTAGCAGTTGAACGTATTCAGAAGAGGTTCCTTAAATACTTATCTTTTAAAGCGGATGGAGTTTATCCGGAAAGAATACTGAATACCAGGGATTACTTCTTAGGCACAACTGCATTTCTCTCTCTGATCGAAGAAACAACAACAGCGCAAATTTTCTTCTTAAACTCCTTACCAATAGAATTGATTCTTCTGCTCTTCTATCGCAAATTAATTTTAGTGTGCCTGCTCGTAATACTAGACACGTTAATACTTTTCATCTTTCCAGAGCTAGGACGAGCTTGCTACTAAAGGCGCCAATAACACATATGATGAGAAATGGAAATGGGCTGGAATTTGATCCTTTTTCCTTTTAAACATTTCTGCTACCGCATAATTCTTATGTTTAATTTCTTTTCTTTTTTTTTCTGTTGTACTATTTGGTATATAGTGTGTATATTTGTATCGCAAACTTGATATTTGATACTGTTTTGTATTCATTTTGCTCTGTAAATAGCTCTTGGGCTGTTGGGTAATAAATAAATTATTATTATTATTATTATTAGCGGTAAAGAAATCTTATTGCAGTTTAAGTATGTATTATCGCACACTTAACTGTTACACACAGAATTCAAATTTTAATTCTCATCGGATGCAGAGATATGAAAAGAACTTAGAAGGACGTTTGCAATTTGTTTAATGGAACATGTCCAGATTGCCCTATTAGCCAATATACAGTCAATAAGTTTGGGTATAAATTAAGAGAAGCTAGTGATGTTAACGATATAAAAGCTTGGACGTCCAAAAGTTAGTAAAGATCTGAAACTGAAAATTTGGTTAAGTATGGAAGAGAATCTTCACGATATGTCCCAATTTGTTGCAAGAGACAATGAACTTAGTCAGACAATAGTGTTACGTTTTAGAGTTTTGTGAAACTGAAAACTGTCATACAAGAATATGTATTTTTATCAAATAAAATCCACCTGCTCAAGAACTTCTTCTAACAAAGTTTTAGTTCGCTTTTACTGAATTTATTCTGAATAATTGTATAATAAATTTCGTTATTGATTCATATTTCTGTTTTCATATATCGTGTTGATTGTATATACAAACATAAGTGTGTATTCTATCATAAAATGTGTTCCTTTATTGTTTTCTTACTTTGTTTTACTATTATATATATAAGTATTTATTATTATAAAATTCGTTTTTCATTATTTATTGTTCTTCACATCGTTCTCCTATTCTATTTAATTTAACATTATAAAATGTATTACCCTTTTTGTATATGTAGCTTTCTATTTTACAATGACTGGCGAATCACTTACTTGTTAGGCTTGTTACTTAACAATAATATGATACTCATTTGGTAGTTAGTGTGTTCATACATGCATATGAAGTGCGAAAATGAATTTATATGTAATTCTGTTGGTTGCACTTAGCAGCTGTCGATATAAATACATTTACAGGTTCTTCTTTTATTTTTAAAGTAAAAAAGCATTAATTTGGTCAAAAGTGTGCAAGAAATTGTGAAGTACAGTGTATGTATTTGGAATGATTGTAGTTTCACTACTACACGCACGTGTAACTTAGCATTAAAATTCGTTTATGTAATGATTTCACTTCGAGTGGGAGAAAACTTTCTCAAAAAATAGGAACTATCTATATTATATCATTTAATTAATAGCTGGTTCGAACATTTCTTGGATTCTCTCCTTCACAAAAATTTATTAAATTAATTCTTCCCATACTTTTTATATTAATAATGTTACTTTGAAAAATATAAAAAGTAAATGCCGACAGTTGCTTAATGGAACCAACGGAATTACTAAAAATTTCCGGATGTATTAAAAGTAGATAATAAATACAATAAAACGTATTCATTGTTATTCAAATTCTTTTACCTTACAATCCTTACAATATCCTTTTACATGCATTTGGAACCAACTTTAAAGTACTTTTCCCATTAAAAGTATATATCAAAATTATTATCTTTGAATTAAGGTTTTCTTTCATTTTATTTTTGATACATGGCAACAAAAAGCAATCAGTTGAACTTATTGTTAGATCATGACCGTATGGGCAGTGTGTCGTTAATTAAACGTATTGCCTCTTTAATTATTTGCTGCACGATTGGAATCTGTGACACGTATGCATGACATGGGTCAATCTGAGATTTATATATTTTTGGGTAACTGAAATATTGTTGCCCGTTTGTGTACTTCACATTTAGCTACATTAGTTCGGGTTTTATATTTAAATAATCGTGGTAAAACCCAAGAAGAAACAGTATTATAATTAAACTGTACATAAATGTATATATTTGAAACCATTATGGAAATAAACAAATATCTTTTCATTTTCAATAGATTATTAGCTAATTGCTTAACAATGTTCATTGCAAACTAAAACATTAAATTTAAAACAAGTTAGACATATTTCCTTCTCTGATTTTGTTTTGTATAAGCACCACATTTCCCTTTTACTTCCTTTAATACTATCTGATGCTGATGATCTACTTCAAATGTGATGTAGTATAGAACCGTGGCTTCCTTTATATAGGGTGTGTCCTAAGATCGTTAAGCATGAAACTCAAGGGCATGTTTATTTAAATTTTTGTGCCAAAAATTGAGAACAACCAATTCCAGAAAAACTAGCGAAATGTGGTGTTGACTATTGATAGCCTTTAGGTGTAAGAATTGCAGACTGACTGTAGGTTAGGGTTGTATGACATAAGATCTGTGATAGGTGGAAGTCATTGATGGGTACATGTCGCCAAGTAACCTATCCCCATGTATGAATTTAGTTTCTTCCGCGGACATTTCATGGGTTTAAGTTCTAGGACATATACATATGTGTCAAATATTTGAGACTTTCTTATTTTTTTATTTGAGTTCCTCCAGTGCATAATGTGCCCATCGCCTTTAAAAACATTAAATTTACGTTCTTTTTGTTAACTGTTCTTTTTTCGCCCATCTTTACCAACTAATATTAATAGCACTTATCACCAGATTTCTTACGGCTTTTGAGTTGAAATTTACTCTTGTCCTAATTCGGTTGCACTCTTGGGTGTATTTATGATGATCTTTTAATTTTTATAATAATTGGTTGCGTTTTTAAGAAATCAGGCCTGCTAAATCTCAAAGTTTTTAAACGATTTTCACATTTATATAGCGAGTGTTACTTGAAAACTTTCAAAGAGCTGCATTCTGTTTTAAAAAGGTATAAAAGATGATCACACCCGTTTCAGCAGTATGAAGGGAAGTTACCCTACAAAGCTCTTGAAACGTGCTTTTCATGGATACGATACAAAGGTAATTTTGGGTATGTAATTACTATTTGAATTTGTAATTAGGTGTAGGGATCATAGTGAGCTATTCAATTTTATTAAACATCGCCAGAAAACTGCGAATTTATTACTACTTTTGCATGTGAAATAAAACACTATACAATTGTTTAAAATATCCACCGTTATTTTGCAAACCTTCGTTCTCAAATATTTGAGCATAGTTCTCGCAATTGAACGTCATTCGCGTATTATTCGCGTTACGCACATGTTTAAGTGATTCCAGTGAGTCTCATATTACATAATTTAAAATGGACCTAGAGGCGTCATTCTCTACCTCCTGTACGATAAAAGGTTCGGTTGTGTTTTGCAAGAACTCTAAACAGACTTCTTCATTTAAATATTGTAGAATAAAGAGAGAATCCATAGCTTCGTCTTCAAAAGTACTCGCCAACAAGTGAAATTTGAGCGGTTGCTGTGTGCACCATTATAACATTTAATTTCACAGGTTTCGTATGATGACTCCAGAAGAAGATTAGACAATGAAATGTAATGAAACCACGAAAGCGAATTAGCAACTATTTATTAGAAGATTTCAAATGTCATTAAGAAATCGTTTAACTTAAATTCGTAGGTTATTGTTATAATTTTTTTATTAAAATTCAATTTCATTTCAACAACCCCTTTTTCTATTTGAAACTGGCTGACCCGACAGTCGTTGTCCTCTCAATTTATAAAAAAATTGATATAGATAGAAGATAGATAGATAATTTTAATTATGATTTAATGTTGAGACCAGGTTTCAGAGCAGCCATATTTGATTATTACAAATATTTACAAAAATTAAGCGGTGAGTTGATAACAACGCTTGGTGATGAACGATATTTTTTGTCTTTCCGTTTGGAGACAACACGAATAGCGCCGATGGTTTACCTACTCTCGAGCACGCCACATAAAACTGCCCATGGGAAAAACATGGCAATTCAAGGTTCATTCCAAACACTTCCAACCATTGGCCTTGCGATTTATTAATTGTCATTGCAAATGCAAAGCGAACAGGAAACTGAACTCTCTTAAATTGAAACGGCAAATCGGTTGGAATCAGTGGTATTCTTGGAAACAGAACATCCTCGCGTTTGAACTTTCCTATGATCATCGTTGCTTCAATCACGTCATTCATCAGCTTCTTAACAGCGAGTCTTGTTCCATTACATAGTTTCGGTTGGTTCAGATTGCATAACATGATTACCACCGAGTCGACCTTGAGCTGCAAATTGTGCGACGGCATTCCTGGCAAATACAATGAATTCAGAAATTCAACTGGATAATTGACTACTTTATTTGGGTCGGTAATTGAATGGCTTGACTTAAATGAATGCAATTGGCCAGCGATTTGACTTTGAATATTTATGTTCAAATCGTCTACGTCTTTATTTTTAGGTGTCAAAATAGTTCGTTCGTTCAACAATACATGGTTTTTGTAATTTGAATCAATATTCTAGAACACTTTCGTAATCAACTTTTCTTGCGACTTTGTGAATTAACAAAAATTAGGTGGAAGCGAAATTAGGCCAGTGGAAGCGTCAATCGTAATTTTTCCATTGCCAATGTCTAATAATTGCGTGAAAAACACTTTCGCCGATTCGTCATTTTGTAACGCGGTTCGCATGATCGTTGTTAACTTTAGAGTTACATTGGGCCGTCTGTTTTGTTTATGTTCCAAATTATTTTGTACGTTATCTCCAACTGAGCGAGTCGAACTCGACTGTACCCGTTGTTCCGGAGTCATAATTGTTCGCGCTTGGAAATTCTTATTCGATTTGCGTCTAAACGGTGTCTACACTCTTCGTTGGTCTCATTGACTTGACGATCATATACTTCTCTTGCATTGCGCGTACGCCGACCCATATTTCGACGCCTTATTGGTGGCACTTTTCCAAATACACCAAATTAATCTTCCCAGCACACCACAATGAAATCACTTCGCAAAATATCACACTTCTTTTTCTTAATGATTTTTAATTGCTTGGTTGCAAGACCTTTAAGCTCTGCACCTTTTCTTATTTTGTTATGAAAATATGTGACAGCCAAACCGCAGAGCTGTCAAACTGTGCCTCATCTCACATAATGAAACGTCAAATTTGACATAAAGATGCTTGTTTCTTATAAAAATACCATCAGAATTTCCGACTTTTCCATTAACATTTTTAACCCTTTCTTTCATACAAACCTTGTCCTGATAATTACGAACACAACAAAAACGAAATCAACCAAATCGGTTGAGCCGTCCTCAAGTGATGCTCCGTCATACATGTGGCAATTCATTTTTATTAATATATAATAATATATAATATATATAATATAAGATAAGATAGATAATGACGTTTGTCGAAACCTATTGGTTTGTTTTTTGGAATGCAGTTTTACACCATTGTCAATGCCTACAGTAAACATAAATAAACTTTGATATTAATTAAGTAGTTCGCAATGGTGCTTACACCTTATTTCTTTACTTAGTAATTACTTACCAAAGATTACTTGTGTATGATATGCATGAAAAGCATTTCTCAATAACTTTCTAACGATGTATTACAACGAGGGGTTGCGATTTAAGTGTTTGAAGCTGGGATGGCGAAGGTTGAGGTTGGCGCCAAATTTGTAAGGTAATCTAATTTTCCTTAAAAACGTTTGCAACGTTTCAAGACACCCAAACGACAATATTAATTAAAATTATTTTAGTTAAAAATTAGTAGTTATGAGTCTATTGTACATTCTGAAAGAAAATGTATGTATATATATATATATATTTCGTGACCTTTTTATACTTATCTTATATGATAGAGATCTACCACTTAATAGGTCAATAAAACAGGTTGGTTTGAGCGATAGTTATATTTTCAGAACGTTTTGAACACGTCGCTGTCAGTGAAAATATAACTAGATAAATATATAAACAAACTTTGTTTTATTTGGGACTATCAACCAGACTAGATTTCTTGATATAGAGGATGGATAATCAACTTTATATATATAAATTATAAAAACTAAATTAATGTAAATATACATGCAAATTATGTAAAACCTTATCATCGTACTTGTCGAAACCTTAATACTCCTGTTCAGTGACTGAAAACAAACCCAAAAAGGTTTCCTTCTGAAATGCAAATGTCATTTAACAAATTGCTATATATTACTTAAATTTTGAATATCGGTCCCGAAATTAATAGTTTTGTGTCTTTCTGTATATTTATCATTTCATATAGTCTTTTGTTATTCAATATACTGTATTTTCAAAATCAGTAATGCCCAAGATTTGTAATGTTTGTTATGGAATATTAAAAAATCATTATTTAAAGAATACTTATGGTTATAGCACTTTAAATATTGTTCGTCTGACCGATACCATTCATCACAGCCTTACAGTTTATTTTTATAAACTATTATTACTTGATTTTGTTTAATTCATTTTGATTTAGTATTAGTAAAAGAGATCTTGTTACTATAATTGGAATGAAAGTACGTTTATGTTGTTTTATTAAATTCTTTTTTTTTTTCGCTAAACCTTTTATATGAATAGCGCTATAACATTTATTTAATTCCTCTTATTATAATTTGTTAATTTGTTTTATTATTTTTTCATAAAATTATTTGGATAATTATTTTTATCTAAGATTTTCTTTAACTTTGTTTAGCTCTTTCCCTAAATTCAGATACTTAACTGTTGATCAATAAAATGGTAACCACATTAATTTATGGATTTGATGTTTCTTGAAAATAATTTAAATATCTTCCTATAAATTAAGTCTACCAATACAGGAAGACATTTAAATTATTTTTCAGAAACATCAAAATTACATAAAATTAATGTAGTTACCGGTTTAGTTGATCAAGCGGTTAGATTAGCTAATCCTGAATTTAGGGAAAAAAATTTAAACAAAGTTAAAGAAATCTTAGATAAAAATAATTATCCAAATAGTTTTTATGAAAAATAATAAAAATAGAATTAACAAATTATATAATAGAGGAATTAAAATTAATAACAATAAATGTTATAGCGCTATTCCTTATAAAAAAGGTTTAAGCGAAAAAATAAAAAAGAATTTAATAAAAACAACATAAACATTACTTTCATTCCAAATTATAGTAACAGATCTCTTTTACTAATACTAAATCCAAAATAATTAAACAAACAAAATCAGAGTAATGTAGTTTATAAAATAAACTGTAAAGACTGTGATGGTTGTTACATCGGTCAGACGAAACAATATTTAAAGAAAAGGTTGTATAGCCATAAGTATTATTTAAATAATGATTTTGGTGCAATGACCGCTGTAACAAAACATTACAAAGATCTTGGGCATTACTTTGATTTTGAAAATACAATTATATTAAAAACAGAGAATAATTATAAAAAGACTAATATATGAAATGATAAATATACAGAAAGACACTAAAACTATTAATTTCAGGACCGATATTCAAAATTTAAGTAATGTATATAGCAATTTGTTAAAATGACATTTGCATTTCTTAAGAAGGAAACCTTTGGCTAGGTTTTTGAATTTGGTTTTCCCTAGTCCTTGAACAGAATTGTTAAGGTTTCGACAAAGATTTTTTGATATAAGGTTTTACTTAATTTGCATGTATGTTTACACATTAATTTAGTTTTTATAATTTATATATATATAAAAGTTGGTTATACATCCTCTATATCAAGAAATCCTAGTCACTAGTTATTTTGTTGATAGTCCCAAATAAAAAACAAAAGTTTGTTTATATATTTATCTAGTTATATTTTCACTGACGAAGGTGTTCCGAAAACGTTTGTAAATGTTCTGAAAATATAACTATCGCTCAAACCAGCCTTGTTTTATTGACCTATTAGTGGTAGATCTCTATCATATAAGATTCTGAAAGAACACAATGCCATCTTTGAAATTGTGCATGCCGTGTTTTCTGTCCGGTAATTTTTGAAATCGTAGTTGTAATTGGTAGCGTCTGAGTTTCTGTAATGCTGTAAATAACTTTTATTTCTGTCCATAAAAAATTCTTGTGTATACTTCAATTTAGGTAATGCATTTTTACAGATAAGAACTTTTACTTTTCGGTATTCACTTTTTACTAGAAGCGCTTCAATTTATCTACAAAAGGTCACTTAGTCACAGGCAAAATATGCGTCTATCGTATCAGCGATACTTACATGGAGACGGATGATATTGTAATGTACCTGTTAGGACTTCAAATCTGTCTCCATTTCTTCGTTTTCTTTTTCGTTACTTAAAGTAGAAATAAAACAATTTATACGTGATATATATTATAATATATTTTTAAAATGAGTAGCAGCAGCAGCGAGGGACAGTATATACATATGTACAGAATTATTGACTGCTGAAAAACTACATAGTTATCCAGAATGATTTACAGTCACGTGACAACTGTATTGTTCTTATATTATTAAAACTACGCTTCAAGAGAAAATTGACAGTTCAATTATGATTCGTTTCGATGATCAGCGCCCTCATCATAGGCGTGCAGATTAAATTTTCAGTTGTCATTTAAGTGGTTATTTTATTACCATTTTCGTGCAAGTTTTAGAGATTATTCCGATCGTTTTTCACATATTTTATCACAAACATCCTTCTTCAAGACTAAACCTGCGAATATATTAAATTTTGTTAGGTTTCTAACTTTTAGGTTACGATGGTTTTGACACCGATTACTTGAAGTTCAGCTTAATTCTATATTTGGGCAAATAAAGTAATAATTTTCGTTACTTTTTTCTTTCTTTCATTGTTGTAATTAATTTTAAGAATTTTATATAAATTGCGTTTTAAAATCCAATAATGTAATACATTGAGTGACAAAAGAAATGGATTGTCGGTACGTCTATGCAATTTATCGTTAAACGCATGCATATGGAGCGGCAAATGTCATCACTGTGTACTTAGTTCTTATCAAATCTATCTTGAGGTCTCAAGGTTATATAAAACGGTCAATGAAATAAGTAGGGAGTTTACCTACGCCACACTAAACTTGAGCACTCAAGGTAGATTTGCAAATTGTACATACGCATTTCGTATTTATACATACCAAAAGAAACCTTGTCGGACAGATGTTCATAGTTTGATGAGCACGACTAGGCTGGAACAGGATAAAATAGACGTGCGCACCCGGCTATTTCTGCAAAAGCATGTTTAGCTAAATTGCTGACTACCTATATCGGCGCTTATTGAATACGCTGTGCCAATGAAAAATCAATATAAAATATTTATAGACGAATGTTTATCTCTCTGATTTTCACAGCCTCTCTTCCTTGCTCATTAATAAAGCATGGAGTATATATTTTCTGTATATATTAACGTCCTCTACATTTGGTGCATATTTTTAATATTTTTGCTACATCCTTTTCACTTATTAGTGAAATTATTGATTTTAATTAAATGTATTTATACTTCTTAACTTATTTAAATACTTTTTTACTGAAATTATTAGTAGTGGAAATACAAAATGAATACACACCACATCTTTACTGTACAACAAGTTATAGAGAAAATGCAGGAACCAGAGTTTATATGTGTGCTTTGTTGACATGAAGAAGGCATTTGAAAGTGTTAGTAGGAAGATGATATGGAAAAGTCTAAGAAAAAGAATGTAGAAAATGATTTCATTGAAGTCATAGAATGTATTTACACGGAAACATGGATAAACAACAGGATATAGCTGTCCAAAAACTAAAAACGGTGGGGTTCCTCAATGGAGGTGTACTTCGTCCACTCTTATTGATAAGCATAATAAATGAAATTATAAAAAGTGCCTAGATAAAATGGAAAGATTTGTGGTAGGATATTGGAGGCTTCACCTCAGTCATGACAATAGGAAAACCTGCAGGGCAAACAACAATGAAGGTTGGAGAATATGAAATTGAACCAATAGAAAACTATAAGTACCTAGGCAGCACTATCAACAAAAGGGGAGATTTAGAAAGTGAACTAAATGCGAGAATAAGAGCAGCAAACTACATATACTATGCAGAGAAAGTTTCTGAATCATAGCGAAATAACGACGAAGACCAAAATGTCAATATACAAGATACTGTATGTGTCAGTATTACTATATAAATAAATAATAAAGTATTTTAAAGATCCGTGTTTACTGAAGACATTGTACTTTACGTTTATTGTTAACAGACTTGAATATGCTTCAATCGTGTGGTATCCCTATTATCATTCTCATCAAAACTCTATTGAGAGAATACAGCAATACATTTTTTAAATTTCTGTCATTCAAGGTCGATAATGTGTATCCAGTAAGGAGCATTGAATATGAATTGCTATTGAAATGCCACAATATTCAATCGTTATGTGAGAGAAGACAGGTGCACCGTGCGCGCTTCGTATTCAAGCTTTTAAACAATCAAATTGACTGTGCTAAATTGCTTTCGCGGATTAATCTCTTTGTTCCTCACGCCTCAGCAAGAAATGTTCCATCATTTCGTGTGTTTCCTGCAAGGACTAATTTATTGTTAAAGTCTCCAGTGCACCATATGTGCCAAAGTGCGACTTTAATTTATCAAGACATCTTTGTTGGTGAGGCTGTTGACCACTAAAATGTTTAAAATGTTTAATTTTTTATGCTTTTTTTTTGTTATGGTATCGCTTTACATCCTATATTTAGTTTTTTCTTAGATAGCGTGTACAATTTATATTTATTTCACCTTTGTATCATCCTGTTAATGGGATATCCTGTTGGATGAATAAGGTCTATTATTATTATTATTATTACTATTATTATTATTATTATTATTATTATTATTATTATTATTATTATTATTATCATTATATGGAGGAGAAAACTGGGTCCTCACGAAAAGGCAACAAAAGCGACTACAGGCCACCGAGATGAAATTTGTCAAGAGTATATTGGGAGAGAAAACAATTAGAAATGTTGAACTAAGTAGAAAACTGCTTGAATAAAAGAAACTGATGTGGTTCTGCCATCTACAAAGAATGGAGGATATATACAATCTAAACAAATAAGGGAGGCAAGATATATGGAAAATAAATTAGAAGAGGGAGAGCAAGGAAAACCTGGAATAGCGATGTAAATATGATCATAAAGAAGAGGGGAAGCAGTTGGAACTCAGCTAGATAAATGACAAAAGACAGAAATATATGAAGACGATTTAGTTGCGAAACCTCTACACCCTGGGGTAAGAAGAGCAGAGAATTATGTATCTATATATATTAAATACTTTAACAGGGTTGGGTCATTGACAGTACGCACGTAAAAGTAAATGTCAACATCTTACATATAAATAGACTGCTACCAAATATTTCAGTATTCATTCTTTATTCTTCTGAGTAGAACCTGACAGAGCGGTGATACTAATTAGTACCCACAAAAATTACGTCAGAAAGTCTTCCAAATTATTATCGTCGACCCGGGCTTACTCAGAGCTAGTTAACACCAGCTTCCACCAGTGACCCACTGGCAAACACCTGCCAAAAAATCTTCACATCCTATCGAATTTACGGGTGTGGTCTTTGACCTTCTACGGCAGTGGGTCTGTTGATGGATGTGTTTATAGCTAGATTATTTTTCGACGAAGGGATAAACGTATTATAGTATTTACCTCTTGTAGTTCTTGGCAGGCGGTAATGATGGCTAGATTTTGTTTCTACCGTTCTCTGTTTCCGTTGGTACTTTCCTTTGTTCCACTGGTAACCAGGATTTTGGCAGATATGTGTCAGTGTGTGCCACGCTAACGCACGCTTTGTAGTTGGACAGATGATAGTTCCTACACAGACCGTAGTCGATATAGGTTGGTCGGCACATTTGAACTACTGCAGCGCATAGCAATTTCACTTAAAGTTCTCGTACAATTGGTACTAACTATTAAAGGAATTCGGTCTCCCAAGACAAGAAAGGGATGCCTCTAGTCTTAGTGAAACTTCCACAAGGTGAGAAAGACATTGATGCCCCTCCGCAGTTGTACAGCTCAGGAAATGCTACAGTTAAAAAGCGATTAAGCCATGACTAACCTCGATGCGCGACTTCGCAGTGTGGGTGCTCAGACAAGTATTGTGCCTCCAAATACCCACCTATAAGGAGGAAGGGAATCCGGTGAAGTACGCCAACTGTTCTGGCGCACGCAGTCAATTACAAAGGCTGCTGTCCTCAAGAGCTATCAGTAAGACCGCATCCACGACTTTCCCTCCTAACCGAGCGATCTCAGGGAAAGAGAAGTATTTGGATATTACCTTCGAAGGCGATTCTTCCTGAACCGAACCCACCAATCGGCCCGGACAGTTCCCTGCTTAGCTTCCCCACTCATGCCAACAACCCTGATTTCTTCTGGGCTGTCATCGCTTCTTCAGCTGTTTGGTCAGTTTTCAACTGTCATATCAAGATAGATCCACATTTGTTGGCTAGAACGCTTGTGGCAGCAAAAGCAGATTGCCTAAGCAGATAAACTTTTCCTTTGAAAATTAAAATCGACGTTCCTCTTCTAAACGAGACTTAGCTCCATCCTGGAGACAGTCTTAAGGTGTGTGTATTCACGTACCGTTTCATTGGATGGGCCAAGAAGGAGGAACAACTGTAATCGTTAAAAAATCAATACCCTGACAGAATCCCTTAATGTCTTCATGGCACCCACAGTTTGGGCTTCTTCTTAGAGGGAAATGTCGATATTCACGCGGATAACTTTGAAGAGGTTTTCCGCAAGGAAATAATCCGCGCTTTCATTGAAAGCTGTAATGATAAGAAGACTCAAGGGTCTGATTATTTCACCAATCTGGCTCTGATCTCGAGAAGCAACGGAGATTCTTACGATTCCCTTCCCGCTGGAAGCATGTTGAGATCGTCAACATCCCCAAGCCAGGGAAAGGTCATCTATTCCCCGCAGCTTAAGGCTGATCAGCCTACTCTTGATTTTATTGAAAATAGTCGAGGCGATTCGACTAACCGAACCCAGCGACAAGCTACAAGAGAAGCCGCTTTCTTTGACCTTGCATGTGCGTTTCTCACCGTCTGGCACGACGGGCTGATATAACGCGTCCTTGATGATTTTCTGAGCTGGGCGACTCGAGACTGAAAGTAATATATATAAAAATAAATTTTAACATACTACTACTGAATGTATGATTGCTGAACTCCCCAATAACCTTCGTTTTACCTTTGTTCTCAACGGCAAAGACTCCTGGTTTATATATATATATATTACTTTCAGGCTCGAGTCGCCCAGCTCAGAAATATATATATATATGTAGACCAGGAGTCTTTGCGGTTGAGAACAAAGGTAAAACGAAGGTTATTGGGGAGTTCAACAATCATACATTCAATAGTAGTATGTTTAAATTTATTTTTATAGCGATATTTCGCATCTAATAGTATGCTTCATCAGGGTTAACTTCCAAATGTTTTGCATGGATCTTTCGAATTGTTCACTTTTTGTAAGTACTTTCTCTTTTTCTATTGTAAAGAATTAACAACTAATGTATTTTTATTGTCTTCAGTTAATCCTGATGAAGCATAGTATTAGAAGCGAAATATCGGTATAAAAATAAATTTGAACATACTACTATTGAATGTATGATTGCTGAACTCCCCAATAACCTTCGTTTTACCTATATATATATATATATATATATATATATATACATAAGTAAGTAATAGTGATACAGAAAATGACGTTAATCAGTAACCTGGGCAAACAGTGGTAATAGCATACAATTGCCAAATAAGTTGCAACAGCTTTGCCGACTCCCCACTTTAGTCCGATGTATGCGAGTGTATGTGTGTATATGTAGGCTGCCGTAACTTATTTTGTAATTACAGCTGTTTGCCCAGACTATAAAATAAAATGCATTTAACATAACAGGAAACAAAAAACAGCTCAGAAAAAGATGTTAACATAACGGTGAACCAAAGATACTTTTAGTATCACATTCGTCCTGGCAGTGCAAACAGCGAAGGTGCCTGGGTATTTTAACTAACTAATAAAACGCTAACAATCGTGTATCAGTTAGGATGCTACCTAAAAGGCATAAGCAGTTACAAGGCTGTCCACACATCGGATTGGTAATTAATTATAAAGTCATTATCGTTAATAAAGAAATAATAAAAGGGGGTGCAATCTAACTGACTCTCTCGGAAACGACCTATTAAATTAGGTGTGATGTCAAACAACTCCGAAAAAAAGCTGTGCAATAGCCTACAAAATAAGCACAAATTGTATGCGGAATTATGCTATTAATTTTGTCCTTACTAGGAATGTTTATCTGATGTATCTATAATAATGTCATCATTGTTAGCAATCGCTTGCGTATGCCTTTACTACACTCCTTTTGTCTTTATTAAATCATAAAATTTTTTGCAAACAAAATGATGTGTTATTTTTTCTTTTATTATATAATGTGTAAACTAATCACCAACAAAGATTTTGTAGAAATCTCTTGGAAATTGTATTTGAATCTCTTATCAAATTAAATTACAAGATCTGCACAACTATCATTTTACGAGAAAGTTATTTCCCACTACAAGTATACTCGTTACATAAAGAAATTTTAATGTTAAGTTCCACGTATTCAAGTGAAAATGCTATTACTTCAATATTTCATAATATCCGTAACAAAGATTGCTTTAAAAAATTCTGTTAAAATGAAAGGTCATGGAAAGCATTATTATTACTATTGGTGCTTATGATTATCATTTTCATGATGACCACAATTCCAGTATTTAAATATTTTAAGAATACTTTTGAAATTAATATAAGAAATAATATAAAAATAATAATAAATAATGTCCGGTAAATGTATCTGGTCGGCGCGCGGCGAAATCGTAAAAGTAATGGGCTCAGTTCTCTATCGAAAAATTGTGTAAACTAACAGTTTGTAAGTTGTAAAGTAATTACAGTCCCATATTTTGTCAGTTGAGTTTTATAGGTTATTTTTTGAGTAGGTATGTATTTTACATCTAAAACATCATGAATAGAAGTAATTTACAAAACTAATATAATTGATAATAATAATAATATTATATGGAAACAACTTGGCACATATGTTGTGTTTGGCTATGTTGTGAACTCGTGAACATAGAGGAAAGAAAATTTGCGTATTGTATGAACCTGAAAGGAAATCAAGACAACCAGCATTGATATTACTGTTACAAAGCAACAACAAATTCTATCAAAAATTGGACCTATTCTATAACGTACAATTTCTTGAAAAAGCGTTAGTTCCATATTATTTGACGTTAAAATTATAGTTTAAACAGTATTGGACATTCAATTTATTGCGCAATTTCTTTTAACGTGTAAATTAGCCTTAACGAATGTCTTTCTGTTGAGTAAACAGTCAGGCATTCTACTTATAACAATACTGCTCCTACCATTGCAACTACTATTCATAAAAATAATAATATTTTGGCGATTGATATAAGACCTGTGATACACTATAATTAACACCAAATTCGATGATTTTGTGACATCCAATTATTAGTTAATCCAAGACATGTGTTTCACTTACTAAGTTATCCATAAAATTTTTCTTACTATTTTAGCAGGAAATAAATTTCGGGTCGGCCCTGAAAGTATAATATCATATGGACGTCTGCACTTATTGGGAGAAAACTGTGAGTTTGACAAAGTGCAGCATTAGATATTTCAATTCTAATTTCGCAAAATAATTGATTAACTATACATCGGTGTTTTACTGACAATGCAACTTGCATTATCAACCTTGTATTGTCCAATAAAACCTGTTTTTGGATCTCACCCACGGCAACCTAATTTCTTTCTTCCATCGAGGTTTCTAAAAACTTCTTTACATTTATTTAATATTTTGCGTTTTAAAAATAATTGAATTATAAAAATGACTTTTGTCTAATTTAAACAAAGTAACCATCACATTTTGATTAAAAAAAACTACTATGGTATCCTTTGTATTAAAACATATGACGAAAGGGAAAAACTGAAGGGAACCAACTAAATGCTATATTTGTTAAATATTCCGTTAAATATGTAGGTTCTTTTTAACACACCACAGAAACCAGGTTGCAAACGTCGTGTCGAGTACATGCGCAAAGCAAATTTGGAACGCCAAATTTGCTCTGCGCATGCGCCCGACAATCCACGAACTGGTTTTGAGCTATATGTGTACTACAAAAATTATTGCTGAGGAATCAAACGTACATTCAATATCTTCATCAAAATCAAAATAAATATACACAACATTTATACAGGCAATTCCAGTTTATTAGAAAAATCTAGAAGACGTATTGTATATACGCAAATAATAATTTAATGCAAAATGGCACATTTCCTAATTTTAAAAGGTTATTAACAAATAAATAGAACATCAAATGTACAAAAGTATTGTAGTACACTTGTAGAATGAAGAAGGATGTACGTACTAACCCATATTTTGTGGAAGTGGGGTTTCATCGTTGCTTATTTTCAATAATGCTACGTACAGGTTCAGAAAGCGTACGACGGTTGGTGGTATATAGCAGACCTTTACCTAAGTAAACGCTCGGTTGCGAGAGTGCGTGGTACATATTTAGTGAAAAATTTGTGCAATCTTAAATTCGTAATCTTAGAGAATGTATTACCAAACTTTATAGTAGTGATAAAATCTTGAATTGAAAAACGATTCGGTATTAACAACATCGATATTTTGTGCAATTAATATTTATTATAACAATAAATAAAATAAGTTTCAGTTTATAAAACAGCATTTAAGGCTTATGTTGTGCTTGTGCTAACTCAGAATACAAGAAATATTAAGGTAATACTTATTTCATAGAACCTTAGTAATAGTAGATACATATATGTTAATAGTTTACACCGAAAGAAGTTATATTTTATTCTAAACTGAATATTATTGTTATAAAATATTTCAAATCGCATTACTACATCTGCAATAGTAACATTTTGTGAAATTGAATAATTTTGAAACGAGAAATATATTCAGACAACGATTTTGATCTGTGCTTTCTAATTCTAGAAATATTTTGATTGCACACAATCCATTTACAATTTATTACTTTCCATTATAAATCAATCAAGAAAACCAATAATTTGGGGGAAGATAGCTTTTTCGTTTTTAACTTTGAATATGATAATTCCAGTTCGCACATACATTCATTTTTATGCACATACATTCACAGAACTTATTTAATTCTTCTGATCTACATTCCAACTTAATAAAAATATTAAAATTGCAGACTAAAATAGTAGTGCAAGAACGTTTCCTTCCTTGCAACAATACCGTGTAATTATTCTTTATTCCGTACTTTTATTTCAGTAAAATTCGATTATTCATGGCGCTCTATTTCCGAGGAAGTCCCCACGCTTACTAATTTATCAACTATGAATGTTGCTCCGTTCGAACTGCAGATATGGTTATCAATATTGCGGGTTTAATTTAAATTATTGAAATATTCATGGTGGGAAGCTACTGATCGATTATCCACTTACTTTATGAATAAGTAATCTTTTACACTACAAATGCAAAAATAATCTTCGAATTGATTTGTGAAATAATGTAAGTAGTATCTATGCGATCAGATATATGTACATAATAGAGCTCTGTAATTGAGTCCGGAAACAAGAAATAAATATACTGTGCAGGAATCACCATTTTTGCAGGCATAACGGAAATTAAAAATAAAGTCGGTATTTATTTATTCTTCTACGTTTTTAGATTTGTGTATATTCACATCGATTGTATTTTTTATAGATGTAAAACCAGATTCTGTCTTCCAACAGTTAATTCAATTTTAATAACAATGTGCTGCAATTATGATCCAATGATTACGAATCCAATTTCTGATATAAATTACGCCTGTATGCACATGTAAATATCGTTCGGATATTAAACACAAACTAAGTAAGAAATATCGAGTTAATAATTTCACAAGATTGTGGAAACAATAAGTAAAATATAATACATAAGATTCATAAAGTTCTGGACAAAAAAATTGGCGGGTAAGCATCTATAAATTAGTTCGAGAAGCAACAAAGATCTAAATCGTACCCACCGAGAGGTCGATTCGGGGAAGGATGCAGAGCACCGTAGTGGGCTGATGACAATACTAATAAAAAAGCGCAGTGGCGGAACGTAATGTAAAATTAGTAAAATAGATGAATTAAATGAAACGATGAAATAATTGCTGGCAGAGCTTAGGGAAATACGAAATGAACAGAAAATATGACAAAAATAAAATATAAATCTGAAAAAAAGAAGATATAAAGATAAAACATCCAGAAGAAAAATAAAAAACTTAACAAAGGGTAAGGCAGATCTAATTAATAAATGATTAGAAATAACCACAAGCGAGGCAAGACTAATGAAAAAAAGCCTACGATTAAAAAGTCAAATTAAATCAGCCATTAGGCTAACCAATGAAAACACTCAAAGTAGAAATAGAAACAACTAGGAAACTTAGAAAAAATAAGCATATACATCGATGAAGATTGAACTACTAAAGAAAAAGACAGCGACAGATTAGAGAACGTGAAAAATACGAACGAGCTAAAGAAACGAAGCATTGGTTAAATATGAAAATATGAACTCATAATAAAAACAATACATAAGAACAATCTAGAATTGGAACTACTTGCAAAGATGCAGAAAACAAGTATAAATTCAAAAAACTAAGGGTAAATCCTAGAACAGGCCACAAACAAAAGTGCCAGAGTATGACAGAGGAAATGAGGATAATGAAAAAACAAGAGAATAAAATAGAAAGGAATAAGAAAGCGGAAGATAAATGAATACAAATACTGGAAGATTAGAATGAGTATTACAAGTATACCAGAAACAGAATTACAATTGGAAAAGGAGTTTGAGCCATCAGAATTAGATATATTCCCAATAACAGACACAACAATAAATGCTATGGGGTGATATAAAAAATGAAAAGTCACAGCGATTTTTAATGAATTTTCGGAAAATAAAAAAGCAGTTATGGGAGTAGCTTGCATGACGAATGACAGATTAGAACACAGATATGTAACTGGGAGGTATAGCCAAAGCGAATCGTTGCAATGGAGATGACAAATAAAATTATCAATCAACAAAAAACAATCAGAAATGAAAAATCGATAAATGCCGTTGTTTGAGTTGAAAGTGACAACTCAATTATGGATATAAAAGTATAGAGAGAACCAGCAATAGGAGTGCCCACTATATGGTTGCCGTAAAAATTGGAGAAGATAAACAAGAGAAAGAAAACAACAAGTTTATGAACTATGTATAAGAAGAAACAGAGAGCATAGTGACAAAAGAGATACAAACATAAGTGAAAATAAAGAGAAACGTGTAGAAAAAATATTTAGATAATAGAACAACAGAAAACATTTAGAACATTCGATGGGGTCCCGAGACAAAACTATGAAAAATACTGAAGCGGAGGAATGACAAGAAAGCAATGAGAATGATATAAAGAATATACGACTATAATACAAATTCAGTCATATGCAACAACATAAAATGTGATAAATTCGTAGTAAAATTAGGATTAAGGTAAGGAGATGCTTTGAGCCCAATATTATTTATACATTAACAAAATATATGTAAAGGGATAGTTTAAAAGTGTACACAGAAGAGCAAAAACTTGGGCCACAGGAATAAGTAGATACCTCAGAAGGGAGTGTTTCCTGATGATATACCCATTATTGTAGAAAAAATGTAAAAAAACCTACAGAAGAAACTAGATCTGTGGAATAAAGTACTCAATGATCATGGAATGTAAATAAATAAGCCAAAAGCCAAAGTAACGGCGATAGGCGAAGAAAGCAAAAATATGAGTACATAGATAAATAGACGAAAATACAATAGAACAGGTGAAAGCTTTCCGATATCTAGGTTTAAAAATTAACAAAAAAGGCCAGGAAGGACTAGGAAATTCAATCTACTTTAGAATTTAATGAATTTAGAGATAGTGAGGACAGTTATAACGGATGTAAGCGACAAGACCAGTAAGAACAATATGGGAAGCCAAAATACAAAAATATAAATTCGTACCTTTTATGTAGAAAATGTAATGATGAGTTGTTGTGAGCGAATACATTCTACTACTCGGCTGGACAATGCTTCTAAGAAGATGATCTATTGACTTCTGTGGAAGCTCATTCCAAGAAACTTGTAGGGCGTCATGTAGTTGTAGGAATATTGGAGGATTAGAAAGCATACCAACCCCTCGACCCATCCCAGACATGTTCTGTAGGAGATAGATCTAGCGATGGCGCAGGCTAATTGATAATATTGATGTTGACCTTTTGTAAGAATCGTAATGTAGGTGCGGAAACATGGAGCCAGCCATTGTCTTGCTGGAATGTGGCATTATTTAGCGCTTGGATATATGGTAAAGGAAATGGTTCCAGGAACATCATTTGAACATTTAAATGTCTTCGAAGGAATAGTAAAGGCATCCTACTTTGCTATTCTAATTCCACCCCAAATCATCAATTTCTAGTAAGTAAAATCTCACGTTCTAAGGAAATACTGTCTTTATCCTTGTCGACGTCGAACTTGTCTGCGACATCATGAATCCACAAACAGAAGCGATATTAGTTTGAAAAAGCCATATTGTTCCACTTTTCACGCATTTTGCCGTACATTACATCATTTTAATTTGAGCGCACGATGCTATTAGTGAGAGGCAGTGTTAGTGTTGAAAAATAGGAAATCAACCCAAACGAACAAATACGGCGATATATGGAACACATTGCTATTATATAATTTATCTTTTTCCCAAAAAACACATTTTCTACAGATTTTAATGTACTATGGCGATCCCTAAGAGTAAGTAATCTTAATGTGCTCTTCTACACTGTTGCCTACCTTCTTGAGACTAATCTTACAAAAAGCGAATTACTGTGGCAATATTTCTTTGGCTCTGCCTAGCGATTTAATAAGGAATACAATACTCAAGCCCATACGTCAAATTTCAACTCAGAAATCTGCAAGCTGCTATATTAGACTGCGCATGTAACCCTTTTTTGTATTTAAAAAATTAAAGTGTGTTTTTCGTTCGCTTTATTGTTACGGAAAGTTGAGACGCACACTGTATATATACATATGTCATATATGAGTTTAAATTTCTTTCACCCTAATTTAGCTGAAGCTAATATCGATAATTCATCGTTCTTATATGTTTAAATATAATGATCCAGAGAGGAAAAAAAGGAACAAAATAATTTTGGAATGTATCTACTATATTATACATATATATTTTATATTAATAATCTTAGAGGTGAATAGTTATCGCAGAATTTAAATTACGAAACACATTTGCCGCGGGAATTTCCCGTGCTGTTAATGCTTTAAAAAGTATTCGGCGAAAACGACTCTCTCTACGTTGAGAGGTCCAATTTCTACGAAGCTCAGTTTATGAAAGTATTATCCGAAATTTCACCTAAGTTGTAGGTTAAATTAGTTTTACCATTACATATAACAGTAAATAAAATGTATATGGATAATCTAGTAATAAGCATCTAAATAAACATTTAGTTCTAAATAACCTATACATCGTAAAATTAATATATTTTTTACCTCATAATTTATTGTTTGCTATAATTATAATACACGGTATCCATTGTACTGAAAATAATAATAATATCTAGTAATAATAATAATGATAGATAATGTAATAATCAAAACTGGTCGTACCACTCTGTCTTAATAAAAAGTATGGTTAATAACGTATGTACATATGTACACATACATATGTGATAGAGAAGGATATCAGTAGTAAAATAAAGAATATGTGACAGAAATATATACAAATGTACAACATACATACATATGTAATAATGAACTGCCTCACTTTTTGGATGTTAAATTTAAATATATTGTGATTTTCCCGTATTTGGAGTGCTAAATTCAGTTTGTGATGAACCTTTCTGTACCTCTCTCGTTTTTTTGTCTTGGGATAATTTGGGAGAAATTTTCTTAGGTTCTGGTTTATATTGTATTGCTGATTCGAATTAATTTAACATTCTTCAAAAGCTGTGGTGAAATTTTTCTTTATATCTTTCCTAATCGAATCTTTGTCGGTTTTGTTAATTATACATTTCAAAAATTGGCTCTCATTTGAACTTGACATATTTATTTCTTCTTCTTCTCTCCAAAATTCTTTTGCCCATGTTGGACGTCGGATGTGGATTAGTCCATGTTTTCTCTTATCCACATCTTCTATAACTGCCGGTCAATTGTCTTCTCTCAATTGTATTGACTGGACGTTTTTATCTAATTATAGAGATGTTAATCTTGCTCTGCATGTTTTTTATACAACTCTGTACGAAACCATCAATTGCTCCGTACCTCAGATCTCCGGCTCATACTCGTTTTCAGATTATCCGCCATGGTTTTCTTTTGAACTGATTTCAAATTTGAAACTTAAAGAGCATTATAGACATAAATGCGCGCACATTGCAAAGAACAGATATCTCGGGCCTATAAATCTTTTATGTACAGAGCCGAGGACTCCATTCAATCTAACCCTAGAGAAATTTTTAAATTCTTCCGCTCTAAGAAGGGTCAGTCTAGACTGCCGGACAAAATGCATCATAATGACCTTCTGCTTGAGTCTCCTCAGGGTATAGTTGAGGGCTTCGCTCAACACTTTTCTAACACTTACGCACCTTGTGCGTCAACTGTTTTTACTAATACTTTCTCCAATCGTCTCTCATTCTTGCTACACACTACCTCTGAGGAGGAGTTGGTTAATATAATGAGTTCTCTTCCTAACAACTTGACTTGCGGTGATGATCTTATTCCCAATTTTTTGGTACCTGACTTTAGATTTGTATTGGCTGCACCCTTAGCCATTTGAATTAATTTAATTAATTAATTATTGCAACTTCTGCTTTTCCCGCTATTTGGAAAAGGGCTAGAATTATTTCCATTTTTAAAAGCGGTGACAAATCTTTTGTCAAAAACTATCGTCCAATAGCTATTTTATGAAAATGATGATCTAATGAAAACATTGTTTATAGATGTATTTCTGCTAACACTAACTCTTTAGTGCCCCTACGTCAACATGGTTTCATGCCTGGCCGGTCCACTATAACCGACCTTTTATGTATTACCTTAATCTATTAGTCAAACTCTGGATGCTCGTGGGAGGGTTGATGTTATCTACACTGATTTTTCTAGTGCTTTTGATACTGTTGACCATACATTGCTTTTCCAAAAGCTCGAATTGTTTGGTTGTTCTCCTATGCTGCTTTCTTTATTAAGTTCCTTTCTGATCGGCAGATTGAATTATTTATTTTACAATGGTTACTCCTCCTCTCTTTATACTGCAACGTCCGGAGTAGCTCAGGGTTCTAGCCTCGGTCCCTTGCTGTTTATTCTCTTTATCGACGACCTTCTGGAGTCCCTGGGCTGCCATGCCCTTGCTTATGCGGACGATCTGAAGCTTTATTTGCAGCAAAACCTACTTACACTAGCTAATTGGTGCGATGTTAACAGCCTAAAATTGAACGGCAGTAAGTGCGTTGTTGTCACCCACTCATCAACCCAATATTGCGATTCCAACTTATGTTTTGGCAGGTGAGCATTTGCCCGTTGCTAACTCCATAAAATATCTTGGTGTCCATTTTGACTCTCGACTTACTTTAACAAGCCACATTAAAGAACTTTGTCTTTCTGCTTCCAAGTCTTTGGGTTTCGTTTTGCGCTGTGGGAAGTTTTTTTAATATCAGCACCCCTTGTAAACTTTACGACTCTTTCGTCCTTTCGACAATTGAATATGCGGCAGTAATCTGGTCGTCTTATTATGTTACTCACCAGGTCTCTATCGAACGCATTCAGCGTCCTTTTCTAAAATGTCTATCTTACCGCCTCGATGACGCCTACCCTCCTAGGGGATACGACTACAATCAGTTCTTAGCTCGCCATAATAGGCAGTCTCTGACGGACAGGAGGGATATGTTGAGCTGACGTTTTATGTGGAAGTTACTTCACAGTGTGGTTGAGTGTCCCGACTAGGTCTAGCCGTACTACGTTGACGTTCGCCCTTCTATCAGCATGAACTAATGCGTTGTGGCGGTCTCCTGTTGTGAATATGTGCCGTCTAGCTGAGTCCCACTATGACGACATATTTTTTAACAGACTGTAACTTTTTCTGTTTATTACAGTTAAGTGTTATGTTTACATACATATATATATATACTTTTGTTTTTTTTGTGAATTCACAGATACATCTTTTTTTTGTTAGCATGTTACTATCTACTTTTCTATTTTTTGCCCTGTAACTTGTTTTGTACTGTCGGGTAATAAACTAGATTATTATTATTATTATTATTAATTCCTGTACGGTAACCCTCTTTCTTCTTCCTAATTCCGCTATCGAGTCTATGTATTTCTTTCTAGGTTGGTCGTTTCTTCTTTCCTTGTATCCTTTCGCTTCCACTAGTCTTTTTACCAGTTTTGTTGGCTGCATCCTATTCATGTGCCCAAACCAGTTAATCCGTCTGTTATTTATTATTGTTATTATTGGTATTTTCACTTCTTATTTTATCCATATTAGATTTGCCTGCAATCCTTCTCAATGATTTCATTTTTGTAGCATGGATTGCGATTTCATGTTTCTGGTTTATCACCGAAACATTCTAATAAAGTAGTGTAAGTATTGTGACTGATTGTGAGTTATACTCGTATATGCGTAGTTTTCTTGTTCTTGTTATCTCTTTCTTTCCCAATATTGGGTTGTTTAGCGTATAATATATTTTTCTAGCCTTCCTTGTTCTGTTTGTTACTTCTGCGTCCAGCTTTCCATCCTCAGTGAACATTATTCCTAGATATTTGTCCGCTATTACTTGTTCGATTTTTTATTCTTACATGTTAAGGTGTAACTATATTCATCTTCACTTTCATTAACGACCATGTTTTTACATTTTTCAATGTTAATTTCCACCTTTAGTTTTTCAATCTCTTCTGTCAGTACTATATCTACATACATGAATGCTTCTAGTACAATCAGCTATAGGTTATCATATCCTATTATTGTTCCTAAGTTTTTTGTTCTATTAATCTGGTGTATAGCTTGAAGACTACGAAAGACAGACAAATAGCTCTGTAATTATCGCAATTTACTTCTCATTTTTTATGTATGGGAATTGGGAGATTTTCTTCAAATTCTTTAGGTATTGTATTGATTGTCCATGCTTTTTATATTATTCTCAGTAGGCAGTTGTTACTTTTTCTCCTATCCATTTGCCGCTTTTATTTTCTCTATTCCAGCTTCTAGTTCTTCTGCTTAAATATTATCCATTTCGCGTTCTATCCCTTCCATGTTGTGGTCTTCTGCCTCTTCTGTTATTCTGTTTTGTTTTAAATTTCTCTGTGTAGTACTCCTTGTATCGTATTGCTCCTATTTTACATTTTACATTTATTTCTTAAAATAACAAATAAAAAGGGAATAAATAAATAAATATAGATTTTAAATTATGGATATGTACTAAATTAAACAGTTACCTCTATGAATGAGAGATACTAGTTTCAAGATGATTAGTCTATTCACGTCACAAACTAAATTTTCATTTCGAATTTTTGTAAAACAGCTAATATACCAATAAAACTATGTTGCTACTTAAAGAAAGAAAAACTGCATAATACTATTATTCTCGGTAAGTCGCTTAGCTAGGAAATGTAATTATTTGTAAGGAAAGGAGAATACTTTAATCAGTTGTGGTGGCTTTTAACCCTTTATATTATCAACATACTGTCAAATAGTCTAAGTCAAGAAGATAGAATAACTGAACATGAAATTTGAGGAGAAACTATTTATTCTACAACGGCAAATATAACTAAATAGAATTGTAAATAAATTCACTGATTTACAAAATTTGGTAGCAGATTCCCCTTGTTTTTCGAAAAGCTGCAATTGCATTAGCTCAGACGCGGAAAATCTTCTGAAATTACATAAGCCAGCGCCATATTAGGGAAAAACAGGGGCGAATTATCTTTATGAAGTTATTCGACCAATTTAGAAGGATTTTCCAAATTAGCATCTATAATAAACCGAAAAATGACTTCTATGAAAACATATTTTATAATAGCATAAGAAAGATTCAACATGACATCCGTTCCAATTAGATGAAAAACTTCCTCCAGCTGTTATACCTTTTTACAATTGCTATAACAAACATATACCTTGAATGATTTAAATATAAAATATTAAGGTTTTAGTAGTACTCGAATTAACGCCAAGATTAGCTAACCAGAAGCTGCAATGAGCACACCTTTCCTCCTTCCGCCATTTTATAGAGGTTAAGAATGCAGAGAGGAACAAACAATAGGTCAGCTAAGGCTGCAGGACTAGGATCGCAACTATCGTGATGAAACGTCTGCAATGGACGCAATGCACAGGGATTATGTAACCGGCACTCAAGCCTACGGAGTTCAAACCAAATTAGTAATCGAACAGTAAGTGCTAATGTGAATATCGGTGAAGATTGGATAGCAGATCGCAACGAAATTGAGCGAACCAATTTTGACTTCCAAACCATAATTATGCATACCACACAATTTTTTCTAAAGTTGTGATGTTCTTTCTTATCTTTTTGTTTTGTATTTTCCAACCAAAAGCAAAGAGAAATTGCACAGCCTATCAATATATTTTCTTGAAGTTAGATACCAATTATCATACACACACACATACACAACCGAAGTAAAATTGAAACATAAACTAGGAGAGATAAAAGGGATAAATGCCAAACAAGGATGGAACATATTCAAAGACATAGTTTTAATAGCAGCCACTGAGATATGCGGAACCGCCAGAACGAACAATAAGAAAAGGCGAACAGCATGGTGGAACACTGAAATACAGTAGGAAATTACAAAGAATAAAATCGAATGGAAAAAATATCTAACAAAACAAACAACAGAACAACAAGAAGTATACAAAATGCAAAGAAACAGAGTTAAAACACTAGTGAAAGAGACAAAGAAAGGTCATGGACAGAATTCGGAAACATAATATAAAAGAATAGCTCCAGCAATTAAAAACTTTTCTAAATCCTAAAATCCTGGAGAAATGAGGAACCGATAACAGAGATATAGATAAAAACAAACAACAGGAAATACTAACAAAGGAAAAGGATATTATGGGGAGATGGAAAGAATACTTCCAAGAATTCTTAGGACACGGACTACAAACTGACGAAGAGAGCACAAGAGTGCTTGAAGAACAGAGAAAGGGAGAGGAAATGGAAGTAATAGAGATAGGAGAGCTGAAAAATACAATTAAAACACTAAAGAATTGAAAAGTGCCGGGAGAAGACAAGATCACAACAGAAATGATAAAAAGCTTAGGAGAGACAGGTGTGAAAGCACTACTAGAAATACTAAACAATTCAAGGAAAGAGGAAAAAATACCTGAAGAATGGGGAGCGGCTCCAGTTACAGAGGGATAACCTTACTAAACACTATTACCAAAATTTACGAACAAGTTATAAACAACAAACTAAAAGCAATACTAGAGCCTCAACTAGATGAATCACAAAGCGAATTTAGACCAGAAAGAAGCACCCAAGATCACATCTTCACAATCAAACAACTGATAGAGAAAAGACATCTACAAGATGCAAATTTCTAGCCTTCATCAACATGGAAAAGGCGTTCGACACAGTCCCTAGAAATAGAATATGGAAGGGAGTACACAGTAAAATAAAAGAATTATACAAAACATGTACAAAACGAATTCGAACTACGTAATAAAAGCAAGCATGAAGTCCGAAGGATTCAAAACTGACACAGGACTAAGACAAGGAGGAAGCTTCAGCCCAACATTATTTAATGTACACATGGACACAATAATTAGGAAATGCGACCGGAGAACCAATAGAATGATGGTCGGACATTAAAACCTAGAAAGAGTGGATAATGCGGCAGGAACATTTGCAAACAATGTAGTGCTGATAGCAGGAAACGAAGAGCAATTACAACAAAAAACTTGAATATATGGAAAGAAATAACGGAGGAGGAAGGCATGAAAATGAACATAGATGCAACGAAAATACTGATAATAGGAAACCAGAATATTCACACTGAGATAGTAATAGATAGATAGACTGGATAGGAAAACGGGATGCCGAAATCAACGAAAGAAACGGAAAAACAATAAAAACATACTATGCAACGAGTAAAACATTTAATAACAAAAGAGAAATCTTGGATCAGACAAAAATAGAAGTTTTTAACACAATATACTGACCGATGCTAACATATGGATGCGAATCATGGAACCTTACAAACAGCCAAAGAAGTAAAATACAAGTTACAGAAATGAAGTACCTAAGAAGAAAAAAAAAAGGAATAACCAGACTAGACAGAATCCGTAATACACAAATCAGAGAAGAACTAAGGGTACAGCCAATAACACAATTAATCGAACAACGACAGCTGAGCTGGTGGGGACACTTACAGCGAATGCCCAAAGAGGGACAGGTAAAACAAATATATATATATGTTTAGCACAACAGGCCCTACAGGCCCAAGGCTTGATCGGTTACTGCCCTCCATTTCATCCTGTCTTTAGCCTTTTCTTCCCAGTCTCCAAAGCCCATTTCTCTCAGGTCCTCCTGCACCGCATCCAGCCATCTTGATCGTGGCCGCCCTCCTCTTTTCTTTCCGCTCACCCCTCTCTGCACCACTGTCTTCGGTGTTCTCCTTTCAGGGAGCCTCATTACATGACCCAATAAATATATGAAGCAAAAATACAGATAAAGAGGAGAAGAGGAAGACCAAGGATGACCTGGGACCAAACGATGTGCAACAAACTGCGGCAAATCATGGGAAGAAGCAAAAATACTATCAAGGGACAGAGCAGCTTGGAGAAAATTTATACATATTAGATAGAGCAAACCCCAACACCTAGCGGTACAAGGGGATTCGATTATAATATTATATATATATATATATATATATATATATACAGACTGACATAGAATAAACTGGAATGCATAGCATCACGCGATAGAGGACCAAAAAATAATAAAAAACTCCTAAACACTAATGTCCGATTCCTTTTTATTTTCAAGCAACAAGCTGTTAAGTTTGTTTATTAATTGAAAAGGCTTTTATTTAATAAAACAACATTAAAAATGTAAGGTATTTAGTTCTACATAAGGTGTTCAATTTGGTGACCTTGTTCTTGAATATACATTTCCAATATTCGTATTAATGATTGACGGCATCTTTGAAATATGTTTGGATTATTACGAAATGTATCAGCAGACTCCACAATTCTGTTCCATAATTGCTCTTCAGTATTTATTTCTACGGCATACACTGCATTTTTCATAAACCCCCAAAATGAAAAATCGAGGGGATTAAGATCGGGACTACGAGCTGGCCATGGTATAGGTCCCTCACGACCCATTCACCTATTTCCAAATCCTTTTTGAAGAAATTTCCTTGCCCTTCGAGAATAGTGAGCTGGCGGATCGTCAGGTACATTCTTCTTATAATAAGTAAAGTATAGTAGTATAAGTAAAAGCAAAGAAACAACATTCAATGTTTATTATTAACTTTTTCCACTTTAGATTCAAACAATCTTTAACTTAATTAAATCGTGTTTTTATTTCTGTTCTGGGATTTTTAACGACTTCAGGTCGCTGCTTTAGCGACCTGACATATTTAAAAATGGCTAAGGAAGTAATTCCTTACATCCCTCCCCCTCCCTTTGGGAGAAATTTCACCAACGTTGAATTCACGTTCTACTCTATTTTTATCAAATAATTGTTTGTTGTATTTGTGATATTTTCTGCAATTTTCCAATGCTGTTTTTCTGTCCTTTTCCAGGTTTGTATTTGTCTTATTTCTGTTCAATTCCTTTGGTAATATCGATGTATTTGGACCTTCTAGCAAGTATTTTGGACTGAATCCAGTGACTATGTGTATGGTTGTATTATATTTTTCTACGCACTCGTGCTATCGTTGTCCATGCTGATTTTTGGTTCTTTTCATTTAGTTTACATCTGATTTTATTTACTAAAGTTTGATTCAATCTTTCATTGGGACCATTCGAAAAGGTGCGTTGATCGCTGTAAATATTATTGAAATATTTTTTCTCTCTAGGAAATTCTTGTATTCTTTGGAGTTTATACCTGGATATTGGTCCGTTAAAATTTTACCAACAATATCATGTTTTGCCACGTTGTTTGTTAACTTTATGACGTCATTTGCTGTTTGTGTTTTTGACGTTAAAATGTACGCGAATCTTGTGAGATGATCAACCAAGAAGTGTAAGCCGCTGAAACCTCCTATTGTGTCAATTGACATTATCTCGAAGGGTTTCTCTGCAGGACCAAGTTGAGATAGTAGACCGTAGTTATTTTCTCCTCTTGATTTTTTATATACAAATCTCACAGTGTTCACATGTATTTTTATGTGTTTCCTTTTTTACTTTTTTACAGTATAGGTTATCTATTTTGATTATTTTATTAGTTTTGTCACTTAAATATTCGTTATTATCTTAATCCTTAATAATATCTTCTAAACTTATTAAATTTACTACTTTTAAAATTTCTTCTTTATTCTCATATGTTTCCAACACTGGGTTTCTACTTAGACAGTCTGGTTCTACATTGTATTTACCAGGGTTGTATTTTATCTCGCAATCATACTGTGATAAGTAGTAAGTCAGGTCACCTAATTTTTCGTCTGTTCTTGAGTTCACGTTCATATTCTCCAATGGTCTATGGTCGCAGAAAAACCTTGAACGGTCTACCCATGAGCCAATGTTGCCAGTATTTCACTGCTTCCTTGATTGCCAGACATTCTGAGTATACTGCTTTTTCTCCTGTTTTAGGTTTCATTTTTTTTTTTAATAAGTCACTGGTTTTTTTTTTCTTTCCGTTTTCGCTTAGTTGTGGTTGTTTTAACCTTCCTATAGTCACGCATACGGTCTATGAGACCGATTTATATAGTATAGTATACGTCTTTCATTTTGACGTGAGTATAGGAAGGTTAACACCGCTCCTACACCTTCTAGACTAGCATCTGTAATAAATATGCACTGGTAAATCTGGATCATAAATTGCTAGGACAGGTGCAGAGGAACCCTTTCAAGTACTCGAATGGTTTTTGATATTCTTGTGACCAGATATATTTTGGATTTTTTTAATAAATTGTGTAGTGGCTCTAGTGTTATAGACATATTTGCTACGTATTCGTTGTAAACATTTATCTTACCCAAAAATTGACGAATATTCTTCTGTGTGTTCATCTTGGTACAGGGAAGTTTTGTATTGAAATTAAGTTATCCTTCATTGGGGTAATTGTATTGTAGCTTATGACATGTCGTAAATATTTGGCTGAGTCAGATGCGAATTTACATTTTGAAAGTTTCAATCTGAATCCTTCTATCATAATTGAATCTAGTAATTTTTTTAAGTGCAGTCTATAAGTGGATTTTCAAACGATTTTGAAAAAATTAAAATGTCATCGATATAATTTACTGTAAAATCTGTTGGTCCGTGCTTTCTTATTATGTTACTCAATATCCTTTGGAAGATGGCTGGCGAGGTCTTTAATCCGAACGGCAAGCATGTCCACTGAAAGTGTCCTTCTTGTGTCACAAACCCTGTTTTTCGTCTGTCTTCTATACGTAGTGGAATCGACCAGAGAGTTGAATTAATATCTAGTTTCGAGAAATATTTACAGTTTCAAGGGACAGAGCAGCTTGGAGAAAATTTATACATATTAGATAGAGCAAACCCCAACACCTAGCGGTACAAGGGGATTCGATTATAATATTATATATATATATATATATATATATATACAGACTGACATAGAATAAACTGGAATGCATAGCATCACGCGATAGAGGACCAAAAATTTATCAATTAAAATCTCTAAACACTAATGTCCGATGTCCTTTTTATTTTCAAGCAACAAGCTGTTTACAATTATTTTTTATTTCTCTCATTATTAATTCTTCATTATGGTTCAAATGACCTATTGAAGCTTCAAAATTTTTTATCTTTATGTGTTCGTTAAAATTTATTTGGTAAACTTTCTCCCTTTTTGAGTTTTTTTATTCTTGATTCTTAGTAATTTTTTCGTTGTTACTTATAGAGTCAGTCTATTTATTTATTGCACCTGTATAATTAGGAATTCTTTTTTCTTTTCTTAGAATATATACTTTTCTGTAACTATACTCTTTGTATAGTCAATAATTTTCTGTTCTATTTCTAGTTTTTCATTTTGTATCAGTTTCAATTTTTTTATACAATCTAAGCCGATTAAAAAATCGTATTTAAAATGTTTATTGTTTACTATAAACACATCTATAGTTTCTTCCATGTCTAAAATTTTTGCTTTTATTGTTATCAGTCCATCTGTTTTGTTAACCATTAATCGTTCTTGAATATACATTTCCAATATTCGTATTAATGATTGACGGCATCTTTGAAATATGTTTGGATTATTACGAAATGTATCAGCAGACTCCAATTACATCTACAGTGTTATTCAACCTTATTTTTAGCGTGATTAATGGTGTAATATCTACTTTGTTTGGTCTTGGGTGTTAAGTTCCGTTTCTAGTATTGAGTTGTTAATGGTTTGTATCTTATCTTCTTTGTCTCTGAACCAGCATTTAGCTTCAGGATGAAAGCGTGTACTTTTCCCTTTTCCTTGAATTTTGCAAGGAGTTTTTTCCCTTGTATTATAACCCTTGTTTCTTCTCACTTCGTTATTATTTGTTTTATAAACCCCAAAATGAAAAATCGAGGGGATTAAGATCGGGACTACGAGCTGGCCATGGTATAGGTCCCTCACGACCCATTCACCTATTTCCAAATCCTTTTTGAAGAAATTTCCTTGCCCTTCGAGAATAGTGAGCTGGCGGATCGTCAGGTACATTCTTCTTATAATAAGTAAAGTATAGTAGTATAAGTAAAAGCAAAGAAACAACATTCAATGTTTATTATTCACTTTTTTCCACTTTAGATTCAAACAATCTTTAACTTAATTAAATTGTGTTTTTATTTCTGTTCTGTGATTTTTTAACGACTTCAGGTCGCTGCTTTACCGACCTGACATATTTAAAAATGCCTAAGGAAGTAATTCCTTACATAGTATATATACTAGCTGACCCGGCGAACTTCGTACCGCCTTAGAATTAATAAATGTTGTCCTAAGTTATTACCTGAGTTTTATTAACTTGTTTATAATAAGATAAAATTAATTAAGTTGAATAAAGGTTCAAAAAGGAGCAAATTTACGTAGGAGTAAAACATTTGCTTTATTGAATGTAAACCAAATAATTCGCGTATCGTTGTACCACAACTTTCTGATGAACTATTTCCTGAATGGATTGCACTCGTGTCGATTATCTTCATTGAAACATCTTGTGATACACCCTCTGTCCCAAAAGTAACCGCAATAGTTCGAAATAAAGCACGCTATGTATGTTATGTCCACAAAAATCATTGTATTTATTCGAAATATTCTCCATGTGCTACAATACATCGATTTGCACGGTCAACGAGTGCTTCAAACGACTTTTTCATGTCGATCTCTGGGATGGCCTTTAGGATGCCGGTCGTCGATCTTTGAATGGCGTCTACGAATGCATAACGAACTCCTTTCTGCTTCAAATGAAGACGAGGGAACAGGAAATAATCGCATGGGGACAGATCAGGCGAATACGGTGGGTGCTGTATCGAATATATTTCATTTTTCGCCAAAGAATCGGTGACAATCGTTGCTCGATGACACGGTGCGTTATCGTGCAGTAATCTCCAGCTGCCTGGCTCGCGATATTCGGGCCGAACACGACGAATGCGACCCAGCAAACGCCTCATAACATCGAGGTAATATGCACCATTAACCGTTGAGCCGTATGGAACGAACTCCTTATGGATAATTCCCTTCGAATCGTAGAATGAAATCAGCATTGACTTGATTTTCGACTTCTCCATTCGTGATTTTTTCGGATTTCCTTCTTCTGGTGACCTCCACTCTGCGCTTTGACGTTTGCTTTCTGGTTCGTATTGAAAGCACCACGTCTCGTCACCAGTCACAATCGTTTTCAAGAAGTTTTCATCTGCACGGGCTCGTGCAATAATGTCTTTGGAGTGTTCGATTCGAAGCGTTTTTGGTCGTCGGTCAATTTGTGCGGAACAAACTTCGAATTGACTTTCTTCAAACCAAGGGTTTCAGTCAAAATGCGCTGAATAGTTGTTTTAGGGATGCCAAGCTCCATTTCCATAAATCTCACTGACGATTTCTTCGAAATTTTCACAAATTCGCGCACTTTTTCCACATTTGCCTCGGCCAAAGTTGTCGAAGGACGACCGGCTCTTTCGTCATCGTTAACATCTTCTCTGCCTTTACGAAATCGTCGATGCCACTCGAACACTTGCCTCTTCGACAAACAATCGTCGCCATAAACAATTTGCAGCATTTCATACGTCTCGGTTGCAGTTTTTCCAAGTTTAAAACAAAACTTAATATTGACTCGTTGTTCGTGACTCATTTTCTGACCGTTTACGAAAAACACTCTCACAGGATGCGTGATGTATCAGCTGACTATGCACCAAATGTCATGAAAATTTGTCAGGTTGGTAAGGAAGAGTCCCACTACAATAATCAATCAACTATCAAGAGATGACGCCACTGGTTTCTGATTTATAGACGCATTGCGGTTACTTTTGGGACAGAGGGTGTATATTATATTTTGCGAATGTCTCTATTGTCGGAGCGTTCAATTGTCGTCCGTGTGTTCCAGCGGGACATTTATTTGCTCTGATCACGACTTTATAGTCATCACTTGGCATGCGATCCAACGCAGTTTTGAGCAACCGAATCAATGCATCATGTTCATGAAGTATTTGCTGCAAATCTTGAAGAATTTCTCTTTTCATTGCGTTATTGATCGTTTGAGGCCGATCAAGTTGGTCCTCCATATTGGCCATGAAGTAAATGTGTAACAATTTTATGCTCTGGGTTTTCAACCTGCTGCAATGATCCAATTCTGTGGTGAATTTGTTCTTGTATCTGTATAGTCGAAAGGGAAGTGATAACTAGTAACATGATTACCAAAAATAAATGTTACTCTCTTATTAACAAACATTACCTTGAATGTCGGACTGAGTCCGCGTTCTTCAATAATATTTGCTCCAAATGAAGCCATTTGGAAAAATGCGTTGTACCTTTAAGCGTTCGAAAGAAAATGTGCAACAATGGTAATTTAACCTTTCCACTGAGACAGCACAATCCAGGCGTTTCTCCAGCGAACTTCAAAGCACCGCAATGGACGCACACATAGGGCCAATTCTAACGAAAGGGTGCGAGCTGTAGTCAATTGTGGAATCGTATTGAAACACTCCTCGATTCAAATTAACACTTGAAGCACTTCTTCTTGCGGCTCGACGTTGTTGATCTCTGTGTTCTACTCGACGATTTCTCATTGCCAACCGAGCCGTTTCACATATGGCATCATTGGCTTCTCTTTATTCTTGTGTTTGTGAAGCACGAAGTCGGGCCGTACTAACACGGTGCCCTTCTCCCGTGCGATTTCTTCTTCATCTGTAGTGGATTGATTCGCAATATTCCGCAGTCTAATTGCATTACGGCTTCGTTGTAAAAGATTCGATCTTCTCGCTCGCGGCATTGTAAATAAGATTATGATAAGATATTGCTGACTTTGCTTCTATTATGACATACCAATTATTCATGCGCGCACCATGACAACTGTCATAACCTAACCCACCAAACGTCATCAATTTGCTTAATCTCTATTTTTTTCTTAATTTTTAAATGTTTTATAGTATAGTTTTAAATGTTTTATAGTATAGTTTTCTTTTTCCTAAACCTTCACGTAGCAATTACGAACAAATCAGCAGATGGAAATATCCAATTTGGTTAAGTCGTTTTCAAGTTTTAAGCAAATAACGATCCATTTATATATATATACTTAAAACTCTATTACAGGCGTCAGTGAAATCCGCAATTATATTCTGGCCAAATTACTTGGAATATCTCATTAATCACCATTTTATCTGAAATTTAGAACAATATGTAGGGTGTCATTTATGGTCGTTGCTTAGTTCAGGCATTTCTTTGTTATGACTGGTGCAACTTGCGGGGAAGGATGTATTCCTAGAAGCCTTGCATTCCACAAAAATTATGATCAATAGAAAGTGTATTCTTTCATTAATTAATGTTTATCGGATGGCCATCTTCAGATGCAAAGCGACGAGGAGCAATCGGTTGGCGATCTACAACTGTTTGTTATTAATTCTGTGGAGATAGTTACTTGGACTAGGATTTGGCGTAGCTGGTCTATCATCTTTTAAGCCACGTCCAGACTCAAGTTCCAACGCAAACCGCAGCGCATGTGATCAAAAATTGGAAGCGTTGGAATTGGTGTGTACGATAATTCACGGTACATATCAAATCCAATGCTCCCATGATCGCAAATGGCACGCAGTCAACGGATGGATATTTTACAATAAATTTCCTTAAAATTTCATAAAACGAGGTTTATTATTTGCTCTGTGGTAATATTTCTTCACTGTGTATCTTCACAGTGATTATTCAAATGATTATTCTATTTCGATTTTCTTTTGCTGTAATTATTTAACATTAACAAAAATTCAGAGTAGTTTGGTTTCTAAATCGAAAATGTGCAGTAAAAACTTAACGTAAGACCTCTACACAAAGTTGCGGAAAATGTGGCCGTAGAAGAGAAACTTATCTGGATTCTGGCGCTGAAAGTATTCGCAAGGTTGTTAATAATAGATTTATTACTACTAAAACCAATTAAGAATCTCTAAGAATTTAGAAAGAAAGGCACAAAAGTTTGGACAAATGTCGACTATACGAAAATGATCTTCAGACACCAGCAACCTGAAATCTGCTAGTCTTCATTTTGCCAGAAAATATAAACATTTCTAAACAAGGAGAGAAAAAATAACTTAATAGAACGAGTTTTATTACATTCATGCTTGCATCATTTAACAGGTTCTCTTTACTAACGAGAGTCTACTTTGTGTGCTAAAACAGCAATCGCAGTTTGTTTCCAGATGACCTGGCGAACGTCTCACAGAATCCACAGTTCCGTGAACTGTAAAATACGCGCGTGGATAATGAACCTAGCCCTTTATGTTATGTAGAAGGTACAAAAACAGTACATAAATCTACTTAAAAACGTGTTATTGCCATACTTTAAGCCAGTGGGTCGCATACCAACAGGATGCATACTTATGTAGGATAATGGATTTCAAAACACTGTTTATTTCGAATTAGCTGTAAATCAACGCGTTGTTTCGTATTTTTCCTTAGCGACCTGGGGGGTATTTTTATAATTTTTTATTTTCATTATAGACTAGAGCAGCGGTTCTCAACCTTTTTTCCTTTGGGACACGCCAAAGTACGTTTCAAACTTTCGCGACACCCCTACATGTTACTTTTTACCTAGATGCAAATAAACGCGAACACATAAAGTACCTACAATACTTCTTTTTTATAATGGAACGACTATGAGAAACAAATTTTAAAATTTATTGCGTAAGATTCTTAAATAGAAAAATATAAACATAAAAGAAAGTTATGACTCTGATTGTCCCTGGTGATGTCTGCGAAGTATATCTATGCGCGGACGAATTCTTAACAAACACACTCTCATCTCGCAGTCCACATCAAGTAGGCGAGACCTGTAGTCACATTTTATATTCTTCAATATAGAGAATCCAGACTCGCACAAGTAGGACGTTGAGAAAGCAGTAAGAGAAATATTGCTTTATTCGCAATATCCGGATATTAATTTCTGATTGAGATCTAAAATCTGATTGAGATCTCTTTTCGATCTCAGGACTGTATCCGATAATATTTCTATAAGTTGCTCTTTTTCGGAGCAGTTTAATTCTGCTTTGAATGCATTTTCTTCGTCAGGTGCAATCAGCCGCTCCCAGCCAGTAGTCGAGATCGAGGGAAAGTATTTGGATATCCCTGGTTGCAAATCAGATAGGTGCCCTATTATGCGTTCCTTTATGTGATTTTTTTCCTCTGTGTTGAACTCAATGCGCTGATTTTATCATCTGATGATATGATAGTTTCATGCCGTCCCTGTATATTTGAATTCAAAGCATTAAGTTTGTTGAAAATATCGGAAAGGTACGCCAGCTCAGCACACCAAACACGGTTTTTAAGACATTCACAATATTCAAACTTATCATTACTTTCAAAAAATGCAAGTAGTTCGTCTTTAAGTTCTAGAACTCTGGTAAGCATTTTTCCTTGCCAACGGATTTTGCTGTGGAATAACAACACTTTATGATCTGCGGCCATTTCTTTACAAAGTTTCTCAAACACTCGCGATTTTACAGGACGAGTTTTTACATAGTTGATCGATGAAACAATCGTTTCAATGACGTCACCCAAACGATTTCCGTCCGCAGTCTTCACCACTAAGGCCTCTCTATGTAAAAAGCAATGAGTAGTTATTACTGATGGGTTTTTATTGCGCACAAAAGTCAGAAACCCCTTTATACTTCCTGTCATTGCAGTACCGCCATCAGTACATATAGCAATGCAATCCGTCCACTTGAGTCCGTTATATTGAAAGAAACAATCAACAGCAGCAATTATATCAGCTCCAGTGGTTGTTGTTTCCAGTTCTCGACAAAATAGGTATTGCTCAATAATTTATGATCCGCAAACAAATCTCACAAAAGCTAATAATTGAGCTTTTGTTGAAATGTCGATACTTTCATCTAACTGTAGAGCAAATTGCGTGTTTGTTAAGTTTTCTATGACATTACTTTGAATATCAAGTGACATGTCCTTAATGCGCCGATGAACTGTATCATTGGACAGAGGTACTTTTGAAATCTGTTCAACTGCTTCCGGTCACAACATAATAGCAACAATTTCTTTACATGCCGGTAATATAAGCTTTTCGCCGATGTTGTGGGGTGTCTGTTTCTTGGTAATCATTTCAGAAATTTGGAATGATGCCAAAAGGGCTTTATCTGAGAGTTTTATTCGTTTTTCCATCAGGACAGAAGAGACTTGAATGGAAGTATACAGGCGTTGGAACTATTCTCGCGGTTTTTGAGAGACGTTGTAGTGGTTTCGTTCCAAATACCTTTTCAGCTTGTTAGGTACCATAGACTCATTTGACAACACTATGCCACACACCAAACATTTCGGACTGAATTACTTCACTTATTTATTACCATGATCATTATTGCGACAACTTCGCGGTGGTTTACAAAACTGCTTAACTGAACCGAGATACAACTGATTTTTAACTGTTTAACTGACGATGAGCTGAGCTACGACTGCCACTGTAACTCTAACTCCAACTGATAATGAGCTAAGCTACGACTGCTACTGTAACTCTAACTGCTTGTGTCGGTATATGTTGGTGATATATATGTGGTCGGATAGAAAGTGTAGTTCCAAATAATGATTAAAGCCATCAATTAAATGTTTCTACCGGTACCTTAATCTACGTCTGATGGATTCATGAGAGCTAAAAATGCACTTTCCTAGCCGTCATAAATTACATGTAAATGATACTCGCAGCCAAAATCTACAATGACCGGAATGGAGCTTAAGTCTAATTAAAAGGTGATCATATACAATAGAATGAAAGCAGTTAAGTAGACTTTCCAGAAGGGACAATGATTAATAGTCAGATGACAAACTAGGTATAATTATATGTGACACATAATGTGCACAAAATAATCGGATTTCGGTTCGTTCGAAACAAACTAAATGAGGAATACTCCAGAATTTCCGGATATCCACTTTGAGTATCCACCGACATATTTTACTGACGCAGTTCAAAGGACGCCGCCCGCCGCAAGAAATGGAACTATTCTGGTGAAGATTATTCACCAATTGGAGGATCGTTTGTATCAGAGTTGAATGCAAGAAATATATGATTATTATACGATACATGCTTAAATGCGTATAATCACATATAATGATAGACGATTTCTTGCAAATTGGGCTACTCCAAGAGACGATTTGGTAATAATTTTTATATTCTAGAATCTAGAACGACATTTTATCTGCGGAAGATTAGAAGACATTAAAAATCTCGCGATATACCTGACATATATTCGCGGCACACCAATGGGTCGCGACACGGCGGTTGAGAACCCCTGGACTAGAGTTATGCTCTTAGGATAAATATGAAGCTGAGGTAGCTGACGTAATATATCTGTTCCTTTATATAAAGTGTACGTCCCTTCTTTTAGTTTTTATGTGTAAATATTTTAGGTGTTTAATATATAGCAATGAGCAATATGATCACCAATATGATACAGCCTACAGTGGCCCGAATTCAATCCAAAAATTGCCCTCGGTTAGAATACACATGGTACTGTACTAATTTTGGTAGCAGCAACACGAACAAAACATAAATCGTTTGGTGCGTTAGTACTGTTTATAATGTACATTTAGTACCTTTATATGTATATGAAATCGAAGAACTATACTTTTAAGTACCATAATACAAAAGATTGTTAATAAATTTGCATTGTTATTACTTTCCATAACAATTCTAATAATGAAAGTGTACAGTTGACCATGAACAAACACATAATAAAATGTTTCGTTAACCATTGTGCATTTTAACATTCCTCCTGAAACTACTACAGTCGCAAAAAGACATCCATACTAATTGATTTATTATGCTCTTGTGCAATATTTTAAGAAACAACTTGAATTTGTAATTTCAATTACTATTAATGCAAATTTTCTCCAAATTTAATCTATCTATTTACGATATATCCTTTTACAATTACATAAAATTTTTTGTACTTACAATTCTTATCCTTACGAACTAGGTTCTGGAACGATGAATTATCGTTATTTTCGAAATCATTTCCTTAGAAATTGCCATTCATATACAGTTGTAATGAAATAATTTTCTAATATATAATATAAGTATATAAATCTTAAACGCAAATATTTTGAAAAGCAATGTTTGTTCCGAATGTTTTTTTAGTTTTCGTAACAAAATTGTCGCTTTTAGATCTGTTACCTCCATATGTTACGAAAGTAAGGAAATGCCTCTGGGCGGTCCAGGAATGATACGGTATACAGGTACATACAAACATAGCTCGATGGCTTTGAATCTTCTTACACCAAAAGGTAGAAAGGGTAAAAAGATTAAGAAGAAGGGAAAAGAGAGATGTAATTAATTAAATGGCATAAGTAGGTACATGTACCTATAAAATTTCCCTTATTCATTCTGTACATACAACCATGCATATTATTTCTATTTATTTGCATATAGGTTATTTATTGTCTAGTATAGGAACAGTCATTACTTCATTCTTTGTCAGCGTATGCGTCGTCTTCATTGAAATTTGATTGCAAGGTGTATGGGATCTTCCCTATAATATTAATTTTCTTGTCTTTCCGAAAAACAAATTACCTCCTTGTTTTCCATGTTGGATAAGAACTACCCAGACGTTTCGAAGCCAACTCTGAAGTATGAAAGTGAAAATATAAGTCGCAAACGCTGAAAACCTCATCAATTTTTAAAAGTCAGAATAACATTTTGTTTCAACACATTTCTTTTATTCTTTATGGAATTAAAATGCCTTGCAAATGGACTGGAACGCGATCTTCACAGTCTTAATTGTAGATTGTATTTATCTCGCAGTATTCAAAATATTGGTAAATATCAAACACATATATATATATATTGAATATATTGAAAAATCTCATATGTTTTAAAAATAGCCATCGTGTTTTCGAGAGCCAAAATTTAATAAAATATAATACAATACAATATAATATAATATAATATATTAAATGTAGAAGACTCTCTATAAACGACCTAATACTAAAATTAGGTTCGTTAATGGGCAGTTAACAAGTAACCGTGCAAAAGCCTACAAAGTAAGCACAATTTGCATATGCCAATAATCCTGTAGGAAATGTTGACTATGTCAATCGCAAAACGCAACTGCAGACTAATATTTTATTAAATTTTGGCTCTCGAAAACACGATCGCTAATTTCATTCGTCGCTGAACGCGATGTTACCGGGTATGCCAATACATCTCCTGCTCGGAAGATGGGGTCATTATTTTGACCGTATCCATCTCGCCGAGATTTCGACGTATCACCTGGAATTGTTCACTGTGTCACTCGCAGAACGATATACTGTACTGACGAGTCCTAATGAGGACGAAACTAATTAGTCTGCAGTTGCGTTTTGCGATTGACATAGTCAACATTTCCTACAGGATTATTGGCATATGCAAATTGTGCTTTCTTTGTAGGCTTTTGCACGGTTACTTGTTAACTGCCCATTAACGAACCTAATTTTAGTATTAGGTCGTTTATAGAGAGTCTTCTACATTTAATATATTATATTATATTATATTGTATTGTATTATATTTTATCATATGTTTTAGGTTAGTAGTTCATTATAAGACAAGATAATTTCTAAATCTCTGTAATTGAGTTACGAAGCAGAGAGTATGTTCAGTATTGCAACATAGTTAATTTATGTGCAATGGTATATAAAATTAGTCCTTGATTGAAAAGGAATACGGTTATCATAATATACTATCTAACTACATATTATATGTATTACATATCCCTTCACTTTTAAACAACTTTCCCAAGTATAACGTTACTGCCAATAAAATTCTCAAGTTAATTGATATACACATTATTTCTTCGTTAATACTTTATGATTAACTGTAATATTGAGTACATTAGAACCCTGACTACTATAAAATTAAAATGAATAATATTTCTTTAGAGAATTACAAAACTTACAACAATGCATAATACGAAAGAAAAATATCCAATATTTAATAAAAGTTCTTACCACTAAGGTTGGATAAAAGAGTGGATGACGTGTTTGTCGTTGTTCCTTGTTTTATATATATATATATATATATATATATATATGTTATCTATTCAAACTCATTATTCAATCACACCTTTCAGTGCGCAAGGCAGATGCGCAGTTAATCACGCCTGCGCAGTACGAGTTAGAGTTTAGTGCCAGCAGTAGTCATCAAGTAAGAAACGTTACGTGTACGATTACGGTACATCAATATAGTTAAATAAAACAGTTGCGTTTTTGTTCTTCGTCCTTCCTCCGCCACTCAACAACAGTGTTATCATTAAGTAGCGTAAACCGGTCTTTGTCTCCACTTACGTGCAAGGCGCGACTTTAAAATTCGGAGAAGTAAGGGCGTTAGTCCGGTGTATATTACTTAATGATTACACGTCATCCACTCTTTATCAAACTTTACTTGTCACCAACCAAGTGAAACTAATCTAGTATATAGTTACCCCTCGAGTTAGGTAGTAATGTAGTAATGCGTATAGTGTCTTTTCGTAACTCTAATATTATGTAAGTCGAAATTGTAAATTGCTAAGCGCTAGTTAGAAAGCTAGTAAGAAACTTCAATATGTATGATCATTTTTAGTAAATAAGTCAGTCACTGACTTATTTAAAAAACTAGATCCAAAATTCATCATTCAACGTGATTCCAATATCAAACAGCTTGAGCAGCGAGACTAGTAACACCTGGTAAAGGAAAAATACTACTGAGTGCCATCAACATGATGTGAATTTCACTCTGCGGGTGAGCCGAAATGCTGACCTACAGACAGCAACAAAATCCCTGACCTACTGGATTTCTTTATAGCTAAAGGAATTTCATCAAAACAAATAACAACTGCGACCCTACATCCGATCATACTCCTGTGTTGTTAACACTGATTTCATCAACTATTAAGAAACAAAGAAAACAAAATCTCACCAACAAACGGACTGATTGGGAGAAGTTTAGAGAACAATTAGTTTCGCTAACCGTAAAGTAAGTGTATATATATTTTTCGTGACCTTTTTATACTTATCTTATATGATAGTCCTCTACCATAATTAGGTCAATTAAACAAGACTGGTTTACAAACGTTCTGAAAATATAACTATCCTTTAAACCAGTCTTGTTTAATTGACCTAATTGTGGTAGAGAACTATCATATAAGATAAGCTAAACGTAAAGTTAAAAACCAAAGAAGATTTGGAACAACAAGCATGTCTATTCGTAGATCAAATTCGCATAGCAGTGAAAGCAACTACTTCTACACCTTAAGAAGCTCCTGAGCACATAATCAACTATTCCGCGGAAATAGAGATATTATCAAATAGAGGAGAAGAGTAAGAACAGTGCGGCATAGGTCCAAAAATCATATAAATAAGAAAGAATTCAATATAATAAGCAATAAAACAAGGCAAAAAATACGAGAGTTGAAACAGAACGCTTTTCAGGAATATTTGGGTAATTCGAATCCTGAAGCAGAGAAGGATTACTTTTTATGGAAAGCAACACGTAAATTCAAACGACGTATTGTTTATGTGCCTCAATGCGCACAACCGATGCGTAATAAGAAATGATGAGAAATCTGAACTATTTGCACCGGACTTAGCAACAGTATTCCAACCAAATTACACTAGCAAGGGGACACCGCGTAATGTTCATCACGGATTTCGATCCTATTACGTATGAATGTTCTTTGAGTACCACACGAGTAAACACCGAATCGCGTGAATAGAGTTGCACAGGTCGCGATGGCCTAACGGACAAGATAACGTACTGGAACGGTGGAGCTTCTAGTTTCGATTCTCATTGACTTCAATTTTTCTTTATTTTTTTTTTTGCTCATTACAAGCATCAGTGGTATTGAATTTAACAATTAAAAACAATCGAAAACAATTTTTGCATCGTTTCATAAACTTTCATTCAAGGATAGAAAGGCAAAACAAAAGAATGTCTCCCTCATCGCAAACACCATTGGTTCGAATTCCATAGTCAAAAACAATTTAAGCAATCTTAGGTAATGTTAAAATATACATGGTTTGCGTCGACACTCATTCCCGAAAGAGCGATTTTTCGAAATGTGCGTCCCATTAAGAAGCCTACTCAGAACTTTATTCAATATTATCTGGAGTGCCGCAGGGGAAGCGCATTAGGACCTCTTTTATACCTGCTATACATGTCAGATATTCCCACAACAGAGAAACAATTATAGGAGCATTTACCGACAATACTGTCATCATGGCGCCAGACACATCTCAAGAAAGAGCAACGGAAAAATTACAAGTACCAATCAATAAGATCAACCAATGGACAAAGGACTGGAAAATAAAACTGAAAGGTTTAAAATCAGTCCACATTACTTTTGCGTTGTGTGGCGTCAATAGCAACCTCAATGTTTATCTCGATAAGGCATATATTGCAAGCAAATTCAGTGAAATATTTAGCCCTCCATCTTGGTGGCAGACTAAATTGGAAGCGCCATGTTAGACAAAAAGCCGGGGAAATCAGACTGAAAGGGCGTGAAATGTATTGCTTGATTGGAAAATAATCTAAACCTAATTATAAAAGACTTGTCTAGGATTTGTTCCCTTAGAGAAGAGCACATTACGTCATGAAAATATGCGCGAAATGTGACGTTTCATTGACTTTCGCTAGTCGGTTGCCATAGTAACGTATACAGAACACCAAATTTGGTTCATTGCGCCGCTGACGTAATGTGCTCTTCTCTAAGGAAACATACCCTACCAGACTACTATAAAACCCATTTCGACGACCCACTTTGGAGATGTACTAAGACCACAAATCAACTGATAATTCAAAGTAGTCAGAACAAACTCCTTCGTATGATCACTGATGCATACCGTTTTGTGACCAACAAAGAAGTATTAAAGAAGTATTAAATGGATGAAGTGATTTGTGATTACGCCACAAAACACGAACAGAAACTGACCAAACACACAAATGTAGACGTGGTCAAACTCCTCGTCAACACTTAAAAATTGAGAAGACTTAACAGAATTAAACCATACGACCTATGTCAATAAATACTAATTATCCGAGTGTTGTACATTGTGGGAAACCTGCGCACTGATGCAGTCTACCCACACACTTCTTGCTTAGTATAATATTCTTAAGTACATAACCACAAATAGTAACAAAATATTTATATAAGATTGTACTAACCATAACCATTTAAAGATGTTTAAGAATACATATATTTTTAGTTAAGAGTATATTAATTCTAAACCCAACAGTTTTTTAACTTATACATTATTAGAACACCTTTTATGTGTGATTATACACATGTGTAGTAGTTGTTATAATAGTTTAGTAGTAGGTAAGGTAGAGCACTGTAGTTTGACATGTATTTTACCTATCAATAAAATTATAAAGGTGATTGCAAGAACTGTGGTGTAATTTACTGACACAAATATCACATCGATAAACTCCTCACCACACAATTGTTTATAATAAAATCGGTGACACGAAGAATTCATTTAAATTTCGAACACTAAAAATTCTGAAACATGCATTTTTACCCCACTTTTTACTGTGACCATGTGTATGCATGGACAAATATTTTCCCGCTCGGTGACGGCTAGGACGCCTTTCACCCCCGTAAATGTCATTTCTCATTGTGTGAATAAATTGGTTAAGGCCCGAAGAAATTAAATTATAGTTAAAATTCTTTAATTTGATCATAATAATCGGAATAAACTAGATTGAATCGATCCCGCGTCACGATTTAGATGATTTATATTTTTGTGTATGTGTATAGCTTCATATGCATCGACTTCCCGCGGTGAATCGACCTGTCTTATCAATTTCGAGACGCGCAATAGCTACACGATTCAACGAACATGTGGCACATTATCGCTACGGCAGGATAGACTCGTCAAGTATCGCGAAACATATGCACGACATAAGCGACATAAAAATGGAAAATTTAAAATTATTTTTATTGTTGTGTATATTATTTCCTAGAATTTTCATTGATATTCTTTTTCTTTCATTTTGTTACGCCTAGTTTTTTGTTATTATATTTATCTTTACTAGATCACTTCCTATTTCTGCCTCCCGTGTTACTTTCACATCTTCAATCATTTTCGCCCTTGAGCTTCTTACCAGAAAATAAACGATAATAGATTTTCCCTTCCTATTTTCTTTCACCCTCGTAAATTTGTGGATATCCCTGGGTCTAAAAGTGGGATTTATTATCACTAAATTATTGTCTATGCTCACTTCTATTTTATATATAAATGGGTGAAGATTAATATAAAATTGTTTAAATATTAACGTATTTAATTTATTTAATTTGAACTGAAACGGTGACTAATGTGTAGCAAATGTATTTATACTAGACGGCGATTTACGGTAAGGTTAAAATACTTGAAAAGTTTACTTACTTACCGGTCAATGTTTCTCTTGATTTAGCTGAGAGAAACGACATAATAAATTTATAATGAAATAATAAGGATTTAATTTAACCTGAGGTAGTGTCGGGGAAATATGCCTAGCCAGTTGCGTTTTCGAAATCCGGAAAGAATTGCGTGCCGTTTGATATAATGAAGAATTCATTTAAATCGCTTTTAACAAGACACTAATTTTCTGACTCAAGCTCAAAGTTGTATAAGGTCTTTACAACAAAATGCACCAAATTCTCAACAAACACACTGTTGCTTTAGAGATGTTCGATTAATAATGCTTACTAAAATTTAATACACGACGCAGCATAATTACGGAAGTGGTACGTATAGCGAGCGAAAAGTGTGGAAGCCATAGGAATTTATTTCTGAATTGCGATTACTACTGGAATCCCACGAGAAGACGGAGAATATATCCAAAAAAGCATTAACAAACAAGGCTACACCAAACAAAAGATAAGAAACGCAATTTTTCATATGGCATATTATATGTATAACGTAAAAAAGAAAAATTTTGAAAATTAAAAGAATAAAACGTAACTTACCTTCCGTGAATATATTATATATACTGTACTGGCAGCTATGTAACGCAGAGTAACCAAAATGGCTGTCAATTTGACCGAGAGAAAAGAGAGAAAGTAGGCAGGTCCTTGCAATGCAAACGTTTAAATTAGTAGAGTATACGCCGAAGTCTACTCTTCTAGGGAGTTCAGATAAAGATCTGCCAGCGAAAAACCATGGTATTCCAGACCAGTTGTACAGAATTCTTGAAATCAGTTGCTCCCACTCCTATAAGGAGAGTGTTTGTGGTGAATAACTTCATCGCTTCAATTACTCTCCTGATAGCTTAATATTGCAGCTTATGCATCTTCATTTGTGTTCTGGATTTCACGAAACCGTAAGATACTAATACTTTAGAATCGGCTGTTCATCTTATTCGAGTCAAATAGATATTTAATTAATCTCCTTTGGCATAACTTTATCACAGAGGAAATATGAGATTTCCACCTCAACTTATGGTCCAGGTAGAAGCCGAGATATTTAACTTCACGGTGTACAGATAGTACATTGCCATTATATCTTATCCCTGCAAAATGACTGTTCACTCTCTTCCTAATAAACACAACATGTTTAGTGGAAAAGGTTATTATCGACTTTCTAGTTCAGGAATTGTCGCAAAGCAACATTTATAGTCCCATAGGTTCTTACAATATTATAATGCTTAGAAATAAGAACCGGATCATCCGCATATGGAATACAGTACACACTGTTATTTCTATAACGTTGAATATTTGCTGAGCATTGCTGAGTTTAGTCTTGGGTTTTATTGGGTTTACGGGGGTAATTAAAGTGTTTAGTTTATGGAAAACAATAGAAATGTATATTATCATAAGCACCCTTAACATCAATAAATATTGCCACCAAAATCTGATTACTGATCAATGTCTGATATAAGACGTCAAAATACACAAACAATCCATAGTGGATTTACCAGGTATAAAGCCAGACTGATACCTAGGGAAAATGATCAACTGTTCGCACCAAAGTTTCACCACAGTTTTAATAAAGGTTTCAAAAACGTTTCTAGTTTTACTTAGAAGAGAAATAGGTTCAAACTTGACAGAGTTTCCGGATTTTTGTAAGATTTAATAAGGCAGGTATTCATTTTCTTTCGATCATCCGGGATAGCTTATCCTGTCAGAATGTTATTAAACAAGGAAAGTAAATTCAGTTTACTTCTATTTCCCACATGGTGAGATCATTATCCAGCTGACGAGAAAAACAAGTAAACCCAGACAGATCTTGACCAGGAGGCGCAAAAGTAGAGCACAAAAAATCTAGAAAAGCCTTGGCTGTATTAAAACTAAACTGTCTAAAAACCGATTTCCCAACAAACGATCCTTTAAACTTTCCAATGGTCCGTCATATATCCGGTGCAGGGGTTTTCTTCTTGATGGAGGTGCAAAATTTCTTAAAGTGGTTCTTTTTCTTTAGAAATTTTTATTAAGAGGCATATATCTTTTTATAACGATGAAAGATTTAAAAGAGTTTCTATACTTCTTAATTAACATTCTTCGGAGTTTTATAAGGTATCTGGATCCCATTATAGACAAGCATTGAATTTAGGGAGAGGCACTTTTCAAGTGGGAACAGACTTATCAGCAGTACTATGAGTTATGTTTATAAAATCATGATGTGACACATTGTTTTAAGAGATGCATTAACTGCTTGTGAATACTCATGTCACCGGGCTTTCGACATTTTGTACTTTCTTCGGGACCGAGAGAGCGTCCCTCTCACGGTTGATACACAGTTCTGTTAAGATGGGAAAGTGATCATTTCCAAAAGTATCGTCAAATGAAGAAAATACTAAATCGATTATATGTTGATTTTTATCACGGGAGATAAACGAGTGGGGGAATTATCATTTTGAAAGGACCCCTATCTGAAGCATTCTTAAAATTATGCTTGACACATCTACGATTGGAGAATTTGGAATTTGATTAGATCTTTGGATGGAAATTTGCGAGAAGGTGGCATAATTCTAAGGCTAAAAATGTGCCGCAGGTGAACTAAGAGCACGAAACTGGAAGTGGAGTTTCCACAACAGTTTTGTGTAAACTGGCCTCCTGAAAGTTACCAAGCTAAGAGGAATCCTTTAGTATCGAGAACTGTTGGCTATCAGATTGTGAAGTTAGGAAATTTCCGGTGACGGTTCTATGTGCTGTGCTTTGTATCTTGGCATTCTCAATTAATAATGTCCAACATACTTATGCTACCAGGAATACAAAATATTTGCTTCCGCCTCGGCCTAGGGCTTCTACCTTTCAGAATAATTTAACTTTTATGGGTTGCAAATTATTCAACAATTTGCCTCGTAGTATTAAGGAAATAAATAATTTTGAATTGTTTAAGAAATGTGTTAAAGATTATCTGTTAGCCATTAGTTGTTATTCATTGGAGGATGACTTTAATGTACACCGTAGTAATTGAATTCCATTGTTTTTTCTTTGTTTTTTTGACTTGTTTCGAGCATGTTCTATTTTGACCACATGTTCCAAAATAAACGTATATTATTAATCACTTCAGCATAGAGGGGGCGAAAACGCCAGGGGGACAAGATAGGCTTTGGATTATGTGTTTTATACTGCGCAAAGCTAAAATCATCAGACATTCTCAAAATTTAGTTAATATTACCCTTCAAATCCCGAAAAGAGTCTGACCTTTTGGAGGCTTCAAAGAAGGAAAAGTTGCCATATCCATTTTGGTTTCCATATTCCTAACAACTTCGGAACAACATCTGTTCGAAAGTCTCATTACTGCCTCCGTAGCTAAATAGCCGCTTTAGCAAAATCCACAAGTAGGTTCCTCCTTCAATAGACATTCATAAAGAAGATTAAGGTATTGAGTAACTTAGACATTTAACGCGCTGAATAAAGGGGAGAATGTATGCCCCCGAAACCCCTAAAAAGTAAGATGGAAATTCTAGCAATAACTTACCCCAAAACGTTATAATTAGTGTTTGTTAAAAAGGTGGTACCGGGCAAGCGCGTATGTTGGTGCATGTTGCATCGTCTGTCGCGAATTTGTTAACCGACATAGCCGCCCTCCTATCTATTCTTCAATCAACTGAATCCAGTACTCTGCGTTCACCGACATGCGCCCTTGCCCAGTACCACCCTTTTAACAAACTTGAGTTATAATATGGGTGCTATACTCACGTAATCCACAATCCACATCTATCACCGTCCTTTTGACTTTTTAGAAGCTCTTTTTTCCACAATCGATTTACAATTTCTTAAGAAGCGTTTTTTTTCTGAAAGCTAGGGATCGACCTCCCAAAACTCTTTTACAATCCCCCTATTAACATCAGAGATAAGATAAGATAAGATTACTTAAGGTGGCAATGATGCCTGTTCCACTGCAACTTTTGCAGATCTATTTTGATCCTCACACCTCCTTAGGGTACGTTATCCAACTTTATTCCTTTAATTAGACTTAACAATTTTGAGAGCGGTTCTTCCGCATATATGTGTATTCTTAAAGCGGGCTTGAAGCCCTTGCTCCGTAATGCTGTTACATGCCTTCATAACAGAGTCCTGGATTACCTTAAGCTTTGCCGGCTCCATCTGGGTGGCAAGCAGCCTCCTTGTAGTAGCCTCCGTCGAGGCCTAACTTCCTTATCTAAACTAAACCTGGTCCCTTTGTCCATGCCTAGTCAAGTTGGCCTTGAATAGAACTCTTTAGCCTGTATGTAATCTTGGCCCTGTTTCACAAGCTTTTGCACCTTAGCCTTGGAAATTCCAGATAGCGTACCTGTACGAAAAGTAGCTAGGAAAATATGTATTCGCCCAATCAGAGCCCCGCTTGATCGGATAATTCGGCATATACGTGTATTTTTAAAGCGGACTTGAAGCCCTTGCTCCGTAATGCTGTTATATGCCTCTATCCTGGACTCCCTTAAGCTTTGCCGGCTCAATCTGGGTGGCTGGATAGTCGTTGCATACTACCGCGATCCTCTCCAAAGCAGCCTCCGCCGTCTGTTGAGGCCTAACTTCCTTATCTAGATTAAACCTGGCCCCTTTGTACATGTCTAGTGAAGTTGGACATGATTATGGCTCTTTTAGCCTGTATGTAATCTTGGCCCTGTTTCACAAGCTTTTGCACTTTAGCCTTGGAAATTCCAGATAGCATAGCTGTACGAAGAGTAGATAGGGAAGTATCTGTCCGCCCGATCAGAGCCCCGCTTGATTAGTTTGGGTTTTAGCTCGGGTACCTCAGGAGCGCTCAATTCCCGATCTCACTTGTTAAATTTGTTAACAGTGAGCCCCTGAGGGACCCTGAGATAACAAACTGATTAGCCGAATTAACAGAATTAAATACTACCGAAACGCTATTTCTTTGCTACTTTTCCTGTATTTATAAATAATAAATTACCAAAAGTCAGATCCCTTAATTACTCAATATTCAGAAAGATTTTGATTCCACGTTAACCAAAAAGTCTTGGAAGTTAAAAAAGTGTTTCCTCCTTTTTTTGTAATTTCTTCCATAAATTCCAGTTCCATTTTCCAGTTTCCGACATCTACGTTTTGGCGAGTAACTTTCCGAAGCGGGTCTAATTCACCAGCATTGGAGTAAATTTTTTATCGCTTTGGCTGTTAAGATATATCTCTTAGAAACCGTTCGCTACAATGGTTTAATTCTTCATACATTTTGTGTGGATGCTTATTTCTTGCAGAAATTTCTTATCGATCTCTTCAAGGGTTTTTATAACCAAGCCTTGAGTTAAGCAATGTCATGTTTATCTAATTTTTGCCCAAATTGCCGCTCTCCAAGTTGAAATTGTTTTTAGACTATTTATTTACTAAAAGCGTAGGGGGAGACAATACTCTCCTCTATTTCGCACTCAATGGTAATTAGACCATTGTTAAAATAGAAAACCACAAAACTAGCAGATACAAGAAGCTAAAGAAGTAGTAAACCAAGAATCACAGATCTCAGAACACACGTCCAACTCGTTTACAATTTTTTTGTTCATTAGTTACACAGGTAGACTTAGGATAAGTTTCTCCTCCGTAATATTTCGCAATAGCCTCCTCTCTGCTCTTTTTGTGGATTGCAATTATTCATTAAAGCAAGAGTTCCATTTTGAAAGGCTAGCAGCGCCTCCATATAGCTCAATTGAACATATCTACATATATGTATGAGATATAATCGGAAATTCGCTCCTGTATAATTCTTTTCCAGCCTTTACAACTTTCCAGAGATAAACCTTGCACCTTAATCCATTCAATGATCAACCATGTAAATGAGTGTATTAGAAAGAAAAATGGTTGCAACTACTATTGATAATGTATTGATTTGTAGTGTTATTTTTCTTGTATTAACTTTTATTTTCTCTCTGTTCAAGTTAAATTTCAAAAAAATCTAGAATCATATAGTTTTGAAGAGCGCTTTCACCTTTATTAATACAAGTTTGCCCCGATAAAGAAATGGTTTCGAAAATTCTTCCGTAAGGATTTTTTTATAAAGTTTTAAATTTATCACAGTGGGAGAGGTTCCGCTGTCAGTGAAGAAAAGAATGAAGGCAAGAAAGAAATATTCTATGATAAATTAGAAACGCTTTCAACCGCATGCCGAAAGAAGAAGTCAAAATAGTATTAGGGGATTTCTTGTACCAATTATCGAAATATACAGTACACACCAAACTAGCAATGATAACGGGCAAAGAAAAATAAACTTTGTGGTATCGATAGGGATCTAGGTTGTGGGCACTAAATTCCCGTATAAAGAAATACATAAAAGAACATAGCTGGCGCGGATGTATCGTTTCTCCTTCTTCTTTTTCTTCCTCTGTCCCATACACATCTTGGAAATGCTTTGTCCATCTATTTGAACTGTCTTCTATGCCTCCCATCTGTTTTCCTTTTTTGTTTTTACAGAAGGCCGTTTTAATTTGTTGGTTTCTTCTTTTTCTCTCTTCCTATTCCCTAGTCAAATTCTCTGGCTTTGTTTCTTGATATAGTTATTCTCTAAATTCTACATTTGACATTTGATGTATTTTCTCTTTTTATATCTGCATATTCTTTTTATAATCTTTGTGGATTCTTCATAGTTTATTCTGTTTTCTGTATTGTTGCTCTCCAACATATTCATTCTGGCTCTCTCCCTGTCAGCCATTGCCTGCTTGCACTTGTCGTCATACCACATTTTAGACTTTTCTCCCATTCTTCCTTTTAATATTTGTGCCCCTCCTTTCATTATGTTTTCAAATTTTCTTCAGCTCTCCTCCACATATTCATATCCACCTACTTGTCAGTGCATATCTATTTTTCCTTGAAAATCATTTTTAATATTATCTTCTTTTAGCTTTTCCAGTGTCTAATTTTATTATTTTCCTTGTTTCCCTTTCTCTGGGAAGGTTTTTGTATTTAATTTTGGCTCTCACTAGCATATGATCTGTATCTACATATGTCAGTTCCTCTACAACTTCTTGCATCCAGTATATATTTCATGTATTTACTGTCAATAACCATGTGATCTATTTTATTTATTGCACATCCACCTTGTCCACCTTTTGTTGAAAATAGGTGGTAACTAATCTTACATTTTTCTCTGTTGCAAACTCAATACGTTTTCTTCCGTTCTTATTATTCACAAGGTGTTTACAGTGCTTTCCTATGACCGACCTATACATATCTTCCTTCCCTACCTGGGCATTAACGGTACCTTCAATCATTTTTACATCATATGTTGGAATTTCTATGAAGCTTCTCTCAAGGCGGTCATAGTACTCATCTTTTTCATCTTCCTCTTTATCTTTTGTGGACTGTTAACATTAACAATGCTTAGTTTTCTATATTTACACCTTTCTCTTAATTTACAGAATCTGTTTGACACAGGGGTAAAATAAATGATTTAATTTTTCAATCTGCTAGCCACTAGGAATGCAGTCCCGAACCTCCTATCATTTTGTCCACCATTGAAAATAATATAATCTCCTATCTTCGTACTACTGCTTCCTATTTGATTCGTTTCTTGGATGTTTCTTGTATTGTATTCAGTCATAATTTGGGCTCTGCGAATGTGCTTTCCCTTATTTTATTTTTGTTTATATTTTTCAACTCATTTCCATGCCCGTTGCCTAGGCTATCACTTTCTTTTTTGTTCTTGTACTACATTGTTTTTCTACCTGTTTATGCCTACCACCTCTCCCAGCTGAAGTACCAGGTCCTTTACACTGAGCTCTCTCTACTTCATTGTCCGTTACGATTTTGTTATATCGTAGCATTGCCTTATGCCCTTTTTGCCTTGCCTCCTTCAAGTATGGTATCTTTTTTTTCGTCCTGTACTTTTTCGAGTAATCCTCATCAATCCAAATATTTGTACTTTTAGTTCTTTTCCGCGCTTTAGGAATTTCCATTCGTTTCTGTACTGTAGTTAATTTCAAGAATATAGGCCTGACTTTTCAGGTTTATATATCCCGATTCTTTTTTCAACCTGCGTACGCATGTAAATGTCCATTCCAATTCTGTTCACTCAACTTTTTACTGTATCTCCTGTCTGCTCCTCATTCTCCCCATATGCCACTCCCTTAACCTTCCTATACTCACGCATACGGTCTGTGAGACCGATTTATATAGTATAGTATACGTCTTTCATTTTGACGTGAGTATAGGACGGTTAATAATTAGATTTCTCTTCCTTAACTCGCGTTGCAACAATTTAATGGTTTTGGCGTGTTCTTTGACCTTTTCAGTTAGCTGCTTATTTTCATTCTTCAGCGTCAAACAAGTACTATATGATTCAATAAACAGAAATAGCAACAAGGAAATAGGTAAACTTGGTGGAAATGTCTATGAACTTGGTGGAAATTAAAGTTAAATGTCTGTGTGTCAATGCAGTAAAAATAGCGAACCCTACTAAACGAACCGATTAGCTTTCTTATTTAATGTGACAGTAACTGTATACAAAAATTACAGAAGTAATATTACTTTGGCTTTACTTGAAACGCAGTCTGTTAGAAAAACATGTATTAAATCGTAAGTCCATTAAATGTAGTTATAGGTAAAATCAAAACGGTAAGCAGGTTTTACGAAAGTCCGATTCCGACCCTCATAGATACGACTACGTACATAGGTACACATTTTACTGTTTTTGATAAGATAGACACACGAAGTCACTTTATTTTAACTTGAAAAATAAGTATATCGTTTGTAATCCACATGCTTGCTACCTCGAAAGGACTCAACGCCAAATGAATTATGATTCTGTATTGTGCGTGTAATATTATTCACAGAAGACTTCCGAAAATCGAATTTGGCACTATATTGTCGGTTTAGATTTATGGTCGTACAACATTGAGAAATACGATCAACGGTATGATATAAAGGAAAAGAGGACCATACATTCAGTAACATTAAGAATACTGTGAATATTAGCTACTGTCGGTATCAGATAAAGAAAATGAAATAGTGTAGACGCTTCTTGAGGACAAAATAAGAATATTAAATTCGAGTTCTCATACCACACAACCCTAAAAAAATTCGTACTGTTATAAATAAGTGTTCACGTTTACTTACCCAGGTCTTTAAATATGCAGACCAAATTTAACCTGACAGCAGTGATTGTAACAACTTGATATCGATTACTATAGAACACGCTATCTCTTCTAATTCTTTTCTTATAATATATTGCACAATAGATTTTCTTCTACCCATTAATATTCCTAGTTGAGCATATGATTTACTTCTACATTCAGAAGGCAAATCGTATATCACATTTGAACTTAAATCTTTCCCGCGTTGTTGTTTCTGCACTTTTACAGTCCACTTATAACCCCGCCCAGAAAAATTGATAATTATTGTGTGTAAGGGGTTTACATAATGTCATATATTTTGTCGCGTACGAATAGTTTTGTGGTCAAATTTGAGTTTACTTAGAACAGATCTCCCACAATCGTGATATAATGTTATACATAATATACATATCTACGCGTTCATGCATATATCGGTTATTAAACTAGGATTAATATCAACACCTTTATTCTTTTTAACATGCATGTTACTGTAAGGGTAGGTCGTTGGCAACTGTACTGGAAGTACGTCGAAATCCACGTACACAGGTGATTATTTTGTTTGTTGTTTTCGATTGTGAATCACTATCTTCACACTCTTCAGAAACTCAGCATATTACATTTCTTTCTTAATGCCAACAGTAATCCATTCTAGATTTAATTTTGTCGCGACAATTTCAAACAAGCTTAGAAACATGTAATTATGGGATGTAAATAATATTACAATAACTATTTCGAGAATTTATTACATTTCATAAACCTTAGTCCATTCTATAATTTACCCAATATCATGCGTTCAAATACTCGTGTACTGAATTTTAACAATAGATATATGTTCTATTTCTAGACCCATTTTTATTTTATTTATTATATTATTTCTATATTCTGCTATATGTATATTAAAAAATAGACTTTCAATTAATCAAGTGAACTAATCGTACCTCGTACTTGAAGGTAGACATTATTGTTAATATATTGAAATAGACGTGCTCGCCCGTTTACATTTACTTATACGTGCACTGTCCTTATAATGATTAGATATAGCCAATTCCTACACCTTTGGAATATAAATTAAGTTTTACGTAACAATATTTATTTGGACTTGCTAAATAATCTTTCAATCCAAATTAGTGTTTCCCACTAACTGAGATTGCGAAGTAACCTCTACGACTATAATTATAAAATATCTAAATCATAACTAAATGTATAAAAACCACCACAAGTGTCCTACGTTGACAACACTCAAGAGCCTAAGTACGAATATCTTTCTTTTCCATAGACTTGTGTAGACCAGTTTTCTGTTTAATATCCTAAGGAGCAGATCAATTTACGCAGGACGTCAGGCATCGGGATATATTAGCAAGTCGCTTTATAAACAGCTCGCGTCAAAACGTAAAACAGCAGCTTCTCAACGCGTTTCAACGGATGATGTAGTTGAGGATATATCGAATCGAACGACTGTTCCCCAATAACTCTATTAGAAATTTATCTGCACAAATTGGTACATATTAATTAGATTATGTGTATTGAGAGAATGTAATAATATAATTTATATCATATGGAAATTACCACACTGCATTGAAGAAACATTTGCACATACATCCTTATAAAGTCAGTCTCAAATCTAAATGTTCTATTCTGATGAGGCGTGGTTTCACTTCTGGTTCTATTAACAGCCAACATTTTCGTACATGGTCAACAACAGATCCTCATGTATTTAGAGAAAGAAGCTTACATGTATTTAGAACTGGTGTGTGGATGGTAATTGTTTTAGAACCGTTTATAAATAGTTTACATGATGATGAGATTTAACATGGATATTTCCAACAAGATGGAGAGCACTTCACATACAGCTGACGCTATAATTACTTTTTTACAAGAATATTACGATAATAGGCTAAAAGGTAGAAGAAACTAGTCGGCTCAATCTCCCGATTTAATACCATTGGATTTCCTTTAATTTAGTTACTTGAAGAGAAAGTTTTCCAGAACAATCTACACAATTTGGACGAGCTAATGAGAAGAGTTACTGAAGTTATTAATAATATTTCCGAATGAGTTTTGCAGAACGTATTTGAAATTCTTGCGAATCTCATTTCTAGCTAAGTGGTAGATACTTCCGGTCATGTTAGTGATTCCATAAGTACTGTTATGTTACGAACAGCTGAATAATTTTTGGATAGCCCGTACATAAATAAAGAGGAAAAGGCGGCATTATACAAGAAACGTCCACGAAACCATAGATCTATCTAGTTAATTCTTAGAACACCCCATGGAACTGGAAAGAATCGTTTGAAGGGCGATACCAGTCGATTAGACTAGCATTATACCAAGCAATACCACAGTATTGGTGCTTATTAATGGTATTTCAATTTATAATCACTTCTAAAGTGTTTAACTTAAATTACTACTGTGTTGAAGTAACGCCACTGTCATGTATTTACGTCCTACATCGAATTATAAGAATCGAAAAGTGGTATAAAACATACATAGAATGTATCAAGACGTACAATATGCATGCGCGTAAGGTCAAGACTGATCTATGTGGATTACATCAGTGTGTTAATAAAAAGTATTTTACATTGAGAACTTCTTTTGCGAATCTAAGACATAATATTTGCACGACGAAAACGGGATTACGTCTTATAAGTTAGTATTTATATACTAACTCGCTATAAACAAACAAGTGATAGCTGAAGTTAAATATAAAAACCTGCCATTAATAGGAAACATTGAAGCTTTCAAAATTCCAATCACATTTGGAACAAATATAGCACTTGGTTGTAGTAAACAACATCGAGAAACAGAAAACGGTGTCGTTGGTTATAGCGCTCAATGGAACTATATCAAATAAACAAAATTACTGTACCAAAGAAGCCAACTAATTTAACCCACGACGAGGTAACGCAACTGTTGCTGAATTACTATGCATCACCTGTTTCGAAAATATATGAAAGGTTTAACAAATTTAGTTAAAAAGCTGAACAAACCATTGTTAAATATATACTAGACGTGCAAAAATTTGTCTCTCATTGTAACTTTGACCAGTTCGGCCATTTGTGCCATCCAGTGAAAGATCATTACCTTTAAGGACAACGACCAACTTCTGTGCACGGAGGTGGACATAGTCAACCGCTGTGTCACACATATTCGGTTAATATAGAAGACAGGAAAAAGTGACTAGCGTGGAGGCTGTGGCCTGAGTTAAGTGTAACTACAATCTGTCTTGTACTGCTAAATGGAAGGTGCTTGTATATAATGAAGCGCTTATTCTTCGGCTTCCAGATTTGAAAAGGTGATTAGCACTGCGACATTAGAAGTCCACTTTACAAAACTACTACTTTCACTAAACCGTTGATGAAGGCGGACAAATGTCGTATGATGCGGAATAACACCATTAAAATATCTTTTTCATAAAGACATTTTACTGCGAGTGAATTACCATTAGAAACGCCATAAATAAAATGCATATTTCATATTTCAGCACTCGTGTAAATCATTTTGTTGTCCAATGACAATGGAAGAAACTGAATTTAACTACTCACTAACGTCACTGCATTACTAAGTAAATAGTCGCAATGATTACTATTTATACTCATATCTCACTAAGGTATGTTAATAAAAAATTACAGGAGTACAAATAAAAACGTTAGCGAAATGTCTGGCAGAATGTCAGTCGACGGTCGTCACTTCCGACAGTTATTATAGCCTTTTTTTCTTTCTGAGTTGTTGTTTCTGTAGAAATCTTAATTCGTTAAACATATGTTATATATATATATATTGAGCCACGATTTGTTGTTTAATTGGCTTGAAAATGATAGAGAGCATATTTAAAAGTTAAGTACATATATGGTAATCACGAAAGTCACGAAAACTGTATATATATAATATATATATATATATATATATATATATATATATATATATAATTTTTAACACCATGATGAATTTAACAAATATATGCCAGAAAGTCGTTAAAGAAACAATAAATAATAACGAACTGAAGTCAAAATCTTGTGGCACACCAGATACAGAATTATATAGGCTAGATCAATATCCGTTGTACCATACCTGGATAAGTCTCCTTTATTGTTATTATTTCATGGACTAAGATAATACATACACTACACATATTAATTGAGAATAATAAGAATTTCAGAATAGAATATAAATATAATAAATATAAACGTCACAGTAAAAATGATGCATTCAAAATAAAATAAACAAAATAAGTAATTAACGTTAATATTTAGTCCTTGTTGAATTTCCGTTAGCGTTTGTCATCATTGTCATCGTATTCGGAAGCGATTACATTAATTGTAATCTAGTGTATTTTGATCTAATCTCTTTAACAATGACTTCTGCATGTCATTGTCATTTAAAATAGGGTGGTTACGTATTTTAATCTCTTACTTATAAGTAGGCTTAGGATAAATGTGCATTTACATATCTGCATATGCAAATGCATATTTTAAGTATTTTTTTCGACAAATGCATGTATTTATTCTTCAGAGCATTAATGCATATTTTCTGCAAAGAGATATTCTGTAGGAGATTATTAACCTTCCTATACTCACGCATACGGTCTGGGCGACCGACTTATATAGTATAGTATACGTGTTTCATATTTTGACGTGAGTATAGGAAGGTTAAATAATCTTCTAAAGTAGGTATGGGCAACCTTTGACATGTTGTGGGCCAATCTTTAGTGCGCAAATACGTTCGCGGGCCGCGTTTAAAAGTAGTACATTTTAAAGTAGTGTTGTAGTGTTCATAATTTTTTTGCGATAGATATCAGACATGAAATAATACGACAATGTTATTATAATATCAATTTATGAAAATAACAAAATGAAATAATAACATTATAATTAAATCGTTAAATTTGGAATTGTTACAAACTACGAAAGTTAAATAGCGATACCGAAATCAATGAGACACTTGAGCTTGAACTTGGGAAACTAATCCATCGATGTTTGGATTAATTCCACTGATACAAAGACGTAAAGAATTTTCCAAATTATCGTCAGTCAGCCTTGTACGATATTTCGATTTATTCACTTTCATCAGTGAAAAGAACTGTTCGCATTTATAAGTACTGCCAAACGCACAAATCAATCTTCTTGCGAATTTTCTAAGCTGCGAAAAATGGTCTTCTTCGAGGTATTTTTGTAGAAATCACACAACTCCACGTCTTCAAATTTAGATTTTAGGAGTGAGTTTTCTTGAATCTCGATCAACTCCATTTGCAAGTGTATTGGAGCATTTTGTACATTACTTTTTGTTGGAGTAGCAAATAAATTGAAACAGTCTTCCATGTTTCTGAAATCGCTAAATCTGTTCGAAAATTGCTCCGACAGTACCTTGAGTTCTTCAGCATATTGAGCATAAGCAATATTCTCATACGCAGAGAGCGTGGTGAAATGGTAACTGTTTCCAGACAGCATTTGTGCCTCCCACAAGCGGATTTTATTCTGAAACGCTTTCAAATGGCTGTACAAATCATTAACTAACTGTCCTTGTTTTTGAAGTTTCAAATTTAAATCATTCAAATAGCCAGTAAGGTCGACCAGAAATGCTAAGTCACATATCCATTTTGGGTCACTCAATTCAGATAGTGGTTTATCTTTTATTTGCATAAAGTCTTTTATCTCATTTATAAGCTCGTAAAACCGTTTCAGCATTTTCCCTTTCCTTAGCCATCTGACTTCAGAATAATATGTTACGTCGTCATATTCGGCTGATATTTCATCCAAAAACGCCTTGAATTGACGATGGTTAAGCCCTCGGGATCGAATAAAATTGATGGTTTTTACTACCACATTCATAACATTTTGGAGTCAAATAGACTTAGAACACAAGTTCTGTTGGTGGATAATGCAGTGAAGGACTATCAAATCATCTTTTGCACATTTAATTCAGTTGCTTTTTCGTTCAAAATTCCGATGAAACCTTTACGTAAGCCGACCATAGAAGGTGCACCATCTGTACATACTCCAACTAATTTTGACCATGGCAAGGCAAAACTTGTAAATACCTTTTGAACTTCATTAAAAATGTCCTCTCATGTAATGGTTCCTTTTAGCGGCTGTAAAGCAAGCAATTCCTCAGTAACAGTGAACGCTTTATCAACACCTCGAATAAATATAGCCAGTTGAGCTGTGTCCGACAAATCGGTGCTCTCGTCTAATGCTATGGAAAATGATTCAAAACCAGCCATACGGTCAGTCAATGTTGTTTTTATATCATTAGCCATCATTTCTATACGTCGGACAACAGTTCGTCTGGACAAACTAATTTTTTCAAATTCATTTTTCTTTTCAGGACACAAAACACTGCAAACTTCTAACATACACTCCTTGATAAGTTCGCCTTCGGAAAATGGTTTTAATGACTTTGCCAATTTTGAACTAACTATAAAACTGGCTTTCACAACATTATCAAGTAGTGTTCTTTGTTTATGAAACATTTGCTGCTGCTTTTCCAAATTTGCAGTAAGCTTCTGGATTTTGTCTTTTCTTATTTGTCCTGTCAGTGAGTGCAGCGTAGGATGCTTAGTTGAGTAATGCCTCTTTATATTGAATTCTTTCATCACTAAAATGGATTCATTACACAGCAAACAAATAGGCTTACCATTGTGCAAGATAAAAAATAATTCTTCAGTCCATTTTTCTTGAAACTGGCGACCTCTGCATCTACTTTTCGTTTCTTTCCACCAGACATCATTTTCGTATACAAAATATAATTAGAAAGCACCCAAGATGCACACAAAGTCACAAAGCTAATTGACGGCACTAGCAGTTCGCTAGGATATCGCTCGTGGAAGTTATCACCTCGGTAGGTCAAGTAGAACTGAACTAAAGTTCGGGCCATCCACCCGCTTATATAGGCAAAATGAAGGAATGATCTACCATCGTCTAGTGTAGAACAGTTGAGAAGAAATAATCTTTTGTTGCGCCGCCAGTGAGGCGGCAAACATCGAAGGCTTTGATGTTTGCCGCCTCACTCTTTTGATGATCGCCGACACTCGGCTTGCTCGCTTACTTGATTCCGTGAGTTTGAGTAAGTAGTGTGATTTTAATTTTTTTATAAATTAGGTTTTTCAAAATGTCTCGCGGGCCGGATCAAATCATACAGCGGGCCGGCTGTTGCCCACCGTGGTTCTAAAGTATCAAATAAGTACTTAAAAATTAAAGGTTCCGTAGTAGTTATTTCTCATTGTTTGTTTACCTAAATCATTGCCGGTAATCCTCTTAATATTTCCAAGTATTGTGGATTCAGGATAATTAATGTACCTGTTTAATAGTTTATATTACTGTATATAGTTCAGCAATGGTTCCATACTACCTGGAAATATTAAGGGGACTACCGAGAATTATGTAGGTTAACGAACAACGAGAAATAGTATGAGTGAGGATGTACTTAAATTTACCAGGCTCTTACATATTTCAATATCGTCTTTTCATTAGTTGTGTGCTGCTTACGATAGTATTAACATCTATCAAGATGCCAAAAGAAAAAGGTGTGAAAGTGCCATCTTAAATCAATTTGTAAATACTGCGAAGTTCAAGTTACAACGGTAAAGAAGTTTCAAATGACGCAGCATCTCCAAACAGGAAAACATGCAAATAATAAAAATCGTTAAAAGGGAAATATTGAACGACAAATGTTAATTTCCAGTTTACCGACGCCTGGACCTAAACACTCGGTATTCTTTGAAGAACTTTGTACGGCTTTTAGTATTTGCACTGGCATTCCGTTAGCTAAATTAAAGAATGAAGTTTTTTGCAATTTTATGGAAAAGTATAGGAAACAAAGCATTCCAGAGGAGTCAACATTACGAAAATATTATGTTTCCGATGTGTATAACACAACATTAAACAAATTAAGGGAAAAGTAAAAGATCATTTTATTTGGGTGTGGTTGGATGAAACCACTGACGTGGAATAGAGATGCTTTGCAAATTTTATATTTGGTATACTAGGAGTTAGTGAAGAAAGAGGTAAATCATATGTGCTGGCTTGAAAAGTGTTGGAGAAAGTGAATCATTCAACAGTCGCTGCTTTTTCAACGATTCTGTTTCCGTCTGGTATTTTATATGAAAAAGTGCTACTGGTTTGTAGCGATCCGGCACCATATATGTGCAAACTATGAGGGGCCTACAGGTTTTGTATCCAAACATGATACATGTGACCTGTGTAGAACATACTTTACACCGAGTGGCTGAATTAATTCGTACGTTATATCCAAATGTTAATATGCTAATATCGTCTGTAAAAGAAGAGTTTTCTTAAAGCACCAAGTCGTGTTCAGAGGTTTCGGGAAATTGCAGAGGACGTTCTACTTCCACCCTCGCTAATCATTACAAGATGAGGAACTTGGATCAACGCTGCTGTATATTACGCTGAACATTTTGAGATTCTTAAGAAAATTCGTGATGAATTCGATTCTGAACAAGCTCAGAGCATTGAGCAAGCACAAGGTCTCATTTCGACTGCAATCTCTATACTAGAAGCTAAAGGATTACCTTTAAAAGACCGCGAAAGAATATAAGTGATGTGTTGCAAATTAAAACAATCCTTAATAAAAAAAAATAAACATTTAAGTGCCAGTGCCCTTATAAACTATGAATTTGCACCCATAGTGTCGTGTGATGTCGAAAGAATTTTTCGCAACACAAACATATTGTAGTCGACAATAGGCGCAAATTTACATTTGTTATACCATGTTATAGTTAAATGTAATTATAACTTGTTCTTATAATTTCTTTAATTTTTGTTGTTTTTTTTTTTTGGAAAAATAAATATAATGGGAAAAAATGTATTTATTCTTTAATTTTTTAATGCATATTTGAGTGCATATTCCTGATATTTTTGGTACACACTTAAATGCATATTTTGAAGTTTTATAGTGCATAATTATCCTAAGCCTACTTATAAGTAATACATATTTTCTATTTCGATATTTGACGACTGAGCAGGTGTTTTGATAACCTGGAGGCAATGTAAAGAATCCTTGCATTTCACAACGTATGCAGAATACTTAGGATCAGTATTTTGGTATAATTTAAAATTGTATTCGGTACCCATTTTTTCGGCACTAGACTTCATATTCTTTTAGAATACTTATGTAAGTACGAGAAGCGTTTTCGATTTTCTAAGATTTGAGCTCTAATTCAATTGCGTAGCCACCTGTGCAATATTGTTTAATATACTTCAGCTATTTCACTGATACAGACGTATTTCCGTAACGTTAATTTTGCAATGATGGAAGATGCGAAGTGCTATCATTTTCTATTTGAACAGAGAGTGAAACCTTCAAGAATCGTTCAATGCTTGCAAGATCAACAGTCTATCAATGGGTCGATCGTTTTAAAGCAGGCAGCACGTTATTAGAAGGCGAGAATTGGCGTTAGTGTAGAAATAGGTATAGGACCGGTTTATGACATTTTACCCAAACGTTTAGTCGTGAACAAGGTTTTAGCTCGGTGGGTACCAAGGCTGTTGGGACCAAAACAGACCCTAACAGAAACTCAACAGTTTCTAAAAATGCCGCTAACTTTAACAGCTCTTAGCACGTTACGGCAACCAATTTTTGCAACGGATAATAACTACTGACGAAACATGGATACCTTACTTCAATCTTCAGACCAAAAATCCCTCTTAAGGTATATGAAGTTCCGTCGATTGGAAAAGTAATAGTTACTGTATTCCGGGAGTGCGAGGCGATTATTTTTATGGATTATCTACTGAAAGGTACTGCAACTAACGCAGAATATTATTTTAATGTGTTATTTAACCCATTGCGGTAGTCACTTTGCAAGAAGCGGCCTGGAAAGTTGCATAAGCGTCGATTATTGGAACAGAATGATGCCAGACCCCATACCGCACGAAGAACAAAAGAGATTTTAAACGAATTGTGCTGGAAATTGCTTTCACGTCTACCTTATTCGCCAGATCTGGCTCCTACTAATGTTAATCTATTCCCAAATTTGAAATAACCACTATAGTGTTCGATTAGAGACTTTAAATTAGAAAACTCGCTATAAATAGTTGGATTGCAGAGATTCCGAAAAATACTTTGAGAACGGTTTAAAAAAATTAGTTCCATGTTAGGATAAGTATATTCAGTTAGAGAGTTTGAAAAACATCAACAAGGTGAGGAGAAATTAATGATAAAATAGATCAGCTGTAAAAAGAGCTGAAAAAATTAAAACGGAAAATACAGAACTGAAAAAGCGAATGTCAGAGCAAGGCAAAGGACAAAATTATTTGGAGAAAGAGGTAAGAAACAGGAAGCTTGTCACAAAAAGCGCAAACGAAGAGAAAATGAATTAAAGTGATCAATTTGAGTTAATGTGAATATAAAAGATGAACCGAAAATGGTTGGGTTTGGAAAGCCGAATGAAGATGAGTCGAGACCGATACTTATCAAGGGAATAAAAAAGCACTAGAATGACGATCTTTAGAAACACTAAATATTTGAAAGGTAAGAAGATATGGATTGAAGAAAACATGCCCAAAAAGGCGCAAGAAGCGTTCAATACAGGAGAAATCGCCGGACGAATATTCTTTCGGCGCGTATGGAACATTTAAAGTATAAGTAGTAAAAAGAAGAGCTTATTGAGGAGTTCTTAAAAGGGTTGTATTAACATGAAAAGTGGTCACTATCTAATTTATGGAAGAGTTGATGAGGATAAACGTGCTAAGGCTTGAGTGTCCGTGGTAATACATAAAAGCCGGTTCAAATATGGCAAAAGTTGCTGCTTGGAATTAATGTAAGAAAAGAACAAAAGGAGGAAACGACTATTGTGGTTGAATACGGACGTTCCGAATATGAGACTAAAGAAATAAAAGCCGTTTTCTGGAATCAAATGCAGAACAAGATACACATAATAAGTCGTAATTAACGGACGAGTAGCAATAAGTAAGGACAGTGGCTACTCGATATGGCAGTATGGAGAATATAAAAAATGCAAACGGGCAAAGAATTATTGATTTGTGTTTTATGAATGATATGACAATATGCAATAAATTTTTTGAACATAAAAAATCCACAAATATATAATACATGATAATTATAAACGCGTATTGAAGTAAACAGATTGAAATTGGTGAATGTCAAAAAATGATATTGTCAGAAATTGAATGAAACCGAGAAAACAAGGAAATATGAAAACGTAGAGACATTGTGGAAGATATTCTGAGAACTAACATGGAAAGTACTAAAAGACATATCTGGAGTGACTAGGGAAAAAAGATATTAAAGCTGCGGCATGATGGGATAATGAAAACGGTAACTTGCAAAGGAAAAGAAGTTATGGAGAAAGTATTTAAACCATAAGAATGATAGCAATGATATGGAAAGGAAACTAGTTAAAGAAGTTAAAATTCGCCCAACTCTTAGACATAGAAAAGCGACGATAAAGGGTATAAAGAATGAAGATGGAAATCTGTAACTGTCAAGCACACGAGTTGTGTAGAGACGGTAAGAGTACTTCATGGAAGTCTTAAATGGAGATGCAAATAAAACAGAGAACAACGAGTTGGATCACAGTGAAGTAAGAGATGATGAAGATGAAGTATCCTTTGAGGAATTCCATGCAATGCGTAGGCTGAAACACGGCAAAGCTGCAGGGGATAATACCATAAAGACGGAATTGATTAAATCTATGGGGGAGAAGGGCAACAATTATTACTTAAAATAATACAATAATATGCAAAACAGGGAGAATATCGAGAGATTAGACAATTACGACGATACTACAATTATTGAATTATAGAGGAATCTCATTACTGATAGTCGCAAACAAAGTGTATGAAATGATACTGGAGAAAGCATTGAGAGAGACTATAGAAGGAACAATTGATGACAATCAGTGTGATTTCAGACCTGGCCGTGGTACGACGGATTTGATATTTAATATAAGACTGATAGAAAAACATTGTAGTATAACAGCACTGATTCTATGCGCGATTTAGAAAAACCCTCTGATACGGCCCCTAGAAATGAAAGTGTTAGAAAGGAGAAATGTGGAACATAAGTTAATTCAAGCAATAAAGAGTATATACAGTTGTATTAGAAATATGGTGAGAACACACTACGAAATATCAAAGAAATTTATAACTAGCAATAATGTTAGACAAGAGGGTATTTTGAGTTCTCTTCTGTTTATCGCACTGATGGATGAGATTGGCAGGAAATGTAAAGAAAAACTAAGAAAATACAGGGTTGGAGTATATAAGCAAGAGCAAGTGATCAGAAATGGTATATGCTGATGCCCTGGTAATTGTTGCTAAGTCAGAAAAACATATGGAAACAAAATTTGAAGATATGGGCTAAAAATTTTGAAAAATTTAAAATGAAGATGAACAGTGGAAAAGCCGAACTTGTAGTGATAGCCAAAGAAGTAAATACAAATAACAAGATGAACAGTGAGTATAAAACAACTAGCGGATTTCCAGTATTGGGAATCAAAAATAAATGTGAAAGGGGAGATGGAGCCGAGAATTGGTAAGGTAACCAATTACCACAAGGGTGTTGTACGCGTTAAATAAAGTTTTATTAAGAAAAAAAGTGAGTCTCAAAGCAAAGATCATAGTCTTTAAAGCAGTGTACGTACCAATGTATTTATATAGTAGTGAAAAGTGGGTTACGAATTCGAGAAACAAAAGTAAAATCCAAGCGTGCAAGATGCGATACTTATGTGCGGAAATTGGAGTGACTAAACGCGACTAACTGTATGAATCAAGTAATATACGAAAATGTAATGTTCAGTAGACCTTAGATAGATTTAAAGTGAATCAGTTAATGTGGTCTGATTATAAGCTAACAATGAAGGATTGCAGAAAAGCGAAGCACATTTGGAGAATGGTAGTGGCAGAAAAGCGTAGCAGAGGAAGACCGACAAGCGTTTGGAATGATAGGTGATGAGGTAGAAAGGGCAAACAGAAACATAAACTGGAAACAGGCAGAGAAAGCAGCGTAAAATGGAATCGGCTGGCCGTTAACCTGGGCGCTATAAAGGTACAAGAGAAAAGACCTAAGTAAGGATGAAGTAACTATTGGGAAGCTACATACTGTGGTTTTGATAAAAATTGACAAAATAAAAAGTTTTATGCAATTTCTTAGAACTTTAAAAACATCCCCCTTTGTCCAAGTTGTCTTTAAATGAATAAATTCCAGGTTGCTTACTCCAGCAGTCAAAATACAACTCCAAAACATGCCATGCTCAACTCTATGTCTTTCAGTTGGCCTCAAATACTTTGCATTTCTTCGTCTGCTTTTCATGGCAGATTTATTGTCCTATCAGACGCAAGACATATTTGCTCTCATCCGTGAACAAGATCATTTTCCAAAAGTCATGATCGGACCAAATGCACCTATAACTAATTACCTTGTGATTGACTCCATTCGTCGTAGAAAAATCACCAGTCTACTTTTACATCGGCTACAAATTATTGAGAAGTGCTACTGCATCTCAACTTTCTGAAAATGTCTCGCAAAAGCCATCATCGTTTGATGAAGTAGAATTCGAGAGTTGGGAAATTTTTATGTAGTACCTAATGTACAGAACAGTCAAGATTCTTCTATTGGCGTGTTAGTGATAATGAGCGTGCAAATATATGCTGGTATATTATAATTATAGTTGCTTAATTTGCGTACTACAACCTTCTGAAGTGGCTGTACTAAAATAAAATCACATCGTGCTATACGAATACAGATGGCTCATACTATACATTGAAACTGAGAACGTGTCGTGCAGTCGTTTAAGATAGTTGTAGTACTATTGGCGCAAATTGAACAACGCTAATTATAATCTCATGTAAAAAATAAAGGATTATATTGTTGGTATTCTTCCTGTGTTTTTTATTTTTGTATCAACACGTCGTTTTATATTGATATTATTTGTAAATATTTGTCGCATATGCAATATCAGAAATGTTTCTAATCTATATATCTAAGGAAATGCTTACAAACAAAAGTATTTTAAATTTTTCTGTAAATATATTAATTGTTACCTATACTTATAATGTACCTTCCTTTTTCTGTTTTTTTTTATAGATGGGAATCCGATGTGTGGATGATATATTGAATAAAGCATTTTTTCGATTGGGTTTCATCGTAGGTAATCACCCAGGATACTTTATTATCATTCCCATATTATTGACGCTATTTTTCATTACTGGATACCAACAAATCCACTACAATATCGATCCAGAGTACCTGTTTAGTCCTATTAACGGAGAAGGCAAACTGGAAAGAAGAATTGCCGAAGATTTATTTAAAGTTAATTATACGAGTCGGTTTAACGTAGCTAGAATTTCTAGAGCAGGTAGGTCTATTATTTAACTTATTACATCTAATGTCATTTCACTCTTTTCTTTGAAAGTACAATTTACAGGCACCTACTTTTTTCCCACTTTAGAGCACAGTTACAACTCGAACATAGCATATTGCGTGTAACCAACTGTTTCAAAGATTGGATAGTACGGCAATATAAAATAAAAATACAAATGAAAATCAAAAGAGGAGAGGTGTCGTGGGACACCCAACAAGAGCGAAGCTCTTTACTCATTTGATGCTTATTTGAATATAAGGTAAAATTCTATAATTGAATAAACAACGTATAAAGAAAAAGTATTTCATTTCGAAATCGATGGTAAATAAGTTGAAGTAGAATTTGAAGTGAATTAGAGTCCCAATAATAAGAGTCTCATCTGAAGGGAGAATATGCAAATACGGCGCATTTCATAGTTGCCCCTGCGATGAGTAGGTGTGTGTGAGAGAAAGAACTAATGAAAGAAAAGATAAAAGCATCTAGTGACGATTTGAAGCGTCTCATTTTTTCCCAGTTAACTCTCGCCACAGAACTTCGCTCTAAAAATTCGACGTTTCAAAGTGGCAAAATATCGAGTTTTATAGATATGCCGCCTGAAATAGAAATTACACCTGCTAGAAGGCGTTGGAACTTTGTGATTAAATTTGGCAGGCACCTTCAAGTATCGACACTGATTTGCGCCAAGGCGATTTTTCGTGGGTAGAAATCACAAATCGTTCAAACAGAAATCATACTACGATACTTAGAGTTTGAAGAAGGACAAAATCGTCGCTAAAGGGATACTATAGGGCAAAGAAGAAGAACCTAACCCCATAATTGCCTGCTAAGAATACTGGCTGTTAGAGACCACATTTCGACAACAAGGTCTATGTATATAACTAGTTGTTTCAAGGTGCTGACCGTTCAATATGTCTTTGTATTGTTCATTGAAGAATTCAATCCTTTAGTTTGCGTTACTTTCGCTTCGAGGCCATATGATCGCCAATGGATACATTTTGGAAGTAGTACAGCCCCATGTTATTCCAATTTTTTAAACCCTACGAAACACTCCTGTTTTCACAAAATAATGCTCGTCCTCACATTGCAACCACTACGTTGGAATATTATCGGCAGGAGGCTAGGGAATTTGCCTAACTCATCGTTGACTCTACAAGCTAGAAATAGATCAAGCTAACATCGATAAACTTTTATATTCGATGCCAGTGTATTGATTGTGTAAATACCTCATATTATTCTTTCAAAATTTAATCATTTATGATTTTTCAATAGTTAGAAGCACTTAATTATGTATCATTGACTCATAATTTCCTGCTAACACATTTTTTAACACAGCAGAAAGTTAGTAATCTCTTGATATACCTACAATTTTTATACATTTATTCCATACAACATAGGCATTTTCCATACAAGCTGTTGAATTATATCCACGTTTTATTAGTGTTACTAGACACCGGAATGTATGACGTTGTGCACCCATCTACTAACATTAATAAACTCGAGAAGTGTATTCCTGTCTCATTATTAAATAAGTACAAGCAGTAGGAGTTAATAATTCATAAATAATACACTACCTCTCAAAAGTTTGGACGTAACAACTCACGATATCATATAATAATAGTCATAATACTCCTTAATGTTCAACAGGAGCGCAATCCAAAATAGCTGACATAAAACATGAATAAGGAAGTACAAGTTTACAAGCAAACTAGTATATAATCTCAATTCAATATAGAAGCATAGATTTATATAGGATATAACTAAACAGTAGTGCATTAGCATGAAAATCAAAATGATATATGATAATATATAAAAGCTACAAAATGAATTCAAAAACTGAAACACCGTGTGTAAGAATATAAAATTATGACACAACGTTCAAGATTTTATTAAGATAGTATTACTTCTAACAAAAGAGATATACGAAATGCTAATATGAAGGGAATCCAAACGAAGTACAGAGAATAGCTAACGGGTAAATAATCCGAGGAGAAAATACATCAACGGTATTATTATTGTGTACGAATCTGTGTAAGGATCACTTGTAAGAGATATGTTGAAGTTTTAAAGACGTAAATAGCAAGTGATCTATAGTGTTTTCAGGATAACCGTAATCTATAAGAGACTGTAGAAATTTATCAATTATTTTCCACATGATTTCAAGGCTGTATATGTTTGATACATAATACGAGTTCCGTTAATAGAAGCATATACAATTCACGATCTTAGTAGACATCCATTGTTTACATGGAAGAGACTCCAACTTCGTATTTCGTTAAAAAGTCACCCTCAGCAATGCATATGCCGGGTGATCAAGTGACGATTTAAATTTCGGCAGGAATTAACTAACAATTTGAATGGTACCGCAAAAGTATACCTATCTTCATTACGTTTACCAGTGTCGTTGTTGTTGTTGTTTTATTATTTTCTTGTTTTTGCTAGTATCGCTTCTTGATTTATCTAATACCGCTGTTTTTACTTGGTTTATCTGAAGAAAGAAATCAGCATTTTTCAGACCTAATTGCTTGAGAGATCCAGTTGCGGTTTGTAGGTTATATTTGACTCCTAAATAAATTTGACATTTTGCATTATTTATTTCTGTCTAAAAACAGATATACTCTTAAAAAATGCAAATAGTCGTATCTTATGCTATTTAATTTCAGTACGTGCTCAAATTTAAAAATAATTGCAATTTGTATATTTGCACTTGCAAACTACCTTCGTAAATGTAATATTGGGAAAGTAATTTCCTGTTGGAACGCCACTGAATTTTTGTTCAATTTTAACCAGGTTCACCAATAATTTAGTGCAACCACAACAAAATTTCGTGACAGTTGCACGTGATCACGGTGTACTATGTAATATATTTTAATTTAATAACTGTATTGGCTGCCACGCACCGAGCGAACAAGTTGCGCACTCTGAGCTTAGAGAAATCAAAGGGAAGTATCTCAACACCAAAATCCTATTTGGAAAAAAGCTTTAAAACAAACTGTATATGCTGGAAGAGGTGCTGTGAGGAACTAAGGATGTTTTACGTACATTAGCGTGATAGTGAATAAAATATAGCCAAAGAATATGGAAGAATTTGTTTTTTTTTTTTGAGGTTTTTGTTTATACTGTTTTTTTTTCATATGTGAAGCATATAGTCCATTTAAGGAAGTTTGTGTATATGTTGCGGTGGTTGGTATCATTAGCACCGATATTTGGATTTTAAATTAGCGTTGCATTTATTTGAAGCTTGACAATTTGAATGTCATCAACAGAGATCGCAAAAAAGCAATATAAAGTGGTGGCTCCTTTCCTCACGTAGGGTATAAAGTCTACTACCTGTGCTCATCACTAGAGTTTGTCAAAAAGGTGGATGATGTGTTATCATTAAGTAGTGTAAATCGGATTGACGCTGTCACTCCTCCGAATTTTATTATTCAATACTAACTTATTAATGACAACTTAACATTGAATAATAAAATTTACACTACTTAATGATAACACGTCATCCACCATTTTAACAAACGCAACTACCAATTGAGTACCAAAGTAAGCGTATTAATATTGATAGATAGATACTTTGTAGAGTCTGTTGAGTAATACCAATCCACTGGCTATGCAAAGAGATTTTTCACGGTTTATGTGGCTTGAAAACAATCTAGAATTCACTATGAAATAAACACTAAAAGGTATACTTTGAAAACTGTGAAATGTAGGAACTTTCATGTTTCATTCCTCGTACAACGTCGTATTTAGATTTCTTCAAGATTTCTTTTTCATCAGCGGCTGTTGTTCCTAGCCTTCTCAAAAATCCAAGCTCCTAAAAGACTGTGTCGAACATCCGGGAATATTTATTTCTGCTGATCGGACTCCCTTTCAACAAAAGTTGTTTAATGTGGTCAAAGCTGAACTCACGGAGCGAAGATCTAATGGGAAGGATAATCTTAGAATTAGATATATAAATGGAATACCAAAAATCGTCTCGTCGGAAAACTAACACAGCCCAACAGAGTCTCACACTTGGGGCTATATTATCAGAATGTTCGAGGCCTACGTACAAAATCCCACCATGTTCTTAATTGCTAGCTATTCTTCTCCATTTGACATCATACTTTTAACTGAAACTTCGCTCTCTGATTCTTTTTCAACAATGAACTTTTTCCAATGGACTACAATGTGTTTAGATGTGATCGTGATCCCCGTACCACCGGTAGATCACTGGGTGGTGGAGTAGTTGCTGCTATCTCAAGTTCTCTTGCTTGTTCTTATGTAGACGCCACAATGTTTAAAGAGCTTGTACCTCTTATCGACTTATTGATTTTGAACATTACCTTGAATCTTGCACATATTTATATTATTCTTCTCTATATACCTCCAGATCTTGACGTATCTTTATTTGAAGAATTCTTTGAATTACTAGAGATATTTGTCTCAGACAAATCTGTACTGTTAATAGGCGACTTTAATTTACCAAACTTTATTGACCCTACGATCATTGATCCTAAACTAAATTCTTTTCTACTATTTCAAACATCGCTAAATCTTACACAATTCAATCACATTTTAAATGATAATGGTCGGATGCTTGATTTGATTTTGTCTAATTGTGATTATTTGTTTAAAATTGAACATGATTCGGTTCCACTGGTTTTGGAGGATTTACATCATCCAGCCTTGAGTATGTCTTTCACTTTTATGCCAACGTGTACATCTCTACCCTTTCCTTCCAATGTAAACAAAAGATATAATTTCTACAAGGCAAATTATAATAAACTTTATTCGGATTTGTTGCTTGTTGATTGGTCTTTTTGCATAACTATACTGATATAAATGAACTAGTTTATGAATTATATGTAAAACTATTCAAAATCCTCGAGCTGTCTGTGCCTTTGACGGCAGCTGAAAATACTTCGAGGTATCCTTTATGGTTTACGGCAGATATAAAGAACGAATTATCAATAAAGAAATACTATTATAGAAAATGGAAAACAACTGGTAGCATGCATTTTAGGCGTGAGTTTCAGAGGCTACGGAAATCCGTCAAGACTAAGATCTCCACAGCTTACCATATCTACAATCAAAATATACAACATAGATTATCGCTTGACCCCCGTTCCTTCTGGAATTACATTAGATCGAAGAAATGTTCGAGTAGAATTCCTAGCAAACTTTGTGATTCTAACCAAGAATATAATACACCGGAAAGCATTGTAGATGCTTTCGCGTCTGTTTTCTCGGATGCCTTTTTGCAGAGTGACACAATTAATGGTTTATCTGACGTGCCATCTAACCATCCATTGGTGCACATCCGCTCCATCACCACTGACGATGTAATACGCCATATTAAGAGACTGAAAAATAAATTCTCTGCTGGTCATGACAACATACCTTGTTTTGTGGTGAGAGATTGTGCCTCGATTTTTGCTGAACCGTTATGCGTGATTTTCAACAAAGCTTTGCACACGTGCGTCTTTCCAGATGCCTGGAAGATAGCAAGAATTTGTCCGGTGTTTAAGAGAGGTGATGCCAGCAATCCTAAAAACTACCGTCCCATCGCAATTATTTCTGCATTTGCGAAGATATTCGAGTCGTTGATTTATGAACAAGTCGCATTTCTCACTAAATCCTCTATGTCCTTCTGTCAGCATGGATTTACCTCACGTAGATCAACCGTCACCAATTTGTGCACTATATCGCAGGTTATAGCTGAGACATTGGATTTGGGTGGGCAACTGGACGTAATATATACTGACTTCTCTAGAGCTTTTGACAGTATTGACCACAAAATATTACTTCACAAACTAAGCTCGTTTAACTTCGATAACGCATTGTTAGCCTTGTTTGAATCATACCTAACAAACCGCCAGAACTACGTTTATTACAATGGATTCAAATCTAAATATTACGTATCAGCCTCAGGAGTCCCTCAAGGTTCGAACCTTGGTCCACTTTTGTTTAACCTGTTCATAAATGATCTCATTATATCGATTCAATGTCCTGTCTTGGCTTACGCCGACAATCTCAAAATCTATCATAACATACTTTCTTATTCGGATGTTGATCTTCTACAGCAAAATTTAAACTTAATTTTTTCTTGGTGTTCTGATAGCAAGCTCACTCTAAATATCGAAAAATGTTGCTTCGTTAGATATACTAGGAAATTAAGCATAATAAACTCAGCTTACCATATCGACAATATACCTATCTCTTGCTTGTCATCCGTCAGAGATTTGGGTGTCACTTTTGATTCGGCGTTGACATTTTCTGAGCATATATCTGCCATTACTGTTTCTGCCTATAAAACACTGGGTTTCATTATTCGAACATGTAAAGATTTTACCAATTTGAATACAATATGTTCACTCTTCTACGCTCTGGTTATCAGCAGATTGGAATATGCGTCTACGGTCTGGTTTCCGATATACAGTGTTCATTCCAAAGCAATAGAACGAATACAGAGACGATTTTTGAAGTATCTGTCGTACAAGCAGGACGGTTTTTACCCGATTCAAAATACTGATTATAATGATCTATTAGAAAGACACGGTTTTCAATCACTGGCTCAGCGTAGAATCCACATCAGTGCCTCCTTTATGGTGAATTTGATTTATGGTAAGCTGGATGCCCCGGAATTACTGTCAAAGGTCAACTTTCTGGTGCCACGCCTTGAATCAAGATCGGGTGACTTAATCATGGTTCCTACGCCAAGAACAAATATTCTTCTGAAAGCTCCTTTATTTCATTCCGCTAAGAACTTCAATATTCAATATACATAATCCTGTAATCTCTGTTTTGAGATGTTTTATTTTTCATTGTATTCTATTTTTCATATTGATTTGTAATTGATACTATCACCACCTTATTATACATTATATTTTTGCACTGTATTAATTTTCCGTATTATCCGTATTATCCATATTTCTTTTTGTATTGCCCCTTGTTGGATTTATTCTGTTGGGTAATAAATAAATATTATTATTATTATTATTATTATTATTACGTAATCACTAATCTAAAGTAATAGATTTTACCCTATAGACCGTGTTAATAATGTATTAGAAGAAGGTAGGTTTAGATTGATAACTAATGTTATGACAATTTTTAACACATGAATCAAATCTGTATGCGATTCCTTACTGCAATATACGACTATACTGTTTATCCATCCGTAGCTGGCCCACAAGAGTGATGCAATAATACGCGTGAAGATTGCCTACAAATATGTGAATTTGCATTCAGTTTACGTGCAGTATCGTACGGGTCAACTGTAAGGCATAGATAAAGTTTCACTGAAATTTTGAACATGTATATCATGATTTACAGTAGATAGCGGCTGTGCTCTTTCTTTATATTTACGAATCTTTTTGGTTTCAAAACGGGACACTTATAAAAAGGATAAGATAATCCTCGGTCGTCTAGAAATAAACGATCTCTATTGATGCCCATATTACCGTCTTAACTATGCACTTCTAAAAATTCAATGCAGATATAACGACAAGCCAATAGTGTTTCCTTTCCATGGTTGTGTACGCTATGACATAATAGTGAAAGTAATGACTACTACATATAAAAAGACTCACCCAATTAAGCATTGTTGCTTGGTAACATCTGAAAGTAGGTGAAAACAGTAATTTTTACTTAAAATTGATATCAGGTTATAAACATATATTTTGCTCACAGCAACAATACTTAATTGAAGCTTCACTTGTCTACACAATCATTTCCTAATTTTATTAGTCTCATGGATAAGAACTGTTACTTGATTTCTTAATTAAATATGTGACAATAATTTCCTTTAAGTTTTAGTCTTAGTTTTTAATGAAGTTGATATATTTTAATAGATCAACAATCTATCAACAACAAAGTACAAATGAAAAATAGACTATAACTATAAAAATCAGGTTACAACTAAGTATGTTTCTTAAACTTGCTATATCACTTTTAGGTCATTGAAAACAGCAAATTAATTATACAGAATGTATTTCACACACATTAAAAGAGAAACTAAAACAGTTATTTTTAATAACACCTACATATACGATAAATCAGAACATTAAGTACCATCAAACATTCCAATAAAAATGTACAACAAAAAATCTATTGAGGTTAAAAGAATTAACAATATTACCATACCCTTGCTACCAGAATAGGAAAAAAGTGTGTTTGATTGAGCAGAAAATTAAAAATGTAAGTTAAAAGGAAACAGTTTTGGAGATGCATACAGCCTAAAACAGTAACAAAGAAAAATATTAGAATAAAGATTATTACGAAGAGGATTAAAATGCCTAAAAGAATTCTATGTAGAAGAAATTAAGAAGTGCATCAATGGCAAATAATGAACCATTGGAAACATCGATTGTGATACGATCAGTAGGAAAATATACAGGAAGTAATTATGGAGCAGTAAATCATACCAATTAACAACAAAATAGAGATCAAAATAAATTAGTGTTTATGCCGAAGCGTGAAGAGACCAAAGAACAGAATTACTGATCATTTTACAAGAGAGTAATCTGTGATTCTCTTCTGTGGGCCACAATCGAAATAACAAAAGGTCATGTCGTAAAAGAGATTAGAGAATAGAAATAAAGGACAAATAATACATCTGTATTAAAGCAGGGAGGAACAAACCCTGCATACTACTTCAATACGAATCTTCTTACTGGTCAGTAAACATTGAGACACATTCCTTGGATGTACGAGGGTTGTTTCTTTTTCAACTTCTGATCGCACAGTATGAAGACCAGGTATGCGGCAGGTGGCTGGAGAGCATATTGGTGGCCGCACGTCTCGACCTCCACACACTCTGTCACTGCCGAGTCCAACACTCCATTTCTTGAGCTGCAGACATGTAAACATGGCTGTCTCTATTGACTCTCCCGCGAAGTGGGAATTGCGAAGTGTTATTCGTTTCTTGCAGACAGAAGGGAATAGTGCAGCGGAAATTCATCGAAGAATGAGTGCATGGAGACAGCTTTATGGGTGATGGTGTTGTTCGTGGGTGGTGTCGACAGTTTAAGGATGGCCAAACTGATATGCATGATGTCGGTACGGATGACCTTGTTCAACAAGTTGACCAAGTGATTAAGTGGTTAAGGTAAAGGTTCACCATAAGTGAATTATCGATGAAGGTTCCGGAAGTTTCAAGATCTTTTCTGAACTCTATAGTTACTGAACAGTTGTGCTACAGAAAACTTTGTGTTCGGGTCCCAAAGATATTGATTGTCAACCACAAAAATCACAGAATGGTTGCAGCTTTTGGGTTTCTTGACCGTTACAATACTAACCCACAAAATCCAAACGAACCATCAACAACCGTACGGTTATGGCAACTGTTTTCTGGAACCAAAAAGGTGTTTTGCTTGTGCAGGTTATGCAACAATTACGGACACGAACCAACTTGATAACCAGACCCCGGAGAGTTTTGGGAGGATGACCCCCACCGCCACGTATTAACGCATTAACGTGCCTGCACACCAGCCCTCCTCATATAGGAAAGATTTCTTTATCAATGTCCCTAAACTTTTGGGGTTTATTGATAACGAACGAGTTCAAATGAACATCACTAGACCGACGGAAACATTCTCGTTGCATCTACATCGCGAAACACAACGATTTCTAGATGGACAATACGAGATCTGAATTATTTATTACCACCGATAGTAGTATGATATAAATGTTGTAATTAGTATTAGAGTACTGTATTGCGTTTAATAAATACTCGGCTGAATTCACAATATGTATTGCATATATACATGTTTATATTTTTTCCAGCAACTGCAATAGATAGCACGATTCTAAGACCAACATTAGGTTGATTCTAAGAGCAGAATCACTGATCTTTATTTAATTTAAAAGATCGTCTATTTTTACTAATTCTATATTCTTTACAAAAGTTTGTCATTTATGGTCTTCTGCGAAAAAGTTACTTTAATAATAAGATATCCTTTTGAATGGTTTAGTTTAACAGCCATATTCTTTCTTTTTTAGGTCGCTTTGGAAGAGTTATAATAACTAGTAAAGATGGTAATAGGAATATGCTTAGAAAAGAAGTATGGAGAGAACTGCGTCTGCTTGATGATATCATACAAAACGCAACTGTATTCTATAAGGATGAATATTTCACTTATCAAGATATTTGTGCAAAATGGAACAATGAATGTTTCAAGAATGACATTCTAAACCTAGATTATATAATAGACGAGGTATGTAATTAAGAAATATTAAACAGTATGTTAATTTCTATTGATTCGAATCTATACGGTTTTTTTACATACTTACAAGTCTAATTAGTGGGAGAAAGTTCTGAAACATATCAGTATTTGCGTTCTTTTTCTTTTTCATACACTTATTTACTTATCTCTCTTCCATCTATCTTTCAATGTAGAAGATGTTGAAATATAGCTGTTACACTTCTTGCACAAACTACATACTTCCACTGCTTTCTGTCAGTTGCAATACTTTTCGCACTGTTCCACTCAGTCTTGTTGCCTCTTAAACCGCTCACTATCCCTTCATTCGATTTCTGTCTTGATCTACATCTTCCATCTTTTCATTGTTTTCCGACATCCTTAGCATGTGTTCCCACCAAGTGAGTTGCGTATTTTTCTTTAGTTACTCCACGGCTAGTTTTTACCATATGCCCCAATTCATCATTCCACCCAACATTTTTAGAGAAACATAATTGCCTTAGCTCAGTGCTTCGACACCTTTAATATTTAGTTTTGTGATCCGTAAATTAGTGTGTGGGCGTGGTCTTCAGCTCTACATCCATTCTTTTCTCTGGCTCATAGATCCTAGGTATTTTAGGTTGGATACGTTTCTTACTCTATGCTTTCTTTATTGCATTTATCCAGTTTTTCTTTTCATTTCCCAATGTTATGTTTTAAAGCTGCTTCTCTTGGCGCACAAAGTATTAAATCATCTACGTACATTACGTCTGTAACAATTAGAGGATACAGTGTCCCATACGCTTCCACTATTCCTTTAGGACCATTCCTATTAACTGCTTTCGAAATATCATCTATAGCAACAATAAGCAGTGGGGGACTTCAGACACTTCTTCGCCTGAGTGCTTTCTTTGTAACAAAAATTGTCATTATAATCTGTTTCCTTCCTTTTATATTACTAGTCTGATTATAGATGCTACATATTTTCATATATGGCTTTAAGAAATTCAAATCATAATAAGTTAATTTAAAACTCACGGTTTCCTAAAATTTAATTCAAATATAAGACGAGAATGCAGAATAATTTATCCAACTTATAGCCTTAAACAAATGTTTCCTTTACCGTGAAATATAGAGACTGGCGTTAGATTCCGTCAGTAGCGTCTGTCGCTGCGTGGATATCGAGAGGCCATTTGTTTCGATAAGGAATACGTATTTGATTAAAACAAGATATCAGTATACACAACTGACGAAAGTGTTCAAATCATTGAGTTGGTATTTTGCATTCGAAAAACACGATCGATCTGTATCCTATACAGTATGTTCCAAATACATCGACGATTGCAAGAACGGTCGAAGTGTTTACAAAATTAGGTTGCGTGGTCGCGAATTGTAAAGAATGCCAAAAAATGGACCAACAATCTCAAATCCGTTGAAATGAATTCCGAGTGGGAACAGAGGATGAAGGATTTGTTCGTACATTAAAATGAGTGAACCTTGCTCTAGTCGCTAAGTTGCAGACGAAACCGATATTACTGATAGGACTGCCAGAAAAATTTTGAAACGCAACAAATACAAATGTTACACAGTTCAAATTTATAAGGAGATGTTACCCGAGGACATTTTTGGAAGGATATTGTTTTGTGAGTCCGTGTGGGAGAAGGCTCAGGGTGACAAATATTTTATTAAAAATATTCTGTTGTCGGACGAATAATCTTTTCCACGCCATGACCATCATAATGCTGAAGCCGCGCGATATTGGTCTCGGCAACACCAACATTTGTAGGGTAATATACGAACTCGCTACCCCGAAAAACATTTGGTCGGGTATCTTAGGTGACAATATTATAGGGCCATTTGTTATTGACGGAAATTGAATGAATTTGAATGAAGGGAGATACACATTTGGATTTGCTGCGAACTGAAGTAATTTCTGCAGTTCGTAATATTAACGCCGATTTGGATGAAATTTGGTTCCAACAAGACGGTTGTCCCGCGAATAACACCAATATAGTAATGGAGTTGCTACAAAACACCTATCCTTAAAAATTGTTTACCACTTTGGAGATATATTGACTGAAATAAAGTTCTTGTGTCATAAAGTAATGTCTCTTACATGAAATAATTTAACAGGCAAGAGAAACTGTGATCTTACGTAATAGATCCGTTTCTCGTTTTCTAATTGCAGTGAAATATGTTTGAATACTAAAAATGGTGGGAGGTCAGTGGCTCAAAAGTTTACGGAACACTGACCGACTCATACGCCCCACTTTCACTAATTGTAAGTAATCTAGAATCTTATCGGAAATATGTATTTATATCTATATAATAGATAGGTACCACAAAGTAGACAAAACTACTAATAATAGAATGACTTTCACCACAAATAAAGTTCATTAAAATGATTATAACAAGAACAGCTACCTAAATACAATAGACAAAAGATATATGAACCATTTAAAAATTAGGTATGAGGAAGGTTTAAACACATAGATTACGAATATGCTTACGTAGAATAGATTTTTACGGCTTTGAGGTACCAGCACGCGACGCCACTTCATAAAATATTTTCTTCTCTTCGCAGTGTTTACGTCTTATCTTAAATATGCCTACTTCTTAACACACAACTACTCATCTCATTGTTAGTGCATTAAAAATGCTATCTGCTGAAAAAGTTTTCTTTAATAATATAATAGTTTTAATAAACGAGTGATTGACGTATATCTTACTAAAGAAGAACTGAGTGTGTATATCATTCGTAACCTATTTAAATACTTCCCATTCGAATTATCTCCACCACTTTGTAGGTCAAGAAAAATTTGAAATTTACGTCTTATATTTCATAACAATGATTTGTACCGTTTTTTTCTAAAACTACAATACTGTATAAACAAACATTTGTTTTTATTTTAGTGATTACGGAAATGGTATAAATGACAAAATCAATCAATGAAAGCTGTAAATTTCAACTATCTTTTATTAACCTGGGAAATGGTGGAGGTAATAAAAAGGTAACTAAAGAAGAACGTGAAATGGATCTTATATTCCGTACAATTTACAATAGTAAAAGCATTAACTGACTACTTGTGTAATCTAGAAAAGAACAAAACAAGATTTTCGCTAAAACTAAATGTTCTTTTTTTACGTTGAAATTTTATGATAATTAAAATATTCCCGTTAAAATTTATTTACTTGGGAGGCAAACACTTCTATTTTGCTTCAGCACGTAAATTCTTGAGAAACAGCCACTGCTTTAGCATAGTAAAGGAAAGATATGAATACTTCACCGTTATCGCCAATATTCCGAAAACATGGACATTATATTCAGCAACACTGAAATCCAAAGTATGGATTTAATATGTGGATGATAAAAGTGAGATATAGCTTGAGAGACATAAATGAAACAGCTTGTTATAAACTATTCCGTTTTGGGTTACACTGATTGTTGTTTTAGCTAATATTGATTTACACAAAGCAAAAAGAGCTGTATATTTCTATGTATGTGTATTATATGGATACACGTCGGACTAAATAATTTTTAGGAATACGATTTTTTTAAGTAGATCAAGAATCGTGTAAAGATGACATGATGAAATTGGTTGCTTTATTTTATTTATACACAGGTGTGTGGGTTAAGAAGTAGAATGTTTAGGATAACACATAAACATTGCCAGGAAAGGAAGAGAGTTAATTGAGTGGGGTTTCGTGGTAACGCCTTGGAATCCAAGAAACGTACCCTAACCGCACTCATGACCTTTTTTAACATAATGCTTCCTTATTTACCCGGTCTTGTCTAAATACTGTCTAAATAGAATCTCATACCAAGGAACGAGACAATGGTACCTGGTGCTTGTGTGCGGAACTTTCGTCGGCGCCCCTATTGTCCCTATAATTTGTTTGAGACAAACTTATAACATCCTATTAAAAATAAAAGAATGTAATTCATTTTGATACAATTCATTTAATGAATAATTATTTTTATTTCAAATATTTCCCCCTCGCATGAAATTTTTAGCGCCGTTACTATCCTAGGGTCAGTGTGCGCCGTACTTTTTATATACAGTATCAGCGCGCCTAATTTTTAAATGTCCCATCCGGTATATCTAACCTAAATTAAAACTATTGAAAGGTAAATTATTATATTTTAACATTAAATCTCCAATATTAAAATGATATTTATAATATATTTTTAGAACTTGTTACAAAATAACAAAAAGAAAAATATGTCACTAATTAAAATTAAGTTCCAAAGCCGTTAGATTTATAAAATATGTAATTATTTTTACTTATAAAAGATTAATACATATTTGCATCGCATAAGCCCTTATTTATTCGAGAAATGAGTTGTATATTTTGTCTGACAATGAGATCATTCAAACGAAATATTATAAGTACTTTCGAGCCAAATTTAACGATCACTGGTCGCCACCCATATTCAATTAATTTTCTTGGTTTCCCTACCTACTCTTGTAGGTATGTATATACTTGTCTCAATTCTAAACCGCGTTAATATTGTAAAGAGCGTTAATTAAAAGAAATAATAATAATAGCTTGCTACATTAAACGTACATCAGAATTGCAATTAAACTTCTTAATCTTAATTGACTATTACCGCAATCAACCGATGTATGTAAGGTAGTATCAGCACATCAGTTCCTTCGTACTTTAGTCTTGTATACCACCATTGTTTTAGAAGAATTAAAACCTATGTATTTTCATGTTTTGAAACCGTTGCATCAAAGTCCAATAATCAATTGTTTCTTAGCAATATTTCAAATATCTATATATTTTGATATGCAGGTCGAAAAAGGAGAATTAAATTTAACATTCCCGTTAATGTTCAATCCGGTAACTTGGGATGCGCACGCGTTTCCTGTATTTTTGGTGGTACTGAGATCAGCGACGAGGGATTTATTATAGCAGTACCTTCTGTTCAGCTAGTATACTTTGGTAATGTTGATTCGAAGAGATTGGAAGAAAAGTAAGATCAATTATTTCTTTATGAATTTATCAATCATGTACTGTTTTCTTTAAGAGGCGCTGCTTGGGAAGACATCTTCTTGGATATTGTAGGAGAAGCTCAGGACAATGGTCTATTCGAACATATAAGGATAGCAAGGTTTGCATCTAGAACGTTAGACCATGAACTAGAAAAAAATACTAGATCGGTTATACCATATTTCTCATCCACTTTCGTTATAATGGCTATATTTTCAGTCGGTAAGTAGCTCCAATAGACTGCCATTTAGATTATAATTAATATAAAATAAATACGATTAAATACGATTCCCAGAAACATGAAATTCTCGCATTGGTCCTAATTCAATGGCCAATGACTGTAATGTTTAATCTTGATCTACCGGCTAACAGTACAGTTAAATATTTTAAGTGGGGGACCTGATATTTTGTCCACGTATGATGCCATAGTCGAGAAACAAGAGTAATTTGTAAGATATAAATCTCCGAAAGCAAATATATTTTTGAAATACGATCATTAATATTCCAAAAGTGATATGAACAAGTTAGGTATTCGCTATATATTTCAATTTCGGAGAGCTGTCGATCGTTGTACGAGGCTGGATCCCTGGGGAATACATTTCACTTGATGTTCCGTTATCTTCCGTTAGGCGGCACAAATATGGCCGTCTGAAGGTGTATTAGGGGTGACCCGAACGGGTCCTTTACTAACGAGCCATCCTTGGCGTTGGGTAGAACTGTTTCTTCAGTCTTCAATTAAACTCCAGGGGATCTTCGTCCCGAGTTGACCTCTGGAATTGCACTCAGTTCATCCTCAATCTGTCAGAAAATCCTGCACCCGCCTAACGATGGTCTTAGGCGGGGCTGTCAGGGTCGAGAGCAGCGGTATACCTAACCACCGGGTTGTCCGAAATCTGCATTCTCTCTAACTAATTGAAGTAGATGGTCGTTCATATTTGGTATTGAGAGATCTTCATACAGTTGCTTATTCTGGACCAATCACGGAGCGCAGGCGATCATTCGTAGCATTTTATTTTGTGCTACTACCAACCTATTGATGTTAGACTTCGCTGCCGTCGACCACGACCCCGCTCCATATGTAAGCATTGGTCGCAAAAATACCGTGTATAGAAGCATCTTAATTCGTAGATTTGCGACATAGGAGCAGCAGCAGGATTCTCCTGGCACTGTAGTACTTCCCGATAACGACGGTCTCAATATGTGACCAGAAGCTTAATCGATTATCCAAGGTCACCCCCAGATACTTGACAGATGGGCTCCATGGAAGGCAGGTCTCTCTACGTAGATGTTATCGCTCGGGCGAAATCTTCGGCGGGAGAAGCATTTTGCGAGATTACTGCGCAATCTCCACTTCTCCGTCCATTCCAGGAGCCCGTATTTCAATTTTAAATATGTGATACATATATGTATTCTGAAAAAACATGTTCCAAACATTGCAAATTTCAAGAAGTGGCAAAATCAAACAAAATATATAACAATACCTTGCTGAAATGTTCTACATGTAAAGTTTGTAAGAATAGCAACGATCCAATTTGCATGAGAGCGGTTGATTGAGGTTCGATAAACGAGTGTATAATAAGCTGTGTAAACTTGAAAGACGCGCCTTGCACGTAAGTGGAATAAGCGGCGGAGTGACTTCATGGTAAGTTATCCTTAGTCTAGGCAAACAGCGGTAATTACGAAATAAGTTACCACAGCCTACATATACACAGAACTACTCGCATACAGCATCCTAAAGCGGGGAGTCGGCGATGCTGTCGTACCTTATTTCGTAATTGTCCGCTGTTCCGCTGTTTGTCCGGGCTACTTATCATGCACTCGTTTGTCAAACCTTATTTCTGACTCTCCAAAACCTTCGTGATGACTTCTAGATGACAAAATATTTTACCTCAAATAGGTTTGAATACTTTGTGGAATCCTTTGTGCTTTCACAATGTGAATGTGGAATACTTACTTACTACTTAATCCTGAGTCTTTCTACTGTGAGGTATAAGATTGCTGAATCGTTGAAATATATTGTATCATATTAAATGTAGAATCGTCATTATTATGCTACTGTTTTTGTTGATCCTCTAAGGAAGAAAGTGTTTGAAAACGAAGAAAGGGGACCACGTTCTCATTGTATCTATTTACCGAGGAACTAAATGTGTTTATAAACACGGCTCACTGTGCCATATTTTTATGAAACTATAAAATAATTTCACGAGCGCTACATTCAGTGGACCGCCACTGAATATCAACTGTAAAAGTAATTTAGAATAAAATATTAGTTTTAATTGTTACTATTATTGTTATTATTAAAAAGAAACCAATGTAATAAGACAAACAAAAACTAATATTTGAATTAACGAGTACCTACATGTATACAGCCCTTAATTACAACCCGCTCCGATGCAAGTGGGAACTGTAGCATGCAAATACCAACATTATATCTGTGACATGATCACTTATCACAGTTACCGTGGACTAAACACGCTTGTGTCTCGTTCCATTCCATGATATACAGCGAAAATTCAATCTAGATACAGGATTTACGCTTGCTGGTTAAATCTATCTATGCACATTCAATTATGTCTGTGCGTCATAAAACTGAATGAGTGAAACAACTGGAACGAAGCACGAGTATGTTTGAGACCCTTAAGAACTGTAAGTTTGAATGAAACCTGCTGCAACCCATAATAGCTCCAAATATATCACCTCCGATTCCAGTCTTGAGTCGTGGAGAGAAAGAACATGGTCTTCTTCTTTCAATCCACCTAGATACAATAATAATAATAAAAAACACACTGGTAAACAAGATTTTTGCTTCTTGGATGCCGAGTACTGTTTCTGTTCCTTCGGTATTTTTCGATGCTGATTTTGAATCCGTCGCCAGAAATCACCCATCAAGGACCAATTTTTCGCAATTGCATTTTCCCACAACAATGGGGTTAGCTTTTGCTGCTCGACTATTTCGGATGGTTCAGTATGAAAGACATGCCTGGTACTTTTGCGGAGATTTGAAACTCATTGTCCTTGTACTCGGTCTTCAACTAGGATATACTACATTTGGCTGTTTCTTATGCCAGTGGGGCAGCAGAAAGAGACAAAAACATTATGTAACAAAACAATGGCTACACGAAGAATAGCTCGTTCCGGGAAAAAAATATGTCGTCAGTCAGCCACTGGTGGATCCCCAGAAAATCTACCTGCCACCTCTACACATTAAAATTGATAAAAAAATGTTGAAGGAATGAATAGAAACGGCGACGTTTTTATTTGACTTAAAAAATAGTAGAGACAATCCAAAAGATATTTATATTTAAAAAAGAAATCGGTTTTGTAAGATTGGAAGACCATTGAAATAAAAAAAGGTAATTCCAAAGTGAGTCTAGATGACTCTTACTAAGCAAACACGAATCGCATATGCCAATAATTATCATGGAGGAAATTATGCTTTATTAATTACCAACGATCACCACATACGAAGTGATCCAGAAATTTAAAGGGATCTCTTCGATAAATTATTCAGTGACCTGAGTCTGTTACCTTTTCGTGTTTTAAAAAGGTAAGCCTACACAATTATCCCTTCTGTGGTGTACAGAGAAAATAAGCTGATTGATAATTAATTTGATGTAAACATTGATTTAAATTTGCGTTAGTAAGCTCTAGACCAAAAAGCATTTAGTCGCAACCTACACTAAATAGCTATTTACTTTTACAATTTCCTTTCCTCCTTTTTTTCAAATTGCATGATCTAAGGACGATTCAGGTTCCTCGAAACAAAATTCAAACAAAGCACCTTTAAAACGCGATTAACAAGGGCGAGCAAACTATTTTATCTAACGTGTGACTTGAAACCTGGATCGTACTTTGAGCAAAAGAAATAGGTACAAATAGCTACATAAACATAACTTTAATTTAAATAATTAACATGAAAAGCTCAAGTTACATGTAATGATATTCAGATACGGCAATAGTACCCATGCAATGTATTTAAGTTAAAATTCCGAATCCGTTTGTGAACATAAAATATGTTCGCTAGGTTGGAGTTTACGTCTAGTAATATATGTATATATCAGGAATGGGCAACCTTTCCCATGCGGCCGTTAGAAGTTTTATGCAGCAAGTAATCGAAAAATATAAATTTTTGTAGTATCCTTATGAAGCAAGTTTGACGGGCTTAGCACGGCCCGTATGCAACGGAAAAATTCAATGGCGGGCCAGGGGTTGCCCATACCTGATATACATATATTGAACAGATATGGATCTACAAACATTAACAAATTGGATTTTATATTCTATTTTACTTATATTGTGTTAAGTGTTTTTACGGATAGTGGTTCTTGGCGAAGAGGTCGTTTGCAGAGGATGAGCTCCTTCCTGGGCGGACTTCTTCGGTTTTGATTTCTCGGTACTCTCACTACCTAGTGATTCTGTTGGAACTTGATACTCGGGTTCATTCATCGCGTGTTTTATTAAAAATTTTGTTTGTTGTTTTACTATATGGGCGTTGTAACTCCCCGCTTATCTAGTGCTTTTGTAACAAAGGCCACCGTTTTCTTTCGGTTTTTGTAATTCACTCGTGGAGCCCGTCTTTGGCATCTGTTGGAACAACACTTTGTTCATTGATATGTGCCGGCCGCGCACTTTCAAAAACAAAGAAAACCTTATTGCAACATCCAAACAGATCGGTTATTTTTTATCATTTTCATCAGGGAAGCAGAGTTTCTTTCTCGTCCAAACAAACGGAATATCACTTGAACTATAATTATAACAATCATTTGGTAAAAGGAATAAGTTACTACCGAAATATCTTATTAATAGGGTTCTCGATTTTGAAAGAAAAGGCAAGACAAAAAATGAATTTCCATAGGCGCCCCAATACAGACCAAATAAAAAATTAAGGATTCCAGTACGTCCGTCCCCTCCCCAAAGGAAACAGGTTTCGGACGGTGAAAGAAAGGAATATTAACCACTTCGTGTGACAAAAGTATGCTTAAGATTCACCCCTTAAGGTTCTGGTAGTTTTCTTGCCATACATGTACTTTCCCTTACTTAGTGCTCCGCTACTACCAAATGTTCTCCATCAGTAGGCCAAACAAGGCAAACCTTAAATTTAAAGTGACGGCAGACCTCGATGAGTAACGCACCAAGAATAAATGACAATCGTGGAAAGGAAGTGAGTAATAAGTAGCCCGGGCAAACAGCGGGAATTACGAAATAAATTACGGCAGCCTACATGTACACAGAACTATTCGCCGATGTAGTACTGACTAGAATGGGGAGTTGGCGATTCTGTAGTAACTTATTTCGTAATTATACGATGTTACCGCTGTTTGCCCAGACTAGTAACAAGCGTAATAGAATGGATCACTGCAGATGTCAATCGTGGTTCTGGTTGTGATCGATGAGTCATGATTAAGTTTCTACAAGCGAGTGCGTGATAAGTAATCTAAACCGTACTGACGCTGTCACTCCTCCGAATTTCAATTTCACGTCTTGCACGTAAGCCGGGACAAGCGGTGAGGTGGCAGCGTCTGTCCGCTGTTACACTACATAATGTTAACTAAGGTTCGGCAAACAACTGCATGATAAGTAGTGCATGTGAGAACTTATCATTAGAGTTTGTTAAAAAGGCAGATGACATGTTATCATTAAATAGTGGAAATTTTATTATTCAATGATAAGTTGTCGTTGATACGTTATCCTTCTTTGATTCCCCACTTATAGGACCTTCGGCAAACATAAAACAGTATCCTGTATGTAATCTACGATCAATTTCACAAGCGGCCCAGTCTGCATCCGTCAGACCGATAATAGGTTTATCTTCTCGCGTGTTTGTCAAATGCATATCCTTTGTTCCATTCGAATATCTGAGCACACGTTTGGCAGCTGTCCAGTGGGTATTTCCGAAGCAGGAATTAAACTGACTGAAATAGCTGACGGCGAAAGATATGTCTGGACGTGTAGCCACCGATAGATACGTCAATGAGCCAATTAATTTTTGATATGGCAATTCCTTGTTCTCATCGATGTTGCCTTTTTCTAATTTTATGCCAGCTTCCATGGGTGTACCTACACACTTGCAATTTTCCATATTAAATTTCTTCAGCAGGTCATCGATATATTTTCGTTGACTTAACTCAAAACCACTTTCACTTTTCTTGAATTCTATGTCAAAACAGTATTTAAGGTTTCTTAGATCACGCATTTTAGAACTCTTCATTAACTTATCTTTAATTCTTTTCATAGTGTGAGAACTAGATGCGGATATGATAATATTGTCAACATCAACTGATGATGATTTTTATGTTCCCTTTTGAGAAATGTACATGCATGAGTCTTCCATTGAGGATCTAAATCCCAGCTCCTTTAAAGTAACATCCAGTTTCTTAAACCATTGCTTTAGACCGTATAAGGATTTCTTTAGAAGACATATTTTCTTGTTTCTTCCTTTTCTTAAATCTTCGAGCATCCTTTTTGACTTTTGGAATGTGTCTTGATCGCTGTTAGACTCGTCAATAATTTCAAGTAGCATCTTTTCGAGATAGTCTGGTTGTTTCATATATATCTCATCAATTTCTCCATTTTAGTATGCAGTCGCGACATCTAGCTGGTTCATCATTGAATCTTCTTCAACGGCAATTCCTAATAGGAGTGGAATAGAACTTAGTTTAGCAACTGATGCAAGTGTTTCTCTGAAATTTATGTTTGGACATTGCACAGATCCACGAGCACCTAATCACGTCTTTTTCCTTTCTAACGAACCGTCGCAATTTAGCTTATTTTTAGTACCAATTTGCAACCGATCTTATTTATGTTTGGTTTATCATCAACTAACATCCAGGTTTCGTTCTTGGTGTGCGATTTGATATCGTCTTTTATAGCTTCATGCCATTTTTCTGGATTTTGAACAGACATTGCATCTCTTTCATCGCAAAAGTATGACATATCAAAATTTCACGTACAAATGGGTGGTACTCTTGCTCGTTGTTGTCTTGGAAGTAAGTAGTATTTAGTCAGTACTTTCATTTTGTACTATTTAGTTTCCATCATTTTGTTGAGAATATAATTCCTTTTCCTTCTGAATTCATTTCTTCATATTAGAAGTTCCAACGACTGTTTCTCTTACAGTAGTACCTGCACCGTCTGGATCATTCTCATCTAACAAATCGTCAACATTATTGCTTGATGACTACTCATCGTCGAATTTCTCCATCACCTTTATATGTCGGCTAATTTTAATTTTTGCTTGTTGTGGCATGCATATGGGAAAAGCTTTTGAAATAGCAGAGTAAGTCATAAATATACCCTTCTCAGCTCTTGCTGCTAGCTTGTCTTTGTTTGTTTTTTTGTTATGTACAAATATTGTATTACCAAATATATGCATGTGTCAGACAGATGGTATTGTCCCAGTCCATCTTTTGAAAGGAGTATCCCCATTTAGAGAGCCCGCTGGTGACTGGTTCGTAAGATAGTTCGCTGTATTTAGTGCCTCTGCCCAAAACATGTTTGGAAGGTTAACATCTAAAATAAGACATCTTGCCTTGTCTAATGGAGCTCTATTTTTTCTTTCTGCTAAACCATTCTATTGTGGGATATATGGAGCTGAAAGTCTCCTTTGGATTCCACATTTTCTCAAATATTACAATATTCTCCTTTCCCATTGTAGCTTTGCAAATACTTCAGTTTCTTGCCTGTGTAGGTCCCAACTTCATTCTTGTAAATTTGGAAGGCTTCTAAAGCATCATTCTTGTGTTTCAGAAAATATACTTTGGTATATCTACAATATTCATCGATAAATGTGATGAAGTATCTAGCTCCTCCCACGAACATCTGAATGTACTATATATAAAGGTTCCTCAACCTTAATGGATTCTTTGGGAAAAGGTAATCTCGAAAATTTTCCTTTTAAACAAATCTCACAATCACCTAATTTTGACGATGGGTTGAAGCTAAGACCATTTACAAGATTTCGTTTTAAAGCAAATTTCATATCTATTTCATTTAAATGACCTAAACGTTTATGCCAAGTCATAATTTTACTATTTTCTGAGAAATATGGGGTTAGGTCAGAGCTACCTTTAATGTAGTATAATCCATTATCTGATTTCTCAGCTTTTCTTGAAAAATAACTTTGAAACCTTTGTCGGTAATTTTGCTAACTGATACTAAATTTGTATGCAAGTTAGGTACATACAATGTATTTTCAAGTTTTACTGAAGCACAATTAGAGTTACTTACATTTAATCTTGTCTGCTGATCCTTTTATTTCAGTAGCGCAATCTTTAGATGCCAGATTTAGAGATTTCTTGTCTCGTCATCCTTCCAAATTTGCAAATTTGTTCTATTCAAAATACATGCGTGAAGAACATTCGCTGTCCAGACACCAGGCTGATATATCTATGTCATTATAGTTCATCGATAGACATTCTTTTGCTTTCAATGTTTCCTCTTTTGATTTGAAATTCTTTGACCAACAATTCTTGCTCGTATGCCCAAATTTATGGCATTTTCCACATTTTATTTTGGGCTCGAATTTATTGTTGTAAGAAAATTTCCGTCGCGTACCTTTATAATTCTTTGTAAAAACTCACCTTCTGTTGTGTATGGTGTAGTCTTGAATCGTGCCTCTGGCAAAGGTAGTTCATCTCTTGACTCTATTGCTATGCGAAAATGTTCATATGAAGGAGCTAAAGAATACAACATCATGATGCTAAGTAAATCTTCGTTTATCAAGATATTCACTTCAGTAAGCTTATCTACTGTGAAATGATTTAGATGATCACGAACATCATCATTTTCTTTCATTTTCTGCAATATTAATTGCTTTAGTAAAGTAGCTTTACGAGCTGGTCCTTTACTTTCAAAATTTTTGCTCAGTGTGTCACAAGTCCTTTGAAGTTTGCAATTTTTTATCTGTTTTAATTTTATGGCTAGTATTATTAGAATTAGTTCTGATTTTGCATTTAGATCTTCTTCATCCCGTTTTTCGATTGCCATACCATCTGTGATAGGTCTTTGATATTTGCCGGATACGTAATACCATAAGCCATTTCGTATTAGGATTGCTTTTTGAGCAGTGAGCAAATAATTGAATAATTTCTAAAAAATTAACATTACCGAAATCGTAGAGTTTGTCACTTGTACCTCGGAAGGCTAAACAATTTTGAGCAAACATTTTTATTATTGAAACAATTCGTAGAAGCACCTCGTACCAATAATGTATCTCTGCGGTAATGAGTATTTATGAATGACTGTCAATCGTTTTAGAGTACTGTATTCTTTGACTAAATTCAATCCAAGGTTTTTGATTTTGGATATGATTTTAAGAGGTTTCATGTTGTTTTAAAGTCGCAGCGAGGTGCTTCTAATTTTTAAAACCTTCAGTAGAAAGAGAACTTAAACTAGATCCAAAAAATTGCAGCAAAAGGAATAAACACAGTTTTTTTGTAATTGCATAGACTAACCAGTTACGCATGACTTTTTCACCATTTTTCATGTTTCTCAAATAATGAACTGCGCTAAATCTTCGACCGGTATCATTATACGGAAAACTGTATTCCTTTAATGATTGAAGTGCTCCTTCTTTTATCCAAAAATATATTTCAACTTCTGATAGGCTAGTTGGCCAGGAACCCGGATCTGAATTTATTATCGTAGCAAATGTCTCTTCTTTGGATTTCTCTGTAGTAGATTCAGTTGCGTTCCTGGAGTAGGTTCTTTGGATGTCCCTTGGGTAGGCTCCACTTGAGCAATATTGGTAGCCTGATTGATAATGGCTTCATAATTAAGATTTGAATCAGCTTCTAATATCCCTATGGCGACATCGTTCCTTTTCGTGCCTTGTAGGTAACTTAACACAGACTTCCAATCTGTTGTTGACTTGCTTTTCGACCCTTTTTTTTTGTATTGAGCACAAGATAACCTTTTTAATCGTCCATCAGACATTCTAAAAACAATTAAGAAAATGTTTGAATAAAATTAGTGTTTTTTTTAAACGAGACAGAGTCGTTTTCGAATATTTTTCTAATGTTTCAAGGCGAGATTTTATTAGCTTTGTTTAGAGTAAATTGTTAAAAAAGAAACCTTCAGAGATTCAACGTTTGATTAAAACCGAAACGTCATGGAATAGAAAGTGTTTTTTTCAACAATTTACACCAAACAAAGTCAACAAAATCTCGCCTTGAAATAAGTAAATAAGGATACAAAAACAAAAGTTTTTCGAATGTTTGAACCTTTCAAAACGAGGTGCCACTTGACTCACTTTCTTTATCCAAAATATCTCAGGCGGTATGCTCCGAAATACAATTTTATTTACTAGATACATACTTCTGCTTAATATCTACTATTTAATTTGAATACATAGTATACAAAGCAACTTTTAAAATTTGAATTTGTATAGAACGACTTATTGCTTTTGTTCACTCGTCTGTTCCCCATTTATTTATTTTTTGTAATCTGTTTTCTGTTTTTTTCTTTTGTTTTTTTGTTTTGTTTTTGTTTATATTTTTTGACTAGTTAAATACATGTCTTATGTGAACTAGTTAATACACATTGTTCTTATTTATTAATTCCAATTGCAGTGACTTGCATGATGGCTGACTGGGTACGATCTAAACCGTGGTTAGGATTGTTGGGCAACCTAAGTGCAGCAATGGCTACACTTTCCGCCTTTGGTCTTTGCATGTACATTGGTATTGACTTTATTGGGATTAACTTAGCAGCACCATTTCTAATGATAGGTATGAGTAATTACTTTTAATACGCAACATACATACAAAACTTGTTTTTATCCAACACTATAGGTATAGGAATTGATGATACATTTGTCATGCTAGCGGCCTGGAGAAGAACATCCATAAAAAGTAGCGTACCGGAGAGAATGGCGCAAATGTTAAGCGAGGCAGCCGTGTCCATAACTATCACTTCTGTTACCGATATGGTTAGCTTCTTTATTGGAATATTCAGTCCTTTTCCATCTGTTACAATATTTTGCTTATATTCAGGTATACATAATATCCTATAAAATAAACGAAAACCCAAATATATTGTTCTTAACAAAGTGATTGAGATTATAAGAAATAAAAGTTTTCGTCTATAAACAAGTAAATTTCACCGAGAGAGCATATTTTATGTATTTTATACAACTGTATATAGGATGATTTCGGCGATTTGTATTATATCCTATGTAAACGCGTTTATTTTCCACTCGATAAAAAATATATGTATATATTCTAGACCGGTTCTTCTATATATACATATATATATATATATATATATATATATAAATTAAAATAACTTTTTCGAATTTATAACACGGCCAGCGCTACAAACATTTCGTTTAGTGTCGAAAAAACAAAAAAATGAGCACGATTGGACAATTTTTAGCCGTTCCTCAAGCCACTTTTGGTTTTTATTATCAGACATAAAACTAAAAATCGTTTCTTTAAATTTTTTATTCAAAATTATTTGAAAAATTAACCTTTAACTAACTCTAATTAAAATCGTTACCCCTCGGCAGTCAGCCCAACAGGTTCCCAATGTTTCGTTTTCTATTTTACTATTCTTAAAAGGAGCACCACCGTACTCTATGTAGAATGGATGGCAATTTCCCAGATTCTATACTACGTTTGTAGTCGACCCAGGGATTCCTGTAGGCGAATTTCCTCAATCCCTAGCTTATGGAAAGGATACAAAGTTGACTCGCAATGAGGTGGAAATATCGTTGATGCAGATTTCAAACAGAAAAGATGGTCGGTAATCGATGGTCCCGCAACCTAATACTAAAGCTGTGTTGGTGCGGAAGGATCAAGAGCAAGTATCTCATAGAGATTCCGGCTAAATGAATATAGATGAGACTGAAGTGCCGTATTTTATGGCATTCACGATGTCTTTACAACTCCCGTACACTCAATGTGGTTAACGAGGCATACGACGTGCGTGATGTATCAAGTTGGTCCTGAAACCGAATAGGGTATCGGTAATGATCCTCTTGAATCCTATCATCTGGAGAATGCTCTTATGCAGAATTTGCTCAGCAAGTTGGCAGTTGGCATGGTTTTACGATAACAACTAACTTGGAAAATGCTTCAAGTAATTATTGGCGTTAGCGATGGCGATGATGATGAAAACGGCTTTGCTGGGTAAGCCTTAATGGAAATTTTGTTGGGCCCAAATTCCTTCTTCGGCCGATGGTCTTTCGCCGTTTGTGGCAGGCGATGATCAATACCGGATGCAAGTCTCAGCAACAATCTTTTATTTCTCCCTTCTTGTAGAGAATTCGTCTGAACTTCCAACTAAATCAATTCACCTTCCGCTGAGAAGGAATTTTGATTTGCCTTATTTCCATTTATTATGTACTCTCTCTATCTATCTCTTTCTCCTCTAAAATGTGGAGGAGGCGATTCTTTGTATGAAGTTAAGGATCGATTCTATTGCGGCGTCATTGTGCCTAGAGCTTATAGCCATATAAACCATCTTGTTCTAAGCTATCTGCAGTTTTCGTATATAATGCACGGCAGTTTCCCAAGTAGTCGATGTGTATATCAGTGTTGGTTTGATGATCACCTGGTAGAGCCAGATGGAGTGGATTTCGACAATTCACCATTTCGTACGTGGCCGCGGTAAATCGCGTATTGCAAAGGCGGGCCCCAAGTTAGTTGGGTATTCATAATGCCTACAACACACTACACCTCGGAGCGTCAGAAGATTACACCCACGGCGCGCCTGCTTTCCCGATTCCTCTGGTGCGATACCACGTAGCCAGCTGATCCAGTAGTTCTTGGAGACGGGCTTCAACAATCCTTGGGCTCCTGTAACGGGAGAAGGTGCATACGTTGTCCGAGTACATCGCCAGGTCGACTTGCGGTGTGGTGTTGTTGTTGGCAGTATAGATATTGAAGAGGAACCGAGGAAAAAGTTAGGAATGTTACTGATAGTAGAACGATAATTATGATGTGTAACCTGGAGATTTCGATTGTAGCGAAAGATCATAACGAGACATAGACAACCAATTGAGATGTCGGCCTAATGCATCTTGTAAACGAAACGTTGATGCCAAACTTTGTTAAATGCTACGGGTACGTCTACAACTAAAGCGCCCGTGAATCCACGGAGACTGAATTTATCATTGATGTGTTCGACAAGTTAGAAAACTTGGAGAGAAGTGTCAGGACTTTTCCTAACTCCAAACTGAGTATTGGGTATGATGTGCTTGAAATCTACCGCTTGCGCGGATTACGCGATGCTTTGTTCTGCTCCTCTTACAAGGCTAGAAAGAAAACTAAGGGGTTGGTGGGAGTTTTGACGGGTTTGGTGTGATGACTATATTGGTGCACTTCTATTGTAGCGGGAAGTGACAGAAGGTAATAATGGCGTCTATGATGATAGTGATGACGGAGACGGCTTTTCCTGACAGTACTTTCCTTACCTTAATTCCGTCGGGTCGGTGAGTTTTCCTCGGATGGAGGCCCTAAACGTATATCTCACTTCATCGGGCGAAGTTAAAGGCATTTCTTTGTTGTCCTCGTCGTTTTCCGGAAGATAGTGGTGGACTTTGTTGCCTCAGTCATGAAAGCATCACCGGTATCTGCATTTGGCGAGAAACTTGTATTATGTTTGTTTGGTAGAAAGCGTAGTTGGGCAGGTTCACGTGATTGGTTGGGCGGAGATGTGTTTCGCATACTAGAATGTCCAGCTGTTCCTTCTTCATTGACAATCCGTTAGCGTTGCAAAACGCTACCTGCGGATATTGTATGTACCTATTTTGCCTGTTCATAATAGACTGATAGCAGGGATTTGGACTGTTGTCTGATATTTTTCTTCTTATTAGCGAAAGAAATTGTGGGGGTAGTACTGTTTCTCTTCGCCTTTGGATTGGTGGCAATGGGCTTGTGATAAGGTGCATTTGAGCACGCCCTGAAGTTGGTCGAATGAGGACGCAGGTAGCTGATTGGTTCCTTGGCTTGGTAGACTCCGCAAAAGGCTGACGGTCGGCGCACATTTATTGTGCCTCTATTTAGACCATAATTGGGGTTCTATTCTTACCCTTCGCCAAGTGTTTGTATGAATTGGGTTAGAACCCTGTTTACGATTTCTTCTTCTGTAAGACGTACGGTCCTAACCCGAAGTACTACATCGAACGGCTTCGCTTTGGGAAAATAAAGTAGTGGAGAAAATACTACTGTGCTCATAGCACTTATGGGAGTGCGACAATCGTCGGGGCTAGTCGATTGGATCCTGCTTCTGACGTTGGTGTGATGGATGGTGCATTTTTCGATGCTTAAGCTTCGACCAAAGATCTCTGTTCGGAGAGAAATGCGCTGGCCTCTCCCGCATGATGATAGGCAATTCACGACCTCCTCTCGATACGGAGATTAGACCTGATAGACGAATCAGGTTAGAAGCTACTGCCGCCAGGTGAAACTAGCTTAGTCACGGTTCCATCCAGTAATCTTGCTAGAGGAGGTTATGGTGTTGTGGGGACGTTTCTTGGCAACGGTAAAGTCAGGGCACTCATTAGTTTCGTAGCCTGGTGCTTGTTGAACCAGGCTTACGAGGGGATTGATTCATTATTCATTTTCATGTCGAAAGCTTCATCAGTGTTAGAAATACAAGCTGTCGCTTTCTGTATCATCGTGATAACTGAAACCGCAGTAGCGTTTAAAACGGGTGGCGGCTTAGTTCTACAGCCGCCTGGAGCGACCACAATGCGGCGATGACATAACTGAAACTATGTAGGTATTAAATCGGAAACTGTCTACTATTTCAACCAACATTTACAAGGTTGCTTCATAAATATATAGAACATGTTTGGTAAACCTTTGAATTTCTTGAAGGAAAATATAGTTTGTCCCATAAATGTCCGTTTCAAATCTTAAAGTGCCAATTGCCAGCTACTATTGTTGTTCCGGTATATCCTCTTTTTTTTTTTTTTGAGAATACTGTAATATTTACATTTCAGTTTACCCTTTCATTTTACTCAAAAATAGAGTAGCCCACAAGCGCCAACGAGCAGTGGCGGGGTTCGATACAACCTTCAGTATAACTGCGAGTCTAAATGAGATATGCTGTGTATACATGTACGCTGCCATAAAGACTATTTCGCGGTTTTAGGTTAATAAATATTGCCTACGTCGCGAAAACGACCAATGTTTTATTTTATATGTAAACGTTTATGCGCCCGCCACTGGCTATTGACGCAAATTGAGCAACTCTACCCATAGGTAGAATTCCTGAACAACACTTTAATGAATAATTACGTGGTGCCGATTCTGTCTAGTGTTACCAGTAATCATTGATGTAAAACATGATATTGACTTACATCGACAGCAGTTAATCATTTTTGGTCGAGGGCGCTTCAGCCCCGTCACGCCACACAGCGGTAAATTTTACATTACGCAGCGGAAAAAGTCAAATGAACAATAGTTTTACTTTAAAAGGAAGTGCATGCAGTTATATTATATAAGTGTATGTGTATGTATGTATGTGTATATATATATATATTTATACATATATAGAATATATAGCACATGTAATATAAACTAAAATGCAGGAGAAAAGAATTGAATATTGACAATCTAAAGAAAGTGCATAAATATCTCAATAAGTTCTTGGCTTGAAAATTTACGAAAATTGCCTTAAAAGAATAATTACCATCGACTAATAATGTTTTTACCTCATTACTTAACTCTAAATATAATTTTCGTTGTTCTGCTCTCAAATGAGAGCCTGAAGGCACCAACAACATGTGAAAAACATCTTTATTTGTTGCAATCCTGCCACATTTCCTTGAATAGCTTACAGGATATTGCTTATAGTTTTTGTTATGGGCTTTCTGTGCTTTTTCTGACAATAAACCAATGGGCAGTCCTAAAGCTTTGATAATATCACTTCCATTTATAAGTATCTTATGTACTGTGACTGCTATATAGTACCATCTATACCCTTCAACATAAATTTGAATAGTTTCATTGGCGTGGTCGCCGAATTTACATGCATCAATATATGGACCAGAATTTATTGCTTCCAATATCGTAGACAACCTCTGTATCAGTGCTTCATTAACACCAGTTATTTCGGCAGTCAACTTTGGATTAAAGAAAATGTCGTAGAGGTTCATGAGATGTCTGCTCGCAAACTCTCTTAACTTTATATCGTTTGGATCTGTCGCAGCAACCATTGAAATCCATCGTTAGTCATCCAAGCACACTCGTCCCAATGGCCAACAATACGGCTGGCAAAATCACTGCAACGCCGTTGTACTAATGAAAGAAGATTGAAGAGAAATAAATATAAACTAACTTACAATAATGTTTAAAAATATATATTCTTCTACATGAAGCCCTATGTATGTCAATAAATGTGATTTTTTGTGCATAAAAACAGGATTATCGATTTGGCACCGACAAGATGAATGAATATGACTGCGTAAAAATAAATAAATTGGTGCGTGAGGCTCTCGCGCTTTGGGAGTGAAACTTCCACGTATAGACTGCTTAATTATTATGGATATTGATGGAAATGGGTTCTTATTCATGTTACATGTCTTAAATTGTAGATTTTTTTCTCAATTTCTCACACTGCTTATTAACCTTCCTATACTCACGCATACGATCTGCGAGACCGACTTATATAGTATAGTATACGTCTTTAATTTTGACGTGAGTATAGGAAGGTTAACAGTCACTTCATGCTGAGACGCGTTCATTGCGTGAGAGTGAGCGAGTAGGAACAATTCTCCCTCTCTATCCTCCTTACTGCCGTTAAAATCAGTAGCGCGCTTATGCCAGAGAGGGGAGAAAATGAGAGAGTAGGGACGATTGTGCGTCTCTATCCTCCTAATGCTCCGTTTTTTTGATAGAAGAGAAGCGTCGCGCAGCGCATGATCAAGACCTTCGGCATATCATATGCGAGGAAAAGAGTAAGAACGTGTTCTGTCCTCCTTCTCCTCGCTCGTGGAATTAGTGGGGAGTGTCCGTTGCATATTTTCATGATGGTCAGGCCAATTTGCTCTACCGCGCCTATAGAAGTTTCACTTCAAAAGTACCTTCGAATGCACAAGGAACGGTTTGGAATGAAATTTCGAATCATGGTACGATTTAAGTGTGCGCCGGTTATTCTTATTATGTTATCGAAATAGAGATTCATATAACCAGAGATAGCATACATATACGGATTAAGGATAAGATACGGCTACAACAATTATACCCATACTAGAATGAATATGTCCATAAAAGTACATGTATGGTGTTCCTAGTAGGCTCTGGCAACACAAATAATAAAAATACTTTCGGTTACACAATGTATTTTGAACTTGCAGAGACACATAATTCAATGGTAAAGATAAATCAAACTTCATATTATACGTTCGTGATCGAATCTGCAGTACCATAGCCGTTAACCAAAATTTACAAGAGATGTTTACTTTTCTTGACCTGTTTCTCTATGGAGGATGACTTATTGTTACTTGTTGAAATACGTTCTTAGAATTTCAAAATCGGTATGGCAAGGATAAGAGCTAATTTATTTCTATTTAAACTCTAGGAATTTGTATTATAACGTTTGGTAATAATTTATTGAGACCACAATTTAACAAAAGAACTTATATATAGCATGTTTTGAAATTTGCGGATGTTAATTTCTCTGATGTAGTACCGCGTTGCTTACGCCGTCACTTACCATCTTACTAGGTTGTAGTTATACACATGCGGTTTTTGAGAGGAACACGGAAACAGCTTACATCGTTTTCCTACTTGTGCACATTTACATCGGAATAATTGCTGGGGATCCTCTCCCTAAAATCGCCCGTCTTTATACATTAATGTTTACACATTAAATGTTACTTATTATCATTACATTCCACTTCTTGCGATAATCAATATGTGTACAATAACAGACTTTTTAAATTTTTGTAGGTGCTGCAACTATATTCACATTCATTTGGCACTTGACATTCTTCTCTGGCTGTGTCGCTGTCGCAGGATATTGCGAACAGAAAAATTTACATTCATTATTCTGTTTTAAGGTTAACCCAGTATCAACATCAAGTAAGTAAACAAGTTTTTGTATCTGGTATTAACAGAGCTAGGCACTTGACGTTGAAGTGCTATGAATTTGACCCCACTACTCTTTGAGAATCTTATGATGTTAGTAAGTTACTGTCAGCAGCAGAAGTACAGCAGTGGGTGGCAGCAAACGGCGACCGCCTTACTCTAATTATTAATTTATCAAATGTCTACAACCCAATTATTTTTAAAAGCAGATTGAAGTATACCTAATTAAGAAAAGTGAACAATAAATAACCTAGTTCCACACATATTTATAGTTAGAATTATTAGAATGGTGTTTTCGGGATTGGATCGCGTCATTATAGAATAGAAATGAAATATCATGAAAGTAATATATAAGTACAAGCAATATATCCATTTAATACTAACTAGTGGAGCGGCAGATATGGAAGGCGAGGAACAAGTAATTAATCTTCAGTTGACCAATCATTTGGTGCACGTAATAACAATATCAATGAAAATTGTAAATGTCGACATAGTGATGATCCGAATTTAAGCTCAAATACAGGCATTCCATTCTAGAGGAAGCTGCAACTCGAGTATTGCGCGGTTCATAACCGTTACCTAGGTTATTGAGAAAATTCACATAATCTTTCGAGTGCACCTTTGAGGGAAACGGTCGAAATAACGTGATGCATACTCGACTGAAATTAAAGAATACATAATAATACATACAGAGAGTTATTGATGCAGACTAAAGTGAACAATCGTAAATGCATATTAGATAGATTCATGAGACGACAACGCCGACGTATTTGCATTGAGTAAATCTACGTAGGTAACGCCAGACCCTGATGAAAACTTGATGTTACGCAGCTAGGAGTATACTTCGACCAGAGTTAAATTCGTAAGAAGCAGGTTAACCAAATGCGAGCAAGATTTTCCTTTGGCTACAAGATGTTACTATTTCTCCTGGGGCGAGTCCCCTTCATCTAAGAAGCAAGTTATTTGTCTCTACCTCGATGCCGCTGTTGATCTACGGCACTTAATCTTTAGCAGTTCCTTCGAAAAAACCAGATACTCAGAACAGGGTTCTCTGCATTATCGTCGACTCTCTCATTATGTGTTTTCACGATTACTCTCTAAAATCTTGAGAAAGATGAGTGTGATCCCAACGAAACGTCTATAAATTACCTATCGTACAACACCACTCACCATAATCTCGGGGTGCTTTTCCTCACAATAATAACACGCGATTTAGAGATAGTTGCTGGCTATGCTACCTTCAATTCTAGCCCATAGATTTAAAAATCGGCAATACTCTTTTAGAGTCAAGAGTCAAGGATCCACGTTTTTACAATGCACAGCAAGCTGGATGACGTAGAAATTTACAAGGCGAAAACCCTTCAGAAGATCAAATTATAAGACATACATATAATAATAATAATAGATACATATAATCCAGAATAAGTATCAAAGTTCATAGAGATGACCACAAATTCGCTGACCTTCAGAAAAGCTGCTTTTTGTGTTGGTCACTGAACGTAATATAGATTCCGGCACACAAGTACACTAATCAAATGTAACGACCTACTCCCCTATGTTTATGCAGTTCATTTTATAACATTTTATAGATAATAATAATTTAGAAGCATTTCTTTGTAGGGCACAGATCTTGGTTCTATAAGGTCTTCTGTAGCGGTGGCATTGCTCCTAACGACATTGATAATCCACTGGATAACAAGGAACATGGTTTGATGGTATTTTTCAGAGAAACATTTGCCAATTTCTTGAATAACCGGTTCATTAAGCTAATTGTATTATTAGTATTTGCTTCCTACTTAGTAGGCGCTGGATATGGCATTACAAAAATAGAGGAAGGTCTAGAAAGACGTAAAGTGGCAAAAAGAGATTCATATGCAATAGAATTTTTCGATAGAGAGGACGATTATTTCCGTGAATTTCCATACAGGTAAAACACCACTATTAGCCAAAATGTATTTATTTTAGTTAGATATGCATATCCCACAAAAAAATGTAACATCCATCTTATTCAACTCGTCACCCAGTTTGAATTTAGCGGAAAAATGTACCTTCAAAGCATAAAAGAACTATAAGCAATTTTTATCTCTCAGAAATAATTAAGTCTAAAAGTGTTAAGGATACTCAAGTATTGTAATTACAACGTTATTCACTTCAGGAAAGTGACCGTAATATTTGTATTCGTAATGTTGTGAAGTCGTTCTCATTGGAATGAAAGAAGGCAGGTTCGAATTTTTTCGGATCTTGAAACTCATATACTAGGACTATTCCACCGAAATCAGCTACGATGAGAAAGTTTATATTGTACATAATTTCCACATAAAACTATTTTAAAACGATTGGGAATAGCACAGATGAATCGTACATTTATAAACTAATTAAATTCACAATAAAACCAAGATGCGTCAACACAGTCTTTGGCAAGTAAAATGTTCCGAGTTCATATTTACTTGCGAAATATATGTCGGTCGAGATATAATTAATAGATGTTTCATTAAAACTATCGGATGAGTTAATAAAAGTAATAAGAGCTACACATACATCAACATTACACTGTAGCTCCATATCTATGGAGAACTAGAAAGAGAGCATCGATAACATATAACTTATAATCATTAATTAATTTAAAATTATATATTTTTAAGGATTCAAGTAATTGTAAGCGGAGAATATGATTATTCAAATGTAGACATTCAGCAAATGGTTGAAAACTTAACTCAAACATTCGAAAATACCTCCTATATTTCCAACGCCCTATACACAGAATCATGGTTAAGAAGTTTTATTCAATATGTGGAAAGAAACCAAGACTACCTAAATGTATCCATAGATTCTCCAAATTCGTTTACAGCTGCTTTAAAAGAGGTAAGGAAATAATATTCTAAATCTAACAGCAAGCTAATCTATTATAGCTGAGCTACTACACTATAGTAGGGTAAGTGTACCAGTAGTCGGCAGTTTAACTTCTTTTTTCGTTTTTAAACTAGTGCCCTTACGAATGTGAATATGCTATTAGAATGCCAACTTGTTTGAGATTCCCTTGACCGATTTCAAACCCTTTTTAATTAAAGTTGAGCAATTCACATATTACTACTACCAAAATGAATCGATTTTGCCAGTGATCGGTACACATTTTCCTAAACTCGGCGTTGGAATTTTGTATTAAAGAAAATAACGTCACATAGTAATTCAAGTTGGTTTTTATTTAATATTAAAGTTATTTACATTTTTATATGTTTAATATGTTTATGCAGGCACGAGAGATGAAATTTCATAAATCCATTTGTAATAAAAACTAATAAAATAAAAGAAAAATACACGTATTTGTAATGTTTATACCTTTGGAATTTATTAATTACATAGGTATATTAACTAAAAACTAAAAAATAAAACAAAATTTATACCTATTTAATAGGTATTTGTGCTTATGTATGTGAGATCTTTAAAATTTATTTTTAAAACTAATTAATAAATAAAAATAATTTTTGGCAGGAACTTTAGTCTGTTTGTACTTTCAATGCTTTGCATACAAAATCCTTCTCAATTACATCGTCGTATGATAATTATTTTAAGTTAGTGCATTTAAGGTGATAAGTACTGAGGACAAATATCACATCCCACGTCCCACGTTTTTCAGACCATCATCCTCAGCATCAGTGTCCAAATCTTCGTCACGCATGCCACAAACTTGTTCTTGCTGCTCTTTCTTAGCTTTTTTAGATTTTTCTGCTTTTCCATCTTTCTTTTTCGACGTTGAAGTTTTCTTTCTTTCATAGCTTCAACTTTGGCATATTTTTCATGTGCTTTTGACTCTATATGCTCCTTCCATGCAAGAGCAAATATAGCACTCGGAGCCTTGGTTTTTGAAGCGAATTTTGAGGAAATTGACAGTTTTGGGAAATATAAATGTTTTTCGAATGTTGGTGACATCAAAATTGCATTGTTTTTAATTAGTGTACCACCTATAGGATTTTAATAATAGAAACAATAAATATTATGCACCTATACGTAACAAATCTGATAGAATTTTTTGCTTGTCTGTACTTGGAGAACAGGTAATGTGATTAAAAAGTTACTTTTAGAAATCGTGCTATTAACTGAAGAGCTAGGAGAAGGGCAGGCTACAGTCGATTGAAACGGTTAGTTATTCTCTAGAAGAGAAACTGGGATTGGACTTGAGCAATTGGAAGATTTAAACGAATTGTCTTTATCATTTTTTGTTGATGTGGTTGGAGAAGGACAGTTAACAGGTTCCAACGTTTTACTGTTATTGGTTATAGAGAGTAAAGTAAAGTTGGTAATTCTATTTGTTTTGTCTGCATTTCCAAAACCCCTTCTTCATTAATTATATATGTTCCTGACTCTACAGTAACGTCACCTAAAATTTCAACAGTTTGATCATGATCACTTTCTATTTTTCTGAAGGTACCGATTTTTTCAACAATTACAGAAGAAATAATACCACGTTCACGCAAATTAGGAGCTATTCGGTTGATTATTTCGATGGCTACATCAAAATCAGTTTCCTTAAATCTTTTATCGATTTCACTTCGTCATATGGGATTTATGATCATCCATAAACAGCAGAATGTGTCGTTGCACATTGTGCTCATTTAAGCAATTATGTTTCTAACTTTCCCAGTAACCAATTTTGTGGCAGACTGTTTACTATCTCTTTAGGTGGTCGTACATATGGAAACACGACAATTGGGACTGCTGTCTTGCCACTTGCAGAAAAAAACCAACAGAACTGTAACGGTTTCTTTTTCGTTTCCTTTTGGATGAAATACACGTTTCGATATCTCTTTGGAGCCAAAACTTTTCGAGTTTTAGGGCACATGCTAAAGCTGGTTTCATCCCCATTAAATATTCGGGATGGATTCTCTCTTTAGGAACGTTTAAAATTAAAAAATTACTTAAATTAATGCGATTACTTACTTGTTTAAGTTGGCGTCGACACTAACAAATTTCTAAAAGAAAACGAGCACTACCGCACGTGTTAAGAGACTGTCACTGAATAACGACAAAAAGTAATCAAAACATTCATCTCAGTCAAATTTAATCATTACATAGAGAGAAATGAGTACATTTTCGGAAGAAAATAGATCTTATTTAATTATATAATTGCCATTATTCCTATTTACGTTAATTTTAGTAAAAAGAATGCCGACTATTGGTACATGCCGAACTTAGGAACGTTTATCCTATATTTATTAACAATTGTGAAGTGACATCTAACAGTATTTGATACTCATTTAACGAGAATCATTAACTGGCTACGAAAAACTGCGTGTTTATATCAATATTCTATCGTTTTTAGTGTTTTCGCTTATATAAAAGGCACTTCTTTTTCCCATTTCTGGTTCTTTTCTTACTAGTTTCTGACGGGCAACCATCACTATTGGCATTCGTTATTCTTTACTGTTTCTCCTCAAACTAATCTTTTTATGTTTCCTAGTCCGTTATGTTCTAGATATAAAGTGCCGAAATTTTATGGCGAATCTGTCTTTGTCTCAAACGACGGTCAAGGTATTGCTGCAAAATATGTAAATACAAATTCCGTTACTGCACATGTTTTTTTACAATGAGTCAAAGAACGGAGTAGTCAACAACAGATTATTGTATAATAAACTTACCTTCCTAAATGTTACAATAAAAATGTATATAGTACATAGAAACATATTATATTTTCCCTAACTCTATGACTTTCATAATTTTAAATTGGTTATTTCAGCTAGTATTGCGGTTGTGTACGTAACAATAACCGCAACTTTTACATCTTAAACCAACCTTAGACTCGTCTAATTCAAATATTGTTTTCTCTCCAAAAATCACGTGATTAACACAATTTTTCCATTTAGAACTGTTAGTGTTCAGTTCCGTGCTCAGGTAAGATTTGAAGACTGTGTAGTGAAGAGTTTTACCAATGTGTGCTGTGGGATGACAAATCATATATATAGGTGTGTTATAACACAGCATAATTAATTAAACTTGGTCTACCTCATTCAGTCCAAAAGGCAGTGGTGGTCCGTCGGAGGCGCACCGTCAGATGTAGTATTGGTATAGCAGTTAATAAGCGAATTTACATAAGTGCAGTGAGTCAAATATAGGAACGTACTTCAAGGTTAAGTCAAAATGAAGCATGCGACAAAGACGGACTACTTACTTTCCGACAAAGTATAGCCTAAGCTAATATTGCAACTGTTCACACAATCACCACAATTTTGCACCTGACCTTGACGTGCGTTCCTATATATGACTAACTGTCTTAGGTTAACGTTCATACGCCAACGATGTAGTATCTGGACTGATTATTAGCTTAGAATTATAATACCAGATCTCAGAATTAAGAATACTAGTAAGCAAAATAGCATAGCCGTTTCATAGTAACAGGGAAAAATAAAAGAAAGTAATCACTATTATCAAAACTTTGTAGTTATGGCTCTTTCCGGCGAATCCATTTTCTCTTGATGTCAAATTTGATGAAACAGGGAATAACATCATTGGTATGCGATTTTTAATCCAGGCCGTTAATATATCTGGTACGGAACACGAAAAGGAAATGGTAACTGCCCTACGAAAAATATGCAAAGCTTCGCCTTTAAACGTTACAGTATTTCATCCATACTTCGTCTTCTTTGACCAGGTAGTAACTCTATAACGCCAATCGTTTTAAGCCTTCGAAACTTATAGACCGATGAACTGGGTTGAAGGAGCAACGAATATACTCAATTAACCGGGTTTGTATGAAAAGGCGTAGAAATAGTTTTGCGCACCACCGCATATTACCTTTTTGTTCAATAAATAAAATAAATTAATTTGATGTTTTCTCAAATATTGCTCAAAGGCCCAGGATCATGGCGCTGAGGTTCGAGGGGGTAAGAACATAATATCAAAACACTACTACTACTACTATCTGTTCTAAATACAGAGTGCGCCTCAACTCAATTTAAGAATTTAAGCTATTTTAGAGCATAGTGAATCTTCTTAATAAAAAGTAGAAGTGCAAGGAAAAGAATATTTTTGTTATCGAACTTATGTTGTGTCAAGCATTACACGTACTAATTCGTTGGCATGTCAAGCAGATTATAGCTAAATATTTTATATATAGTATTATATCAAAAACACTTATGTTCAAAATTTTAAAATTGATAAGTTATTGGTGGCTGTAAATATTTATTAAATACTGAACTCATTCCAAAATAAATCAAATAGTCTCGAATAAATTCAATTCATCCTCAAAGATTGTGAATGTACGGTAGCTGATTTGAAAGTTAGTAGCCTGTTTTATAGGAATGCTTTTATTTTGACGTCTTAACGTCCTACTTCACAAGAGCATGTAATTAAATTGATGTAACAAAATAACGACCTCGATATCAAAGCTCTCATTCTCACAATATGCATGGGCCATGAGGAGATGACGAGATAATGATGACTAATGGCTGAGGCAGCGGGTAGAGTATATTAGCTAACCATTAGTACATAAATAAATATAGTGCCATGCTGCATGGCAATTTAAGGCTCCGTGCCGGCACACTTAGTTTTCGTTTAAGAACTGTAGAGAGAAAATACGTCGCTCATTTCAAATACACGTGCTATTAGAACTTAACAGTACTGTATATGTACATGGAAGCATGCAGCATGGAAGTATGTGGGAAGCTTTTTCTTAAATAAGTGTATGTATTTTGAATGGTGCCTGTGCAAGAATGTTTAAGTAAACTTGAAAATTGGATCAAAAATAGCTTGCCCGTAATGTCAACCGATCGATCTCCTTATTGCGGTATTCGAGCAATAACAACAGCAAAATAGTACGGTTAGCATGAGAAAACAGACATACTTCTACTACAGAATTGCAACAAAACAAATGTGTGACACTACTTAATAAAAATTTACTAGTTAATATTTTGGAATTTTCTTGTTCTTGATCTCATGTTTTACGCATGCTCTTTTTTGTTTAAATATTGTGTTGTATAAACAAAACACTTGTTTTTATTTTGGCAGCCATCAACATAATAATTAACAACAAAGATTTCTGAATATGTTGCCTCTGTGGTAAATTTATACATCTAATATTTTTATTGCCACACGCCACATCTTTGTTGAAACCTTAACAATTCTGTTCAAAGACTAGGGAAAATTTGCCGAAAAGAACCTGCCCAATGGTTTCCTTCTTATAAAATGTGTACATTTGAACAAAGTACCATTTACATTACTCAAATTTTTGTATCATTTCGTAGGTAAATAATTCTTTCTTTGTCACTATGTTGTTTTTTTAATAGTCATGTTTGTAAAATCAAAGCAATGGCCTAAATCTCTATAATGCTTTGTTACAGTGGTCATTCCAGCAAAATAAGTACTTAAAGACTATATAATTATACAATCTTTTCTCTAAATATAAATAAATTTAAACGAAATTTTAAATAAAAACAATTATCCCCAAAATTTGTATGAAAAGATAATAAAAATTGAAATTCCTAACTATATAACAGCGAAATTAAAGATAATGGGAATAAAAAATAAAAAAATTCTATTCGGTACAAAAAGGATTAAGTGAACAAATTAGATATAATGTAATAAACATGTAAATATAACTTTTATTCCAAACTGTGGAAACAAATGTCTTTCTACTAATACTAAATTTAAAATAGAACAGCAAAATCAAAGCAAGTAATTTATAAAATAAATTGTAAAGACTGTGATGGCTGTTATATTGGTTAGACCAAACAATGTTTATATAGTTTATGAAAAGAACAAATTCGATAAAAATACATTTATTAAATGTAACCAAGTTTTAAGTGTATTAAAAATATTAGAATACGTCAACTGAGACATTTTAATTAGCATTTCTTTAACATATGCATCAAGTTGATATGACTTTAAGTTTTCGGTTTGAATGAAAGAAACTATGTATATAACTACTGTTCCCTTTTAATTCTCTTTTCAAATTTGCAATTCAAAATATATAAAAATAAATGTCATCTTATAAATGTTGTTCGTTCATTCAGTAACAAATTAACTATTATCTTCGTTTAATTATAAAAACAATTATTTTTTTAAGGACCTGTCATTTTCACCGAGCATGGTAGGACCAGGTATAGAAGAACTGTCAATAAGTTTAGTGTCAATATCACACGTTTAGCCAATAATTAGTGTTCAGAAAATATTTGACATTTTTATAAAAGGAAACATATTCTATAGTAGAAATAATAGGAGTTTTTATATACTGAAACCAGAAGTTTGAATTAGTTTACGAGAACAAATATCATGTAACATTAATTGTATTAGATCGAAGGTTCTCATTGGCTTTTCTTTATAAGAGCAAGACGGCTCAGATGAAGGTATTAGTAACTAAAAGACGCCTGAAGGAGGCTCTTTCAGCTCTAATCTTATCGCTACTGAGCAATCATGATATTCTATTGACTAAAAGGTAACCCAGACCTTCGATAAAGAAATTGAAATTATTTTAATAATACATCATTAATAAGTAGAACAGAAAACCCGTTAAAATGATGATGATAATTGAAAGAAAAATTATCTTTCTTCTTATTTGTGCCGGCTACAAGCGTATACGGTGAAAAAACTATTTTTATATATATGGATCATATTTATGGGAATCACGAAAATAGATTGGGTACTTCCAGAGAAAGGAGAAAAATTACTATTCGTAGGTATATCATAATCTTAAAAGCAAAAAGTACTAATTTCATAATCTTATTTTCTTTTGTTGCTTTTATGTTCTGATAAAACTTTCAATGTTTTGGTTTGGGAATAAAGCCTTTCATACAACTCTGTATTTTATTCAATCTTTTACGGTTTTATTAAAATATGCTAATATGCGATTAGTAGGGAAAATTCCCGCTTCAGTGCATCTCAAATATGTAGGTATTATGGTTGACAGAATTAATTGTGTCATTAAGAACAAGCTCTATCTGCATATATTCCTACTAATATAGTAAAAATGATCAATTCCAACAAATGTAGTGTTTTACTGTGATGCGCTAATTCAATTACCAAGAAAATAATATAATTATTAGATGGGTTGCGACCATCGGCACCCTACTTTTTATCTTCTGAGACCACCTGAAATATCGTAATTTATAACAACGAAGTGACCCCGAAGATACAAATCAAACGTGTTAATAAATATAATTCAACAGCAAATACGTTGCACTTCATACATGGTACATTGCCGAGGTGGGCAAGTTTATGTATAGAAATATGTGCAGAATTGTGTATTGAGATAGACTCTATATGTAAACTACTATATTGTTCTATCCTAGGTTTCTAAAGTTGAGGCACACCCTGTATAAGAAAAACTCATAGACTTGCTTCCTCAAATATCTTACCGTATTCATATGAACAATTATTTTAATTCAATATTACTTTTAATATTTCAGTTTGAATTGGTTCGACCAATGTCTATACAAAATATGGTTATAGGAGCGATAGTGATGATGATTATATCTTTCATTTTCATACCTAATTTCCTTTGTTCCTTGTGGGTGGCTTTTAGTATAATATCAATTGAAACTGGAGTAGTTGGTTATATGGCTTTGTGGAAAGTCAATTTGGATTCCATCTCGATGATAAATTTGATAATGTGTATTGGATTTAGTGTAGATTTTACAGCACATATATGTTACGCATATATGTCTTCAAAGGCAAAAACACCAGATGAGAGAGTAAAAGAATGTCTTTACGCGTTGGGTCTTCCCATATTTCAAGGCTCAGTTAGCACAATACTGGGAATGGTTGCATTAGCGTTAGCTGACAATTATATATTCTTAGTATTCTTTAAAATGGTTTTCTTGGTTGTATTCTTTGGTGCCATGCATGGCTTGTTTTTGCTACCGGTTTTATTGTCACTCTTCGGACCAGGTTCTTGCAATAGTAAAAGCAATAATAAAAACACAAAGGTGTCGCCTACTGAAAAAGTACTGCCACGTCCGTTCTATATCCCACATCCACAGCTAAATATAAATCCATTACAAACAACTCCAAAAGTTAAACTACAAAATTCTGGAGATAACCATAAAATGAAATCTTATAGAGAAGTTGACAAAGATCTCGGAATAGGCACGTCTGAAGAAAATTCAAGTGAATCTAGTTCTAATCCATCACACAATAAGCAAGGAATCAGAGATGAACTTGCTAGAAGAATATATAATGAAAGATGGATTCGAGAAGTTGGTGCTGACTATTCTCAATGTGAATTTAATTCTTCACAAGGTATGGTATATAAATACATGTTAGAATACCAATCATTTCACTTGACACATAAAATAGACTTCAATGTCCCCATGGTCTACATATCTATGTAAGCAATATTACATCATTGCGTGTTCGCTATTGCAAAATACTGTACATTCTCAAAGCAGTGTACTACACATAGGTGACATATATATCCCACCGGCGAGATTTGCCAGTAGCTTTAAAAGTGTAAGTTACAGTGAAACATTCTATAAATTCAATAGTAAATTTATTCCAAATTCAAACCCAAACCAAATTTTTAGCTGTCAGATTATTCTTTATTATTAAATAGTATTCCATGATATTCAATAATAAAAAAGTAGGTATGTTTAGTATTCTAGTAAACCCACACACAAAAAAATTATGTATGTACATATATCAATTAAATAGTGAGTTCAATTCTGGTATTTGTTATTTGTTTTAGTTTTAGATATATATGGAAGTAATACCGAAAAGAATTGGCATAAACAAAATGAAAACGCTGAAGAAAATAGACGAAAACCATACGAAGACACTACACACAACTACTCCAAAGATAGATTTGATCATATTCAAAGATACAGAAGAAGATATTCGCCACCAGAACAAAGTTGTTTGAGAACACCTCCTTTGGTTAGGTCTAGTTCCTATCATAGTTTACAGTGTCCTTCATATATTAAAGAATTAAGATTTCCTTAAAATAATTCATTAAACATTAGTTTAATTGTATTTAATAATTCAAAAAACAAAACTGAAAATTGATTTATAAAATATTTTTATCGGGGATTATCTTTAATAAGTTCGTCAAACTTGTGTAGCGACACTTAGGGCCCATTTTACAATTCCTGAATAAGTAGCAGTTAGCTTGTACCAGGAATAACTTTTATACGAAGGTATTATTCATATTCTTTGTATAAGCTATCTGGTGCTTATTCAGGAATTGTAAAACTGGTCCTTATATACACATTCCTTTTATAAGCGTTCAAACTAAATTTAAACCAAGAAGTTCATTAAAGAAATATCCCAAAGATCAATGTCGATACAATACTCTTAATATTAATCATCACCATTAGCCATATTGATATCTAAGGATAAAATGCAAATGATCAGTATGTATTTGAAACCGATGTGCAATAATCCAGTAGTATGTGAGCGTGGACAATGACAATTATACAATTAGAGATAGTGCGTAAATTAATAATAAATATGTTTACATAAAAATTATGCATATTGGCCAATCAATTTTATTATACTACCACCTTTTATGCAGCCACTACTGCTATCCGTTAAGTTCATTTCAGTCATTACATTTTTAATTTGACTTATGTAGATCTAGACTGTAAAAATAATGTAATAAAGACTAGAGTTTGTTAAAAGGTGGATGACGTGTTATCATTAAGTTGTGTAAATCGGACTTTGAATTTTATTATTAATGATAAATTGTCATTGATAAGTTACCATTGAATAATAAAATTCGGAGCAGTGACATCGTGAGTCCGATTTACACTACTTAGTGATAACAGGTCATCCACCTTGTTAACAAATTCCAATGCTGACCTAAGAGTGTAAACTCAATAAATTAGTCCCTTACTAAGCAATTGAATATTGTGAGTAATTTTCAAACACAAACTTAAAAACACTGGTTTACTCTCTTTTACAAATGGCGGTATTCACATTATGTAAATATTCTAATATTGCACCAATATTTGTCGATATTTACTTTCAAAAGTATGTGGGAATACTATGATAGAACCATCGGCATGTATAATCGCTAATGTTCGACAAACGAGTGTATGATAAGTTATCATTAAGTAGTGTAAACTGGCCTGATGCTGTGCGTCCACGACTTATTCCCACCTAAGTGCAAGGCACGACATTAAAACTTGCAGGAGGGACAACGCCAGTCTGGTTTACACAACTTATCATGCATTCGTTTGTAGAACCTTAAAAATCACACTTGGACAGCACAGACATTTGGAGGTTCTACAGCCTCTTCATTTTTTTATGTTATTATCATTATCATTATTATGTATAGCCTTCAAACATACTTACAAGGCACATGAACGAAAACAACAGTCCCTATTTCTATTTATAATTCTAGTGATTCACTTACTTTCAAGTTTTTAAGGTTTGTAAATATTTATGAGTAGGTAATTTTTAAATAATTTCAGAAATATAGCAAATTTTAGTGCTACGTAATTCTACCTACTGTTATTCGATTTATTTATAAATTAACATCAGGCACCTAAAAGCAGATTCTTGGTAAACAATGAATTCGGTAATTCCAGGAAATTATAAGAAAAAGATTGCAAAATTTAACTGAGGGCATACACTTCAACTAAAACACCTGGTTAGCAGTTTTATCGCTATGTTAACTAAAAAGTTGTCCAGTTACGTGATAATCCGCATGACATGGCCATCATCGCTTTCGGTACCGCTCACACCAATTTTTACAGCCGATGTCGATTAATAATGCGGGGCCAATTTTAGATAATATTAGTGAAGTAGAATTTTGTGATGCATTTGACCAAAAAATCAGAAACTTTTTTATTAAGAAGCGAATGAATTTTAATTACTTTCGTAATTTAATTAATTGCGTTTCATACCATATGCGTAGATTAAAAATTTAGTGTTTAGTAAACAATGTGCTCAATAAGTAGGAGATAGTTTTATATAGTTTGATTGATGAAATAAATGACCTTACATAGTAATTTTTATTTTTTATTTCAATATTGTACAAAACGTTACGTGTATATACCGAAATTATAAATTACATTATATTTTCTAAAATATCGTACAAGGTAACTGGTACTTATCTTGTTCGTTTTTAAGGTGCGAATAGTAAATCTTTAAGATAATTATATATAACTAATTTTTCGTCATTGTTATACATTTCACTTATATACTTTATCTCCTCATCTACAGTTCTCCGAGAAAGTACCATTTCGTTTACCCTCTTCGTTTCCTGAAATATCTGTAACAAAATATTAAAAATTAATAATAAATGCTATATTTGGAAACAATTATTGAATTACCACTTTGTAACTAATGTATGTGTGATATAAGTTGAGCGCTCATCAATTGAATAGGTAAGGTACCGTTTAATAAAAGTTTCAAAGAATAATTTGAATAACTCTACAAAATGAGCTTGAAAGATGCGTTTCTGGGACAACTAAAAGCAAAGCAAATGTGCAATGACTTACTAAGCAAGCACAAATTACATATGCTGATCATTATCACGAAGAGAATTATGCTAAAGAGAAACTATATTTGTCGCGAATATAGCATAAAGTAGAATTTGATTTATAACGCACGCGCATTTTTTCTTATATTATCGGTCATTTTACCGGGTCGATATAAGATAAAAGTTGAGTAACACTGATCTAGATTATTGTTTGAATTAATATTTTAGCTCTCGTAAATAGCTTTCTATTTAGAGAGATTTAGAATTATTTGAAAAATAGTCCGGTCTGGGCATAGAATCGAAAACGGTGTGTGAATCTAGCTCTACGGCAAAATTAAATTCCCAAAGTACTACGAATTATAAAAATTATGATCTTGTACATAGACAGTAATTTGACTCACATTATGCTATAACAGCATTTTCTTTTGCGAAGTATTATAACATCCCAACAAAAACAAAGTAGAAATTTCCAATGGCACAAGATGTTTTTGCTGGAGAATTTCAACGTCTCCGGCAATTGATGAAGGTTGGCCTATTGATACCGGCGATAACGATAAAATCCAAAACAGAACAGAACTGGATTGAGAATAATTTGCACTTCACAAATAGAGATTTAACAAAATTTCTCTGTTGACATTAGCACTAGCAATGCAGTAAAGTAATATGTTTCGAAGATTCCAAATAAAATTTATTTTTCATAAGTTATCGTTTTCATTATTTAATGAAAAAGTGTCTGTTCAGTAAGTGATACCTACTACCAAAATATATTACCATTTATCAAAGATCTATAGACAATAAAACATATTATGCTCAAAAATCGAAAGATGATATAATTTTGGCTGGTGCTATATATACCTATTGGTAATTTCTGCATTACATTGAATTTAGTCCAATTTAGTCTTATGATATCGAGAGCGTTGGGGTGTTTAAAGTGAAATTGTAGTTTGTATGGCACATAATTGTTATAGTTGTTCTCATTGGAATTCATTTGTTGCTTTCCATTACTTTTTATTTATATAAAATACATTTCTAGTTGTTTTTAGTTTTCGAAGGTGTAGCTTTTAATCTTTCGCCTTTGTTTTATTTTCGTGAAGGAAATATGTATTTGTTTATGATTATTATTTATGTTATATACATATATACACATGGGAAAACCTTTTTAAAATGCGTTTTACAGAAATGTTATTCTTTATAAAAATTTCTGCAAACATCCAAAAACATATTTCGATTTGACTAGAGATATAACTTACTTATAAATTCAATATTATTGCAGATGATATTTTCATTTTTTCATTAAAGAACAATACTACAATATAGTAGCCTCCAATTTGTACATTCTTTTAATATATCCGTTATCTTATATATAACTTCTCTACTCACAATTAGGTGAATTAAACAAGAGTGATTGAAATAATAGTTATATTTTCAGAACGTTTTCGGAACACCTTCACCACGTTCTGAAAATCTAATTGTAATTTCAATCACTCTGGTTTGATTGACCTAATTGTGGTAGAGAACTAACCTACATACAGCTCTCGCAATATAAGTTGGCGAAGGGTGGGAGTGAGTTCGCGCAGATAGAGGCGGGATAGATTGCCTATCATTCGTCCTACAACGTAATGGTAATTCCTATGCACTATCTGAATCAGACAGGTGGGAGGTACGTCTCCTAAATACGTTTACGGCGCATCCCCACCGCTCGCCAACTTATATTGCGAGAGCTGTACATCTACATACGTTGCCGACATACATAGCACGTAGTAAATAGTGGTACTCAAAAACAAATATTTCTGGTGAAAAACGAATGCTAAAATTGAAATAATGCCGAAGGATAGTGTGTTACGTAACCTCGAAGGTGAGTAGTTCAGAAGTTATATGTAACATTTAATTTAAACCAAAAACAACAAAAAACATCAGCAACTACGATGACGATCTGATAGAGAGGGTTGCGAGCGACCTTCAGGAACGGGAACGCAATATACAGCGTTTTTAATATTCCTGAATCTACTATACAGGCCAAAGCCGATCGATTCTTGGATGAGAAGTCGCGTGTGGTCAAATTACTTAAAGATATTGCCCCAAATTGTAATTTTGATGAGATTAGTTTACGCCGTCTGGGATCTTTTAAGCCAGACGTTGTCCGTCCACTTAAGATTGGTCTTTCAAGTAGGGCTGATGTTTTGAAAATTTTGAAAGCAAAAAAGATATGTCCCTCATATCTTTGTCTCGGCTGATTTACCTATAAGACAGAGAAATTACCTCAAGTGTTTGAGGGCAAAATTGAATGAACTTAATAAAGACGGACAGAATAAGACCATCAAGTACATTAACGGCACTCCTCAAATAGTGGATTAAAAACAGTTAGTGTCTCCTGTCATTTCGATGAATTACTGATGTATTATCAGAATGTGCGTCGTTTAAAGACCAAATTGATTGGTATCTACCAAGAATCATTAAATTTAAATTATGATATCATTGTACTGACAGAAACATGGTTGGATGAACAAATTCAGAACTGCGAAATATTCAATTGTAATTACACGGTTTATCGGAGGAATCGTGATTCACTAACTAGTGCAAAAACATGTGGCGTTCTTATAGCGGTTCATTCCGATATTCTGTCATCACTCGTCAAAGTGCCTACGAAGCCCTGTGAAGAACTCTTTGTGTCAATTCTGATCCGTAACGCAGAGTATATTTTCGGTAGTGTTTACATACCACCCAACGCTGGAGCAGATATTTATGAACAACACTTATTGTCACTAGACTTTTTACAGACTCGTTTTCCCAACATACCATTATCGATTATCGGTGATTACAACATGCCTGGAATTTCTTGGAGAATTGAAGAGAACAGTTCGTTGTGTGAAATGTGTGATTCACTCACTTACTTAGGTCTGCGTCAACAATACTGTGCTTAATTTCAATAATGTTACTTTGGAATTAGTACAGTCGAGTCTCGTTTATCTTTCGTCCTCCGAAACGAACGAGTTTCGTTTATCTAAGTCGAGAGGGGTCCCCTTACCGCCACCGTTGCCATGCCAACGGGAAATGCGTCACTTCCACCCCTCCTATTTCTACCACGCTCACTCTAGATTCTAGCGTGACGGCGAAATTGTGGAACATGGAGGAGCGTAGAACTTAAATAAGCGAGACTCCCAAGTTAAGATAAATAATCCACTCCGGGCAGTGGACACGAGCGGACGTGTCTTTCCGTATCTACAACGAGGCTATTCGTTAGAATCGACAAAGCGTTCCGAGAGCGGTCCGTGTACGGAACAGCTCAGCGATATCACGGCGGCATCAATCCAATGCGCCGAGGCATTCGACGTCGAGGTACTACCAGAAACGGACGAGTTTCTCCGAGTGTAGAAATATTCTTTCTACAAACCACCACTACCGGAGTTAATCTCCGGTAGGTTCACGAAAAAGAGTCATCAACTAAGTCGAAGTTGTTCATCGAGGAAGCTTCCGACGGGGAGGAACCGGCATAGCCGGCTTTTCGCCGTCCAAAGCGGCCAATTTTTCGATTTTCGAAGCTCCGGCTCCGGAAATCGAAAACATCTGCACATTTTAACTTGTCTTCGTCCATTTGGACAATTTTCAGATGGCTTCTAGCCAACAACGCCTCACCGCAGGGGATTTCCCTCCCTCCCCCGTTCCGCCGAGGAGTCCATGGACGAGGGCTCCTCATCGTCCTCCAGACCGGAATCCCCCTCCTCCGGCCCCCGCGGACCCCGGCCGTCTGCTGCAAAGCTCCTCGCGTCGCTCGATTACGACGATGAAACCGTCGTCCGGTTAATCGCCGAGCTAACCGAGGAGCTCCGAAGGCGACGCATTGCAGCTTCGACTGCAGCCCTTCCCGCCGCCCCCGTAGCGGCCTCCCCGCTCCCTCTGCATCCGACGAGTCGGTCTCCGACTCCGGTTCAGAGCGCGACGATGCCGACTGGACCAAAGCCGGCAGAAAGCGTAAGGCCGGCAACCTTCTGCCTCGAAGAAGATGGCGCAACCGGCCGCCACCCCTCCACCAGCGCCGAGAGCCAGCAAAGGCCACCGGCTGCCACGGTCACAAAGACCGCCACCACCGCTCCTCCACCGACTTCGGCTTCAACGAGCCAAAGGGCGCTGCTGCTTGGCAGGCCCCTCCGTCCGAATCCAACAAGATTCCCCCATCGTCCTCAGGGAAAAATCCGCCTGGGGACACGTTACGACGAAATTCTCAGAGCTTCGAGTCAACTTCTCCAAGGCCCAAAATACGACTGACGGAATCCGCTTCTTCCCCACCACGGAGAAGGATTTCAGGGCTGCCGTAAGGATGCTCGACGGTCTGGTACTACCGTACCACACTTATCAGCTACCTTCGGAGAAGCTCTTGAACATCGTGATCCGTGGGGTCCCCGTCGAGACCCCCTCAAAGAAGTGGAAGAAGAACTCCTAGAGTTCGGATTCCACCCCGAAGGCATCCATCGCCTCCGCCACCCCCGGAGCAAGAAGGAAATGCCGCTCATTCTAATAAAGCTCCCGAGAAACGAGAAGGACATCTTCGCCCTGAAGGAGATCCGCAGACTAGTGGTCTCCGTCGAATCCCTCCGCTCCCGAACAGCCGTCGGGCAATGCCACCGCTGTCAGCGGTTCGGCCACGCCCAATCCCGCTGTACGGCAGCGATCAAATGCGTCCGCTGCGGCGAAAACCATCGCGCCGCAGACTGCCCCCTATCTAAGGAGAAAGGCGACCCTGCCAAATGCGCCAACTGTGTTGGCTCACACACGGCAAACTACAAGGGATGCCCTCACTACCCCAAACCCCGATTGCCAACCCGATCCCAAGCCGCCCCTTCGGCGAAAAGACCCCGGCCCAAGCGCCCCCCAGGCCGCCACCCAAGCCACCCAATCCTCCCAGGCGACTTCCTCTGGCAGGAAGTATTCCGAAGCCACCAAAGGGAATATTCTTCTCCCCCTAAGGTGCTGCGTACCGACGTGCCCAGCCAGTCCCTGCTAGGCCCAAGCCTCCCCGCCTCCAACAACACTGACTTCTTCGGCGCCGTGACCACCCTCCTACAGCTGGTCGGACAATTCTCGTCCGCACTACAGCAGGTTCAGGGCTCCATCCCCCGTAACCTCTATTAACCTATCAACCCGTTTATGAATACATCGGTAAGCATAAACCAGCAAGGTATTTCCAGAATAGTCGCCTGGAACGCGAACGGCATCAGAACTCGTATGCCTGAGCTAAGAGACTTTCTTCAAGAGAACCAAATCGACGTTGCCCTTCTCAGCGAGACTGGCCTCCGCCCGGGGGACAGTCTCAAAGTCGTGAATTACAAAACATACCGTCGAGATCGCTTGACGGGCCGCGGCGGCGGGACAGCTGTACTCGTCAAAAATTCAATCCGCCACTCCGAGGTCGTAGTGCCGCCGCTGAACTCTCTGGAGGCGGCGGCAGTCATCATCTGGACCGATTTCGGTCCGCTAAAACTCTACGCGACGTATAGGCCCGCCCCTGGCGGGGTTTCGCGCCAGGATTTCGACCCAATCTTCACCGACCCCAACGCGGTCTTGATGGCGGGCGATCTGAACGCGAAGCACCACCTCTGGGGCAGCCGGATCATACGAGCTGAGGGCAGGCAGCTGCTTGACATCATCCAAGCCTTAGGGCTTTCGTACCACTCCTCCCGACGGCCACACGTTCTTCCGTGCTGGCACCCAATCCGATGTCCTCGACTTCGCCATATCCAAAGACATCCCGGTAAACATGACCATGGAAAGCATCGCTGACCTTTCATCAGATCACAACCCCATCCTAATCACCCTAGGTAGCGAACTACTTCATCTGGGGGAAAAAGTTCGGCGGCGTACGAACTGGAATCTTTTCTCCTCCAAAGTTCTCACCAACCTCAGTGTCAACGAAAATCTTCAGGAAGCGGCCCTCTTAGAGGAAGCCGCAAACAACTTCACCAAGGCGATCTCTCGGGCCCTCGATGAATCTTCTACCATCAGACCCCGCAGACACTCTCGACAACTCCCACCCGACCTAAGGGAGCTAGTTAGGGAAAGACGACGAGCCAAGAAAAGGGCCCAAACCACCCTCAACCCCGCTGACAGCCTCCGAGCAAATCATCTTGCTCGACAGCTCCGAGAGGCTCTCAAAACCTTCGAGCAGGAGAACTGGGACGACAAGGTCAAGTCTCTCACGACGGAGGATGGCTCCCTATGGAAACTATCCAAAACCTTGAGAAACCCCTCAAAAAACCCCCAAACCGGCCTCTTCACGGCACCCACGGTTTAGGTTTCTCCCCGAGGAGAAAATCGAAATCCACGCCGACCACCTCGAAGAAGTATTCCGCGGCATCCCGCCCCCAATCAGCGACGACGAAATAATCTTCCGAAGAGAAGTGGAAACGGTGGTGCACGGGATCCCCGAGCTCATCGGAACCCCACTCGAGCCCGCCTCCCCGACGAAGTCCGAGCCCTCATCAAAAGGGGCAACAACAAAAAGGCCCCAGGGGCGGATTGTATCACCAATCTGACCCTAAAGTGGTTACCCCCGAAGCTACGGAGCATCTTTGCGAAATCATTAACGCAATGCTCCAAATCCAGTACTTTCCCTCCTGCTGGAAATACGCCGAAGTCTGCAACATCCCCAAGCCCGGGAAAGATCACAAATTCCCACAAAACTTCCGCCCGATCAGCCTTCTCTCCAACGTTTCGAAAATAGCTGAGGCGATCATCCTGTCTCGGTTGAAAGAACTCAGCGACGATGTCATCCAAGATGAACAGTTCGGCTTCCGAGCCGGACTGTCCACCGACCTACAACTATTCCGGTTCTCGGAATACATCCGAAACGGACTCGAAAGGCGAGTACCCGTAGGTGCAGTTTTCTTCGACTTAAAGAATGCCTTTGACACAGTCTGGCATAACGGGCTGATCTACAAGATGATCGTTTCAGGAATCAACCCCCCATGGTCAAACTCATCAGGTCCTATTTAGCCGGCAGATCCTTCTGCACCAAATCCCATTCCGTGAAGTCCAGCGTCAGACAAATCCACGCCGGCGTTCCCCAGAGATCACTTCTAGGCCCGCAACTGTTTTCCATTTACATGTCGGATTTCCCCGAGAGCCCAGCACCGAGATTGCAATCTATGCAGACGACACTGTCATCTACACAGGCTGCAGGAAGCAGGCGCTGTTCAGGAAACGCGTCCAAAGCGCTACTGACGGTTTTCTGAGTTGGACCTCTCGCTGGGGTCTGAAGGTAAATGAATCTAAGTGTGCGGCAGTTAGATTCTCGCACGATCGCGCAAACCCCGGTCAGCCGATTAAGGTAGGAAACTCCGAGCTCCCTGGAGCTCCGAAGTGAAATACCTCGGTGTCATCTTCGACCGAATGCTCACATTCCAAAAACAAACTGACGAAATCCGAAATCGCTTCATCAAGGCCCGCAACTTGCTTCTGCCCCTCATAGGGCGAAGGGGTCCCCTTCACCTAGGGAGCAAGTTGCTCTTATACAAGACGACGCTTCGACCGCTTTTAACCTACGGCGCTATGGCCTGGTTAACAGCGAGTGAGACTAACATCAAAGGTTTGGAAGCACTCCAAAACCGAACTCTCCGCCTCATCGTTGACGCCCCCTACTTCGTAAGGAACGTTCAGATTCATCGAGAACTGAACGTTCCGACTCTACGTGAATTTCTGACGAAACTCCTGAAGTCCGCGAGGGAAAGAGCCCGCGCCAGCCAAAATCTCTGCGTTCAGATGGTCGTCGATCCCCAAGATCGACCCCCTCCCAAAAAGAAGGTCCGTCGCCTTGCAGATGTCATCGATCTGGACTAAGGCAATTCCCACAGGTCCCTCGACGACCATCATCGTCCTCTAAACGACTGATAAACGGCTATTTTTCAGTCTGAAATCCTCGCATGTGTTACAGGTGAAAAGTCATCTTCCCCAGTTAGCTCTTCGCTAACCAACCTCATCTCTCCCCAGGCTGCGTGATCGAAGCAGCCTACACCTGAAGATAAAAGCGCGTAAAGAATCCCCCACCGGCCCTAGTATTGACATGAAGTTCCTAGCGACTAGCGGCTTGGGGAATAACTAACCATTGCAACAAACCAAAGGATTCCAGATTTCGTTATAGTATATTTTTGTTTAGGATTTAGAAGTAATTAGAAATTTTTATTTAACATGCAAATTTGTATGTATTCTGGATATGTGATTCGAAAATATCCAGCAATATGAATTTTCACAATACATATCAAAATAACATCAATTGGCATGTTAAATAATAGTGATACATTACGAACAAAGACATGTTACCAAAATAAATCTATACTTTACAATAACTTGAGTGCTTGCGAAAGTATTACATAACAAATAATAAGAAGCGTTATTTACAATACTTTGTTAGTAGTTTTTGTGATTGCTATTTGTACCTACTATCAATTTAAACTGCACCGTAAAGAGTCATGTCGATTTGATGTCAACACTACAAACAGCCCCAAACGACTAATTTTGTATGTCCAGTATATCCTAGCGCAAGCGCAATACCATCGTTAGGCTAGATACAGAGCCACCACTGGGTTTGGGGAAGTATTACTACTGAGGTCCAAGGTCGCATATTTAACTGCACAGGGCATGCGCGTGACTTACCGTTAGCCCTTCATCGTAGAGAGACGTTAGGTTTGCATTTCCGCGGCGACGCTCAATTCTCGGTATATTCGCTTGGAAACATTGGTTACGTCTTTCTCGGTAATTTCTGTTAAATTGCGCAAGTGTGATCGGCTTTTTGACAACGGGTGGTTAATTGCCTTTAATCCGATGAATCGCTCCACGGAAACACACAGTTTCTTTCTCCCCGAGGAGTCATGTTTTGGAATTTGGCTGCTTGCAAAAATTATCGGATTCCATTACGATCAACCAACCGACGTTTTTAGAAGCTTGAATTCACCGCGACTATCACCTGTGAGATAGGAATATTCAATTCAAAGGTAGTATTGTCCTCTTAATTTCTCCATCGAATTCAATATCGTTTGCGAGTGCGCAAGTATAAATCTTGTTTACGTTTTAACAAATGTTACTGAAACTTTAGATCGATCACCTTAGTTTTATTCCGCTTTATTTCTTTAGAATTTAATTACATACTTGTAAATATTTCGATTTTGTAAAGAAGTGTAAAACTTGAGTTTCGCTTGAGAGTCATGAAATCATCAGAAAATGAGATAATTTCCGAGTACAAATGATTTTGTGTTTTTCACCCTTGTGACAACTGTGAGCAAACTACAACTGTAGTTTGCTTACTTTTGTCAATATTTTTGGTACTGTAAATGTTTCCGGAAGTCTGTCTTATATTCTCACATTCCTGTTTTCACTGACAATAACTCGGCGTCCTCAACTATCCGATCTTTATAAAACAGCTGTATGAACAACACTACATGTAAATGGGTAGACTGTATGCTTAAGGGCAGAATAGTTCAAGCAACAAGAAGGAGTGCTATCACCACTACGGCGGAGTTTACTAGTGGACAAGCTTATGACATTACATGATATATAAGAAATACGGACGCAAGGATTCGCTGATGATGTCGTTATTGTGTCCAAAGGAAGATCCTGAGAAGCAGTTGCAGGCCTCATGCAAAATGCATTGCGAACTGTGGAAATATGGTGCCTCAAAGAAGGTCTGTCTGTATACACAAAAAACAAGGATAGTGGTTCTTACCACAGGGATGAAGCTAGAAGGCTTGAGCAGCATCTGTTCGGCCAAAACCTAGAATTGACAAATACAGTAAATTTGGGAGTAACGCGTGATACAAAACTGAATTTGAGCAACCTCCTTGTCAAAGTAACGAACAGGATTACACAGTAATTTTGGCGACGCGGAGGAGTTGTTGTCAAGACCTGAGGATTAAAACCAATACACAGCGATAAACGAAATGATAGAAATGTTTTCAGCAGTAAAAATACTTACTACTCTAATCACTGAATCAGTGAACATTAATGGGTTTCGCTCCACTGGAACTACTCGCGAAACCGGCGGCCATGACCGCAATCTTAAGACTAAAAGCTAACTGCTTATGGTGTCTTGTGGTATAATATAATTGGCAGACACATATATAACTGAAACTGTACTGGGCGAGCTGTTAATACAAATACCTACGGACAGTATGGCGAATGGATGGCAATCCAACCGGGGCACAGAGGTTGGCATTTATGGACTCTGCTTTCTGATACATGCAAAAGTTTATCAGGTTAAGCTATTTGCAGTAGCCTGTGCTGAAGAAAGAGCGGAGGCTGTACAAAGAAAAATAAACATAATGACGGAAAGTCCGGCGACTGTTAAAGCCGTCATGAAACCTATTACCATGTCAAAACTGGTAAAACGTTGTAAAGAAGTCCTTAATAAATTTGCAAGGAACAACATTGTGTAGTTGGGCCGGGCGCGGGATATTTAAATATGCCGCCAGGCAGGAAATCTGGTTATGGCTAGAGAGATAGCATTCAAAAGAATGAAAATTGATTGAAGGACAAATTCATACAAAGACACTAGATGCAAAATTCTGAACTAACTTTGTTACGATTTTTTCCTTATGATATCGAAACAGCTCGCGTTGACAATAACAACAAAAAATAAATAAATAGATTCCCTGATTATCTCGGTTTAAATACTCCTACCGTTTAATGAATGGGCTCTACATACGGGATGCCGCTAGCTCGCCGTGCTGGGGGTGTGGGTTCTATCGAAACCAACCGATGGTATTGTCGACGCCACCTGCTCAAAAAAGTCCGTTCAGTGCGTACCGGTAAGCAGGAACCTAGATGGAAGACTTAGGAGGAGGTATCTAAACCGGTAAGGTCCCAAATATCCAACGAATAACAACTAGTTACTTGCGAGACCAGAAACGTATATTACCCAAAAAGTGTAGTTACAAGGTAACATATAAATGCGTAATGAAATTAATAAAATCTGATGACAACCAAATGAATAGACGCTAAATATTGTTGCGACGCGGAAGGTGACGTATTTACAATTTAATAGCGTCGGAAGAATGGTACCATGCTACCGTATGCGAAACAGTTTTTCTGGCGAACGTAAAAAGCAAATATGTAAAAGTTGAATGCGAAACCGCAAGTATTTATGCGCCAACAATTATCAGGTTTTTACAAACAAAAGAAAACCGAGAAATTGATCTCGTAATACAACTTACACTAAACAAGAAAAAGATTAAATCATTGGACGAAAGAGCTGCTTTTTAAAATAAAAAAAGTACATTAAAAGAATTCACGATTATCTCTACTATTGCGACCGAAACTTTGGTTCCAGACTCTGTATCTACATCTATGGCGACAGCTTCGTGGCCAACTATGTACAAATGTTTCCGCAATAAAATTATATGACTTGCCTGATTCAAAACTATAGTGCAAAAAGAAAAGTTACATCCCTGTCGTTACACGGGGGTAATAAAAAATATATTCGAAGGCCGTTTAGCAGGCGAACAAGTAATAATTACGAATTAAAATTTGACAAATATTAAAATCGATTAACACAGTAAAATTTAAAGGTTCGTACTGACTTGATTCCGGGACATACTTCATGATGTACGTGTTAACAGAAATACCATATTTTTCCTCGATTCCGTGAGTGGACCCCAAGAACAAAATGGCGACAACCTCGTGGTCTCACTATAACTCCCGCCTCATTGATGATGGTCGGTGGCAGATGGTTGGAGGCAATCAGCACGTGTATACCCGCCAACTTTCACAGTTACGGTTAATTATAGGAGATTCATCACAGGGAATGCCCCATCAATCAACAATTATAGATGATACTCAAAATTATATCGTGGATGATACAAGAAAATTATAGCGTCTCTACAAAAAAAAAACTCTAAAACGAAAAGGAGAAACAAGACTGGTATATTGCAGTAACCAACCCTAAAAGAATAAATGAATGAGTTACAGGAGGTAGCACCAGAAGGGCCGACAAGGACAGAAACAAATGCTCCACTTTGATTGTTTCCTGCCACCAATTTTTGTAGTACAATCAGTATCCGGTTAGCTTTGTTATTGTTGTTAATTTGCTATTACATTTGGGTGTTGATGAATTGCAACTACATATAATTTGTTTATTATTATTTGTTTATTCTGACTTACAAAATTTACCGGGGGAAGGGGAATGGGGAGCGCCTGAGCGCCTGAAAGGGGACCAATCACCGCATAAATTGAGTATTGATGTTAAATTCTTAACCGCGTAAAAGTGAATTCGCGTATGAAAACACCGCGTAAAATGAGGGATTCCTGTATTGGCACATCATGTTTGATTTATTTAAATTATTAAGATAAAAACATGTAGTCTCTTTGGAATTTATCCAAAAGAATCTAAAACTTATCACAAATTAACTATCAGACTAGGTGTATGTATATGCCAGAATGTACAATTGTAAAAATATATGTTTTCTTGATCTCTTTAGATAAGTCTTTTAGGTTCTCTCTACTAGTAATTAGGTCAATTACAAGTATAAATATATTCTGAATATGTAGCTTTGTAATTGAGCTAGTCAGTGTGTTACAGTCTAAAAATTGACTGTTACTTTATTTATGAAATTTTAAATTCCATTTCACGTACCAACCATCGTATATATTTCCCTTTTCGCAGTGCCACGTGTTTCGAACTTGTACGCTTTTCGCTTAACGCTTATTTTCTCTTTCGCCTCACCGTCACCCGCGTTTCATCGATTGCATACGTCCGCCAACAGAAAAACATTATTCTGGCTGTAGGGGACGGCGGATTAAAAAAATGTACATGTATGCGTTTAGCGAGCGTTGTTTAAAGCGGGCAGGAGCAAATAAGAACAAAAAAATTGCGGAAAAAGATTGATTCTTCAAAAGTGAATGTTAGTAACCGCCAAAAAGAGAATGAACCGTCGACTTTTTCCGTGTCGCTATTAACGACAGGATTGCACACAATTAATGTTTTTCGGTAGTTTAAAGTACATTACACAAAGTCTGTGGTGCTGCTAGGCTTATGTGAAAGTCGGAAATATAAGGATACATTTTCCGTATCTAATGAAGTGGCCGTAGAATTGAGACCATCTGCCAACCGTCTGGCCGTAATCGGAAGGGATTCAAGCAAAATAATTTCTCGTAAACGTTAAAATTCAATGGACCTAACACCCATTTTGAAAACCTGTTCCGCATATAAGGTTGGAATTTTCTAATATATTGCCTATCGAAGGACGTTATGCTCCGTCGTTTCGCAAGATTTCCGTAGTAAGAGTGTGTTCAGGCGTAAGAAGTTGAAATGTGTGCGCAATAAATCTTTAATGATCATAAAGAAAAGAGTTCAATCCTTCCCTTTATTTTACGCCAGTAAACACGACTTCGCTTCCGCTTTCGGTTAAGGGTTTATGAAGATTTATGAAAAGTTAATGTTGCTAATTACGGTACTCGCTCAAGATTTTTTACATTTAACTTTCTCGTGATTTGAAATTTTATTTATGAATTTAGATTACCTGTAATTTCGAATTTGAACAGAAACAGATTTCGAATAATTTTGGTTACTTTCCGAATTTGTCATTACTAGAATTTAATCATCTGCAAATTTATTTGACCCATTCTTGTCACGTTTTACAACGCCGTTCGAGAGCATTTGCTTCTGTATCTTATTTACTCTCATTTCCCATTTCTACTCAATAAACATCGAGCAGAACTCGCGAGGAAGTGAAAGTGAAACACCTTCAGGTCACTGTCTTGTCTGTGTGATGACCTGTTTTACTTATAATATGATTCTAATTTTTGTCTGTGTAAGAACGTCTAATTTACTCGTTTTCAATGGCACCCATGTTTCACTCATACCATCAGCCAGCGCAGCGTTCAGAACACCCATGTCGACGAAAGTTAACTTTAACTCGCATCTTACGCTGTGCTAATCGGAAAACGTTTCTGTCCATCATAAAATCTCCCGGATATAACCTGACAACCACTTGGTCTCTAAGTGCCGCGTTCGTTCCTTCGAGAGTCTTAGGGGTGTTGTTTCGTTTCTGGGTACTCAATCTTTTAGAACACTCGGTATAATAGGTAACCACGTAGCAAGTGGTATAGAGAACTTAAAGGATTTACAAAAAAAATTAAAATAACAAGAATGTAATCATTATTCACATCTTTAAACACCTTTCAGCATTTAATCCAACTTCTGGTTTACTTATATTACACTATGTTTAGATGAAGTAAAGAAAACCGAAGAAATTGTAAACAGTCACTAATCAATTATTATATTATTATTATTGTTATTGTTATTATTATTAAGGAAATGTTTCATTCGTACCACGTGGCGGAATAATCTCAGTTGTCCTTCTTCTGTTAAGGTTTCCGTTCCTTTTTTTTCAGATTTTCTTGTCCATTTCAGTTTTACCTTCAATTTTTCTTAAGCATCTCATCGCCATTACTTTTATTTTGTTTTTTTTCGTGCAATTCCAAGATTTCGATCCGTAAAGCAATGTTGGCGTGGCTACTTTTTTCCTTTTTCTGTTCATTCTTTTCAAGAAAACTGTTTTTTATTTTATATTATATTTCTCTTCTTTGATTATTACTCGTAGATATTTGAAGACCTAAACTTGAAATTTCTATTGCTATATCGCTAGTTTTATTTTCTGCCGTTTTGGCTCCTTTCCTATTACCATTGTCTTCGTTTTGTTCTTGTTCATTTTCTCAACAGCTTTTCTGTATATTTCGTCCTTAGCTATTAATACTAATAATATGGAATACTGGAATCGGCGTAAAATGTTTCTAAGATTGCTACACTTTCCGTTTTCCTATATCATACTGAACTGCCCTATTTCACTCCAGTAGTTCTTTCCAATTTGCCAAATTCTTTTTGTATATTTATTTTCTCTTTGTAGTTTTTATACATTTCGCTTTTCGGTGTTTTTGTTCAAATCATCGATTTGTGAGAATATTACTGTCTGAATTTTTCTGTATTTTGTATATAGTTTGTTAAGCATTTTTATTTCCTTTATTAAACTTTTGGTTACCCATAGGCATTCTTTTTCGTCCTTTATTTCTTGTAATTGTTTCATTTTCTTCAATTATATCTTACAATGAAATCTCTATTATTACCTAATTAATACACAATGGATAATAGTAAATCAATCTCATTAGTCACAACACTTGGCATGCTACAACTATGTGATGACTGTTCTAAAATTCGCTATAAACATTGGTTAAAAATATAGTATCCGAAGTATTTTTTCATTAGTGACTATTTTAGACTAGCCTTATCGTGAAGCATTTTTCACAAATTCCGTTGCTTCAAATTTATCCAAAATGTTAGTAGCCGTGAATCATATTAGGATTCCGGTCAAAGTTATTAAAATGTCACCTATTTACCGTGCTCGTTTTTTGTTTACAATTTTATATTATATTTTTTTATCTCGGAGTATTCACTATCTTTCCCAGAATCTAGACATCGAATGAAATATAAAAGATTCCCATAAAAATATTAAACTTTCTATCTTCTGGAAAATGTTCGACCAGGTAATTATCCTGAGATCACTTGAGAACTTGAAATTGCAACAAAACTGACAAACCTAATCTTCAATATTTGCTTGACTGAATTTCTTTATGAATTCATAGTAGCAAGGAACAAAAGCAATTTTCTGATACAATGGACAATTTGCTTAACCTTAAAGAATTTTCCTAGTGCCTTGTAGTCCAGCCCATCAGAACAATTAAAAACAACACATTTTTTCGCCACTGCTTTGGCCAAATCTTTGCAAGACTCCGTCTTACCAGTACCAGCCGGTCCTTCGGGTGCTCCCCTAAATTCAACTTTAAAGCGCCCATTAATGTTCTACATAAAATAAAAGAATTTATGAGCTTTACCTTGGTATGGATGAAAGTACTTACCTGAAACACCTATCTGTCAATGGAGTAGCTACTAATCTTCCTGTATTACCTAAATACTCAAATCCATACATTACATCTGTAGTTATCATAGATACTACAACCAACATATCTTCCCAGTAATAACGCATTTGCGATATCCAATTGAAATCTGCTACAGAAGATACTTTCAGATTTAATAAGCTACTAACAATGTCTCGACCTAAATGAAGACGGATATATATGTATATTTCCTTTAGGATATAGGACATGTAATACCATGCACATCAATCACTATTAATGCTTCAATGGTAACTTGATTCCCTGTCTCTAATTTGCCCTGCACCATCTGCACACATCCTTCAATTTGCCTAGTACATTTTGCAAGCTGCCCTTCTAAAGAACCATCTTGTATAGCTTTTGTTACATCCTTTGTCCATTGTATGCAATCCACACACTGAACTGTCTAATTAAACAAATATTAAGGAAATTAAAATAATGTTAGGGTTCATTTTACTTGGCCAGGCCACGTAAGAATCCACTCCCTTCTATCATTATCATTATAAGATGCTACAGCGTCGTTTGTTATATTCTTCATTGATTGTAACATCGTTTGTTCTACTTGTAACAGCCATTTTTCGACCATGCCCTACGTATTAGATCCAATTGTTACATATTTTGTTGCTGACAAAATAATTATTACCTTAGCTTCTGAGGGTGTTATCTTACTACTGAACGGAACACATTCATCTTCACCACTGATCATCCCAACTATATCTTCGTTACCTGTAAACTTCAGAAGGTTGATACCTTCGAAACATTTTTTCAAATGCGGCTGAACTCTTAAAGGATCTTTGGTTTCAGATAGAATTTCTAATAGTTCATCATTGGACAAAAAGAAAAATCTAAAATATGAGTATAAATTTAATGCACATTAATCATGAAGAATTAAATGGTGCTGAAGGGCGGAAGACGCAAGATGTGTCACTAGGTATGTATATTATAATTAGAGTTGGCCAACAACCTATTTGTCCGTGCTCAGCGAAACATACATGCTTTGGGTACACCGATTTTTTTCTAGGTACAGTAGAAGCCGCTTATTATAATCACGGTTAATGTTATCAAACGGTTATTGTTATCGAAAACCGTTGGTCCCAAATCACTCTATTTAAAACTCATTGAAAGAAAGCCGCATATTGTAATCAAAAGCCGCTTAATGTTATTAGTTATGAATAGTATCCTTTGTCGGAAAGTTTCTTCAGGCGACGGTGTCTGCAGCGCAACTCCTTTGAACGAGCCGCTTTTTCTCGCCGATTTCAATTAAAACTCTCATATCGCATATTACAATCTAACGAATTGTTATTTCTATATTATGAAGAGGTCATCTTTTTTTTGATGTACTTTATGTATAAAAGGTCCGTTCGTTTAAATGATATTCAGTTTCTCCTATACTCTTCTACGAATCTCACGTTCTACAGTCTTGTGTACGGGTAAATTATTGAAATTTCGCATAAACCACCGTGGTCATGGCAGAAGTGAATAAAAAACGTCGCGATCTATCGAACGAAGAAAAACGACAAATTCTCGATAACTTCGATAAACTTCCGAAAATGAGTCAAAGGAATGCTGCGGTACAATTAAAAATTTCGCAACCGCTGTTGTGTAAAATTTTAAAAAATCGTACAGAAATAGAAACGTGTGCGCGTTCGAATGAAAACATAAAACGAAAAAGGGAAAGATCTGGAAAGGATAATCAAGTTGAATCAGCTTTAAAAATTTGGTTTACAAATGTTCGCGAAAAAATGCTTCTGTGAATGGTCCTATCATGCGTCAAAAAGCAGAAGATATAGCCAAAACTATGGGGAAAGAAAATTTCATTGCAACAGACGGATGGTTCAATCGGTGGAAAAAGCGAGAAAACATCGTTTATAGACCTCTGCACGGTGAAGAAAAAAGTGCTGATTCGTTAGCAGCCGCTGACTGGATGCGTTCGGAATGGCCAGAAATTATTGCAAAATATCCGCCTCGGGACATCTACAATGCAGATGAAACAGGACTCTACTTTCGCGCGATGCCTAATCATACTTATTTGTTCAAGAACGATAAAGTAAGAGGTTGCTTATCTTCGAAAGAACGAGTAACAGTGTTATGTTCTGTTAATATGGAAGGTGAAAAGGAAGAACTTCTAGTGATAGGAAAAAGTAAGAATCCTCGGTGTTTTAAAGGTGTTGAAACTTTGCCCGTGGAGTATTTTGCTAATGCGAATGCTTGGATGACAAGTGTCTTGTTCAGCGAGTGGTTACTCAGGTGGGACAAAAAATTGAAACGCCAAATCGTCTTATTAGTAGACAATTGTACTGCGCACAAAGTGAATGCAGTTTTGACGAACATCCAACTTATTTTTTTACCTGCGAACACTACGGCATTGATACAACCATGTGATCAAGGAATCATTCGAACATTCAAAGAATACTATCGAGGGCAAATTCGAGCCCAAATTATACAAGAACTTGATGAGAATCGAGATGCACCTACTGCAGATGCGATAGCAAAAAATCAGTCTTCTAGATGCGCTGCATTTGCTGGTGAAGTCATGGAGGCAAGTTCAACCAGAAACGATCCGAAACTGTTTTCGAAAAGGAGGTTTTTCCAAAACTGGTGATGAAGAACCTGATCTCCATGAAACGTGCGCTGACATTTTAGAAGGTATGAAAAAGAACTTGTTTTGTACATCTAACTAATATTTTTAAATTTTTTTGTAGTTCAAGGTCTGTCCAAAAGCGAATTTTTCGATTGGGTGGATATCGACAATGATGTTCAAACAGCTGCCCCAATGACTATATGAGACATTTGTCGGGAAGTTGTGGATCAATCGTCCGAAGGAAGTAATCCTGAATTACCCGAAGTAGGAGAAGAAGAAGAAGAGGAAATGTCTGAAGAGCCGCCAACTAATGGCCAGATGCAAGAAGCGTTAAATATTCTCCGACGTGGTGTACAATTCCGAGAAAGTAATTTTGATAGATATTATGATTTTGAAATATACATACAAAATCTTATTAATAAAAATAAACGTCAAACGACGATCGACCAGTTTTTCGAATGAAATCGTAAAGTGTAAATAAATGTACCTACGTATTGTATCGATGATAAAAAATAAACAAATTTGGTAAAATATTAAAAATTGTTGATTAATCGTTAATTTTTCCCTTGAATTTTATTTGTAAGGCGTTAAATAATTTGATTACATACATACATATTTATTATTGACTACATCAGCATAGAAAAATACATTTATATTTATCTTCCGCTTACTGTTATCATTCGGTTAATGTTATCAAAAAGGGTTTGTTCCAAATTGATCACAATAAGCGGCTTCTACTGTATAACAAGGTATTTGTTACGATCTCCTGGTATGAAACAAGCTGCAAGCGTATTCCCGCTTGCGTGGCGTTGTAGATAATAACCAGGCCTTCAGCTTTAATGCCGATAAAAAATAGCAATATGTTCTAGCGTAATAAATGCAAAATATCTATTCTTATATACAGCTATCTTTATCATATAAAATAAAAATAACTCTTATATTGAGAGTGGAGTGGAGAGTGGACGTATAGGTCGGAACAAAATCAATAAAATCTGTAAATAGCTTAACTTTTACATGCGCAAATTTTTACAAAATACGTATTTTGTGACGTCATTATTATCGCAGATGAGGTCACTTCCTTTTCTTTTAAATGCGAACCCCAATTTTTGATAGCGCCATTTGGAGGAAATCGTTTTTTTTTGCATACAGAACGATGATTTCTGAGATAGGTTACGTAACAAGATTTTTGGGAAAAAATATTTTGAGTGGCGTTGGCCAGTCAAAATTTTAGTGACGCACGAACCCATAGATCTCTAACTTAATATTTTTCGTTGCACTGTCATATAAACGTATGTAAATGCATTTTGTGAGCAGGTACACATCAGAGTGACACGTGGCAGAATTTACAATGTAACATTTTTAAAGATTACAAAAGGCTTCAGTATTCATTATAGATTAGTTCTTAAACTAGTAATGTAAGAACAAAGGGAACATTCTTACTTACTCTTTAGCATCTATACTCAAAGTGTAGGCTGTATAGTATTTTTCTGAGAACATTTTCTTTGAATACTATATACCGGCTTGTATACCGGCTGACATAGAATAAACTGCAATGCATAGCACCACGCGATAAAGGACCAAGAAATAATAAAAAAATTGTTATACACTAATGTCCGATCGCTTTTTGTTTTCACGTTACAGGCTGTTGAGGTTTTTAACACTACCGACCGCTAGCGGTTCAACAGCATACGCACATCCGACCAGCCGCTCAGCCACGGATTCTCCTTGGCTTTACCGATGAAAGCCCTCATCATACCGTAATACGGGATCACCAGTATGGGTTTTCAATTAATATGAGGGCAGGTATAATCGATAATTATCTAGTTGGTCCAGTTCGATTGTCCAGACGATTGACAGGCGAACTCCATCAATTTTTTTGGAAAATGAACTGAACACTTTATTAGAAGATGTTCCATTGGATATTATAAGAAGAATGTACTACATGCATGACAGTGCGCCAGCTCACTATTCTCGAAGAGCAAGGGAATTTCTTCAAAGAAGATTTGGAAATAGGTGGATTTGTCGTGAGGGACCTATACCATGGCCAGCTCGTAGTTTTGATCTTAATCCCCTCGATTTTTCATTTTGGGGGTTTATGAAAAATGAAGTGTATGCCGTAGAAATAAATACTGAAGAGCAATTATGGAACAGAATTGTGGAGTCTGCTGATACATTTCGTAATAATCCCAACATATTTCAAAGATGCCGTCAATCATTAATACGAAGATTGGAAATGTGTATTCAAGCAGAAGGTCACCAAATTGTACACCTTATGTAGAGCTAAATACCTTACATTTTTAATGTTGTTTAATTATATAAAAGCCTTTTCAATTAATAAAAAAACTTAGCACCCTGTAGCTTGAAAACAAAAAGCGATCGGACATTAGTGTTTAGGAGTTTTCTTATTATTTTTTGGTCCTCTATCGCGTGGTGCTATGCATTGCAGTTTATTCTATGTCACCTGTATACATATATACATACATACACAAAGGATTGCTCTTTGAATTCGGAAACAGAAATACCTTGGAAAATATAATCGTTTCTTTTCTAGATAATTATTGAGGCCCTTTTGAATTTCTTCAAGTAGAAAGTTGCATTCCTTGAGTTGATTTAACATATTCAAATACTCAGTTGCAACAAGGACGTGAGTGTCGAGAATGGTATTTGCCATTATAGACCGCCAGGTTCGGTCTACTTGCTTAAAATTTCTTGCTTCAGTAGGCATTTGGCGCATAATATCTTCAGATCCGAAAATTGGTTCTAAATACATCCATGTAGATTGGCACTACAATTTAATTTACTATAGTGTAACTAAACGTGTATTTAAAAGCATGGACGTAGATAGGGATTTTCCCGGGGAAAGGGGGAGGGGGAGTTAGCCGACCAGCTAATTATATGTATATATATATATATATATATATATATGTACATATATCTCAGAGATTTTTTCTAGGTGGGGCAACAAATTTTCTAGGACGGGTAATGCCCACCATTGCCCCTCGCTAGCTACGCCCATATTTATAAGCGATAAAAACTCACAGTTAACCATGCATCTAAGATATCTTGCATTGATATTAATTTTTCCTCCCAGCTTTGCATTTCCTTCTCAAACGCTTTAACATACGGCGATCCACGCATAGTTTGGGCTTTAAGAATATGATCATCCAGCATCAATTGTACATCGTCTAAAGCTGATAATATATGTACGCCACTTTCCCTGCAATATAATAGCAACAGGATAATGTTACAGGATTAGTGACATCAAACATTTACCAAATTACATATAGATATTTAGTGGCAGAATTGAGCGCCCTCTATTGCTTAGGCCCATTTAAACCTAACATTTTTGTTTTACATATAAATTTCATGTGTTTTTTATAAATTGACAGTTTCTACTTCAATTCGACAGGGGAACTCAAGCTCAAGTGCAAAAATTTTTAAATCCGAATGTGCAAAAGTAGACCCATCGCAATATATCTATAATTTGTCAATAATTGCCACGTTGAGTTTTATACAACAGAGCCAATGCTCATTAATGCAAGTAAAATCAACATTATGAGTTTTCGCCAAAGGTTCTAATTGCAATTTATTAGGTCGTTACATAAAGAGTCCTCCAGATTTTATTTTCTTAAAGTTTTGGCTCTCAAAAATAGTTTACAATTCTAATTTTAATAGTTTACTATTTAATGACTGACCGTTGATATGAAAGATATTAATAAAGTCTATTTATTTCTAACTATTTGTTGTTGTTTTCCTTCCACAGAAGGAATAAAAAATTAACACATGTATCACTGAGCCATGCATTGGGATCCATAACAATAGTTTTGGAGTTTGCTGGCACAGATATCTTAAAAGAGAAGTATCCGTAGGGTATCTTGTTATGTTATTTTCGTACATTTAACTTCAATTATATTTTTCCCTTTCTTCTAGATCAGGGGTCTCCAAACTTTTCAGTTCAAAGGGCCAACACTATCTATGTATAATTCCTAGACTAGTCGTCTAGTGCCCTGAGCGAGCATACGCTTGCTAAATTCGCTAGTTTAATCACTATTGTGTTGTACTGTATTCTTACGACCGCGACACTTGACGACATGGTGGTTACACGCGGAAATAGGTAGTGTACGCTCTCTATCCATTGCTAACAGATAACGTTCAAATCACGTTGAACCTCATTGGTTCTAGAAAGTTCTGGTGTATTCCACTCACTTCTAGATGGCAGTAATTGGAATATAAAAACGCCAGCGGCGTGACCGCGAATCATTCCACCTAGGAAACGTGAAGAAAGCGAATCTGGGTGTTGTGAAATAAAGTAGTAGTGCGTAACTCCTTAACTTAAAACGTGTTTGTGCGTGTTTAAAAGACATCTTCGTAACAGTATTTTGATTTGACTTGTTGTTTTTGTGTGCTATTTAGTAGTCTGAAAAAGAAGCGAAAAATAGACGGTGAAGGCAGAACTTTCAAAGATGAGTGGAACTTTCAATATTTCATAATTGAGTTCAGTAAGAAGGCGCTATATTTGATTTGCAATGAAACCATAGCCGTTTTCGAAGAATATAATATTGAACGTCATTATGAAATGAAACATTTAAAAAATTACTCAAAATATACTGGAAGTTTGCGGACAGAAAAATTTGAAGCTTTGAAGCGGGGATTGAAATCGCAGCAATCTACGTTTACGAAACCCAATACCGAACAAGAGGCTGCAACTCGTCCCAGCTTTCGTGTGGCTCTTGAAATCGCAAAACGTGGAAAACCATTCACCGATGGAGAAATGATCAAAGAATGTGTAATTGCAGTAGCCGAAGAAATGTGTCTCGAAAAGATAAATTTATTTAAATCTGTCAGTTTGTCAGCAAACACCGTGGAGGGTAGAAGCAATCGCAGAAAATATATCAACTCAACTGTCTGACAAAAATGGACATCTTGAGTGGTTTTCTCTGGCTTTGGATGAGTCAATGGATGTGTCAGATACTGTTCAGGTATTGATTTTTATTCGAGGAGTAGATAGAAGCTATGAAGTGTATGAAGAACTTTTTGATATTGATAGTATTCACGGCACGACTACTGGTGAAGATATTTTTAAGGGAGTTGAAAATGCCATTCATAAAAAGAACCTTCGATGGGAAAACTTGAAATCTATTACAACTGATGGAGGCAAAAACATGTGTGGTAGAAGTAAAGGAGTGGTCGCTCTTGTGCCAAAGGTTGTAGAAAACGATGGTGGTTCAAAACCGTTAGTCTTACATTGTATCATTCATCACAGTCTCTGTGCGGAGAATGTTTGGGTATGTCTGAAGTTCTAAAGCCAGTCACATCAATTGTTAATTTCATCAGATCCACTGGGCTGAATGACAGAGAATTCCACTAGTTTACTGAAGAGATTGGAGAAACTGATTTACCATTGCCGTACGCTGGCTTGGTTGCGGAAAAGTCCTTCAGCGCTTCTTTGAACTTCGAGCAGTGATCGAAATTTTTGAATGAAAAGCATCATAATTACAAAATAGCGAATGGCTGTGGACATTAGCATTCTACGTCGATTTGACAAAACATATGAACGAACAGAATTTGAGGTTGCAAGGAGAAAACCAGGTTCTCCCTGATTTATACACTAATATCAAATCGTTCCGGCAGAAATTAATATACTGTTTCAATCACAATTGCGTAAAAAGTGTTTCGCACATTTTAAAACGTGAAATATTCACTCCTGAAACTCAGTTTCCTGTAGATTTTGCAGTCGAAGCTTTGAGTGCTTTGAATATAAATTTTGATACTCGTTTCTCAGACTTTGATGTCATTGCGAATAAAATTAAGATTTTTCAAAATCCTTTTGATACCGACATTGAAACCCTAGCCCCAAAACTTCAAATGGAAATTATTGATCTATAGTGCAGTGATATATTTAAAAACAAATATCAAAACTCATCTTTGTTGGAACTTTATAAGATTCTTCCACTGGCACAATTTGATAATTTGTATAAATTTGCTCGTGGGTTGTTTTCTGTTTTTGGTACTACTTACTTGTGTGAGAAAACATTCTCTAAAATGAAGTACGTAAAGAATGTTTACAGATGGAAGTTAACCGATGAGCATCTTAAATCTCTTTTAATAATTGGTACAAGTAAAATTGGTCCACAACTACAAACTATTGTCAGTGGAAAATCACAACTACATAAATCTCATTAGTATTTTATCTGTTATAATGTTTATATATAGTTATAATGTTAGTTGGATTCATTTCAATTATTTGTTAGTTATTGTGCTTAAGTTAAATTTTCTGCGTATTATACTTGTCATTAAGCTTTACCTAGCAAGTAAATAAATCCGAGTTATTATCATTCTGTTTTTTATCCAACTTATCACAACAACAATAAGCTATTAGCTGTCGCGGATCGGATTGATGACACTGGCGGGCCGGATTTAGCCCGCGGGCCGTAGTTTGGAGACCCCTGTTCTAAATCATAACTATATAAGTTAAGATGAAGTTTAGAAACGTGATAATGAAGATTTGGCAGCTGCCATTACCGTGGCTGAACCATAAATAGTATTCGATTTAATTTATTATATTATATAGTTACTGTTATAACGTAGAAAGCGTACGCATGCGTGTATTTGTTGTAACGTAGGAATCTGGAATATTGGTAGGCATGCGTGCATTATTCATAACAAACAAAGGTGCATAGAATTAAGCAGTCGAATAATAACCATTCTGTAAAGGTTCGCATAAAGAATTTAGTTATCAAAATATTGCAGTATGTTTCTATAGTACTCTGGTTCCATCCATACTTCACAACATAATAGTTACTAGTACTGATATCCAGGCTTACGGTAGGCTTATTCACACTCTTTCCCCTCACAACATCTGTATGGCTCACTACATTTCGCCCCGTCATACTATACTAGTTTCCCTGTTCTGCCTATCACTGTAACTGTCCGTCACACCATGACAGAAATATATTAGGCATGCTCGTGCGCAGATTTGTGTGACGTACTTGGGGTATTATATTTGGCAACAGTATACACAACAAGCTTTCGTAAAACTGATTACAACCGATCAACCGATAGATTATCACGTTCAGCGTGGTAAACAGTGTAAACATAACACATACGCAGGCGCAGAAATATGTCACTGGGGTATGCGTGAAGTAAACCTATTTCAGGTTTTTTAGGAATGCCTTATATATTTATGCTATGCGTCGCACACTGACTCTCGGTTTGCACCTTGTCGCTCTTAAAAGCACAGCCCAAAGACATATAATCGATTTCAGAACTCATGGCACTTGCGTAGATGACGAATTTGAGAATTAAAAAGAGTAGGAAATATGAAACGGGAAAGAGGGCAATAGTATGGACTGTGTAATATTCAAAATATGAGCATATAAAATATGGGTCCGGTCCTGGAGTGTTTGACGGTGTGTGTGTTGTCGGTCTGCTCCGTGTTTATACCCAAGGTTCTTGGAGGATTGTGATCTTTTAATTGGTAACACACTGATAAATATAAAAACAAAGTGAAAGTGATTATCTGGGAATCAAAATAACAGGTAAAATTAAACAATTTATTCCAATATCACTGATAAAAGCCAGACTTCCGACGACCGGGGCTCGGCTTTTTGCGCAGTGATAAAAAAGAAAACAGAAAATATATACGGAGGATATACGGATACGGAGGAATACAGTTCGGAAGATAGGAAGAGAAAAGGAAAAAGAGAAGAGGATGAAGAGAACAGCGAAAATATTTTCAAGAAAAGTAAAAAAATAATAAGATCGCCTATGAAGTCCCAGAAAAAGCTGGAAGAGAACATTGGAGTAATGATGAAGATGATTGAGGAAATGGGAGCGAAGATGAACAATTTATCAATAGAAATAAAAGAGACGCGGAAGGAACAAAGACAATATAGAAAAGAAATGTCAGAGTTAAGAAAAGAAAATGCGGAACTCCAAAGGCAAAATAAATTCATTAAAGGCGTAGTAATGGATATGGAAGACAGATTGGAACGAGTAGAGAATGAGAAAAGACGGAATAATGTAGTGATTCAGGGTCGAAAAATAGATACAGAAGATAGGGAAAAACTAAAAAACGCAATGGAAAATCTCATAGATAAAGAGTTACAGATAAGAGTACATATAAAACAGGCCATAAAATTAGGTGAAAAAACCTGTCTAGTTCAATTAGACAGGACAGAGGATAAGGTGGAGATAATGAAAAACAAAAAGAAATTAAGAACAAAAATAGGAGGAAGGGTTTTTATTAACGATGATCTATCTAAGCGGGACAGGAAGATACAAGAACAAATTAGATTTAGAGCTAAAACGGAGAGGGAAAACGGAAAACAAACAAAAATAGGGTTCAGGAAGTTGTATATCGGGATTGAGGAATGGAGATGGGATAGAGAGAAGGATAAGTTGATACAGATACAGAGATCAAAAAACTAGAAGGCGTGAACGAGCAGGGAATAGAGAGGACGTACCTGGCAATGAGACCGGATACAGAACAAACTCGAACATGAGAATACATGGATGTGAGGATGGGAAATAGGAACAACAAGGTAGAGACAGAGAGGAATGCTAACACGATGACGACCACAGCTATGAACACGGAAAATGGAAAGATACGCGTTGGAACGTGGAACATAACTTCCTAACGGGAAAAGAATGCGAACTAGCAGAAGAAATGAACAAGTACCAAATTAAATACTGGGAATAAGTGAAACAAAGAAAGCCGGAGCAGGAAGAATAGGGGTAGGAAGTCAATATTTTCTGTACTATTCAGGAGTGAGGCCGGATCAAAGGAGAAAAGAGGGAGTAGGGATATTATTAACAAAGGAACTGGATAGAAGAGTAGCTATACATCAATCACTCTCATCAAGGTTGATGCGCCTGAGAATAGAATTGGAGAAGGAATCGGATACATAATACAGATGTATGCACCAGTAGAAGGAACAGATGGAAGTACAATGGAGGAGTTCTATGAAAAACTGCAGGAACTGCTGGATGAGATAAGAGAGACAAACTCAAAAGTAATATTAATGGAGGACTGGAATGGTAGAGTGGGTAATGATACAAATAAGGGACTGGGCTGCTTGGGAGCATATGGAGAAGAAACGTTAAACGGAAATGGTTGGAAAATGATTGATTTTTGTATACGTAATGATCTCCTAATAGGGAACGGTTTCTGGGACCAACCACTGGAAGAGAGATACACCTTTGTCGCGGAAGAGAGAAACGCGAAGAGTATAATAGACTACATAGTCTATACCCAAAGTATGAAAAGTAATATACGAAACATAAAGACACAAAAAGAGGCTGAAATGGGAACTCGACACAGATTGCTAACGGCAGAACTCCAAGAACAAATTAACACAAAACAACAAATAGCTGAGTATCATAAAATAGCAATCAGCAAATTAAGAAACGAGAAGAAAAGAGCAGAATACCAACGGAAAACGATTGATTTACTAAAGAGACATGACCAGGAAGAAATGACACTAGAACAGACGTGGAGAATTTTTTATAATTCTGCACTAGAAGTATGTGGTCAAATCAGATACAGGAAAAAACAGAAAAGAATAAAATGGTGGACTAAGGAAATACAAAAGGAAGTCAAAAAGAAAAAGGATGCGTGGAAAAAATACGTTTTAACAAACAACAGGAACAGGAACAGCAATACAAAGAACAATATGTTAAAATAAGAAACGAAGTGAAGAAGAAAATCAAAGAAGCGAAAAAGAAAAGCTGGGAAGATTTTGGAAATGATATCAATGAGGAATATAAAACAAATAACAGGAAATTTTGGAACCTAATAAGATCAATGAATGGAAAGAAAAAGAAAGAAATAAAACCAATTAGGAATACCGCGAATGAACTAAAAACAAGAACAGAAGATATACTTGAAATATGGAAAGAATTCTTCACGAAAAAATTCACAGATGCAGGAGATCATACAGATTTATTGCCAGAATCAGGAACACGAAATGAATATAATGAAGAACTTGAAGAGATAGATATGGAAGAGGTAGAGAAAGCCCTGAAAAGAATAAAAACAGGAAAAGCCTGCGGTGCGGATAATATAGAACCGGAAATGGTAAAATGGCTCGGACAGGTCGGAAAGGAGTGGATGCTTGACATCTATTGTAAGGCATGGCGAACGAACACAATTCCTGCGGATTGGAAAAATAACCTCATCACTCCCATATATAAGAAAGGCGATCAAAATCAGTGCGAAAACTATAGGGCAATATGCCTATCGACAGTATGTTTTAAAGTCTATACCAAAATAATAGTGGAACGACTTACACATTTAGTAGGAGACAAACTGGCAGAAGAACAAGCAGCCTATAGAAAAGAGAAACAAACGAACGATATTATCCACATAATTAAAAACATCATAGAACGTAAAATTGAGACAGGGGAGGAAATCTACTTCAATTTCATAGACTTGCGAGCAGCCTTCGATACAGTAGATAGAGGGAGTATAGATATCTGTCTAGAGAAACTAGAGGTTCCAAGAAAAATGCGCCAAATAATCAATAGTCTATACTATCAGGTTAGGGGGATAGTACAAGTGAATGGAAAAGATCAGCAGATTTTGAAATGCAAGTGGGAATAATAATAATAATAATAATCTTTATTGTCCAACAAATTACAATTCAACTATAGGACAATTAATGAAAATACAATAAGCAAACCAGTATAACTCTACAACAATACAATATTTCCAGAAGAACCTATACAAATGCATTGAAATGCCGCTCACAACAGCTGACAATATCCCGCAATGAGTAATGTTTGATGTCACAGACCGTCGAAATTATATTGTAATTGTAGCACATCAAGTATATAGGCGTGCAAGATCCAATATTTGTTCTACATCGTGGCAAATAAAACAAGGAGACAGCTTAAGTCCATTAATATTTATTATAGTAATGGACAGAATCCTGCAAAATACGAGGAAACGCACCGAAACTGTGAAGACACTGTTAGGATATAACAGACTGGAACCTGTAGCTGTGGATGCATTACTGTACGCCGATGATCTGACACTAATAGCTGACAGTTATGTGAAAATGGAAAAATTAACAGAAATATGGACAGAAGAAATAGAAAAGATGAAGATGGAAATAAACGTAGAAAAATGCAAACTAATGGTGATAAATAATAAAGAGCCAGCCAGTAATCTAATAATTAAAATAAACGATAAACAAGAAGAAATTGTCGACGCATACGAATATTTAGGTACTATTATATCAAAGGATGGAAAAATTGATCTAGACATAGCAAAAAGAGGACGGAAAGCCACAAACATATACTACGCTCTGAATCAAACCATCTTTGGAAAAAAAGAAATAGAACCCAAGATCAAACAGATAGTATACAATGCAATAGTAGCCCCCACAATAATGTACGCAAGTGAGTCCTGGACAACAGCAAAAACACGAAAGCAAAATAACAGGTATGGAAATGAAATTTTTGAGAAAGATCGTGGGGAAAACAAAAATGGGCAGAATAGAAAACGAACAGATAAGGAATATGATAAATCAAGAAGATATACTAAAAAGAATTGAAAAAAGTCAACTGAATTGGTACGGCCACATAATTAGAATGGAACAAAAGAGTTTAACAAAGAAAATAATAGAAGCCAAAAACAACGGGAGAAGAAAAAGGGAAAACCAAGGAAAAATGGATTGACAGAGTAAGCGAATTGGGACGAAAGCGAGGGAAGACCATAGCAGAAATGAGTAGAATGAGTTCAGACCGGACACGATGGAAAGAATGGATTAAATCGTCGTAAGATCCAAAAATAATCCGACGCTGAAAGGCATAAGGATTGACGAGAAGAAGAAGAAGAAGAGCATATAGCGCATCAAGAGGGCAAGTAAACCATGTTCCAATCGGTAACTCTTATTGTTAAAAAGATATCCTTCGTACCTTTACCAATTAGCGGAAACACTAATTTCGATGCAACTTGGTCTTACATACCCCTGTCTGTTATATCTTTTATAGCATCATGCAACACTAGTTCTTTAAAATTTGGATTTCTTATTTCTTCCCGATATCCATAAATGATAATTAACAAATGAATTACATTTTGTGGATTTATATACACTATGCTACTCTCCAAAAACACGATGCAATTTACAGTATCATTGAAGATTATTAATCATCAGAATATCGGGGAATATATAATATTTATACCTACGCGTTATCAACCGTTGAAAAATATAACACGATAACGATTTAGTCCAAAATACAAACACATTAACACAAAAACATAAGGCACAGGTTTTAACTTTTGCTTAAATCCATTGTCGATAAATTTCTTTTTCTTCCAATAATTGTAATTAGCAAAAAAACGAAAAGCAGACCTATTTTCAGCCTTCAGATGCATTTAGATCAGAGACAGAGCACACCCGGTTATATAGTTCTGTCAGCTTTACATAACTTCTCAGCCGAAATCGGTGGTGTTGAGAGTGGGTAATTTTTTTATGAGAGTTACGATTCACATATGTTTCAATAACCCTCTTGAAACGCTATAGGCCCATATTTTGAATATTTCTTCCTTGTAACAATTGCAGAGTAATTGTTACTGACAGAAACTGGAACCGACCTTTTGCATAGTTCAACCAGCCCTACATAATGGCCAAGTATTAACAAAATTGGTGTTTCTGCAAATCGGTGGGGGTGGGAGGCGGCCATATTTTTAAGAATATGGGTTACCGATTCAAATATATTTGAGTAGTCCCCCTGAAGCACTATATGTTCGTTTGTTTGAATATTTTCTTCTTGCAACAGTTACAGAATAATTGGTAAAAGACGGTCCCATTCTTAGGATCGTTTTACATTCCTTCAAATGCTTTAATCGCAGAAAAAACCGGCCTCATACATAGTCCTATCAGCTCCACATGATTGATTTTATCGAAATCGGCGTGTGCTGGTTGGACATTTTTCCTTGTAAGTGGGAAATATAAACGTGCTTATCTGACTATTGACTACTGACTGGCATAGAAGCTCGTGTGTGTTTGTGACACAGTGGATGTCGTTGATTAACCTGACTACACTATGTCGCTCGATGACATCGACATCTGCGATATTATTAACAGCGGGAACATCTTGCCGTTACTCAACGTCACTAGGAGAATAAATGGGTATCCAAGGAGCGCTTCAGAAGCACCGTGCACCAGGGGAAAAATCTATGAAAGAAGGAACAAAACCAACGAAAATGACTCCGAAAAAGAAGTAAACTACCACGCAGAAACATAAACGGCCTGCAAGATTCACCAAGACGGCGATCGAGTGAAGCACGAGTAACTTTGCCCATGCCACGGACTCCAAATTTCGCCCCTCTGAAAAAGAATAGGCAATTACAAAAGCAGAAAGCAAACCGTGAGCAACCTGAAGTGAAATGACCATTGCTAGCGAAGATAAGAAAATCAACAATTAAAGCAGATAATTGTAGATCAGGAAGAGAGTGTTGGAAAAGGAAAGTAAAAGAAATACTATGGTCATACAGGCAGTAGCAAAGACAGATGAAGAGGGACACACTAAGTGAAACAGAAACTTAGGGTGATAAGAAAGACGATTGAATTGAATGTAAACCATGATTGTTTTGTGATGCCATGTGGAGGTCACAGACAGGTCCAATTGTTGAGGACGGCGTAGAATTCACAAATTTGAATTTTCACGGGCACTCGCATCAACAGCAGCATTTTCGACACCAGGTGATTTTCTTGTTTTGGGAATATTTCGGTATCATGTAGAGTATATTCTGATTTAAACTTTACAATGACACGACGCGACGATGAATAAGCTACTCGAGTACAGAAACGCCTAAGAGACACATAAGTTTAACACAAACCCACTATTTTTATATTAAATTTTCATTATTTGTAAACGTCGTTCCAGCAGATTAAGCTCCATTGTAATAAATGGCAGACATTACTGAACAGAAACGTTGGTTTGAGATGACAAGATAGAATCGGTATGGCCATAACAGACGTTTAAAGTTGTATCACCCCTAGAACGCCTAGCTTTCGGTGTAGAGATGTATTTGTTCATCGCAGATAGTGTGGGACTCTAACTAATATGCAACTCTTGTTTCGCGAAGCTACAGTGTGCTAATGTTCGTGTGTGTACGAGTTACATATGTTTCAAATGTTCTAGGAATTTGGGTCTAGTTCAATTGCGTTAACCTTATAGGTCAAGCTATTGGTCAGAGACAAGTCTTGACATGTTTAAGCAGCCATCTCGTCCAATATTGTTTAGTATACTTAACGTACTTCACTGATATAGACGTATTTCCGTACCACTGGTTTTACAAGCAGACATAGATACATGACAGCTTCATGAGATTTTACACAAACGGCTGGGCGCGAGCAAGGTTGCCAGCTGGGTACCAAGAGACTAGAACAGAAACTCAGCAGGTTCAACACATGTCGCCAACTTCAAGAGCCTTTGGCACATTACGACAGCCAATTTTGGTAGCAGATATGTAATAACTATTGATAAAACATGGATACCTTACTTCAATCCTGAGACCATAAATCAGTCAAAAGAAGGGCGCAAATCAGAAGAAGGGCTTCAACTTAAAGCACGTGCAGTACCGTCGGTTGATCTACCGAAAGGTACTACCACTAACGTAGAATATTATTCTATTCATTTATCTGGCCCAATGCAGTAGGCATTTTGCATGAAATGGGCTGAGAAATTACATAAGCGTTCGTTATTGTAACAGAATGTGATGAATTGCGCCTCCTAATAATTTTTATCTGTTCCCAAATTTAAAAGAATCATTACGGGTGATCGTATTGAAACCTTAAATGAGGTAAAAGTAGCCATACATAAGTGGGTTGCAGAAACTCCGAAAAAGTTCTTTGAGAATGGTTTAAGCTTTTTAATTTCACGTTGGAATAAGATAAATTTAATGGAGATTATATTAGAAAACTACATTTTGATTTTGATCAAAAAATTCTAACTTAACTGAGTTCTCTGAATTCTTACGTTGAACAGTTAATAAAACAAATGATTAAGAAAGTACTAAGGTTACCACCATTACTACAGCATCATTTTACTCATATGTCATGTACTGCTATTAAATATCACCGGGATATGCTGACATACTAACAAGGGGACCATCAGAACTGTTAATCACGGATTTCGATGCGTCTCAGATATGTTGTAGAGGGTCTTGTCCATAGTATCGGGCTACTGGCTTTTTATGTGACGGCCTCTAGTTTCTGAGAAAATCGATTTTGAGTTTATTTCAAGTTTTATGCGTACCTCCTATACTCGTAATTTTACTCGTGTTTCAACTGACCGAGCTTAGCGCAGCGCCCGAGGGGCATGGGAAGTACTCTGGTGATGCGTGTTTAAATCCCTGCCTGTGTACTTTTTTATCTATCAACTTCGATGCGAACCACACATATTTAATCATTGCGGAAAAAGCAGGTGCACTGAAAGACATTCAAGAAGCAGCTGAAGAAGACATTGAAGAATTATGCGACACATGTAAAAGAAGGTATTTTTATGCAATCTTCCCTTGAAGTGATTTCTCTGTTAGCTTTGAGCAAGTCTGGAGCATTTTGAATTTTCTTCGTGGAAGTTTTCACCTACCGATAAAAATACACATCGCAGGGTTGGCAGAGTGGAGAACACTTGGATGGAATGATTTTTAGTGTGCTTTTGTTTCATCTACCAGGGTGTGATCGTAAAGTGTTGGATTAGTCTGCCCTCCCCACGTACGGAAGAAGAACAGATTTTAAAAAGTCTTTATACAGCACTTTTGTAAACTTCCCTGATTTCGTGCAGGACACAGTTACATTTTTGAATGTGTGAATCAACTCATCAACTCTTTTTTGAATTAATGCACCAAATTTCTCTGATGGTTCTTGCATACATAAAAGAACGCAAGGGACTATCTTTCCTGAAGCAGTTATAGTATACTGTGCCGTGAAGGAATGACTAATCTTGTTCAGATCTTTTTTTTTTTTGTAGAAAACCGGTTTGATCGGTATTGATTACATAATCGAGGTCAAAATTAGGGATGAGTATTTTCGTATGTATCTGGAATTCTTCCTCAACTGCTAATACTTTGCCCATCGTTGCGAACTCTTTTGAACTAATGAATTTAGTTATCTTCCTCTGTCTAATCCTATGTTCCTTTTAAATCGTTTAACCCAAGCCGAGCTGGCCACGAAATTGAAACTGTCGGATAAAAATGGGAAAGCAGCGTTGATTGCCCATTGTTGCACAGTTCGCGTTGTTACCTGATCAAGGGAAAAATTGGTATTATTTCCAAAAGCTATTCTTTTGCACAGTATGTATGACGTATATTTTATATGATTTACCTGCCCCAAATTCTGCCTAGCTTCGACGAATCGTTCGTATGTACCACGATCAATAGTTTTCCACTTATCAAAACGGGTTCCCCTCGCTTTAAATCCTGTTTCCATCGATAAAGAGTTGCTTTATGTTTCAATCGAGAAACTCCGTACGACTGCAAACTCTTTAAGCTCCATTTTGGATGAACTACTGCGAGAACGACTGCTTTTTCTTTGTATGACAAAGGCACGTAATCCGCCGGTTCTGGTGTAAATTCTTCAGCGACAAAGTCATCATCCCTTTCTACTTCCGTGCTCTGCAGAGTAAATAGTTTTGTATTTCTTCGATTCGTCCGGAAAAAGAGAATATCCACACAAAAGTAATACCTACCGCCTCATATTCTTCCAGTTCGTCTATTTTTTCGACGTCTATTAACTCATCCACAATGATGATTCGTCTTTCGGCACACATATTTGTATTGCCCTGAATATCGCATCTCCGATTCCAACAGAATTAGTGGATATCGTGCTCGGAGGTTTATTTATAAGAAGGTTCAAAGAGCGAAGTAAACTTTCGGTATATCTTATGACATTCGTGAGTTCGCCTTTCCATTGCCAATCACGCTCCTCTACTTCCGATTTAACTTCTTCTGGCTCTCGTGTAAAAACGCTTGCTTCTTCCATTTCACTGCACTCTTTCAACACACATACAGGTAATTAACGATGTCCAAATATTTGACATGTCAACTATATTGGTTTATAAATTAAATTCATCATCATCAAGCCTTTCAGCCCGTTGGGCTATGGCTAACGTCTTATGACGTTTTTGAAGTTCTATTTGATGAGGTGAACTACTCCTCTTGCTCCCTGTGTTTTAAAGCTTGCTATGAGTCCTGGCGGCCTGTGTTATTTTCCTCCATTCTTTCCTGTCCCTTGCTTTTGATCTCCAATCGGTTATCTTCATCACTTTTACGTCTTCCTCCATGGCATCTCTCCATCTCTTCCTTGATCGTCCCTTACCTCTGGGCCACATCGGAATCCACTGGGTTATCCTTCTTATCATATCCGTTGGTTTCCTTCTCATGATGTGGTCTACCCATTGGAGCCGTTGAGCTTTAGTGTATCTCATAATATTTTCTCCCCAAAGTTGATCCTCTATTTCTTTGTTAGTTTTCGGTCTATTGCTCTTAAAACTTTTGTTTCTGCTATCTTTAAGTCTTCTTGTTCTTTTTAGTGATTGCTGTAGTCTCCATTGCATACGTGATGACCGGCCTTATTAAAGTCTTGTAAATCTTGATCTTGGTTTTCTTCGTTAGTGTTTTGTTTTTCAGTAGTGACCTATTTCGTACAAACGCTTGTAGTCCTTTTAATATTCTTTGTCTTACCCTCTCTTTCCCATTCCTGTCCATTATTACACCTGAGTAGTTGAACGATGAAACTTCCTCAAATTTGTGGTTCTGTGTTCTCAGGTAGCCTCGCGTATTAGTTTCAGTTCTTCCTATCTTCATATATCTTGTTTTAGCTTCATTGATTTCCATACCCAGTTTTCGTGCTTCCCTCTCCAGACGTTCCAGGGCAAGTATCAATCCTGTTCTTGTGCTACCAATTATTGTGACATCGTCTGCATACGCTATTGTTTGCAATCCATTAAGCATTATATTCTTTTTGTCTAATTCGGCTTTTCTAATGGCACTTTCTAAAACTAAATTGAATATTGTTGGAGATAGCGGGTCTCCCTGTTTTACTCCTTTGTTTACTTCGAACGAGTCTATCGTTGTTCGCAGGTAACTCACTTTAGCTTTTGTATTTCTAAGACTCATTCTTACCAGCGCCCTCAATTTTTCTGATATTCCCATTGATTTCAATGCCTCTATCATTTCATTCCTGTTGACGGTGTCAAAGGCTCCCTTAAAATCAATAAAGACTAGATGTATTTCTCTGCCATGCTCCCATGCCTTCTGGATTATTTGCTCTACCGTGTGTATAGCATTTATGGTCGATCGATTGGGTCTGAACCCATTTTGATAATCACCAAGGATTTTCTCTGCCTGTTCTTTCAATCGTGTATTTACCAGATTGGCCAGTATTTTGTAAGTGGCGCTTAGCAACTTTATTGGTCTGTAGTTCCTGCAATTTTCTCTATCTCCTTTTTTATAGATAGGCACTATTACTCCGGTGCACCATTCTTCAGGCATGCTGTTTTGCTTCCAAATTTCCTTAATCAGATCGCTTATTTGTGTTTGTAGTTTATGTCCCCCGTACTTGATTAATTCCACTTCTATTTCATCTTCACCGGATGCTTTGTTGTTTCTTAGTCTGCTGATTTCCTGCAGTATCTCCTTCTCGTTAGGGGGTTCTTTTTCTCGTCTTGATTTTTAGTTATTTGTTCATCATCCTCTTGTGTACTTTCTTTTCCTTCCGTGTATATGGCCTCTTTGTAGTATTCTCTCCATATGTTTCCTATTTTATCTGGATCGTGTTCTGCTTTACCGTTTATATGTTTCACGCTTCTTGTTCTTACTGCTTTATTATTTAGTTGTTTCATATTTCTATAGAATTGTCTTGTGTTATGGCATCGGCTTGAGTGTTCTATCTCTTCCACTTTCGAATTTATCCACTCATTTTTCTTGCTTTTATATATCGTGTTTGCTTTGTTTCTCTCCGTCTCAAATGTCTTCCTGTCCTCCTGTTTTTTTGTGTTAATCCAATCCATTCTGGCCACATTCTTTCGTCTTCTTGCCTTTTCACATTCTCCATCAAACCACTTCTTCGTCTCTGACTTTTGTTTCGTTGTTTTGGGTGTTTCTTCAGCTGCTTTGGTTATATTTTTCTACAGCCCCGCCATGCCTGCTCTATTTCCTGTATGCATATTGTTGCACTTTGTAGACTGTTTGTAATTGTTTCTTCTAATTTTCGCCTTGTTTCTTCGTTTTCTAATAAATCTTCTTGTTTATGCCTTGTATTATTGCCACCACTAGATAATGGTCTGTTTCTGCTTGTGCTCCCTAAATGTTCTCGTGTCTGTTGTTTTGTTTCTTACTCCCTTTGTTGCTATTATGTGGTCTATTTGATTTTCCGTTGCTCCTGATGGATGTCTCCATGTGACCTTGTGCTTTCTTGGATGTTCGAATTTGGTTGATAGAAAAGTCATGTTTAACATTCCAGCTAGCTGACTCAGTCTGTGCCCGTTGTCATTAGTGTGTTCATGAATTGTTCCTTTTCCCTTTCCTGCCACTTCTTTCAAATATGATTCTCATCCTATCTGGGCATTAGCGTCCCCTAATATTATAATTTCATCATTCTTCGGTACTTCTTCACATACCCTGCTTAGATTATCATAGAAGCGGTCATTTTCAGTTTCTTCTGCGACTTCCGTGGGTGCGAATACATTAATAATTGAGATGTTGAGATGCATTCTCAGTCTCAGAACTGCCAAACTTCCGTCGACTGGTTTAAATTGCATTATATGATTTACCTACTCTTTCGCTACGTAAAATCCCACTCCCGTAGTTCCTGTACCTCTTCCCCGCTGTACAGAAATGTATATTTGTCTTTTGTTATTTCATCCGAGCCTTTCCATCTAATTTCTTGTACCGCTGCTATGTCTATATCATACTCGTGTAACTCTCTAACAGTTTCTTCCATTTTCCCTGATCGTAACATAGTTTGAATATTCCACGTTGCTATTCTTATCTGTGTTTTTCTAATATTCTGCTTGTCCTTTCCCAATTTTCTGCTTAAATTAACCTTTTCCAATTTCCTTTCCTTTTCCGTTTCCATCTCGTTTGCCATGGTCGTCCTCGTTCTTCCGCTCTCTCTTCTTCTTTTTAGTTTTTTGAGTTTCTGCCCTCGTTTTCCTGTCCGCTCTCAAGCAGTACCCCTTTCTCTCTATCCCATCTATATTCCCTTCCTTCAATTGTAATTCTTTGGTATCCTATTTTTACTTTTTCGCGTCTTTTCTTTCTTTATCTCCCACTTATTTAAGCTTCCTCTGTATTTCTCGTTCGCCTTTTGTTAATTCGTTGTCTATATATATTCTCTCCTTTATTTGTCTAAGTTTACTCTTATTTATCATCACTGCGTCTTTATCCCTAGTACTTTCCAACTCCATCTTGTATACTGCCTCTCCCATCTTTATCACTTCTCTTATGTTTACGTTTACCTGCATTGTGCTTTATAAAATTCTCTAATCCTATCTTCATATCATGCTTATCCTCCGTCGTTAGCTTCATTCCTATCATCACCACATTATTCTTTGATATTGTCTTCTCCATTTTGTACATTCTCTTTTCCATATCTATCATTTGTTTCCTCATTATCTCATTTTCTGTCTTCAATTTTTCATTCTCCCCTCTCAGCACTTCCAATTCTTCCTGGTACTCCTTCTGATCTCTCTTTATTTCCTTCACGTCTCTCATCAGTTCTCTCATCATATTCACTAGCTCCCTTTCTCCATCTTTTCCTTTTTGTGGTGTTCTTGCTAATTTATTGCTTTTCTTGAATATTTCGTAAGTCTCATCATGCCCTCTTCCTCTTTTTATTCCTATATCCTCCGATGTATCACTCTCCATATCTTATTTCTTAACTTTTCTTTAGCCCCTGTATATATATTTATCTCTTATCCGCTTTTTGCTCAAGTTCGGACACAGCGTAAAAGCCGTCGGCCGGTCGTCCCGTCGGACCTTGGCTTTTATCGATGTGCTTTATAAACGATTTACAAGAGATCTAAGGCAATATTTGTCTTACCTTAATAGAATTTTTATTTAGGATGACTCTTTCACTTTTATTGCACTGTTCACGTACTCATTTGTATTTTAAAACACTCGTAAACTTCCCGTATTTTGGATTTAGTTACGCAGTCAATTCACCATGGACTGTGTACTCTGCTTCACCAGAACTCGTACTCGTAAATTAAATTACTACGACGAAAATGACTATTTTTGAATAATTTTCTACAACAAATACTATCCGCAATTTTGTTCTGGCACAGCAAGGGATGTAAGCGATAGTGAGTAAGACGCGATTTGGTAATTATTGATCTATACATGAAATTACTGCGACGAACATGTGTTACGTGCACAAATTTCACTTAGTTCAGTTCAGTATTTCATTTAACTTGTTAGAAATATAGGCCCAAATTTTACTCCTTTCGGACAATACTTATTTCCTAATATCGTTTAACGATATTCCCGTTGAACCCATCATATCACAGCGTGTTAGTTGCCCTTGAGTTTTTCGAATTCGTCCCATCACGAGAACGCGAAGCGAATCTTAGCGTCGGCGTAGTAACAAAAAAGAGGGAATTGGGCATTAGGTAACGACTGGAAAAGACCGGTGACAATATCGGAAGAGGTGATGGCTGAAAAAATTTAAGTGTGTGTATCGTTCATCGAATTATCACCAAGAAAGTATTTACCCTGTAGTGGGGAATTCGCCAGCAAATCCTCTAGTGTATTGCTCAAGTACATCTCCCTTTCGCGGAAGAAAAGAAACCCGAGATCGGACCCTCCTACTCCTCGTCGTACCTAATAGAACGTCATTGTCTTTATACCTCCCCTCAAGGTATTAAACGAAGGAAAATCGATCGTCTAATCCGTCGGACAAATCTGAAAGACTATTTCCAACATCCAAGGCAGAAAAAGGATAGAACCTTATGCGAGGACATCACCCGGAAGCCATGACAGCTAAGCATTAATTCTATATGTCTTAAACCTTTTCTCTTTGTTTCAAATATTTCGTATATCGTATCAATAATTTCAACTAAATTCAACGTTAATAGTCACTAGCTTGTAAAATTATTATTATCTAGATGGCCGTATTTTCTTATTAAATTCATTGATATTCATATATATATATATCGAAATTCCTACTAGACCTGTATCGTATTTTGCATAACTCACAGTAACAATTAACATCACGCATTTTGTAGTTTATATTGTGAAAGTTTAGATAAAACGTTTTATGTTGACTTACGGTTACCGCACTGTTCGCATTATTTAGCTAATTTTATCTCAAATATTATGTAGTTTTTCAATGTTTTTAATGAATTCTAACTAAAGGCTAAATACACAAGTTCTTGAATAACCGAGTGTAGTTTTTCAAATAGAATTTTATTGTTTTCGTAACAGAATCTAAGCATATAGAATCAACGTGCATTTTTCCAGCTGATCTTGGTCGCTCCTGACGTCAGACAGTTCTTCGATCGATATAAAGGTACCGATTATTTGGCCATGAAAATATATCTGGTAAGTTCTTATGACCTTTGGCCCAAATTTCATGGTTGGCGCCCATACTATCTTTTTCCCTCATAAGACCAGTTGTATTCAACGACCGTTGTTTAGAGCTTGCAAAAGAACCGACACGACCCCACTGAGCTGAGCACGGCATTGGCTAGCATGTTGCGACAAGCGTATGTACCGCTTCTTGTTTTGTTCTTATCGTCTTGTGCACTCCTAGCCAGTTGTTCCCTCAGTTATTTGCTATCTCGGAGAGATAGTAGTAACGCAGTTTTGGGGGTAACACATGACTATTTTTAAATAATTTTTGCAAAACGTATACTACTTGTTGATATCCTATAAAATGAAATTAAAACAAAAAAAAGGTATACGGGCAGAGATATGAACACGCACCACCAGAGCAGCAGGCGTGTACCTTAGACGCTGCACTGCGCTACGCTCGGTTGCTATGGAAAATTACAGGTATAGGAGGTATGCTTAAAATTTTAAAATTGATTTTCTCAGACACTAGACGGCGTCATAAAAAGCTAGTAGCCAGATACTAGAAACTAGATTCTCTACAACATATCTGAGACCCATCGAAATGCGTGATTAACAGTTCTAATGGTCCCCTTGTAAGACTACACACACACACTTACATGTCCACTAGTGCTTTCGTGTTAAAAAATCTCAATCTCTCTCTCTTACTATTATTGCCCGTAAGTATTGTTTACCTGTATGGTATGCATTCAAACATAACATCAACCCATTCTTCTTTCATCTTCCTGAGATTCTTTTCTAATGCATACTCTTTTTGTTGCAGACGCACTGATTTCTTCTAATTGTGGAGTGAATTTAGGTAGCCCTGCCTCGATCATGTCGTTCAAGGTTGATTTATTATCAATTTGTAAGGAAACACCGACAATTTCACTAATCTAAAGTAAAGATAATTAGGATTATAGGAAGTATATACATTTAACAGAAATATATCATAAACCTGTGCCCAATGTCGTTCCTGTAGGCCTTTGTTACACACAGTTTGCAATACAGGCACAAATTGTCGAAATTTTTCAACCTTTGCTCTAACCATTTCTGCAATTCTTTTGGCACCTGGATTATCGTGGAATACTTTTGCCAACTTATATAAAGTCCTCCACATATTTTCAACTTCATCCTTTACTTCATCTGAATCCAATTCCTTAAAGGGCCCATAAAACCATTTGTCATAATCTTCATGAAATTTGAGGACAGTGTGCCATAACCTATCAAATGGATTTAATGTTGCCAACATTTTTGCAAATTCATGAATGGAGATGGGTCAAAGTCGAGAAGTTGTTCTTCTTCATTGATAAATGCAGCTTCTTCTTTATCTTCTTGTAGTCTTTGTACAAGTGTTTCAACAATCTCTGTATTATCTCGCATTTCTTCCATAGTTAATAAAGCTGGATCTTTCTTTTTAAAAATATTTAATTGCTTTTCGTGTTTCAGCAGTTTTATTATCGAAAAGCGTTCGCTTATTTTGAGAGCATTCTCAGCTTGATCTCTCTTCATATTTAATCTCTGCCAAGCTAATTCTATAACATTCTCCATATCTTTCGGCCATAAAAATACCCGAGAATTCAGCGCTATTTCTTCATCTAGAAAGCAAAGTATTTAGTTTATAGATTACATGATGTCAGAAGGTCTTACAAGTTAAATGGGCATATGACATTAGGAAAGATACATTTTCAGCAGTTTGACGTATCTTTTCTCGCATATTATACATTGTAACATCACGACATTCAGTAACATAATTTTGCAAAGTAACCAATTCCTGCACTGTTTCAGGAGTGTCGCTTACACGACTGGACATTTCATCGAATGTTGCACAAATGCTATAAGGGAATAAAAGCATGTTCTGAACTTGGCAGTGTTGGTGAATTTAAAACTTACGCCCTATTATGTATTCGATTACGTTCAATATAGAATCCAACAATATAATTTCTCATGTCATTCACTATTTTAATCAAAGTATCATTTAACTCACAACATTCTAAGCTCAAAAGTCCAAGAGGTATCGAACATCGTAGAAATATTAGTTCTGTCTTCAAATTGTCATATTTCTCAATATTTCGTATTACATCCTGCAAATATTAAATATTTTTAAAACATATACATATGTATATTCATTATAGGATATTTCGACCAGTAGAGTTCCCAAAATCAAAAATAACTAACCCTTAGGACTCACCAACACGCGAAAATAAATAAACACAGCAGAAGCAAGTGGCTGCCAGGTTATATCAGGGAGATCTCATAATATAAAATGCAATTGGATTTTTAAAATTACAAAATTGTGTTTCGGTTTGTGATCCGTATACGCTCGATTGAGGTTATACCAAATTATTCAAACTTAAATTTAATAAATCTCTTTATTCACATCAGTAGATATTACATTGTAATACTGCATAATGTGGAATGAATTCATATTTTCCGACACGAGTGCTAACAATTTGATGTTTAATATGTTCCAAAGAAATATATTTGTCCGTTAAAAAGTCGTTTAGTTGCGCACAAGTCAATTAAGTACTCGCGCACAAACACTTGTCTTCATATGTAGTGGACTTTATATTACCCCGTGCTACGGACGGCAAAAAATTGGTGTAAAAAATCCCTGTGCGTTTGCGGTTTTGGTGGTTTTGTTTATGTTTGCGTTTTTATTCCAAATTTAGGTGGCTGTATGGTTGGGCGTGCTTGACGACATGTCCTCTGGCTGCTGTGCTACTATTCCGCGGATAAGCGGTTTTGGTGATGTCTCGTTGAGCGATAGAATTTTGTGGTTTTCTCTCGTATAAATTCTTTTATTATCGCCATTTCCGCATCCCGGTGCAGCGTTTGCACTGTAGTGTATCTACCTCTGCCCAGAGCGCATGGGTATGCATTTGTTTTGGTATCTTTGGAGAAGTTGTATTAGTTTCGGCGATGTGACACGACGCTGGTGCTCTATAAGTAAGTGTTGGCTTTAGTACGGTTTTATAAAGCAGAATCTTATTGTTTGTGGGTCTACAAGGATGAAGAAAAAGTTTCCGAATTAATAAAGATTTCCATTTATTCAGACAGTTTTCGTATCGAGACAAGTGATTTTGGATTTTTTGGAGAACTATCAGGAGAAGGCGTGGGATAGCCATATCGTCGGCGTACCGTGCTAGGGAGTTGAGGGACCTCGTAGGTGTATATGTTGTAAAGAATGGGCCGCAACACCGATCCTTGCGGGACGTCCATTGTTATGTGGTACATTTCAGATTGTTGCATTGATCCTAACTTTACTAACTTAACAGTTCTGCCCCTAAGGTGGGATGCTGTGAGGATGATGAGCCTGTGTGGAAAGGCGAGCTGTATCATTTTACTGATCCACCACTTAGGAAGACAAGTGCTTGTGCGCGACTACTTAATTTACTTGTCCGCAACCCCTTCAAATGCCTTTTACGCAAACGAACAAATATATTTCTTTCGTATTATATAAAAATGTAATTGTTAGCACACGTGTCAGAAAATTTTAATTCACTCCACATCATACAGTATTACAATATATATATATATATACCTAATATATAAAATTCTCGTGTCACAGTGTTTATGTAGCAAAACTCCTGCAGAAACGGCTTGACCTATTCTTATGAAATTGTGTGTGTATATTCAGCAGGTTTGAGAATAAGGACGTAAACTATTTTCATACCCCTAAGTGATAAGGGTGGTCCACCCCACAAAAAAATTATTTTTTGAACAAAATTTTTTATTTTAACTTTTTTATGATTCGGCATTAGAAAATACATACAACCCCAAGAAATTTCACCCGTCTTACCAACAACCCCCTACTTTTTAATAGCGATATTAGTACTTCAATAATTTTTCTACTCTCGGCGGTCGATAATTGATCAGTTACCACTTGATCCAGATTTTATTCCACGCCAGGCGCGGCCTACCTGTGTCACTTCTCACCCCGTAAACAGCACAGAGTAGGGATGAGAATGAAGCCCAGGTCTCCTGTCTTTCTCACACAATAAGCTTTCTCTCACTCACTAAAGTTTAAGGCCTAAACCGTTTTCGGCCATTATTATTGATTGTGCGTCAATCGTAGCAGTGACGCTTATACTTATCATTTCACTTTCTCAGTTGCAACTCTCATGTTGAAGTATATTCTCATAGTAAAATGTATCATCAATTTGCAGTGCTTTATGATTATTTATTCCCATATTGCTGACCGATTTCTGCACAATCATTAATTCGCAAAATGCTCTCATTGACCAGATATTCCCCGAAATACACACACAATACTTAAATCATGAGTGGCTGGCAGAAAGAGCAATTTTGGCAATCAACGATTTGAATTTCAAGATACAACAGTTGTTGCCAGGGGGACTTGGTGTCATAAAAAATCTATCGATATAGTTTTTGTACTCATTGGATTTGTCGGGCATGCCCCCTCATCATTTACAACTAAAGGTTGGATCTCGGTTATTTTGCTTCGTAATTTGAACCCACCACGGGTGTGCAATGACAAGCGATTAGTCATTAAAAAATTTATGAAAAACGTTGTCGAAGGCACCATTTTGAATGGCAAGTTCCGAGGAGAAGATGTATTATTACCACAAATCCCTATTATTCCCACAGATGTGCCGATTGAATTCAAACGGGTTCAATTTGCAATTAGATTGGCATTCACAATGACAATCCATAAGCCTCAAGGCTAAACTATGTCTGTTTTTTGGCTTAGATTTGGGCACACCGTGTTTTTCACACGGACAATTATACGATGGGATGTTCTCGCGTGGGCAAACCATCCCAAACTTGTTTGTTGTTGGCTACAGATGGACTCACTAAAAATACCGTACATTGCACTGATGATGACTGATAATGTCATAATTTGTGATAGAGATCTAATTTGAAATTTATTAGTT